>CM062806.1:139640143-140990481 GCA_031772625.1 Pinus tabuliformis | reverse complement strand
GGGCTACCTATTGCCTTCAGGCTTGTAGTTGTTTTGTATTTGTTATTTCTATTTTCCATTGGCATTGCTACTACCTATGTAACATTGTACACATTTTGATTTTGATGACTTAATGAGAAAACTACAGTATCTTGTCTTTCTCCTATTGGATCATTGATGAATATGTATTATGATTTATCATTTATGTCACAATTGTATTTGTATGCATAATACTACTTAGTAAAACTTACATCTAGATGAAGATCTATGTTTTAATCAATGAATTTGTATCATGAATGAGAATTGTGTAAGAAAAATCTAATTTTTTAATATATATATATAACGTGTCCTGTTCCGAGGGGTCAACGTGTCTGTGTCTGACACTCGAATCCTCGTGTCCTTCATGTCTCGTGTCCCCGTGTCAGGTGACTTAGCTTCCTACAGGGAAAGCTTTATGTGCTACAGCACCTCTTGAGTTGGTACATAGTGATTGATGTCATTTCCAACTTATTCTTTCTTAGGGTGAAATAAGCACTAACATTTATTGATGATTTATCAAGGCACCCTTGAGTGTACTTCCTTAAGTACAAGAGTGAAGTCTTTGCAACATTTAAGACATTCAAAGCCTTTGTTGAGAAGCAGTCATCTTGCTCCATCAAGAAACTCCGTACTGATAATGGGGGGAATATGCCAACCATGCATTCAAATATTCTTGTAGAGAACAAACAATTCAACATCAACACACATGTTCCCTACACCCCTCAACAAAATGGCGTTGCTGAAAGGAAGAACCAAACACTAAAAGAGATGGCCAATTGCATGATTCAGTCCAAGAATATGGCACCTTCTTTCTAGGCCAAAGCAATTAATTGTGCCAATTATATTCAAAATCGGATGCCTCATAAGGTAGTTCAACATATGACTCTAGTGGAAGCTTGGACCCATGTTAAGCCTAATGTCTCTTCTTTCAGAGTATATGGCAATCCAGCTTGGGGATTAAGTGCAAATGAAAAGCATAAAGCAATGGAAAAGAAGAGTCAACCATTGATATTTGTTGGCTACTATGAGGACATGAAGACATATGGGCTCTTTGATCCTACTTCTAAGGAAGTCTTTCTTTGAAAAGATGTCCATTTTGATGAGCACAACAATCCAACATCATCTTCTTCTCCTTCCTCAACTTTTACTATTGATAATGGTCCTAATCATGCTAATAGTTTTATAGATATCAAAGATGAAGAAAGTTTTATTGAATGTCAACAGCCAGATGAGAATCTAACATCGGCACCACCAAAACCTGAGCAGTCTAATCAGTAACAACTTTTTCAAAAGCAATATTTCAGAAGGAGCCTTCATAAGTGAAAGAAACATGACAAATATGGCTATGAGGCCACTAATTTCAGTTATCTTGCCTCTAACCAGACATAGTCATATGGAATCTCACTTTTGGGTCATGTCATTGGAGATGATCCACAACAGTTTTATGAAGTTGTTGGAATCCTAAATGGGAAGCTACTATGATAGAAGAGTATTCTTCCTCTAATGAAGAATCACGCCTGGGATCTCGTTCCTCTTCTCAATGGATGTATTTTAGTCTGTTGCAAATGGTTATACAAAACCAAATATTTAGCAGATGGCTCTGTTGACAAACATAAGGCATCTCCTGTGGCCAAGGGTTTTTTTACAAGGTGAAGGAATTGATTATTTCTAATACCTTTTCTCCTATTGCCAAGATGGATTCTATGCACCTTGTGCTTTCTCTTGCTACCTCCCAAGGCTGGTCTATTTATCATGTGGATGTAAAAAGTGTTTTTTCTACATCATGATCTACATGAGGAGATTACATGGAACAAACTCCTGGTTTTGTGCAGGAATCTCATAGTTTGTAGGATTCAGCATTCATTTATGGTCTCAAACAAGCTCATAGAGCTCGGTATAAGGAGATGGGTAGGTTTCTGCTTGCTTCAAGGATCAACTGTTATCATTTTGATCCTACAATTTACACTCAAAGGCAGGGCTCTGATATTTTGATTCTAGTTCTGTATGTGGATGATTTGATCCTCATAGGGAGTTCTTCATCACAATCCAGAATGTCAAGGAAGCATTAATGGGACAATTTGATATGACCGACCTTGGCCTTCTGCATTACTTTCTTGGACTGTAGGTTCATCAGTCTTCAAAAGGGATCACCATCTTTCAACAAAAATATGCTCTTGATTTACTTCAGCACTTTGGCATGGCTAGTTGTAAGCCTGCACCTACTCCTTTTCAGTCAAGTGTTACTCTTACCACTAGTTGCACCTCACCATGGGTGGATCCTACATTGTATCAACAACTAATTGGAGTCTAACTCTATTTGACTCATACCAGACCTGACAATGCTCTTGCAGTAGGGTTTGTCTCTCAATTCTCTCAATATCCTCATGAGAGTCACTAGAAGACAGCAAAGCGTATTCGGAGGTATATTAAATTACTTCTAATTTTGGCATTTAGTACACTGTTAATACTTCTAAATCTTGTGGGTTTCACAGATTCTGACTAGGTTGGATCAACTGATGATCAGGGTCCACATCTAGCTTGTTTTCGTCTTGGTTTTGCTCCTATTGCTTGGTCCTACAAAAAACAAGCAGTGATTTCATTATCTTCTATAGAAGTTGAGTATCAAGCTATAGTTCTTGCTAGTCAGGAAGTTCTTTGGCTTCGTCTGTTATTAACTGAGTTTGACATTTAATAAGATCATCCTACTATTCTTTGGTATATAATCAGAGTGGCATACATTTTTTCCAGAAATTCGGTGGAGCATCAAAGGACCAAACATATTGATATCCACATGCATTTCATTCACCAACTTATCCAAGATGGTGTTCTTAGCCTAGAGTATGTGCCTACTGAAGAGCAAGTAGCAGATATCTTCACCAAACCCTGGCATCACCAAGGTTTCTTCAGTAATAACTAATGCTTGGAGTGAAGGAAGTCGCCCTTGGGGGATCATTTTGAGTCCTCCCTCATCTCCTCATTCATCTTTTCTCTTCTTCTTTCCTTTTTACTCTCTTTTGGGGAGAGGATTTTTTTCCAACAGGTTTGTCTCCTTTTCTCTGATTATGAGAGGTTGTACATAGGTACCTTAGCAGGCCTCATTGTCCAGACCCTTCATTGTTTTTTCTTTTCTTTTTGTTTCAACTTTCCTCCCTACATTTCGCTTATATGGGGGTTAGAGTTCCAATAAAAGAACATTGAAACTTGTAAGCTTATGTAGTGAACTTATCTGTTGCATTGCAATGCTTATCTTCTAGTTATCGCTAGAGGCTTCTTTTGCTGCTACTATAAATAAGAATGATATATAGTCCATTTTTCAAGTAATGAATAACATATTCCTTTGTTTCTTCAATCCTCTCTCTTAGTAGAAGTGTTTTTGGTTATGCAGTCTAGTCCTCCGATGTCTTTTGCATATCTACAAACACGCCTAGATAGGAGGTGAATCAATCCAATAACAAAGTCAAATGCCTAACTCCAAGGAAAAATTCTACCAGCATTCACGACTTCTTAAAAATCCCAATTAGCAACCCTTCAGAAAAATGCAATGACTCTGCATTGGCAACCGTTGATATCTACGCTTGGAAATGCATCCCATGATGGTGGTAATAGAGCTGTTATATTCTCTATTATACAAGGAAAACCAGCAATGCAATAAACCTAATATCTTCATTAAAACTCCACTTTATCACCAATAACACTTGCTAGCAGCACCCGGATGCGGGTGATTAAGACAAGCAAGAGTGGCACGGGCCATCACGTGGCCGTGTGTCAAGACCTCAAGGTGGGACGGTACCACGTTGCAAGAAATTCAAGGGGAGTAAATAAGGCGGAGGCTGGCAAGGGGATGGCATTAATGCCAGTCCTCTCGGCTCGAGGGAAGCAGGTAAGCATGCGAGGGAGGAAGGAGGTTAAGTGGAAGAGTATGGCGGGTTTGCAGGTTACAAGCGCGTCTGGTTCTGTGACCCTCCTCTGTGCTCGCCGCAAGGTGAAAGCAGAGCCGAGGTGGGAACCTGGCAAAGGTGAGACGGCGGAGAGCACAGGGAAAACGACGGTGAGTTCTCTGTTGAACGTTTGGTTGACATTCCTTGCTGTTAGCGAGGTGAATTTGCAGGGTCATTGGGTACGCCAGATGCATTTGCTTTGTCACTGGGTTGGTAAGGTCTGTGAGGAAGATTTAGGAATTAGGAGTGCGTTCTGGCAAGGGGCACTGGTCGCCCGCACGTGGAACGAGCCCTCAGGACTGGTTCTGGTTCCTGAGCGAGATTGGAGGCCGCATTCGGACCTGCCACTGGGAGCAGCGTTGATTTGGGCGACTATCCAGAGCATTGACGGTGACAGCATGCCGCGAGACAGGCTGCGAATGGGTAGCAGGAGAGGAGGAATTCAGGGAAGCGCTCCGCCGAGAGATGACCATCACTCCCCCTCTTCCTCAATTGAGGTCACCTCCCATCCTCGTTAGTTTCAGGACAGCAACGACGAAGTGGGAGGGCAGAGGGAGAGTAGCCCAGCTGAGGGAGACAGTCGCAGGGAGCTTCCAATTCTCAGGTATCGCCTCCCCTGTCCGCATGTTAATTCCTCTCTGATTGTGACAATTGAAGTTGAACATGATTTGGAGCCTCAGCAACAAAAGCAGCACAACAGCAGGGATGAATCCCCTATTGCCTGCCTGCCCATGGGTGGAGAGAGCGGAGGAGTTCAGCCTGTGCTTGTACCGGGGATGGGATGGTCTGTTCCGTATACTGCAGGAGAGAGGAAACTGGAAAGACCAGGCCTCCATATGAATCCAGACGCAGGCCCCTCGGTTCCCGTAAACCTTCATCCGCCGGATTTGAGCAAAGGAAAACAGAAAATGGAGGACTTAGATTTCAATTTGGATTATGTTGCTGATTCCCTGGTGCATGCGGCTCCCTGGCCAGGTCCAAGGGAACTTGCCAGAAATGACAGTCCTCACAAAATCATCCAGCTCTCGGATTCTGAGAACACGCTTCACTTCGGATGCCGAATTAAAGAGCAGCTCCAGTCTACGAATGAAGAATGATGTTGCTATGGTATTTTTGGATTTTTGTCTCAATTTCCATATGTCGGCCTTCCTGTCCAAGTGTCCAATGTATGTGTTCAGTGTTATATGTCTGTGTCCAAGTATCAATATGTTTATGTGTTTCTTCTGTTCAGTCCAGCCATGGACAGTTTATCAGTGTCATGTAATAGAGCTCGCGGGTGCTGCAATGTGGGCAAGGCCAAAGAGACTGAGAAATCTTAAACCTTGCCCTATGTAATCTTTTTGTATATATGTTTTACACAGTTAATAGAAGTAGTCATATTCAGAAAAAAAAAAAAAAAACACTTGCTAGCAGCCACCAAAATCACACGATAGCTTCATTAGACCACACATGCAAGTTAACACAGCAAAATAAACAACACATAGTGAAAAATCATTGCACATGGAGATGTTATTTACCATAGAAACCCAAACAGGAAAACAAACTTTAAAATGATAAGTGTTAAGTCTGCTGAATTCTAAATGGGATATGAAATTCTATTTTCTCCATATGAAGTCCTATGAAGTTGGAACCACTTTCAAACATCTTGAAACAAGTCATGGTAATGTTAAATTTGAAGTAAAAGGAGAGAAAAGGTAAGAGAAAGGAGAATGAATGTAAGATATTGGAGACTGTGGTAAGATAAAGGAGATGATACAAGAATAGGTAAGATAAAGGAAAATTTGGTGCAAGATAAAGGAGAATGTGGTAAAATAAAGGAGATATAAACTTTCAATTTAATAAATTAATATTACCATTAATTAAGAATTTAATGTTACCATTGATTACCAAGGTCACAAACTCCTCAACACTCTATCCCCCTATCTTTGTTCTGTCTTAAAGGTTTGTTGGACAAAAAATCTAGGGGGTGCCTAGAATGTGGTAAGATAAAGGAGAATGGCAACATTTACTTTAAGAATTTAATAGTACCATTAATTAGGGTCACAAACTCCTCAACACTCTATCTCCTTATCTGTGTTCTGTCTTAAAGGGTTGTTGGACAAAAAATCTGGGGGGCACCTACGCACCTCACACTTTTTTTTGTTGATTGGGGGAGGGGGCGGCAAATTCCCTTTTGGGGAAACACGCCCCCACATTAGGGAAACGTTTCCCAAGTTCCCCCAAAAGGGGGCCATGGGGAAACATTTCCCCATGTGCCCCCTGCCCCGGAACTTGGGAAACAATGGGGGCATACTACCCACCCTGGAGACACATCCCTGTGGAACACTGTAAATATGTTTTACTGAGCACACATGAACATGTCCTATCTTATTACATGTCAATCTTTAGATATTTTATTATTAACAATCATAACTCAACTTAGTTCCAATGAGAGAGTTAAATTTGTGGAATCTTTCTAATTGAGACCAGTGTTACCAGATTCTTCTCAGTCCGAGCTGAAAACTGGGTCTAATTCCAAATTCCAAGCTATGACAACACCAAACTGATTCTAAGTTTGACTCAACCTATGCCATACTCATGTGTATGACTTAGACTCACAAGTCAAACATAAACCAAATTGATACTCTGAGTTACTCAATCATCTGTCTATCAAGAGACAATAAAAAAGCACTCATTGCTTGTTTTTTACCCTTTTCACAACAGAAAACCAGCAAAGCTGTCCACTGTCCAGGATCCATTATGATTTATCTATGTACTTCAAAACCATTTATTGTTTAAAATTTGTATTGGACATGCATCATAAGGTTTTGTGTTAATCACAAAAGTCTTTTTTCTTAACTTTATGATTCGTGTAGTTTTTTATGTTTTCATTTGTCAAGATTTTCTCAAATTATTTTCCTACTCAAAACCCTTATTCTCTTTAAAATTTGCACAAATATCTTTCTTCTAAAATTCAAATTTAGAGTAATTTTTTGTGTTTTCATTTGCCAAGATTTTTCCTAGCTTTTCCTGAGTCTCAATCAAACTCCTAATCTACGAGGTTTCATGTTAATCAGAAATACCTCTTTCTTCCAAAATGTAGTGTTTTTAACTTTTTTCCTTCCACTGCCAAGATTTTATCTAGATTTTCCGGGACCTAGTCAAACTCTTACTTTGGTCACCCTGAATCTGACCATGATCGGAATTCAAGAAAAATCAACCATCAGTATTAGCTACCTATAAGAAAGTTTCCCCAGCCAAACATGGAAGCATATCCACTTGGAATTTTATCCACAATGCGAATGCTGACTCACATTTTTCGTTCTGAAAAAAAATAAATGAAAGCTAAGCAGATTGACAATATAATAAGATCTACACACTGACAAAAAACACAAACCAGTCTTCTAGTTTTACAAAGTTCAAACTTCATAATTCTCTTTTTCATTTCTATTATTTCAGAGGAAACGGTTTTCCTGGTGCAAAATTCGTATTTATTTTGGGCTTGAACCACATCAGAGAAAGGCAGGCAAGGTCCACAAGTTTTTAACCTAAATCTTCTCACAGTAATCACACAGACAGACTTTTGTCTTTCTAGCCTTATTTTTCCTTTGTTCTGACGGTATAAAACCAACAGAAAAACAGCCAAGACAGTTAACAATTCCAGCATCAGACGGGACCATAAACCAGGGTTAAAAATGAAAAATGAAGAGCAACCATTTATGTCATATGATTTTTTTGAACATGCAAAGCATTCAGTTTATTTTCTTTAATGTAAACGTGGTTTTTATGATAAAGCTGAAGCTTTCTTTGATGATTAATGAAAAAACAAATTGAATATGGTTCTTAAAAACAAAATATATAAAGTTTTATAGAAAGAGCTACGAATATCACACATTTAAAAAATAAATAAATAAACTATTTGATTAATATAAGAAAACAAGAAGTACAGCAGAGTTTTAAGGAGAAAAGGGAGCTACCAGCGCCACCACAGTAAAGTGCTGCAAATGCGATCCTCTAGCCTCTATCCTAACAGCGACAAACATGAACTAAGCAAAGACTGCGCAGGCAGACTGATGCTCCATCTTGGTTGCCTTTTTTTCCTTAATGCTTTCTGACATCCGTCCAGCCTTCTCCTGAGTGAAGGCACCAGGACCGTCAATGAGCATAAGCTGCCTGTTGGACACCTAATCAGCTAAGGGTTATGGTGTGGAAATTGAACAGTCAAAGGAAGTCCAAGAAACCTTGGAAGATGAATCCAAGAGTCACTCCAACATATTATAAATGTATATCATGTGAATAATATATGCATTCGAGGTTTATCCTTCATATCTTCTGTCTTCGCCATGGTTGTGCCTAACATGGTATCGGAGTTGTAGGCAATCTCCTGCCCAAGTGTGAGCAGCTTGTGTTTTGTGGCCACTTATGTCTTTGTCTGGTACCCATTAAGTTATTTCCTCGTCTCTCTTTCTATATGATGGTTTCTCTCACTAGTTATTCGCTATCTGACAAATTAAGTATCTAAATCCGTTTCTATGTCATAAATCCTATCTATGCCCTTCAGAAATGCCAGTGCCAACATTTTTGTTACCCTTGCCAGCCCTGCAACCCTTGGTCTTTCCTGCCCTTGCTCCAATGCTGGTATTGGCCCATGCTCTAACGCTCTGTGACCTTATGTTCACTCTACCATTTTTCTACTCCTGCTCAGAGTTCCTCAACAGTTTTGCTCTATGTTGCAACCGTCGCATCTTCCAAGAGCAAGCGACATAACTCTCCTCTCATGCACCTAGCGTAACATCCCTCTTTTCTCCCCTCAAAACCCTTTCCCACTCTGCTTCCTTTCCTTCTCTCAATGCAAAAAGACAACACTACTATTGCTTGCAAACCGTCAGTAATAGAAGAGGGCACAATAGACGCTCTAAGGGCAGCAGTGGAGGTGTTAGCTAAGTCACATGACACGAGGACACGAGACATGGAGGACACGTAAATACAAGTATTCGACACGAGACGCAGTGACCTTCGAACAAGGACACGAGGGACACGTTTTATATATATATATATATATTAAAAAATACTGAAATATAGTGCTTGATCCATATAGATATGAATCATGATGATATCTATTTAGTATTTAGTATACACTGTCTACTATTTAGCAATTTACTAGTTAGTTTATTAATTTTACTACATCAATGATGTTCACAGTTCAATGTTCAATGTTCATTGTTCATTGTTCATGTTATAATTTTTGTTATCAACTTCAAACAAGTTTGACTATGTTCAAACCTCACATAAATTTATGAACTATAAATTTATATGTGTTCAAACTTCATTGTTGACCAGAGCATTAATCGAGATTTCCCTCCCTTTAGACCTCGAAGGTGTAGTGAGCAATGAGCACATGACGGGGAGCTGGGATTTTTATTTCAAAACACGATTTATATGTGGTCACTTGTGTATAATTAAGTTAAGTTCCGTAGGCTATAACACAACTTATAAGAAATTTAAGTGCTCCAAACTCTCGGCAAAGCATGCAAAAGCTCGTCTCCTACATCTCCAGGTTCAAGGTGATGTGAAGTTGTGAGCATTGCGCTTGAATCTGATGGCCTCACACTGCACAACATATTGGATTCCAGCGACAAGAAAACTCAACTTCGGTGGCGAACAATGACAAAAAAACCCAAAAATAAACCATGTTGCAGGTTTTAAATGTCACTTTTCATGGGACATGTGTCCTAAGAACCAAAAACGTTAGTGCACGTTTTCGACACGTCCAAAACACGTGTCTTGATTGGAGGACACAAAGAAAAACGTTTGCGACACGTTTTAGGGCGGTTTTTGTGTCTGACACGTGAAATACGGGACACGAGACCCTGAGGGACGTGTCTTGTGACTTAGGGTGTTAAATATCTAAGTGGGTCGCGTTTTGAAGGCATGGAAATTGCCAAAGGCGGATTCCTTGTACGTCGAATAAGTCAATGTGGGCGAGCGGGAACCCCACACCATATGCAACAGCCTTGTCAATTACATTGTGCAAGACAATAAATGTGGTTATTCCTTGTGCTTCAACAACTACCTGCTCGGTAAGCTACAAATTTCTACATTCTATGGTTGTAAAATGTTGGATGATACAGGGATATTGGAACCGAACAAAAGCTCATGTTTTTTCCTGGAGGTGGTCATACAAACCACGCGAACACAGAACAGGTGGGTTTGGGCCCCACAGTAATGTTGGACATGTGACATCATTTCAGAAAATAAAGCGTTGTTTCATGAGTTTGGAGCGCAATGTTTTGAATACTACTGCATTAGTTTGGAGCTTGCGTTGTTGCTTCCAGTGACTATGTTACATAAGTTTGAAAGTAATCTAATATATGTTTTGAAACCACTATATATATGCCTCCTTTGCGTTGTATTCGAAAAGCATGAGTCTGCATTAATTCGTGTGTTGGTGTAGTAGTGTTGAATAAAATGGCTTTGTATTGGAAGAACTAGTGTCAACCATTGAGACAACGAATAAAAGGCCGAAAAATCAAAGGAAAAATCACATTGTCATGGTATGAGAGCAGAGAACCCAAGGGTTCTAAATATGGCTACGTCTACCCCCTAACTCCTTTATCTCAGTCCTGCTATTGTTGCATGTATTTCAATCTGCTAGTTACACCATTTTGTTGTTCTTTTTCAATGTTGGTTGAATGTATGCCAACTCATCTCTTCGTAGTCTCTGTGTGTTGGAATGAAGCACGTCTTTGCGCATTGGAATGGAGCGTTGAATAGATTGTGTTTAATCCGCGAGTAATGCCTTTGCATTGTATTGGTTTATATATATGCATTATTGTATGTGGGTCATTCCATTTATTAAGAGCCAGTCATTATGGCATAGTTTAAGTTTGCATTGCATTGAATCTTTGTTCCACCTTACCAAAGCTATGTTGAAGCCGAATGTTTTAGAATGCCTTATGCAACAACAAGTTTTGTGGTTTGTATTGATCTTTTGATAGAATTGTGACCATTTGAAAGGTGTTGACAATGTGAAGGTAAATGTAGAAAAATTGGTCACCATTTTCAAAATTTGTAGTCACCATCATAGTTTCACTCATATTTTGGCCACATAGAGCTTGGTTTTTGGAGTTTTCCTTGGTCTGTATTGTGAGGCAGTACAGCAAGCTCAAGCATCCAAGTTTTTGAATCTCCTTTTGTTGAGTTGAGTTGTTGGCAAAATGACCAAGATCACAAAATTATTAGAGTTAATAAGTACTTTAATACACTCCACTGTTCACGATACAGTTGAAATTGGCAAGGGCACTCTCTTTGACATTCAGACTTCTCTGCATAATGCACAAGAAAAGATAGAATTTTTGCAGCTCGAATCACAGCTTCAGCAAGATGAGTTACAACCGAAAAGACATCATTTTGAACTAGTTATTGTTCAAAACAAGCCTTTATTTGACTTTGAAACAAATACCCATCAGCAGCCAACAAGTGATCAACATCGAGTTTCAATTCTAGGAGCAAGTTTGCTTGCAGATGCAGAAATTCAGCATACACTTCCCAAGCCCATCATCAGGCCTTAGGAAGAGCTTGACCATAACAAGCACATAACTGGTCTTGGATAAGACAAAGATGTGTCCTTTCATATTCCAGATTACTCAAAACCCATTCAGTTTTAGAGTGTTGGATTTCTTCATGACAATTCACCTTCAGTTGTTCCAGATTTTGCTCCTCTTCCACAACAACGACTACAGATTGTTAAATGCCAACATTGTGACAAAGTTGGCCATATGAAAGATCGTTGTTTTGATCTTCATCCATGTGAGCACTGTCATAAAACCACTCATTCTTCAAACAAATGCTTCAAAAACAAACCTCCTGCAAGAACAAAGATTCATCTTGGATGGATCGCTTCTTGGCAATGGGCTTCAACAGCCAAGAAGATATTTCAATCATATGTCAGAACTTGTTCTAGAGTATTGAACAATCTTGCAGTTGAGTTTTCTCCATCATCTCACCTTATATCTGACAGGGGGGAACTTGGGAAGTGATGGTCATCTACAAGCTTCAAAGCCACATCAAGCAATCCTGAGCCACAACCTGAACCTGTTGCCTAATTCAAAGTTGTAGCCAAAGACACAGAAGTTCAAGCAAGCCTGAGCCACAACCTACCATACCAGATTTAGAGTTGTAGCCTGAGCATGCCTTTGGTTGGTGGTTAGCCTTAAACCATCTATGTGGGGTTGAGACCTCCCTTTTCAGGTTGAGCTTCTCCCTCTTCAAAGAATTGGGGACACTTCCTCTAGCAGAAGACTTCAACTTCTTGTCAGTTTTGGAAGAGTTCCAGGAATTGCATTAAGCATTCTAGAGTTGGTGGTCATCCTTAAACCACCGCAGGTTGTAGACCTCCCTTTTCCAGGTTGAAGGTCTCCCTCTCCAAAGCATTAGGGACACTTCCTCTAGCAGAAGATTTCAACTTCTTGCCAGATTTGGAAGAGTTTCAGGAACTACACTAAGCGTTCCAGTGTTGGTGGTCATCCTTAAACCACCACCTTATACCAACATTTTATAGAGCACATTCAGCCTAGTGTTGCCATGCATTTTTGCACATTTTGTATTACAACTCTCTTCTTGGACTCACACATACCCCTTTAGATTAAGGGGGGAATGTTGGACACCTAATCCGCTAAGGGTTATGGTGTGGAAATTGAACAGTCAAAAGAAGTCCAAGAGACCTTGGAAGATGAATCCAAGAGTCACTCCAAAGTATTATAAATGTATATCATGTGAATAACATATGCAGTCAAAGGAAGTCCAAGAGACCTTGGAAGATGAATCCAAGAGTCACTCCAATGTATTATAAATGTATATCATGTGAATAATATATACATTCAAGGTTTATCCCTCATATCTTCTGTCTTTGCCATGGTTGTGTCAAACACTGCCAACTATCATCTTCAAAGATCTGTTTATTAGGAACATGTTCAGCATCGGGGGACTCAGAGTAATGTGAACCTTTCCCTACATCAAGGGAGGGCCAAGCCATTACCAAAGCTGAAGAAGAACTAATGTCCACTTTCTTTAAAGCAGCAGCAAGAGAATTCAAAGTATCGGAAGGAGGAGCAGCAGCAGGAGAATCTGTGGCGGTTGGAGAAGCAACAAGGGAGAGAGCCGAGGGGTTTGGAGGGCTTCAACCAGCAAGGACGCAGCTTCCAAGCTCTGAATTAAGGTCATTGGTGAAATTCTTGTAAATTCTAAAAATAGTATAATTAATTTTTTTTAAATGCTTTTGAGCAACAAGTACAACCTGCACCTTCCCTACAATGTAGTGAATGTAGTTCACAACTTATGGAAGCAATCCTTCAGCTACCACGTTGTGATTGGGTAATTTATTCAATAAAAAAAAGTTACCTAATATTCGTACTTTAGCATGTCTCTGTATAATTTGAATAACAATACCCCACTTGTACCAAAACAAACCAACACCCATTGACATCAATTTAATTTGGGTATCTACGGACCGTTATTTTGTGTACCTGAAAGTCTACTGTAATGAACTATATGAAAGTTGTAACTATGTTTACAATTGCAAGGAAAACTCGAATCCAAAAAGGCATGTTCATTCATTTGGCGGCTTAGAGATCCGAGCTGATTTAGTTCTTAAATTTAATTCAAGAAAAGCATATCCGTGAGCAGAAGAGCTCTCGGATCTGAACTTATATTGAAGGAAAATATTCAGAGACGTTAATTCTAACAGAAGACGTACCAGGTGATCCAATGAGTTGAACTTGACCAAATCGTGATGTGGGTGGGGTTCGATCACGAGGTCCACCGATTGCCTCAGGCGAGCAGTAGCCCAGAAGTTAGCCAGGCCGAAAGAGATTGTGCGACCGTAGTATAAATCGCTGGGATTACCCAGTAATCCAACTCTGGCATATGCACGGTGCTCAATGTAATTCAGTTCATCGAGTGATTCCATCCTCTTCCGGCCACCTGCTCTGTGTGTGATTTCCGCCTTCTGAATGGTCTGGTGAAGGTCAAGCTCTACTTATCTCCATTCTGGATTGTGGATGCAATGGTATTCTAAACATTTTCTGAAAACTGGCCCGTTTGTTGGGGCTACTTTGTTTGAGTTTGTCCGTCATGTGAGTTTGGGTACGCGGTCATGGGATATGGGCAATGCCTTTTACGGTAATTATGGTTGTTGTTTGGTACGGGGCATTTGGGATTTAATCTTCTGTCGGATAGTTATTTTAAAATAGTTGGAATTTAGTACAAAGAATCGCAGTTTTTAAAATCATGTGGTTAAATGAAAATGGGAAAGGTTTTAGGAAATTGTTTTACATCGAATTTGAATTAGGGTGGAATTTTACCGATATTTAAGAGTTACATATTTTCTTTGTAATAATATTGAAAAAATATCAATTTTACTGATATTTAAGAGTTACACATTTTCTTTGTATTTATATCGAAAACAGATATTTTTGTTATAAGATTAATGGTGTCCAGGGCGCTTTCACGTTTAAGATTTTGATTAAATAGATATTATAATGTGATGTCTAATAATTTGATTTAGTCATTAAATAAATTATATTAAATTAAAAGATTAATGTAATGTAAATATTTTAATTCAGTTAAAATAAAATAAAACTAGATTAAAAATATAAATAACTTTATAAAAATAAAAACGATCTATGATATTGAGAATTTATGGTATTCTACATGAAGATAGCTTATTTAATGATTTTTTTGGATATTTGGTAGATCCAAATTTAAGATAGATCTACCTTAGTTTATTGAGAGAATCATGAAGATAATTGTAATATTGTTATTGTTAAACTAGTTCAAGTAGTATTACAATAATTAAAAGACTTGTTTAACTATAGTAGTTATATGTCTAAACTTATTTTGTAAGAGGATATTTATTGTAAGAATGAGTAAATATGCATAAATGTAGTCTTTATTTAACCATATCTTTGAAATTGTAAGATTTGATATTTGTTGCGGGTGTAAGTGTGTGTGAGAGAGAGAGAGAGATGAAGGCCCACAACTTAAGGGGTTGAATGATGTTTTTTGCAAACATGTATGTGGACATTTCATAAAGCTTTAGAAGCGACATCAGAGTCAAGCAAGGTTGCCCTTTATCCCCTACTCTTTTTGGTTTATATATTAATAAATTGGAAGAGTGGCTAAATCTGCAAGGTGGCTAAAGCTTCTTTTATATGCCAATGGTCTTGTATTGATTGCTAAATTAGCCTAGGGATTGCAAATGCACCTATATGCCCTTCAGCATTTTTGTAAAGCAGTGGGGATGCAAGTCAATACCAGCAAGACCAAAATAATGATTTTCTCAAATAAAAAGAAGCAGAGCCAGCATATGTTCTTCTTTGAAGGCAACATTCTTGAAGAAGTAAATGAATACAAGTACCTCGGGATTGATTTCAACAAGAAGTTTAATTGGGAGGACTGCAGAAAGAAAAGAATTTTAGGAGGATGGAAAGCATTATATGCTCTTCAAAACAGATGTAGAGAGGCAAAGTTATGGGATTGGAAAACAATTAAAGTGCTTTTTGGGCTCCTAGTTTGTCCAATGATATTATATGGGTGTGAATTGTGGGCTAGCAGCATCCCTGTCTCAAAATGGAAGCAAATTGAGAAAATCCAAAAACGCTTGATCATGAGCAAGTTTAAAATAAAAAGTTTGGTTTCTTATGAGATAATGTTGAGTGAAATAGGAGCAACTCCCATCGAAGCAATTGTTATGGTGCGTCTCATAAGGTACCTACAAAGAATTGAGCAAATGGGAGAAGGTAGATGGCCTAAAGTTATCTTCAATGAAGGAATGAGTGAAAGAAAGAAATCATGGATGAGACAAAACAACAAATGGATGCAAAAATGGAATATTTACCTCAATGCATGTCCCACAAATAGCAAGGATTTAAAGAGTTTTGTTATGGAGAAGTTTCATAAGCGTATATGGGGAAAAGAGTTGGGTAGAAAGAAGAAGTACTATGTTCAAGAATTCAACCCCACTTGTGATCTCCAACAAAAAGAGTACATTGGAGCTAGCATTCCATGGAGAGAAAAGATTCTTATTGCTCAATTAAGAACTAACTCGCATCAACTACAGTGCGAAACAGGTCGATGGAAAAGACCTAAAGAAGCTTGGGAAGAACGGGTGTGTACTTTTTGCACTTCTGGGGCAGTGGAATCGGAAAAACATTTCATTTTGGAATGTGATGCTTTCAGAGACAGTTACAGTAGTATGTTAACATCAGTTCCTTGGCATTGTCTTTTCAGTGAGGGTATTGTTAGAAGGTTGGGTCAGCTCATCATTAATTTCAACAATAAGAGGATTGAATTGCAAAAGGCAAAAAGCAGGGAAGCTAGTGGTCCCATAGACTATATCTAGTCTCGTGGACGTTAAATTTCATTTCATTTCATAATTGTGGAGATAGATGGCTTGCAATGTGGCTTGAGGGATCAAGGTAAATGAGGAGACATAATGGGGGTGGGTCGATGACTCATAACAAAGGGATTAGTAATATTTTTGTAAACATGTGTATATGTGTCGTTATTGGCAGTGGATGGTTTACAGCAAGGGATTATGTGATTGAGGTGGCCAAGGGAGTCTAATAATGGCAACAAGTGACTTGGAATGAAATATCAAGAGCTTGGATTACAATAGGAGTAATCAAGACAGTGGATCAAAAGGCGGGGGGGGATACACATGGTTGGGCAATGTTCTTGAAACCATACTTGTGGACATTATTGTATATGGATATGGCTTGTAATGAGTGTAAAGGGATCAAGCCAGTGAAATGTGTAATAATCACAACCAAACTCTAGAGATCAAATTACAACATCAACAACCAAGGTCACTATTCAGAGTGGGGCGGGGGATCTATTAGGTTTAAGTAATGTTTCTTGAAAACATGTGTGTAGGTATCGTCATGAAGATAGATGGCTTTGAATTATGGCTGGGGGATCAAGGAAGACAAGGGGGTGTAACAATTGTGACATATGAATTACAATAAAGGACCAAGACATTGCATTACAATAAGGGTGATTGAGGTAGTTGATTGAATGGGAGGGTGTCCAAGTTATTGGGTTGACACATCTGTGGCACAGGTCTTAACTTTTTAATCCTAATTGTACATGTTCATTATGTTCAATGTGTTGTTTTGACTCCTAGTCTATATAATCCAAATAAAATAAGAAAATGTCAACTCAATGACCACAACACTATAGGGTCAATGAAAGTGAGGTAGTACTATAGCCCCTACTAAGGTTCAATTCCTCATAAAAGTGATCAGCACACCCCCACAAGAGCATCATTGATAAGCAATTGAGTTGTCATGGTTGTTGAGTCGAGTTAGGTGGTCATAGGCAAAAAATATGTAAATGACACCCCACCTCTTGATAAGTGGAGATACTCAACACCTAATAGATTCAATGGAAGCTTCTTGATACAAAATCGTCAACATGGACAAGGATTACTGCTCTATTGGACTATATAGAAAGGGTGTCATAAATATTGTAGCAAACTTATCTCCAATTGTGAAATCCCACAGTATAGCAAGTCAAAGTTTTTCCATCCATCTAGACCTCTAATCCAAATTTTCAATCTAAATCAATTCAAAATTGAACAAAACTCTTAAATACATTGTTTTACCATAAGCAAATCTTTGTTCATAGTAAAATTTTAATCTTATTGATTTGAATTGGATCATTATATTGTTTTTCATCCATCTCAATGCATTTGGAGTGGAAAAAATGGAGGAATCAGCTCATGGGACCGTTTTTACCGGCGGGACCCAGTTTGGTGAAACGGGGTTTGAAACCTTCCGAGAGCGTTTTGAGGCATCAAACGACATTTTTTGGGGGGTAAAACTTTGCCACTTTAGCGCAACACCTTTTCATGTTATTCTACACACATATACCTTTCCAACGACGTAAGAAGTGCGTCAATCAGAGTCTGTATGCAAAAGTTATGCCACTCAAAAGTTGATCTTCCTATTTTCACACCTATAGTTCGGGAAGATGCCGCGTCAGCCCCCATTATTCATGGAAAAGGGGCTAGCCACATGTTTGTGATGTAAAAGACTCTAGAAGAGTCTATTTTGTAACTCTAGTTAAGAGTTGATGTAGTCAAACTTAACCACTAGTAGGCTATTGGGTTGTGTTATAAACAGGCTACTAGGAGGAAGAGGCATTGCATTCTTTCGATAGCATTTTGTTCCATAGCTGAGAAAAGATAGCCAGGAGAGATAGGAGGTAGAGCACATAGAGAGGATTTGTGCATTGTAGTAACCCACAGGCCACAGGCATTACTTCTTTGTACCTACAACCATATTTCCAGACAGAGAAAGAGAGTGAAGCGACCTCACCTTCTAGCTGGGTTTTCTCCCGAAAGGGTTTCCCAGAGAGCGTATCTGTGTTTTATGTGTGTGTGAGCTTATTTTGTCGTTCTCTACTTTTCTGCAAAATTTATATTCGCATGGATGCACTAATTACAGTAAAATCTACAGATCTATAAATTGAATAAAATTGTAATAGTGTAGAACCTCATATTTTAAATATAATATTATCATATTTGTTGTGATGAACTATCCAGTGGAATATCCATGGCAATTTACGGATCATCTGGTATAAAGCAAGTTTCTTTGGGTATTTGTGGAGAGTTGCAAGGGATCTAGGTTGACGGGGTCGAAAATCATAAAACCCTAATCATGGTCGACGAATCTATAAACAAACCTCGTGATCCTTCAAAGGTGAGGTTTTTGCGGCTCGAACAACAAGCCTCAGATATAAACCACAATGTAAAACTCCTCATGGTGCCCTAAGCAATAAGTTGGGGATATTTGGAGAAGATGGGGGTTCGAATGCAAAGGACAAATCAGAACGGGGATTGGGAAGACACAGAGAACTAGTCGAAGAAAGAACCCAGAAAGATCAACCCAATTCGAGTGTCGTGAATCAATACATGTTCAAAATGGAGGCAAAAGTCGATATCAAGTCGTACCATGGCGAGATTGATGCTCTGAAGCTGAACCACTGGTTGCAACAACTAAAAGTTTATTTTAGTGTCCAACAGATCAAGGAAGAGCAAAAGATCTCATTCGTGTGGCTGAAATTGGAGGGCCATGCATTGACTTGGTGGGAGAGCCACACGAAAACCTTGAGGTTGGAGGGAGAACCTCCAGTGACTAAGTGGGAGGATTTCAAAACCATCATTAAGTCACAATTTTATCCCATTGGGTACGTGGAGGACTAATGGATCCAATGGCATTACTTCAGGCAAAAGTTGAGCCAAAGTGTGCAGGAGTACACCACAAAATTCAGAAAGATGGTTATAATGTTGGGTATCTCTCCAAAGAACCCAGATGTACTCCTCAAGTATTTGGGGGGTCTGCACCACCATCTACGTGAGCAAGTGATGTTGTTCAAGCCCAAATCGGTGGACGAGGCTTGTGTACAGGCACAATACTTAGAGAACATAGGCCTGAAAAGAGCACAATCAAGTGGATCGAAGCAGAAGGAGCAATAGGAAGCTTCTAAGGAGGGGAAGAAGAAGAAGAAAAGGGGAAAATATAAAAAGACGGCAGCCACAACACACTAGTGCAAAGATCCTAGCAACCACTGCAACATTGATGGCCATACAGAGAAGAAGTGTTGAAAGTTGCATCTAGAGATAAACCCAAAGAACAAGAAGAAAGATAATAAGAAGAAGAATCTCATGGCCACTGATTCAAGCAACCAAGTTGAAAGAAACTCGGACATGGATGAGAAGATCGTTTGTACATCAGTGCAGAAGGAGGTGAATCTGAGTAGCCTTCAACAACAAGAAGAGAAAGAAATGACCAAACTCTTCCATATAAAGATACAGGTTAAGAAGACAAAGATTGATGCTCTATTTGACTCAGGATCACAAGCGAATCTCATTGCAGCAAAGTTGGTCAAGAAGTTGGGGTTAAAAGTTCGTGATCATCCAAACCCATATCCGTTGGGGTGGGTAAATATGGATGCAAAGCTGAAGGTAACAAAACAGTGCAAAATTAGATTTGTTATCAGAGTTGATTTTATTGATGAGGTAGATTTGGATGTGGTTCCCCTTGATGTATATGGAGTCGTGTTTGGGAGTCCCTACATGTACATGCGTGATGCAATATTCATGAGGAGAGCTAACCAGTACCATCTCATCAAGGATGGAAAATTGTTCATCATCAACGTGCACAAAGGCAAGTTGAAAATTTCACTGGTAAGTGTCAACCAAGCCAAGAAATTGATCAGTTCCAGCAAGAGGTATGTTTTATTGTTTTAAAGAGAAAGTTAGTCTGAAGAGGAGTCAATAAGGGGCAAGGCATCACTAGACGGGTGTACTAAGAAACAAAAACAACAATTGGAAGAGTTGTTACAGGCATACAAGGATGTGTTCTGAGAGCCTAAAGGGTTACCACCTAAGAGAGAAGTGGAGCATGAGATCTAGCTATTGATAGACTCCCCATTGCCAAATATTGGGTTATACAGGCAATCTATTATAGAAGCAAGTGAGGTGAAGAAACAGTTGCAGCAGTTGCTGGAACGGGGTATCATTTGACCAAGTACATCACCATGTGGGTCACCCATCATCATTGTGCCAAAGAAGTATGGGACTTAGTGGATGTGTATAGATTATAGGGCGTTGAATAAAATCATGCTCAATAATAGATACCCCCTGCCCAGCATAGACGATATGCTAGATCAGTTGTAGCAAGCAAAGTATTTCACCAAGCTAGACTTGAAGTTCGGATATTCCCAGGTTCAAGTCAAAGAAGAATATACATGGAAGATTGCCTTCAAAACGAGGATAGGTTTGTATGAGTGGTTAGTTATGCCATTTGGCCTATGTAATGTACCAGCTACGTTTATGAGATTAATGAATGATATACTGTGCCCTTTTATAGATTCATTTGTTATTGTCTATCTAGATGATATACTAGTATATAGTGCTACTTGGGAGGAGCATATTTCACATTTGACACAGGTGCTGGAAACATTGAAGAAGCACCAACTGCTAGCAAATCTCAAGAAGTGTGAGTTTGCGCAACAGTCTTTGGTGTATCTGGGGTATGTGATCGGTGGAGGAGAGTTGAAGATAGATCCTTCCAAGATGGAGGCCATCATGAAATGGTTGGTGCCTACTAATGTTTTTGAGGTCAGGAGTTTCATTGGGGCAACACAGTACCTGAGGAAATTCATAGCCTCATTTTTAGCGGTAGAAACACCGCTCCACGCCATAACAACAAGTGGAAAGAGTTTCCAGTGGGGAAAAGGTCAGCAAAAGGCTTTCGAGGAGCTAAAGAAGAAGATCAGTCAAGCACCAGTTCTAGAATTACCAAACTTGCAGTGGCCCTTTGAAGTGGAGACAGATACAAGTGGGTATGTTATGGGAGTTGTCTTGATGCAAGGAGGAAGAATCACTTGCTACCATTCTGAAGTATTTCACGGGGCAGTTCTTAACTACCCTACCTACGATAAGGAGCTCTATGCCATGGTGTAATATGTGAAGAAGTGGAAGCATTATCTTATGGGAAAGGAGACAATAATCCACATAGATCACCAGCCGTTACAGTACTTGCAGGCCCAGAGTAAGCTACAACAAACCAGGCATTACAAGTGGATGGGGTTTTTACAACAGTTTCATTTGGTGATCAAGTATAAGAAGGGAAGCACAAACAAGTTGGTCGATATGCTTTCAAGGCCACCCACATCAAAGATTACAGCTTTGGGGACTCTTATGCACATGGAGCCATTCACTCATGATGCATATATAGAGGCATATTCAGAAGATGAGCACTTCAAGGGGGTGTTTCAACAGTTGCAGAGTCATAGTCATGTGCACAATGGCGACAACACCGTTGACTACCATCTCTAGGATGGGTTACTTTACAAGATGGATAAGCTATGTGTTCCTAATGGTGAGCATTTACAACTAATTAGAGAGGCTCACACCTCCAAGGTTGTAGGGCACTTTGGTGTAGGGAATATTGTGGCTAACTTGCAGAGGTATGTGTATTGACCCAAGATGCAAGAGTAGGTAGCTAGGTTCATAAGAGGATGCATGATTTGTTGAACCATCAAGCCTAGCAATAGGAAACAAGGTCTATATCATCTCTTACCTATACCTACTCATCCTTGAGAAAGCATTTCCGTGGACTTTGTGGCAGGTTTATCGACAGCTAGGAAGGGACATGACTCTTGTTTGTGGTAGTTGATAGGTTTAGCAAGATTTGTGTTCTGATGCCCTATAAAAAGACCATCAACAGATAAGAAGCAACAAACTTGTTCTTTGGACAGGTATGGATGCACTTTGGGATACCAAGGAGCATCATTTTAGACAGGGACACAAGATTTCTCAGTGCATTCTGGACTACATTGTGGGAGAAGATGGACACAAATTTGAAGAGATCTACAACATTCCATCCACAAACAGATGGGCAGATAAAAGTAGTCAACAAGACTTTGGTACAACTTCTGAGAGGATATAACTAGAAGCATCCAAAGACCTGAGATGAAAATTTGGTATATATACAAAATTCTTATAACAAACCAATCCACACTTCTACAGGAAAGTCCCCATTTGAGACTTGTTTTGGATATTTTCCACTTTCACCTTTTGATATTGCATATGGGCAGCAAGGAGGAGTGAGGGAAGATCTTATAGGAGATGCTTTGAGGGCTGAAAATTTTATAGAGAAGATTAGGCAGATCCATCTACAAGTACAAGAAACATTGCAAAAGTCGTAGGAGAAGTATAAGGCCAAGCATGATCAACACAGAACAGATAAAACATTAAAGGTGGAAGACAGATTATGGCTACAATTGAACAAGGAGAGGTTGCAGGGGTCTGGTAAGAAAATCAAGGCTCTAAGGTATGGTCCCTTTGAGGTACTAGAAAAGGTGGGTGATAAATTCCTATCGACTTAGTTTACCATCATATATGCACATTTATTTAGTTGTGAATGTAGATAATTTGAAACTCCATGAGCCTTCCATGCTAGATTAGGAAGAGGAACAATTCCTACCTTCTGTGGAGGATTTGACACCAGACGCTCAGGAAAATTTGACCAAAGATATAGTTTTGCATAAGAGGCCCAGAGCTACAAGACAGGGGCAACATGATTTTTGCCAGATTGGGTTTAAGGGACAACTTCCAGGCAAAGCTAAATGGCACACTAGAGAGAAGGTGGAGGAAAAATTTCTTCACCTCATTCAGTAAAAGCTTTTGGGGACCAAAAGCCTCAAAAAATGGGGAGTTGTGATATGAATTGGATCATTATATCGTTTGTCATTCATCTCGATGCATTTGGAGTGGAAAAAAAGTGGAGGAATCAACTCACAGGACCATTTTTACCGATGGGACCCAGTTTGGCGAAACGGGGTCTAAAACCTTCCAAGAGTATTTTGAGGCATCAAATGATGTTTTTTGGAGGTAAAACTTTGTTGCTTTAGTGTAACACTATTTCATGCCATTCTACACAGAGAGGCCTTTCCAATGACACAAGAAGCACGTCAATCGGAGTCCGTATGCAAAATTTATGCCACTCAGAAGTTGACCTTCCTGTTTTCACACCTATAGTTCGGGAGGATGCCGCGTCAGCCCCCATTATTCATGGAAAAGGGGCTAGCCACGTGTTTGTGATGTAAAAGACTCTAAAAGAGTCTATTTTGTAACTCTAGTTAAGAGTTGATGTAGTCAAACTTAACCACTAGTAGGTTATCGGGTTGTGTTATAACCGGGCCACTAGGAGGAAGAGGTATTCCATTCTTTTGAGAGCATTTTTTTCCATAGCTGAGCAAAGATAGCCAAGAGAGATAGGAGGTAGAGCACACAGAGAGGATCTATGCACTGTAGCAGCCCACGGGCCACAGACATTACTTCTTTGTACTTGCAACCATATTTCCAGACAGAGAAAGAGAGTGAAGCAACCTCACCTTCCAGCTGGGTTTTCTCCCAAAAGGGCTTCCGAGAGAGCATATGTGTGTGAGATTATTTTGTCGTTCTCTACTTTTCTGCAAAATTTCTATTCGCATGCATGCACTAATTATAGTAAAATCTACAAATCTATAAATTAAATAAAATTGTAATAGTGTAGAAACTCATATTTTAAATATAATATTATCGTATTTGTTGTGACAAACTGTCCAGTGGAATATCCACAACAGTTTATGGATCACTCATTTAAGATTTTCATTAAGCCTTATCAGATTTATGATATGTGAAAAAAGAAAGTCTATCCATTACAAAATATAATTACTTAAAAATGTTTTGATATCTTGTTATAATGATTTAATTTAACATAATTACTTTCATTTAATACTCTATCTCCTATTACAATAACTTAGTTAAACATTATCTGTTTCAAATTAATAGTATTTTCCCTTACTACAATAATATAGTAAGGTTGTCATTTGCATTTAGTTTAAGTGGCTGAATAAAATAGTTATTATTCTTCCATCAAGATTCAAATATTGTATATTAACCTCTTAAAAGAAAATATGTAGCACTCTTGAATATGTATATAAGTCAGTGTTGTCTAACTATTAGAAGTTTTTGGAGATTTTGGCCAAAATCCAACAAAAAAATAAATTGGTCACGTCTTCATTTGTGTTACTTAAATGGGGTTTTTGATTGCATATATGGATTCAACACCCTAAATAATTCCTAGAACACTTGGATTGTGGAAAGCTAACAACTCAAACTCATAATACAACAAACCCAAAAATATATCAAAATTGACTCTGACCATTCAAGGGCTCAACACAAACAGAAATATAGAGACTGATTATAAATGATGAAGCTTTATGGCATGCAAGACTTACTTCTGATTAAAATCGTCGCTTCCCAAACAACAAATCTGAAAACAAATATCCAATCCTCAGGCGACCATGCGCGAGTCTCCACACGACCTCTCTCCACGGGTCTTCACTCAAGCGCCTTACAGCTCAAACCTCTTTCGGATTACAGGAACTGTCCTCAGACAGGCGGCCCAGTAGGCTTCGATATTAATAAAAGCAGAATAGAAATACACAAAGCTTATTACAACAGAGTGTCTCAGACTGAATGATCACAAAGAGCAAATGACTCGAATGATCAGGATGATCACAATGGTCTGCAGACTCTTTCTTATATAGACTCTCTAAGCATCTAATCCTATCTAAGCAATGACGTCAAAAGAAATCATTGAGGGTCCTGTCGGTATCTTTTTCCACCGACGGTGTCTACTCAACTTTTTCTGTACAAAGGAATCTTGTCACAACATGTGATCAATATTATCACATTGCTGACAAAGATTCTACCAAGGGCCCATTGGGCTTCTAGTCTCCCATAGGTCTTCTTCAGATGATCCGGGAGATGGTTCGTACTCATCTATTATCTGGCGGTGGTGTCTTTTCATCAGTCGGTCATATTGTTCATCTATTCCTTCATTTGGATCTTGCGCATCTGTCATTTCATCTTTTTCTTTCGGCTGCATTATTGTTGTCCGGCGAGATGTTGCTGACGATGATTCTCCTTGGCTGATATTCGTTTTGATTTTATGGAGGCCCGGTTGTTGTGAGGTATACATCAATTCTTGCTTTTGTTCTTGCTTTTCCCATTTATTCAAAAAAGGAAGAGCACTTACTTCAATATCAAGAAACGAATCTTTAAAGGCGTTCCGGGTTGCAGGCGCTCTCTGTACTGCCAGCTCGATGCCATCTAAATATTCCCACTTAAAGATCTGGAACATGTTAGTGGAGCTTTCAATAGCGTGCTGAATCCATAATCGACAATTTTCATTCAAAATATCTCTATGCTGCCATCCAAGTTCAAAGATTATTGATGTACATATCCTTTTTGAAATCATTAAACTGACAAGATGGACGACATTATTATTCCAATTCGGAGATAAGACTGAAATGGTTACTAGTGCCCTCTGATTAATTATGAACTTCAGGGCTTTAGGCTGTCCTTGTAATCCATCTAGTTTATTTAAAATTTGCAACTTTTCTGTCAGTCTTAGATTTCCAAATTCATGGAACCATTCAGCATGCTGTTTAATTAATTCTTGGTTGTTACCAGTTTCAAAACTGCCAATCCTTTCATGACTAAAAACTTGGGCAAATGGATTTGGCTCTATATTATCTCTGATCCTTAAACTGTGAAAATCCCAGGGATAAGCAAATGTCTTTAAATATTGTGCAGTTCTTTGTATACACTGGGATACTCTGGTAACCTGAACCTTTCTGCACTCTCCTCCTCTGATCTCCCAATCTGCAAAACTTTCAAAAATTTCATACTGAGGGAATGTATCAGTAAGATGATAATTCTCATCAATTCTCTGGAGGAAAGAAGCTTCGAGCTCCTCAAAAATATCTGGGATTTTTAATGTCACCAAATATTTTATCATTTCTTCTGTCATGGGAATTTCTTCTAAATCTAAAATCTTAGCACCTGTAAACAGACTGAGGGCAAAATCAACACCTCCTATGATCTGGTAATAATTCAAAATCCTGAGTGTCCAGATCATTTCTTTTGTATAAACACTAGACCATAAATCACATAAACTCCTAAAGAAGAGTTTTACCTTCATATTTGGTAAAGGAAAGATTTTTACCAAATTCTCATCTAAGCCTAGTGAGATGCCCACGTTCTTTGATTGCCATGCCTGACATTTTCTAATCCACATATTTCTTCTGAGTCTGAAACCGACCACTTTCTTGATTTCATCTGTTACCCAACTTGCATGATTTTCCAAAATTCTAAATCTATCTACAAATGTGGCAAAACTATCATCTTTAGGGCCTTTGCCTGGAATTTCAAAAACTGAATATTTACAAGTTATATACATTTTATTCATATCTCTTGTCAAGGAGTCTATCAAGAAATTTGAATTGCCTGGAATCCACTCAACCTCAAAATCAAACTGTTGAAACCAGATTTGCCAGGCTAGAATTCTGCCTTTTGCAATTTGCCTTGAAATCTTAGCAGACAGAAAATATTTAAAGTTTCTGGAGTCTGTTCTGATTAAAAACTTTACTGGGGTGAGATATACCTCAAAACGCTGAATTCCATTAAAAATAGCTAACGTCTCCTTTTCAGCTATGAAGTAGTTCTTCTGACTTGGCGTAAATTCCCCAGAAGCATATCCACACAAATTTTCTTCGACTTCTCCCTCGTTATTCTTCCTTTGCTCTAGAAGTACAGCTGCCCAAAATTCAAGTGAAGCATCAGTTTGTAAAATAAGTAAACCATCACCTGGAGGTTGAAGCTTGGGTAGGTGCTGGCATTCTTCTTTAAGCTTCTTTACTGCTGCAGTAGCTTCTTCAGACCAACCTTGGTTGATGTGTCTTCTGATTGGGGTTGTTTTCTCTGACAAATTCGGGATGTATTTGTGGAGATAATTCAGTACTCCAAGAAATCTCTCAATTGTCTTTTTGTCCTTCAATTCATCAGGAAATTGTGTTAACTTTGTTAGCACATGGGGCTGCATTTGAATAGCACCATTAGCAACATTAATCCCCAAAAAATCAATGCTATCCTGAAATAAGGACATCTTTCTTTCTGACAGAACAATTCCATGCTTTTTAACCTCTTCAAGAAAAATTTCTAAATGCTTTAAATGAGTTTGTACATCAGGACTATGTATCAAAATATCATCTATATAGGTGACTATAAAATCATATTTAGCAAAAATATAATCCATCCTTCTTTGAAAAAAGGCTGGAGCGTTCTTCAATCTGAACGGAATAACTTTCCATTGATAGAATCCTGCTGGGCATATGAAAGCTGTTTTGTGTCTGTCTTCTGGCTGGATCTGTTTTTGGTAGTACCCAGACTTCATGTCAAATTTGCTAAACACCTTACTGTGCTGAATCTTTTGCATAATCACTTCGGGTCTTGGCAATGGATAATTAAAATTCTGAGTGATGGCATTAAGAGGTTTATAATTAATAACCATTCTTGGCTTACCTCTCACGATTTCAGAATGATTTCTTACTAGAAATGTAGAACATGCATAGTGAGATTCACTCAGCTCTATCAGCTGCATTTTTAGTAATTCTTGGATCTGATTCTTTATCTCTTGTTCATCAGCTGGTGTACATGGAATCAACATTCCCTTTACTCCATTGTCATGTAAGGTGATTATTTCCTGCATCGGACTTTCAATTTCCCAAAATTGTTGTGGATTGTCCGAGCAACTCGTTAGAAGTCTCTGGTAGATATCTTTCTGCTCTGTAGACTAATTAGTGTCAATGTATGCTAACTGTTTTGTTTTATTTTCTGCTCTGGCTTCATAAATTTGTAGGACTTCCTGGCAGTCATCTGAATCTTTTACCGGCTTTCTAGTTCCTACTCTTTTTTGACTATTCTCATGCCTAGCTTCAGAATTTGCAATACTTAGTATAGGTACTGATATAGCCTTTTTCTTCAAGTTTATTATCAGCTTGTCTTGGCTGATAGTCACTGGTAGCACAGAGTTTATGAATGGCATGCCTAACATCAAGCTTGCTGAAGGGTCGTAATGCTGAATTGATGAGATTTTAATAATACTCCCCCCAACTTTTAAAGAAACATTGTCTACATAATGTGTGAGCTGAACAGATCCTCCAATTGTTTCTGACACCAATATATTTTTTAACGGTTTCCACAGGGGTTTGAACAGAGATGGCCTAGCCAGATTGTTAGAACCTCCAGTATCTACAAATGCATCTACAGAAATCCATTCACCTTTTACTTGCACTTGTACTGGAATATAAATCAGGCTATCTATTTTAACAATCTTTTTTAACAAAGTATTCTGCTCTTCTTTAATACCCTCTAGTTGTGGCATACTGGTTGATGGCGTTATTTTCTTTTCATATGGACAGAAAGAATTAAATTGAGATACAGGCACTGCAGGTTGCTTACCTTTATCTCTACTGACTGATGCTATGCTCTCTGATTCATCATCTGAATCATCTTCTGTCTCGCTTGTCGATTCAAGATTTGAAGAACTCTCTATATCACTGTAATGTTGTTCACTAGAATAATCTGAACAAGATGTACATATATTCATCTTTTGTACATTATCACTTTCATCTTCAACATCTGAAACTTCTGTAAGAATATATACATCAGAAATTTCATCATCTGATTCTACAACAGACCAGTCATCTTGAAACTCTTCAATATCTACACAAGCTTTGAGTTTACTAGATGATTTCTGGGGGCACTTTCTAGCAAAGTGTCCTTCTTTTTTACAAATGAAACAACAATTGTTGTTTCTAGGTTTGTTCCTTTTCTTCAAAAATCTGTATTTTCTGAAAGGCCTCTTTGGGTTTGATATTCTTTTGGGTTTGTATTTGCCATACCTTTTGGATTTCTTCTTTGCTTTAAAAGGTGTCCATGGCAATATTGATCTACAGACATCGGAACTTGGAGTGATGTCGTGTGCTTTCTTCTGCCAACATAGATATTTTACCTTTTCTGAAACTTTGAACAGAAGATCAACCCAATAGATTTGATCTAGACTTTTTAACTGAACTTCTAGATCTTTCATTATTAGATCTCCCAAATTGCCTGGTAATTTTGATAAAAATGCAATTTTTTGAGCAAGATCATTAAAAAGATTAGCTTTAAAGACTTTAGCCATAAAATCTTTACCAAACTGATCTAAATATTTTAGATCTTTTAATTCCACACGGCTAAGGTCAGTCAAAAGCTGCTTTCTCTCATCTGCTGGTTCTGGCACAAATTGGGTCTTTAGCAAAATTTCTAACGTGGACAAACCAACTTCCATGACTGCTCTTCTCTCTGTTTCTGATCCTCCCATCCACCAATCAAAAACAATTCCTGCCATCCTTTTTTCAGCTAGAATCATAATAGATATATTATCTAATTTTGTAGTGACCTGCATCTGGTATAAGGCTCCTATCCAAATTCTGATAGACTCTCTTGGATTGGATGAGCTATCTAGATCTAGAATATAACCGCTAGAGTTTGTAGCAAACAGGTCTTCTTCGACTCTAGGATATTTCGCAGTTTCTTTCAGAATATGAGCTTTATTCTGATTATGGATGGACGACATAATAAAAGATGGGAATTTTGTTGCAGCTTGTTCTAATGTCATGACTTCTTTCTTAGACTCAAATGGTTTGTCTATTTTGTATGTCTTTGAAGATTTTGTGTCACTGGTTAGTTTACCAGTGCCTATGGAAGTTCCCTCTCCGGCACTAGATTGAGCTGCTTCTTTTTTATCCTCTTCGTCTTCCTCTAAATCCCAATAGTTTGGAGCGGACATATCTACATGAAACTTTGGGATTTTCTTGGCCTTCTTTTTCTGTTTCCTTCTTCTCCTTTCTTCTTTTTCGGCTTGTTTCTCTTCATATAACAGCTTTAAGTTTTCATTTATCAAATCAGCTTGTTTTCCCAAATCATTTAGAACATCCTCTGCATGAGAGCACCAAGTAGTCAAGTAGTTTCCTACCTGATAGACCTGATCCATATCATTTGGGTCTTGAGAATTATGTTCTAACAAAGGAGCACAATTTGCTCTTGTAGGAGGCTGTCTAGTCTGAGATGAAGAAACACAGAACTTGGTTTTGGGTGGCCATTTCCCGCCTCTAACAAATCTTTTATTAGCAAACTGATATACTTCTATAGGGGGAAAGTACTTACATGAGTCCTAAACATTTTATTGATTGCAAAAAAGGGTTTTTCTTCAGGAATATACAACTGATTTTCAGACAGGGGTGTACTAGTGGAAGTAGAAGGCTGTTCTTCTGGTATAGTGAGCTGTCTATAAAAAGACCTTCTTCCACTTTGGATTGAATTTTCGGCTGGTAATACATGTTTCTCTGGCAAGACTATAGGCTGTGGAATTCTAGGATGGTCTGGATTGGGTATGATTTTTTCACCACCATCCACAAGAGCCATTCTCTTAATTCTTTTATTGGCATTATTTGAAGCCAAAGACTTATATTGGATATACCAGTCATTGGGTAGGGATTCCTTTTCATAATGCACACCTTCAATTTGAGCATTTCCTATCCCAACTGTTACACAATCTTCCAACACCGGCTGTTTTAATTTTGAATGAACTGTATTAGTAAGCTGAAGGGAAGTCTGGACTATTACGGACAAGAATTCACTGTCATCTACCATAGATAACCCTTGTATTCCTATCAAGGCTTTCCAACAGTCTTTAAGATGAGCATCTGTTAGACTGATAGCACAATCAGGAAATATTGTTCCATGCTGACAACCAGATGATAAGTTTCCCAAAATGGTTCCTATTCTAGCATGATCATATTCATTATGCCTTGTATCAAATAACTCTGCTATGCAAGGAGTATCCAACCCATGTCTGAAGAGAGGAGCTAGACCAAGTATAATTGCTCCAAAATGTAAGTAATGAAACCTTCCTTCCTTAGCATACTTTCTGAACTTTCTTATCTCATCTTCAGAAAATAAATTTAAACCAACTATCTGTACAAATGGACCTTTAATTCTGAGTTTGAGCTCTACTTCTTTAAAATAACTCTTCTTTAGGAGTTTGAACATAATCGGGATTGGATAGACTTCTTTTGTATCCAAAGCAGGAGGGTTCCAGCTTTCAGGGTCTTCTACTTGTTCATGTTCAGTTGTGTCCAATTCAACAGATCTACTTTCTACTTCGGATATTGATTTTTTGTCAATGGTAGAAAAAGATCTCAAAAATCTAGCCATAATGGACTGATACAAACTATTCCAGAAATCGACTGAAGGAGCTTTTATCTACTCAGCATAATGTAAAACAAAGATGCTTTTCGAAGGCTTCCTGGCTTTCTTCAGATTTTGTCTATAGAATGTATTTCGTCAAAGTTATATTTCCAAGGAACGGGTTATGGCTCTGATACCAAAATTGACTCTGACCCTCCAAAACCAAATAAACTATCACTTATAAATGTAATGATAACATGGTATTATTATTTATTTCTCTTAATCTTTATTCTTGCTTTATGTCCCTCATAATAATAAGTTAAAGATTTACCCCAAACATTAAACATTTCAAAAATTATTAACACAGTTTTTTGAGAAACTTATTATTCATTATTTATTATAAGTGTAAAAATCTACATTAAAAAAAGCTTTACTCTTACTCTTCCCTTTAGAGATTTCCACAATGTAATGATGACATGGTATTGGCAACTTTACTCTTAGCTCGGTAGATTTCCCCATGCCTATTTCTTTCTTCTAGAGAAAAACACAATTTAATCCAATTAAATAATTGCGATTCATGGTTTGTGTGAATAGTTTACTTTCACTTACTTGGTTTGTCCTTAACGTATCACGGATTTAAATTAAACATTTTGGACATAAAATTTGCAATTAAACTATAGAAAGACAATGACCTCAAATTATGGTTGTTGCTCCAAAAAAAAGCGTTTGGATGTTAACATGAGTCACGTTTTTGTCGCAGCAAATCTAGCGGGACACACGTGACTCCAAGCATAACACGCACGGCCCTATCACTTGTTGGGTTTCTATATTGTTTTTTTCCACATATAATTTTAATTTTAATTTTTAGTTGAAGCGAGTAATGCTTTGAATTTTAAATAGAATTATATAAGGTGGTATGGTAATTATAAATTGTGGTAGGTTATTGTTAATGTCGAAAGTTTTATTTGTTTTTTTATTTTTTATTGGATTTTTATAAACTATTATTTAAAAAAGATAACATTTTTTTGTTAGTAAATTTAATTTATTTTTATCACTTTTTATAAGTCAATTAAAATAATACGATTATTATGTTTTTAATATTAATAAAAAAAAGATATATGGACTCTTTTTGGGTTTCTACATTGTTTTTTTCGCATATAAATCTTTTTATTTTGGTTGAAGTGAGGTAGATTTCTTGAGAGTTGTAACTCGTAATGTTTTGAATTTTAAATAGAATTATATAAGGTGGTAGGCTATTGTTAATGTTAAAAGCTTTTTTTTTTTTTAGATTTTTATAAACTACTATTTACAAGGAGGTAACATTTTTTTGTTAGTAAATTTATTTTTTTTTAATCACTTTTTATAAGTCAATTAAAATAATACAATTATTATGTTTTTTAATATTAATTAAAAAAAAAAGACATATGGACTCTCTTTGGGTTTCTACATTGTTTTTTTCACATATAAATCCTTTTATTTTGGTTGAAGTGAGGCACATTTCTTGAGAGTTGTACCTCGTAATGTTTTGAATTTTAAATAGAATTATATAAGGTGGTAGGGTAACTATAGATTGTGGTAAGCTATTGTTAATGTTGAAAGTTTTATTTGTTTTTTTTTTTAATTGGATTTTTATAAACTATTGTTTACAAGGAGGTAACGTCTTTTTGTTAGTAAATTTAATATATTTTTTATCACTTTTTATTAGTCAATTAAAATAATATGACTATTATGTTTTTTAATATTAATAATAATAAAAAAGATATATGGACTCTCCTTGGGGTTTCTACATTGTTTTCTTCACATATAAATCCTTTTATTTTGGTTGAAGTGAGGTAGATTTCTTGAGAGTTGAACTGGTAATGTTTTGAATTTTAAATAGAATTATATAAGGTGGTATGGTAACTATGGATTGTGGTAGGCTATTGTTAATGTTGAAAGTTTTATTTGTTTTTTTTTTTTTAATATTTTTATCGGATTGTTATAAACTACTATTTACAAAGAGTCAACTTCTTTTTGTTAATATATTTAATTTATTTTTTATCACTTTTTATAAGTCAATTAAAATAATACGATTATTATGTTTTTTAATATTAATAACAAAAAAAGATATATGGACTCTCGTTGGGTTTCTACATTGTTTTTTTTCACATATAAATCCTTTTATTTTGGTTGAAGTGAGGTAGATTTCTTGAGAGTTGTAACTCATAATGTTTTGAATTTTAAATAGAATTATATAAGGTGGTATGGTAACTATGGATTGTGGTATGAAAGTTTATTTATTTATTTATTTATGGGATTTTTATAAACTACTATTTACAAAGAGGCAACGTCTTTTTGTTAGTAAATTTAATTTATTTTTTATCACTTTTTATAAGTCAATTAAAATAATACAATTATTATGTTTTTTAATATTAATAAAAAAAGATATACGGACTCTCCTTGGGTTGATTTCTTGAGAGTTGTAACTCATAATGTTTTGAATTTTAAATAGAATTATATAAGGTGGTAGGGAAACTATGGATTGTGGTAGGTTATTGTTAATGTTGAAAGTTTTATTTGTTTTTTATTTTTTATTGGATTTTTATAAACTACTATTTACAAAGAGGCAACGCCTTTTTGTTAGTAAATTTAATTTATTTTTTATCACTTTCTATAAGTCAGTTAAAATAATACGATTATTATGTTTTTTAATATTAATAAAAATATATGGACTCTCCTTGGGGTTTCTACATTGTTTTTTTCACATATAAATCTTTTTATTTTGGTTGAAGTGAGGTAGATTTCTTGAGAGTTGTAACTCGTAATGTTTTGAATTTTATATAGAATTATATAAGGTGGTATGGTAACTAGGGATTGTGGTAGGCTATTGTTAATGTTGAAAGTTCTATTTGTTTTTTTTTTTTTTTTGGATTTTTATAAACTACTATTTACAAAGAAGCAACTTTCTTTTGTTAGTAAATTTAATTTTTTTTTATCACTTTTTATAAGTCAATTAAAATAATACGATTATTATGTTTTTTAATATTAATAAAAAAAGATATATGGACTCTCCTTGGGTTTCTACATTGTTTTTTCACATATAGATCCTTTTATTTTGGTTGAAGTGAGGTAGATTTCTTGAGAGTTGTAACTCGTAATGTTTCGAATTTTAAATAGAATTATATAAAGTGTTATGGTAACTATGGATTGTGGTAGATCCAACACCTGGTCAGTGGTAGGCGATCACTCCAGGACTGTAGATCGATGGAAAGCTATGAGATTGGGCCAGGATCAACCATTACTTTAAACTTTAGATTGAGAGGAGGGGCTCCACCTCAAGGACAGCAAAGCGGAGACAAGGGGAAAAAAACTGCATCCTACAAAAACATTCTTCAGGGCAGCAGAGACGCAGGGCCCTCTTCAGATCCAGGCAGAAACATACCCAGGCCATACATTGTAGATCAGTCAGAACAAACCCCAGCCTTAAATCTAGATTCTTCAGGGCTTGACGATTTCGTCAAGTCCTATGAAACGCAAGCTCTAATCTGCCGATTCAACAGTTTCTGGCCCAAACCTTTGGATCTATTCCATTGGATTTTCACCAGCTGGACCATGGAATGTGAGATTCACCTATGTTCAAAGGGGTTTTTTATAGTAAAATTTACATCCCAGGAAGTCAGAGATACAGTCATCAGTACAGGGCCATGGTTCTGGGGAACATCGGGGCTGTTTATGACCCCATGGTTTCCAGATTTTGATCCAAACAAAATGGCTGTAACCAAAATGTCGGTCTGGGTCAGACTATACAATCTCCCTCTGCACTTCTGGAACGAACAAGTCTTGGAAGGCATTGGAAACAGTATAGGGAAATACATTAAAACAGACCTGGAAAGGATTGATGAAAGGATCTACACTTTCGCACGTATTTGTGTGGAAGTAGATTTAAGTAAAGGGCTGCCGGACAATATAAGGCTGATCTACAAACAACAAAACTGGCTGCAAGTACTAGATTATGAAAACACCGCCTTCAGATGCAGGCTCTGTAGGCAGACAGGACACCTGCAAGGCTCATGTCCAGAAGCAAAGAAAGTTAACAGTAAAAAGAAGCAGAATGGGAAGCAGAAGAAAGGATGGCAATTCTCACCTCCAGATTCAGAGGAAGAAGAGTCAGAAGCAGAGGTGGAAGAGACCCCTGCAGAGAAGACTGAGGTATCACAAGAAATGGAGAATCAGAAGGGAACCAATCCGAACAACAAGACAGAGATGACAAGGGTGGATCCAAGCATGGGAGGCATCAAACGTCATCACCACTCTGATACTTCAGACTCAGACAAAGAAACCGTCCCACAGAATGCAGAAACACAGATAGTCATTGCTTCGATCGAGCCCTCTCAAGGAGAGTGGCGTAAGGTCGAAAAGAAAAAGGGGAGAAAAACTTGAAGCGTGAGTCTCATTTGCAGCCGGAATTCAGTTTTTTCTGCTTCTTTTTCTTTCTCTCTCCTCTCTTCTCTTTTCTTTTTTTCTTTGCACGTTAGCCTTCTAACGTTGCGGGGGGTGCGAAAGCACTCGAGCCTTAGTGGCGGACTACAGAATGTATCAGAGCATATGCTAGTGTAACTTTCATTATCTTTTTAATAAAAGTTACTGTTTTTTCCTTTGGAAAACTATGGATTGTGGTATGAAAGTTTTATTTTTTATTTTTATTTTTTTATTGGATTTTTATGAACTACTATTTACAAAGAGGCAACGTCTTTTTGTTAGTAAATTTAATTTATTTTTTATCACTTTTTATAAGTCAATTAAAATAATAGGATTACTATGTTTTTTAATATTAATAAAAAAAAGATATATGGACTCTCCTTGGGTTTCTACATTGTTTTTTTTCACATATAAATCCTTTTATTTTGGTTGAAGTGAGGTAGATTTCTTGAGAGTTGTAACTCGTAATGTTTTGAATTTTAAATAGAATTATATAAGGTGGTATGGTAACTATGGATTGTGGCATGCAAGTTTTATTTGTTTTTTACTTTTTTATTGGATTTTTATAAACTACTATTTACAAAAAGACAACGTGTTTTTGTTAGTAAAATTAAATAATTTTTTTATCACTTTTTATAAGTCAATTAAAATAATATGATTATTATGTTTTTTAATATTAATTAAAAAAAAAAAGATATATGGACTCTCTTTGGGTTTCTACATTGTTTTTTTCACATATAAATCTTTTTATTTTGGTTGAAGTGAGGTAGATTTCTTGAGAGTAGTAACTCATAATGTTTTGAATTTTAAATAGGATTATGTAAGGTGGTATGGTAACTATGGATTCTGATATGAAAGTTTTAATTGCTTTTTATTTTTTTATTGGATTTTTATAAACTACTATTTACAAAGAGGCAATGTCTTTTTGTTAGTAAATTTAATTTATTTTTTATCACTTTTTATAAGTCAATTAAAATAATAAGATTATTATGTTTTTTAATATTAATAAAAAAAAGATATATGGACTCTCCTTGGGTTTCTACATTGTTTTTTTTCACATATAAATCCTTTTATTTTGGTTGAAGTGAGGTAGATTTCTTGAGAGTAGTAACTCGTAATGTTTTGAATTTTAAATAGAATTATATAAGGTGGTATGGTAACTATGGATTGTGGTAGGCTATTGTTTTTTTATATCTCCGTAAGACTGCACTAATTTATATTACAAAAACCAAAAATACAACCAAATTTACAAAAGGGCCGTAGCCTCGCATCTCCGAAGAGATTTTCCCATGATTAGCCATTCAGAGCAACATGCAAAAAGGGACCAGTTTCTTCCTTCCGACATAACCAGCATGTAATCGACACACAACAGGCTTTTGAGCCAACACGGCGGACAAATAACTTGACACGATGGACCCATAACTTGACACAGTTGACACGTAGACTGACATAGTAGACACATAAACCTTCGCGGTGGACATTGACCCCATGACAGACAAACAAACAAAGTAAACAGAGAGAGATGGACTGAGAGTAGCGTTCCTGGCCATGAGAACGGAAAGGCTTCTGAGCTAATCCTCATCAGTAAGGTAAGGCTCATCCGTCGCTAAACCCTTGAGCTTCTTGTCATCCTCCGCATCTGGGCACGACATTCTCTGAGCCGGCTCACTGGGACCGGCCTCTTCAGCTTGAGTGGGTCGTCTCATGTCCACTCTGGGGACCTGCATATCCACCCTTGGCACTGTCAGGTTGTCCCTTGGCTTCCGGAGGTCGCTGCAATGCTCCACAGTGACTGAAACAATGAGCGTATTATTCTCCAGCGTGCAAGGGATGCGATATCTGACGGCTGGATGCTCCCTGTGACCGCAATCCAGGATTTCTCCCCTATCTCGTTCAATGCTACGGCCAACTGTTCTGCTCGGGCTTCTGTTCTGCCCAGAAGGAATGTCCACAGAGGAGGAGGGTGAAATGGCGGGCCTCTGAGTAGCAGAGCGACCCCTCGAACCGCCGCGTCGACTGCTCATCCTGAGCCTCTCAATTGGCATCCTTCGACTGCCTCCCTTAACCAATTCCCTCGGAGAAAGCTTACACCTTGCCAGAGTATGTTCTGTCTCTTCCAGAAGTTGCTGAAGCCGCTTGGAAGAATGCAGGAATACAGCATGGGGTCCGAACTTATGGATCTCCATTTTCCTCGTCCGAAGCTGCGCATTGAATGGCGCCTGAACCGGACTTGACATCCCAAGAAAAATCCCTTCCGCATTGAATGGCGCTTGAGCCGAACTGAACCTCCATATGGCTTCACCCTCCGTCACAGTTAATGCGTCGGCATGCTGATATATGGTGGCTTGTCCGGGCTGACAGCTGCCCATGTGACAAGCCACCTGCCGCTCATGCTTCAAAGACACCCGCATCCGGGGGGTGGTAGGCTATTGTTAATGTCAAAAGTTTTATTTGTTTTTTTATGTTTTTATTGGATTTTTTATAAACTACTATTTACAAAGAGGCAACGTCTTTTTGTTAGCAAATTTAATTTATTTTTTATCACTTTTTATAAGTCAATTAAAATAATATGATTATTATGATCAATTTTGCACAGACAGCGGCAACGACGGGGTTTTGGTGTGACCTAGCAAAGAAAGCTTGGTCGTTTGGGAGCTGAATCAACTGATTGGAGGAGAAAAACGGATTGAGAGCTAAGGAGGAGACGAATTTTCTCCATCAAACCGACTTTAACAGGGATTGTACAAGGTGAGAAGAAAGGGGTCGGCTCTGGAGCACGCTCAACAGACCTAGCCGTCGTTGCTCCTGCGGAGCTCTCTCGGTAGCCTCCCGCTGTTGAGACCAACCACAAAGAGAGTGGAGAAAGCTCTGCGCGGTGAGCCTCTTCATAAAAAAATTGAGTCCAACCAACATGGATGCCGGAGGGGGCCCCCCTCCCCTCCCTCCTGAGATCGATGCCTTCAAACGATTGGTAGCCTCTTGTGGCAAGAGGAAAACAAACTCGAACCAGCAGAAATTTGTTAAGAAAGCCGAATCCATCCCCTCGGTAGAACTGCCTACGGAACAACTGTTCCGGATTGCGCTGAACCTAGCAGAACGAGGGCTCATTGGACAATTCACGGGCCTCTGGCCCTCTCCCAAAGCTATTGATGGATGGGTCCAACGAAACTGGAGGCCCCTTGTCTTTGAAGGAATCCGAAGCCACATGGTAGGCAGAGGTTATTATGTTTTTGTTTTCGAATCAGCAGAAGATCGAGATCTTATTTTCCGAAACGGTCCATATTTCATGGGCCCCCAAGGGCTCTATCTGAATAAATGGACGCCGGACTTTGATCCTTCCCAGGACACTCCTTCAGTTGTCCCTGTCTAGGTAAGGTTACCCCATCTTCCTCTTCATTGCTGGAACTCGAAATCTATGGAAACAATCGAGAACAAATTAGGTAAATACATTGATAGGGCTAAAAGGAGAGAACAATATTCGTGTGCCAGAATATGTGTTGAAGTCGATCTAGAGATAGGATTGCCTGAGGCGATCAAGTTGACCATAGCTGGCTGGTCTCACATTCAGGAACTAGATTATGAACAACTCCCCTTCAAGTGCCGACATTATCACGGCTATGGTCATTTCGCTCGAAACTGCAAGAAGAAAACTGAGGAAGAATCTGAAAAAGAAAAGGGCAAACAGTGGACACAAGTCAGAAAAGCAGGCACATCCAAACAGACCAACGGAGTGAAAAAGAAAGGAGGGAATCCAAAGACCAGAGGACCCTCTGCTGGGAAGAGTTTAACCGAAGATCAAGCCACAACAAATGCCACCATCTCAACAAATCCTTTTGTTGCTCTAAACCCTCTAGAAGACCAACCAGAACTTGAAGAGGGAGAGGTGCAACAGTATATGGAACATATAACAGATGCAAAAATAAACTCAGGATCTTAGGAACAAACTGTAGAAGCCATTTCAAAAACCACTTGTGTACATGCAATCTAATAGGAAAATCAGGGCCCTCCAGTAGGAGCCACTTCCCCACCCTCTTATGCAGAAATGACCAAAAAGAAAAAGCTGATAGACAGTCTTGGTTCTTCCGAAGATGAACCTCTTGAGCAATCCAACAAAAAGGCAGGAAGGAAGTCTCGCAAGGAGATCAGAGAAGAAGAGGTGGAGTGACTAAAGGTGCAGGGCAATCAAGCCATAATCGAAATGTCACTAGGCAGAAACACAAGGACCAAACCCCCAAAGGGTGGGCCTGCACCGCCCCTCTCTAGTAAATAATGCAGATTGTCTCTTCGAATTGCAGGGGTCTGGGAAACCCTCTGAAAGCTGAAGCAGTAAAAGATCTATTAAGAATGGAAACCTCAGACATTCTCCTACTCCAATAGACAAAGATAGAAGAAGATACTCTTCTATATTTAAGTCGAACCAAATGGAAAAAGAACTCAAGAAAAGCGGTCAACGCCCGAGGCACTTCAGGGGCCTTGTAACCTTATGGTCAGAGGATATGTTCCACCTTAAAAGCTCCTTCGCAACCCAACACTGGATATATACATATCTTCTACATCTCCCGAGTAAGATTTCTTTAGCTCTCTTCAATATTTATGTTCTTGTTAACTTCTTGGAAAAGAAGGACTACTGGAATTCTCTCTCTGACTTCCTAGAAATCTATGCCCCCCCAAACATTATTCTGGTGGGGGATCTTAACATCACACTAGACCCAAATGAGAAAAAAGGCGGATTATGGGGTAAAGATCCCTTCCATGCCTCGGTGGAGTCTCTGATTCTCGCATGGGACCTTCTTGACCTCAAACCTAAGAAAGGATGTTATACCTGGACCAACAATAGAGTTGGTAATGCCAACGTTGCTGCCTGTTTAAAGCGGTCCCTAGTTCAAAGTACTCTGCTGGAGGAGAAGCATTTAATCTCTTCAAAAATACTACCCAAAATAACATCTGATCATAATCCCATCTCGCTACTGATAGAGAAAGAGGAGGACTTGGGCCCTATTCCCTTTAGATTCAACCCTCTCTGGGTATCGAGAGAGGGCTTTATGGACATAGTGGCTCACGTTTGGTCGCAACCAGTTGAAGGATCCCCCAAATTTGTGTGGGAACAGAAACTCAAATACACTAAGTCTGCATTAAAAGTCTGGGCAAAAAACAACCCCTTCCCACTCCAACGAGCCATAGACAAAAGACAGTTCAGGCTCTAGCTGAGATTCAGTTAGGCATGGAAGGATCTGAAATCACCAAAGCTCAGCTGCTCATCAAACAGAACGCCCAGTTCAACTCTTTTCTTTCCTTTTGACGGGAAGAGGAATACTGGCGCCTTAAGTCTCGCAGCCTCTGGCTCCAAGACGAAGACAGAAACACATCTTTCTTTCACAGACAATGCAGAGCCTGTCTCTCTTGGAATCACATTTCCAAAATATCCAACAGGGAGGGGGAAGTCATCAAAGGGCCTCTCATAAAACAGGCAGCCACAACCCATTTTTAGCATCTGTTCCAGGAGGATGGTTCTTCCGATGAAGATCTGGCTGCCGACTTTTTGTCAAACATCCCCTCTCTTGTCACTGCAGATGTAAATGTTGGGTTAATGATGCCTTTTTCTAAAAAAGAGATAGTTGAAGTCATTTGGTCAATGCAGCCGGATAAAGCACCTGGGCCGGATGGCTTCACCATCCATTTCTACAGAGCTTGCTGGAATGTAATAAAACTTGATCTTCTCAGAATGGTAAAATCCTTCCAAAAGAAAGCCAAAGTGGGAGGGTGCACCAACTCCACCTTCCTCGCCCTAATCCCGAAAGAAGTTAACCCTGAGACTTTCGACAGGTTCTGGCCAATCTCTCTCTGCAATGCCTCCTACAAGATCCTTGCCAAACTCTTAGCCAATAGACTCAAGCCTCTGTTAGGGAACCTGATCTCCCCTCTGCAGGGCAGTTTCGTCAAAGGAAGGCACCTCATAGACAATGTGATCCAAGTGCAAGAAGCCCTCCACTCTAGCCACACTCAGAAGGAAAAAGGCATGCTCATCAAGTTGGATATGTCAAATGCTTTTGACCGGGTTAAACTTTCATTTCTCTATAAAATCCTCCTCTCCTTCGGTTTTAGTGCTGAATTTGTCAACTTGATAAAATCCTGCACACACAGACCTTAGATAGCCCCCTGGTCAATGGCAGACCTTCTGACTTCTTCCAAGCTTCTAGAGGGCTCCGCCAAGGATGCCCTTTGTCACCCTTTCTTTATATCTTGTTGGCAGAATCCCTAAGCAGAAAGCTGACAGCGGAAATGGAAGTAGGCACTATTCCAGGTATCAAGGCAGCAAGAGGGGTGGATCCTATAAACCACGCCCTCTTTGCGGATGACTCTCTCCTATTGGGAGGGGCCTTGATTAAGATAGCAAAGGATTTCAAAGAAATCCTTCAACACTTCTGTTTAATCACAGGAGCCTTGATCAATAAAAGAAAAAGTGTGGTTTATGGCTGGAATGTAGATCACCCAACTATTCTTCGAATTGCCTGCACATTGGGATTCCTTGGGTATGACAAATGGGAAAAGATCAAATATCTAGGCCTTCCCTTAACCTTGGGACCAAGCCCTCCCTCCCTTTGGACTGAAGTAATTAGCAAGATAAAAGCAAAAATAGCATATTGGGGAGGCCAATGGCTAACAAAGGCAGGGAAGTTGGTTTTGATAAAGGCAGTCCTCTCCGCCCTTCCCATCTTCCAGTCTTCCCTCCTGCTAGCTCCTAAGTCTACCACAAAACAGATTTCCAAACTCCTTCGGGACTTCCTATGGAACGGGGGCAAGGGCAACCAGAGCAAGTTACATCTAGTAAGATGGGATATCCTTAATAGACCACTCCAGCAAGGTGGGTTACAGATACGGGATCCAGGCTTAGCAAATCTGGCTCTCGGTGGAAAAATCATATGGCAATTGTATGCAGATAAAAATCATCCTGTCAGCAAGATCCTCTGGAAGAAATACCTAAAGGGAGGCTCCCTGAGAAACCTCACAACAACTTCTACTCCAACAGGAACAACAATATGGAATTTAGTCAGAAGAAGCATCGACCATATACAACAGCATTTATACAAAATATCGGGCAATGGATAGAGAACATTACTGTGGGAGGATACCATTCAAGGGAATGCCCCGTTGGCCACCCTAAACTCCTGTAATGATTTAAAGATCTAGCTAGTGAACAAAGGCCCCATCCGGCTTGCAGACATATGTTCTTGGGACAGCAAAGGGAATTGGGTAGGATGGAATTTTCCAAGGGTTCCTGACCCTCTAGAATCATAAAAAACCTTGCTCTATGTAGCTCTCTCTGGCCTTGCCCTTGTCCATCATTCATCCAAAGATAAATGGGGGTGGGGAAGAACCAGAATTTATACAGCAGCTCAAGGATTCTCCTCTCTACAAGTTACACATGCATCATTGCTGACACCGAAGCTCTAGAAATCCGTTTGGTCTCCCTTTTGCCTTCCAAAGGTGAATTTCTTCACTTGGTTACTCATGCATAAAAAGGCACTAACAGGAGAAAATCTGAACAAAAGAGGGTTCCACGACCCCTTTAGATGTTGCCTATGCAATTCTACTATCGAAACCTCTGACCACTTATTGGTTGACTGCGTTTTCACATAAGAAGTCTGGAATATGGTCCTCCATGGACTTAGTGTAGCCACCCCCTCCCATATATCATTCGTTTCTCTATACACCTCCTAAGCAGATCAAAACCCTGAGAAAAAAACTAAAAACGCAGGCTAGAAAAACATTTGGCAAGCTATTCCAAAATGCCTTTGGTGGAAAGTGTGGTTGGCGCGAAATGAGTGCGTTTTCAACAACAGGCTCCCGAATTCAGTGGAAGTGGCTGCCAAAGTAAAAGCTGTCTTGTTGGAAATAGTAGATAAATAAGTTTTTGCCTTTATTTTATCTGCAAAAGTATATGCGTGGCTAGGACCCTACGTGACAGGAGAAAGGAAAGATTCAATCAGCAAACCGATGAAAGCTCCTACTTGGCGCCTGCGTCTCACTGAAGGTGAATTTCTTACGTGGTGGTAGGGGACCTCAAAAGCCACTATCTTCTTCGATGGAGCATCCAAGAGGAATCTAGGCACTGCAGGTGCAAGAGGATTGATTCTGTCCCGAGATAGATCGAATAAAACCAGCTACAGTTGGAGCCTAGGCATAAGTTTGAACAATCAAGCACAGAGTTACAGCCTCTTAAAAGCTTGCTAGATTGCGAAGGAGTTAGGTTATAAAATATTCCAAATATTCGGAGACTTGGAGCTTTTGATTAATCTCTTAAACTCCAAAGATTATTTTTCTAACCCAGCTTTAAACAAAACCTTGCAGAGAATTCGAAACATATTGAAAGACTTCGACACAGTTGACTCATACCATATTCTGCAGGAGTTAAATAAGCAAGTATACTCGCTGGCAAATAAAGGTTGCCTGCTGTCTCAAGGAAAACTTAGCCTCAATGGAGGACCCTGCTCAATTCATCCTTTACCTTAGACAATCTACAGAAGGCAGATCTGCACTCACTAGCCCCAATATTCAGATTGAGAGTGGTAATTGGAACTCTGAAAGTCACATTCAGGATCACCAAGCAGCAAGCAGATGGAACAACAAGCAATAATAGCAGATAGTAGAAGGAACAGTACCCAGAAGGAACATCAGCAGAAGGAACAACACCAGAAGGAACAGCATCCGAAGGAACAACATGCCGAAGGAACAACAGCAGAAGGAACAACAAGCAGATGAAGGAACAACAGTAAAAGGAACAACAACCAGAAGGAACAGCAACAAAAGGAACAGTACCAGAAGGAACAACAAGCAGAAGGAACAACAAGCAGAAGGAACAACAGTAGAAGGAACAACATCCGAAGGAACAACAAGCAGAACAAACAACAATAGAAGGAACAACAAACTTAAGGAACAACAAATTGAAAAACACAAGGAAAAGGCCATAGAATTTGCTCTTCCAGAGACAATATGTAAGACAGAAAACAAGAATAGCCAAAGAATCCAATGAAATTCTGAATATAAGCAAAGGAGAAGGGACTACGTCCTTAGCTCATTCTCATTGCTCAGTTTTTAAAAGCTACTGTCGATTGTAATAGGAGCATGCTCCACTTTTGGCAATAAATACACTAACCGTTCTTGTTAAAAAAAATTACAATTATTATATTTTTTAATATTAATAAAAAATATATATATTAGGGAATATTTTTTTATTGCGTTGAGAGGTGCTCTACAACCCAGTCTAGAGTAGATGTGTAGGTGTAATGTAAGTATGTAAACAATTCTAAATGTTGGCTTAGTAAAATAATAATATTAATAAAAAGACAAAAGTGATCAGGGATGAGTGTAAACATCTAAATGTTGGCTCAATTAATAATAAAAGTTAAAGTAATAAAAATAATAAATTCAATTTGTTATGTTTTTATTTGGCTCAATTAATAATAAAAGTTAAAGTAATAAAAACAATGAAATTCAATTTGTTATATTTTTATTTTGTTTATTAACTTGTGAATAGGTTTTGTTGCAATACCATGAGCCAATACCATGGCTTATTAATTCCCCAAGCCCAAAAACCATTAACTTATTTCACAACCAAAATATTTTATAACAATATGACAACATTCTTAACCATGGATATTCACCCCCACTTTACAATGGATATTATCAACTTGTAAAAAATTGGCTTTGTTACAATACCATGGGCCAATACCATGGCTTATCAATACCACATGCCCAAAAAACATAACTTATTTCACAATCAAAATATTTTATAACAATCTGACCACATTCTTAATCATGGATATTCACCCTCGCTTTGTCATTGATATTATGAACATGTGAATAGACTTTGTTACAATAGCATGGGCTAATACCATGGTTTATTAATACCACATGCCAAAAAATCATAACATATTTCACAATCAAAATATTTTATAACAGTATGACAAGATTCTTAACCATCGTTATTCACCCCCACTTTACCATGGGGGGGGGGGGGGGGGGGGGGGGGGGGGGGGGGCGGGGGCGGGGGCGGGCGCAAAGAGAGGGAGGGAGATAGAGAGAGAATTATGGGGGGAGATAGAGAGAGGGAGGCAAGAGAGAGAGGACGGAAGAGAGAGAGGAGGGGAGAGAGAAAAAAAGAGAGCGGGGGAGAGAGATATGGAGTTGGAGGGGGGTAGAGAGGGAAGAAAGAACAAAGACATATGGAGATAGAAGTTGAGAGAGAGAGGGAGTGACAAGGGAGAGATGGAGAGAGAGAGGGGGAGAGAGGAGAGCAGGGAAGATAGAGAAGAGGTGGGGAGAGAAGAGCAAGAGAGAGAGAGGGAGGCACAAATATGGAGGAGAGAGAGAGGGAGTGAAAAGGGAGCGATGGAGAGAGAGTGAGGGAGAGAGGAGAGAAGGAGGGAAGAGAGAGAGGCAGAGAGGAAGAGGGAGGGAGGAAGAGAGATAGATATGGAGAGAGTGTGTGTATGTTTGGGGGTTGAGATAGAGAGAGGGAACAAGAAAAAGACACACACATATAACGATCCTAGATCCATATTACCATGAATCTGTCAAGCACCAAGAGGGATCAAATCTCTCAAGGTGCAAACCTTTTCTCAAGTTTTGCACTCAAAAAAGAGGTTTGCACCTTGAGAGATTGGATCCCTCTCGGCGCTTGATAGATCCGGGTTAAGATGGATCTAGGTTGGTATTAATAAAAAAAAAGATATATTAGGGAATAAGTATTGATGAATAAGGGTGAGCTTAGGTAGGTGGTATATTTTTGCCTTCAAGATAGAGCTTTAGTTTATCATTATATCATCGTTTGATGAACTAATATTTTTCTTATTTTGAGGATAACATGAGAGTGAATTTGAACTCGTAATTTGTAATGAGTCACGACCTCTTGTTATCATAAGATTAACCCTTACCTACAAGTGTTCCCATGGCTACCTTAAGGTGTTAGGTATATTCACGTGGGTATGGAGCTTAGTGAATGGTATTTAATTTAAGGATAATGTGAAGTTAGTCCTTGGTTCATAATATGCACACATGGATCATCAACTCATGGTGTTATAAATTCATTCACTATTGTTGGGGGGCTCTGCAACTACTTTGAGATACCAAGTGAATCTCATAAGATTTAAACTGTGATCAGAGGTGTGGAACTTTTCACTTCCCACTGTTAAGCCCAAACCCATAGCTACATTGTTAATTATGACAAGTCACTAACAAAAATATGAAAGAAAATAAAATATAGGTAAAATATCTTGAGGGAGTCACCTAAGCACTTCCCCTCATTTAGAGGATTGTGCTTAAGGTAAACTTTAGATTCTTCAAGACATGAGATCATGTCAACAACACATGATTATGCCATGTATAACTCACTGGAAATTAGCTCACTAAGAGGAGATATGTCATTAAGTGGGATCTGAACCCAGTTGGGGAAGGTGACATATTTTCCTTGACCACTTGAGCTACACCCAATTAACTATATGTGTGTGTGCCCACACTTGCTATGTCTACTTATAATAATTGTATATAGCCTAAGGAGTTTGCTCAACCAGTTGTCAATAATGTTGATGGACATTTGGCTAGTTTTGTGCCAATGGGTGCTCAGTTTGAATCCTTCTTAAGCACACTAATGTATGCCAATGGGTTTACTAATGATGATATCCATGAATGTGGTTAAGTATTCATGGGTTTTCCCTATGAGACTTTCCTTGAAAACACACACACGTGATTAATGATGGCTCTCTAGTTTTTTTTGAAAATGAAGCAAATATTAGGTGGATTATAACCCTGGTCCTTGTGATGGTCTTCTCATCTACTCTACTCTGAGTCCATGGAGCGGCCATGTCATCATTTCCTTGGATGAAGAAGTCATCGAACCCTTGGGGTCCTCATATTATGCTTTAGATTCTTTAGAATTGAGAACAAAGTGGGCAACTTGACAATAAACCTTTTGGCAGATAGAAAGGACAAATCATTTTGTGGAACTCGTCCAGTACTAGAAGGTACTGCAAGGGCACCATTATTTGGGATCTCATAAGAGTAGGTGGGTTGGAAGTATGCAATAAATGCTTATCCTCCTTTGCATATGTCAATAATTTACATGGGTCCTTACTAATCACATTTTCTTATTGTCCGTGTGCAATGTTCTTCAAGCTTGGCTACTGTTACATCTACTATGGAGCTAATGCTTGTAAGGTTGGAAATGTTAGGGATTGGTAATGGTTTTTTCTATTCTTTGAGTTTGGGTTCCTCGAGTATAGGTGTGCATCATTATTAACAAGGACTTTTTCTTATAGCATCGAATATCCCTTGCCTTCCTAAGGCTGTTAAGATGGACATCTCAATTGTTTGTGAGCAGAGGGTTAGTAATCTTATAGACCCTATAACAAGTGGTAACTTAAGTGGGACTAGATTGGAAGTTATCAATTTTCATATTTTTGGAGGATTGTCAATGACAAGGACATGTGAAACCCATTTATTCTCAATCTAGTATGAGAGAGCCATTAGTGGTTCAAAGGATAATGTTGGTCGAATAGAGGGTAGCTTTGCAAAAGGAAAAACAAGAAAAAAAAGTGTTTTGAAAAATCCCTCTTAATAAAGTTCTTGTTAGACGATGATATCAAGATGAGTGAGGTTGTTAACCCTACTACAAAGGCTTTGGTTGGGAACTTTCAATGTTCAATGATAGGTGAGGTAAATCTAAAGGGGTGGATGAAAGAGTTGTGGGAGCCGATATGAGGATACCTCCTAAATTATTAATACTTATTCATGGTAGCTAGATGGGTTTCATATTTCAAATGGAGGAAGATGTGAAGAATATTACGATATATTGCTATAAATAGGGATCAACAATGTTGTTCCTCAAACCACGGTCTCCCTTTCTTTACCCCATAAAAGAAAATATGTCCATATCCTTGATGCCAGTAAAGATATTAGGGCTTCCAGCTATTTTTTGGGCATATGAGATCTTCCAAGAGGTAGGTAATTCTTTTGGATCCTTCAAGGAGGCATACAGTAAGGGAATGAACCTAAATAGAGGATAGAGAGCATAATCCAAAAGAAATAAATAGAAGAGTAATCATGTTCCAAGATGGTGGGTGGCATCTAAAGACACCATTATAGCACTTAATCACAACACATTATGATAATAACACCATAATGCATGATAGTGAGATAATAAATCACCTCGTGATTGATATGATTCAATACATAATTTAGTCGTATTCGACCTATGGGACCCTTTATTAATAATGACTGAATATAATTAATTCCCTTGGATTACAAAAGATTCATTCAAAAATTAAGTGTCAACAATTCCAAATACTTCCATGAACTCCACTATATTTCCTAGGGTAGTTGACTATTCTAGTTGAACTATCTTTCATTGACTACTCGACTTCCCATGTCGACTTGGTCATTCAAGCGAGCTTAACCACTTAGTCAAGCTTACCGTCGATTGATTCATTGGCTAACCACTCAATTGTAGTCGATCCCTCGATTGACTGTCTCTTGTTAGTCGATCCTTTAACTAACTATCTCTAAAATCTCTAGAGGTGTGTTGAAACAATAATACCTTAGGTTCCAACCCACACACCCATTGGCACAATGTTCTAAAAGTTCATGAGGTGAGGCTACATCTCCAGGACACATGCCACCCAATAAGTACAACTTCCTGAAGCCCAAGCATACCACATAACTTAACAGAGTTAGCTTCGTCCAATGGCTTCGTAAAGATATCCGTAATCTAATCATCTGTTCTAGAATATAAAATGGTGATAATCTTATTTTGAATCAATTGTAAGTGTTGGAAAAGTAACTAGGTTCGGTTGTCATAATTGTATATGTACTCATGTCATTATGTATATCTTATGTAAAGATGCAGGGTTACCCCCGCTTACACCCACAATATGCATGTAAATGCATAAACACATATGTCCCAGGTATTTGACTCACAAAGGAGTCAAATCTTCCAACTCTAATGGTTTAAGGCCCTCTTTATCCGTTCCTTTATATCGAAACTCAATCACCCTGTTTTAAACCTTCTATCGGGACTTAAAACCCCTTCACAACCTTTATAAAACCTTTAATGCCGCATATATGTAACTTTCCCTTTCAAAACCTTGGTTCATATATTTATATCATATGAAATGTTCTATCAGCGCTATTTTCCTCTAAAACCCTTTTATAAAGGAATTATGTGCATGCACACCTTTTTCCGCCTTTCGTACAACTCCTGCACAGATCCCAAGACATCACCTTTATCGCTAATGCAATCGGCTCCTTCACGTGTGATGAGCCCCAATTTTGGTACAATTTGGGCTCATTTTTGGCCTATTTTGCCTGCTCAAACCATTCATTTTTATTGTTTATGCATACACTTCTTAGTTTATTCATGTTGTTTGTAGGAGAAAGGATAGGCACTTTATCCACGTAGCTAATGCATTGTGATTCCAGGTTTTGGCATTAAAAGGGAGCAAAAGACAACGAAAAGGTGGCAAGGAGACAACGAGTTGGCATTGCTGACATAAGGAGAGGTTGTCCACGGTTTTGGGGGACATTCCTCGTGATCCTCACCAAGAACTCCGAGCCCACTTCAGCCTCCCTCCGAGCTTAATACACGGCCAGCTGTTCTACAGGAACAGTAGTTCAAAACTGCTCTACATGAAACAGCATTTATGACCATCCTACAGGATCAGCAGTTAAACTATAGATTGAACAGCCGAGCTCCTAGAATCATGGATATCTGTTGGAGCATCGTTTTGTATAAGTATAGAAGCCTTAGCCTTGGTTAGGTTGTTGAAACTCTCGTATTACTATTGTAATTTTGGAGCACAACTCAAGTTTCGTTCTCTTTTGTAAGCCAATTTGGCATGTTATCAGATTATGAATAAAGAAGGCCACTTTTGAGTTAGTTCTGAGTTTTCTCAAGGAGCTATAGCTCTCAGGTGAGGGCCCAACCTGAGAGCCATAGTCCTCCTCCGTGTTGTAATGCATTTACCATTAGTTCCAGCACTTGAGTTTGTTTAGTTTCCTATGCAATTCGGATTTCCAGCTTGTTGGTTTAGTTGTTTTCATTAGCATAGATAGGACTGGTATGATGCTTTGCTTTCAGTATTCGAGTTTGATAGGTTGGTAGAATAAATCTCTTGGAGCTCCATCAAAAACAGGTTGCAAAAGGCTCACTGCCATCTCACCGTTGGGATTGGGGTGTAGACCATGATCAGCCACCAAAAAGAACAGCAGTCGTTTCATCTCCACGCAAGTTGCCACATGAACGTTTTTATTGAAAATCCATTCATATATTCTCGACATTGATCCATACTGCACTCTCACGCATTAGTTTCATTTCTTGTTTTCCATTTCGGATTTGTAGGTTTCATGGCATAATAGGTTAATGAATCTCTTGTTTTGATGCACAGGTCATTTGTTTCATTTACGCTGCTCTTTCTCAAGCCACTTCCTTCGTCGTTTTCTCCATCCACCTGCAAGTTCTATTCATCCTCTACCTCACTCACTTGCCCTCCAACTCTCTCATTCCACGTACCGCTCCATTTCCTTCACTCTCGTTGATTTCACCCTTCCAAAACATCAACCCATTGCATGCACCCTTCCTTCGTCTGACTTGCCATTTCCTAAGACATCATTAGGTCCATCTCCATCTCCCTTAGCCTCCCACACCACTCCAACACTCCATCCACTCCTAAAATCTCCACGACCAACCATCCTGTAGACGTGCACAGCCATCCTGTAGAAAACAGAGTATCCTGTAGAATTCCCAGCAGCCTTCCTGTAGGAGGCCATTCACTTCGTTGCCGAGCTTCTGAACGTGAGGGACCTCTGTGGATGGGTGCTGAGGATCCTTAGGAACCTCTCCAAGCCTCCCCAACCTGTCCCACACTTTCCTTCCATCTCCATCCCACCTGCACAATCAAACCCTAGTTAGGCCAAGGTCACAATCACTCCACACACTTAAAGGAAAAACACAAAAACACATTTCTCATGATGCCAGTAGCTTAGACCCATGCATTCATACTTGTTAGAGGCAATGACAGCATTCATAAGAGTTGCACCCACATTCTTTGCATTATAGAGGATAGACTAGTTAAATTAGGGTTTCATAGATTTACATGCTTTAAGTTGCTTTTGATTCAGTTTGTCAAGTAGAGTAGCCTTTCTTTGAAGTTAACTTTCGTCCATCATTGATAAAGCTTCTTCTGTGAGCCTATAGAAGTTGGCTTAAGCCCTAGCGGACTTGTGCCAGCTGACCAAGTGACAGCTGCGACAAGGGCTAGTACTTGTGCATACAGCACCGTCGCTTCCAAGTTTGTACGAACTACCGGGTTGATAAAATTAAGAGACAGGAAGCCCCAAGAGTTGTAGCATTATTGCTACAATACTGGAGCTCACCAACGTGCACACCACATATCTATATATATATATATCATCACCTCTCCGACTCCGATATGTGACTATCGGAGTCCTTAACGCCACTTTTGCATTAAGAGACTCTTTCATGCACTTTATATAATACAAAGGAATTACATTAAAACTTCGCTCCGACACCCATAAGTGGATCTCAAAAACATTTCAACCACGACTATAGTTATCGTCGGGTCCGCCTCCTTTGAGCCTTTCCACTTTAACTTTCAATAAGCCTGATCTCTGATTGCCAATCAGTGTAGCCTCTGATCAAATCTTGACCGTCCGTTGTATCCCCCGATCCAACGGTTGAGATTGTTCCCAATTGTTTAAACGTGCGCGCCTATTCTCCATCGTCGATCTGTACCCAACAAATCTGACGGCTGTTGTTGTTATCGGGTAGACAACAAGCGTGAGGTTTAACCACTCGATAAAGTGGTTTCCTCTCACCTCCGTTGCCACGCGTCGTTTAATGAGTGGAATCGGCGCTCATCCTTCAATACCGCTTACGGTTTTGAGGACGCCCGAAATCAACTTTCGCTGTTACAAAACCACCTTCCTTCATTAAAGTTCGCATATGCAACATTCCTTCGTCTCCTCTGCGATTAGATCCTAGTTGTTGATCTTCAAGATCCAACGACTGCTGAGCGTCAATACTTCACTTCTCGCCTATCTCTTTACTTAGATTTTCTCCGCCATTTTCAACGTTTTATGTGGTTTTTGGGTTTTCCAAAGGTTTCTCCTTACGCTCTTCTGCTGCTCAATTCATTCCCACTTGAGATTGCCTCCACATGTTCCATTAATCAATGTCCTTTCAGAGCATTACTTGACCCTTTAAATGGATGCAACAATCCATTACGATTCCTTCGAATTGTTCTTCTCTTTTGCGCAATTATTCAGCACTCAGCCATCTGCTTCTACTACTCAACTTCCTCTGAGCTTAACTTTGATCTTCTACTAGATTCTAAGACCAGTGATGATTCCTCTGAATCATTTTGCTCCTCTGCGCGACCTTCAGAACTCTGCCTGCAACCCTGTTACAGAACCTACAAATTCATAAGTAATTCATTCAAGAAATACTTGTTTCACGCATACTGACACAATCAGGAATAAAACTCTGTATGTATACGTATAACCAAAAGATTACATTCGAGACTTCTTGTCTCGCACAGGCCTGTTTTTCAATATCGCGGCCCCTTTGAGCTCTGCTCGTAGGCTTACATATATGCCAGTGAGTTCTATTGAACTCATCCTGGTTCGACTCCTAGATCTTCATCCCACTCCTACTTCAATTAATTCCTAAAGGCTCTCCTTAGTTCCTCGAATCATGGAACTGTTATAAGAGTCCTATTTGACTTCTGGCTCTTGTCATTTATTCACCACTCAGTTCTCATTTATTTGAGATCTTTTACAACTCCTCCATTATCTAATTAAGTCACACTTAAAGGCCTAAATATTGCATTAACTTGAGACTTAGGAAACTACTTCTCTAAAGCTACATGACCTCCTATGTCTACTTAATTACAATGATTTTCTCTTGGGTTGAATGCTCCTGCATCAGACTCCCAAAGTAGAAAATATTCATGATCTCTTGATCATGTGTCTTCTGATCTTGTCTTCCTGGATCCCATACTTTGTTTTGTAACTACCCAAATGTCTTGTTCCTTTGCTGTTGCTACACTTCTACTGTCTTTTGCTCCGTTTTCTTCTCTTTGTCAATCATGTTCAAGTTCTGATTGATCTTTCTTCCTGTTGCTGCCATTTTCTTCCATTTGGACTAATTCATCATCAGCTGCCACATTTCTTCAATTTCTTTTTCCAGCACATCTTTGGACTGGCCCATGTTCCGCTTCTTACTTCTGTCTCCTTCTCTTTGTTTCAGGTTGTCGTTGATGTCCACTAATTCTTCAATCTGATGTTGGTTACTTTCAGTTTGTATTCGTTGGTTCCTTACTTGTTCTTCAACTCTTGCTCTTGTTCCAACTTTTGCTTTGCTTGCTATGCTTACTTCTATGTTGACCCTTATGCTGACTTTTGTTGTGACTCCTATGCTAGTTGCCTCCCTATCATCCTTACCCTCTTTCATGACTAAATCATGATTGTCCAACACTCTCTCCAGCAATTTAACATATTTGTTCCATGGATTGAATTCTTCCACAAAATCTTCTTCTCTCATATTTATTTGGTTGTTCATCTGTGCCAAATCTCCTCCAACATTTGCAACAAAACCTGCACTCACAAAACACTTGTTAAAATAAAAAACATAAGGCTTCTGTGCCTTATCTTCCTTTGGTAACAATTCAGTTTGCTGCTCTGTTTCTTTCTCCTTTGTCTGTACATCAGTATGCTGTTTTGAATTCTCAAAAGAACTCATGAGATTGTCCATTAGTCTCTCTTCCACACCATCTGTCCTAATGATGTCTTCCTTCTCTTGTTCACCATAGTGAACTCCTTCCTTTGTAATCACACTGTCATACTCTGAATTTCTCAGCAAATATTCCAGCAATGCAATCTCTTTGTGACACTTCATAAGTATTTCATCATCACTTATGTTTCTTGCATTTATACACAAATTATTAGTTTGGAAATCATAAGGTTCAACAGTCTCAACTGTTGCTTCACATATCAGCTCTTCAAACTGAACTTCATCTCCTTCTTCCATAAGAAATTCTTCCTGTGTTGTCACAGTTTCAAATATCAAGGCATTATTAAGTTCTTTCTACTGCAATAATTCACTGCTTCTCTCATTTAAGAGACATTCTTCATCCTCCTTTACTTCAGAGTTTTTATCTTCTAAAAGATACTTCTTCATATTTCTGACAGCTTCAACAGATTGCTTATCCTCTGCAAAACACTCCTTTATTAGTGTTCCTTCTGCCAAGGTTAAATCCTTTGCATAGGTTTCTTCCTTCTTAACATCTTTCAGTAGATGTCTTTCTTTCTTACTGTCTACCTCAACAACTTCCATGGCTATTTCCATTGTGCCTATCATCATGGTGAATTGATGATCCTTTACTATGTTTTCAGCTAACATAGTCTTTTCTCCAAGTTTGCCTTCAGTCTCTTGCTGTTTATCTTCCCCAAGAGCTATTCTTGTCTCACCATCTGCATTAACATTCTCTTGTATTTGTTTTTCATCAATCAAACTCATTTGATTACCTCTTTGAGACAATATTCCTTCATTCTTTATCAGAATAAGATCCTGATTCCTCATCTCTATGACATCTTTTATAGAATCATCCATAGACTTCTTTTTTTTTTGTATGCAGTCATATTCTTCTTCTTCTGAGAAGTTTTGTTTGTCACCTTTGACTTCCAGATCTTCATCTACTCTGAAGATATCTTCAAAAGTTTTCTTTCTTCCTGCAATACCTGCCATCATATACAAACTATCAGTTTTAAAAACATGAGACCCTGTGGTCTCACTGGATGCTTCAGCCATCATATCTCCTTGTTATTCCATGTTCTTCATATGACTCAGAAATTCTTCGATGGTCTCCTCTTCATCCCTTCACTTGGTTGCTTGATATCTGTCTCCAACTACATATGAGACCTGTCTATCTCACCTTCTTCCAGAATAGAATTTAGATTCTGTTTGTCTTCTTCCTCTTTTATGACTATCAACAATTGTCCTTCACATGTTTCACCTGCAAACATACACAAATTGTCAGATTTAAATTCATCAGACCTTTTGGTCTCACTTGAAGTTTTAGTCTTCAAGTCTTCATCTTCAGTTTCTCCCAGAATTTCTCCTTGTTTTGGTTCACAAATGTACTCTTCCATTTTCATTTCCAACTCAGCTTCTTTGAGTTCTTCCGTCAGCTACCTTACATGCTTTTGTTGTAGCCTTCTCTGTATCTCATGCCATTTCACTGGCTTCTTCCTTAAGACCCAACCTAATCTCTGGCTTTCCTCTAGTATCCTCCTTAATGCATCAAGTTGTTCTTTTAACTCTACAATTTCCTTGTCAATTTATTCTTGACTCATCCTCTTTCCATTTGCTTTGGCATCCTATTTCTTCATCTTTCTTCTGCTGTGGATTCTCTCTGAACCTCTGCTATGACTATCAGTAGTCATCTTCTTCTCCTCTTTCTTCATGAGCTCCTCACTCATTTGCAACAAGCCTCTGCAACAACTAGTCCTCCTCGCTGCAATCTTACCTCACTAAGCTCTCCTCACTCAGTCTTTTGGTAAGCACGGTCCTCTGTCTGGAACCTCCTCTTGAGCAACACCTTTGCTCCTTCTAGGCTTTTGCAATCTCTCACTCTCTCTTGAGAACACTTCAGCTGTCCTCTCTGTCCAATCTCTTGTTGGATTCTTCAAGTTCACTGCCACTTTCCTTCAGAGTGTTTTCCTTACTCTGTCTTCAAGAACACATCTGGTTCTCCTCTCACAGCTTCTCTTGCTGTCACCTATGCATTAGTATATAAACACACATTCTCAATTTAAAACAGAACATAACATATTACCTCTCCTTCAAGATCCCAACATGATCTTGTTTCATCCTTCCACTTGTACTTTGAATGGATTTCCTCTGTCTCTTGCATCTGCAAGTTCTGATACACATCACCTCTGTGTGCCTTCCTTCTGTCAGATTAGAATCTGATCCTTCCTTGCCTACATAAACACCTTAATACATATTCTGTTCTCAATTCTTTCTTATAGAATTTATTTGTTCTGTTTTAACCAATTGTTTCAACTTCATTCTTCTCTAATACCACTAAGATGCAGGTTTACCCCCGCTTACACCCACAATATGCATGTAAATGCATAAACACATATGTCCCAGGTATTTGACTCACAAAGGAGTCAAATCTTCCAACTCTAATGGTTTAAGGCCCTCTTTATCCGTTCCTTTATATTGGAACTCAATCACCCTGTTTTAAACCTTCTATCGGGACTTAAAACCCCTTCACAACCTTTATAAAACCTTTAATGCCACATATATGTAACTTTCCCTTTCAAAAACTTGGTTCATATATGTTATATCATATGAAATGTTCTATCAGCGCTATTTTCCTCTAAAACCCTTTTATAAAGGAATTATGTGCATGCACACCTTTTTCCGCCTTTCGTACAACTCCTGCATAGATCCCGAGACACCACCTTTATAGCTGATCGCAATCAGCTCCTTCGCGTGCACACACCACACACACACACACACACATATATATATCATCACCTCTCTGACTCCGATATGCGACTATCAGAATCCTTAATGCCACTTTTGCATTAAGAGACTCTTCCATGCACTTTATATAATACAAAGGAATTTACATTAAAACTCCGCTCCAACACCCATAAGCGGATCTCAAAAACATTTCGACCGCAACTATAGTCGAGTTCGCCTCCTTTGAGCCTTTCCACTTTAACTTCCAATAAGCCCGACGTTCGATCGCCGATCAGTGTAGCCTCCGATCAAATCTTGACTGTCCGTTGTATCCCCCGATCCAACGGTTGAGATCGTTCCCGATTGTTTAAACGTGCGCGCCTATTCTCCACTGTCGATCTGTACCCAACAGATCTGACGGTTGTTGTTGCTATCGGGTAGACAACAAGTGCGAGGTTTAACCACTCGATAAAGTGGTTTCCTCTCACCTCCACTGCCACACGTTGTTTAATGAGTGGAATCGACACTCGTCCTGCAATACCACTTACGGTTTTGAGGACGCCCAAAATCCACTTTCACTGTTACAAAACCACCTTCCTTCATTAAAGTTCGTCGATGCTACATTTCTTCATCTCCTCTGTGATCAGATCCTGGACATTGATCTTCAAGATCCAACGGCTGCTGAGCGTCAATACTTCACTTCTCGCCTATCTCTTTACTTAGATTTTCTCCGCCATTTTCAACGTTTTTTGGGGTTTCTGGGTTTTCCAAAGGTTTCGCCTTATGCTCTTCTGCTGCTCAATTCATTCTCGCTTGAGCTTACCTCCACATGTTCCATTAACCAATGTCCTTTTAGAGCATTAATCGGCCCTTTAAATGGATGCAACAATCCATTACAATTCCTTCGAATCGTTCTTCTCTTCTGCGCAATTCTTCAGCACTCTGCCATCTGCTTCCGCTGCTCAACTTCCTTTGAGCTTAACTCTGATCTTCTACTGGATTCTAAGACTAGTGATGATTCCTCTTAATCATTTTGCTCCTTGGAGCGACCTTCAGAACTCTGTGTGCAACCCTGTTACAGAACCTACGAATTCATAAGTAATTCATTCAAGAAATACTTGTTTCACGCATACTGACACAATCAGGAACAAAACTCTGTATGTATATGTATAACCAAAAGATTACATTCGAGACTTCTTGTCTCGCACAGACCTGTTTTTCAATATCGTGGCCCCTTTGAGCTCTGCCCACAGGCTTACATATATGGCAGTGAGTTCTGTTGAACTCATCCTGGTTCGACTCCTAGATCTATTGAACCGACTCCTAGATCTTTTGTCCACTCCTACTTCAATTAATTCGTAAAGGCTCTCCTTAGTTCCTCAAATCATGGAATTGTTCTAAGAGTCCTATTTGATTTCTGACTCTTGTCATTTATTCACCACTCAGTTCTCATTTATTTGAGATCTTTTACTATTTCCTTCATTATCTAATTAAATCACACTTAAAGGCCTAAATATTGCATTAACTTGAGACATAGGAAACTACTTCTCTAAAGCTACATGACCTCCTATGTCTACTTAATTACAATGATTTTCTCTTGGGTTGAATGCTCCTGCATCATGTAACAAGAAAAAGAAGAAAGAAAAATTAGTATTTTCAAGCATGGGTTTCATGCTTCTTTTGATTGGTCAACTAGGTTAAGCATGTTCTTCATGCTTCTATGGTTTGTCATGTCATAAGAATAATTGTCATGAATCAAGGGAGTCAATATTAATTGTATAAGACCCATTTAGGCATGTTGTAACATGTAAAATATTTTATTTTTTAGTTTATAAAGTAAAAAAGACCTTCAAGACCAAGTCAACCCAAACTATGAAAAGTCAGCCGAAGAGAATGGTTATTTGACCTCATGAGAAGGCTATATAAAGGAAGCGAGTTTATTTCATTTGCACATAATTTTGCAATTCGATCTCAATAAAGAAAAAGAAGACGAAAAGACAAGAAGGAAGACCAAGCAAAGGAAGGAGATATGATTTCTACCTATTTTTATCCACATGTGCGAAGATTCTAGGGTTTTTGTAGTTGTTGCAGGGCCGAGAATTGCAGGTCGAAGTTGTAGATCTAAAGTGAGGACCAAATTCTTGTTTAGAGTAGACTTTCATTGATTTTGGAAGACCTCTTATTGTCTTTAAGGAGATCATTTGGAGGGTTGACTTGGTGCTTGGAGAAGGTTTGGCTTTGGTATTTGGGTCTTGGAGGTCTCATTTTGATCTAATTCTATAAGAAGAGGATTGTTTGGGTTTTCCCTAGTTATGGGGTTTTGCCCTGGTGTGGAGCCTATATTTTGTGTTCTTTGTGTTTTGTGATCTTCATGTTTTGATAATTGCTTGATGAAGAATTAAAACAAAATAATAAAATACCAACTAATAACACAAGTAATTATCAAGGAAAATCAACATTAAATTACAAATATGTTGATTTTCCAACATTAAGTAGTGAGTATGAAGTTTGACATGATTCGTCTCAATGTGTGTGATAGGATTGTTAGCAACTTGAATTGCAATATGGTTGGCACAATAGATAATAGACAAAGCCTCAATAGGAAACCCAAGCTCTTCTAAGAGTTGAGGAATCCAAGCCACCTCCATCCCTGCATTAACAACTCCAAGATATTTAGCTTTCGTGGTCGATAGAGAGACTGCACGTTGTTTCTTGCATGACAAAATCATGGGTCTAGCACTGAGATCAAACATATAGTGAGAAGTGGATTTTTTATAATCATCATTGCTTGCACATTTGGAATCGATGAAACCGACTAATGAATTTGAATATCTATTGTATCTAATACCAAAATGAGAGGCATCATTAACGTAATGAACAATTCTTTTTACAATTTTCTAGTAGATTTCCCACAGATCATACATAAACTAAGAAATCACTCTAACAACAAAATAAACATCAAGCCGATTGTGAGTTAAATAAATAAGGCTATCATTTAGTTTTTGATAAAGGGTAGCATCAAAATTCAGGGTTTGACATTCTTTATTTAACTTGGAAATCGATTGAAAAGGTGTAGCACATGGCTTACAATCATTTATCTTGAAGCATTTCAACAAGTCCAATACTTATCTTGATTGAGAGAGAAAAACACCATCAAATAATGGTAAAAGTTTAAGACCAAGAAAGAAATGCAAAAGGCTAAGGTCAGACATCTCAAAGGTGTTAGCAAGTTGACTCTTCAATCAAAGATCGTGTTCAATGTTATTACCAATGATAATCAAGCATAAACATTGCACAACAATCAAAGTATCATCATTACTATTTAGTACATAAAGACTATGATTATATTAATGGCATTTGAATCCAAGATTGAGAAAGAATAACCCAATCTTAGGATACCATGCTCGAGGGTCTTGCTTCCCTTATAACGACAAATAGGAAAGATTTGAATTTGTCACAAGACCACATGGTTTCTCCATATAGATTTATTTGGATAAATCACCGTGAAGGAAGGCACTCTTAACATCCATCTAATGAATTTTCCATCCAAAACGAGAAGTAAGGGATAAGACCAATCGAACAAAATTCATCTTTGTAATAGGGGAAAAAGTTATGGTTTAGTTGATGTCTTCTTTTTGTGCAAATCATTTTGAAACCAAAAAAGCATTACGATGCTCAACAACATCTTTAGAAGTCAATTTGGTCTTATATACCCATCGACACTTCACAACACTCTTCCTTTGTGGTCGAGGAACTAAGTCCCAAGTGTAATTCTTCAAAAGAGAATCAAGTTTAGCCTGCATAACATGTTCTGATTCATGTCATCATCATGCATCAACATAGAAGTCTAGATCATAGGTCTCATGAACACGAGCCATCAATGTAATACTAGCATGTTTCTTGTGATTGCGAGTTTGTCAGCACGAGGAAACATCACCAACATCATGTCTAGTGGCTTCAATTGTTTTAGCAACCCACCAAGGTAAACAAAGATTCAATGAACTTGAATTTGCTTTAAAAAGTTTATCATGAGAGGTTACAATTCAATTAGAGATGATTGTTAGTTAGTCAACATAGTGAAAAATGGTCAAAGCATTGAAAAAGGGGATAATCAATCCATTATTTTCAACAACATCAAAGGTAACATTATGCAATTGTCCAAAATAATTCAATAAATTAATTCCATAAGACTTCTCATCACATTTATCAAAATAATGATTTGTTGCTTGATAGGATTAAATAACCAATATGCTTTTGAATCTTCAAAGTAGGGCATCATGATGCAAGCATGGCTATTTTCATACAATTTCACCCAAGGAATAGATCCAAAAACTTAGAGGTTACTAACTTAGGCCTTCTTTCCATGTCGTCGTTTGAATCGAGCCACAAAACCAATAACTCTAGACGAAACTAGATTTAGAAGGTAATTGGCATAATAGATAGCTTTAGCCCAAAATCTCATGAATAAATATTTGGCTTGTAAGAGATATCAAGCCATTTTAACTATGGTTTGATTCTTATGTTCTACCACACCATTCTATTGTTGGGTACGGGGAGCTGAAATTTGCCAAGTTATACTCAACTGAGTAGGGTATTCTTCAAATTGTTATTTCACATACTGTTGTGCAGGCAATCCTTTCTGCGGATAGAAACGATCCCTCTAGTCCTATGGGAGGATCTAGCAACTACAAAAGACAACTACATGCAATCTTTCCTAATTCATACTAGAAAATGTGAAGGAGGATAGATCTCCTACCTCTCTCTGATGCTAATACCCTTGATGTCGACTTTGATTCCTTTGCTACCATGCTCACAATCTCCTCTTTGCTATTGTAGATGAGTGCCTATAAGAAATATCAAGTGGAGAGAACAAAACTATGCAAAGCATAACATTTTATAATACAAATTATGTAACAAGAGTTTTACAATAAATAGACAATAATTGACACATTTATGGAAAGAAAACATATATTGTATTATTAATAGATGAAAAAGGGAGCATTACAACCAATGAAGCCTTGATGTTGGAAGCCTCCTTCAAGTGAGATTCCAAGTCCAAGCCTTAGCCTTCAAACAACTTTTCTCCTTTGCAAATGGGCAACATTTGGGCACAATTCAGCACTAGGATGGCAACCAACCAATAACCAACCATTAGTGGATGGTGGGAAATTCATTTATAGGGAAGGAGAGGGAGTTGAGGATCCATGAAAAGAGGGAGGAGTTCCACATCTCAAGGGAGAGATCCATGAAAGTAGGATCTAGGGCTAGGAATGGGAGATCTCGTTCCAATATTCATTCACCTAAAACCACATCGTCATTATCGAGCCTTCTAGTAAGAGAAGCTTCTCCTCCATTTTGGGAAAAATTGCCTAAAGAGGACCAGCGTGGATTTGCATGATAAAAGTAGCATTGGGCTTGAAAAACAAGGTGTTTGACCAGCTCTTCAGAATGCTTTCAAGGCAAGTTTTCTTCCTTTTCTTCAGGGATGTTCCAAACATGTTTCATGGTGAATGCATTGTTTGCGACAACTTTCATCACTTTGCGACACTTGCAACATTGACAACACAAAATGCGACACTTTAGGATACGAGACTGGGAGTGCGAAAAAATATTGTATAACACATACTCTCCCCCATTGTTAGATCTCAGGAATTTAATGTGTTGATTGTGTTGTCTCTCAACCAATGCCCTAAATTCCTTGAATTTTTCAAAGGCGTGACTCTTATTATTCAAGAAATAAACCCAAGTAAACCTAGAGAAATCATTAATAAAGGTCAAAATATACTCTGCACCTACAATTGAAGGTTTATTAATGCAAAAAAGATAACTATGAACCATATCCAATTGTCTCTATGCATTTCATTCTTTTCCAGAGTCAAAGGATGCCTGGTGATGATTTCCCAACACACATCCTTTATGGACTGCATTAGGTGGAAGAACCTTTAGTAAACTTGTAACCATTTTCTATGTTGCAATCATCTTTAGACTTCAAAATTTCAAATGTTCAAGTTATTCATGCAAGACTTGACTTCAATTGTTGATGTGCGATAAAGGTAATTGGTTCATCATCTAGTTGGGACAAGTCACAAAAATTATACAATACATCCTTCGGGTTGAGAATCCCTTTGGAAAGAATCAAATTATCTTTCCTCATATATTTGACAAGGAATCAGTTCCACCAAAATTCAACAATTTTACCAATCAGAGTGAGTCGGGAAATTGACAACAGATTTGTGCTCAAACTAGCACATGATAGACATTCATGATTCTACCACATCAACAAGGTACATCATTATTGCGAGATATATATTTTGCTGAGTAGTTTTATCAAAGGAGGAGAATAGAGAAGGATCCTTTTCCATATGATGAGTGCAACAAGAATTGACTTCCCATTCATTCTACGTAGTGTGAGCATGCAATGCTTGAGTTTTTATAGAAAAAATTCAAGTTATCAATCATTTGAGTGGTTAATTTCTCATCTAGCAAATTTCCTTTAAGCATCTTAACCTTATACTCCAACTCACTACTCTTCTTCCAACAAGTTTTCTCCATATATATTGTCTTCCAATAGTAGTCACATATCTTCTTCTTTCGATTCTTCCTTGTTGATGTCGACCCATTACCCTTCTTTTTAACTTTATGATCAAGGAATTCCTGCCTTCTTTCTCTTTCCTTCTAATTTGACCTACTCTTTCCCTTGAGCAAGTGTGCTCAGTGCTTACTACTAATCTTTCCTTCATAAAGTAACCTATGTTGTTCTTTGATCAACAAATCGCAAAAAGTGTCAAAGTTGCAACCCTTACCATGTTCCGTGTGCAATCTCCACTTGGTGTGAAAAGAGGTACATAATACATCATAAGGTGTTATGAGATTCATTACGACTAGTTCAATGAGATATCCATCTTTATTTGAAAATTTCCTCCCACATTCTCCCAACTTCAACTGTAGCTCCTTGACACAACCTGAATAATATTCAATTCTTTCAAAGGAATGGAGATCAAGAGAGATCAACTCTTTCTCTAACCGCATAACTTAACTTTCATCGACTTTGTCAAACAATGTCTTAAGTTTTTTCCATACCTCATGAGGAAATTAAATACCAATTGTATGAAAATGAATTTCTTGAGAAATTTAGGTCATAATGACCCCAACGCCCTTGTCTTTCTTTCCATCAATGATAAACTTGATTGGATCGTTCTTCTATTTTGGAATAGTGGTATTTGTATACTACTACAACCATTTTATCTTTAGTAGGGTTTCCATGTTTGGTGCCAAAACAACATAATTATGTCAATTCAAATTGGCTGGATCAATCTAGGAAACCTTCTTAAAAATTATAATAGATTTGAATTGTTCAAGTAGGTTCTAGTCAAAAAATCAATCAACCCAATATAAATCACTACAAGATCTAACTCAACATGATTTGAAGACAATAGGGCTAAGTCAATATCGACAACTCTTTATATCATGTTGGAGAAAAAACTTGAACATATAACTGATTACATAATCCAAGAGAAATAAACATAAGAGTAATCACATTTCAAGATGATTGGTGGTGTTTAAATACACCATTGAAACACTTAAGCACAATATATTATGATAAGAACATTACAATGCATGATCGTGAAATAATATATCACTACATAATCAACATGATTCTATACATAGTTTATTCACATTCTAAATCTAACCAATTTCATTGGATTGCAAAAGATTCGATCCAGAAATGAGCGTTAGCACTTCCAATTGTTTCCATGAATTCTACTATGTTTTGTTGTCTAGTGTTGACCCATCTTTTTGTCAACTAGTCAACTACTTAAATTTACCTAACCATTCAATTGATCCCAACCATCCAATCAATCATACATTCAATTACTGTGTTGGTCATCCATGACTTTATTGTAGCCAGTCCCTTGACTAATTGTCTCTTGCTAGTTTATCCTTCGACTGGCTATCTCTGAAAGCTCAAGGGATGTGATGAACCAATAAGACCTTAAATTCCAACACATACATGAGATTTCTGGAATCTGGTAACATGACTATTGCATGCATCTTGGGTGTCATCGACCTAAGAGAGGGCTCAACCTCAAAGACAATTTTGCAAATGATAATTTCTCATTTACTCAAATATTGGACTATTGTGGAGTGCCTTGTAAGGGTGTTAAGTGCCATAGAGATGGACATTTAGTTCAAGAATGTGAATTTTCATTCCATAAAAATAATTGGAGGAAGGGGGTGCTAGGACCAAGGGTGAATAATATGGGTGATGTCTTTACCTCTAGTGGTGCTACCAATCTTGAAGATACCACTTAGAAGGTATCACTTCTAATAGTGCTACTAAATTAGTGGGTGGAAATGTTGTGGCTAAATAATTCAACATTGAAGTTATGAAATTTCATGTAAAAGATGTTGACCTAGAATTCGTTGAATATCTAGAAGTGTCAAAGCATTGAAAACAATTGAAAGGTCAAAAAAAGGGTATTTCACTTAAAGAACTAGTTGTTGTGTCACTTTATGAACTAGCTCCTATTTGTAGTTTATATTATGTGATTCAGAATTGTAGCTTTGTTCTTGGGTTAAGATGGGTATCATTTGATGATAGAAAGGGTGGGAATGATATTGTTAGTTGTTTTAATGATGAGAAGGGGGACTTTTCTTATAATATCTTTGAAACTATGGGTAATGTGAATGTTAAGGGTCAAATTTCAGGTTTAGGGATTTTCCCTAGATCATTCTTTTCTTATTTGTGTCACAAGAGTGAGGGTTTGAAGGATGTTCCTCTTTGTTGTTTTTTAGTACCAAGAAAAAATGGGTCATGTGGTGTTGAGGGGGGACTAGCGAATTAGCTTTGGTTGATATAAAGCTAAAATAGGAGGCAGAAGGGGCAAAAATCTGATTTATTTTTTTTGCCTGAGGAAAGGGAAAACTTAGCAATCTAGTTTGATAAGTGGCTTTCTATTGAAAGGTTTCTAAAAACAAGTAAAACCCCAAAGGTCTTGTTTGTGATGATTTGCTTATCTTTCAATTGTAGGGGGTTGGGAAGCTATAGGAAAAAACTTGCTATGAAAATAATAGTGGAGACCCATGATCTTAATATTCTACTTCTACAAAAAACAAATTGAGAAGGGGGTAAATTGGTTCTCATTTACTTCAAAAATTTTAACAGGTGAGAATTTATTTTTCCTGTTGCAAAAGGTAGATCCAGAGGTTTAATATGTGGTTGGAACTCAAGGGCTTAAAATTGTGCTAACTCATTGTCATTTGATTTAGGGCTTGGATTATCTCTCTACTCCCTAGAATTAGGGAAGAAGCTTATAATTTATTTTCTAATAGGGTCTCTTGTTGGGACATTTTTTTTTTAAATTGAGTTGCCTTGGCCATATCTTTCCATAGTAGGAATATATCTCAACTTCTCTAATTGATATTCAAAGCTATGAAGACAAGCTACACAAGTTGATCCTCTCTTAAATTACTTTGTTAATAATTTGGAGGATTGTGGGTTGTGTGATGATGATCCTATAAGGGTGTCTCTATAATGTTTTACGAGGCTATTTCCATTGTAGTATTGCCATTTATGTCAACTAGTGCTTAGCAGTGTTTGAGCCTTGTAATAATCATTTATATTGTATGTACAAGTTTATTGTGTGGTCTCCTATGTTTGGAATAATGTCTCAAAGTTGCATGTCCATTTCCTGAAGGTGAGCTGCAAATTGAAGGATGGAGGCTTATGATGTGCATATGATTATGTCCCACTACCTGCATAGGGAGATTGAATATGTTTGGAGGTTTTGTTATGATCATTAAAGACTTGACATATGTTTGCAGAGGTCCTACATGCTCAGGAGGTGAGTGAAGGCTAGCATGAACAAGTTATGGACTGAGAGGAGAAGGTTTTGCCTAAATTAAGTTATAGTCCCTGGGAATTAGACCTGCGCAGAGTGATTATAGGCTCTCATCCTTTGGGAGGCCAATGGAAAGGGAGCAACTGCAATCTTTTGGAGTTAGTAGTCGTCCTAGAGACTTGTGCGCACACCTCAAGTATTTTTATTGGTTTCTTTGATGGGTTTTGTTCGATATTTTTGATAAAAAGGCCAAGAAAGTTTAACCAACTTCTAGAAGTTGTATAACATGAAAGATATCCCACATTTAATGAAGATAGTGGTGGATTGAGTCAAGGAGGAGAAATATCAAAATAGCAGATCAATCTAGAGCATGTGAAAAATATGATAGTTAACTCTCCATTACTTTGATTGTAATTATTGTTTTAATCATTCCAGAAAATTATATATTGGAGATTTCTTTGAGGAGTTTTGGTTGGTTGAGTTATTGGTTGAGTGTGTGTGCAAGGGAGGAGAAGTGTGCGCAAGCTGTGAGAGACATAATGCAGAAATTCTGAAGCAATCTGCAGGTGTTGGCGCAGGTAGTAGAAGCATGTTTCAAGCAAAATTTTATGCAGAGAGCGAGGAAATGGAGTAAGGGTTCATTGAAGATCAATTGTTGTATGGTAGTTGCTAGTGCAATCATCATATTATTGTTTTGTATGCAATGATTGTTTTTGGATAGATTTTATATTTTTCAGAGGATCGATGTGTTGTTGTTGAGTTGTGAAGTTCTCCTTGGAGTCCAGTTTGAAAATGAATGAAAGTGTGGTTCTGAGAGATTGAGGAGGTGGTGGCCTATGTTCAATGGCGATTGAATAAGATAGGAGTGGTGGCTAACAAAATAGTATATAGGGAGTATCATCTCCATCTAGTGGTGGCTAGATAGTCCACTAGTGGCTGGATGTGGCTTGATGGGAGTGGTGGCCTGCAAAGTCATGTAAGTAGAGACTTCCTAGTTGGTGGTGGTCAGCTGAAAAGATATACAGGTTTTATTGATAATAATAAGAGAACAAGAAGCAACACAACAAAAACATGTGGTTTTTCTCCCCTTGAGGGTTTCCACCAGAATACTTGTGCTTCCTTGTATATGTGTGTTAATGTTTTCATGGCTCTTATGTGTTGATTTTATGCTACATTTATATATTGATGTTATGATGTGTATGGTTGTTTAGCGATTCAACAAAAAGTGTGTTGGGTAATTTAACTGATTGTTCAATTATTTGCATTTATATGTCAATTCGGGTATATGAGCTTGCGAAGTATACCTACACTATATGTGTTAGGAAATTTACTTTCAATTCAAAGAAAAAAAAGAAGGAAAATAAGAAAGATGCAAAAATGTAATGAAAATCTATCTATGATTAATTGCACATGTTTTTTTTTTAATTCCAACTCAAGACATGTTACTGAATTCAAAGAAAACTTATTCTAAAGAAAAACTTCTATTCTAACAATGGAAATCTATATTCTAGTGAACTTGAAAGATAAGATTATTCTATGAACTTGAAAAGCAAGATTATTCTATTTTGTTTTGAAGAGAAATTTAATCTAATCAACCTGGAAAGAAACTAAGTCCATCAATTCATGAAAGTAAAGTTGATCTAATGACTACAAGACTTTGAAATCAAAAAATATTCTAGAGTATAGAAAACAAACAGCAATGAAATAAAATTTATGGAAGACTAAAAAATATTACTGATGGGTGCACTCTAAACCAAAGTCAGTCATATCCTATCACACATAAATATGAAACTTAAGCTTAAAAAACAATTTGAGGTAAATACTTTGGTGTTTTTGATTTATTATCAAACACTTGACTTGTAATGAAACAAGGAAAAATGAGTGCAATTTTAGTTAAAAAAATAGAGCATTGACATGAAACTGAACATCTAAATAAATTGAACAATTGAATGAGGAAAATTCTGATATAATTGCAAAGCATAAGAAATTGAAAAAAAATAATAAAAGACAACTATACTATCTCTCACACATCCTCAGGGGGGCCTCCTGGTGAGTGTGAGATGCTTAAAAACTTAGATCACAAGACTGGAATCGCCAATCACATTCAGAATTGCACCATAACAGAGATTGCATTCATTAAAAAAAAGATTTTTCTTCTTCAATCAACAACGAAAATTACAAATTAATATCCATCCTTGACATCTCCTCTCCCCTCTCATCAAAGAGGCTGCAATTTGTAGAGTTTTGAAGCAACAAGAAACTCATAATTTCATTGCATGAATTTTGGCCATGAGATCTTAGTAAATTAGTTTGAAAATAAAATAAAATATATTTCGAAAATTTCTAGGATCAAAGATCAATCCATATCTTATCACACTTATCCCCTTTCCACGAATTTTCTAAATAATAACTCGTTCCAATCTTTTGGTGGCTGGGTGTTGACTGTGAAATTACCAAATCATTTTCTCACGCAATCTGCAAAATAGGGCTCCAAAGATCCCCAAAAATATCTCAAATGGTAACAAATTTGAGAAAAATGCTTTCCAGGAATGTAATTGGGCCTGTGCCAAAGAAAACCCATGTTTTCGTTTTCCGAAATTTGCTTTCATTTGCTTAGAAAACACGTTTGAAATTGACTGGTGAAAACCGTTGTGTTTTTCTTTTGATCTTTTGCTGGACTTCCACACATGCGAGCTGGGTGGAGTTTGACCAATACAAATCCATATTGGAGCTTCTAGAAACCAAGGCCAAGTGTTGGATTTCCTTATAGAGTGGTGCTACTACCTCAACCATGGAGATAGCTGCAGAAACTTGACTAAACTACATAAACTTGAATTGGCCAAATTGTCACTAGTAAAACCAAGCAAAGTTATTCTTAATTCATTAAAAATAATAGAAATACTAATAATAAACCATGTAAATATGTATGCGGAAATTTGGTCTGTTTATGGACAAATATGGTTAAAAACGCTGACAATGAGTGAATAGAATGATGCGAAAATGGATGGTTTCATCAACAAAATCATGACAAGTTGGAGGCCCAACATTCCTCTGCACCAGAGATTTTAGATGTCCTCATGAAAATAAACTAGGAATTTGAAAACTTTGCAGGGTTTGAAAATATTTCCCAAATCAATGGTTTGGCATCATCTATTAAGATTGACTCATGCTTTCTCCTTTCATGCCTTGAATTTCAGTCTTCTTAAAAATCAAGTTCCTTCCCTTTTTGGATACTTCAAAACATTTGGAATTTCATACTCATCCTGCTTGTTCCTTTTGTGACAGTGAAGGTTATCAAATGTGAGTGTAGTAGGATCAAATACAATCTCCACCAATAATATCAATGTGAAAACAACTTCATCCATGAGAGCTCATAGAACATGAATATCAAAATCTAAGCAATAAGTTTTCTCCATGAATCTTTGATCTTGAAGAATTATTACTAGACTACCCACTTGAAATATTTGCAACTCTTGCAGCCACACTTATCACAATCTTGGAACCATTGCTAATCTCAACACAAATCCTACACATCCTTCTTGAAACCATTGCTGGAATGATCTATCCGCTGCCATTCATTCCATATCCTCTCTGTAGCTAGTTCTGAAGTTAGAGGCCTTGATACTGTAAAGAGCAGATTTTTGAACCAACAATTATACATATAACTAACAGTGAAGGGTATCCTCAATCTTAAGGCATTAAACATATGAGGCATGGGGTATCTTGAACATATTTCTTTTGCAAAAGGTATAAAGCAACTATGAATAATTTTACTAGTCATTAAAACCCAGACACATAGTAAATTATCAAGCAATACCAGCGTGTCGAGCAACCACTGTTTTGAGCAGTTATGAGGACATTGGACCATAGATTTCAATCCTTTATTTAGCAGCTATACCCAACAAATATGTGGTCATCATAAGCCAAGAGGAAAAATATGGAAATTTCATTGTGTTTGTTTTCCAACCAAGCAAAATATGTAAAAGCAACCAATTAGCAAAGAGGCTAAACACTCTTTTCCATATTCCATAACAACCAAGCTTATTTCAAGAACTCAACAAATTCCTAATGTGTTTTATGCTTTGATGATGTCAAAGAGCAATTGTTTCTCTTCATGTTTGAGTACAAATAGTTGTAATATTGTGTGAACAACCTTTCCTTCTTGTGGCCCTGTACCCATTATTTCTTGGCTTCCATCAATAATATGAAAATGAGGAGTTGTTTATGACACTTAATCCAAGCATTGCTCCATGTACCTTTTGATCATGTGCTACAAGCATGTACCATGAAGTCAAGTTTTTCTATTTGTAAAATAATATTTTTTCTCAAGAACATCGTGCTGATAGACCATTAAGGAAAGTACAAATTATTCTCACATAAAGGTCAAAAGGTCAGATTGTTCATCAAGGAAGCACAAATTAATTTATATGGCAACAAGAAGAGAAAGTTTAAACAAGAGAGTGGTTAAAGCATAGAAGAACATCATTATGATCATGGAAAACAATGAGATCATTGCATGGGTGGCAGGTTTTTGTTGATAAAGAGTCAATCATAGCTTGTGGGATTGATTGTTAAAGGGTATGACAAAACATAATGGGAGATAAATTGGAACTACATGTTTACAATAACTTCTCATCAAAATTTCTAGAATTTTTAAGAAATTAAAAAGTTTAAGGCTAGTTTTACCTCAAGTTTACCTTTTGGTATTGGAGAAGAGAACATGATATAATGGTTGATTTGGTGTTGATTTGGACCAGGTACTCTGCTCCATGATGCGTTTACCACCACTTTGACCTTGCTCCACAAAATGTATCATTTTCATGTATCAAACTTGATTTTCCAATTTCTCTCAAATGATAAATCATATTCTCCTGAAAATTTATGAGGTTACCATTAATATTATGCATCTTTCCACAAAACATCTCATCCAATGGGTGCACGTATCTTGAGAAAAATGAGAAATGGTTGTAGGTGAAAGTGGTCAATTTCTTGAAAAATGCACACTAGAACTTCTTGAAATTTTGTGTATTTATTAACCCTACCTCAATGCATTTACCATAAAAAAATTCAGGACCAATAGATGCACGGTTTGCAAGATATGGTCAAATTAATTTCTTACATGTTTCACCCTTCATGCTGCCCAACGTTGCAACAAAAACATATGGCACGAACACTTTTTAAGGCCAAATTGAGTGCTTCAAAAGGTAAATAGTGTATTTTTAACCTTTTTACTGCCACATGCCTTCAAAATCCACTTTTGATGACGAAAAAGAGTTGTTGTGTAAAATACCAAATTTTGTCTTGATGTGCGCACAGTGGTGAAAAATGAAAATCTGCCTTAAAACCCCACTTGAAATGCCCTTCAAAATTGTTTTTTTTTTTTTTTAAGTTCCACCTACATCTTACTCAATTTATCATATTCTGAGAAAACCTAGTATCTCAGAACATTTCTTATTATTATTTTTTCTCTAATCTCTTGCAATATTTGTGCCAAAACTACCCTGGAACAAGCTGTTACAACCAAAAAACAAGCTGCCACAACAATATCTGCAGAAACTGCAACTTTCCATAGTTGTCTCTGTTTTTCTTTGGAAATTTGTTTTCTCTCAGTCTTTGGACTATGTGATGTATGCTGAAGTAGAAACTCGGAAACATAATGCATGATGACTTGAAATTAATTTAATTTGCACGGAAAATGAAATGAAATGAAGAAGAGTTGTAGTAGTGCTTCATCATGTTGTTGTTGAATGACAAAAATATGAACATGCTGCTATAAGAAACCAATAAAATGTACTTCTACAAGTTGTTATTGATTCCATAAAACCATATAGTCTTCATCAAAACCAAAATTCATGGTACAATTCTTACCGTGCGATGCCGAAGTCGAGCATGGAAAGAAATCATTGGATTGTCGTTCAATGATGAAAATTGTTAACCAATTCGAGACAACTCACCGATAATGTAAGTGAGTGTCAAGGTACCTAAGTGCATCTTGACATGGCCAAATGAAAGTGTTGAAGTCGAGTCACCTGCAACATCTGACAATCAAGAGACATTGTTGTACTCTCATTGTTGTCAATGAGAAGACTTGCCATTGATGTATGCAAGTTCCAAGGCACTCCACATAATCTCTGATCTTGATCCCAGATAAGGTCTTGAGGTTGATGGGACAAGATCTGTTGGAAGGTGGGCCATAAGGAATCTCACATCAACCAACTTGAACATAGAACCAAAAGTGATTTGAAGAACCATAATAAAAGATTGAAACCATCATGAAATTGCAAAAACTTATTGTGAATTTTGCTCGCTAGTTGCCTGGTTTTCAAGCAAAGCTCATGTCTAATTGCACCAACAAGACGATTTTCACAATAAGACTTTTTTTCCTCTTTACTTATTTTCATTTTTATTTTTATATGTCCTACTCTACTTGAAGAATAAATCTCGTTCAAGTATATGAATACTTCCAATGGAACCATGTGTGTAACAAGATGATAGATAAACTCATATGTTGGTTTGAAAGACATGCTTTGATATCTACCAGTATATGAGAGACCAACTACCTGTTTGAGATGATGTCGAAAAATATTGAAGAATTGAGCACTGGGATCAGATCACTGTCTTGAACCAATATTCAATGTAATCTTGTCTTTCTTGGCTTCCTGCTATCATGCCATGCAAGTCTTCAAAGATGTGATCCTCATTCATAGAATCTGGTGATATGAATGCATGAAACTTTTCAATCTTAGGTTCCAACTACTGCTCTTCTTAAACGGGCATCCATGATTCTTGGAACTTATTTGAATCTTCTTCTTCTGGTTGTTGTTCTTCAATGGCAGCTGGATAATCATTTTGCAATACCTCAACATTGTAAGTGTATTGAGGTGTTTTATTATTGGGGATCTGAAATGGTTGTGCAGGTAGTTGAGTGGGAATGGATATTTGGGGTGCTTGTGTGTTTAGTAATGAGAAAGGTTGAATTGAGGTCAATTGATGTTGTGGTGGAGGTGAATGGTATGGATAACATTGATATTGGTATTGAGGATAGTGAGGAAAAGATTGAGGATACGGTGGATTTCTTTTGTAAGGCCCTTGCGAACCTTGTTGCCAAGATTGGTTTTTAGGTTGGGATTGAGATGGCCAAGGTTTCCAAGGCAAGGGTGTTTTCCAATTACTTTGAGATCGTTGCACATAATATGAATTAAGATCTTGCATCATATCGAATTTATGAGTCTTCCATGGTCTTCTTGGAGCTACAGAATATGATTGTTCCAATGTTTGATTTTCTCCTTGGTAAACTGCCTTTAACCCTGTTAATGATGGGAAATCTTTAGTAGTATGTGATCCTGCACAAATTTCACAAATCTTAATGTTATCAAGTGGACATTCATGAAAAGCATGTTTCTTTCTACATTTAGGGCAAAATATAAATGAAGCAACAATCTCAACTTTTTGGTTGTTTTTCATTCTTAGCATATCAATTTGTTCATTTAAATTACAAAGAATGTCTAGCAAATTGTTAAGTTTAGTTTGACTTACCAATCCTGATGCTGACTTACTTACTCTTTCCATAACTAGATCCTGAGGGGATCTTCCATACTTTCTCTTTTTCCCATGAGGTTAAGAAGATCAATCCATTCATCCTTTATATATTTTAGTAGGAGAGTTTTTAATGTGTCTAATCCTAAATCATGCAATTTAGATATTTTGACATTATAAGTAAATCTCTCCACTAAATCTTCTAGGATTTCATCCTCTTTTTGGCTCATCTTAAAGAATTCATTTCTAAGGTCGCGGTGTATGCAATAATCTATATATTTTTCCAAAAATACTCTTTTCATATCATCCCATGTCCTTATATAATTTGTTCCTAAATTCATGAACCATCTAAGAGCTCTATCCTTCAATGTCGCTGAAAACAAATTCAATTTTTGTGTGTAATAAGTAGCCATAAGATCTACAAAGTATTTCAAATTCGAAAATAAAGGTTTCCAGGTCTTCTTATCTCATACCTCTGAAGTTGGGAAGTAAAAATGGAGGGATTTTCTCCATATGAACGTTGATATTAGTTTCTTGAATGGGAAATCCAAAAGGATCTTCGTCATTGTCATCAATTCTAGCCATTTCTTCTACCTCCTTTGTCACCTCTTCTTCTACCTGCAAAAATAAGAATTCATGATGTGGACGTGTGGCTCTTACTGCACTAGGTGATATAGTGGGGATGGTAGGTGATTGAAGCGTGTTTTATTTTTTAATGAATTTACCTCTAGGATGTAATAAAATGAGATTAATATTATGCAACTAAGAATGAGATGCAATTGAAATCTAACACCTATGTATACTTCCCTGACAACGACACCAAAAATGTGTGCTAATTTAATTGACTGTTAAATTACTTGCATTTATATGTCAATCCGAGTACGCGAGCTTGCGAAGTATACTTGCACTATATGCGCTAGGAAATTTACTTTCAATTCAAAGAAAAAAAGGAAAATAAGAAAGACGCAAGAATGTAATGAAAATTTATCTATGATTAATTGCACATGTTTTTTTTTAATTCCAACTCAAGACTTGGAAATGAATTCAAAACAAATTTATTCTAAAGAAAAGACTTGAAGGTATATTATAACAATGGAAATCTATAATCTAGGGAACTTGAAAGATAATGTTATTCTATGAACTTGAAAAGCAAGATTATTCTATTTTGTTTTGAAGAGAAATTTAATCTAATCAACTTGGAAAGAAAACTAAGTATATCAATTCATGAAAGTAAAGTTGATCTAAAGACTACAAGACTTTGAAAAAAAAAAAAAAAAATATTCTAGAGTATAGAAAATAAAGAGAATGAAATAATAATTATGGAAGCCTAAAAAATATTATTGATGTGTGCACTCAAAACCAAAGTCAATCACATCCTATCACGCATAAATATCAGACTTAAGCTTAAAAGACAATTTGAGGTAAATATTTTGGTGTTTTTGATTTATTATCAAACGCTTGACTTGTAATGAAACAAGGAAAAATGAGTGCAATTTTAGTTAAAAAAACAGAATGAATTATCCAGGAGTGTCTCCACTCACAATGACCAATTTCAAGGTATGGCAAGAAAAGATGAAATCTTTATTATTATCTCATGGATTTGACTTTTGGAAGCTTTTTTTGGAAGGATGTGGAGATAAGTCTAGCTCAGCAAAGGTGTTGCAAGGTGCATGATTTATGAAAATTTCCACAATGTAGATTTGGAGAACTTAATGGATTTGAAGTATGCTAAAGAGATTTGGGATAGATTAGAGATCCTATATGGTGGTGATAGTAGGAGCAACATTGGAGAGCTAGATAAGAGCAACAAAAAGAAAGGAAATAAGAAGGTCTCAAAGAAGGAAGAGGCTCATCCTAAAGGAACAAATTCCCCTAGTGTGAATGGTGCAACAGATCAGAGTGACAAATCAGAAAGTGAAGCTACAACCAAACCAGTCATGCATCAAGAAAACAAATCTCAAGGTAAAAATATGGATAATTTACTTTTGAGTTATGATTTTGATGGATCTGATGATTTACATAGTGTTGTAGCGGCTACAACCACCCTCCAAAATTTTGCCTTAGCCTGTTTTGGAGCCTCCCCACCAACCTTACACAACACTTTGTCTTACTAAGTCAAGTACTCAAGCTTTAGTGTTTTCCTTGCACAAAGGCAGCCTGTCGATCATAGTTGATCCATTCCCCTCATAGGCTACTCACCCGGACTTGGTTCGGCTGCAAGCTGAGCAACTTCCCCTTGAAAATTGCGCATTTCTAGAGGGAAACAACCTTCCCTCCAGGAATTATGCAATCCTCTCTAACATCTTGCTCGGCTCCAGGATTGCGCAATCCTGCTAGCCAACCCTCGCAGCGGGATTTGCGCAAATCTGGGCAGCAGTCAGTGGCTCTGCCTAGAAATTGCACAAATCTCTTGGGTAGCCAGGCCAGCTCCGAACCATAAATGAACATTTTTCCCCAGTAGTCAAGCAGTCTCTTGCATGTGTAACTGAGTTGATTGGTTCCCTCCGGGACTGAGCAAAACAGACTTGCATGCATGGGCTATTTCTCCCAAGGCAACATGCAAAGGCATCCCTTGTTTCAGGGATCTATATTTAGTAGTTGGAGGTTACATGCAAGGAGTAATTCCGAAATCTCTGTTTGGTCAATTTAGTGTGTTCTAAATTGCTATTTAAAATGTCAATCCGGGATTCGTAAACTGACGAAGTGAAGTGTACTATATGTACTAGATAACCATTTCCTTAGACTTTTGTCGTTTTTGAGTTTTTTAGTTTGTTTTTAGATTTATCTTTCCTAATGTGTGATGGCAAAAATGAAAGTTAAGTATGGATGGTGATGGTGATTTATACAATGATTTTCCAAAACTTAAAAGTGCTCAAAAAGAAAGCTTTAAAACAACTGTAATGAAATCAATTCTTAAGAAGAAGTAAATGTATCAAACAGTGAACTAATGACAATGGCCCAGTATCCTTGCTGCTGAATGAAAAGAAAGTAAAAACTGAACTTAAAGCAACTCAAAGCAAAGCAACTAATTCACACTACTTCAACTCTTCAGATCCTTTACCCTTCAGCTCAATCTACCTTATGGGAAGCAATCATGAACAAGTCAAGCAATATGATATCTAAATGGCAAGAAATTAAATTGCAGAAAGGAAACTAATCACACTACTTCAACTCTTCTGATCCTTTACCCTTCAGCTCAATCTACCTTGTGGGAAGCAATCATGAATAAGTTTAAGTAATATGATATATAAATGGCAAGAAATTAAATTGCAGAAAGGAAACTAATCACACTACTTTAACTCTTCTGATCCTTTACCCTTCAGCTCAATCTACCTTGTGGGAAGCAATCATGAATAAGTTTAAGCAATATGATAACTAAATCACACTACAATAAGTAATATTCTGATTTCTTGCCAATAGAGTCACTTGACTATAGAAAGAAACCATAAACTGATGAGTAGTATGATGTCTAAGTAACAGAAAAATAAGTAAGCAAATCACAACTTGAAAAAGGACACTGCTGGAATTAAACTTCAGAAAATGAAAGTTAGCAGGAAGGACAAGATGATCTCATATGTCAATAGTTATCAAAAAGATGAAAACTTGCCCGGGCTGCCTAAGAAAACCTGCAGAAAAATGTTGATCAGCTGACAGCTATAAGAAAAAGGAAGTGAACATATAAACAGCAGTGAATTTAAAAACATCAAGACAACACGTTATATACAAGCTAATGATTATGAAAACAGAAACATAATGAAATCAAATGACAACTATACAGGGCTTTAGTGCGCAGGGGCCCTCTGCCACCTCAGCCAGTCAACGAACAGTTATAAGAACGAGCTCAGCAAAGTAGTCTTCTCATGTATTAAAGCAGCAACAACATATATAGAACAAAGCACAGTGGGGTGCTAATAGAAACAGTTCCAAAAATTAAATCGCAAAAGCTTCTACACAGCGTTCATCAACACGTTATTTATAATGAAAAAGTGCTGAAACTAACTAACTGAATCCTATGCTACTAACTGCGTTGCCAAAGACACGTAGATCTCCTTAGCCGAGATCTAGCGTAACTGTCATCATGTCTATTAAATCTTCGGAGTGGTAGCTGTTGGATTCAGGTTACGGGGATGATCTCCAGGTGTGCCGGTGTCTTCGTGGGTTGAGGACTGTGCCACGTAAACGTTCACGTGCTCAAAACAGAGACGTGCCACCGCTAAATTCCTTGGTTGGCTTTGCCTTTGACCCTTGTTGACCGTGACCTTCCATGGATGATTTGGCTGATTTGAAGGGACACGTTCCATGTACCCGTCACCTGTAGCTTGCCCATGTGGCTCGTTTCTTCATAGGACACCTGTAGCATAGATTTTAACAAAATAGCTGCGGAATCCTGTGTTGGCTGCGGAAACTGACAAGTTTCCGTAGCTGCCTGAACAAAAATCTAAACCAAACAATAGTCATAAGCATAGTCAAAAAACCATGTAAAAAGCTCTTTTTAGACTATAATGCAATGATTTAACAGCTTGGTGGATGAAGTAAGTGGAAAAAGAAGGCTGAGAGGGTGTATAGGAAGGTGCAGGTTTGAGGCTCAACATACCCCCACTGTGAAGGTGTTGCATGTCCTCATGCAACCAAAATTTAGTTATTTCCCTCTAATCCACATGTTCTGAGGCTTCTGCAAGGACATCTAGCCCTCTTTTCTTCTTCTTTGATGCTAACATCATCCTTGGTTTCCTGACTAGACATTTGAACTTGAGGTTAATCAATGCTCTGCTTAACTTTTTGCACTTTTTCTTCAGCTTCCTATTTTTCTTTTGCCACAGTCCTAAATGGAGCATAGTGTTATCATGGACAATCTTGTCTACCTTACTCTACTCTTTGAGTGCTTCATTTTCCTGTTTGATATGCCTATTTAGGACTTCTAATTCAAATACTTCCTGTTTCAAAGACTGAACTTGTGCATCAAGTGGCAGAGTGGTACTCGGTCCTGCAGCTGATTGTTCTAAGGATTCCAGGTAGTTATATACCTCTTGCTGATTAGGATCTACCTCAGGTGTCTTTCTCGGACTAGGCTCAAAATCTGGTGGAGGAGGAACACTGCTGTCTCTTTCTGGCCGAAAAGGGCTTTCCTCACGTGGAGGACTTGATTCAATGCTTGGTTGAGCTGGAGATTTCTCAAGTGTCTCTTCACCTAAATCAATAAAGTGAGACTGTTTTTCTTGGGTTTTATTCCCTCTTCCTTTTAGCCTAGTGCTCCTCCTTAAGTATGGACTAGTACTCTTCTCTTGTGGACTTTGTTTTCCTTTTTGCTTTTTCTTGGCTATAGCAGCAGCCTGAAGGTGTACTAATCTTTCTGACAGAGGTTGATAATCCTCTTCTATGGATTGCTCAGGGGATGGGTAGACTTCCTGAATGGTTCTCTTGCCTTTTTCTTTCTTCTGTTTCTTATTTTTAGCTCTATCTTCTTCTTCTTTTTGGACAGTTTCTTGAATTTCTATTGTAGGGGAGTCTTGGGTTGTAATGTTCTTTTCTTTCCTCCTACTTTTCCTTGGAATCTTTGGTGGATTGCTTCCAGAGGCCTCTGATGGCTCTTGGAAGTAGTTCTTTGTCAAGAATTGCTCCCAAGTATCCTTAGTTTTCTTTAACTGGTCCTCAATAAGAACTTTTATGAATCCATGATGGTAGAGATGAGGCTCAATGTTGCCTACGTGTTTTTGAACTGTAAAACTCATATTTTTCAAACTTAATAGCAGAAAATGAGGCAAATTAAGAGTATGACCTTCTATGAAATTCATCATCAGTCTGGCATGATACATATACATAGAACCAAAACGACCTTCACGCGTGATAAATTTCTGGATGACTAACAGTAGACTAGACCATTCCTCTTTTAGTGCATGAACAGGGATGCCTTTTGTAAATACGGTGGTATCCATACCTTGGTTTTGTAGCATGATTCTCCATATTTGATCGTCCACACTTCTATTTTTAAACCACCTTTCACCTTCTTGAGGTAGGCCCGTGGCAGCTGCTATTGTGGCCTCAGTCACTATAAACTTTAAGTCTCCAATATCCACTGTTTGTCCATCAAAAGACCGCGCAAAAGCTTTGGTCACCTCCTTGTTATGGCCTTTAAACTTTTGGATAAATCATAGCCACCTGGCTTTCTTCAGCAATTCCTTAGTTTGAGGATAACCCTCCAAGTATTTCGGTCCTTCCGAATCGAATCTCAGTTATTTTCCCATCCTCTGTTTTAAATTCTAACTAAGAGTTCTTCTGCGTGTGAGGGTTCAGGAAAAATGGCTCCGTTATAGGGTTTAGGATGACTGTAGTGACTGCAGTCGGAAATGGAGAACAACGAATGGAAGTACCCAATTTACTAGAGGAACAGAGGGTGAGCGACAGTAAACAAGTTCAAAACACAATGCGGATGCATGCAAGGAGTATGGTATTAGTGGAGTGGTAAACGAGTGAAATAACGGTGGGATTCTTTCGAATCGGATGACTGTGTATGAAAAAAAAAATTACATGTCTCAGACAAACGACTGCGGAAATTACGGCTAAGAAGAGTCGTAACACAATAGGTCACGTCTCAAGAGTACGGGTAATAAATGGAAGTGCAGTCAATCTTGAGTTTAAAGTCAGAATGATCATGAGACCGTTAGAGAAATGAATGCGAGGTGTGTGGAGTGATATCGTGGAATAGGAGTGGTAGTGGGGCTATCGTATCAAATCATTGCACATAGTAGGGCTTGTTATGGTTTAATAACTATGCGTAATTATGACTTGAATTGTTATTTGATAAAGATTTTTGATCATACCTTCGTCATTTCTTGCTCAAGGCTTCTAACCAATTTCTCTTCTTTGTTGTCTTGGAGATGCCCCATGTCTTTAGCTCAATTACATTTGCATTTCATGATTATGGCACTAACAGTTGACTGTAAATTTTGAAAACAGAGTGATGCTGGCTGCGAAAATCATTTCTAGCTGCGGAAACTGCTTCTGGCTGCGGAAACGGTCTCCAGCTACAGAAACTGAGACAGCACCACCTTAACTGCACAAAGATAGTTAGAGAAGAACTAACTGAATGAAAATAGTCCTGAAAGGGACTTTTATTGATGGAGTGAAATGGAATGAGTGGAATGAAATGAAAATGAGGTGGAGTAAAGTGAAATGGAAATGAGAATGAGATGGAGGTGAAGTGAAATGGCAAATGAAATGGAGTGAAGATGGAAAGAGAAGGAGAGAAGATTTTTTTTTGGAAAATATAGAGTGTCAGGTGTCCCTGATTTTCACTCTACATTTTCTGTATAAGACTGCCAATCTATGATTGGTTTTCAGGCTTATACGATTTTTCTTTTTATTTTTTTTTATTTTTTTCACTGAAAGAAACAAAGGCTAGGCTGATGGGGGAGAAGGATTCTTCTCCACCAGCCTTATTATAGAATTCTCTTGGAACATTTTGACAAATTCCTCTTTCGAGAGTGGCTTATGATAAATTTTCAATCGGTGGCCATTCACAATGAGAGGAGTTTGAAACTCATCAACGGTCTTGATTCTTACCGCTCCATTGTTAAAGACTTTGTCAATCTCATATGGCCCAAGCCAATGAGTCTGAAATTTTCCTTTGAAGTCTTTAAACTTGGAATCAAACAGTAACGCCCAATCTCCCTCTTGAAACTTTCTCTCTTTGATATATCTGTCATGCCACTTAGCTCTTTGATGTTGAACTAGATCAGTCCTTAAAATTGCATCTTGTCTGATCTCATCTAGCTCATTCAACTACTCCATTCTGTGCTTTTGGGCTTCTAATAGATTCATCCCCAACTGAACTGCCATCTTGAAAGTCTTGACTTGAAACTCAATGGGGAGCAGGACTTCTTTCCCATAAACAAGTTCATATGGATAATGTCCTATTGTGTTCCTCCATGTAGTTCTGTAGGCCCATAAGGCTTCAGGGAGCCTTTCTGCCCAATCTCTTCTGTGTAGATGAATAGTTTTGGTGATGATGTTCTCAAGAACTTTGTTTGTAGATTCCACTTGGCCATTTGCTTGCGGATGGTAAGGAGTAGATTTTCTGTGCTTGATTTTGTATTCTTCCATCAGCTTCTCCATCAAGTTAGATGTAAATTGACTTCCCTGATCTGTCACAATTTCTCTTGGGACACCAAAACGAGTAAAAATATTCTCAAAAAGAAATTGAATAACTAAATTTTCAATGGCAGAAGGCAATGCTTTAGCTTCTACCCATTTAGTGACATAATCAGTGCATACCAATATATACTTCTTTTGTCTAGATGGTGGATTAATGGGTCCAATGAAATCTAAAGCCCATTTTTCAAAGGGTTCAATGAGTACCTGTGGTTGTAATGGCATTTCATTTGAAAGGGTCGGTCTCCCAACTCTTTGGCAGCTGTCACACCTTCTGACATATTGTTTTGCATCTTTGAAAAGGGAAGGCCAATAATATCCTAAAGAAAAGATTTTATAGGCCGTCCTTTTGTCAGCAAAGTGTCCATCGCATGGTTCATCATGACATGCTTTGAGGATGTCAGGCATTTCATCTTCCCGAACACATCTTCTGATCACACAATCTAGCCCTGTTTTAAACAATTCATTAGAAATCCATTAATAACTTGAACTCTCCTGAATAACTTTTCTCTTTTCATTAGGAAATAAATGTGGAGGTAGCTTCCATGTAACCAAATAGTTAGCAATATCTGCATACCAAGGAGTCTTAGTAGTTACTGTAAACAAATATTCATCTGGAAACTTATCCTCTACAGGAGAATCTTTGTTAGTATTTTGGATTCTAGACAAGAAATCAGCTACTGTATTTTGTTTCCCTGGCCTATCCAACACAATAATATTGAATTCTTGTAAAAGTAAAAGCCATCTTGTAACTCTGCCATTAGTAACAGGTTTGTTCATGAGATATCTAATTGCAGAATGATCAGTATGGACAAAAGTTTCATAGCCTGTTATATAATGTCTAAACTTGTTGATTGCATGAACAACAGCTAAGAACTCTTTCTCAGTCACAGTATAGTTTAACTCAGTAGGAGTCAAATTTTTACTGGTGTAGTAAATGGCATAAGGAACTAAATCCTTTTGTCCCAACACAGCTCCTAGAGTTGTATCTGAAGCATCTGTAGAAATATGGAAAGGAAGTTTCCAATTCGGCCCTCTCAAAATGGGTGCTTCAGATATTCTTGTTTTCAAAGTTTCAAATGCAGATTGACAATCAGGATCCCATTTTAATTCACAGTCTTTTGTAAGTAATTTGAAGAGTGGAGATGCTATTTTGGTGAAGTTTTCAATAAATCTTCTATAGTATCCAGTAAATCCAAGAAAACTTCTAACATCTTTTTGACAGTTTGGAATAGGCAACTTGGAGATGACTTCAACTTTTGATCTATCAACTTTAATCCCATCTCCTGAAATATGATGTCCTAAAACAATCCCTTCAACAAACATCATAAAGAATTTTTCATGACTTAATGATAGGTTTGTTTCTTTACATCTAATAAGGACTTTTTCCAAATTCTCTAATGCCTCTTCAAACGAATTACCATAAACTGTAAAATCATCCATATAAACCTCTACACAATCATGGATTAGATCGGAAAATATTCCTAGTACTGCCCTTTGAAATGTTGCGGGTGCATTACATAATCCAAAAGGAAGTACTCGGTAAGAAAAAGTTCCCCATGGACAGGTAAATGTGGTCTTGTCCTGATCTTCAGGTGCTACCTGAATCTGATTGTAACCACTAAAACCATCCAAAAATGAAAAATACTTTTTGCCTGCTAAAGTATCTAATACCTGATCGATAAAGGGTAAAGGAAAGTGATCCTTCAAAGTTGCTTTGTTCAATTCCCTATAATCAATGCAAACCCTCCATTTACCATTCTTTTTAGGTACTATAACCAAAGGAGAAACCCATCGACTATCTGAAATTGGATAAATGAAGTTCACATTAAGTAACTTTTGGAGCTCTTCTTTCACTATCTCCCTAAGGTTTGGATTCATCCTTCTCTGAGGTTGTCTGATTGGTCTACTGTTTTCCTCAATATAGATGTGATGAATGCAAGTCTTAGGGTCAATACCTTTCATATCAGTATACTCCCATGCAAATGCAGTAGAATGTTTTTGCAAGATTTTGGTTAGTTCTTCCTGTTGTGATCTTTCCAAATTTTTGTTGATATTCAATGTTTTTCCTGGAAAGATCTCAATGGCAGAACTACCAAATTCTTCCATAGAGAAAAGAGACATTTGTCTAGATGATAGATACTCAATGTCAGAATCTAACTGAAATTGTGTGTGGTCATATTCTGAAGATGTTTCAAATTTTTCTAATGTGTTCAGAATTTGACTATCTTCACTAACTTCAGAAATGGTAAAGACAAGTTGTATAGTATCTTCATCATCAATCCACTCATTATCTCCTATTTCTGTAATTGCTTTTGCTGGAGGATACACATTGAATTTCTTTGTCGAATTACCATCAGAAATATACATATCCCCAGACCTACAACTGATGAAAGCATCGGCTGTGGCTAGCCATGGTCTTCCTAAAATGAGAGGATGTCCTCCTAAGTTACTCTTGGGAGTTAAAATCATGAAATCCACTGGATACTCCCAAGAGTCTAAGGAGACTGAAATATCTTCTAATACACCATCTGGTTTAATAATTGATCAATCTGCAAGTTGCAGTAAGGTAGGTGTAAAGAGAAGACTAGGAAGTTTCAGCTGTTCCATAGTCTGTCTACTCATAATGTTGATAGCAACCCCTAAATCAATCAAAGTATTTGGAATTTCAACCCCATTGATATGTGTTTTGACAATTGGACTACCGGGATCTACATACTTCTGCATAGTAATTTTTCCCATCATGATGTCTACAATTTTCCCTACCAGGTGGATTCTTCTTGTGTCTCTAGGTTTCCTTCCTGGTCTTTTAAGACTCAAATCCTTTATTGTTTTGGCTAGAATAGGAATCTCTTTAATGGCTTGTAACAAGGGAATCTTGATACAGACATTCTTCAATTCATCTAGAAAATCATAATCAGGCAACAAGATTTGTTTTTCCACCCCTTTGTCAATTTGTAATCTTTCAGGAAAAGGAGGTGTAGATGAAGATGCAGGTTGCTCAACTATAGGAGTTGTGGGGGTTAGCTCTTTTTCTTTTTCTTTCTGAGGGTTTTGAAGAGATGCTTCAGAACCCTTATTGGCTTCAAGAGATTCTTCCTCAGAAATGCTTTGATTTTGGGCATCTATAGAAGGTTTATCTAGAACTCTACCAGATCTGAGTTGTACATCATTGAGAGGAACAATCATATAGGCAGGAAATTGTTGACCTTCTATCATGTAAGCATTTTGAGGAATTTTATTATTGGGGTTTGGCAATGGCTGAGAAGGAAGTTGATTTGACTTCTATTGGAATGGAAGCAAGAGTTGAGAATTTGGATTTTGTTGAGGGGGTTGTTGTTGTTGTTGATATGGCAATGATAGTTGTGGGTTTTGATTTGGAAGTTGTGGAACTTGTTGGTTTTGAAAAGATGGAGGATATTGATAAAATTGAGCAAATCTCCCATAAGGATTTTGCATACCTTGTACCCATGATTGAAAAGGATTTTGAGGTTGGGACCAAGGTTGTTGCCAAGGATTCCAATTTGGTGGGGATTGAAAGTTCATAGAGTTGTTAAACCCTTGATTTTGTTGCCCCTACCAAGGTCTCCTTGCAACAAAACAGAGAGATTCAATTGTATTTGGATCTTCTTGAAAGACAGCTTTGAGCCCAGAAATTGAAGGACAATCTTTGGTCTCATGATTCTCTGAACAGATTACACATGTTTCTACAACTTTTGCATCCGAGGGAAATTCCCTGAGAGCATGTTTTTTTCTACATTTTGGTCAAAAGATCGCTAAAGCTTCAGCTTCTGCTTTCTACTTATTGTGGATCTTAAGAGTATCTAGTTTCTCACTAAGACTCCCTAGGATATCAGTTTTGAATTCATCAAGCATATTGCCAATCTAAGCCCTACTTACTGATCCAGTTGCAGATTTATTTGCTTTGATGAGAGAAGGATCTTTAGGCCCTTTTCCAGTTTTAGATTTTCCTCTTGAGAGATGGACACACAGTTCTGCTATGTCATGAAGTGGAAGTTGAGATATGTCTCCTTTTCCCATCATGTTCAAAATATCTATCCATTCATCTCTAATGGCTTTTAATATAAGGGTTTTCAAGGTTTCCTCATCTAGGTTACTCATTTTTGCTCTTTTCAGGTTGTATTGAAATATTTCAAGTAAATCCTCCAAGTTTTCATCTTCTTTTTGTACCATTTTGAATACCTCATCCTTGTGATTGGTGGGCATACAATAGTCCAGGTACCTATCCAAAAATGTTTGTTTCATATCATTCCAAGTCCTAATGGATTGAGTGAGTAATCCCATGAACCATTTCAAAGCTGCTCCTTTCAATGTTGAAGGAAACAGTTTGAGTTTTTGAGAGTCTTCCAGATAATCATAGGTTCGACATACGACCTCAAATTCAAATAGAAATGTTTCGGGATCTTCATTTCTTAACCCATGAAAGTTTGGGAGGACAGATGGTGAAATATTTTTCATTGTTGCTCGAGAATCCTCATCGACTATAGGAAATCCAAATGAGTTATCTCCATCCCTATTTCCCCCATTGTTACCTCTACCTCCTCCATTATTTCCTCCTCCTCCTCTACCTCTACCTCTACCAAATCCGTTTACTCACTCTTTTGTCATGGTAGTTTCCCTAGAGACTTCAGAGTCCTCTGGTTTCTCTACTAAGGGCGAACGAGGAGGAATTTATCCCTCTTCTTCCTCAGGTGATTCTACTTCTTCAATTACAATTTGTCTCCCTGTAGAAGGAAAGAAAGGATCTATTCCTAATTCAGATTCGATGGATGGTGTGGGAGAGTCAACTACTGCTTCTTGAATTCCAGGAATCCTAGGGCTAGGAGTGTAGGTTGGAGATGATGGAGGTGTCTCTTGTCTATTCCTTGAAGTAGATGGAGTTGTAAAAATCGAACTCTTGGCTCTAGCTAAAAACCTTCCCCTAGAATCTCTTGCTCTATGCATGTCATTTTTTTTTATTTTTCTTCAAGTCGGGCTAATAATTCTCTTTCTGATCTTCCAAGTCACTCTAGGTGCAAGAAGAGAGCATACTCAAGAAACTATTAAACCAATAACTTTCTCTTTTCTGATCCTCCAGATCACACTAAGTGCAAGAGGAGAGCATACTTTGAGAGGTTATCAATTTTCCTTCCTTGAAATTTTCTTGTTTTTTTTTTTAAGAAATTGGCTACCTAATTTCACTTCCCCGGCAACGGCGCCAAAATGTTTGGTCAATTTAGTGTGTTCTAAATTGTTATTTAAAATGTCAATCCGGGATTCGTAAACTTACGAAGTGAAGTGTACTATATGTACTAGATAACCATTTCCTTAGACTTTTGTCGTTTTTGAGTTTTTTAGTTTGTTTTTAGATTTATCTTTCCTAATGTGTGATGGCGAAAATGAAAGTTAAGTATGGATGGTGATGGTGATTTCTACAATGATTTTCCAAAACTTAAAAGTGCTCAAAAAGAAAGCTTTAAAACAACTGTAATGAAATCAATTCTTAAGAAGAAGTAAATGTATCAAACAGTGAACTAATGACAATGGCCCAGTATCCTTGCTGCTGAATGAAAAGAAAGTAAAAACTGAACTTAAAGCAACTCAAAGCAAAGCAACTAATTCACACTACTTCAACTCTTCAGATCCTTTACCCTTCAGCTCAATCTACCTTGTGGGAAGCAATCATGAACAAGTCAAGCAATATGATATCTAAATGGCAAGAAATTAAATTGCAGAAAGGAAACTAATCACACTACTTCAACTCTTCTGATCCTTTACCCTTCAGCTCAATCTACCTTGTGGGAAGCAATCATGAATAAGTTTAAGCAATATGATATCTAAATGGCAAGAAATTAAATTGCAGAAAGGAAACTAATCACACTACTTTAACTCTTCTGATCCTTTACCCTTCAGCTCAATCTACCTTGTGGGAAGCAATCATGAATAAGTTTAAGCAATATGATAACTAAATCACACTACAATAAGTAATATTCTGATTTCTTGCCAATAGAGTCACTTGACTATAGAAAGAAACCATAAACTGATGAGTAGTATGATGTCTAAGTAACAGAAAAATAAGTAAGCAAATCACAACTTGAAAAAGGACAGTGCTGGAATTAAACTTCAGAAAATGAAAGTTAGCAGGAAGGACAAGATGATCTCATATGTCAATAGTTATCAAAAAGATGAAAATTTGCCCGGGCTGCCTAAGAAAACCTGCAGAAAAATGTTGATCAGCTGACAGCTATAAGAAAAAGGAAGTGAACATATAAACAACAGTGAATTTAAAAACATCAAGACAACACGTTATATACAAGCTAATGATTATGAAAACAGAAACATAATGAAATCAAATGACAACTATACAGGGCTTTAGTGCGCAGGGGCCCTCTGCCACCTCAGCCAGTCAACGAACAGTTACAAGAACGAGCTCAGCAAAGTAGTCTTCTCATGTATTAAAGCAGCAACAACATATATAAAACAAAGTACAGTGGGGTGCTAATAGAAACAGTTCCAAAAATTACATCGCAAAAGCTTCTACACAGCGTTCATCAACGTGTTATTTATAATGAAAAAGTGCTGAAACTAACTAACTGAATCCTATGCTACTAACTGCGTTGCCAAAGACACGTAGATCTCCTCAGCCGAGATCTAGCGTAACTGTCATCATGTCTATTAAATCTTCGGAGTGGTAGCTGTTGGATTCAAGTTACGGGGATGATCTCCAGGTGTGCCGGTGTCTTCGTGGGCTGAGGACTGTGCCACGTAAACGTTCACGTGCTCAAAATAGAGACGTACCACTGCTAAATTCCTTGGTTGGCTTTGCCTTTGACCCTTGTTGACCGTGACCTTCCATGGATGATTTGGCTGATTTGAAGGGACACATTCCATGTACCCGTCACCTGTAGCTTGCCCATGTGGCTCGTTTCTTCATAGGACACCTGTAGCATAGCTTTTAACAAAATAGCTGCGGAATCCTGTGCTGGCTGCGGAAACCTGTGCTGGCTGCGGAAACTGACAAGTTTCCGCAGCTGCCTGAACAAAAATCTAAACCAAACAACAGTCATAAGCATAGTCAGAAAACCATGTAAAAAGCTCTTTTTAGACTATAATGCAATGATTTAACAGCTTGGTGGATGAAGTAAGTGGAAAAAGAAGGCTGAGAGGGTGTATAGGAAGGTGCAGGTTTGAGGCTCAACAATCTCCCACCAAGTGTTGCTTCCCCTAGATTCTTGGCATGCACGTCACAACCTTGATGTCATTAAAACTCATTAATTGGACGCTGCAGAGCTCATTCCTCACATCAACCTTGCAGCTTTGACATCCCACATCACTTTTTGTGTTTTCTCTTGTGGGAGTACTGTTTGCTTGATTTCTTTGAACGCTTGTTGTCGTTTACATGTATACTAGCTTGTCCTAGATCTGTTTCAGTTTTCGTTGCTATCTCACTATTGTTGCATGCATGAAACTGTTTTGCACGGATGTTCGCCCAACCGGCAAATTGCCTCATCCACATGCATGTTGATCTGTTTGTTGAATCTTTCATTCATGTTTTGCATGCACTGTTAATCACTTCTGTTATCACTTAGTGTCGCCATGCATTCACTGACTTACTTGCTTTCAATTGACCATCGGCGAGTCAGGCCAACCTTGGCCTGGGCTTTGCCTTTGCCAAGGTTGCATTGCACAATCTTGGAAAGGAAGGCTCACCTTCCTCTCCAGATTTGCGCATTCCTACCCGGCACTGGCCTTCAAGACTGTTTTGCACATTTTTGGAGGACAATGGCTGCATGGCCCAAGCAATTGCACAGATTTATCCCTAGGTCAACAGTCCTTCCCAGCTGGAATTGCGCATTGCGCAATCCCCACAGTCAACAACCAGACTGGACAGTGCATTGCGTAGTTCCAGTAGTCATCCAGTCTCCCAATATCACAGACTGTACCTTGAGCAGTCTTGGCAGTTGGTCTCCCGAACTCCCGGTCGTAATTGCGCAACCTTCATGGTCATTCACCCAGGTATATTGCAAATCAGTTCTCATGTTCATATTGGTTTTCGACTGACAAATTACTTTCTATGAGTGTTGCCATGTCTCCAGGTATCTCAAGTGTTCTTCCACCTCTCAGGAATACAGGTACAATGGTTTCCAGGAGAGTAGAGATGAGGACACCGTTCAAAGCACGCCTGTGGATGCAGTCGATCAAGTGTCTATGAGCTTGCCTACTCATTGTTATAGACATTTTTGTGCCTTACAGCATTGAGCATGAAATGTCCATAATCCAAGGGATCCAAAGTCCCTAAAAGAGTTGTTCCTGCCCCTAAAGGAATAAGGTCAACCAATGACAGCTTCTCCCAGAAGTTCTCCACCAAAAACCACTCAGAAACAGTCAATTCAGGATCAATTCAGATTCTCTACTAGCTGCCTGCGTTGCAATGCACCCCAGTACACTAGCTAGGTGCGTTGCAACGCACCTAAATGCACTACCAGGGTGCGCTGAGCGGGAAATGAGAAATGGCAAGCTCATTCAACGAGGTGGAAAGACCATGGAAGCTTCCAGAATCTTCTCCAATGACACTTGCCTCACTGAATTCGACCAAGTGATGAGTAAGAGGCTCTTAGTCTCCAAGTGGAAGCAAGAACTGACAGAGAGAAGCCACAAGTCAAAACATAAGCTGACTCATCCTCTCTGCTTACATCTATATATGGGTCTCTCACCCAGAGATCCAGGAGGCTGGAATTTTGTACTTTGTAGAGAATTGTTGTTGGTTTGAGATTGAGATTAGTACATTGGGTGATTTATGCTTTGTTGGAGGAGAGGAAGGGATTCCTTTGTTGGGAGGTAGATGCTGGATCGGAACTCACTTGGTTGTATCTCCTCTTGGACTTTCTTATTCTATCAATAAACTATTTGAGTTTCTCCTACATGCTGTGTATCAATGATGTTTTGTTATACTTACATGTTTAGCTTAATCTGATCTTGAGCTTTTTATGAATGTATATCTATATCTTCGTGTAGTTTCTCTCTCTTGTGATCTTGCAGGAATTCGGTGAAGTTGGGCCGGTAAGGGAGCAGGGAGCTGGGAACTATTGAAGAGAGGAGCAATTGGATCAACAAACTAGCGGAAGACACAGGTTAGTTACATCCTTTCTCCTCATTTACATTTCATAAAGAAGAAATACTCAAGTAAGTTTCCTTGTTTGTCGCTAAGGCACTATCACACCTTAGAGTGGGATAGGGGCGTTCTGAATAGATACTTTTCCCAACAACACTCATGAAGACATCAAGCTGTTCGTAGACAAGGACATCAAGCGGTAGCATCACAATGAGCAACATCATGAACAATAGTTGAAGACAACATACCAAATGCAACGAATGCAAGAGGAGGTTTGTTGAAAACACGGAAGCAGAACAAGGTTACAAGCTCAAGCAGGTCCATTGATGATGAAAGCAACTTTGGAGACTACGTTATGGAGTGACGACGCGACATGAAGATCATGCGAAGGCAGAAGATGTAACAAATAAGGAGTTGCATGTGTTGAAGTAGCAGCTCAGGAAGAACATGAAGCTGTGCGGACAGACCAATGAGTTGCAGCAGGATCAGGAACAACAGTGAGCACAACGTGCACTCACAGATGAAATTGCGCCCGGACAAGTTAAAGATCCATCCCAGCAGCTAACACGGAGTAGACATGGTGAGCAATGTGGTTGATCGCATGCAAGGGATTTAGCAGCATGCATGTCATTGTGCGCATGCATGCAATCCAATCCATTCAACACACTCACCAAGGCGAAGACAGGAAGCAAGTCCAACTGGAGCCGAACGGGTATTTCGACAAGTTGATGCACATGACCACCAGCACACACTTGAAGATCAACACAAACACCATGCATTAGTGTGTTGTCGGTTCGACCGTACCCAAGAAGACCATGCGCATGTTAGTAGACGAGTTGGATGAAGGGGCCGAACCAATGCACCGGTTGCAATGGAGGCAAGAGCTCGTTTCAACAAGATGTTACCATGAGGGGCATGCACACCATCATGGGCGACCAAGCTTGGCATCAGCTCACTGCCTTCACCATCACAAGAATGTCAAAGAGTTGGTCTCATCACAGCGGACCGAGTGTCAGTGATGTCTTGCAAGGCTTGCTCAAGCCATGTTATCTCACATGAGTACATGTGCATTGTAATGTTGACTCATGTCAAGTGTAAGTCAAGTGTCAACAATTGGATGCAACAGTCATAGAGTAGGTGAAGAGTCATGAGGGTAGTTGAACTGTCATAAAGGGCAATGCCAAGGGTCACCCCACCCTTTGCTATAAATAGTCCCTCATAACTCATTGTATAAGATTTTGTTCAGCCAAGCTTCTACTAAGACTATCTTGAAGAAGGCTTGGATAGTATTGTAATGCGCCTTGGCTTCTCCACTGCATGGTGTAGGAATTTACAGGGTAAGTTCCTCAGATAGAACACCAAAGGACACCGCTCACAAATAGATCACAGATCAATACACCAGTACTTTTGACGTAGTTAAAACCCTCAAAGAGGGAAACAGTCCACGGCCTGAGCCAACGTGGCCAATTCAGGCAATTTATTAATAAAAGAATGAAAATTTACGTAAGCTTCTCTCATGAACGGTTAACCTACAAATGACCCTCCATGCTCTTTAAATAGAGATCATGGACCAATCGGGTGTTAAGCCACGGATCAAGTGTCGGTAATACCGAGGAGAGAATGAACCGTTGGATCACTACATATCGTGACCGTCGGATTGTAAGTTACAAAATGTACATAGTAAAGAAACACACTTTACCTAACTCTATACTAGACCAAGTTGTACTTAACTATTTCCTATGTGTCAGAATATCCTAACATCCCCCCTTAAGAACAAATTGGGATAGGATTGAAGGATTTACAAATATGACACAATAGGAGAAGGAAGGAGGCACTAGAGCCTATCCCCCCTTAGTGACAACTTCCTGAACTCCAACCATAAATCGAAGTTTAGTGAACTTCGCCTCTGTGAGAGCCTTTGTAAAGATGTTTGCAACTTGATCATCTATTGAACAATATTGCACTTCAAGAACATGGTCATGAATGAGCTTTTCTGATGAAGTGCATGTGCAGTTCAATGTGTTTGCTGCGCTGATGTTGGACTGGATCTTTGCATAGTTGAATGGCACTTTGATTATCACACCAAAGTGTAGTCGGATGCTGCTACTGAAATCCAAACTCTGACAGGATCTGACGAAGCCACAAGGCTTCCTTACTAGCTTCTACGGCACCACGATACTCTGCTTCTGCTGAAGAAAGAGAAACGACACCTTGTTTATTGCAAGCCCATGTAATAGGTCATGAACCAAGAGTGAACACATAACCTGCAGTAGACTTTCGATCATCAGGGTCACCAGCCCAATCGGAATCAGTGAAACCAACCAATAGAGGAGATGCTTCGGCACTGTAATGAATCCCAAACTAAACTGTACCTCGAACATAACGGAGTATTCTTTTAGCTGCTTTCCAATGACTTTCACGTGGGTTTTGCATAAACCGAGCAACAAGGCCAACAACAAAGGAAATGTTAGGATGAGTATGGGTTAGATACAAAAGTTTTCCTACAAGTTGACGGTATAAGGTAGCATCAACTTCAGGAGAAGTACAAGTGACTGAAAGTTTGACTCCAGACTGAAAGGGAGAAGGGGCTGGCTTACAGTCTTCCATGTGAAAATGGCGTAGAATATCACATGCATACTTGGATTGGGAAAGGGAAATACCTTCTTTGGATTACAAGACTTGAAGACCAAGAAAATAATGTAAGTGTCCTAAATCTGTCATTTCAAACTTCCTTTTAAGGCTAGACTTCACATGGTTTATAAGGTTGGGATCACTACCAGTCAGGATAAGATCATCAACATAAAGAACAAGAATGATAAGAGACTTGCCCACTTTCTTGGTGCAGACAGTATTGTCAGAATGACACCTAGAAAAGCCATTTTCTAAGAGAAAGTTATCCATTTTGGCATACCAAGCTCGAGGAGCTTGCTTGAGACCATAAAGGGATTTCTTAAGCCGACATACAAGGCTGGAGTCTGTTTGTATAAAGCAAATAGGTTGTTCCATATAGATTTTTTCATGCAAGTCCCCATGTAAGAAGGCGGATTTAACATCCATCTGATGGACTTCCCATTTGAAAGAGGCAGCAAGGGAAAGAACAAGGCGGATATAGTTCATTTTGGAAACAGGGGAGAAGGTTTCAGTATAGTCAATGCCTTCAACTTGTGAAAAACCCTCAGCAACAAGACGAGCTTCATGTTTATCAACTTTCCCATCTGGTCCATACTTGGTTCTATAAACCCATTTGCATCTAACAAGTTTTCGTCCCTTTGGTAGAGGAACAAGATCCCATGTATCATTTGCCAATAATGAATGATATTCTTCATTCATAGCTGCTTCCCAATCTAGATGGCCTGAAGCTTCTGCAAAGGTGTCAGGATCATAATTCATTGAAGCTTGAGCCAGTAAAGAAGAGGCTCTCTCTAACTGAGAACATGTACGTCGCTGATCTGTAGGATCACCGGGAAGATCACCTGCTGCATCCCGAGTAGCACAGACCCATTTTGGAAGCTGAGGAGCTGAAGGAGGATCCTGAGAAGGTGGGGGAGGATTTTCATCCTCGCTTTCATCTTATGAAAAAGAAATATTTTCAAAAGTAGAAGAGATAGGGAGAGGTGGCACATCCACCGAACTAGGCTCACAGGCCGATATATTTTCAGCAAACTTTACATCTCTTCTAATGATAACATTTTTGGACTTAAGTGGAATAAGTCTATATCCTTTGACATCTTCAGAATATCCAACAAAAATACATTTTTCACTCTTAGGTTCTAAAGCTTTATGTTTCTCATCTGGGATATGGGCCCGTGCTTCACTTCCAAAAACACGAAAGTGACTTACATCTGGTTTGATTGAGCTCCATGCTTCTTCTGGAGTGATATTCTTTAAAACCTTAGTAGGAGTGCGATTTATTTTGTAATTTGCACAGTTAATTTCTTCTGCCCAATAATTAATACTAAGTCCTATAGATTGAAGCATAGAATTAGCCATTTCCTTTATGGTGCGATTCTTCCTTTCAGCTACACCATTTTGTTGTGGAGTATATGGAATAGTATGTTGCATTTGAATTCCATTCTCAGTGCAAAAGTTGATGAATGTGTTTTTAACATATTCTCCGCCATTATCAGATCTTAGCTTAAGAATTTGATGTCCAGATTGTTTTTCAACAAAGGCCTTAAAGGCCAAGAACATGTTAAATACTTCACTCTTGAGTTTTAAGAAGTATACCCAAGTGCGTCTGGAGAAATAATCAATGAAAGTTAAGAAATACTTGTAGCCAGAGAATGAAGCAACTGGAAGTGGACCACATAAATCACTATGCACAAGCTGTAAAGGGGCTGAGGCGTGCCAAGAGGCACGTTTTTCAAAACTGTCCCGATGATGTTTTCCGAGTACACATCCAGAACAAACACCATCTCTGCAAGATACCATTGGAAGACCTGTCACCATATTTTCTTTACATAGATTCTGAAGAGAGCGATAGTTTAAGTGACCAAATCGCTCATGCCAAAGTTTGCTCACTTCATCATTATGAGCAACAAATACTGGGGGAAGATTTGATGACCCAAAGTTGTGAAACTTATACAATCTTGTAGAATCATCAGCAATGCCAGTAGCTAAAATCTGTCTAGGATCTCTTAGGGCCTTAATTACAACATTGTGAGGTGAAAATTCAACGATTTTACCTTCACCTGAATGGGTTATCTGATATACAGATAGAAGGTTGCGGGATAAGGTTGGAACACATAATACATCATTAAACTGACCATTGTCTAGATGAACAGTTCCAATCCCTACAACACTAAGAGATCTATCATCACCAACATATATATTTTTGGTGTTACAATCATTTAAAGAAGAAAACATGGCTTTGTTTTTGGCCATGTGATAAGAAGCTCCAGAATCAATGAGCCACTCATGAGAATGAGAAGAAGAAGATACATTTAGTGCATAGCCAGACCGAGATGCTTGACAACCACATGCAGAAAGTGCCATTCCTGAAGATGAAGTTGAAGTTGAAGATTGATCCAAATGGATGTTATGCTTCTTCATTGCTGCTTCCAAGGCTTCCATTTTCTTAAAGCATTTGGATTCTAAGTGGCCATCTCGATTACAAAAGTTGCAATGTCTATCAGTCTTCTTCCCTTTGTTTTTATTTGTCTTATCATTTTGTTGAAATGATTTTTCATTTTGAGGCTGAAATTGCTTAGGACCCTTGTTTGGTTTAGGACCATTCTTTTTAGGATACAACTTCTTAGGATTCTTTGGATTTGGTTGTTGTTGGGCGGCTAACGCTTTCTTAGAAGAGTTTCCAAGATGAAGAAGACCAAGGTGTAAGAGTTTTTCTTATTCTCTTATTAAAGAATCACAAAAGGAATCAAAGGAAGGGGACTTGTAGGTTTGTCCTTGAGAAATGAAGGCTTCTCTTGTAGAATGGAAGGTGGAAACAAACACAGAATAGGCTGGTCCCAACTTAGTAAGAATGGAGTAGATAAGGCTACTATCTTCTTTCTTAACCTTAACTTCTTCCAAGAGAAGTCTAAGGGTCTTGAACTTGGACAAAAAATCTTCAATGCAAGAAAAATTATTAGGGTCCAATGTAAGCAATTCATTTTCAAGTTGATGGGCTTTAATTTCATTTTTAATTCCAAAGACTTTAGTAATCTGTTTCATTGCTTCATCAGGAGTATCAAGTTCTGCAATATGGAATCTAAGATCTGGAGAAATAGACATCCCTATCAACCCACGTGCTTGGTCTTGCCTATTTTCCCATTTAGCTGCCTTGTCTTGATCTTTCGGTTTGGTGTCTTGGCCTGTGGCTATTCTGTAAATACCTTTACTTCTAAGTAAATCCACAATGTAGGACCACCATTGGAAGTAGTTGGTGCTGTCAAGAATAACTTGGCATGGAATTTCCATTTAAAAAAAAAAACTAAAGCTATAGATGCTGAAACTAAGTGTTTCAATGGAAAGATCTCGAAAAATTAGGCTGTTTCAAAAAAACGGTTCTGAAAACGGCTTCCGAATGAAGAAGTTATGGCTTTTTGAAGAAAATTTGATGAAGTCACTAATGAAGTGCGGGAATGTGCGGAAATGAAAAATCCGCCCCCACAAAATGGAGACTTGAACCCAAGACCTCTACTCTCATAAATAAGCTTTGCACCAAGTGAGCTATACAAAAAATATTTGAGAGAGAGAGAGAGGGAGAGAGAGAGAGAGAGAGGGGCAAATAAACATTGTACCTCCAGATCTTAAAAATGACGCAGCTAGGGCTATCGGAAACCTTTTCGCGTGAAACGAAAGGGATTCCTCACTGGAACAGATGCTCCCAACACAACAGAGCAGTCCTCTCGGCCCGAAAGCAGTCAGAAACAGTAGATCTAGGAAATGGTAGTCGGATGCAGTTCTACCGGCGTCAGATTTGGATCACCAACGAACGCGGCCCTCAAATAGCTCTGATGCCATGTAGGAATTTACAAGGTAAGTTCCTCAGACAGAACACCAAAGGACACCGCTCACAAACAGATCGTAGATCAATACACCAGTACTTTTGACGTGGTTAAAACCCTCAAAGAGGGAAACAGTCCACGGCCTGAGCCAACGCGGCCACTTCAGGCAATTTATTAATAAAAGAATGAAAATTTACATAAGCTTCTCTCATGAACAGTTAACCTACAAATGACCCTCCATGCTATTTAAATAGAGATCATGGACCAATCGGGTGTTAAGCCATGGATCAAGTGTCGATAATACCGAGGAGAGAATGAACCATCAGATCACTACATATCGTGACCGTCGGACTGTAAGTTACAAAATGTACATAGTAAAGAAACACACTTTACCTAACTCTATACTAGACCAAGTTGTACTTAACTATTTCCTATGTGTCGGAATATCCTAACACATGGAGCTAGTACATCTCTTTGGAGGAGCAGGCGGATGTGGCTGTAACGTTCCACTATTGGGGCTAGCAAGTTTACATGGTGTATTGTATGATTGTGATTTACACTTCTTTAATAATAAGAGCCAACACATTTTCATGCATATGTTGTTATTGTAGTTGAACTGTTCTGGTTTCCTTAATGATATATGTTGTTTAACTTACATACTTGTATATGAACTGATTTGTATGCAATTATATGAATCTTGTTGTTAATGTGTTGCATATGTTGTTAATGTTGTCACCGTCTATGTCGACTGCTCTGTCGGACATCAGACAAACCTTTCTCATGAACCTTGCTATATCAACCGTCACACTTGTCTTAGAGTAATCCGTGAGTGTTGTTCGTGTTATCTTACCTTGTATGTTGTGACTTCCACATCCAAGTGGACTGCTCTGCTGGAAGCTGTGCATGTCCTTTGTGTGGTGTGTTCCTAGCCGAGTTGGGACTGGTCCCTTTCAACCTGGAACTCACCTTCACCTTCCTCTCCCTTCGAAGTGTTGGAAACTCTCGTACACATTCCTTGAATCTTTGCATCAGTCACACCCTTGCTACTGACAGCGTTATCTTACTTGCCTCTGTGCGACATCGCAGTCAAGGCATTACCTTACGACCCACTACTGGGACTCCTACACCAAACAGTCTGAGGTCTAATTGAGACTTCTTACCAGGGAGATCCCCTTGACATGTTGTCGGGTCCAGCACCATCAACAAATAGTGAAGAAGATAATGATTACATGCTCCTTAAGGAAAAATATGAATCGACAATGGTAGTCATCGAAACATTATCTAGTGAAGTGCGTACACTAACAAATGCATGTAGGGATCATGAGAAGATTTTGTAGTTCTTTGACGAAAAGGAGAATGCACTTAGAGAAGAGATCCTTAGCCTAAAGATTTAGTTATAGAAGGCCAAAATAGTAGAGGATATATTGACCAATCAACAAAAGGAGAAAAAAGGCAAAATTGTAGACTTGGAAGGTGAAGTGGTCTCCATGAGGAAACAGTTGGATAAGAAGAATTTTTAGTTGAAGAAAGATGATAGCAACAAGCTCTTGGATAGTATGTTATAGAACCAAAGATATTCTATGAATAGATCTAGTCTTGGATTTGTAAATTCTAGTTCACAACCAAGCAAGAGTAATGAAAAAGTACCAAAGAAGCCTGCAGTGAGGAATGGGACCAACAATGACAATAATGAAGGAAAAAGACAACTAATCTATCAACAACAACCAAGAAGAGAATCAAGAGGATCTTTCACATCTAGAATATCATTCGCTCCTAGATTTGATAGTGGATTTCATATGAGGAATCAAAACTCCTTGGCCCCTTTGATGGATGAGATCGAGTGCTTCAATTGTCCCAATTTTGGACATGTGGAAGCTAACTATAGGAGAAAATTGTACACATCTATGCAACAACTTGATTAGTCAAGAAGAGGATCCTCCTTCAGGTATACAAGTTTGTTTAATGGTTATTGTTATTCTTGTAACATGTTTGTCCACAAGGCCATAAATTGCAAATCTAGCATGAGGATATGGATATTCGGCATGAACAATAGAAGATTATATCTGTTGGCCTCATATCTTGGTCATGTGGAGTATTATGTGTGCCAAAATTTTGGGCACTTGGCCAAATATTGTAAGCTACCTAGAGTCTTTAGGCCATCTAGTCAAAAGGAGTAGGAAACATAGAGTGATGAAATAAGGAAGCAATCAAAGACCATGTGGAAGAAGGAGGAGAAACTAGGAAAGTGTGGTGTCACTCTTTGATCACTTGAGGATGATGATCAGTGGTACATGACAACGAATGCTCCCACCATATGTCAAGATATAGGAGCATATTTCACTTTATGAAGAGAACCAAGAATGGCCATGTTGTTTTTGAAGGTAATGAACCAACGAGAGTGTTGGGTAGTGGTAAGGCCAATCCCGGTGAAAATAGGATGAATGCAAATGATGTATGGCTCATTGAGGGTCTAAAGAACAATATTTTGAGTGTGATCTAGATGGTTGATGGAGAAAAGGAAGCGGTCTTTAATTCTAAAGGTTGTTTCATCTGGAAAGAAGGGTCAAAGAGAGTCATTACCAAAGGAGTCAAGACACCAAATAATGTGTATGTGTTGAATGGAAGAGATCAAATCCTCTCAACAAAAGGAGAAACCAAAGGAGAAGCATCCTAAATTAAGCAAGCAAAGAAGATTTCCCTCACCATGAAAATAATCAATAATCAGGTACAATAGTCCTTTTTATGGTTATTGTTTCTCATGCAATAATTTTGGCCATAGGGATATTGATTGCAGGGAACATGCAAAGAGTATAAAACATATTAGCAGGAGATACAAGCCTATTTCTTTGTTTCTTGGTCACATAAGCTTCTATGTGTGTGAAAACATTAGCCATGAGGCCAAATATTGTGAGCTTCCCATGTGTTATAGACGATTCAGTCAAAGAGAGAAGGTTATGCAAGGCCAACCACACAAGAAGAGAGCAGGTGCTACGCATGTCAAAGATCAACCCATCAAGATTTGGAGGAGAAAGAAGTCGTAAGAAAACCCCACCAAAAATTGAGGCCTTCATGGTCTCAGTGGGAGCATATGGCCGCATCTTGGGTTTCATGTAGACCATTGGAAGTGCATCCATATAGGAGAGACTGGATGAACACAAATATGCATGTTAGGAAGATGATGCATGAGTTCGGGGGGAGTTCATGAGGTTAGAAGTATTTCAGATTTTATCCTTATTTCAGTTTGTTGGTGGTTGGATTAGCCATAAATATTTTTTGATAGCCTTGGAGTTGCTATATGTTGGGCTTTTATTGATACTTTTGAAGACATTTATGTTAAATGTTTATTCTTATGCGCATGGTCAAGGAGTTGATTTAGAACTAGTGTGATGTGCCTCCACATGTTTGTTGAAGATATTTTAAATTGCAGAATTTTGATGACTGATATATGCAGTGAGTTTATGAGAATATTATACTTATGTCATATTATTTATGTTGTTGATGTTAAATGATTATGTTGCAGATGCCTATGTGGAGCATGGTGGTTACTGGTGGTTATCAAGGTTTTGCTGCAGAGATTTCGTTGTTGGTGTTAATGTGAGCTACACACATGTTGATGGTGAGATCCTTGTTTCTAGTTGAGATGTTGAGAGTAGCCATGCACTATCATATGCCATATATAGTACCCCTATTATTTTTGTTGCATATAGAGCTTATACCATTACTCATGGATGCCATGTATTTGATGTATATCATTGTTTTGGGCTTGCATAAATGAGAGCACACTTGCGTGCAGCTGTAAAAGACATGTATCATTATTTCATCTCGTTGGTGTATTCATCATGGAGAAACCCATGGTGTCTAACATGTATTGTAAAAGTTGTCAAATCAACTATGTATGGGCTAAAAGGTGTCCAAGTCATGTCTTATTTTGTATATCTTTGATGTATCCCTATCACATTGGGTGAATGATGTAAACTTGGGTCCATAGATTCATAGGTTGGTGATAGTTATGCTTATAGAGGAGTAAGTCTTATATACTTATCACAACCATGTATTTGCTCCATGAAGCCTTGTATTTGTATGGAACTTCATTGTATATCATTGATCAAAGTCAGTTGGAGTCTTAGTCCATGAGGAGTAGTCTCTTGCACTTGGCAAGGAGGCTTATTGGAGAGAAGCATAAGTGTTGCTACAACAACAAAGAGAGGGTGTTTGCAACTCCTTTACATGCTTAAGGGCATCATGTGAACACCATAAGCGGATGCATGGTGTTGGCTAGAGACATGTTGGCAGTTGAGTTCATTGTTTTACATGCTTATCTTGTAGAGAGGAGTGTTGGCATCATTGACATTATGTTCATTCTTTCATCCATGTATTCCATTGTTTATCATTTGATCATGATGTTTAGAGGAGTCCTTGATTTGATTGTAGCCCATTACATGATCAGGTGGATCATGTTGGCCTTTATGTTTTTTACCCCTTGGCATTAATGTCAAAAGGTGATCCAGGAGGATTGATCCATGAGGATCCAGGAGGATTGATCCAGGTGGATCTCTAAAAAGTAGCAGTGGCATGGTAAAAAGGCTCAAAACTCAAAGTGGTAGAATCTATATAAACTTAGCATAAGATCAAAGTGCTCGTCATCCTGATTCCAATGATGTGAATGACACTTGAATATGAGCTCATATGAAGAAGTTAGAGCAAGTCAAAGTTCATGTTTGACTTGCAAAGGTGGCAGGAGAAGATGATGTGGCAAAACTCTCAACGAATGGGGAAGCACCAAGTGGCAGGTTTCCATTGGCCCCACATATTGTAGAAGGAAGAGGTCAATAGTTAAGGAAAACAACCTTGGAGCAAGCCAGAGCGTGATACGATATATCGCAATCGCATAGTCAGGTTGAGATTTACGATATCGCAATCGCTGATCGCAAAGGGAAGCAGACATATGAAGAATCACTCCGAGTTCCCCTGTTTTGTGATATGAGAAGTTTTTTCGGACCCGATATATTATATATTGTGGTTTAATAACCGTCGGGTCCGCCTTTATCATAGGCCGCTTGTTGCAAAGGTTAGGTCTGCCCATCGATTCAAAGCGTCGATATTAAAAGCGGTCGGGTTAAGGGTAATGTGTGGTTAAGAGGTTCTGGAGGTTTTTCCATATATGAAAGGTTTGTCACCTACATGCTATCCCAGGTCTGAGATCCTTGGTGTAGGAACCGCTGCCTGCTAAACTTGTCATTTGTTAAGAACTACCCGGGGATTGAGGAGTTAGCCACCAACTTATATAATGGACTGTCTGCATTGAAAAAGGGGGGAGATTGGCATAGAAGTTCAGAACTATTGTGTACAACAGTAACGCGACCTGGCAGCACGCCAGGACCTTGCCTTGAGCAACAGAGAGGTTTCGAGAGGGTGCAAAAGCTTAATTTCTCCGAATTGGGTGTTCAGATATGCGATTCTGCACGATTTTTTGCTAGGAAGTTAGTGGTGTTGTCTGTTTCTACAGCTGAGCTCTCCATTTGTCATATATATTCCATATTGGAGGTATAAGTGTGTTTATGTAAAATCTGCTTGTACTTCTTCTCTTTTCATGCCATTTAATGAATGAAGGTCTACCGACTATTGAGAAGGGCTCGAAGATGTAGTCCAAATCGGATGAACTCCCTAATCAAATCTCTATGTCTTGATCTCATGCATGATTATGTTTTTTTTTTTTTCGTCTTATATGCTTATGTTCCATGGTTGTTAGGTGCTCTTTTATATGTAATTCCGATGCATCTATAAGAAAAAAAATCATGGATCAAAAGGGGAGAGAGATTCAACTCAACTTCAATGATAATATTCAGGAAGGAAGAGGTTGACATCAATGTTGAAGGGGGAGCTTGTTGGCATTGTAGTGTTTACATTGATGTCAACTAGTGCTTATCAGTGTTTCAGCCTTGTAATCATAAACTTTGTGCTATGTACAGGTTTATCGTGTGGTCTCCTGTGTTTGGAATAATGTCTCAAAGTTGCATGTGCATACCCTGAAGCTAAGTTGCACATTGAAATATGAAGGATTATGAGGTGCATATGATGATGTTATCCTACCTACATTTGGAGATTAAATATGTTTGGAGGTTTTTTTATGATCATTGGAGACTTTACATATGTTTGCAAAGGTCCTACAGGTTCAGCAGGGGAGTGAAGGCTAGCATGAACAAGTTCTGGACTGAGAGGAGAAGGTTTTGCCTAAATTAAGTTACAGTCCTTGGGAGTTAGACTTGCACAGAGCGATTGTAGGCTCTCAGTCACTAGGAGGCCAGTGGAAAGGAAGCAACTAGAGTCCCTTGGAGCTAGTAGTCATCCTGGTGACTGTGACTGTAGGTGATTTTATCTGGATTATGCGTGCACCTCATGTGTTTTTATTGGTTTTTCTGATGTTTTTTGTTTGGGATTTTTGATAATAAAAAAAAAGTTGGAAAAGTTTAACCAATTTCTAGAAGGTGGTTAAGTTGTAAAATATCCCTCATTCAATGAAGATAGTGGCAAATTAAGTCAAAGATGAGAAATATCAAAATACCGGATCAATCTAGAGCGTGTGAAAATAAGATGATTAACTCTCCATTACTTTGATTTTAATTATTTCTTTAATCATTCCTAAAAATTATATATTGGAGATTTCTTTGAGGAGTTTTGGTTGGTTGAGTTTTTGGTTGAGTGTGTGAGAGAGAGAGGAGAAATGTGTGCAAGTTGTGAGAGACATAAGGAAAAAATTATGAAGCATCTTGCAAGTGTTGGTGCAGGTGGCAGAAGCATGTTTCAGGCAACATTTTATGCAAAGAGCGAGGAGGGAGTAAGGACTGATTGAAGATCATTTGTTGTATGGTTGTTGCTAGTGACTTCATTATATTATTGTTTTGTATGTAGTGATTCTTTTTGGATAAATTTTATATTTTTCAAAGAACTGATATGTTGTTGTGATATGTGAAGTTCTCCTTGGAGTCTAGTTTGAAAATGAATGAAGGCGTGGCTCCAAGAGTCTGAGGAGGTGGTGGCCTTAGTTCAGTGGTGGTTGAACAAAATAGGAGTGGTGGCTCCTTGTTGTTGGTGGTCAACAAAACAATATATAGGGAGTAGCATCTCCATTTGGTGTTGGTTGGATAGTCTAGTAGTGGTTGGGTGACACTCAATGAGAGTGGTGGCTTCTAGTAGGTGGTGGAATGTAAAGTCATGTAAGTAGAGACATCCTAGCTGGTGGTGTCCATCAATATTGTCCATAGGGATAGTGGCTCCTAGATGGTGGTGGCCGATAATATTGTCCAAAAGGGTAGTAGCTCCTAACTGGTGGTGGCTAGTTGAAAAGATGTAAAGGTTTGATTGATAATAATAAGAGAACAAAAAGAAACATGACAACAACGAGTGGTTTTTCTCCCCCTGAGGGTTTCCACCATAAATACTTATGTCTCCTTGTATATGTGTGTTTATGTTTTCATGGCTATTATGTGTTTATTTTATGTTGCATTTATCTACTGATCTTATGATGTGTATGGTTGTTTAGTGATTCAATGAAAAGTGTTGAAAATTTTATAAGCACCTCCACTACTGATTCATCCCCCCTCTCAGTAGTGATTTACATTTCTAATAGAGGTTAGATAGGTTTTTTTTTCTTTCGCGAGGGTTTTGAGAAATAATATGATAATAAGGCAATAGGTTGGTTCTAGATGGATCAAGACCGCTTTCCCATTTACTTGGAAATGGTTGGCATGGAGTAAAAGCCTCCTAACCCATTTACTTGGAAATGGTTGGTATGGAGTAAAAGCCTCCTAACCCATTTAAATCCAATTTTAAAAGCTTGGAGGATGAAGTTTTTATTCAAGCAGTAAAGAATCAATGGGCCCTTTTGATCATAATATTAGGGAATATATTGCTATTCATTTGGAAGATATTCTAAAAGAGATCAAGCAAGTGGTAGTGAAGTGTGCTTGTGAGAAGATAATTAGGAATGAAAGGGTACTAAAGGGTTTTGGAAATCAATTGAAGGTTCCTTATTTTCGAGATTTGGTTAGGTACAATTGGGGAACATAATTCTAATATTATTGAGCTAGAGAAGAAGAAGAGAGGTCTTATAGGTGAGAAAGAGGTAGAATGGAGACTCAAAAGAAGAGATCTTTGGTTAGAAAAGGGTGATGAAAATGCCAAATATTTTCATCATTATGCCAATCATAGGAAAATGTGAATCTATATGAAAATTGTAGGGACACGATGGTTCATGATTTCTAATTTCTAAGACTTATCTAGGGCTAGGGTGATTAATTGGAAGGCCTATTTAAGGATGTAACAACCTTGGTGAAAATTCCATGCAAGAAAAATTAATAAAGGCAAAAATAATAACCACAATTGATGGTACACTTATTCCAAGCTGAAAGTTGGGCAAAACATCCTAGGGGGTGTTAATTTGGTTGTTTATGGCTAAGGAAATTAGCAAAGGCAATGGCTAAGGATTTCGAAAGGCAAAATGACATTTTTGGCACATTTATTTATGAAAATAATGGAAACTAGGAGAAAAGGGAGGTGAAAGGTCACAGGTTGCATGCGAGGAGGAAAAGGAAGGAAAGTAATGGAAAATGAAGAAAATATAGGCCTCATTCATAAAAAGGCTTATGAGGATCAGTTGGTAACCTTTTGTTAGTTGATTTTTGGATCTATCTCATTATTCTCCCTCTCTCTCTCTCACTCTTGGACACTTAGATTTTTCTTGGAGCAAGAAAGGAAAAGAAGGCAAGAGGAAGCAAAGATCAAGAAGGGAAAGGCAGGATCAAGCAGCTTGATCTGGATTTAAACAGAAACGCAACAAATTACAGATATAACCATAAATATAGAGATGCAACATAAATAACACTTCATTTCATTAATATCAAATACTGAAATATGCTTACAAATAAAATAGAAATAAGACTAGCTCAGGCGATGGTAGCTTATCTTTGAGAAGCGATGTGGCGGCTACATGCCTCTGAACTGTGTTACAATGAGGCTTGAATGCCTATTTATTATTAAGAAATAATGGAAAACCCTAAACATCCAAAAACCTAACCCTAGGAGATGAAACACCAAACTATGGGCCCCGTTGGGGTAAGTTGGTACATCAACTTCCGAGGGTCGTAACTTTGGCATACAATCTCTGTTTGACACGCACGATACCTCACTAGAAAGATCTATCCGATGATTACAACTACTGACAGTGAATATCAATTTTAAATCTTGTAATCACCACTAGTTGTTTTCCCAAAAAAATGTCGTTTAGGGCCTGAAAACGGCTTCAGAAGTTCAGGACCCGAAAAACTGCCAAAAATAGTAAACTGTGCTACAATTAAGGAAACTGAAAAAACTGAAAGAAACAATGGTGGGGGTCCAAGTGGAATAGGTGGGTGGCCACCAACATCCACCTAGATCATTCCTCCCCCCTTAGGAAGTAATGGTCCCCATTGTGTTGCCTTCCTCCATGAGATGAGGAGACTTCTGCTGAACTTGGTCACTGGTGAGCCACTTGCCTTGGTGAAGGAGTTGGCCTAATTTGACAACTCGATATAGTTGGATCCTTTGTTGTCAGGTGTTCTTGATATGTGTGTCCATGATTCAATCAGTTGTGGCTTGTTCCATGTAGTCTGGGTTTAACTCTGTTGGTGTGAGTTGTTCTGCAATGTCGGATGTGTCCAACAATGGTGGAAAGTAGGGTCGAAGGTGGTCCACATTGAACACTGGGTGTACTCCAAGGAATGGTGGAATACTGAGCTCGAATGAATTGTCCCATAATGTCATGGTGATGGTGTATGGCCCATATCGGACTGGGCAAAGCTTGCGTTGGGGCGCAATGAGGCTCTCCTTTTGCAAATGTAGCCAAACTCTGTCACCCACCTTGAACTTGTGTGGCACCATATGATGATCATGTCGCTGCTTGTACTTAGAATTGGCTCTATCCAAGATTTCATGGACCTATTGGAAGATGTGTTGAATGTTCTCAATGAAGTTGTTTGCCTTATTGGATTCAGAATGAACATGAGCTAAATCTGCCTGAGTAGCTACAAATGGTATAGACACATCAATGGGACATAGTGGCTGGAATCCCAAGGCCACATGAAAAGGGTTGTGGCCAGTTGAGCTATGGAGAGCCTGGTTATAGCTGTGCTAGACATAAGGGAGGCTCTCATCCCATGTGCGTGGATGCTTTGAGTTGTACATGCACAGAATGTGTACGATCATCCGGTTGGCGACCTCTGTTTGGCCATTAGTTTGGGGATGGAAAGGTGTGGACTTAGTGAGCTTGGTGTCCAACATCGACCAAAGACTAGATCAAAATGTAACGAGGAACCTGCTGTCCCGATTTGAGATGATAGACTGTGGTATCCCAAAGTGTACCCATACTCGTTCAAAGAAGAGTTTAGCAGTGGCTTTGCTAGGGTCCTATGATTCATAGGATCAAACGATGATTGAATGTGTTCTTTCAGTATCAAAAATGGAATAGAAAAGAAAAAAGAAATCATAAAAGAACCCCACTTAAAAGAAAAAATGTGAAAGTGATGCTAGTTGAAGTGCCACTGATAGTACAATAATTTTTGAAGAATAAATTCATGAAATTGTGTGTTCAACATGCCACAATCCTTTTTCTTGTTTGAAACATACTGCTTAATCATGATCAAGCAAATTTCAATTTATGTCAATTAGATTAGAATGAATAATTTAGCCAAACAATGTAATCTTGGCTAAGATTAGATTAGGTAGATTAGGTGAAGAAATTAGTCCAACTGTGTAATTTGGATTAATACAATTGTTGGATTAGTTTTACATTTTGAATAGGTATTTAGTTCTTTAAATTGTAAAAATAAATAAGGGTTTGTGCTCCTAAAGGCACCCTAATTAGTTTTAGTTAGATTAGCTTAGGGGGGGAATTGAATTTATATTAAAAAGTGCCATATGTGGTATTATTGGTCCAAAGTGTTGACCTTATTGTAAAAAAATTATGCGCATGACATAACATTTTGTCATTGGCGTTTAAACGGTGCACATCTCCCCGCTCCCGATCGCATCACCTTTTTCATCGGACAACTCCCAAGCCTTTTCGCCCCCCCCGCCATGTCTCCCTTTATAGACAAGTGGGTTGGGGTGGGGGGGGGTGAGGTGTTTCGAAAAAGCGGTTTCCCCGCCGGGCCTCGCCGCTATGTGTCCCTATCACATTATTTCACACCCCCCTCACTTATCATTTACCGCTCCTACCCCCCTTCAAAAATCGCTCAGCCTGCACCCATTCCCGCCAAAGATCCTATGCCCTTTTCCACCTATCGCTTGGTGCCATGTCAATGGACCGTTACACCCTCCCATTGCCACTTTCGCCCGCTGCCGTTTCTTCCGTTGCAGAGTAAATTCTCCCCTAAACAATCATTTCATCTAACGGTCCCACTCCATCGCCAACTTATAAATCCTTGCACTCACCCGCGATCACTTTATTTCCTCGTTCTCGCATCCTCTTAGCAGTATCAATTCGATCTTCTTTTTCCATCGTCTAGAATCCATTGCTGACAGAGTAATAGCCTGCAAGTTTTTCCCGCACAACTAGCAATGTCATCCTCTGAAACTTCACGCTGTTATCACAATGGCCCCAAAAACCAAAATTGATGCCACTGTGGTAAACCCGATGCTTTCTCCCTCTGTGGATTTAGACCACATTCCCTTAGTTGACAGAGACTATAAAATTGCTGAAACACAGTGTGAATTCGACCTATTTGAATTACACTGTTAGTTTCGAGACACCTATCTAGACTAGTCTGATGAGATTAGACTTTGGTAGTCCAGATTACCCCTTTTTATTCTTCCACAATCCTATTATTTCCCTAAGTTTTTTGTCAAATGCCAGGCTTCTTACCTCTCAAGAAAAAGAGCCATCATATCCCATAATGGTGAAATCCTTTTCACCATTACCCTTGAGAGTATAAATCAGATGTTGTAGATCCCAGACAGTGAATCCTTGACTCCCTTCTCAATTGATGCTCTCAAAGAGATTTACTAGAAACTTACTTTTCCCCAGAGAGCTCGAATTTTTGAAGTCTTCCTACTAGAAGATTCTCAATTGCCTAAGAAAAACCCCCCTTATCCCTCTTCTATTTTCCCCCAAAGGACCAGATAGATCATCTCTGTCTTGTCTTGTTTACTTGGATATTTCTCAGATGAATGGGTAGATGAGCCTATTTTATGCTTTCTATCCACCCTTTCTACAGAAGAAGGACTTTCACTGATTTTTTACTATGGTCACTTTCTTGAAGATGTCATACATGAACAATTCCTTTAGTTTCTAACTGAAAGAATGTTCAGATACTCTTCTATTATTGTGCATATGTTTCTTTTCTTCCAGACAAACAGGTTTCCTTTTGCAGTTCAGAAACTCAATTAGCAGGGCGAACGTCAGTCCATAATCTTTTGGACCTCAATTATCAGAAAGCACTCATAGGAGTACATGTTTAAAGACTTTATTGACCAGTTCATTTATCTAGCTACTTGTTTGCTGAGTGGCCAACAAATTCCCAATATCAGTGAAGACATTCAAAAGGTGTTGCATCTTAGTGAATAGGTGAAGACAAGAGATTGGTGTTTATACCAAAATTATATAGAGATCAGGGTTTATTGCTTTGAGCTGCCACCTTATAAACTGCCAAAATACCTTCCTATGAGGATATTTTCCTTAGAATATACCAGACAAATAATCCAATCAGATAACATTCACTTTGTGGCAGCCAAGAAGAAGTCCTAGTTCAGGATCAAAACACAGATAGGGCCATTTATCTGTAATAGTAGAGCAACATGAGAGAAAGTAGACCTCCTTCTAAAACAGATGAATTTTCCCCTCACTTTCACATGGTCTTATGACCCCTTTGGGATAATTTCTAAACTAAGGTTGGAGCAGAAGACAACCCCTTATGTACATACCCAAAGACCAGAGATTGAGAAATATAGGAATCAATAGGATTGGGTAGAGAACACATTGCAGGAGGCCGAAGAGCAGGTGTTGCCAGCAACCACTTCAAGGACTCCTATCCCTAAAGACAAAACTGAGAAAATACATAGAGAAGAGGATTCTTCTCCAGTCACAAAACTCTCAGCAAAAGATTTCAAGGTTTATTCCAAGAAAGAAAAAACAAGCTCCAAGGTAGATTTACCACTAGTGGAGGAAACGCAGGGTACTATTGTACTCTCTGGCCTTCATACTTTAAATTTTGGTAGCAAGTACCACTAATTCTCCATCATCCTCAACCACTAAAGAGAATTCAGCCACAACACCTCATACACCAGAGTCATTTACAGAACAAAGATAGCTGGATATATTTCAAAGGTATAAAGAAATCAAATAGAGGAATGAAGCCCTCCATGAAAACGTTTATACTCAATTCAGGAAATAGTCTTCAAGCATACCACATTTGAGTTTGAGGAAAAATATGGCCATCCTTTGGACCAGATGGACATGCACAGACAAATAGGAGAGATGGTGTACTCAACATTCACACAGACTTCCATTACTTCTTCCAAGCTGCAACTATATTTTAACAATGTTCAATCACAACTCAAACTGGAGAAAATTTCCTCTATGGCCAAAGATAATAGAATCAAATATTTAGAGGAGATGGTGATCAAAGTAGGTTTTGATCCAAGTAATTCAAAGGCCATGGAAGAGATTATTAAGAAGAATAATGCTGATATAACATCCCTGAGAAAGCAATTGAAGCTCCCTGACATTGAATATTCTCAGGCAAAGGAGTTAGGAGAAACAAAAATACAAATAGAGGAAATGTTGAAGCTACTGGTGGAACAGAGTGCATAAATTAAAGAGATGGAAGCAGAGATGGATAAACTAATCAAAGAAAAGGAGCATAATTCTCAGCTCGTTATGGTTCCTCTTGATGCAGTGCCTATTGCATCAATACTTCAAACATGCATTCCTACTGTAGGAGCATCCACCTCTACAGTACCCTCTACTTCAACTGCAGATGATTCTATCAAACTAGCCCAATCAATGGAAAATATGTCGATACAAGGAGAAGAAATAAAAAAGTTGTGAGAGGATGTAAAGGTCCTATAGGAACAGAACACCAGATATGAGAATTCTCTCCTAACAGAGCTGCATAAATCCCAAAGACTTACCCAGAGAGTGCAACAAATAGAAAAGGAAATTGCCATGGGTAATACCCTAGCCTAGGTCAAGGAGAACATTTGGAAAAGGATAAATGAAGCCATGATAGAAATATGGCCATCTATACAAATCATATTTGAGCAGAAGGAATTAATTGAGAAATCTAATGAAGCCATTGAAGAAATCAAAGAGTAGTTGGGTGATAAACCCAGTGAAGCTACATAGCTCATCAAGTTCCTCAATTCCAAAAACAAGCAGGATCTAGAAGAACTGGAGATTGAGGACAAGAATGAGACCATACTAGAGGTAAAAAAGGTGCTGACCAAAAGGAATTTGATCAGGCAGCTGGAAGAAAAATGTCAAGTTCTGGACATAGGTGTACAGAGGTTCTTCAGCAAATTGGAAGTCCTCTACAAAAAGGGACTTCCCAGTTTATTAGTGATAAATGACAAGCTCAACACATGGTCAGATTATAGCCAAAAATTGATGACCATTGCTAAAGACGGTTCTAAGTTTGCAAGAGTGAAAGGCAGCATAACAAGGAAAGCATTTTTAGAGGCATCAACATATGATTTAGACATCGAGTATGAAATCTGCGCTCTGAGATAAGGAGGGTTCTGATAATCGGGATACGCATAACCTTGATTCTCGACTCCAGGATAACCTTGTAAAGGTTGAAATGGCTGGGTTTGGACTTGCTCAACTTGGTAAGGCATTTGAGGGATACCTTGATATGGTTGATACAGTTTCCCTACGGTATTTTTCATCATCCCAACATAAGGTTGATTAGGTTGTATCTACGCCATACCATATACATTTTTCCCTGCTTGAATTTGAGGAATGGTCTCACCAAGCGGTTGAGATTGTAAGCTACCTTGAAGAGGTTGGGTAAATGGGGCTTGGAAAAGGCCAAATACCGGTAGAATAAGTTGAGTCAAAGGTGCAACCAGTAAAGGTTTACTTACATTAACTTGAGCTTGAGAAGGTTGGGGTATAGATTGATAAGTAGGAATTTGCGATGAAAATGGAACAGGTTGAGAAATTAGAGACTAATCCACAGCTAAACCAGGTTGTACGGGCAATGTAGGTTGCCAAAAATTGACATCCATTCCTAGATGTGGAGGACTTGAATGAGGTTGAGCACTAACTTGTGATATTTTATGAGGAGATGGAAACATTTCGACAACAGGTTCCCCCCCTACTAAAAGAGGATGGGAATACGGAGGAAACTTCTTCGCAAGAGGAGGGTTCCCAACATGAGGTGGAGTCACCAATTTGTTATGTGAAATTTACGATTGTGGACAAAAGTATATTCCTTAGACCTAAGAGACTGGTTTAGAAAAATAGAAAGCAAAGAATTTAGAGTTTTCCCAAGAGAAATTGAACAATGGGAAGAGGCTTACTTGGAATCTGTTGCAATATTTACGTTCCTCTCGGCTTGTAAGCTCTAATCGTAGCTTCGATTGTTATAATTAGAACTTGCACATACAATCCAAATAAGCCAAGGATCCACAACATCTACGTAACATAATTCAATTACTCTATTTAACAAATCAACAAGGCATTGAAATAGATGAATGTAAATGTAACATAACACATATAGGAAAACAAGATGCTCTTTGTATTAATAGAAATAGGAGAGAGTTTACAGCCAAGAATAGTACTTGATCTTGTATAGATCTCCCCAAGTTGAATTTTCATTCCTTGTCACAAAGCACACCTCAATGTGACCCTAATGCATGAAGATGATGACTCTCTTAGATTAAGGTAGCAACATGAGGGCATGATCAGTCTCCAAAATCCAGCTTTGATGTTGTGGATGGAAGTAAATTTATAGGACAGGGATGGTAGTTTAGGATTTACCATAGTGAGCTTGAGATCCACTTATGATGAGAGGATGAGCTCAAGGGATAAGAGGTGAAGTATCCAAGGTAGGATCGGATAGGACTCGAGCTTTTTATCTAAGCTAAATAGTTGAAACAACCCCAAGAAGCTTCTGGAAGAGGAAGCTTTGGGATTCCTTTTAATTTTCGCGAATTTCTAAAATCAGTGCACCCTTGGCAAGGAGAAAGTTGTTGTTGATTAGCCTTGGTGCAGAAAGGAGCAAGCTGCTGCTGAATGCAGGTCTCTAAAGGGGAAGGGTGTGCTGGGGCTCAAAAGCTTGATTTTGAGTAGTTAACCCCCAAAAATAAAAAATTTGCAATGGTCATGCTTAGGGCTTTGTGTAGGGATGATGACAACATGTTCACGGATGATGATTGATCTGGTTCGTAGGCCTATTGACCAGATGCGACAAAATGGCCTATAACACCAATGGTGGTCAAACCGTATGACTGGATGGGACTCTTACACCAAACGGTGTGAGGTCTAATTGGGACTTCACATCGAGAAGATCCCCTTACAATATTGGCGGCATCCAGCGCCGTCAACATTTTTGGCGCTAGAAGGAAGGACAGATGACAAGAAGAGCTTGTGAAGTCTATTTGAATCCCTTACCTTTAATGGATTTATCCCAAATCATAATCCCTAGGTGTTCTTTTGAAGATTTAAATATTTCAATCCCCTTGGAATTTTTATACAACTTGTCACATCTTAAATTTGATGGCAAGGGTACATCAAATGTCCTTGATTATGTGATTGAATTCATTCAATTTTTCTTTTCAAGTGGTGTTTATTCTGAAGAAATCCTCACGTGATTGTTTACCCTAAGATTCGATGGTTGTGCAAATCAATGGTGCTACCCTCTACCCACTACTTTTATCACATCTTTCAAGCATTTGGTTAAATATCTTCCTCACGTCTTTGACAAATATGAGTATCAAGATGTTCTTCAAGAAATTAATCAACTTAGAATGGAACCCAATGAAGATTGGATGGTTGTGCAAATCAATGGTGCTACCCTCTACCCGCTACTTTTATCACATCTTTCAAGAATTTGGTTAAATATCTTCGTCACGTCTTTGACAAATATGAATATCAAGATGTTCTTCATGAAATTAATCAACTTAGAATGGAACCCAATGAATCTCTTGAATATTTTGATGATCGATTCTGTTAGCGCTTGAAATTTCACCTCAGGCTGAGAAAGGTAAACCTCAAGGCTACATCAAACCATTCAGCCTCGTAGCTAGCCCTACGGGGCAGGAGAAGGCTCTCTCCGGTCAATCTCGGTAGATCTTCAATGGGATGAGATGACCAACAAGGTAACACTGATATTAGGCTAGTAAACTGATTAAAAAGGTTGATTTGGGGTTTTTAGGGTTTTTGGTGGCAAATTGAGGAATTGCAATTTTGGGTGCGGGGATTGGACACAGTTTCTGCAGGGGGTTCCTTGGGGCGAGGTAGGAAACAGTGTTGATGCCTTAACTTGAGATGGATGATTAGGAATGAAAGATGAGGAGCTAAAGAGAGAAAATAATGACTTTGAATTCCCTTTAGACAGTAGAAAACATGGAAATTAAACAAATTTAAAAGCAGAGCATGGCTAGCATGAATTCCTACTTTAACACTTCATTTGTTTAATGTGCAGCAGTAAAGAAAGGAAATGAATCACATAACAAAGCTTACAAGAACATTGAGAAACACACCATCAACACATGAGTCCACAAGAATCCCAAAGATGACTGCAAAACCCTGGTCTTCCTTAGCCAAAAATTGTAGAGATACAGTGAAAATATACAATGATAGCTTCTCCCTCAAGAGTCCAACCTTCCAACCCCTGAAAATGATTAAAAAAATACATAATATAGGCAAGCCAACCTCTTCCCTTGCCTCTAGGGGTCGAGCTCATCCTTCTAGGAGCTGTTTCAACTAATTCTAAACTGAGCACTAAAATCTAGGCAGTCAAAACAACTTGCCTCTATAAGCTAGGAAACCAATCCATTCATTAAATATTTACCCTTGACATGAATGAATCTTCTAGAAGTGTTAAACAAGAGTAAAAGTGTCTTAGAGTTACAATAATTACATCAAAGATAATCATCTTCAACCCCAAAAAGTCAAACTGAGTCAAATCTGCGTTTTCTGGGCTGTACAATGCAATCTGGCAAAATCTGCTCAACGGGTCGCGCACATCTGCTCAACGGGTCGCGCACATTGGGAGCTCTGTTTGAGGCACTTGCAGGTGTCAGAATTGGGTGCAGGATAGCTCGTTGGAAAGGTCTGCGAGTCTACTTTCCAACCCAACTAGAATTTTTGGATTTGGAGGTCATTTTCCCAGTCAAAACTCAATTCTCCCAAGACTGCTTTCTGCAACTCAAAAAAGGGGCAGAAAGTCAAATTTTGCATGTATTTTGACCTTCTGGAGGCCCAAAACCCCATAAAAACTCAAGTCCATCTATGGGCATATGTAATTTTGCATGACAAATCTAGAAATGCTGAGTTTTTGCAAAAAGGAGCTGTCATGACAAAGGGTCTCACCGGGGGTGAGACCCGTTGAGGAGCCAAAACCTATAAATTTCCAAAAAATGTCAAAATTACCCAAAATTCTCAAAAAATTTTGGGATTTGAGCTGTGGCTAGGCTAATGAGTGCCATGATCCTTGAGAGAAGCCTCAACCAAGATATGGAGGGGATTTGGCTTCTTTCTCCGTTTTAGTGCCTCGGTCAACCGCCTTTGAAACATTTTCATTTTTGCCTTGTAAAATCCACCCCTGCAAATCGGTCAAGGAGGTGGGCTCCTCTCTCCTATGATGGCCACCTTTACCACCCTTATGAGACCTCCTCTGTACCTCAACCTCTGAAGATGATGACTGGTCATCACTTTGCTCATAAGTCTCAGTTTCTGACATTGTTTAGGAGCAAAGTGGACAAACTGTACTGCTGTCTCTGCCTGTAAAAAGTGCTGAATTCTATGCTGTTTCAAGGGGACAAGGAACATGAGGGAAATGTTAGGGGAGGGGCATTTTTACAAGGAAAATGGGAAAACATGTATACAGCAGCGAATTTAGGGAAATACACTGTAAACATCATTGCATACACATCATCAATTTCATATGTTTACTTGGGTGTTATGAGGGGTAGGTTTAGGGTTTGATTTTTATTTTTAAAGGGAAAAGGGGTAAGGTTTATTTTCTTTACAAATTTAAAAGGGAAATTGACATGGAAATATAGGGAAAATGAAATGGGAATGAAGAGAATGATTACAAGGGGAAAAACAATGAAATAGCAATAAACCCTAGCATCTTTTTACAAATTTACATACAACCATATGGAGTGTTTCTTCTTGCACAATTTGATCATTACAAACACACTCATGATGTCTCCCAACTAACCAGCAACCATTCACAAGTTTAAAGAGGCTACCTCAAACAAATTTGATGAGTTAGAGGAGCTTGAGCAAATTTGAAGTGAGTTTGGAGGGAGGCAGCTTGACGGGTCGCGCACCTCGCCCAACGGGTCGCGCGCGCTTGACGGGTCGCGCCCGTTGTAAAAATACACTGCAGGCAGCCTCCTGACGGGTCGCGCTTTTGCAGGAGGCTTTTGGAGGCCTTCCCGGTGTCGGAATTGGGCGCAGGATAGCTCGTTGGAAAGGTATTTGAGTCTACTTTCCAACCCAACTGGAATTTTTCAATTTGGAGTTCATTTGACCTGTCAAAAATCAAATCTCCCAAGACTGGTCAAAAAGTGCCAAATGAGGCTGCCTCAAGGAAAAGTGCTGTTGCAGTCAACTTTTGAATGCCTTCCTCAACCCCAAATTGAGCTCATGATAGCTCATTGGAAATATATTTGTGTCTAGTTATCATTTTAACCATCATGCAAATCCTTTGGCCAACCAAGATAGGAGAAAACTTGATTTTCCCAAGGTCACTTCAGGAGTGCCTTTGATTCTCCTGAGGCAACGGTATTCTTTGACATTTCTCTCAAACCATGACACCTGTGTAAAAATTGAAGGAGGTTTTTCTTCCTTGGCATGTTTTGGACAAAAACCTCTCTCATTTTTCCAAAATTCATCTTTGATTGCTCTGAAACATCATTTGAGTGAAACTTGTCCCGATGTGTGAAACAAGGAATTTTGTCGAAATGGAGCGAAATGAAGGGGATAGGGGGCTTCTAAATTCTTGGGGAAATTTTTGGAAGTAGGGAGGGATGTTAGGAAGCAGGGGAAAGTGGAATATCAGAGATCGAGTGAGGGGAAGGGGTCCAAAAGGGCAAAACACAGGCCCAACCTAGAAAATTGCCAGGTTGTAGCTAGAAACTAGGGTTTGTGCAAAAATGAGGAATTTGGCGGATCTAAGGGATGGGAAGTGTTTGATAAAGTATTTTAAGGATAGGGGAAGGTGTATGAACATCAGGATACAAGTTTTGCCGATGATTTGACCGCCCAAGAGAAATTGGCTTCAAAACCCTAGGAGAGGGAAATGAACTTGCCAAGGCACAACTGAAGCATGAACAAGGTGTACAATGACTCATTAGACACTGAGATGATAATGAATACCCTATGAATGATGATAGAATCAGCTGAATAATGACATGGACCGACATTTTGACAACTTTAGAAGGAGTTAAAGCAAACCCTAGACCTAATGCCTAGTGACCAAATTTTTCTTGAAAACTCTTTGAAATGACAAAATTTGACCTTGACACTTCAAAATCACTTTGTAAGAGCATATTTGATCACTGGAGGAAGGCTGGAAAGACTGACACTAACAGATTCCTTCATCGTTGTTACAAATTCCCAACAAGGATGTGGATTGGTAATTCCTGGATGAGAAGTTTTGTTTCTTAGTCTGAATGTAAAGGAAATCTTTTGGTCTGAATGTAAAGGAAATCTTTTGAATATTATTCATCATGTCCTCCTAATCCAAAATAATGTCAACATCCTAAGGAAGAAATGGACCTATCTTTTGTTCCATCACCTCCTCCTTTTGATGTTTGTGTTTTGAACCTCAATTGGTCATTCAATAGGAAGGTAAATTAGCGAATGAAGCATTGGTTTTTCTCTCTCGTCTTCCTCTGATGGTGATTCATATAACCTTATAAATCAACCATCTCCCAATCTTGATATTCAACTAGTCAATCTTCCACCCGTTAATCGAATCGAACCCTTGGATGATCACAACCCAGATAATTTCCTTTGCTCTGAATTATATGGTAATGATTGTTCGAGTAATATGGATGAATCTTTGTTTCTACAAGGAGATTTAGATTTGCACGAATTTCAAATGGAGTCTGATGTGATTCTTAAATATTTTCTTTCAAGTATAACTCCTTTTGATCAAGAAGATGACATGCTTATCATTGAAAATTTTTGCAGTAATCTTGAAAATCTATCTTTTGTTGAATCTCATGACGTAAATGTTGAATATTGTTTTGGTAAGAAGTTGACCATGTTTTCCCAGAACTCAAATTCAATTCAGGTGAGAAGGACACTTCAACCTATGCTAATGGTTATGTCAGGTTCTTGTCACCATGGAGGTATTTGTGATTTCGGGCAGTTCTTGATTCTTATGCACAACTTTTTTAATGTCATCACATGAGATGTTGACTCTCTCCTGATAGATGCCTATTTTCTTCTTGTAAAAATTTTCAACCCTCAGCCGAGGAAATTTAACTTGACTATTTAACTTCCACCACTACATCCCATCTCAAGCGAATCTCTAATATGTAGTGTAGAAACAAGGAAGGATCTTAACAAATCGTTTACATTTTCCGTCAAATAATTTCACATGCACAACAACTTGGATTGTGGTCAGCCTGATGACATTGCTTATGACATGGATTTATCTTTGTTCAGTATTTATTATCTAAGTTTCCCAAAAGGTTATTCTTATGATCCTATTGCAAACTCATTAGAAGGTTCTTTTCAGTCCGGACCCATGTGATGCAGCCCAGGCCGCTCCTACCAGGATCCTTCCGAGTGTACACTTAACTTGCGGAAGATTGTTTCATGATATTGTAATCTCATGCTTTATAAACCATGCTTGTTCAACACGCAGGCTCTTCACACAATTCCTAAAATGGGCATGCGTATTCAATATATTTATATGTATTTACCTACGCACATTCGTAGGATGTTTTCCCCTTGCTTTGATATCGCCGCTGGTTATAGCCTGGCCCTTACTCTAAACACAGGCTCGTATGGATATATGCACTGATTTACCACAGGCTCGCATATATATCTCTGTCCCTATGCTGCTTTTGGTCAATGGATATATATAATTGCAATTGTTCGACCAAACCACGGCTCTATACAATTCCACGTAACCTTCTAATGTGTCGCCAGTCCCGCTGTTCGGCGATGCTCAAACCATGACTTCCGCTCCTCCAGAACTGATACTCCCATATACACTGGTTAATATTTCTGTGGTTCCGTTATTCGGCTAGCAAATTCGGAACTTTGTTACGCTGTGGCTCCGAGAGGCTTTGTAAGCCGAGCACACAGTTACTATTTCAAAAGGCTTCCCACGCTAATACAGTCTCGGACTGTCTGCTACAGCCACTTAATGAGACTCGCAGTGGTTAATGCTTCCACGATTCCACTATTCGGCGGTCCACCTCCGCATGACGGACTGGCGATCCATATATGTTACTGCAACTTATGTCGAATCGCTCCTTAATTTCTAGAAGTCTCCATAGTGATAATAACTTCCAGGTATAACAGGGATGGGGATTCAAGCAATCTGCGAAGACATCATTCAATTCAAGGTGGTATATTATCACACAGAATGCAAGCGGATTAATGATTAACACACATAGCAATGGCGCATTGGGAAAAATATATCACACTCGCACTTCATTCAATTTCAACATTATAAAACCTCAATTTCTGCAACCATGTGCAGATCCATATCTCAGAATTTAATAAATGCAAACATGATAATATCAATTGAAGTCAACATACTCATATTTACAATAAAACAAAATTCACACAGAGTTTTCTATTCACGGCCAGATATGCAATTCTATGGCCTTTTTACAAACTGCCCGAAGGCTCCCAAGGAGAATCCTTGCTCACTCCTCACACACCCTCTTCTCCCAGCTCATTAATACAGGTTCGATGATTGACTGATATTCCGGTCCAACACAGCTATATTTGCCACAATCGGCGGTCAGAACAGCTATATAACACATATATATAACAATTTACCAGATTTCATGCGATCTGAATCAAGATTGCCCACGAGGAATTAGCATTGATACGCTCCAAGGTATTAACTGTCAGAGATCTTCAGTTTACAAATAATTGCCACCAGAATCGCCCCTTCTTTAGCTTCTGTTATGATAATTACCGAATATGAGTGGCGGTAAGGATTTGTTCCGATGCTGTTGTGGATTCCATGGCCAGCTCTTCTGCGCAGAATCCCCTCGCTGGTTACAATTTGTCTACATATTTTCCACTAATTACTCTAACAGATAGATAAGGTAATCTTCCATAAATTTATTCCAACAGAAACATTTTGATGCGCCTAACAAATCAAATACTAAATGGAGAGATTTTACTTATTACAATAACAAACTAATTATGAAATCGACTCTCATAGTAATACTAAAATCAACAGCAAATGAAATCCAATTTGTCAAGCCACAACATGTGGGCAATTTCCCACATTGCTGGCCAGTTTCGATGCTCCTGCATCACCATGGCTCGTGGCATGTACTTGCATGTGCTTCAACGGGTCTTATATGGTCATAGGCCTAGTGATTCTTGTTGTTGTGGAGTATTCCATTTGGTAGAGAAGTTGAGTGCGCTACACCGTTGTGGTTTCATTTCCTATTTCTGTTGGTCAGTGAATATGTTTGCACGATTTTTCTTGTTTACTACAATGCTTTTTGTTTTGATTCTACACAATCACATTCTTTGGTCCAAAGATCGGGAGAATCCTCTATGGTTGCATTGGAAGTTCCATTTTACATGACCCGACATGACACTCTCTAGTTTAGGATAGGATAGGTTGCATGTAGTTAAATGCATTGCATTATGTTTTCATCTTTCATGTTTTGATTTTATTATTTTGGTTTGATTTGTCCTTGAATAAAGTCAATTTTGAGCTTCGAGATGATGTGGTTTAACTTTTGTGCAAGACAAGTTGTAGTACCATACAAACCTTGGCTTATTTGTTGCCCTCTTCTTTGTTTTGGTTTACATCACTTTCAAGACAACAATCTTCCAATGGAAAATATGATCCTTCAGCTCAGAAGTTGTAAGCAAACAATGATGCCCGTATCTATTTAGGATTCTCACTCACGCACTCAGTCATGTTATGAATGATGTGTTCTTGCATATCTATTTGAGAAGAGTAAGATAAGGGGAAAACTTTTAGTGATCAAAGCATCATAGTTCTAATATATCTGGTAACTAGTTGATCGAATAAATACTTCCTGAAGAAATGAGACTTTGTGCTTACAAGGAAACCATTCTATAAAAGCTTGAGTTCTTCCAGTGTGTTGCCAAGTGTTTTTGCTACGACAATGACCCTCCAAAAAAATTCCTTGTGTTATAGCCACAAAATTTCGTGGAGGGGCTAGAATACATGAGATCTCCAAAACCCAAAAATAGCTTATGGAAATTACACCTAGAAATGTCTCAATTATATTATTAATCATTTTTAAAATATTTCCTAAGTCTAAACTTATGGAATATGGTTAATTAATCATTATTAATTGAGATAAGGTGAGAATCATCTAGAAACTCACACGAAATGACTCCAAGATGATCCTAGCCATTGATTAAGATTTAATCTTGGTCGTTGGTTCTCCAACAATGGATTATAAGAGGAATTCGATGGGAACTTAAAGAAGACACACTAGAACACCAAAATTTCAATTTCCTTGGTAGATTGATTCCCAGAGCAGTCAGATTCCAGAGAGTCGGAGATCGAAGTAGTAAGTGAGGGAAAGGACAATGAGCCTAGAGTAGATTTTCTAGATCCAGGGAGTCAGCTACAGGAGGGTTGAGTATCCTCAGTGAGGATGCGCAGAAGCTCCAGAGGCAGAGTTCAATTTGGCCAAATAGAGGGTTGATTTAGTTGCTGGAGACTAGGAAAATTTCTGGAAGGTGCCAGCAAGTCATTCTCAAACGCTGGATTACGCACATGGCCAAATCAGTTGCAGTTCCAGGCAGAGCGTTCTAGTGCCTGCATAGGCTTGACGCAGAGGTTGGCACAAGGGTTTTGTGGAGCCCATTCAAACCCAATTTTGTAGTTGGATCAACATCGGGTGAGACAAAGATTGTATGTGGCCATTTTCTCTTGTAGTGGATTTCCAGTTTGTGCATCCAGATTGTACTCAGAATTTCACTGATGCATAATAATAAAAATCCTCACTGCTGCACCATTTTTCCCAAGTTGGCTTTTTCCAGGGACATTAGTCCAAAAATAAAGATGTCACTTTTATTATGTGTGTGTGTTAGTATTTTCTCAATTTCCAGCGCTATTTATTTTTCGCAGTTTATTTGTGAAAATCACAGTGTGAATTATTTGATATTTTTCGTAGCAGACAACAAATCAATTAACAATTAGAAAAATAATTTCCAGTTCTTGTGATCGATGAAATTTTCACATGGTATCAGAGCATGAGTAATCATTCGGGAAGCTCCGAAGAGGAGGAAATAATTTCGCTACTTAGAGGGAGCAACAGGCTGAAATTATTAAGGCAACACAGATCCTTGATAAGCAGGCCAATTATCGGGGAAGCAATTCGAATTTCAATTGTAGGTTTTTAGAAAAGTTGAGTTGTGTGGGTTAATGATTCCAACAGTCAGAGGGAGCAGTTATAGCTCATATTTTCACTGAGTAGATTCCTTGGTTGGACGCGGAGGGTTTTGCAGTAGCAGAACCAACATCAGGTGGAAGAGAAAAGCACACACAATAGAGGGAAATTTTCTCTCAGATAACTTCAAGTCTCATAAGTTCAATTTTCCCAGTTGCAAATTGGCAGTATTTATGAGTAGATATTCTCACTCAAAAGGGAGCACGAGTAGCAGAATCAACAACCAAGCAGAGGAAGAGGGACATTCCATATCCAGTCTCCAGTTTTGAGTTTCAAGATTTCGTAGCTCTATAAGGATGATTGTACGATATTTCTAGAGAAGGTTGTGTGAGTTAGCCAGAATGTAGATCTGGGAAGTAGATCGACTTCCAGTTGTCGAAGTAAGTGCAAGTTGTCTAGTACGAGTTACAAAGAAAGGAAGGGTTCCAGCCAGGGAATAGGCTTAAAAGGAGATAGTTGGGCACCAGATCCAGGAGGTGGAGGAGTATGAGCCTCTAGTGTGTCAGATGGGCAGGGTCCAGTGAAGTTGCAACAAGGAGATCATTTAGATCAATTCCATATTATTGCAACAGGACCATCACCTTTGCTGCAGGAGCCCATAGTATCATAGTAGCAGATTCATTGTCATCCCATATTGTTAATCATTTAGATGGCAGTTGCAGATCTAGTTGCAATGAGTACACGTGAAACGGTTGTAAAGCTAGATACAGTGACACAGGTAGTATGAATTGCCCAGTTGCAATATGCGGGTGCAATTCTAGCCAGAAGATTCCTAGCGCATAACTTCATAGTCCAATTTCCAGTGCAAGAGGGCAGTACGAGTTGCCAAGAGGGAGCAAAGAGATTTTCTATAGGGAAATCGAGACTCAAAGGGAGTGTAGATTCAGAGGGAGAAGCCCTATGGACATTAGCGCTTCAGAATATGGGGATATTAAACTCATTATTACAGGAATTGCAGCAGTAATAAGTAGATCAGATTTTTCTATGTTTGCATCCATACCTCTAGCTGAGAGGTGGGGAAATATGGAGTTGTAGCCCCAGAGAGCTACAAATATTAGGTATGATCCTTGAGGAGTCAACCTCATGGATCATTACCTTGCTATAGGGGCCCACAATATTTAACAACAGGATGGATCAATGTTAGTGATGCAGTCAAATTCCAGAGTGACAGTGGCAGACTAGTTGCAGTCAAGTGTTGAGGAGCGTAGTGCAATGTTGACAGCAGATAAATTCGCTCAGTAGCAGAGTCAACAACAACGTAGATTCCTGGTGGATATTGCAGAGGCTAGTAGTAGTCAAGACTCGAGATACAGATGCATCATGCTGAACATAGTTGATTAAGTATTTAGGATGCCTCTCAGTTGCAGTAGTTACAGTTGCAGCAACAACAATTGAGAGGGAGATGCAGTGTACATGCAAGGTTGGCAATAGTATGGAAATGTCAACGGCAACACAGATGCAACATCATAGTTGCGTAGTGGTTGGGGGGCAGTGGTAGGCATTCATAGTAGCCAAACATCAGCAGCGTGACAGGAGGTGATACATAGATAGAGTGTTGTGGTAGGAGGTGTAGCACTAGAACGCATTCCTCGCTAAGAGAGAGTGTTAGCTTTTGGAGCATCGGATGTGTTCTAGCCACGAAATTTGGTGGAGGGGCTAGAATACATGACATCTACAAAACCTAGAAATTGTTTATGGAAATTCCACCTAGAAATGTCTCAATTAGAATATTAACCATTTTTTAAATATTTTCTAAGTCTAAACTTAGGGAATATGGTTAATTAATCATTATTAATTGAGATCATGTGAGAATCATCTAGAAGCTCACACAGATTGACTCCAAGATTATCCTAGCCATTGATTAAGATTTATTCTTGGTCATTGGTGCTCCAATAGCAGATTATAAGAGGAAGTCGATGGACACTTGGAGAAGACACAACAAAACGCCAAAAGTTCGATTTCCTTGGCAGATCGATTTCCAAAGTAGCAACAGTCAGCTGCCAAAGAGCCAAAGATCAAAGCAGTTAGTGAGGGGCAGGGATAGTGAGTCTGAAGGATATTTTCCAGATCAAAAGTGTCAACTATAGGAGGGTTGAGTTTCCTCAGTGAGGTTGTGCAGAAGCTTCAAAGGTAGAGTTTGATTTAGCCAGATAGAGAGTCGATTCAATTGTTGGAGGCCTGGAAAATTTTCGAAAGGTGTTAGCGAGCCATTCTCAAAGTTTGGATTAGGTAGACATCGAGATCAGTTGTAGTTCCAAGTAGAGCATTCTAGTGCCTGTGTAGGCTTGATGTAGAGGCTGACGTAGGGGTTTCGTGGAGCCAATTCAGATCTACTTTCGGAGTTGGATTAGTGTCAGGTGAGACAAAAAAATTCTCACTAGTTTTTGTGGCCAGTTTCTTCTGTAGTGGATTGCCAGTTTGTGCATTCAGATTGTACTCAGAATTTCATAGTTGCATAATAATAAAAACCCTAGTTGTTGCACTGGTTTTGCCAAGTTGGGTTTTTCCGGGGACATTTGTCTAAAAAAAGTGGTGCCATTTTTATTGTGTGTGTGCTAGTATTTTCTCAGTTTCAGACACTATTCGTTTTCTGTAGTTTATTTGTGAAAATCACAGTGTGAGTTATTTGATATTTGTCATAGCAGAAAACAAATAAATTGTTAAATAAATTAACAATTTAAAAAATAATTTCCAATTGTTGTGATAGATGAAATTTTCACATTTACTATGTCAATTTTGGAGCCTACATTAACTGTCGTTTCAAGCCCCCTTGTGTCGTCGTATTATTTGATTTGTTATTTGTGTGTTTTCTCCTAGTGTCGCATCCTCATAAGTCAATGTTTCCTAAGCGACATCACTTAACCATGAGAAGCGCTTGAGTTAGTTAGTCCATGGTTGAGTGAAATCATCACTTATCTTGACTTAAAAACTTGCATTTACACCACGCACACACTAGAAAAACACTCAAAAGCATAGGAAAAGAAAACAAAGCAAGAAAATCACTCAGAAAATCAATATCGCACTCCTAGTTGGTGAATACATGCACTAAACTTGAGCACACTCCTTCGAGTTGAAGAAGTGTGCCCTCCTTGAGTGCACTCCTTCATGCTGAGAAAGTGTGCCCTCCATGAGCGCACTTCTTTGTGTCAAAGACATGCACCCTTCCTGGATGCATGCATGATTCATCTTGTTGCATGTGGGCACACTCCTAGAAAACAGGAGCCCACTTAACTTCTCTTAACTAATCCTTCCATGCGATGACAAGTGGCACTCATGTATGAATCAGTTTTGCATGTAAACTTCTTTAAATCAACTTAGTTAATCATTCTTCTTGCATAATCATTCCATCTGAGTTGGGTGCACAGCTGGGAATTAAGAGTCCCTTCATCAACCAGTGCAACAAGTAAATTTTGCATGTTGAATCTCTTCATTTCATTTCATGATTTCACTACCATTCTTGCCTTTCTTGTTATCGATGTTTTATTTTTCAGTTTTTTTTTTTTTTTTTTTTTTTTTTTTTTTTTTTTTTTTTTTTCATTTTCCACCTTGAATGTGACATCAGCTATAAAACTTTGCAGATCTTTCTTTTCCTCATCTTAGCATCAAATCTTGTTGTTCAAACTTGTTTCTGAGCTTCCAACAAGTAGAGTGCACTTCTTAAGCTCGAAGCTCGATCAGTCTTGAAAATTGTGCCCTAATTGATCAAGTTTTCCTCTAGAGCACACTTCTTCACCACAAAGAATTGCACCCTCTCTTGAGCACATCACAAAGACACAAAACATCTTCCTTCAACCGTTCGGCATGCAACGGTGTGACCTCCTTTGCCTTGAGCGCATGGGTGCATTGTGAAGGCCCGAAGACTTGTTGACCTCTTCCTTATTTCCTTTAGAGTGTGACAATGCACCATCCCTATCTCCTTCATTGCATGAGCGTATAGGGACGACTTGAAGGACCAACACTCCATCCCCTTGACCCTTTGGAGTGCGACAGTGCACCCTAGGTGTTTTTCTCCACTTGCTTGAGCGCATGAGCACATTGTGAAGCCCTGAATAACCATGTATACCCCTTCGTACTTTGAAAGTGCGCCCTCCTAGTTTGCATGCTCATTTTCTCATGCATGCAAGTTATTTTGCGTTGTCGTTCATATTTTAGCATGTTTTATCATATGTGATGGCTCTTTGTACATGGTTTACAAGTATTGTTCCATAAGTAGGTTTTTTTAAGCTAATATAGTCACTATGAGTGCATTGCCCCAAACAGGTGTCTGTGCCACAAGTATTGCCACCTTGTCATCATCTGTTGGAGCCATGTCATCTCGCAAAGTGGCCTCTAAATAAATTTAAGAAGAAAGCGTTGATGAACCTATAGAAGTTACAAAGCCAAATATTCCCATATATACATATACATATTGCTTTATTGATAAGGATACAGAGGTCACATGGAGCAAGATATACAACACATTCATGCAGGAAAAATTTGCTGAGAATTTAGAATATTTGCATGCATACATCAACATTAAGAAGTCTAGGATGATCGTATGCAAGTTCCCGCTCATGCCATGTGCAGAGGTGATTTAATGGATCATTACAGATAGGGATGACTCTCACCTTGTGCTACGCAATGAGAGTGGAGGTCCACTCACCACCTATTTTGGTGAAGATATGCAGACATACTATAATATGCTCAAGCCCAATGAATATGAAAATGAAAACTTCTAAATGAGATGGGAAACACTCGACACTAGTGACTTTATCAAATCATGTTTTCAACAGCCTACCAAGTTATGCAATCACTAATCCGCAGTTTATCCGACAAATATTCTTAGAGATGTATATCAGTACGTGATAGCCATGTATTGTCAGTTATATGGGTGAAAGAATGTTGAGGTGTTCAAAGAAAATTGGATATACATGCTCAATATATTGGTACCCCATGGTAGGACTTCTAATTGGGAGGATATATTATCATATGAGTTGCATCATCAAGGGGGGAAGCTAAGGCATCTTTACGGGTGAACCAGGCACCATAATTCTACATGTTTGCATTTCTCTTAGATGGAATTTGTGCACAGTATGCGTCTTGGGAATGAATTGGAACTAGACACCTGAGGCGAAGTTCCTGATTTACTTCCACTATAGGGTTTTATTAGAAGCAAGATTTAGAAGCGTATATGACAAATTGGATGAACACTTATTTGAAGTTATATTTCACATGATATTTGAGATTGATCCTCCTTGCATGATCGACCAGGTAAAGGAGTCACTTCGAGATATCGTGGACTAGTTTGCAGCTTCTGAGGGTACATACACCATGTGATTTGGTTTCCAAATATCCCTTCATCTTATGTCATAATATGTGACCAACAAGGTGGTCATACACGAAGTTGCAAATCAACTGGATAAAGGATTGTCAGAAACTCTTCACAAGAGGAAGAAATCCCCTTGGCTTATCTTTCGTTGAGGATCAGACTGTATGAGTTAAAGAGCCACAAGGTGACGAAAACAGAGATACAAGAGTTGGACTTGCCTAACTTCACCACTAAATACTTCCATTGATATGACTCCACACAAATTGTTAGGCAACATTGTCAAAGGATTGGTCACAATACACAGTATTCATCAATGTCCACAACAGAAGATGAGAAGATAAATAACTGGTACAACATGAACATGAAGGTGCATCTAGGCATGGAGACCAGTTCACCCCGAGACTAACAAGCTAAAGACTTGTAGGTACAGGAGCAAGAGGAGACACCCCTCAAGCAAGGAAAGTAGCTCCTAAGAAAAGGATTAGGTATGACTCGATAGATGAGAGCAACAAGAAATGGAAAGCCAATCCTTTAAACTTGGGAGTTATTAAAGCAGAGCAGGAAAGGAGAGAAGTAGAAGAGGAAGAGAGAAAGAGTCAACAACAACCAGAAGAAGAAGAGGAGAGAAGGATAGAAGACGAACAATGGAGGTAGTCCCAAGAGAAAAAGGCAGCAGAGAGATTGGAAGAAGAACATTTTACTCAAGAGCTGGAGGAGGAACAGTTCCAGGAAGAAACAGATACTCTAGGGGAACATCCTCTCACAAGTGGTCATCTTCCATTTGGATAAATGGGGATCACACCCCCACCAACAGATAGAGTCATGAATGTATGCAACGTAACGTTCGATCAACTTAAGAAGAGGATCGTGCAACAGAGGCATAAATATTTCCCAAAGGATCCTCATAACGTAGTCTCAATGTCTACAAATAAGGCAATAATTTCCAACACTAGAAGGAATCCTAGGGTAGTCATGGTAGAAAATGTTGCATTCACTACAACGACACATGATAACTTTGAATACTTGTTGAATGAGAATTCCAGCTTTATAAGAGCCATGTATTTGATCATTAGCAAATTCAAAAATTGAAGCCATCAATAAATTCATTCTTTACAATATGCAGCGACACAACCGTGGGTCGCATTGTACGAAGAGAAGAGGATGAAATGGGACAATGACAGGAAATAATTCAAACAGTTGAATAGTAGAAATGTGCCTCATCCTGATCATTTAAAAGAAAATATACCAGTGGCATGCCCTAACAGTTGGGTTGTTGATCAAGTCAGAGAGAAATACGGTGCATTTGGTCATTACACGCGTGCTAAAGAGGATGCTCTAAACATAGGGATTGAGTGCAACAACTCAATAATTATATTCTCTTTTTGTACAGCTTTAACTTCATAGTGCACCTTTGAATTGTAACACACACACACACACACACACACACACACACACACATATATATATTAATTATGTTTGGGTTATTAGACACATGACACTGTGATTTTTTCACTTTTTTTTATAGGTGCATTTATTCCCATCTATGTGCGCATATGGACATCATTTTAGCACAGAGGATGTCAATGATGGATGCATGACACAAGATTGTGGAGTGGAAGTCGAGTTTAATTAATCTAGTCGTGCTAGCCACCATGATCAAAACCTAATGCAAGGGACATTAGGTTACGTTGGAAAGATACAAGAGATCATTCAAGTGGACTTCTCTTCATTCCAATATGTTATTTTTAGGTGCAAGTGGTGGGACACCTTTGATTGGAATAATGTAAAGGAATATCATGATAGTAGGATGATATCTATCAACTCTAGAAATATGTGGCATGAAGCTAGTGAGCATAATGTTTTCCCAAAACACTGCAACCAAGTGTTTTTTTACCCAGATGTGTTCGATAGGGATTGATGGTTCGTATTAAGACACGACCCTAGATCAAAACATATTTTTGAGAACAACAATGTTATCATGCCAAGCAAGGAAGATAATCAAAGTGATGACAATGGAGAGTGATACGTACTTGCTATTTCATCATTTATACTATTGTTGTATGTTTTGTTGTCATTATTTCACTAATTATATTTTTTTTTATTCGTCTTGTTGACATTTTATAATATATTGGTAAGATTCACAAACATTTTTACAGTACTTAAAACTAAGTATTTCCAATTGTGTACATTATCTATGATAATAAGGATTCAAGTTCGCAACCCTTCTCAAATAGGAACATATCAAACGCACTGAATTTATGATGGTGATTAAGAGGCATTTGTTTGACTTTCAAATAGCTCAGTTTGTCTCCTATTTAGATTATGTGAAATAAATATCTATTTTTTTATGTATTTATAACTAAATTATTTAAAGTAGACATGTATGTCTTTATCATTGGGAACATGATGTAATATTAACTAGGAGAAATGTGAAAACATGAATTTTAGTGACTATCTCATGATAAGTATGTGGAAAAAATAATATTTTCTAAGTTGCTCATTAAAAAATAATAAAATATATTATTTTTCATAAGTTTAAATCTAATTTAGTATCATTTTTGTATTATTTAACTCATATTTATTATTAAAAAGAGTTAAATTTAAATCAATTCAATAGCAAATACAAAACCAAAATAGCATCAAATTGTTATATCTCTATTACTTGAAAAAAGATCACTTGTCTCTTTAAGGGAGAACTTCCATTAGAGGAAATCTCCAACTACAAGTAACTTCACATGAAGCCTTATCATGTTACATTTCTTTATCCTCATCTTTAGATAGAGAAATTTCTAATTTAAATTGGTAAGAGTTGCAATAAATATTAAATTTAAATTGCTTGAAAATTTAATAACTTTAGCAATAAATTAAATGTAAAAAGAAAAAAGGAAAAAAAAGAAGAAGAAGTTATATTAAATCTAAATTAATTGCGCGAGAGGCCCTCTACAACTCAGCATGGGAAAGATGTTGTCACGTAACGTTGCATTTAAAAATAGTAAAATAATAATTTAAATTAACAAATTAAAAATAGTAAATGTCGCCCATAATTACAATACTTCAATTTACAGCTTAATCTTATATAACTTTATGTAGAGATATAAAGTAACTACAAAAAAAAAAAAGGAGAAGCAAACAAACAAACAAAAGAAACTTTTATTACAAGGAAGAAACGTAATGAGCAAAAAAAAATATAATTTACTTTTTACTACAAGGAAGAAATGTAATTTTTTCACATGACAAGAAGTAGTATTATTGATATTACATTATGTATAGTTCATTCTATGTTCCATTTACATGTGATATTAAAAACAAAAATATATTTCTAACAAAAATATTTTACTCACAACTACAAGTAAAATATTTCAATGTCCATATTAAATAACATAATTTTATAGATATTTTATATAGAGAAAAGTAGTAATTTAAATTGAAAAAATTCTTATATTTTCACTTTAGCCAAATAACTACTATCACATACACATCTATCTGCAAGCACATTAAATGAACATATCTAATATGACCTAACAATATACACATCAATACCAACATATAAATTAAGTACATAAACATGAACAAAAAAAATACACCTTATATATATCTCTATATATATATACACACACACACAAACAAGTCAAATAAGTGCAATCAAATATTCAATAAAACAGACATAGTGCCAGGCTGGTCTGTAGTAGAAGACAGTGGATGGTCAACTATTAAAAGATCAACCTCTGTCGAACTCAGCTGAGGTGGAGAAGGAGGTGGCTGGTCTGCATGAGCAGAAGACGATGGATGGTCAACTATGTCTATTCCCTCAACGCAGTCTGGCGAACTTTGAGGTGGAGGAGGAGGTGGCTGGTTTGCTCTTTGAGGAGAAACATGAGGCACATCCTCTAATCTTGTCATCGGGAAACTTAGGAGGTGTATTGTTAGATGGATCACTAACACCCTAATGCCCATGATCCACTGGGGTGGTACTACCAGAAGCATCATGAATGCCACCCTCTTCATCATGATCATGATCATCACCCTGATAATCATCATAACCACCCTCATATGGTGTCTATGTTATTGCATCATGATGTTGACCTGTATCCCTCATCGCTGTCAGTAACCTACTAGCTCCGATGATACGCCGGATGAGAGACATCATGTCCCCATCGAATGTGCCAATATATACAAAATATATAGTACATAAAAATAATTAGACAATTTCATTAAATAATTTAATAAAACAAGTTAAAGAACGTGCTAGAATAAATTTTATTCTAATTGATTAAAAAAACGAGATTAATTTAAAGAAAACATTAATATCACCTCTATCATCTGGAGGCTCAACCGTTGTGAAGAAGATGTTGGAACACCCTCTCCAATCAATCCCCGCTTATGGAAACAACAACGTGATAAACGCATGGTCATCCTCACTGCGGCTCGAGAGAAATCATGGCTGGAAACTCTGCCAAGCCCCTCTTGGGCATCATCTTCCCCCACATGTGCATCCGGACCTGAGTGATCGGCTTAGGAGGACGACGGTCAAATGTATGCCTCGTCTCTAGAAACCTCTAAAAAAAAAACAAAAGAAAAACTCAAAAGCGAAAGGAAAGGTCTCCCTCCCATGTCTTAATCCACGACATCTATCTAAATCCATGCAAAACTGCCTAAAAAAATGGCAGACCATTTGACGCAACGTGGCATCTGAATCAAAGAATCAAAATAATACAAAAGAGGGAAACTAATGTGCTTCCCATCACAACTAAAGTGTGAAATGGTCATGATTGCTAATGAGAGGCACCTAACCTCCTATGTAGCAAAAGAATAAATCCTTTTTTGTCCACCACAAACCTGAAAATCTAATGGACAGACCGCATGAGGATCAACATATATCCCAGTGTATGCAAGTTGACTTTCAGTTGCAACACCATGGTGAACATCAGGGAACTGGGGAAAATCCTCCCCTCTCCTGGATAGGCCAGTGATAAAGTATATGTCCCCCTGAGTGGGCCTATACCATGTCGTAGGACCGACACAGAAAGCCTGCTCGTGGGCACTCGATGGGCGATTAGATGCGCCAATAAAACAAAGTGTGCCTTCAGGGATGTAGCCTCCTCATAGTACTTGAGGAAGCTTACATTCCTCAAGAGTGCTTGAGACGCTGTATTAATAGGGTGAGGGTATAAATTTCTCTACCTCTCTCTAGCCTACCATGTTTATACCATATTGTATGGGTTTTCCTGTTTCTCCTGCTCCTGTTGACGACTCTTTTACATGATTGTCATATAAAATACATCAGCCTCATAGATATATATATATATATATATATATATATATATATATATATATATTAAATGAAACATGTATTTATAAATATGGAAACATAACTTTCAATTCAAAAAAAAAATTACTAGTATGCACAAAACATAGTGATGCACCAGTATCTGGGCACACATAAGTATGACACATCGTTGTTGGTTCACAAATTGAACATTTTATAACGGTGCAACACATTTGTGCACTGATGCGCCCATATAACCTTTTTGCATTGGTACAGAACGTTCAGGTTATCAAATGCACTAGGTGTGATGCACCGACGTATAATCTATTGCATCAATCCTGGTGCATTTTAGTTTACAAAATGCACCGCAAAAATAGCGGTGTGTTATGTTCACGCACCAGAATGTGGTGCAACCTGTAAATTTACAGGGCGCACCACTATTGGTGCAAGCCGAACGTATCAAACACACTACTGAAAAATGCAGAAATAAATACTTAGTTTGATTTTGCCTTAATTAAATTGGGAAAATTTGAAATTCCACATCAATAGACAGCTTGGACGAGTTAACTAAAGTGACATGGTTGTTATCACTCAGTTGGCCTAGTTAATTTGAGTTAGGGGCATAAATTTCAGTTATATTCAGTGATTCATAAATTTTAGGAGCCTAGGTTGAGTTAATTTCAGTTGTAATTAGTTAAACTAGTTCTAACTGTTAAAAGAACTAGTTGGTGGTTATTTGAGTAGTGGGACATCAGTCTAATTCATAGATCATCTAGTTAACTCATCAATCATCTCATCCATGTAAAGAATTTGAGCTACCCAGCTGTGGTGGAGTTTCCAAGACAGTTACCCAGCAACTGTAAACTAGTTGAGTGTACAAGTGTTGCATGAGGTCAGGTGGACCATCCTTGGGAATTGCACAATGAATTAGAGAAATTTCCTATTTAATATGGGCTCAATTACTTAGTAATTGCACAAGGAAATAAGGGCTCAAGCAAAGGTAGACATTGACTAAGTTTGGGTGAGAGCCTCTGAGTGTGAAAAGAGATAGGTTATTCACTTGCAAGTCGTGCTCAGTTTAGAATAGCAATTGTAATACGTCTTTGTTCATCAGATTAATGCAAGTAGGCATTGGGGTTTTTAGCAGTTTTCTTTCCCCAGGAAAAATACTATTTGCATGATTTCTTATTGCATGTCTGAAATTATTGTTCTAAATTGTGAATTACTTTTCACAAAGTAGTAGAGTAGGTTTATGTGTTGTGATTTTGATTAAAATTTCATGAGCAGATGCAAATAACACATAATTTCTACATGGTATCACAACAGGATTCACATTAGAACTAGTCCTTGAAGTCCTCATGTACAATGATCATTAAAGAACTAATGAGTTGTTAGGAGGCAGAGTGATGGAGCCCTAGTTCATGGCAGATCCAAAAGACCCAATGTGCAGACTTCTCAATGAAGCTAGAAGGCTGCTAGTGGGGAGATAAATGAGCCAATGTTTAGTGACACAAAATGGAGTTGTGATCATTGATATTGGAATATTGAGGAGCAGTGAGATTTCCTACAAGGAGATCGAAACTCAGAGGGAGTCTAGTTTCAGAGGGAGCAACTCTATGGAAGCTAGTACTTCGGGATTTGAGGAGATCATACTCATTATTCTAGCAGTTGCAGCAGCAGTGTGGAAGCAGTAACAGTATGAGTAGATCAGAGTTTGATTTGCTTGTAGCTATACCTCCTGGAGTGAGGTGGGGCGATGTGAAGCCCTAGTTCCAGAATTGTAGAAATTTGGGCAAGGTCCATTGAGGTGTTTTCCTCACGGATCATTACCCTTGCTACAGGGGCCCACAATATTCAGTAGCAGGACGATCAATTTCAGTCATATACTTAGGAGTCTATAGGAGTGTTGACAACAAAGAAGGAGGCTTAGTAGTAGAATCAAAAGCATCACAATTTTCCCAGTAGATAGTTGCAGATTGATTCAAAAAAAAAATATGCTTCTTAGATGCAGATGTTGCAGTAGTAGCAGTAATAGTGAGAGTTGTTGCATGCAGTATGTTAGGGTCCTATAATTTATAGGATCATCTAATGATTATCTATTGATTTTCATGTTATGAGTGGTTGTAAATAATACTTCGTTCTGTAAATTATTTCCAATAAAAAAATAGAAAAAACAAGAAATAAAATGAAAAGGGGATATTAGAAAAATGATATATGTATGAAAAAATAAAAAAAATAAAATATACGATAAAAAAACCCCTTAGAAAATAAAAATAAGCATTGATAGTCTAAATTTTGCATCAAAGGTTAAATAAATATGTTTAAATTAGTTTAATCGCACAATTTAATCGCGATTAACATAGTTTTCAATAAGGTTATTTGACGTGACAGTTTTTGTCATTATGTAATAAATTTCATTCTATGATCTATGGTCATGATCTAACCCACCCGATCAATGGTGGACGATCACTTCGGAACCCCCCCCCTGCCCCTCTGATAGTTAATCGAGGGGCGGGGGTATGAAAAGCGGGTTTTCCTAATCCTGCCTTTGAAACATGTCATCCCCTCATGGACTTCGGACCACCCCCCGCCTAAACTACTCACTGCTCACCCCCCCCCCCCCCTCCGAAATCCGCTTTTCCACTCTTCCCGCCTAAAAAGTAACCATTGACTATGCTCTACTCCTCTCCCGCCAAGTGGCACGTCTTTTCCCACTCCACTCCAATATGCTCTTGCCACATGGCACTTCCCCTCCAAGCGTCTCCCACTCTTATCACATCCTTGTGCTCATTATATAACGGTAAGTATCTGTTTCAGCACATGACCATTCCCAGATTAATGAACCCGCTCCGTTAAACGAACAATTGTCAACGGTACAAAGATCTGGTATATCAAATGAACCAGAAGCTCATTCAGTCGGCCTTTCCTCTATGATCCCACTGCATTGAACGACTGAACCTGCTATTGTTACTACAACCAATCAACAAGCCAACCTGTTACTGCAACCAATCATCAAGCCACCTGTTTCATCCAACCAAATTCCCAGGTAGTCACACAGTTTTATTCCTTTTTCTTTCCAACATGTTTGCAAAAGGTAAACCCAAATCCATAGCCGAAAACCCCATGTTGCCCCCTATAATTGACTTAGACCACCAGCCTTTAGGGGATCAACAATATAAATCATTGAAACCAATTGTGAGACCGATTTCTACGAACTCCACAATTGGCTAAAACAAAAATATGTTGATCTTACTGACGAATTGGGCTTGTGGGACTCCTTCCGACCTCAATTCGTCTTTCATTGGACCCATAATTTTCTAGAATTTGTTGCATGGTGCCATTTCAGGTACATACCCAGTCAAAGGGCAATTGTGGCCCAGAACAATGATATTCTTTTCACAATTACCCCTGACTCCATTTGCCAAATGCTGTAGATCTAGAATTCAAGCTCTCTGAAAACTTTTTCAGTAGATTCCCTCACGGAACTCTACAAAAACCTCTCTTTCCCTCACAAAGCCAAAATCTTTAAGACATTTCTTCCTGAGAATGTCTGATTGTCGAATACAAACCCTCCTTATCCATCCTTCATGTTCCCTAAAGTGACAAAACAAGTTATTTCTATAATTTCTTGTTTACTGGGCTATCAAACCGATCAATGGGTTGATGAAGCCATCATAGGTTTCCTATCAGTGTTTTCAACATAAGAAAAGCCTTCAATCATTTTTAATTACAGTGAATTCTTAGTAGAGGTCATCCATGAGTAGTTCCTTAAGTTTTCTACAGAAGGAGTCTTCAAAGATGCTTCAGTTTTAGTGTACTTGTTCCCATTCCATCAGGCAAACATATTTCAATTTCCATTACAAAAGCTAGATGAACGGGGAAATGCACAATCTGTGATTCATTGGACTTCCTTGGTAAGGAAGCATACCAATGAATTCACCTTTGGTGATTATGTAGGCCAGTTTTTGTGCACAGTTTCCTACCTCCTTAATAGTGATGTCAAACTGAGAATTGGACCTGAGATTAAGAGAATTCTACATCTCGGTGAAAAATAAAAGACAGGTGACTGGTATCTGTATCATGCCCTAACAGTTGGGTTGTTGATCAAGTCAGAGAGAAATACGGTGCATTTGGTCGTTACACACGTGCTAAAGAGGATGCTCTAAACATAGGGATTGAGTGCAACAACTCAATAATTATATTCTCTTTTTGTACAGCTTTAACTTCATAGTGCACCTTTGAATTGTAACACACACACACACACACACACGCACACACATATATATATATATTAATTATGTTTGGGTTATTAGACACATGACACTGTGATTTTTTCACTTTTTTTTATAGGTGCATTTATTCCCATCTATGTGCGCATATGGACATCATTTTAGCACAGAGGATGTCAATGATGGATGCATGACACAAGATTGTGGAGTGGAAGTCGAGTTTAACTAATCTAGTCGTGCTAGCCACCGTGATCAAAACCTAATGCAAGGGACATTAGGTTACGTTGGAAAGATACAAGAGATCATTCAAGTGGACTTCTCTTCATTCCATTATGTTATTTTTAGGTGCAAGTGGTGGGACACCTTTGATTGGAATAATGTAAAGGAATATCATGATAGTAGGATGATATCTATCAACTCTAGAAATATGTGGCATGAAGCTAGTGAGCATAATGTTTTCCCAAAACACTGCAACCAGGTGTTTTTTTACCCAGATGTGTTGGATAGGGATTGATGGTTCGTATTAAGACACGACCCTAGATCAAAACATATTTTTGAGAACAACAATGTTATCATGCCAAGCAAGGAAGATAATCAAAGTGATGACAATGGAGAGTGATACGTACTTTCAATTTCATCATTTATACTATTGTTGTATGTTTTGTTGTCATTATTTCACTAATTATATTTTTTTTTATTCGTCTTGTTGACATTTTATAATATATTGGTAAGATTCACAAACATTTTTACAGTACTTAAAACTAAGTATTTCCAATTGTGTACATTATCTATGATAATAAGGATTCAAGGTCGCAACCCTTCTCAAATAGGAACATATCAAACGCACTGAATTTATGATGGTGATTAAGAGGCATTTGTTTGACTTTCAAATAGCTCAGTTTGTCTCCTATTTAGATTATGTGAAATAAATATCTATTTTTTTATGTATTTATAACTAAATTATTTAAAGTAGACATGTATGTCTTTATCATTGGGAACATGATGTAATATTAGCTAGGAGAAATGTGAAAACATGAATTTTAGTGACTATCTCATGATAAGTATGTGGAAAAAATAATATTTTCTAAGTTGCTCATTAAAAAATAATAAAATATATTATTTTTCATAAGTTTAAATCTAATTTAGTATCATTTTTGTATTATTTAACTCATATTTATTATAAAAAGAGTTAAATTTAAATCAATACAATAGCAAATACAAAACCAAAATAGCATCAAATTGTTATATCTTTATTACTTGAAAAAAGATCACTTGTCTCTTTAAGGGAGAACTTCCATTAGAGGAAATCTCCAACTACAAGTAACTTCACATGAAGCCTTATCATGTTACATTTCTTTATCCTCATCTTTAGATAGAGAAATTTCTAATTTAAATTGGTAAGAGTTGCAATAAATATTAAATTTAAATTGCTTGAAAATTTAATAACTTTAGTAATAAATTAAATGTAAAAAGAAAAAAAAAAAAAGAAGAAGAAGAAGAAGAAGAAGTTATATTAAATCTAAATTAATTGCGCGAGAGGCCCTCTACAACTCAGCATGGGAAAGATGCTGTCACGTAACGTTGCATTTAAAAATAGTAAAATAATAATTTAAATTAACAAATTAAAAATATTAAATGTCGCCCATAATTACAATACTTCAATTTACAGCTTAATCTTATATAACTTTATGTAGAGATATAAAGTAACTACAAAAAAAAAAAGGAGAAGCAAACAAACAAACAAAAGAAACTTTTATTACAAGGAAGAAACGTAATGAGCAAAAAAAAATATAATTTACTTTTTACTATAAGGAAGAAATGTAATTTTTTCACATGACAAGAAGTAGTATTATTGATATTACATTATGTATAGTTCATTCTATGTTCCATTTACATGTGATATTAAAAACAAAAATATATTTCTAACAAAAATATTTTACTCACAACTACAAGTAAAATATTTCAATGTCCATATTAAATAACATAATTTTATAGATATTTTATATAGAGAAAAGTAGTAATTTAAATTGAAAAAATTCTTATATTTTCACTTTAGCCAAATAACTACTATCACATATACATCTATCTGCAAGCACATTAAATGAACATATCTAATATGACCTAACAATATACACATCAATACCAACATATAAATTAAGTACATAAACATGAACAAAAAAAATACACCTTATATATATCTATATATATATATATATACACACACACACAAACAAGTCAAATAAGTGCAATCAAATATTCAATAAAACAGACATAGTGCCAGGCTGGTCTGTAGTAGAAGACAGTGGATGGTCAACTATTAAAAGATCAACCTCTGTCGAACTCAGCTGAGGTGGAGAAGGAGGTGGCTGGTCTGCATGAGCAGAAGACGATGGATGGTCAACTATGTCTATTCCCTCAACGCAGTCTGGCGAACTTTGAGGTGGAGGAGGAGGTGGCTGGTTTGCTCTTTGAGGAGAAACATGAGGCACATCCTCTAATCTTGTCATCGGGAAACTTAGGAGGTGTACTGCTAGATGGATCACTAACACCCTAACGCCCATGATCCACTGGGGTGGTACTACCAGAAGCATCATGAATGCCACCCTCTTCATCATGATCATGATCATCACCCTGATAATCATCATAACCACCCTCATATGGTGTCTATGTTATTGCATCATGATGTTGACCTGTATCCCTCATCGCTGTCAGTAACCTACTAGCTCCGATGATATGCCGGATGAGAGACATCATGTCCCCATCGAATGTGCCAATATATACAAAATATATAGTACATAAAAATAATTAGACAATTTCATTAAATAATTTAATAAAACAAGTTAAAGAACGTGCTAGAATAAATTTTATTCTAATTGATTAAAAAAACTAGATTAATTTAAAGAAAACATTAATATCACCTCTATCATCTGGAGGCTCAACCGTTGTGAAGAAGATGTTGGAACACCCTCTCCAATCAATCCCCGCTTATGGAAACAACAACGTGATAAACACATGGTCATCCTCACTGCGGCTCGAGAGAAATCATGGCTGGAAACTCTGCCAAGCCCCTCTTGGGCATCATCTTCCCCCACATGTGCATCCGGACCTGAGTGATCGGCTTAGGAGGACGACGGTCAAATGTATGCCTCGTCTCTAGAAACCTCTCAAAAAAAAAAACTCAAAAGCGAAAGGAAAGGTCTCCCTCCCATGTCTTAATCCACGACATCTATCTAAATCCATGCAAAACTGCCTAAAAAAATGGCAGACCATTTGACGCAACGTGGCATCTGAATCAAAGAATCAAAATAATACAAAAGAGGGAAACTAATGTGCTTCCCATCACAACTAAAGTGTGAAATGGTCATGACTACTAATGAGAGGCACCTAACCTCCTATGTAGCAAAAGAATAAATCCTTTGTTGTCCACCACAGACCTGAAAATCTAATGGGCAGACCGCATGAGGATCAACATATATCCCAGTGTATGCAAGTTGACTTTCAGTTGCAACACCATGGTGAACATCAGGGAACTGGGGAAAATCCTCCCCTCTCCTGGATAGGCCAGTGATAAAGTATATGTCCCCCTGAGTGGGCCTATACCATGTCGTAGGACCGACACAGAAAGCCTGCTCATGGGCACTCCATGGGCGATTCAGATGCGCCAATAAAACAAAGTGTGCCTTCAGGGATGTAGCCTCCTCATAGTACTTGAGGAAGCTTACATTCCTCAAGAGTGCTTGAGACGCTGTATTAATAGGGTGAGGGTATAAATTTCTCTACCTCTCTCTAGCCTACAATGTTTATACCATATTGTATGGGTTTTCTTGTTTCTCCTGCTCCTGTTGACGAATCTTTTACATGATTGTCATATAAAATACATCAGCCTCATAGATATATATATATATATATATATATATATATATATATATATATATATATATATATATATATTAAATGAAACATGTATTTATAAATATGGAAACATAACTTTCAATTCAAAAAAAAAAATTACTAGTATGCACAAAACATAGTGATGCACCAGTATCTGGGCACACATAAGTATGACACATCGTTGTTGGTTCACAAATTGAACTTTTTATAACGGTGCAACACATTTGTGCAATGATGCGCCCATATAACCTTTTCGCATTGGTACAGAACATTCAGGTTATCAAATGCACCAGGTGTGATGCACCGACGTATAATCTATTGCATCAATCCTGGTGCATTTTAGTTTACAAAATGCACCGCAAAAATAGCGGTGTGTTATGTTCACGCACCAGAATGTGGTGCAACCTGTAAATTTACAGGGCGCACCACTATTGGTGCAAGCCGAACGTATCAAACACACTACTGAAAAATGCAGAAAGAAATACTTAGTTTGATTTTGCCTTAATTAAATTGGGAAAATTTGAAATTCCACATCAATAGACAGCTTGGATGAGTTAACTAAAGTGACATGGTTGTTATCACTCAGTTGGCCTAGTTAATTTGAGTTAGGGGCATAAATTTCAGTTATATTCAGTGATTCATAAATTTTAGGAGCCTAGGTTGAGTTAATTTCAGTTGTAATTAGTTAAACTAGTTCTAACTGTTAAAAGAACTAGTTGGTGGTTATTTGAGTAGTGGGACATCAGTCTAATTCATAGATCATCTAGTTAACTCATCAATCATCTCATCCATGTAAAGAATTTGAGCTACCCAGCTGTGGTGGAGTTTCCAAGACAGTTACCCAGCAACTGTAAACTAGTTGAGTGTACAAGTGTTGCATGAGGTCAGGTGGACCATCCTTGGGAATTGCACATTGAATTAGAGAAATTTCCTATTTAATATGGGCTCAATTACTTAGTAATTGCACAAGGAAATAAGGGCTCAAGCAAAGGTAGACATTGACTAAGTTTGGGTGAGAGCCTCTGAGTGTGAAAAGAGATAGGTTATTCACTTGCAAGTCGTGCTCAGTTTAGAATAGCAATTGTAATACGTCTTTGTTCATCAGATTAATGCAAGTAGGCATTGGGGTTTTTAGCAGTTTTCTTTCCCCAGGAAAAATACTATTTGCATGATTTCTTATTGCATGTCTAAAATTATTGTTCTAAATTGTGAATTACTTTTCACAAAGTAGTAGAGTAGGTTTGTGTGTTGTGATTTTGATTAAAATTTCATGAGCAGATGCAAATAACACATAATTTCTACATGGTATCACAACAGGATTCACATTAGAACTAGTCCTTGAAGTCCTCATGTACAATGATCATTAAAGAACTAATGAGTTGTTAGGAGGCAGAGTGATGGAGCCCTAGTTCATGGCAGATCCAAAAGACCCAATGTGCAGACTTCTCAATGGAGCTAGAAGGCTGCTAGTGGGGAGATAAATGAGCCAATGTTTAGTGACACAAAATGGAGTTGTGATCATTGATATTGGAATATTGAGGAGCAGTGAGATTTCCTACAAGGAGATCGAAACTCAGAGGGAGTCTAGTTTCAGAGGGAGCAACTCTATGGAAGCTAGTACTTCAGGATTTGAGGAGATCATACTCATTATTCTAGCAGTTGCAGCAGCAGTGTGGAAGCAGTAACAGTATGAGTAGATCAGAGTTTGATTTGCTTGTAGCTATACCTCCTGGAGTGAGGTGGGGCGATGTGAAGCCCTAGTTCCAGAATTGTAGAAATTTGGGCAAGGTCCATTGAGGTGTTTTCCTCACGGATCATTACCCTTGCTACAGGGGCCCACAATATTCAGTAGCAGGACGATCAATTTCAGTCATATACTTAGGAGTCTATAGGAGTGTTGACAACAAAGAAGGAGGCTTAGTAGTAGAATCAAAAGCATCACAATTTTCCCAGTAGATAGTTGAGATGTTGCAGTAGTAGCAATAATAGTGAGAGTTGTTGCATGCAGTATGTTAGGGTCCTATAATTTATAGGATCATCTAATGATTATCTATTGATTTTCATGTTATGAGTGGTTGTAAATAATACTTCGTTCTGTAAATTATTTCCAATAAAAAAATAGAAAAAACAAGAAATAAAATGAAAAGGGGATATTATAAAAATGATATATGTATGAAAAAATAAATAAATAAAATATACGATAAAAAAAACCCTTAGAAAATAAAAATAAGCATTGATAGTCTAAATTTTGCATCAAAGGTTAAATAAATATGTTTAAATTAGTTTAATCGCACAATTTAATCGCGATTAACATAGTTTTCAATAAGGTTATTTGACGTGACAGTTTTTGTCGTTATGTAATAAATTTCATTCTATGATCTATGGTCATGATCTAACCCACCCAGATCAATGGTGGACGATCACTTCGGAACCCCCCCCCCCCCCCCCCCCTTGCCCCTCTGATAGTTAATCGAGGGGCGGGGGTATGAAAAGCGGGTTTTCCTAATCCTGCCTTTGCAACATGTCATCCCCTCATGGACTTCGGACCACCCCCCGCCTTAACTACTCACTGCTCACCCCCCCCCCTCCGAAATCCGCTTTTCTACTCTTCCCGCCTAAAAAGTAACCATTGACTATGCTCTACTCCTCTCCCGCCAAGTGGCACGTCTTTTCCCACTCCACTCCAATATGCTCTTGCCACATGGCACTTCTCCTCCAAGCGTCTCCCACTCCTATCACATCCTTGTGCTCATTATATAACGGTAAGTATCTGTTTCAGCACATGACCATTCCCAGATTAATGAACCCGCTCCGTTAAACGAACAATTGTCAACGGTACAAAGATCTGGTATATCAAATGAACCAGAAGCTCGTTCAGTCGGCCTTTCCTCTATGATCCCACTGCATTGAACGACTGAACCTGTTATTGTTACTACAACCAATCAACAAGCCAACCTGTTACTGCAACCAATCATCAAGCCACCTGTTTCATCCAACCAAATTCCCAAGTAGTCACACAATTTTATTCCTTTTTCTTTCCAACATGTTTGCAAAAGGTAAACCCAAATCCATAGCCGAAAACCCCAAGTTGCCCCCTATAATTGACTTAGACCACCAGCCTTTAGGGGATCAACAATATAAATCATTGAAACCAATTGTGAGACCGATTTCTACGAACTCCACAATTGGCTAAAACAAAAATATGTTGATCTTACTGACGAATTGGGCTTGTGGGACTCCTTCCTACCTCAATCCGTCTTTCATTGGACCCATAATTTTCTAGAATTTGTTGCATGGTGCCATTTCAGGTACATACCCAGTCAAAGGGCAATTGTGGCCCAAAACAATGATATTCTTTTCACAATTACCCATGACTCCATTTGCCAAATGCTGTAGATCTAGAATTCAAGCTCTCTGAAAACTTTTTTCAGTAGATTCCCTCACGGAACTCTACAAAAACCTCTCTTTCCCTCACAGAGCCAAAATCTTTAAGACATTTCTTCTTGAGAATGTCTGATTGTCGAAGACAAACCCTCCTTATCCATCCTTCATGTTCCCTAAAGTGACAAAACAAGTTATTTCTATAATTTCTTGTTTACTGGGCTATCAAACCGATTAATGGGTTGATGAAGCCATCATAGGTTTCCTATCAGTGTTTTCAACATAAGAAAAGCCTTCAATCATTTTTAATTACAGTGAATTCTTAGTAGAGGTCATCCATGAGTAGTTCCTTAAGTTTTCTACAGAAGGAGTCTTCAAAGATGCTTCAGTTTTAGTGTACTTGTTCCCATTCCATCAGGCAGACATATTTCAATTTCCATTACAAAAGCTAGATGAACGGGGAAATGCACAATCTGTGATTCATTGGACTTCCTTGGTAAGGAAGCATACCAATGAATTCACATTTGGTGATTATGTAGGCCAGTTTTTGTGCACAGTTTCCTGCCTACTTAATAGTGATGTCAAACTGAGAATTGGACCTGAGATTAAGAGAATTCTACATCTTGGTGAAAAATTAAAGACAGGTGACTGGTACCTGTATCAAAATTACAATGAGATCAGGGTGTATGGATGTGAATTGCCTCCATATAAATTGCCTAAATTTGTTCCTATTAGAATATTTTCAATAGAGTATATTAGGAAAATGATCAATATGGATTACCTACACTTTGTAACATCCAAGAGGAAATCTTAGTTCAAAATAAAAGCACATGTTGGGCCTTTCATTTGCAATACAAGGACAGTAGAAAAAGAATCAGATCTTCTACTCAAACAAATGAAGTTTAAACTCAGTTTCATTTGGTCATATGATCCTTTGGGAATAATATCAAAGTTGAGAGTAGAGCAAAAAACTACCTACACTCATACTCCCGTAATTGAAATTGATCAATACAGGAATCAAGATAAATGGCAGGAAAACACATTGTAGGAGGCAGAAGGACAAGTACTCTCTACAATGACATCCTAAACACCGGTGCCACAGGAAAAGGAGGATGAAAGGCAAAGGGAGGATGGTTCTCCTTCAATCATAGAAATTCAGGGGAAAGAATTCCAAATCTATAAAAAGAGGCCAAAAACCAATCCAATAGGAGAGTTTTCATAAGAAGAAAAAGTTTAGTCCACAATAGTTTTGATAGGTCCTTATACTTCTACTTTACCTCGAGTTGAAGACATTTTCATAGGGTCACCATCATATTCAACTTCTCAGGAACCTCTGGAAACATTTCAATCAGGAGAATTGGTTCATGATCAAGTTGAATCAAGTATATTTGCTAGGTATAACGAGATAAGGAAGAAAAATGAACTCCTGAAAGAAACCACATATTCTCAGTTTTGGAAGCAAACAACTTCATCTCAGCACAAACTTCTCTCTACTTTTTACACTGAGGAAGGGAAAATGTAGAGAGCTTTCTTAGAATATCAGGTTCCTTTTCCATAAACTACACATGAATACAAGAAGCCCATTTTTTCTTTCAACATTAATCAAATCCATGTTATTTATCAGATGGATTTGCACAAGCAAACAGGTGACATGTTGTATTCCACCTTGACAAACTCAGCAAAGGCGGCCTCCAGACTTCAGGTTTCATTCAACAATATTCAGTCTCAATTGAAATTAGAGAAAATATCTTCCTTATCTAAAGACACTAAGATAAATTCCTTAGAGGATTTAGTAATCAAAGTGGGATATGATCCCAGTAATTTAAAAGCAGTTGAGGAAAGTGTTAAAAGAAAAAAGGTTGACATTACAGCCCTAAAGATCCCCAGACAAATGAAATTGGCCAACAAGAGAAGGAGAAAGAAGACATGTTTAAAATTATCATTGAGCAGAATGGGCAGATTAAACAAATGGAGATTGAAATCGAGAAGCTACTAAAAGAGAAAGAACAATCAAGTAACTTAGCAGTCATTCCTCTCACAACAATTCCAATTGCAGGTACATCAAAAATAGGGGCTTCTACTTCAGTAGCTACTACAACAGAGATATAGTCTATAGATACATCAGAAGAATTTATCAAAGCTATGGAAGACTTATCCATCAAAGGCCAAGAGATTGAAAAGATGAAATCTTGGCTTAAAATCCTCTAAGAACATAAATTAAAAATTGACAACGTTTATGTGGCAAAGCTTCAAAAGACTCACAGGTTAACTCATAAAATTGAACAGTTACAGAATGAATCTGCCATGGCTTAGACAATTGCACAGGCAAATGAGAACATTTTGGTGGAAACCAATGAAGCTATGACTGAAATTTGGCCTTCCATCGAAATAATTTTCGAGCAGGAGGAATTGGTATAGAGATCAAAGGAGGTCATAGAAGAGATAAAGGAAAACTTGGGTTAGAAACCAAGTGAAGCCTCATCCTTAATAAGAATTTTGAACGCAAAGACCAAGGAAGAGTTGGAGGAATATGAGATCACTGATAGAACTGAAACAACACTTGAGGTAAGAAGAATTACTACAAAAAGGAATCTAATGCTACAGTTAGAAAATAAATGTCATAGCTTGGAGTCTAGCATTCATAAATCTCATAAGAAGTTTAGCATACTGCACCAGAAGGGGCTTCTAGGTTTTAAGGGAATTGGATATAAATTACTTCAGCTAGAGGATTATCAACAAAAGTTATATTCCATAGCGAGAGATGAACCCAAATTCCCCAACATAAAGGGAACCATCATAGGGGAAAGCTTTCATGGAAGGTTTGAACTTCGATTTACTCATTAAACATGAAATAAAACATCTTTTTGTTAGTTAAGCCTACTTTCTAGAAATATAATGAGGTGGATGAAACCTACAGAAAGTTAATTAAATTCTCTACCCCATATGAAGACATATGGGATAAACTTTATAAAAATCTTGAGTAAAGCAGGTATTCATCTTTGGCAATAAAGCAATAGTTTTTCCAGGCCGAGTCATCACCAGTAATTCTCAAAGTCAGTGCCAAAGCGTCACCAATTTTAGTTTTCCTTTATTCCTGTACTATTTTTGTAAACAATTCTTAGGATATTTTTTGGAAAATCTTGATATTTTAAGTCAATATTTTTTGATGAATTTGTATAAATACTTCATAATTAAAAATGCAAAGGGTTGAAACTAATATGAAGAAAGTAGATCCTCGATGTAAAGTTGTGCATGTAATGAAGTCAGCATTTCCCTTAATACAAAAGGTTTGTTCCAAGATTCATGTGTCAGGCAATTGGTGAAGTTTCCTCTCTTATAAAATAGTTATTTTTCCAGTCTTCCATATGTTCTTTCTGTCTTTATTGTTTAAAGAAGATTAAGGGCTGAATTTGTTTGAATAAACTTTGCTATGGCTTATAAACAATATCTATGTTTTCACTCTGATATTAAATATAGAATTCATCCTAGTGTGCTCTATGTTTAATTAAATCTAAATATTTTCATCCCATTCACCCCACAAATGCTTTAAAGATCCAAAAGCATGCATACCTTGCCCTTTTACCTATGTTCTACATTTCTTGTATTTAATCACCCAAGACTCGTTGGCTCCATGCCCAATGGACTGTCCTTGCAGTTTCAACCAAATATTTGAAAAAACCAAACTCATAACTCATAACTAGCCTAATATTTAAAAATATATATATAATAAAAAAATTAAAAATTAAAAAAAAAAAAAAAAAGAATTACTTAGAGCCAAGCAAGTAATAATCCACTGCCCAGACTTAATTCTCTCCCTGAAAGTTTTATAACTGTAGAGGATATTGAATTTGATTTACCTTTTGAGCATAGCCTTTTTCGTACCAAGTCAGAATCCTTTGTACCTGACATAGTTATTGATGAAAGTATTTTGAAACCCTATATCTCAAAGCATCAACCTATTAAACAAGAGTCCAGACTATGATGAAGATGTTGTAAAACAATTTAATAAGCTTGAAGTTTTGGTGACCGAACTAGATCAGGATGTGCACAAAGCTCTTATTCATCAACCATCGAAATCTTCACCTTCTTCTTCTACTGCCTCATCACCAACTCCACCAGTGATTCCCCCTATTACTTTTTCCCCTCCAATAATTCCCCTTATTACCACTGTAACCATTTCATCTACTATCCCTGCCACCACCACATCAACTCAAGAAAGTGTTGTACCACTGAGATAATAGTGGTCAGTTATCAATGCCAGAGCATCTAAGATCATTGTTTTGGGGGTTTTTGTTTTAATTTGGAAGACCAATGAATAAAACAGATGTAACATTTTTTGGGGACTTGCATCTTGTTATGACGAGATAAAAGTTTAGAAGGAGGAACGATGGCTCTGCAACGCGAAGGAGAATACGGTTTACTTGACGTGGGTGCAAGTTTATGCAGCAGATGGCAGACCAGGACAGCTCCACGTAGGTCGGGCCTGGGGCTATTGTTTCACCCTAACCCTGCATTAGCAATACGGTATTTTGTGTTTTTTACTGTGTTACTGTGCAGGTTCTATCAACTCCCACCTTTCACCCTCCGTTTAGGTTTGAAACCCTTTCGCTTTCACCCTACAGACCCTTGGTAGTTATAGGCAGCTGGCGTTTGCGAGCCCCCGATAGCTATGGACCTCGATCTTATTGATTACTCGAAGGACCCGCTGCCGAAGGGAGCTATTTGGTCAATGTCGCATACCTACAAGGAGGACCGTGTTCTGTTTAGCAGTGATCTAAACGAAGCCATCACCGACCTTCTTCCGATCTTAGGGTCTTGCAACCACTCCGTTATCCTACTAGACGAGCCCCCGACCTGGTCGTCCCTCTCCACTCTGCCGTCGTCACCGTCCTCGTTAGGGTTTGCTTCCGGTTGCCTAAACCCTAATCCCCCGGAGCCCTGGGTCGGTCCTCCACACTCCTTTTCCTGCGGACCCTCTTCCGTTTTGGTCAGCTCGTCAGCCCCATCAACATCGATGACTCCGTCCTCGTCGCATCTTCCCGACCCTCATTCTGGAAGCTTCACAATCATTCCACCCCTATCAGACGCCCTCCCATCTGCATCTTCCCCTCGTCCTGAGGACCATTCTGTCCCCAAGCTAAGCTCTGACCCAAAGGAGTCCTTACCTGAGGAAGTGAGACCCCGTAAGAAGGCCCGGTGCTTCAGATCTAAAATTGACGACGTTTTTCTGCGGCTGGAGGAAGATATTCAATTGGAAGAATCCATGGATATTGCAGACAGAGTACTGGTCGGAAGGACATGTGGTAGGAGCCATTCGGCGGAGCAGTTAAAAGCTTGGGCCTCCGAAGTCTGGGGACATCACCTAGCAGACCTTCCGACTGTCCAGACCTTTGTCAGGGGTTGGTTTGCATTCAGGTTTGCTAGACCAAACCATACCAATTGGGTATTATCTTCTTATTGGCACTTCGAACATGTGCCTGTTCTATTGAAGCACTGGTCACCCCTCTTTGATCCCGAATCAGAGCAGATAGGGGTCGGCCCAATTTGGATCAGGCTGCCAGGGCTCCCCCCCCCCCCACTTTTGGTCGGAGGAGATTTTCAAGCGCATCGGCAATTCCCTCAGCACTTATATGGGGTTTGAAAAATCCTACCTCGCTACTGGTAAGATGGCTTATGCCAGAATTTTGGTGCACATGGATACAAGAGGAGGACTGCAGGAGCACATCACCATCCAATGGTGGAACTATACTAGGAAGCAAATTCTGGATTATGAAGGGGTACCCTACAGATGTCGACGCTGCCACAAGGTTGGCCATGTGTTTAGGGACTGCCCGCTGAATGCCAAAGGGGGACAGAGGCCTCGCGAGATTGCTTCGAACACTGATACTTCTCAGGATCCTCCCCAGCACGCACAGGAAGCTGAGGAGCAGCCGCCGCAAGCTGCAGCTGAGGAAAGAAGGGAAACGGATCTTGGTCCCAAGAAGAAGCGGGGAAAAGCTCCACTATGGCCACCCTCTCCTCCACTGACGAGAGCTCGGGCGGCTTCAGGGGACGCTTTCACCGTGGGTACGGTTTTCTTTTCTTCCCCTATTTCTTTCTCTGTATCTGATATTTTGTCTTCTTCATATGCGGTTTCACAAGTCAGTATCCCCCCCTTTGAATGTTTCCCCTCGTCCATCTCCCTCCTCTCTGGTCTCCCTCCCTCTATCCGGAACCTCCCGACAATCCCTAATCAACCAACATTGTTCCATCGCACCCCCTCCCCCTGTTTACCCCTCTCCACAACCCTCCCTTCCGGTGGCCCTTTCTTCCCTGCAACCCTCTCCCCCCCTCTGCACCGACCACTGCTACCCTACTCACTCCAAATTCTGATCACAAGGCTATGATGCGGTAGGGTTTGGGGTGGTTCCTTTTCCCTATCTTCCCAAGCTTCCTTGGGGCAACCCTCCTCTCTAACCAGGGCAAAAAATTAGGCTGGGGAGGAGATCGCTACGAGAAAACAGTCAACTATTCCATGGGGCCTTAGAGCAGAGACAACCCTATTCCCCCCCCCCCCCCCATGAAGATGCTCTCTTTCAATTGCCGTGGGATGGCTAGTCCCGGGAAAAAACTAGCCCTGAGGTGCTTGTTCTCTTCGGAAGCTGTCGACATCATCTTTCTCCAAGAAACCCTAGGTCCAACTTGCTCTATCTCCTCTCTCCTTGAATCCTGGCTCCCGAGCTGGACTTTTCACTCACTTGATGCTACGGGTCGATCTGGTGGGATTACCCTGGGTATCTGCACTCGCTCTACCAAACTAATTAATGTCTGGGGAGGCAATGGCTTCCTGGGAGCGGATATCTACTCATCCTCCCTGGAAGCCAACTTTAGAGTCATCAACATATATGGCCCCTGCCGAGAGAGGGCTGATTTCTGGAGGAAGTTGCTATCTTCATCTATCATGCAACTTGACAATATTATCCTTGGAGGAGACCTGAATTTCTCTATGGGGTTTGTGGAGTCATGGGGACTTCAGGCACAAGTGGACACTCTGTCTGTATTTTTTGAGAATTTGTTGGATAATCATAACCTTATAGACATCCCTTCAGCGAAAATTAAGCCCACCTGGAGGAACAATAGAACTAGGGAGGCCAGCTTGGCAAGGAGGCTTGATCATTTTCTCATCAAAGAAGCTCTGGCTAACAGTGGTATTCACATTAGACAATGGGTCGGCTCGGGAGGGTTATCAAACCATAGGCCCATATACCTGGAAATCCAAGATGTTGTCAAAAATCCCAAGGCTCCCTTTAAATTTAACTCCACCTGGCTAAAGGATGCCAGCTACACGAAGGCAGTGGGCGATTTTTGGAAGGCTCACCCAGTGGACAGAGAGGGTAACATAGCAGAAGACTTTGCTCGCAACATGCAGGCATTGAACTCCCTCTCAAAAGAGTGGGTTCAAAGGAAAAGAGTGGGTTCAGAAGAGGAGGCGATCGCATCAATGGAAGAAGGTACTGGAGGGATCATAGAATCCCAAGAACAAAAATACAGGATGGCCTCTCTTCTTCAAAAACGGACTCAAATTCTAAAAGATAGAGAGGAGAGTTGGAGACTTCGCATACGTGCTATATGGCTCAAGGAAGGAGATGATAACACCAAATTTTTCCACAAGCATGCAAATGGAAGAAAGGTAATTAATACCATCTGGGAGCTCAAAGATGGTCAAGGATGCCCTATGAAAACCTTCAGCGAATTGGCAGGCCTGGCGAATACTCACTTCAAGGGCATATACAAAGAACCTCCCATTGCCACCCTAGCCGAAGTCATGCAAATTGCACAGTCTTTTCCCAGATTTGTGGATCAGGAGGTAGAGCAAGACCTGATAAAGGAGGTAACCCTTGGAGAGCTAGAAGCAACCCTTAAGTGGTTAAAGAAGGACAAGAGCCCTGGATCGGATGGATGGACAGTTGAATTCTACTCTGCTTTCTTCGAAACCCTTGGGTTGGACCTTTTAAGACTGATAGAAGAATGTCATAGGAAGGGAAGGATGTGGGAAAGCCTCAACTCCACGTTCATAGCTCTTATCCCTAAATCTGATAACCCCTCGACCTATGACGATTTCAGGCCTATCTCCTTATGCAATTGCATATACAAGATTATTGCAAAAATCATCGCCAACCGCCTCAAGCCAGTCCTGTCTTCACACATTTCCCCTGAACAGTTTGCCTTTTTACAGAACAGACAAATCCATGAGGTAGTAGGCATGGCTCAGGAACTCCTTCACTTTGCCAGACCAAAAGCCTCAAAGGAATGATTTTGAAAATTGACCTTTCCAAAGCCTTTGACAGAGTCAATTGGCTTTACATTCGCATTCTGTTAACCCAACTTGGCTTCCCCTACTCCTTCATCAAGTGGATCATGTGCTGCATCACAAACATCTCATACAATGTGCTAATTAACGGCTCTGCTTCTCCCTTTTTTCATGCGGAAAGAGGTCTGAGGCAAGGTTGCCCCCTTTCCCCTCTTCTCTTCCTTCTCATTATGGAGGGCCTTAGCAGAACTATCAGAGATGAACACAGACAAGGGCGAATAAGGGGAATTAAAATCACAGAAGCCTATATACTCACCCACCTATTATTTGTGGACGATGTGCTAGTCTTCCTTAATGGAGGTATAGGGGATATCACATCCTTCCATCGCACCCTGGCCACTTTTCTGAAAGCTACGGGTATGGTCCTAAATGAGGCAAAATCCACCATCATTGCCACAGGTTGTTCACAACATGAAGTACAGTTTGCCCTCCAGAGATTTGCATTTGCTGAAGCATCTCTTGAAGAAGGTCTGAGGTACCTCGGGTATAGGCTAAAACCACACGGCTACAAAATTGCAGACTGGACCTGGCTTATTTCAAAAGTTGAAAGGAGACTTAACATCTGGTATCACAAATACCTGTCCAGAGCAGGGAGGTTGGTCCTCATTAAAGCTGTTTTGGAAGCAACTCCGGTTTATTGGATGACACTGGCTTGGATCCCTCGAGGCATTCTGGCTCGCCTTCAAAACATCTGTTATTGTTTCTTATGGAAAGGGAAATAGTCTGGGAGAATTTTTGCTTGGGAAAACTGGGAGTCTTTGGCCCTACCGAAGCGATGGGGGGGTTGGGGAATAAAGCGGCTGGATATATTCTCAAAGGCACTGGCAGCAAAGTTAGGATGGCAATTACTCAATAACTACAGTCTATGGATGAAGGTGGCCGTCTCCAAGTATATATCCCCCTCTAACACTTTTGACTGGATTAGACAAGACCAAAGGAACACTGCCAATATCTCCATTATCTGGAAGGCAGTCATAAGCACTAAGGCACTTATTCGGAATGGTCTGACATGGAGGATCCGGTCTGGAGCTTAGGTGCGGTTAGGCTTAGACCCCTGGGTGGGGTGCGGAAACGCTCACAGGCTATCTGAGGAGCTGAGAGCACACCTTTCGGAACTCGGCATTATGAATATCAGTCACATTGCCGATGAGGAGCACTCCTCTCTATTTCAGCAGGCCTGGAAAACAGAACATGACCTAAATTTACCGCAGATTTGGCAACAGGAGTGGAGGGATTACTTAAAAGCCCTGACCGAGGCTCATATTAGAATTTCAGAGGGGGATGACGAACTTATTTGGGCATTTGCTAAACATGGAGTATACTCCCCCAAGATAGGATATCAGGTGCTGATGGATCCTTACAAGCCCCCACTCTCAGAGCTATGGTGGAAGCATTTGTGGAAGCTGAAGGCAGCCCCCTGAACAAGACTCCTTATGTGGTCCATTCTCCGGAACAAGGTCCCAACTGGTGCCAACCTGATGAAACGATCCTTCTTAGGCCCATTCTGGTGTTATCTCTGCAAGAGTGGCAGTGAAGACACGGACCACCTTTTCCTTCACTGTCCCAGTACACAAGAACTTTGGAACAACCTCCTTACTTCACTCTCCTCCTCTCACCGATGGCAGGGTACAAATTTTGCAGACTCATGGAACCGTTGGTGGCAACTAGCAACTGACAAAGAAAAGAACATCCCTCTCCTTATATGTTGGGCCATCTGGATAGCCAGAAACCAAATAATCTTCCAGCAAAAGGACCCTCATTGGCCCTCAATTACTACCATAATCCTAGCCAATTATAGCTCCATTCCTGAAGGGGACTCCCAGCCTGCTCTTAGCACTATTACGCCAGAAGCCATCAACACCTCCCAGCCATGGGCTTATTTCGATGGGTCGGCCCATGAGACAGGTTGTGGAGGGGGTGCCATCCTACACCTATCTAAAACCCACTCCTTCAGAATACAAATGGGGCTGGGAAGGGGGAAAAATAACTATGCTGAGCTCCTTGCAGCCAAAAACATCATACATTATGCATTGAGCAAACACTGTCAGCATTTACAGCTTTTTGATGACTCTAAGATAATATGCAACTAGTTAAACAAAAAATCATAATGCAATGAATACTCTCTCAAACATATTATGGATGAGGCACACATACTTATATCACATTTTGACTCTTTCTCTTGCCACCACATCTACAGGGAACGTAACACAGCTGCTGACCACCTATCCAAGGAAGCAGCGCACCGGGACGATGCTAATTGGTTGATTCAGGAGGAACGCGATGGCAACTCTTATCAGTATTATCATAGGCCGTTTATAGACCCTGGAGTATAAACAAGGTGTTGTTTTTTTGGAACTGACTCTTAATTTAAGGATCATCTGTAAATATTCATACAGTTTTTTATGTGTTTACTTCAATACCGGTCTCTCTGCGAAGAGTACAAGCAACATTCACAAATGCTTATTTTTTTGAACAGCTCCACCCCAGAGGTGGAATCCTAGTTTTGCGTTTTGGATTGTCAGTATGGTATACCATATGAATATGCTTTGCATCTACAAAAAGTAATTTTCTTATTAATAAAGGAAATTGCGACTTTTTCCACTAAAACAAAAAACAAAAACAAAAAACAAAAAAAAACAAAAAACCAAAAAAAAACAAAAAACAAAAAACAAAACAAAAACAAAAGAACAAAAAAACCAGATGTAACACTATAATGCCTAACCTTTTGGGTAATATTAATCCCAAAGTAGAGGGCTGCTATAAAATTTCACACAGTGATAAAGTTTGAATAGTGGTGAGCAGAAACAAAAAATAATATGGTTATTACAATTTTCAGATAGAAAATTAAACAATTATAAGTATGAAAACCTCTGACCGATGTTCAGAAGGTTCAAGAGAATATGCTTATGCTTACAACAAGATGTTGATGATTTATTGATTCAGAGGGAACTAATTAAACAGACAGTTCATTAATCCATTCTCTTTAATGATTATCACTTCAGAAGCTTATAGGAATAGATTGAGACACAATTATTCCTACCTAGGTATCTCTGTAAGACATAAGAATATGAAGAAAAACATAATGTGTTACTGGAAAAACTTACAAGAAACACAAACTGTGTAAAACTGAATTCAGAATCCTTTGCTTTGTATTAAGGGTCCAAAAAAGCTAGTACATCAAAGGTTTACAAATGCTTCTTCAAGAGTGAATTCTCTTTCAATGGTCAACCTGGTTCAATGGTGACAGTGAACCCTTAATAACTCGAGTAGAGAGTTATTTCTACAATAGTAGAACTAAGAAAATAACCTAAATTGTTTAAGGATTTATTCTAGGAAAAGGGAATATCTTCATGCAAGAAGATAGAGACAGCTATTGAACTGTTGCTTGTTGTCCCTGTTATTTAGGTTCTGCTGGCTTTGGTCTTTGATATTTTTCCCTTTAAGATGCTTGTCTGTTTGATCGTCACACTAGAAGTCATATTCATAATCTGATACTCTTTGACCTTATTGACTTGTCAATATCCTTTATTGTGCCTTTACTTTTACTGTACATTTCAAGTTTTTACTGTGTATTGCATAGTAAATCATTTAGTTTTTTCATGTCTCAATATTAGGTTGTTGGATATTGATCATCTCTTTATATTTTAACTGTATGTTTTATCTTCCTCCTCTGTTTTGTCTTTTAACTGTGTAAATTGTTTGTTTTAACATTTACTGTGTAAATGATTTCTTTTGCTCTGTCTTTGGTTTAGACCTGATTTTTGTTTGTACAGGAAAATCATTTGAATTCATTTCTCGAGAATCTGGAACAAACAAGTATTTAACCGGTATAAAAATCGTTTATCTAGTCTCCTGGTCTTCTGCTAATCACCTGCAAAATACAACAACTGTTAAGAAAAACACAGGTTGACAGGGAGGGCCGCAATGGTTTCATTTGAGTTGAAAGGTCTGCGGATGGTGTCCGGAGCATTTTCGGGAGGTAAACAATGGTTAAATCGGGCTTAGGGTGGCGCAGGAGGGTTATACAGGTTTAACTGTGTAAACGGACGAAAAGAGCGAAAGTGAGGGTTTTGGCGTTTAAATAGTTAATGGTTAACTTTTTAAAATTTGGCACAAAGTGAACAGTGGATGGTTTTGTCGTATGCGGGGAGCGATTTCGGAGGCTCATCGCACCGCTTTTGGCCGTGAGGTGGTTTTTCTTTGAGGGTACGCGAGTTAACGTGGGAATGACACATAACCACAAGGGGCCCGAGCAAAACCACAAATTTCGCGTGCTCTTGGGCCTTTAAAGATCAGAGATTGGGAGCGTGCGATATGGTTGTGGATCGTTAGATCTAGGAGCAGGTGATCGGACGGCTATCACGCGATCGAGACGCACGGTGGGAGTAGGCGCGAAGATTAGCGGGTCCGGGGAATAATTACAAGTGATTTGTAATTATTTTAATGAATAAAGTGTGGATTAAACATATCGCGATGGGTTAATGGAGTGGGACCAAGGTTAACAGCGGCGGGGTTTATGGGTTTTTAGGAAAAATAGGAAAATAACAAGGGGAAAGTGATTTTTCAAAGGGGAATGGGTTTCACACTAGGGAAAAGGGGTTTTTAGATAGGGAAATGAGTTTGGAGGGTAAATTGCTAGGAAAATGTGTGAAACCAAGGGGAAAAGGTGAAAATGAAGGGAAAAGGGCATTTTCTTAGGAAATGATGGGATAATGAGGAAATTAGTAAGTATGCAGTGGGGAATGAAATGAATGAGGGGAAGTTAACCAAATCAACGTGTGAACATCTTTTCACCTTCATCACTGCTCCTGCACACTGCAACACATGATCAAGCATGATAAATGTGCTTATGTCTCAATCAACATTGTACTTCTGCAACCTTTTTTCTACCTACCCCTTACTTACCTTAACCTTTTTTCTTCACTTAATTGGGTGCATTTAGGCTAGCAAACCCTTTTCTTTCTTTTTTCTTTTGAAAAACAAACTATCTAATTCTAACCTTATAACATCCAAGGGCTTAGATTAAACTGATGAGCTCCTTATTATTCTCTACCTAACTACTGATCTGCCAAGATTAAACAGTTTGGCTAGATCTTTATTCTCTAATTAAAAACATGAAATTTAAAGCATGAACTAGTCAATATTAAACTATTTGACTGTCATAGGTTGTGGCATTTATGAAAAGCTGCACACAACCATTATTTTGCATAATAAATTAAAAGTAGTGGCAGTTGGACTTGCCCACTTTCAGAGTTTATTGCTTTTTGCTTTTCTCTCTAACCTAACATTTTATTTTTGCCTCCATTTTTTAGGGCATCTATTCTAACATTTTCTTTGATATGGACATATTTATCAAAATATTTCCTAACACTTTTTATTCAATATTATTTTTGTCCATATCCTAGCTTAACATTTTTTGAAAAATATTTTCATTTTTTGACTAATTGATCCTAACTTACCAAAACCAAAAAATGCTACAACAGAAAGTACAATCCCACTCCCTTTAATACCTCCCATATCAACACCTATTTTATTTTCATCATCTTCTCATTCCCAATTACCAATCATGGTAGCTCATTATGCGCCCCCCGGTCCTACCTGGACAACTTAATGCCATGCCACAAGATTATCAGAGCCGAATACCTCAATTTGATGGCATAGGGCCAATCACTGCTTAATAGCATATAGACAAAATGAATGATTATTTATATTTGCAATAAATTGATGATGATGATGTGAATATGAGACTATTTGCCCAAAGTCTCATAGGAGAAGTTAAGAAATGGTTTAAAGTATGTCCAACTGCCTCCATCCCAGATCTCACATAATTTCACCAAACTTTCCTCAAAAGATGGGAAGTAAAGAATAATCCTCTCCAAATCTTGGCTAGATATCAGAGTATACAGAGATCCCCTGCTGCAACAGTCCAAGACTATTGCACTAGATTCAATAACATTTACAATTCTATCCCAGCTGCAATACAACCCCCACCAGGACTAGCTTTGATCAAATTTCCAGATGGTTTTGATCTAGACATGTCTTACCAACTGAGGGAGAGAAATCTTGCTACCCTTGAGGAAATGCAGAGGAATGTAGTCATTGTGGAATAAAATATGTTGGCAAAGAGAGCTAGGTTAAAGGCTGAGAGAAGAGTCACTATTAAAGAAGAACCTGCTTCTTCTTCATCAGATGTTAAGTTGGATACCTTAGTTAAAACCATGGAAAGAATGATGGAAAGGATAAGTTTAACTGATAGGGCTCCTCCAAGGGATAATCAAGGTGGTCCTCCAATTAGAAATCCTAATTTTAGAAGAAAAAAAAAACCCACCTCAAATCAGATAGGGAGAATAGAGAGGCCAAATTGATTAGCAACAAATTAGACCTCCTTTCCAAGAGAATTATGCACATGAAGAAGCTAAGATATCAGAGGATCCTAAAGAAAATCTAATAAACTTATTTGAGGAAAGTGAAATTGATCACATTTTATTAACTAAAGAGGAGCAAGATTTGTTCTTGCTATCGCAACCAGAAGTCATACCTTTAGAGTCAAATGATTATAAACAAGGATACCAAAATGATATCATGGAGGTGCACAAATAGTACAATTTGAGGAGTAAAAAGGTTGTTGAAAATCCTCCCAATAAAATTCAGAATGACACCCCTTCTACTAGCCATCCAAAGAATGATTCTCAGAAGGAGACTTCTAAAAAACATGAGACATCTTTCAGTATTGAAAATGAATTAGCTAAAGTAAAAATTTATATTCCTCTAACATAATTAATTAATAAGAATGCATATAGATCTCAAGTCATGAAGGCTCTGAAGATAGGGGAAGGGATAGACATAGTCAACTTAACTGATGACCAACCTGAGTTATTGTTTGGGCCTGAAGTTGAAGGGAAGTCTCAGGATGGTAGTGTGCCACCTTTCTATATTAGTTTGAACATTCATGACAAAATTATGCACAATGTTATGCTTGATTTTGGTGCTTCGCACAATCTTATGCCTAGAGCCATCATGGAGAAGCTAGGATTAGACATAACAAGACCCTACAAAGATTTATATTCTTTTGACTCCAGCAAAGTGAGATGCTTAGGTCTCATCAAAGATTTATGTGTTACTCTTGTCCAAATACCAAAAAAGAGTGTGGTAATGGATATTGTAGTGGCAGACATACCTCCCAAGTATGGAATGTTGCTATCAAGATCACGGGGAGCAAAGTTACAGGGTACTCTGCAGATGGACACGACCTATGTTACCATTCCTGTTTTTTGTCAGCAGAGAAGGTTATACAAGGAAAAATTAATGAAATATATGGTTAGCAGTCAAGATAAGCCAAATAATTACCCCACGTATTATGTGCATTCAAATATGGATTTCTTTATTTTGTATAATGATGAATGTGTATAGGGGTAAGTGTCACATGGAAGTTGAATTGAGTAAGACAGAGGAAATAAATTGGATACTGAGAAACAAGATGAAGAGGGAGAGGCCCTTTGGAACATGGATTTTGATGGGGTTGTGAGCAAGGAAGGAGGAGGGGCAAGTTTGTTCATCCCAAACACACAAACAAATGTAGTAAAGGGACATGCTTATAAGCTTAATTTCCAATGTACAAACAATATAGCTAAATATGAAGTACAAATTTTAGGACTACAAATTTTGAAAAGGTTGGGAGCTAGAAGAATTTTTGTACATGGGGATTCTAAACTCATCATTAACTAAATTGAAGGTGAGTACTCGGCTAAACACCCTAGACTAAGAGCCTACAGAAATGTGGTCTTAGACTTTCTACTATGTTTTCTTGAATATCAATTGTTTGTTATCCCTAGAGGGAAAAATATCTTAGTCGATGCTTTGGCTACTTCAGCCAGTACTTGTAAATGTTATTCCATCCCAATAGAAAATATGAGGTGGAAGTGAAACACAGGTCAGTTGTTCCAGATAATGTAACATATTGGCAGTTTTTTGGTAGTGATAAGCAGGTAGAAAATTTGATACAGTTGAAAGAAGAGTTTGAGTGTGTACATATTGATGCAGATAATGATGTAGATGATAATATAAATGAAATAGTGTTGAATGACACTGATGATAATATAGAGGCACTAGAGGTTCTATAATTTAAAGATAATGTTTTACCAAGAGGATTAGTGCCATTACAAGAGCTATTTGATTTTAATGATGTAGCCAAAAGTAGAACCTTTAGGAGATGAGGTTGAGGACTGTAATATAGGTACAAAGGAAAGTCCTAAGATTGTAAAGTTGTCCAAATCCTTACCTCCTAAAGAAAAACATGAATACATTAAGTTATTAAAAGAAATTTCTGATGTGTTTGCTTGGAGTTATGAAGACCTAAAATCATATGATACCACTATAATACAACATAGCATTCCCATCATAGAAGACCAAAAACCCTTCAAGAATAAATAAAGGAGGGTAAATCTAGTTACCTTTGATAGAAAAGGAAGTTAAAAAACTCTTTGATTCAAAAATCATTGTACCCTTAATATTTTCAAAATGGGTGTCTAATCTAGTGCCAACAAGGAAGAAGATAGGAGAAATAAGGTTCTGTGTAGATTTCACGCATTTGAACAAAGTTTCTCTCAAGGACCACTGCCCCCTACCTAAAATGGATCATATCTTACAGAAAGTAGTTGGTTCCAGCAGAATTTCTTTGTTGGATGGTTTCTTGGGATATAACCAAATTCTAGTACATCCTGATGATCAGCATAAAACAACTTTTACTACACCTTGGGGAACCTTTATGTATGTAAAAATGTCCTTTGGCCTTATGAACGCAGGGGCCACTTTTCAGAGAGCTATGGATATTGCATTCGCTCGTGAGAAGGATAAGTTCATTATAATTTACCAGGATGACATTACTGTATTTTCCAAAACAGAGGAAGATCACCTCCTACACTTAAGGAAGGTTTTTGAAAATGCAGGAAATATGGTATTTCCTTGAACCCAAAAAAATATATTTTTGGTTTAAATGAAGGAAGGGTACTTGGCCACATTATTTCAAAAGAAGGTATCACAATAGACCCCAACAGAGTTGAATCCATAATGAAGATTGATCCTCCTAGGAACAAAAAATAAGTCCAGTCTTTTATCAGTAGGATCAATTTCCTAAGAAGATTCATTCCAAACCTGGCCGAGATTTTCAGAGCAATCATAAACATGCTGAAGAGAGATACTGAGATAAAATGGAATAGTGAGGCTAAAAAATCTTTTAGTGAAGTAAAGATAGCTTTGAAAACTGCTCCTGTTTTAATTAGCCCTTATTTTACTAAAGATTTCATGATTTTCTCTTTTGCATCTAAACACACCATTCAAGTAGTTCTCTTGCAGAAAAGCAGTGAAGGATTTGAACAACCTATAGCTTTCTTCAGCAGAGCTTTGAGAGATGCCTCCTTAAAGTACAATATTATGGAAAAACAAGTCTTTTCTCTAGTAAAGGCATTGAAAGACTTTAGGGTGTACATTCTCCATTCCCATATAATTGCATTTGTTCCAAGTGTTGTAGTGAAAGATATCCTCACTCAGACTGATCCAGATGGGAAAAGAGGCAAATGGATTGCAATAATCCTAGAATATGACATTGAAGTAAAACCTACTAAGCTCATCAAAGGTCAGGGATCCGCTAAGCTAATGGTTGAGCCAAATTTCCATGCACTAGACATAAATTTTATAGTTACACTTGATGAACAAGAAGAGCAGGCAACTCCACAAGTATCAGAAGCATTTGCTACCTCTCCTTAGTATGCATATATTATCTTTGTTTTACAAAATTTACAAGCTCCTCCTAGTTTAACAAAAACAAAAGCTATGTTTCTCAAGTTAAAAGAGATGAAATCTTGTATTTTAGATCAGAATGTGTATTGGAAGGATGTTGGGGGTATTTTGCTAAATTGTTTAGTGAAGGATGAAGCAGACAAGGCTATGGAAGAATTTCATCAAGGAGACTGTGGATGACATTTTTAATGGAAGAACACAACCAACAAATTCCTAAGAGTTGGTTTCTACTGGCCTACCTTGTTTGCAGATGTTTATAAGATAGTTTCAACATGCCATCATTGTTAAATCTTTGAAGGCAAGAGAAAACTTTTGCCATTACCTTTAAAGCCCATTTCAGTTGAGGTTCCTTTCCAACAATGGGGCCTACATTTCATTGGAGAAATCCATCCAAGCTCCTGAGGTCAACATAAATGGTTTTGGCAGCTACTGACTACTTCACTAAGTGGATTGAGGCCATTCCAACTAGAAAAGCTACAAACACCGTAATTATTCAAATTTTAGAATGTAATATTCTTTCCAGATTTGGATGTCCACATAAAATCATTACTGACAATGTTGTTGCCTTCAAATCAAAGAGATTGATTAATTTTTGCCACAAGTATCACATCAAGTTAGGACACTCTACTACTTATTACCCACAAGGGAATGGGTTATATGAGTCTTCTAATAAGAGTTTAGTCAACATTATGAAGAAACTATGGCAGAAAATAAAATAAAAATCTTGGCACAAGAAGTTGATTAATGCTCTGTGGGCTGACATAATTAGCACAAAGAATTCTATTGGAATGTCTCCTTTCCAATTAGTATATGGAGTGGATACAATTTTTCCTACTTCCCTGGGAATCCTTGTGCAAAAATTATTGCAAGAATCACAAGTCGAGCCAAATGATGTATAGATAAGGATAAATCAAACAATACAATTGCAACAAACTAGGGAGGAGGTTTACAACAAAACTCAGATAATTAGGACAAAATAAAAAAGATCCATGACAGGAGAACGAAATCATATGACTTCCAATTAGATGACCTTGTGTTGAGATGGGACTCAAGAAATGAAGACAAAGGTAAGCATGGGAAACTTGATTGTTTGTGGAAAGTACCCTATAAAATTGAAGCTTTACAAGGTAACAATGCATTTTTTTTTGAAAGACTTGACTGGAGAAGGACTGCCAGGAGGATCTGTCAATGACAGACTACTCAAGCACTATTTTCTTCCAGAATAGATAAGTTTTTCATTCAAGTCGTTGTAAATATCATTTTATCATTTTACTACAAGAGAGGGTGGCTAACATCATGAATTGAAGCCCGAAAAGAAGGCCCTAAGCTTCTGGTAAGTTGTTGCCAATATTTATAATAACAACATGTAATCAATTCAGTTGCTGAATAAGAACAAGATACCTAATGGACAAAGACTACTGATTTACAATGTTCTTTGCACCTCACAAGGAGGATACCATCCCCATTAGATCCATTGTAAGGGTCCTATAATTTATAGGATCATCTGATGATTATTTGTTGATTTTCATGTTATGAGTGGTTATAAATAATAATTCATTCTACAAATTATTTCCAAAAAAAAAAAAAAAAAATGAAAATGGGATATAAAAAAATGATATATGTGTGAAAAAATAAAATAAAAAATATGATTAAAAACCCCTTAGAAAATAAAAATAAGCCTTGTTAGTCTAAATGTCGCATTAAAGGTTAAATAAATCTGTTTACATTATTTTAATCGCACAATTTAATCATGATTAACATAGTTTTCAATAAAGTTCTTTGATGCGATAGTTTTTGTCATTATGTAATGGAGTTCGTGCTATGATCTATGGTCGTGATCTAACCCGCCCAGATCAATGGCGGATGATCACTTCAGACCCTCCCCCCATCCCCGCCCCTCCGACATCAAAGGAGGGGGGGGGGGTGTTTGAAAAGCGGGTTTTCCTAATAAAAACCGGCTTTGCAACATGTCATCCCCTCGTGGACTTTGGATCCCCCGCCCCCGGCCCCTCCGACAGTTTATCGAGGGGGGGAGGGTCCGAAAAGCGGGTTTTCCTAATCCCACCTTTACAATGTGTCATCCCCTCATGGAATTTGGACCCCCGCCCCGCCTAAATTACTTACCGCTCACCCTCCCTCTGAAATATGCTTTTCCACTCTTCCCGCCCAAAAAGTAATCGTTGACTCTGTTTTACTCCTCTCTCGCCAAGTGACACGTCTTTTCCCTCTCCACTACAATATTCTCCTGCCACATGGCACTTCCCCTCGAAGTGGCTCAAGATCTATACATCCTTGTGCTCGTTATATAACCGTAAGAATCTGTCTCAGCACATGATCGTTTTCATATTAATGAACCCACTCCATTAAATGGACAATTGTCAATGGTAGAATGATCTAGCATATAAAACAAACCAGAACCCCATTCAGTCGACCTTTCCTCTATGATCCCACTGCATTGAATGACTAAACCTACTACTATTACTGCAACCAGTCAGCAAGCCAACCTGTTACTGCAACTAGTAAGCAAGCCAACCTGTTACTACAACCAATCATCAAGCCACTAGTTTCATCCAACCAAATTCTCAATTAATCACATAGTTTTATTCCTTTTCCTTTCCAACATGTCTGCAAAAGGTAAATCTAAATCCGTAGTCGAAAACCCCATGTTTCCCCCTGTAATTGACTTAGACCACCAGCCTTTAGTGGATCAACAATAGAAAATCATTGAAACCAATTGTGAGTTCGATCTCTACAAACTCCACAATTGGCTAAAACAAAAATATGTTGATCTTAATGACGATTTGGGCTTGTGGGAATCATCCTACCTCAATTCGTCTTTCCTCAAACCCATAATTTTCCATAACTTGTTGCATGGTTCCATTTCAGGTACATACCCAATCAAAGGGAAATTATGGCCCACAACAATGATATTCTTTTCACAATTACCCCTGACTACATTTGCCAAATGCTGCGATCCAGAATTCAACCTCTCTTAAACCTTTTTTAGTAGATTCCCTCATGGAACTCTACAAAAACCTCACTTTCCCTCACAGAGCCAAAAAATTTGAGACATTTTTGCCTGAGGATGTCCAATTGCCGAAGACAAACCCTCCATGTTCCCCGAAATGACAAAACAAATTATCTCGATAGTTTCTTGTTTACTGGGCTATCAAACTGATCAATTGGTTGATGAAGCCATCATAGGTTTCCTATCAGTGCTTTCAACAGAAGAAAAGCTTTCAATCCTTTTTAATTACACTAAATTCTTAGCAGAGGTCATCCATGAGCAGTGCCTTAAGTTTTATACAAAAGGAGTCTTCAAACATGCTTCAGTTTTAGTGTACTTGTTCCTATTCCATCAGGCAGACAGATTCCAATTTCCATTACAAAATCTGGATGAACAGGGAAATCCATAATATGTGATTCATTGGACTTCCTTGGTAAAGAAGCATACTAATGAATTCACATTCGGTGATTATGTAGACCAGTTTTTGTACACAATTTCCTGCCTACTTAACAGTGATGTTGAACCAAGAATTGGACCTGAGATTAAGATAATTCTACATCTCAGTGAACAAACAAAGACAGGTGACTAGTACTTGTATCAAAATTACACTGAGATCAGGGTGTATGGATGTGAATTGCCTCCATATAAATTGCCTAAATATCAATTCAAAATAAAACCATAGGTTGGGCCTTTCATTTGCAATACCAGGACAGCAGCAAAAGACGCGGATCTTTTGCTCAAACAGATGAAGTTTAAACTCAGTTTCACTTGGTCATATGATCCTTTGGGAATAATATCACAATTTAGAGTAGAGCATAAAACTACTCCCTACACTCATACTCCAAGACCTGAAATTGAGCAATATAAGAATCAAGATCAATGGCAAGAAAACACATTGCATGAGGTAGAAGAACATGTACTCTCTACAACGACATCCCAGACACAAGTGCCCTAGGAAAAGCAAGATAAAATGCAAATGGAGGATGTTTCTCCTTCAGTCACAAAAATTTAGGGGAAAGAATTCCAAATATATAAAAAGAGGCAGAAAACCAATCCAATAGAAGAGTTTTCACATGAATAAAATGTTCAGTTTATAATAGTTTTGATAGGTCCTTATACTTCTACTTTCCCTCGAGTTGAAGACATTTTCATAGGGTCACCATCATCTTCAACTTCTTGGGAACCTCTAGAAACATCTCAATCAGGAGAATTGGTTCATGATTAAGCTGAACCAAGTATATTTGCTAGGTATAAGGAGATAAAGAAGAAAAATGAACTCCTGAAATCAACCACATATTTTCAGTTTTGGAAGCAAACAACTTCATCTCAGCACAAACTTCTCTCTACTTTTGACACTAAGGAAGGGAAAATGCAGATAGATTTCTTAGAAGCTCAGGTTCCCTTTCTTAAAATTGCAAATGAATACAATAAGTCCATTTTTTCTTTCAACATTGATAAAATCCATCTTATTGATCAAATGGATTTGCACAAGAAAACAAGTGAAATGATGTATTCCACCTTGACAAACTCCCGCAATGGATGCCTCCAGAATTCAGGCATCAGTCAACAACATTCAGTCTCAATTAAAATTAGAGAAAATATCTTCCCTATCTAAAGACACTAAGATAAACTCCTTAAACGATTCAGGTATCAAACTAGGATATGATCCCAGTAATGTAAAAGCAGCTGAGGAAATTGTTAAAAAAAATGCTAACATTGCAACCCTAAAGAAGCAGCTCAAACTTCCATCCACTGAAGATCCCCAGACAAAGGAAGTCGGCCAACAATAGAAGGAGAAAGAAAACATGTTTAAAATTATCATTGAGAAGAATATACAGATTAAACAAATGGAGACTGAAATCAAGAAGCTGCTAAAAGAGAAAGAATAGTCAACTAACTTAGTAGTAATTCCTCTCACAGTAATTCCAGTTGTAAGTACATCAACAACAAGGGGTTCTACTTCAGCACCTACTACAACAGAGATACAATCTACATATACATTAGGAGAATTAATCAAAGCTATGGAAGACTTATCCGTCAGAGGGAAAGAGATTGAAAACATGAAATCTCAGCTTAAAAACCTCCAAGAACATAAATTAAAAATTGACAACGTGTATGTGGCAGAGCTTCAAAAGACTCACAAGTTAACTCAAAAAATTGAACGGTTATGGAATGAATCTGACATGGCCCACACAATTGCACAGGAAAAGGAGAACATTTGGGTGGAAATCAATGAAGCTATGATTGAAATTTGGCCTTCCATCGAAATAATTTTCGAGCAAGAGGAATTGGTACAAAGATCAAAGGAGGTCATAGAAGAGATAAAGGAAAACTTGGGTCAGAAATTAGGTGATGCCACTGCCTTAATAAGAATCATGAACTTAAAGACCAAGGAAGAGTTGGAGGGATATGGGATCACTAACAAAACTAAAACAATACTTGAGGTAAGAAGAATTCTTACAAAAGGAATCTAATGCTACAGTTATAAAATAAATGTCATAACTTGGAGTCTAGCATTCAGAAATTCCATAAGAAGTTCAACATACTGCACCAGAAGGGGCTTCCAGGTTTGAAGGGAATGGGAGATAAGTTAGTTCAGCTAAAGGATTATCAACAAAAGTTATATTCAATAGCCAGAGATAAATCCAAATTCTCCAACATAAAGGGAACCATCACAGGGAAAGCTTTCATGGAAGGTTTGAAGTTCGATTTACTCATTAAACATGAAATAAAACATTTGCTTTTAGTTAAGCCTACTTTCCATAAATATACTGAGGTGGATGAAACCTACAGAAAGTTAATTAAATTCTCCACCCCAGATGAAGACAAATGGGATAAACTTTGTCAAATTCTTGAGTAAAACAGGTATTCATCTTTAGCAATAAAGCAACAGTTTTTAGGGCAAGTCATCACCAGCAATCCTCGAAGTCAGTGCCAAAGCTTCAACAGGTTTAGTTTTCCTATATTCCTGTACTATTTTTGTAAACAATTTTTAGGATATTTTGTAGGAAAATCAAGATATTTTGATGAATTTGTATAAATACTTCGCAATTCGAAGTACAAAGGGTTGGAACTAGTATGAAGAAAGCAGATCCTTGTAAAGTTGTGCATGTAATGAAGTGATCATTTCCATTAAAACAGAAATTTTGTTCTAGGATTCATGTATCAGGCAATTGGTGAAGTTTCCTCTCTTGTAAAATTGTTATTTTTCCAGTTTTCCATGTGTTCTTTTTGTCTTTATTGTTTAAAGAAGATTAAGGGTTGAATTTGCTTGAATACATTCTGATCTGACTTATAAACAATTTCTATGTTTTCACTCTCATATTAAATATAGAATTCATCCTAGTATGCTCTATGTTTAATTAAATCTAAATATTTTCATCTCATTCACCCCACAAATGCTTTAAATATCCAAAAGCCTGCGTACCTTGCCCTATTACCTCCTATTACCTTTGTTCTGCATTTCTTGTATTTGATCATCCAAGACTCGTTGACTCCATGCCCAATGGTCCGTCCTTGTAGTTTCAAACAAATCTTTGAAAAAAACAAACTCATAACTCATAACTAGCCTAATATTTTAAATCAACAAATCTAAATCATATAGAGAGATCCCTCTCTGAAGCTGGAAGGTCTAGATCCCAGCTTCCAAAGTGGTTTTGTGGTTACCTTTGGGTTTCTCTCACACCCTTGGGAAATCACGGAGTGATAATACAGTACATTCCATAGGTGCATGATAGGGGTTATTGATAATCCCTTTCTTGCTAAGAGGGAGTGTTGAAAAATGCAGTAAGAAATTCTTAATCAGATTTTGCCTTAATTAAATTGGGAAAATTTCAAATTCCACATCAACAAACAACTTGGATGAGTTAAATGAGGTGACATTGTTGTTATCAGTCAATTATCTTATTTAATTCAAGTTGGGGGCATGAAGTTCAATTGTATCGAGTGATTCCTGAATTTTAGGATACTAGGTTGAGTTAATTTCAATTGTAATGAGTTAAACTAGTTCTAATTGTTAAAAGAACTAGTTCGTGGTTAGTTGAGTAGTGGGACATCATTATAACTCATAGATCAACTAGTTGATTGATCAATCATTTAATAATTCGGTCATGCATGGAAAGAATTTGAGTTACCCAGTTGTGGTGGAGTTTCCAAGGCAATTAACCAGCACTTGTAAACTAGTTGAGTGTGCAAGTGTTGCACAAGGTCGGGTGGATTGTCCTTGGGAATTGTGCAATGAATTAGAGGAATTTCCTATCTAATAGGGGTTCAATTACTCAGGAATTGTGCAAGGAAATAGGGGCTCAAGCAGAGGCAAAAATTGACTAAGTATGGGTCAGAGCCTCTGAGAGTACAGAGAGATAGGTTATTCACTTGTAGTTTGTGCAAGGTTGAGCATAAAAATTGTAATACATCTCTATTCATCATATTAATGCAAGCAGGCATCAGGGTTTTTAGCATTAGATTTCCTTGGGAAAAATACTATTTGCATGTGTGTGATTTCTTATTGCAGTATGAAATTATTGTTTTAAATTGTGAATTACTTTCCGCAAAGCAGTAGAGTAGGTTTGTGTCTTGTGATTTTGATTAAAATTTCATGAACAGGTGCAAATCTACACGTAATTTCTACACGCACCATGCAAAGAAAAAAAATTGAGAAACAATGGCAAATTTAGACTAATTTACAATTGTAATCCGCTAAAAAATTAAATTACAAAGAAACATAGACATTACCTGGACATTTTGTCGTCAGGGAGGAATTGTGGACACGTAATGGAGAAAAACAAATTTTAGGATGGTTTGAAAAAATTGTAAACTCAAACAGCAAGCATGGTATGGAAGAGAAGCATCGACGTCAGGGCGCTTGCATGTGGCAAGAGTGGCACATGTGCTTCAGAGCTCTCCCGCATTGTAGATTGTAAAAATGAAAATTACGGCTGGGAGGTTTTTTTATTTCACGTCCTCTATTCGTTTCTCCAAATGCACCAACACAGGATATGTCCAAAAGCACTGATTTTTTTTTTAATTAAAAAATATCATGATTCTTTTCTTGAGACGCCTTGGGGAATTCATCTACAGGTACTGCACTGGCGTTGTGTGTCTACTATAGAACCACTATTTTTTTTAGAATTTAAAAATTCCCTAACAATGCTCTTTAGAAGATGCCCCGGGGCATTTTGTTAAGATTCTCGCACCGAGGCTTCATTGGAAAATGACACAACATTTCTCTGAAATTTAAAACAATGGTAATGCTCCTTATTAGTATGCACCAGATGTTTTTCTATCTGAAGGGCACCGGTGCTATCGATTCTTCAAACACTGGTGTGTTATGTTATTTAGCGCACCGTGTTTTTATTTTTATTTTTATTTTATACAAATAAAATTTCGGCGGTGCACCATGGTATTGCAGCACAGGTGCTTGTATGGATAGTAAAGAACTAGTGCGATTGTATATTTTAGACGCAATGTTCAAAAAACATCCACTAAAACATTCGTTTGCCCACCTATGCTAGAAACATCCGCTGCAAACATATTTTTGGGCTATTTTTATAGGGGCTTCCACAAAAACCTCCACTAGAAGGTAGTTTCCTTGTAGTGTATAATCAAAAGCTCAATGAGTCGACACTTCTTCATACATGTATCCTAGATGTAGTTGGACTATTCTAGTTATGTTAATGGTATATGTTGCTTCATTTACATACTAAGTTAATGAGCTAATTCATTACTTGTTTATGACTATTATTAAATGAGTGTTGTTATGCTTTAACGATTGTTGGTTATTATGTGGACTAATCAGCAGGTATTTAACAAGTCTTTCTCTTTATCCCCAGGTCCCCCTTTAGCATAGCACTATTACTTTTCTAATCGGTGGCTCGTTTTCCTCACCAGTCGTGGAAGTATCTCTCGTATAACCTACATTAGGTGTCTCACAAAGCTCACATTGTTGTTGCCCCAAAGTGTTGTTATGTTCTCTTGTGTTAGTTTATAACCAAGGCATATCTTTAAATCATTCCAACAGTGGTTGGCCTGTATGACCGGATGGGAATCCTACACCAAACAGTTCAAATTATAATTGGGACTTCACATCGGGGAGATCCCTTTATAATGTTGGCGGCATCCAACACCATCAACAATAGCACAAAATTGTCCTCTAGGACAAAGGGATAAAGTTTCGAGAAAAAAATTGAAGATTCTAACTCTGAAAATTGTAGTCTAGCTTTATGTGCTCAAAAAAAGGAGAATTTATGGTTTATAGATAGTGAATGTTCTAGACCCGTGACAGGAGACCACAAAAAAAAATTATTTCGATAAGTAAAGAAAAGGATGAAAATGTGACCCTTGGAGACAATGGATTCTCTAAAATTGTTGGTAAAGGCATAGTGAGTCTTGTCAATGGCAAGGGAAAAGCACAAAATGCACTATATGTTGAGGGACTCAAGCATAATCTTCTAAGTGTCATCCAAATATGTGATCAAGGTCATGATATCATCTTCTATTCCAAGGATTGTGAGATAACGATATCATCTTGAGTAAGAACATCAGATAATGTATACATTCTCAGCGAAATTCAAGAAGAAAGGTGTTACATGAGTCAAGCAAATGAAAGTTGGTTGTGGCATAAGCATTTGGGACACTTAACTTTGACAACCTAGTGAAGATTAGCAAAACTCAAGCGATAAGAAATATCCCCAAAATTTCAAAGCCAAAAAATCCTATCTATGCATCTTGTCGACATGGAAAGCAAACTGGGACGAGATCCAAATCAAAGGAATGTTCAACATCAAAGCCTCTGGAACTCATTCATGCAGATATGTGTGGTCCAACCAGAACTCTAGCTCTACAAGCACAAAGGTACTTTGTTTTATTTATAGATGATAATACTAGAATAATGTGGGTATTTTTCATAAGATATAAGTCAGAAGCACTAGATTGTTTTAAAACTTCCAGAGCAACAGTTGAAAATGAAAGTAAGTTGAATATCAAATGCTTAAGAACATATAGAGGTGGGGAATTTACCTCAAGAGAATTCAATGAATTTTGTGAAAAATATGGAATCAAAAGGGAACTCTTTGTTGATAAGACTCCACAACAAAATGAAGTAGTGGAAAGAAAGAACATATATGTACCATAAACTGCAAGAACAATGTTGTTGGAAGCTAATATACAAGCAAAATTTTGGAGGGATGAAATTGACGCAATAGACTATCATGAACAAAGTTCAACTCCGGGTAAATACTGATAAAACTCCATATGAACTATGGAAAGGAAGGCCTACCTCTGTAAAACATGTCAGAATATTTGGAAGCAAATGCTTTATAAATATTATTGATTATTCACTAGGCAAATTAGCAAAAGAAATTTCCTTGGATACTCACTAGGAAGCAAGGCCTACAAATGCTACAACAACTAGTTGTGGAATATAGTCGAAAGAATCGATGTCAATATACATGAAGCTCTTCTTGGAAAAGTAGTTCAAACCAATGAAGAAGACCCTATCCTTGCAGATTCAGAGGAAATTGATGCAAAGGAAGAGAAGGAGGTGAAAAATAAAAAGGAGGAATCATCTCAAACATCACCAAAGGTAAAGTTCGTACAAAAACATCGTCTAAAAGACAAAATCATTGGATATGTAGATGGACGAATACAAACTCGAAGAAATATGACAAATGCACCAAAAATGAATGATATTGCCTTGCTTTCCATAATAGAACTAGAAAAAATCACACAAGCAAGTAAGGATGCTCATTGGATAAAGGAAATGGAAAAAGAGATAAACCAGATTGAAAAGAATGGAACATCGGAGCTTGTGCCTTATCCAAAGGATAATAATGTCATAGCAACCAAGTGGGTGTATAAGACCAAAATGAATGAAGATGGAGAAATCGTCATAAATAAGGCAAGATTAGAGTGTAAGGAATACACTCACATTGAAGGAATTAACTTTTAAGAGAATTTCATTATTGTTGCTAGACTTGAGGCTATAAGGATATTTTTGCCATTTGCTTGCTCAAAGCATATAAAATGGACGTGAATTCAACCTTTCTAAATGGAGATATAAAAGAATAAGTATACATGGAACAACCAAAAGGATCTAACTTGGCTGAAAATAAAGACTTCACGTGCAGATTAAAGAAGGCTCTGTATGGATTAAATCAAGTTCCAAGAGCTTGGTATGCTAGACTAGATAACTATTTTCAATAACAAGGATTCAAGAAAGGAGTTGAAAGAAGCAATATTTACATGAAGATGGACAAAGAAAATTTGCTAAATACATTAGCATATGTGGATGATTTGATTTTTGGGAGCAACAATGATGAAATGAGTCACAAATTTGCCCAAGATATGTCAAAATAATTTTAAAATGTTGATGATTAGTGAGTTGTCTTACTTTCTTGGCCTTCAAGTAACTCAAATTGAAGAAGGAATGTTCATATCACAAGCAAAATATCTTAGGGATATGCGTAAGTTATTTGGGATGGAAGAATGTGCTATTGTGAGCACACTTATGATTATAGGTTACAAGCTAAGGAAGGATGACGAATCTCCTATTGTGGATGCTACTCTTTGTATATTAATGATTGGAGGTCTTTTATATTTAACGGTTTCTCGACCAAACATCATGAAAGCTCTTAGAATGGTGGCGCGATTCCAATCAACCCCTAGGGAATCCCATATGCTAGTTGTAAAGAGAATACTCAGCTACCTCAAAGGCACTCTTGAATTTTGACTATAGTACCCTAAGAGCACAAATATTACCTTGACACATATACCAATGCAGATTGTATAGGAAGAGTTGATGATCAAAAGAGTTCCGGTGGAGATGTATTCTTCTTGGGAGACTATCTTGTGTCTTAATTTAGCAAGAAACAACCATCTATATCTCTCTACAGTTGGAGCAGAGTACATAGTAGCAGTTGATTGTTGTACACAAATCCTATGGATGAAGGAAGTCTTGAAGGATGTCAATATAGAAACAAATCAACTTATCACCATCTATTGCGACAATGACAGTGCAATCAACCTCTCAAAGAATCTCGTCATGCATTCAAAGACAAAACGTATCCCAATCAAGTATGACTTCCTCCAAGAATAGGTTTCGAAACAAAACATTGAAATGGAGCATGTCAACACTTAGGAAAAAATTGCATACAACAAATTGCATCTATCTTGACAAAACTCCTACCTTGAGAAGCATTTTAATATCTTCGTCAAAATATGGGGGTCATCTCCCTGCATCCCAATAGAGCATCCCTTTGTTATTGATGTCAAAGGGGGAGAATATGACAGGGGGAGTAGCAACATTACATAGGGAGATTAGGCAGAACCGAGAGAAATAAGACAAATTGGATTCTTTCATAATAAATTCCAAAAACGATGAATTGATATTGCCACTTATGTAGTTATGTTTAAGTGAGTAATGCACCATTCAACAAAGATTTGATTTGATAATATCCTAGTAAAATTGGAAGGACTTGGGAACCCATCAGCGCTCGAGGCTTTATTCAAGCTAAATGAGAATACGAATTTACGTGATTGTTGCCTCCACTAGGAGTTATGTGATAATATGATTCAAATAAGCTAAGATTAATTCCATAACATGTTGCAACATGAAGTTCTTGGCTTCTTCATATGCCATATTGGCTTGATTGTATAGGAATTTGAAAGTATTAAACAACCTCATATTTAATTTGTTGGAAGTCCTATGTTTTTCTTCCTTGCACCCTTATTTCTTGAATGTTGTCTTTCCATTATTTGCTCCTAATTTGCTTATGGAAGAATTTAGAATTTTGATCCCTGACTTGGAGCTAAATGCCTCTTGATTTTAATCCCCATACTTCTTCTTCTTCTTTTAGTAAAGTATGACATGCAACAAAGGATTCTTTTTGCTTGTGAAGAACCCTAGATATCATCGAGCTTGCATCCATTTTATTTTGGATTTCCTCCAATTGTTTCTCATATTTTTGGAGATTTGTTTTCTATTTTGGTTGTGTTTCTTTGGCCCGCTATTTTATTTTCTCTTTTAATTTATTAACATTTTTCTTTCATATGCTAATTGGGTTTCTTATAACCCATTCTTTCCAAGTTTTTTCAACTAATTCATTGAACCTCGGTTGCACAATCCATACAGAGCATAATATAAAGGGGATTGGGCCATAGTTAGTATGTCTCAACATATCCAGCGTGATTGGTCTATGATTTTATCTGCACCAAGGAAGAATGTGTGACCGAACATTAAGATGTTGGAATAGAAAAGAGTCTGAGACTAGGAGCCTATCCAGACGAGCGACAATATGTCCAGGTCCTGATCTACGATTATTCCAAGTATATTTTCTAGTGGAAGGCTTGATATCTATTAGTTTAGTCTTTTAGATGAGATCCTCCATGTTCTCTTGGAAAGGGTCTCTTATAGTAGAGCCCCCATTTTTCTCCCATTTATAGAGAGTGGTGTTAAAGTCACCCCCCAGGATATAGTTGGAATGATAAATGGTTTAATCTAGTGATGATAAGGAAGACCAACAATCTTGCTTCTCCTAAAATTGAACTGGCATATAAATGTTGATTATGGAACATACCTGATTGGTAGGATGGTGTTTGAGTTGCACTGTTAACTAGTGGATTGTAGAATACCGATTAACTTACTTGAAATGATGAGAATTCCACATCATGCAAATACCACCAGGGGCTTCTCTCAAATTGATATTTTTTATCTCGCTTCCATTCCATATCATATGGTGCCTTTGGAGGACCTCCCGTTCCTCCATTTTCATCTCCTGGATCTGGGCTATTAAGGGTTTTCCCTTTTTTTATAAGGGACTTCACTTCTGTCATTCTTTTTTCTGACCCTAGACCCCTGCAGTTCCAAGGGAGGATCTTCATCATTTATTATGGGTTTGAGGGGCCCCATGACATGGGGCATAAATCTTACCTTTTCTAGTGTTCTAACTTATATCGTTTTGGGGTCCAGTGTGTATTCGTAGCCCAACTCATTCTCTTTTTCAGTCTTCTCTATGAAAACTTCCCTATTTGATTTTCTACTTGTCTTTCTCTTATGCTTCTCTTCTCTTTCTCATCTTCTGATTTCTTTTCTGTTCAGCTAGCAAGTGTAAATATTGCTTTAGTATTCCATTAGGAGAGGTACTTGTCCTCTGTCTCTGAGAGATGGTTATGGCTTTGATTTTGATCCGCGTCAAAGGGCGATCTAGCTTCTTCTAGTTGTAGATATTATTTTGCGTTGTGTTGCTCCAAATCCAGGGAGGGGGATGAATGGATGGGATTTCCCACTCTCTTTCCTCTAGATTTAGAGCTTCGAATTTGTTGTTGCTATCAACCCCATTGCCTATTTTACTAGTGCCTTCTCCACTGCTGTGTCTGGATTTCCTTGGGAAAAGTGTGCCTTTTCTTTTGGATCCTGCATTTTTTTGTTGCATATATGTATTGGGTTGTTGTCTAACTAGCCCTTTTCTTATTTTGGCTTGCATCGATTCCTCCCCTAGTTCCCCTTGTTTGGTTAGTTCTTGTTGATTTGTAGTGCAACTTATGGGAAAATAACCATACTCATGGCAATACTTGCACTTAATGGAAGCTAGTCAACTTTTTGAACGTGTGACTAGCTATCCAAATTTAAATTAATAGTTTCTAGTAATCCTTTATCCATATCTACCTCGACACAAATCTGAGCATAAGAGAACAAACCCTCGTGGGGTTCAGCTTGATCTATATATTTCTTGAGAGCATTACTAATGCTTATGAATGTTGCATTGTTCCAGCAATGAAGGGGAAAAAACGGAAGCTTGTCACACACATGGGAAACATATGGGAAATCATTATCAGAGTTGAAATCAGGGCTCCAACGATCCAGATACAGTCCCTAGGCTCCCATGAAATATGGCCCGCTTCAAAATATTAGAACTCGATCTGCCTTGTTTTTAAAGAAAAATGTGAAAAGCCCTTTCCCACAAAAGGAGGACGAGATATCCCCTTTAGTTAAGGGTTTCCATTTTTTCTTCGCCCATAATCTAGCCAAGTGGGGGGAGGGACATAACCCCATAAATTGACCCACCAACCCTCTTTTGACTAGTTGTCGAACCCTATGACTTTTAGATTCTCATCAAGATTTTTAACAAAGCATGAAGGTTTGGATTTTTGGTATCTATGACCATTTGATACCAGTTGATTAAAGGCTTTAACATGTGAAGGAGGAGGAGAAGAGGTCGGATTGGCCAGGATGACCACCCGGCCTTACAACACCCAATCGAGTTGTGATCTACATGACTCATGATTCGCTAAGAACATTGCTTAGTCGTAAGTCACAAGTCTTATCCACTAGTCGTGCAAGATTTAGAGTTAGAAGACTACAACCATGTTAGAGAGTGATACGATCCTCTAACAAAAAGATAATTGCTAGGTAGATCTGCCAATGCCAGGGCCTTTGGGTCATAGGGGTTGCACCAAGCCATAAAGACAAATCACAGGGCTCCAAAAAATAATAAATATGAAATATGAAAAGGTTAAAGTTATACAAGGACAAATTGAGGCAAATGTACCACATGAGCCAACACAACAAATCCATGTTAAATAAATGCATATTGAACAATCCCAATCAAGTAAATCACAAGTAGAGGATATTTTGCCACAAGGTCAATATCCTGCACAAGTGTTTCAAACACCTACTTCAAAAAATACTCAGATTGATCAAACTAAGGAACAATAAGGGATTATTACCACAAGTATCATTTCAAAAACTCATATTTTAGCATAATCCAAGGATTACTTCCCCGAATATTATTTTTGTAGATACTATTGAGCTCGTTGATGAAGAAGATATTTTTTCCAGTGTTTTGTTTTTCAACAATACTAAGAAAACCATCATAAAAGGGAGACCCAAAACGAAGAGAGTAGAACAGAAGGAAGGATCCAAAAAAAAAAAACAAATGGTGTATTAGGATGCCTCCAAACTCACTCAATAGGAGTTTGTCGACGAGGTGGTTAATTTTATTGGCGCATTGGTACATGTCAACAAGTGATCAATAGGTAACATGAGACAAACAATTAAACAACAACACAACACGATCAATGATCTTGAAAACATATTGCAACACCAACAATCTCAAATTGAGGTTGAGTATGAACAAAGCATTGTTGCACTCTTACATCAACACCATGGTGACTTTAAAAATATTTAAGAAAAGTTTAAATTGGAAGTCCAACAATAGGTGCAATGGGTTTCCACTAGATTGATAAATGAAAATGATTTTCAAATAAATCAATTAAGATCACAGGTTAAGGAGCTACAAGATAAAAGCTTAGATATCAACCTCTTTAAAAAAGAGGTATTAAATGCCAATGAACAACCAAAAGATGCCTAGGAAGACTTCTATCAGAACTTTAATCAAATTCTGGTTCATCATAAGACTCTAAAAGTTTTTTACAGTTTTATTTCAAATAAACTGTAAGAATATGGCCAAGTTTAGAGTGATTTCAAAAGGTTGATGTCTTGAAAATCAAGACACAAGTCAACTCTTAAATACCTTCTCAAGGTATCTGAAAGTGACAAGCAAAAGAATCAAACTGCTCCAAACAATTGGAAACAAAGGCTTCATCCTTCCCAAAATTTAGTTGTTGATGTGCTCGAAGATTATCTAGTCTGGTAGACAATGTTATGGACTTGATCATCCAATTTAATACACCTAGTACTCAATTTACGAGGGGAGAAGAAATAGGGGATTTGTACATTTCTATTGCACACAATCATAAAAAAAGACATAGAAAATGTAATCAGACAGTCTGATTGATTCACGATACAATCTATTAGCCAATTCTTAGTATATCCGCAAAGTTGCATCAAATTTGTCACGGATGCTTCCTCTAGGTGACGAGGAAAGTTGTTTAATGTAGAGGGTAAAGTTTATGACCATGAGATCAATTAAGATACTTCACCCCCACAATTAATCTCTCAAATCATTAGTACACTTTCTAAGTGGAGTAATACATGGAGGATATAGACAAAGAAAAATCAACAAAACATGAGGATATATCTAAACTCATTTAAATTTTGTCCTTTTATTTATTTATTTTCGTTAAAACTATTCTATTATTTACAGGATCAAGAAAAACAGTTACATTCACAGAGTCATTTTACCAGAGGCCAACTGTGGCACTTTGGAATAGGAGTGACCAAAAAAGAGCAGCCCTCGCAGGGGCACCACGTCTGAGCGAAACAACCCTCGCAGGGGCACTATACCACAAAAGAGCAGCCAGACCAAAACTAGACATCCCTCGTAGGGGCGCTGGACCAAAAGTGTTCAACCCTCGCAGGGGCATCAAAAGACCTTCAGCATTATCCCTTTCGGGCAGTACAGACATAGCATGAACAGACTCTAAGCCAACAAGACATAAACAGTAAAACCAAAACAAGACCTGAGCAGCGATGGAGGTCAAGATTCCGAACAGATGGGCGGCTATTCGTCCGGCTCCTCCTCGACCACCCTGCACCAGCCATACTTCTCAATTTCCTCTGCAGTGGGAAAGGAGTCCATGTTGACATTGTCCCCTTTGGATGTCGACACCTCCTGAGCCTGAGGAAGGTTAGAAACAAGCTCTGGAGCATCCGCAGGCTTCTCCATGGCGTCCTCTGAGCTTTCACCTGGGTGCTTCCCCTTACTGTGATGAACATCGCCACCATCCGGAGAGTCCTCAAGGAAGAGAACCGATACGTGGGCATTGATACGGGGTTTGTTCAGAGAACTGCTAAAGGTGAAAATGGCAGAACCGAAGGCAGGCGTAGGTGCCGGATCAGAGTCTGGGGCGCTTGAGTCCAGAAATTGGCTTGTTTGGAGGGGGTTGGCCTCAGCGATTCGATGACAATGGCAGAGGCAACAGTGGGATTGGGACGCATCAACTGGAGGACGCGAAGACCCACCCCGAGCAGAACCTCGACGGCTGAGCAATCGCTGTCGAGGCCTCACCATATTTGCAGGAACACCAGGGGTATGGAGCAATGCAGAATAGGATAACCTTTCAGACTTGAGACGGCACCCAACAGTCAGGGAAATGGCTTTGACAGCAAGAGTTGTTGCTTGAAGAACCATAAACCAGGCAAGAGCCTGAACACCGAGAACCATAAACTGAGCGTGAACCGGCGCATGGAGAGCCGACCCACCACCTTTTTTAACCTCCCCATCACCACCTCGAATCCTGTTCGCCATAACTGCTTGCTGCAATCGCACCAGTGAACCGGACAGAGCATTGAAATGCTTCTGTTGTTCTCCCATGCTTTTATTCCTTGGCGGCGAGCGTCGTATCAGCTTGCCTGCCTTAATCTTGAGGCAGCACATGGCTAGCATGTGGCTCTTCATTAACACGCGTCTTGTCACCCGCATCCGGGGTTGTCCTTTTATTATAATAGCATTATCTTGCAATTTATTTTTTCAAAATGAGTGGGAAAGAAACTTTGATTTAGGAATTTTTGAAAATGTGTTTGTGCGAACCACTTCGAAATGAGAAGGGTTTGCATTCTTTGGAAACAAGCCTTGTGCAATGTTGTCTAGACTTCATTTTTAAGAAATTAAGAGCCCATTGGTAATTTTAATCATTTGTTGCTCAAGTGTAGTTTATGGTATTGTTATTCATACAAATGTTTTTGACATGTTCATAATTATTTACTCTTTCAACTTATTTTTCATTTACATGTGTTGATCTAATTTTTGCATTGTTGTTAATTATTATCTCTGTTTTTACTATGTTAATTTACAATTGAATTGACAAATGACCATTATTGTGTGAATGTTGCAGTGATGTAATTATTCCATTTAACTGTTTATTTACATGATTTATTCACTGTCATTACTTTTATAGATTGCTTGAAATTGATTAATTGTTTATCTTTTTAGGAAATCAATTATCTATGATTCGCACTCCATGAAATTATGCTCCTGGGATAAGATAACACATAATAGATTAGCTTACTTACTTTCTACAAGTAGAATAGAATTAGATTTAGGATTTAGGAACATCTCCATGAAGTCTATGGCGAAGGAGTAATCCCCTTAGTGGCAGTTGGACCCACATACTACCGAGGACAGCTATCTCGAACGAGTATAAGTCTATTTTGGAACCTTGATATGGAAATTTCTCCTATTGTTGACCAAGAAATTTCTAGGCATCAACACTCCGAGAGAGTACATCGAATTTGAAGAGGAATGTGTCAGGATCTTCCTTGGATAGATCGTGAAATTTTGGTAATGCCAATTGAGGAATGGTCTTCATGTTGGTTTCCTCATTTGATTGAAGGATAGGTAATTCAAAGGTAGTTACCTCTTCCTTGACTTCATGGGACATATTTTCTCAAGGCTTGCCTCTTCTTCGAATGTGCTTTAATAGAGTCCCGAAAAGTCAACTCTTCAAGGTGGAACTGCTCACTGATTATATATTTAGAAAGTAGAGTTTTGTTAGTGTAGAGGGTGAAGCTTGTGTAGCCTAGTGCTCCTAGCTAGAGATTTTAGGTTTCTTTTTTGTAAGAGAACTTGTTATGGGCGTAGATTAGTTTGGTTTATTGTGTCTATTGTCAACCTATTTTGGTCTCTAGGATTAGTATTTTTGAGACAATATGTTGGTTGACCTTTTTCTAGGCCTCAGACCTTATTTTTGCTAGTGAAGATACATGGTCACATGGATGATGGCTTATGTGTGCAATTGCAGCGGAGTTTTCCCTATTTTGTGTGTGCGACTCGAGAATATTTCTAGAGTTTTATGGTTCCTAAGAGATCAGTTCGACTCATCACATATTCAAGTTGGCCAGGACTTATCATTGAGAAGCTTCCATAACTTCTCGTCACCTTGAGCGTCTATATTCATCCTCCTAGGAGCTCTCTTCACCTTATTTCTACTAGACCACTCGAGAGGGTGATGCTAGTTTTGAGTTTTTGGATCCAAAGTTTATGCTTTGGCATCAGATCATTGGTCATAGAGATAGAGTTTGTGAGTGATATGTTGCTAGAGTTTGTATTCTTCATGGATTTTTTTGTTTTTGTTTTTGTGGGGAGACTCTCTCGGGATTTGAAGAGGCGGCTTGGGAAAAGGTATACTTGTATTTTGATTTTTGATTAATAGAAATATATGTTCCTTTCTTGTATTTACATGTTTGCAGTAGTTATATATGTTAATTCTATGATGTTTTGAGTTGACGATCTTCCGAGGAAGATCATCTGTCGACCTTGAGCGTTTATGGTTGTGTATGGGTGTTGAGATCAAGTGTAGATGAAGCAGATTGCTTGAGTGGAGCGTGAGTATTCTACTACAAATTCAAAACCCTTCACCATCCTACGAGGAGGCTAGGTGCACACTCTTTCCTTTGTAACATCTAAAATTGCTTGTTTGTTTCATTTATGAGCATTGGGCTGGGATCAGATTGTCTATCCATTGGCCATTTTTCTCTTCTTCTCTAGTGATCTTATTCATACACAAGATCACGGAGAAATAACTCCTTGCATATAAATTTCATTGCAACAAAAGTGGTGCTTTCAATGAGAGCATTTTTGTTTCGTGTCTGCTTCACCTTGGGTCTTTGTTGATTTTCTCTCCTATTCTAGTTTTTTGAGCTTCCCTGGATTTTTCTGACTCTTTGAGGCTATTTTCAGGGCTTAATTACCTAAATATTCAATATTTTTCTATGTTTGTGCGCGAGTTTTTTCAAAAAGTTTGAGTTTTTTCTCTCATCGCAGGAATAGCACTACATTTTTTCGACTTAGTTTTGTTGGTCGCTACCTTGCAGTTACAAACCAACGACAAATCGTTAGCTTTATGAATTATCTGTGCAACTGACCTTCTAGCCTTGAAAATTCAAATTTACTCTGGAAATTTTTGTCTCTGCTTTGGATTTGTGTTGCCTTTCTGTTTGCTGACTGGTTCTGGTCCAGATCTGTCTTCCAGTGCCTAATTTCCTTGGATTTGATTTGTTTTGTTGAGAGGGGTTTTTGAATTGTTTTGGCATTTATCTTCTTATCTCTTTCTAAACTATTACAAATATGTCAAATCTATGATTTTTGTTACTACTAGTTGTTGATCTTTGTTTTATCTAAAGCCATTTTTTATTGTTTCATTTGGGGTCTTCCATCGCTTTTGTCTTGTAAGGTTTTCTTCGTGATCCTTTTGTTCTTTGGTTGAGGCTTGTGTTCTTGTCTCTAGATCTCTTCTTTTTAGATCTATTTGGCTGCTTGAGTGACTGTTTAAACCTATTTTTCATCTTGGATCAACATCTTTGTTGTCTTTCTTTGGCTTTTATCGCTTGAGTTTGAGTGATTTCGCTTGTTTTGCTTGTTTGTATCACAATTGGTGGTGTTGTGTTTGGGTGCAGTTGTCATCTAGAAAAGTTTATTTGGATATGTTTTGATTGTATGTTCTTGCTCCCATCTAGTATTGTTTAGGCCTTCCTGCCTCTAGGGTCTAGTTTTGACCCTTGTAGAACATTAACCTTTGTTGAGCCATTGTGATACAACCCTAGCTTGTTGACATTGCCTTCCTTTCTCACTTTTAGATTTCTTGTTGATTGCTTGAGTGTATTTGTTTCTTTGGCTTTGTTTTCCTAGCTTTGATGCTTTTGAAGTGCTTTGTGTTCTAGCTTGGGGACTTTTCTTTGGCCTCTTTTCAATTTGTTTCCTTCTGGTTTGGTTTTTTGGTCAATTTTTTTTTATAAATTTGGGGATTTTCATTTTAAGAATTTAGTGAGAAGTGCATCATAATAGGCATTGGTGTGTTGTGGGAAAACCTCTTACTCTCATCTAGTTAGCATTCATCGAAGTGAAAAGCGGAATTTGCATATAGTTGCATTAGGGTTACTAACAAGAGTCATTCACACCATCTAAGTTTCATGTCGCATCCAAACTGTGTAAATAACAACCACTTAAAATTAACGTGATAATAAAAGAAACTAGACTCGTCTTTTTCTTTTACTGGTAGTACACCAACATTAGCTTAGGCTAGGGTCTTGGAGATAGGTGTGTCAGTCAACTACTCCAAGACTACAAAACAAACTTAACATCTTGCGGTAGGGAGACAAATCCACTTGCAGTAATGCAGTCTGGGAAGCCCTTCTAACACGAGGGTCAATCATGAGGTCACACTTGGGCCAGGTGAGGTGACATACCCCATTTCGCTTAGTTTTGAGTGGCAAAGATTGTGAAATTTGCATGTATTACAAACGATGTAATTAACATTTTGTTGTAGAACTTGGGGGCCACTTGGGAGGCAAGTCTCAAGGGGGTTTCAGACTTAGATATCCTGCCTTTGCATGTGAATTTGGTTGGCGACTGTCCCCCAAGGACGTGTTATTGTTGGTGGTAACCTTAGTGGCCAATCTTTTTAGAACTCCTGCATAGATGCAGGGTCGGGTTCGTCTTCTCTGTACCTGAACGGATATTAGTCATACTCTCTCAGTCCTCTCGGGGGGTGCCCCACGGCTAATAAGGACACTTGGATTGAGTTCGCAGCTAAAATGGTTGGGAAGTAGGTGGCTAGTATAACTGTTCGACCACTAGATTCTTTGTATTTGGTTTGCATGTGACTAACTCCTAGGATGTTTCTAGTGTGTGTTGTTTGGTCAGAGTCAGTAGTTTTGGCCTTAAGGTGTTTGCACTAACATAATTGCGTTAATTTATAATTTTTCACCCTGGCTGAATATAGTCGTCGTATTCACGGTTTGCCTCTTGAATGAGGTGGACTTTCTACTCCTACGCGAAGAGTGTCTGTCAGTGCTCAAGGCCCTGACCAACCCATAATTGTGGAGTTTATACCCGGTCCTTCTGGTAGTGATTTGATTTCTATTGAAACATTGGAAGACGACTCAGCTTCACTTGATAATCCACCTTTGATCGATCCTCTAAGACCTGAGTTATTGTGATTGAACCCAGACGGTTCGACACCCACCTATACTCATGTTCCCTTGTTAGTATTCTATCCTATGGTGAAATCTGAGTCATCTTTACCTTTTGCATCAACAGTTTCCACTGGCATGTCATCATTGTCACCACTCAGTGTGGCTGAACCTACTCCTCTGTCTACGCCTCTCACATATTCTTGGGGCATTCCACTAGTTTCATCTATAGCTCACACAAATTTCCCGTATGTTTCCATGCCTACTCCGTCTATGACGACCATCGTCATTAATCCTAGTCAATTGGTAGGGTCATGAGTCTTTTCTCCTAGCTTTGCTCAACCTACGAATATTGTCCCTCCATTAGGTGTTGGAACTTCCAGAAATGTGTGGGTGGGATCATCTATTGCTCCTAGCCACCCTGGGCGCAACGTTTCTTCACATACGTCACAAGCTTGGTACAGTTCACTATTTGGAGGGACGCCAACTTCCAACACTTTTCCTGGAATGGTTAGTTTACCTGGGGGCAACCCTGTTGCTTATTGCTTCTATAAGTTATCCTCCTTATGTTGGTGTTATCATTCAGGTTGGTTCGTCCTTTCCTCTTAGGTACAACCCCATTAGTAGTCATGCTCTCAGGGGTCCTACACTCTCTAGGGGAATTTACTTTGGAAGGAAAAATCCTTTTACCAGTCAGTTTGGCTTGCATCATCTATATGTTGGGGCAAACCCTTAACCGAGCCAAAAAATGTTGCATCATAATCCTTATATGGGGATACCTCAAGGTTGGTCGGGTAATTCTCCCGCCTATGATCTGTTTAGTCAACTTCATAATCCATTTTTATCTTCTCTCGATTTATTGTATTTGGCTAAGTTGACCATTGACCCCATTAGACATGATCTCTAGTGGCCCCCTATGCCTGTGAAATTGCCTTCCAATATCCCCAAATTTGAAGGAAAGCATTCAGAGAATCCATCCACTCATACTAACACATATCACCTATGGTGTTCATCCAACTCTTTAGTGGAGGATTCGATTAAGTTATGCTTATTCCAACGTAATTTGAATAGGGATGTTGCAAAATGGTATATCGATTTGGATATAACATCCTACAGTGACTTCTCATCCTTAGCTCAAACCTTTTTGACACACTTTTAGTTGCCTACGAGGTATGATATCGATTCCAATATCTGGTCTAACTTTAAACAATATGATGCCATGTTGATTTATGATCATATCCATGAGTGGCATCATTGCAAGAGGTTGATGAGAATGAAACTTCCTAATGAGATATTGTGTAAATGGTCCATTCGATCTTTAATATCTCAGATTGCCAAGGATGTGTCCATGTTTAGAGTCTTCACTGAGGATAAAGTTATCTTAGTTTCCCAACAACTAGATTTGATCTATTCACAATCGGGTACGCTTATGAAGTACTACTCAATGCTCATATGCCTTCCATTGACCCACCGAAAGCTACTCCTAGCCCACATGTTGACGGTGTGATTAGGTCCGTTTATGATTCCGTGAGCCAACTTGATGCTCAACTTGGGCAATTGATTGTTAAATCGCAAAGCCCAACAAGTGTGTCTGGCTCTACTAAAGCACCTTCTTCTAAGCATTCCACAAATGTTCTTATGGTGAAGTACACAACACTTAAGAACAACCAACAAACTAGTGGTAAAAGAACAATAAGAAGAACAAAAAAAAAAATCAAATTGCTCGGGAATTTCAACCAAATCCTCGGAATCAAGGAAGGGGAAATAGTGAGCATTGTCGAAAGATTAAGTTCCCTTGTAAAATCTGTCAAGGTGAACATCTTACTCACAAATTCCCTTGAATGGATGAAGTTCATAGGCTTCTTGCACCACCAAAATCTACTCATCCATTTCCTGCACAACCTCAGGAACAGATGGTTTCACAACATCCTCCACCTCCGCAAGGGAGCAACGAGGGGCTATTTTTCAATCCTACCAATAATTCGTCTGTCTTTATATGCAAAGAAAACATTAATGTGACCATGCGAGCCAAATCGTATGATGTTCCTAAGTTGAGTTCTTTTCCTAAGGACTCACCCGCTCCACCTATTTCCACCGAACCTCTCATGTTAGATTAGCCCGTGGAACCTATTTATTGCCCCCCCAAGGATGTTGTTCATAAGACAACACACAAACCTTCTGCCTAGGCTCCCTGTGCCAAGTTTGCCTTAGAAGGTTTGCAAAGTCGTCCTCAATAGTGCAAGGCCTTGTTATTTGAAATAGGTGGAGTAGACTCCTCCGACTCAAACCTTATCATGTTCAATGTTGACAAGGCTACTATTCAACTTTCCCACCATATCGTCTTTCAGATTATTGTGTGTATATTCCATAAGAATATTAATCGCACTTTAGTGGATGAAGGTTCTTTTACTTGTGTCATGTCAACATCATGTCGGAAGGCTCTCGGCTCTCCGACGCTCGTTAAGTCTAATACCACTCTTCAAGCTTTTGATGGACATAACTTTGTACCTAAGGGGGTTCTTCCCAAGTTTTCCATTGAGTTAGGGGGGGAATTTGTCTATGTCGACATTGAAGTCGTCGATGCTCCTTTAGATTATAACCTACTCCTTAGCCGTAGCTAGTTCTATGCCATGACCGTAGTTATCTTGTCTATGTTTTGTGCCCTTTTCTCTCCTCATGACCAAAATATTGTTACCATTGACCAACTTGATTAATGTGTGTCATCAACCCAAATTCCCACTATGAGGAACTCAATCCCATTTGTGGGAGACAACTCTGGTCAATAATAGAGTATTAGCATATGCTTCTTTAAAAGTTCATCTCTTATTGGGGTCTTTCCTAAATTACCACCGTCTAACATTCCTTCATCATCCTCTAAATCTCTTATGCATATGATCTATTCTAGCACTTGTCTACCCCATAGACTTCCTGATCCTTAGGTGGTATTGCCTGCTCTTATGGAAGTTGATCAAGCTAGTGAGCATCCTCCACCACCTACCATGGAAGAGATTGCCTCTCCGGTAGTCCCGTCAGTACCTCCTGATGCTGGTCAGAAACTCCATCATAATATGGAATATGACCAGGTTGCTTTGCCCACATGGGCTATCACTCCGCCTATTCCACATGACTCCCTCGATAACAAACCCCCTCGACTAGTTAACTTAGAAGTCATGGATTTACTAGTTGATAATGCTAGGGAGATTATGCTTCTTTCTGCCTCTACTTGGAAACATAAATATTGAATCGACCCAGGGGGAATCTCCTCAGACATTCTTGGAAGTGCCACCCATGGACAGAGTCAAGTCTTGGGCTTCTACTACTGAACTTGCCAATGAATTGCCCACTTCATTACCACCTGTTGACCAACATCTTGCACCCCCTTTATGTCTTGATCCTCCCTTATGTCCTCAGGTTAATTTTGAGAGCCTGATTATGTTAGAATGTCCCTGTCCTGGTCAACCTTTCTGGATTGGGCTATTGGATTTCCTTTGACATGGCTCCATATTAGTAAGACATTGTTAGTTCCTTGTACTACTAATGTAACCCCTTATTGTTATTAGTACAACCCCCTTATTATATTATTGTGCCCATGTAGTCCCCATATTGTTATTGTTGTGACCCATAGAAGCCCACTATTGTTATTATTGTGCCCTTACATTATTATTGTTATGTCGGCTCTGATTATATTATGACCCCTTATACTCCTATATATAGAAAGGAGGTCTTGTCATTTGTATCATCGAAGAATTGTTCATTTGTGTAACATAAAGGAGGTTGCCTCCTTGAAGAGGCTTATTTCTAAGGCGTTGATCTATCTTTTCTATCTTTTTGTGAGCTGGTTTCATAACATTTGGTATCAGAGCTTTGGATTCTAGGGTTTCGCTGCTCCAAACAGGTCATCGTGGCATTTTCGCTATAACTTTTTTTCTGCGACGGTTCATGTTAGCGCTTGAAATTTCACCTCAGGCTGAGAAAGGTAAACCTCAAGGCAACATCAAACCACTTAGCCTCGTAGCTAGCCCTACGGGGCAGGAGAGGGCTCTCTCCGGTCTATCTCGGTCAAAATCTTCAATGGGCGAGATAACCAATAGGGTAACACTGATTTTAGGCTAGTAAACTGATCAAAAGGGTTGATTTGGGATTTTTAGGGTTTTTGGTGAAAAATTGAGGAAATGGCAATTTTGGGTGTGGGGATTGGACACAGTTTCTGCAGGGGGTTCTTTGGGGCGAGGTAGGAGACAGTATTGATGCCTTTGATAGAGGTGAATGGATGAGAAAGACAGGTGAGAAGCTAAGGAGAGCAAACAATAACTTTGAATTCTCCTTAAACAGTTGAAAACATTGATATTAAGCAAACTTAAAAGCAGAGCATGACAGTCATGAATTCTACTTTAACACTTCATTTGCCTAATTTGCAGAAGGAAAAGTAAGGAAATGATTCACATAACACACTTACAAGTACAAAGAGAAACACACCATCAATACATGTGACCACAAGAATCCCAAAAAGGACTGCAAAACCCTGGTCTTCCTTTGCCAAAAATTGCAGAGATACAGTGAATAATACAATAAGAGCTTCTCCCTCAAGAGTCCAACCATGAAAATGAGCAAGAGAGTACATAATATAGACCATCTAACATCTTTCCCTGCCTCTAGGGGTCGAGCTCACTATCCTAGGAGCTGTTTCAACCAATTCTAAACTAAGCACTGAAAACTAGGCAATCAAAACAACTTGCCTCTATAAGCTAGGAAACCAATTCATTCATTAAATACAAGCTATTTCATGAAGGAATCTTCTAGAATAGGTAAATAAGTGTCACATCAACATGAAAATACATAAATTACATCAAAGAGGGTGAAAAACCCCATCAAAAGTCAAAACTAGTAATAGCTGGGCGAATCCATGAGCTGTAAGTGAAAAATTATGAAATTTGCCTGATGGGTCGCGCGCCAAATCCTGACGGGTCGCGCGCCTTTGAGAGCACTTTTGTGGCACTTCCAGGTGTCCAAATGAGGCAAGAGTAGGCTTGTTGGAAAGGTCTGTGAGTCTACTTTCCCACCCAACTGGAATTTCTGAATTTGGTTGTCATTTTCCCCTCCAAAATTGCAATCTCCCAATACTGCTTTCTCTGTGTCAAAAATGTGGCAGAAAGTCATTTTTTGCTTGTTTTTTGACTTTTAGGAGGCCCAAAACTTCATAAAATCTCTTGGCAATGGGTGAGCATGTGTAACTTTTCATGCCAAATCCAGAAATGCTGAGTTTTTTGAAAATAGAGTTGCCAAGTGAAAGGGTCGTGCGGGGGGTGAGACCCGTCAAGCCGAAAAACCTGTTTTTTGCTTTAAGAACCAAAAATCACCCAAAATGCTGAAAATTTCTTGGAATTTGTTCTGGGAGTCCCCAATAAAGTACCATGCTCAGTCAAGGAGGCTTTGGCCAAAATTTGGAGTGGATCGGGCCTTTTCCGTCATTTTAGTGCCTTGGCCAACCTCCTTGGATCTAGCGATTGAAATTTTGACATTTCTCTAAAACCATGACACCTGTGCAAAAAGTGAAGGAGGTTTTTCTTCTTTAGCATGTTATGGACAAAAACCTCTCTCAGTTTTCCAAAATTCATCTTTTATTGCTCTGGAACATCATTTGAGTGCGACTTGTCCCGATGTGTGAAACAAGGAATTTTGTCGAAATGGAGCGAAATGAAGGGGATAGGGGGCTTCTAAATTCTTGGGGAAATTTTTGGGAGTGGGGAGGGATGTTAGGAAGCAGGGGAAAGTGGAATCTCAAAGATTGAGCGAGGGGAAGGGGTCCAAAAGGGCAAAACACAGGCCAAACCTAGAAAATTGCCAGGTTGTAGCTAGAAACTAGGGTTTGTGCAAAAATGAGGATTTTGGGGGATCTCAGTGAGGGGAAGCATTTGATAAGGTATATGAACATCTGGATACAAGTTTTGCCGATGATTTGACCGTCCAAGAGAAACTGCCTTCAAAACCCTAGGAGAGGGAAATGACCTTACCTAGGCAAACCTGAAGCATGAACAAGGTGTACAATGACTCATTAGACACTAAGATGATAATGACAACCCTATGAATGATGATAGACTCAGCTGAATGATGACATGGACTGACATTTGGACAACTTTAGAAGGAGTGAAAGCAAACCCTAGACCTAATGCCTAGTGACCAAATTTTGCTTGAAAACTCTTTGAAGTGACAAAATTTGACTTGGAAACTCTGAGACCACTTTGTAAGAGCATATTTGATCACTGGAGGAAGGCTGGAAAGACTGACACTAACAGTTCAGAAGATAAAAAAAAAAAACCCATTTGAGATGAAATCTCGCTGAACCTCAGGTCTGAATTTCAGATCTTGTCTCACTATATTTTCAGAGATATGATCTGAGTAAGTTATGGTTTTTTCAAGCTCCTGAATTTCATATAAAATAGGTCATCGTGGAAGTTTCGCTATAACTTGTTCGCTACGAAGTTTCAGAAGCTAATAAAAAAACCCATTTGCGGAGAAAGTGGTCTGAAACTCGGGTCTAAATTTCAGAGCTTGTTTCGCTATATTTTCGGATATATGATCTAAGGAATTTAGGGTTTTTGCAGACTCCCGAATTACATCTTAAACAAGTGACCTTGGGAAAATCGTCATAACTTTCTCTCTGAGCATCAGATTGAAATTTCGTAAGAAGTTACAGAAAGAGGACGGACTGTATTTTGTTTGGGTATAATTTTCAGAACCTAAGGTTGAAACAGTGACATGTGGAACATCATACAAGTTCACTCTACTGAACTAGTCTATAATTAGGTCATCGCGAGAGATTGGGAATAAATCTTTCTTCAGGAATCCAATTGTGATCAGACTTGCGGAGTTAGAAAGAGGACTCAAAGGGCTATTATAGACCGAAATTTTAGAACTTAAAGATCTGAAATTACAGAGTTATAGTCGTTTCAAGATCGAGCTCCTAAAATCAAGAAAAAGCGAGATGAGGAAGTTTGATGGCAAGGATCCGATAAATTGGATACTACATATGGAGAAATATTTCGATCTACATGGTGTACCACTATTACAAAAGGTATGTATTGCATCTAATTATTTAGAACCGAATCAATTTTTATGGTATAGAGGGCGCTTTTCTCGTAAACCACTTGTCACGTGGTCAATTTTCGCAAAGGAAATGATAGCACATTATGAGGATACAAAGAGAAACACCTTCTTTAGCCAATTGATAAATCTCAAACAAAAGGTTTCAATGGCAGAGCACATTAAGGAATTCCAAAAATTTAATATAAGGGTAAATGATATTCCAGAGTAGAAAATGGTTGATCTCTTCATAGGGACTTTAAAGGATAACATTCAACACGAGGTTCGTCTTTGGGAACCTGATTTATTAGAGAAGGCATTCAGGTTGGCAAGAAAAATTGAAAGCGAAATTATGGAAACAAGGAATCCCACCACTCACGACTATAATTATGGAAGTGTTTTTTCTCCTAGACAACCTACAAGGTTTACACCACAACAATTGGAAGAAAAAAGAGAAAAAGGGCTTTGTTACAATTGTGATAGCAAATAAACTAAAGGTCATAAGTGTGCTGAGAAGAAATTATTTTACATAGATTATGAAGAGGAGGAAGAAAAGGATCAAGAAACATCAAAAGAAGAGGATATACATCAGGAACCCACCCCAGAGAAAGAAGAAATGAATCTGACCATATCTTGTAAAGCATTGGAAAGAATTACCACTCCTCAAACTCTCAAGATAGAAGGACATATCAAGAATAAAAAGGTTCAAGAAGTGAAAGATCACATCGAGAAAGAAGAAATGAATCCGACCATATCTTATAATGTATTGGTCAGAATTACCACTCCTCAAACTATCAATATAGAAGGACATATCAAGAAGAAAAATGTTCAAGAAGTGAAAGATCACATCGAGCATCAAGAAATGAACCCGACCATATCTTGTAATGCATTGGAAGAAATTACCACTCCTCAATCTATCAAGATAGAAGGACATACCAAGAAGAAAAAGGTAATAGTGTTGATTGATTCGGGCAATACCCATAATTTTATTCATTGTAAGATAGCCAAGGAATTGAATTTCTTCCTATATCCAGCATCAGAGTGTCAATTGATGGTTGCAAGTGGAGGAACCATAAATTGCTCTGGAAAGTGACATAATATCAAGCTATCCATGGGAGAATATGTATTGAATAGCCCAATGCTTTCAATTCCAATGGCTATTGTTGATGTTTTACTAGGAGTCCAATGGCTACAATCTTTAGGTACGATAGCTTTTAATTTTCAAGAACTTTTCTTGAATTTTTTTTAGGAAGGAAAGGAATTAGAATTGAGGGGTATCGAAGGGAAACCGGGAAAGATAATCAACTCTAATAGCATAACAAAGCTTCTAAATAAAGAACAACGGGCCGTAATTGCACAATTATGTTCACTAGAGGATCCCACATCGAAATCATGTATTTCTCCATATCTCCAAAACGTTTTGGACAATCATTCCAAGGTATTTGACACTCCTAAAGGCCTCCCACCTATTCGTGATCATGATCATGCTATTCATTTGATTCCAGGAAGTGTTCCTCCAAACATCAGGCCTTATAGATATCCATATGCCCAAAGGAGTGGGAACTCATTTAAAAGTAGCAGAAGATCCCAATTCAAACAGTATTGCGAGAACTTGATAAGGAAGGAAAAATCATATTGGAACCTGAAGCAGTCACAGAACCGAGAAATCGACAGCTATGAAATAGATCAATTTCAAAGTATCTCATCAAGTGGAAGAACTTACCTGCTGAAGATTCCACATGGGAGGACAAGAATTTATATAGAAGCATCAAGAACTATTCAAGAGTTGAGGACAACACTTTTTGAAGGAGAGGGGCATGTTAGGTCCTTATACTACTAATGTAACCCGTTATAGTTATTAGTACAACCCCCTTATTATATTATTGTGCCCATGCAGTCCCCATATTGTTATTATTGTGCTCCATAGAAGCCCACTATTGTTATTATTGTGCCCTTACATTATTATTGTTATCTCGGCTCTGATTATATTATGGCCCCTTATACTTCTATATATAGAAAGGAGGTCTTGTCATTTGTATCATCGAAGAATTGTTCATTTGTGTAATGTAAAGGAGGTCGCCCCCTCAAAGAGGCTTATTTCTAAGGCATTGATCTATCTTTTCTATCTTTTTGTGAGCTGGTTTCATAACAGACATATGGTCCCCTCACCCTCCATGATTTCGCACATAGAAACCCTTGGTTTGTGCCCGATTGTGGGCACACATTAGCGTGACCTACTGGATTGTGTTGATGTATATATTATACATAATGGTGTGATGCTTTATCTTCTTTTTTGTGTTTGGCGTGTGATGCGAGTATTTATCATGTCTTATTTATGCCAAAAATCCAAAAAAATATAAAAATTGAAAATCCAAAAATACATGGTCTTGTTGTTACCTAATTCGTATTTATTTCTTTCATTATGTGATTTAAACATGGGTCTAGTCTTTCTAGATGGTTTTTATAGGACAAGGTGGCATTTTCAGTACAACATTTGTTGGACAATAGGTGTGTTTCTCTTAAACTGCCATATAGGGGTAGGTGATATATCATCATCACCGATGCATTGTTGACCGTCAATGCCATCATTGTGCCTTAGGTCTGACCCTATTAAGTTGTGGCATTAGCCACTCTTTTCTATGCAGATTGTAACTTGGTGATAGAGCTTACCTAATCATGGATACCCTAGTTAGAACCCTTTTGATGTCTTGGTGTCCATGCAATCAATTTTATTCCTCTTTTCGAAATTCTTCTCCTGACCCGCCATGACCTAGAATATGAGCCTCATGTCCTCTTCTTCTTCATATTTTTCATTATACCCCAAGAGGATTCCACCATCTTATCCCTCGTGATTGCCACTTTTTATCAACCTATTTTTGCACAATGAACCTTGGTTTCTTCATTCCATCGTCATCATCTACTTGGCCCACCATTCACTTTCACTTGGTGTTTTACCCTTTCTTGTAGGAACTGTTGTGATGAGTGATCCTATTAGCCAATCACTTGTCCTCATTATGTCATGAGCAATTCCATCATTATCGGAACTAGTTGCTATCCTCTATACCACTCGTTCCTCCAAGATGAGTTTCCTTTAAACTCTTTTCAGACTCCTTAATTTAGGAAAGATTGTTGAGTGAACTTGTCTCCTTCATGCTCGTAAAAGTACCTGAAGGATTATTTACCCAGTATAAGTTTAACCCTTTTTCGGACTAGGATAGACTAGTTACGAAAAAGGAATACCCTAGTCTACTATGGATAGGAGGTTCTCCCTTGTATACTTTTATCTCTTTTTTAGGCTTGGGGGACAACTTTACAAAAAAATGAACTTATAAAAAGAGAAGGGAGGGAACATTTATTTCCATTAGTCATCAAATGCGTCGTCCTTGAACATGACACCTATTTGTTTCATTATTTCTCAGTTGGGTTTTAGCTTGCCTATCAGTCGTACCATACATATGAGTTTGTCTACTCCTCCAATTGGTTACTCTTCTAGTCAAATGCAGCATGCTCTGATGCCTCCTACGTCGTCGCATGATATCACTTTGTGCTCATTAGTCATGCTACCAAGTCACTCTTGTGTCGTGTCGCTATGTGTTCAAGGGAAGTCTTAGCCTATGTCGTTCATTTGCAGTAGCCTGCTGACCTTTTTGAGTCGGTCATCCCTGTATCAGTTGTACTTCACCACTTCATGACTTCATCCATACATCACATCATCTTGTTCTATTCCATGTCGAATGATGGGGGATACATTAATACCCTCCTTCAACGGATCTTCTCCTGTCGACTTCATCTCATTATCTAGGAGCTTGATCTAGGAACCGGTAGTACCTTAGAGCTTGCAAACCTCAGTAGCAAGCTTCCTCGCTATCGACAATGGGTTTACATCGTTGGCTCCTGATTGATCGAGTTCACTGGTGTTCGACGTCAACTCATCTATTTACACTTGGTGGAATGTACTAGGTACTTTGGGGTCCATTTCCCTCATTGGTGGATTCCATCATGTTTGTCGCTAGTTTACCTCATTGCCCGATAATGAGGTGGTTTCTACCATGTTCGACATCAGCTCATCTATTCACATGATGTAGACTTGTACCATTGGGGTTATGTCGAAGACCCTAGGCTAGGAACATCTCACTCTTATATGGCATCCTTCCCAGGCTGCGTTGGAGTTATGTATCTACTTTGGGACTGTTTTGGGGCATTTCTTTGTCTGTCTGTGCCCACAGTCCTACCAATTTATATTGTGATATAGATCCACATTGTATTTGCTAGTGGCTATGCTCTATCTATTGAGTCAAATGGATCCACTGTGTATTTCTTCATGGCCATGTTCTAGAAGTTCATGTCATGGATCCACAATGTGTTTTATGGCGACCATGTTCATTATCTTCTTATGACCGAGCATGGGCATGCCCGCCTCGGGGATGTTATCAACATAGATGAGACTTCAGCTCTAGGGTCTTCCAATCCGAGTCCTTGGCTTTGTCTCCTCACTCCTGTTTTGACATCTAAGCTTTGTCATAATATATTTTGCCCATAAGCTTCTCTTTTGACCTCATAAATTATGGGGCATTTGTTATCAGCCTATTTTTCTCCCTAGTATTAGTATTTCTGAGACATTATGTTGGTTGACCTTTTTATGGGCCTCAGACCTTCTTTTTTCTAATCAGGATACCCAGTGACATGGATGATGGCTTATGCGTGCAACTAGAGCCTTCCAGTCGCTAGCATCATGCCTTATGCGTGCAAATACAACCGAGTTTTCCCTATTATGTGCCTGCGACCCATGAATCTTTCTAGAGTTTTGTGGTTCCTAGGGGATTAGTTCGACTCGTCACCTATTCAAGTTGGCGAGGACTTATCATTGAAAAGCTTCCATAACTTATTGTCGTCTTGAGTGTATATATTCATCCTCCTTGGAGCTCTCTTCACCTTATTTGTACTGAACCACCTGAGAGGGTGAGGCTAGTTTTGAGTTTTTGGATCCAGAGTTTATGATTTGGCATCAAATTATTGGTCATAGAGACAGAGTTTGTGAGCGATATGTTGCTAGAGTTTTTATTCTTCATGGACCTTTTTATGTTTTAGTGGGGAGACTCTATCGGATTTGGAGAGGTGACCTGGGCGAAGGTATACTTGTATTTTGATTTTCAATTAACAGAAATGTATGTTCCTTTCTTGTATTTACATGTTTGCAGTAGTTATATATGTTAATTCTATGATGCTTTGAGATAACGATCTTCCGAGGAAGATTACCTGTCGTCCTTAAGTGTTTGTGGTTGTGTGTAGGTGTTGAGATTGAGTGCAGATGTAGAATATCACTTTAGTGGAGTGTGGGGATTCTTCTGTGAATTCAAAACACTTCACCAACTTGCGAGGAGGCCAGATGCACACTCTTTCCTTTATAACGTCTAGAATTGCTTGTTTGTTGCATGTATGAGCATTGAGTTGGGATTTGATTGTCTATCCATTGGCCATTTTTGTTTTGTTGTCTTGTGATCTTATTTGAACACAAGATCGCAGAGCAATAGCTCCTTGCATGCAAATTTCATTGCAACAATTCCCTTTTTCCTCTTGAAACTGACCTGCATTGTTAGCTTTTTTGGGGGTTTCGGTAAATCCACCTACTAATCTCTAACTAGGGTCATGAAAAATTAGAGACATTCTATCTAAGGTAAGTTGTTGCAAAGAGAAACTAATTTCATTAACTATTGAAAAACAAATTCTTTCGGCTAAAGTAGGCAACAATAAAAATCAAGCAAAAATAAGGCAACAAAATAATGACTATACTATTGATAGTTCCTCGGCGACAACACCAAAAATGACGGACCTTTTAATTTGTCTTTCTAATTATTTAGAAAGACAACCAAAAGTCTATGCATTTAATTATCAACCAAGGAAAATATGGAACTTGCAAGCTATCGTGCACTGTTGATGCTAGTACAATATGTAGTTGTAAAATTCTAAATTCATGTCAAAGGGCAAGATATTGAGATGATTTTGCAAATCACCAGAGGAAATCCACACCACACTTGCAATCTAAAACCACTCTTGCAGGAAAGTAAAGAGCACACTTTGTGATAAAATAGACACACTTGTAGAAAAGTAAACACATTAACAGTAAGAGGTAACTTCTTTAAGTGCTTCTTTTTTAAGAATTGATTTTGATAGGAAATGGGACCACACAGGACCAAGTGGACCCCCGGATAGGTCAAGGTAATGGGATTTAGCAACCAATGATGTACTTGACCCAACTAGGGAAGAGAAAGGGATCAAAGAAAGAATTTCTAATAAATGAAATACAAAGATCCCAATGAGGCTACTAGTCTAAGGAAACCAAGGGCAAGATTCAATCACGAGGCCAGGGCTTGGGATATCTCACAATCCCACCATCGGAATTCCCTCAAATTTGGAGGAGACCTAGGAGACACACCAACGCAGTAGGAGCCAAGAGATTGAAATTTTTGGGTGAGTGGTTTGCAAGAAACGTGATGCCCTAGGAGACCTAATGGGACTAGGCCTAAAAAAGAGAAGAAGATCAAACAAAGATAAGTTTTAAGGTGATCACCTTATGGTAGACTAGTTCCTAATCCTTTGGGGAGATTAGAGTCAAAAGAATAATAATTATGGATTTCGTTTTCTAGGTCAACGAGGATTCAAAGACAACTTCGCTTAGCATTAAGGCAAATGAGAGTATCTTTGAAAGCTTTATACTTCATTTTGCAATATTACATGGCTTATCAAGATAAATTCAACGATAGAACATCCCTAGCAACATTCATTCATTATACAAGGCCCATACATGAAGAAGCACTATCTAGAAACATAATTTCCACAACTTTGCATAAATGAATGTAACAAATTAGCCCTAATATAACAATGCATGTGACAAAGTAAAAGAAAGAATAACATTAAATTGTACATGCATGTATAAGAATATATCCAACCATCAAGAATTATTCTAATCAAGAAGCTCCAAGATAGGAGAAAATAATCCAAAACTCAAAATTCATTCCGTGCTCCAAAATTTCGTCCACCAAGGAGGATAAGAAAGTTCTCTAAAGAGATAAAACTCCATATCAAGTGATGATGAGAGAATGAATCACATCTCATCTATTTATACAATCTCTAATGAGTTTAATTTAGCTAATTTGGCCTAATTGAGCCCCTGAAATAAAATAATGTGCATAATAACAATACTTTTGGTGACAAGTCCACCAAATAGCTCAATAATATAAGAATAAGCCTCTCAATAGGGTTGAATGATCAACCAAATGAGTCGTTGGGACTTTGAGGAGGCCTAATGAAGTCCAAGGGGTTCCATGATCAAGAAATGGACTCCAAACATAGTGGACAAGGGGATGGTCCGTTGTTTTCCAAACAAAAACCTATGGTGCTCCCAAGTGGGTGTGGGGACACACGGTCATCCTCATGGGTCCAAATGGATCGAAAGTGAAGGTAGACCATCTGTAAAATCTGAAATGATGACATAAGCCCTGCCTCTACAACGAGGAACAATCCTCTGGACCGTGGAACATCTACCAAGTGTATGGTGCGTCTGTGGAACCGACTAGCCATGGTGAACCAGGTGCATCATCCTCATCCAAAAGGTGGAATAGGAGCAATCAACGAACACAGTTGGGGGTCCATGAAGTAATATCAGCTATGGTGGAGGCCCATGGCTCTCAAAACTCACCCTACAAGTGTCAATATGGCCCTCTAGAGGGCTAGGACACCGTACAGGTAGACCAAGCCCCAAATGGGAATCCACCTGCAATCCTGCATGAGATGTAATGTGTCCCCTTTCCCTCCAATACAACAAATAATTAGAATAATCAAGTAAAAGAGCTTACAAGTTATGGAAACAGTGGGGCACTTCATGGTGGCATGCCCTTCCATAGTGGCCTTTGGCATGTACTAGTGTCTCCTAGCTCAATAGGGGGTTAGCCATGGACCTTATTAGGTGGTTTCAACCTCTAGAGGGGGTTACATGTCCATGGTACATCCTTCGGCTGGTAGGTGGCAAATGATATAATAATGGAGCAGAGTGTGGATCAAGGGAAATCATCCAAACCACATGCCATGGTTCATGAGTAGCTATAATAAGGGAAGCCCACACCTGAGTATGTGAGTGTAAGAGGAAGCAAATCATGGTACATGAGTTACCTCGAACTTTGTTTTTCCACCCTTCTTCATATGCCTTTTGCCTTTTTATTTTTATTTTTCTTCATAACTACTTGGGGCTCTAGGGGATGAGAACATGATGTGTAATATGTAGCAGTGAATACCACCTTTAGGTGGGGCGGTTCATCACCCACCAGGGGTTGGAACAATCATGGGTTCCTTAATGATAGAGGGGGATCATCTAGGGCCCATAGGAACCAGGGTGATCGTCATGGATAAAGGGTAGAGCTAATGTTTGGCTTTTGCCCACGTGCTAAATTTGTATGTCCCGACCATCTTTTACATTTGTGGTACATTTCCTGTTGAGAGTGGCCAAATTATTATTTTTCTTTTATTTTTAGCTACATTAACATCCGGGGCATCGTTCCAGGCCTGACCTAAGGTGTGGACAAGGGGAGGGGGAGGCTAACCCTATGTGGACCCAGTGGACACATGTGGACTCATGAGAAAATAGATGAATGGGGCTAAAATGAGTCGAAGGGGGGAGATGTAGGTGGTATCAGGAAGCGGGACCATGCAACCAAAATTGGTATTTCCCATTTAGTGCCAACCCAAAAACCAAATGGTCAGTAAAGGAGATCCCACGACACTAGGATACAGGGGTAGCCATGAAACCGGGCAGTGGAGACAAGAATACAAGCTTAACCCACTCTTTACGTCGAATCCCCCCACCAATCCATGCCCAAAAGTGCCCATGACAAGTAAGGGAAATTACTCAACTATACCAATGAAAAGCCATACCTTTGGGGTCGGGAGGCCCACCTTTAAACATACATTCATGACAAGTGGTCAAGGGACGACATGGCTAGCTCAGGTGGCGGAGACAATGGCACATTGAGCTATCTAGGAGCTGCAAGGGGTTGCTGGCTGCCAACTGAGGATCGTTGAGGAGAATAAATTTCTCCCATATATACTACCCACAGGTGATGGGTAACATTTGGCTCCAACTGGGACATGAGCTCTCGGGCGAGTGGGCGAAGCTACTCGAACAAGAAGTCATGAGAACAACAATAATCTCTTGGTTAACATAGACCTATTACCTACACATGCCAAAGACTAACATGTTTTTGTGGTGTCTTATGATCACCCATGCTTAGCATTAGGCCATAAAATCAACAGGAAAGTAAAATTAGGCAAACTGAATCTAAATGAAACTAATGTACCGTGAGAAATATCATATGATGTTAGTTCAAATGAGAAAATCAACATGCAATGCATCCTACCCTAACATGCATATAGTAAGGGCAATACTAAGTGTAATCATAAATCCAGTGCAACCAACATATCATCATATCGCTATACATATCCCTTCTAGTATGATTACTCATGAAACAAAACCCAAAGTGAATGCGAACATAATCACATGGAGGGTGGGAGGTGGGAAAACATGATCTCCATTCAAGGTAAAAGGAAGCCCTAGGAAAAGGGGGATAACTCAATCTAGAAGTGCGGGGATTTCCCTCCAAGAATACAATGATGGAATGAAATATCACTCTCAAGAACTCCCTATCACAATCATTGCTTATAATATTATGCTTTGTAGATGCCACAAGGTCGTGATGAGAGGGGAATGAAGGGTGAGGGACAGAAGGAGTGTAACAAATAGGTTGCTCATGGTGATGATCACGTTGGAGAGGGGAGGTTGTGGAGTGATCATAACCCGAGGATGTGTCAAAGGAGATAAAGTATATTCACCGAGGGGTTCTTTCTTAACACCATATTCAGAAGGTAGAAAGGGCTCATGGTCACTTGAGATCATATGAAAAGGGGCGAGGGAATCACTTGTGGAAGACTTAAGATGATGAACAAGAGGAAAAGGCAAAGGGGGGAGTGACATATTATATTCAACAAGTTTTTCCACCTCAAAATTATAATCTAAAGGCTCAAGTGATTTTAATATAGAATCATTAGGGGGATAGGTGGGAGCCTTATTGATTTCATCATTATTAGTATAAAAGATTGAGTCGCCCCTAAAAGGAAAATCAATTAATTCTAACTGACCCTCTTCATGCAAAGGAAAATAGTAATTCTCCTTCCAAGGGTATTAATGGATATGTCATCATGAATAATGCCCGAGAGAAAGGGAAGACCAATCTTAGCCTCATCCTCCTTGTCGGTGTCGTAAATGGGAGCACAATTGAATGGACTACCTACAATCTCCCATTTCTCCTTTTCAATGTGGAAGCAATCTCCAATGTTATCTTCCAAGGGGCTAATGGGATCACCTTCCTCAAGGTTCTCAAAAGGAGAGTCATCAAGAGTAATATCCTTGAGAAACGAGAAGTTAGTCTCAACTTCACCTTCCAAAGACCCATCCTTCCCAACACATGTGTCCTCAAAATCATCCTTTTCATCATGTGGACCCATGCAGGACTCATCTTCCTGCTCATTACTTATATTCTCACTGTCTTGATGCTTGATGAAGGCTTCCTCTTGAATGCCTAATGCATGGTATACTTGAAAATTCTAAGAAAGCCATCAATGAACTCCTCAATAGATGAGATGCTCCTAGGTTCGTGATTATGCAACCATGAGTTATGGCCACTGAGAGATCCCATGAACAACAACATAAGGACATCCTGGTGAACCACTTTCTCTTTTGAAGCATGTGCATTGAATCTTCCTACATGGTTAATTGCAGAGAGTGGACCACCATCACACACGGGCACCCCATGTACCATCCTTCCTGCGACATGATTAGAGTGCTCAGGGACGCTAGTGATGTCCAAAGCGGGAAAATCATCAAAGAAAGACACCCTATTTGAGATATATATGTAAAGTATGTAGGAATCACCGGTAAAGATGTCTATAAAAATGCTTGCTTCACCCTACAAGCATCGACCTTAAAGTTCAATGAAGAACTAGGGCTTTGTTCTTTCAATGGAGTCACCAATAATGATATGTCAATATGTCGTATGGGGAACAAAACACACGTCTCGTGTCCCTGGCAACAATGCCAAAATGTTACCGCTCAAACTAGCAGGGGCACTTGATAGGTTAAGAGTAACAATGGAACTAAATCCCACTGTCACCACAACTAAAACTCCCTACTCTTTATGTACTTTCACCGATGGGAGGAGATTAGATATAGAGGGATTCACCTATGAAGGGTAAACAAAATGAAATGGATATGAAGTGATTATGTTGACCCTATCCTAAGAGAAACTCAAGGTTGGGGCTTGCTTACTTTTTAAGCAAGGTTTAGGGTTCTTTAGGAGGGTTTGATGAGGCTTTGAGGGCTAGGTTTAAGGAATGTGACTTGCAAAGGAGCTTCCTAATCCCTAAAATCCTTATGGAACTTGGTTTCCCAAGTGGTCTTTTTTTTGAAGAATTAATTATGATAGGAAATGACACCACACGGGACCAAGTGGACCCCCAGGTAGGTCAAGGTAATGGGATAACAACCAATGATGTACTTGACCCAACTATGGAAGAGAAAGGGATCAAAGAAATAATTTATAATAAAGGCAATACAAATATCCTAATGAGGCTACTAGTCTAAGAAAACCAAGGGAAAGATTAGATCACGAGGCTAGGGCTTGGGATATCTCAAAATCCCACTGTCAGAATTCCATCAAATTCAGAGAAGATCTAGGAGACACACCAACGCAGTAGGGGACAAGAGATTGAAATTTTTAGGTGAGTGGTTTGCAAGAAACGTGATGCCCTAGGAGACCTAATGGGACTAGGCCTAAAAAATAGAAGAAGATGAAAGAAAGATAAGTTTTAAGGTGATCACCTTATGGTAGACAAGTGCCTAATCCTTTGGGGAGATTGGAGTTAAAAGAATAATGATTATGGACTTCGTTTTCTAAGTCAAGGAGGCTTCAAAGACAACTTTGTTGTGAATTAGGGCAAAGGAGAGTATATTTGAAAGCTTTATACTTTGTTTTGCAAGATTAGATGGCTTATCGAGATAAATTCAACAACAACACATCCTTAGGAACATTCATTCATTATACATGAAGAAGCACTATCTAGAAATATAAATTTCCACAACTTCGCATAAATGGATGCAACAAATTAGCCCTAGTATAACGAAAATCCTATCAACAATGCATGTGACAAAGTAAAAGAAAGAATAACATTAAATTGTACTTACATGTATAAAAAATATATCAAACCACCAATAATTTTGCTAATCAAGATGCTCCAAGACAAGAGAAAATAATCCAAACGTCAAAATTAATTCCATGCTCCAAAATTTCGTCCACCAAGAATGATAGCGAAGTTCTCTAAAGAGGTACAAGTCCAAACCAAGTGATGATGAAAGAATGAATCACCTCTCATCTCTTTATACAATCTCTAATGAGTTCAATTTAGCTAATTTGGCCTAATTGAGCCCCTAAAATAAAATAATGTGCATAATAACAATACTTTTGGTGACAAGCCCGCCAAATAGCTCAATAATACAAGAATAAGCCTCTCAAGAGGGTCGAATGATCAACCAAGTGAGTTGTTGGGCCTTTAAGGAGGCCTAATGAAGTCCAAGGAGTTCCATGATGAAGAAATGGACTCCAAACATAATGGACAAGGGGACGACCCCTTGTTTTCCAAGCAAAAACCAATGGTGCTACCATGTGGGTGTGGGGGCACAAGGTCATTCTCATGGGTCTCCAAATGGATCAGAAGTGCCTTTAGACCATCTGTAAGGGCTAGAATGATGAAATAAGCCCTGCCTCTGCAACAGGGAACAATCCTCTAGACCCTAGAACATCTATCAAGTGTATAGTGCATCTGTGGAGTCACCCGGGCATCGTGAACCAGGTGTATCATCCTCATCCAAAAGGCGGAATAAGAGCAATCAACGAACATTGTTGGGGATCCATGAAGTAATCTCGGCTATGGTGGAGGCCCATGGCTCTCAACGCTCACCCTACAAGTGTTAATGCAGCCCTTTAGAGGGCTAGGATCCCGTATAGGGAGACCAAGCCCCAAATGGGAATCCACCTGCAATCCTGCATAAGATCCAATGCGCCCCCTTTCCCTCCAATCCAACAAATCATTAGAATAATCAAGTAAAAAAGCTTACAAGTTATGGAACAAATGGTGCACTTCATGGTGGTATGCCCTTCCATAATGGGCTTTGACATGTACTAGAACCTCCTAGCTCAATAGGTGGTTAGCCATGGATCCTATTAGGTGGTTTCAACCTCTAGATGGGGTGACATGTTTGTGGTACATCCTTCAAGTGGTAGGTGGAAAATGATATAATAATGGAGCAAAGCGGGGATAAGGGGAAATCATTCATACCACATGCCATGGTTCATGGGTAGCTATAATAAGGGAAGCCCACACCTGGGTATGTGAGTGTAGGAGGGAGAAAATTGTGGTACATGTGTTACCCCGACCTTTGTTTTTCCACCCTTCTTCATATGCCTTTTTCCTTTTTATTTTTATTTTTCTTTACAATTGTTCAGGGCTCCAGGGGATGAGAGCATGATGTGTGATATGTAGCAGTGAATACCCCCTTTAGGTGGGGCGGTTCATCGCCCACCAGGGGTTGGAACAATCATGGGTTCCTTAATAATAGAGGGGGATCATCTAGGGCCCATAGGAACTAGGGTGATGACCATGGATAAGGGGTTGAGCTCATGTTTGGCTTTTGCCCACGTGCTAAATTTGTATGTCCTGGCCATCTTTTGCATTTTGTGGTACATTTCCTGTTGAGAGTGGCCAAATTATGAATTTTCTTTTCTTTTTTAGCTACATCAACCTTCAGGGCATGGTTCTAGGCTCGACCCAAGGTGTGGACAAGGGGAGGGGGAGGCTAACCCTATGTGGACCCAGTGGACACATGTGAAATCAAATAGGAAAATAGATGAATGGAGCTAAAATGAGTGAAAGGGGGGGTGATGTAGGTGGTACCGAGAAGCAGTACAACGCAACCAAAATAGGGATTTCCCATGTAGTGCCAACCCAAAAACTAAATGGTCAGATCCCACAACACTAGGATACAAGGGTAACCACGAAACGGGGAAGTGGAGACAAGAGTACAAGCTTAACCCACTCTTTCCGCTGAATCCACCCACTAATCCATGCCTAAAAGTGCCCATGGCAAGTAAGGAAAATTACTCAACTATACCAATGAAAAGCCATACCTTTGGGGTTGGGAGGCCCACCTTCGAACATACATTCATGACAAGTGGTCGAGGGACCACATGACTGGCTCAAGTGGTGGAGACAATAGCACATTGAGTTATTTGGGGGCTGCAAAGGGTTGCTGGATGCCGGTTGAGGACCATCTAGGAGAAACATTTTCTCCCATATATACTACCCACAGGTGGTGGGTAACATGACCAATACTCGCAAATGAAGAAGAACCTACAACCTTGAATCCGTCACTTGACAAACCCATTCACCTAACCAACGTCTCGTGACTATACTGAAGGAGAAGAGTCTTGAAGGATTTTTTCTCTAGCAAGGCTTATGTAATCTTTGCCCTCGAGTTTTTGCTAGATTTGACCCTTTGAATAGGCTCTTTAAGCCAATCACCCACATTATTGACATTTTTTGAGTAAGCCGGTGTGAAGAGGAGGCTTTGAAGGACACAATGGATTGGTTCAAAATCTTTATAGATCCATTCCCACCCTCGACATTGACCACTTGGGCTTGAACTTGCAGTCATGAAGCTACATATGATCCTTTTAACCTCAAAATATGTGATGAATTCATGGACTCCACAATTAGTTGTTGGGAACTAGTATCAGATAAAGTCACAAGCCTTGGGCTTGTTCGCCCTCTCAAGGCTTTAAAAGGCATTACGAGAATTATATCTACATGACAACTATGCCCATGTGTTTTCCTATTAAGAATAACCTTTTGAAGATCGGCTCTACCCATATTAGAACAACTAGGCTCAAGTGATAGACACATAGACAAAGGGTGACAACGTTGGAGATAAAAGCGGAGATGCCTGAGAAGTGTCAAAGTTTGGTATGACAACAAATATCCATTAGGGGACTCAAACTACCCATCCTAATGTAGATTCAATGCTTATTACGAATCCACACAAATCATAGATGGATTACAATGATTCATTGCCAAGTGTATAATAACAGTTTTAAATTCCACCTATTTCTAAAATTAGTATCCTGTCTTTGATGTAAGTATTTTTCCCATCACATTTACTTAAAATAAAAATAACGAGACCTAAACTTGATATGTCTAAATCACTCTTGGCATAACACATGTATAATCAAAGACGCCTCCCTAGCTTTAACCTGTTTTTCTTGTTCCAATTTGATTGTGCCGCCCATCCTATGCTACATTGACCACTAGCTAAATCACTGCCTTTGATATGTTAAGACAACAAGCTCAAAAAGAAGAAGAAATGAGTTAGTATAAAAGCACGCCAACCATATTCAATATACCATTCATATCACATATCTACAAAACCAACAAGGACACAAGCATTAATGCTTCCATAATTAGCCATTCTACACCAATAAAGTATCTGTCATCATGGAACGTCATCGAACTATAAAAAATAAAGATTGTAAAATCCAAAGGGATGGCAATTTTCAGATCCGCCTTATTCATATGAAGAAATGAATGAGAGCCTTCAACAACCAAAAGCACAAAATCAACAAGGCTCCCAAGTGGAGGAGGGAGAAAAGAAATAGAAGGATTTTGCTAAACATTCCAAAAAAGCCACTGATTTAGTAGTGATCCAAACTTCGAGAAACCAACATGAGGAAAACGACAACATCCAAGGAGCAACAAAGATCATAGTAGCATAACAACAGAAGGTGTTCAAACCCTTTCAAAAGGAAGTAGGGGGCATAAAGCGAACCCATACATCTGAGAGTTTGGATTTAGACAAAGGTTCCCCTGAAGGTGGAAGACAACCAACTAAAAATTGTATGAGCCATTCCCATTCAAGGAGTTTGGCGAAAGGTGGAAAAATAGAAAGGAAAAAAGAGGGAACTAACTGATTATTCTCACACTTAGCCCCGACAATTTTATGTGAGTTTTTTTTTTTTGTCATTGGCCGAAAGATTGATTTGATCGAATGCTTTCAGGCATCTACAAAATGTAATTTTGTTCCTTAGTATTCAGGTTGAATAAAATTATGTTTTTTCTTCATAAAAGAAAAATAATAATTAATCATCTCAAGTTTTTAAAACTCTTATATATATATATATATAGTCTAAAGAGACCACAATTCTGCTGGGAAAAAAATTGGAATTTGAGCAAGATTTTGAGAAAATCCAGTAATTTTTGTTGATTTTGGGTGCCTCTAAGGTCTTCATGGCGCTGAATCGATTTATGCATGAAAAAAACGATTACAACACTTCCACGGTCTCATTTTTGAAAAAAAAAAAGGTCAAATTTGGGAGAAAAACTTGACATCCAAAAAAAATTGTAGCATCAATAAATAATGCCTATAAATAACTTAATTTTATTTTAATTATTATTATTATTTTTAATAAGAAATTTATTTTAACAAAACTTGTTTACTTATCCTTTTGCCGGTCTAACCGATTCTTATATTCCTGCTTTAGAAGGAAATGGTAAATAGGAATTACTTTGTATCCATTCAAAGCACCCACTCTAAAGCTCATACATATATCATTCCTTGATATCCGAAATTACTCAAAAATTACTCATAAGTTGAGTCCGAAAGAACATGATAGTAAATTGAATTGCAGTTTTGATTGTACCCGGAGCACAATCATTCAAATCTAAGCGGATTTTAAAAGGCAAGAGGAGTTGTAATGTAAGTCTCCATGAAACATTCACAGATGCCATAAACATAATTTTGAGTTCAATTAGCGCAGAAATAGACTTGTACAGAACTTGTGAAGAAATCCATCCCACAGGAGCCACAACAGAGACGTTAGACCGGGGATACAATAAGCCCACTTGAGGGGAGCGCGCGAACAAGCAACAATAAACAAGAAATGAAATCAGCACCGACATGGATTCACTGCTGAGAGGAGAGATATGGGCCGACCACAGCGGACACTAACAAAGAATCCGCCCCAAAAAGCCCTAGTTGCAGAAATGCAGACAATATGAATCTGTCCAGAGAAGGCGTGAGAATGCAAGAATTTTGTTTCTGTCAATAAGCAGAGCAGAAACTGTCATTAAATAATGCTATCTTCTGCGATTTTGCCATAGACGCCGAAGAATAGAATCTCTAACGAAGACACAATTGCCCAGGCAGCGAGTAAACCTGGTCATCTCAGTCAGACAGAGGTACAAGAACTTTTATTTTATGTTCTATTCGAAATATCACTTGGGGTTTTTATCGCACAATTGAACAAAACATACTGGTTTTTCATAACTCGAGCATTCTTTACTTGGGGTCTATTTGTAAAATTGAAAAAGTGTATATTTTATTTTTATTCTTTTTCCCAATTTTCCGAGCGTTCTATACTCGGTGGTCTCGCTGTGGAATTGAAAAATAGGTGCTGGGGGTTTAAGCTTTAGGGTTTTGCAAAGGTAACAGTTCTAAGTAGCACAAATAAAAGGTGAAAATGTTTTGTGATGTGGCAGCCACCCACTGCTTTCAGTAAAATACGTTACAGGTACACAGACAAGTGTGATATTTAGGGGCAGCCATGTCTACAGCTCAGGCTGCAGACTATTATGCTTACAAAAGACCCCATGTGGCAGAATATCCAGCTCCTCCGGGAATGGAAATAGACGAGACTATTCTAAAATCAGTAGAGCAGAAGACGGGGTCTATTTCAGGAAATACAATCACTCTTAACGAGATTCAAAGAGATCGGATTACCAAAATTGCAAATGCAAACTGGGTAATCTCTCGAGATGTTGTGTCAAAGCCCACTTTTAATCCCAGCCTTGTGGAGGAGATTTATAGAACTGAACTTCTTGTAACAAGTGGCAGCAAATCTGTTCCTTTGCAAAGGGTGATGGTTCTTGAAGTCAGCCAATATCTGGAGAATTATCTGTTGCCTAATTTTGACCCCGACAATGCAACCTTTGAGCATCTCATGTCTATGATTTTAATGGTGAACGAAAAGGTTGGTAGTCTATCACTTATTTCATGTTGGAAGCTCTTGAAATTTAATCACCATATGATGTTTCCTTAAATACGATCTTAAAAGTCGGTATCCTGAATTTCTATTTTGGAAGCTTCTGAATTAGCTGTTTTCCAAGTAATCGCATTTATCGAAATTAGGAAAGTCATTCAACGTCTCTACCCATGCCTTGAATATGCAATTTTTGTGTTGTTTTCGTTTACGTTTTGTCTCTTTTGACAGTTTCGGGAAAATGTGCCAGCATGGAAATGCTTTCATGACAGGGACGATGCATTTGAGGGTTTCTTAAGACGAGTTTTGTTACTGAAGCAGCAGGTTTGTTTTGAAAATAATTTGTATTATACAACTACCGAATAACTATTTTTAAAATCCACAGCTTGTTCGATGTTTTTAACTGTATGATGCTTAATTGCATAAGCGTTTGTTGCCATTTTGTCAGTAAAGAATCTTTATTCATATTTGAAGCTTCTGTCCTAAGGCAATAACCTTTTTGCACATTTTATGTTCCAGGGAAGAGACCTAAACATAGCAGAGAAAACAAATTACTTGATCTTTTTGATTCACTCATTCCAGGTATGAAGCTAGCTTTTTTTAGGTGTGAGAGTAACCTGTTTTCACATAATTATAGTAAGGTTAATAATGTTTGAAGGTATAGGTTATATTAATTCTAAGCAACTGTTGCTTTTAGTGATAATTAATCCAAACACACATGATATGATGGATTTAATTCACGAAGTGAACTTGTTTGGATTTATGTTGGCCTTTGCTTCACAAATTGTTATATGTATATGAAATTGTAAATGTCTAACATTTATTTATGTTTGGTCAGTCTTTGTAAATATGCCATTGTTGGGAGAAAGTGGTTGTCAATTGTATATGATTGTTGAAACTAGTGTTTCAGAAATTGGCCAACTCAGACTCATACATGGTTGAGTTGACCTCAAATTGTACCAACTCAGCCATATAATTGGTTTGGGGCCTGTTTGGCACTGAACTAGTCAAGGTGATGTACGATTTAGTCGGTTTAGTACCAAACTGGTGCAACTTGATTGAGTTTGTACCTATGTTGCATGAAACTTCTAGGAACCCAACGTTTTGGGCGGCACTTGTACCCGAAACTCTGAAACTTGGCCATCATGTAATTATCTATGAGGATTAATATAGACATGGCTTTCCTTTTAAATTGTCATCCATGGGTCTTATTCCCTTTTTTCTTGCAAGATAATGTGTTATTCACTTATTTATAACTATATATATATTTACATATACATATATGATGTTTCGACCGATGTTTCCATTTTTGGGAGGTGGTGTTTCTAAACATAACTGTTTTGGAACCTCAAAATGTTTCGAAGTTTCCTGCAACTTAGGTTTGTACCTAAATCACCTGACATGATGACATGGAACACGGAAATATGAGTATCCAACATGTGACATAGCAACCCACGGAACATGACATTGACGACACACACACACACACACATGCCCACATATATTAAAATATAAAAAATATAACAGTTAGCGGATTGCACACAAAAAATGAAATATAGACAAAGATTCAATTTAAAATCTAAAACGTTTGCATGACAATGATGCAAATTCAATCATGCATACAACTAGTACTACATCAATGGCGATAAATTAACAAACTGGTACACAAGAAATTGACTGCAAAATATTGATTTTTTCAACATTTGAAGTTGTTGTTGTAGCCCCACTTCCAATAGACGAAACACTTGTAGACTTTGCTGTTGTAGCCCCACTTTCAACAGACGGAACACTTGTAGACTTTGATGAAATTGAAGGAGGGGGCATATTATCAATGGGAACATTCCTCCCCTTCCTTTTCCCTTCCAACTGCCCTTGGTTGAGCCATGATTGTTGCGATATGAATTAAAAATAGTCTGTTATAAGAAAAAACAAATTGTTGTAGGAAAATTGATTGCTATAACAAAACAAATATGGATGGCAAATTTGTTGATTGGAGTAGAGTAGTGAGGGTTTTGCTTGCCTAGGTGCTAAGGCTAGCAGAGGGACCCACGAGACAACCACTTTAGTAGAATATTAATTTATTTAACTATTTCCTAAAGTTGGACTTAGGAAAAATTTAAAAATCCTAAGTTAACTTATGATTTATGTCCTCTTGTCTTGGCTTGTCTTCTACGATTTATGTTTATGTTCTATCTGCATTTTACTATCATGCTAAATGTGATTGCTAATTTGGAATTGATATTGAGCTAATATGGAAAATTGAAGTAAATTTGCTATCAACATAGAACATACCTAAAATTAACACACTTCCTTTGGCTTCTCGACTTTGTACTTTGCACTTTCCAACTTCCGTAGAGATATTGAACATGCTTGAGATTAAGTGCTCCAAATGAATTTAACTTGCTTCTATTTATAGGCTTCAAGGGAGGCCGAATTGATGTCCTTAGGCCGACTTGATGTGGAGGATATATAAATTACATTTGACTCAATACTTAACCTTTTTACATGATTCAAAAGCCAAAGAAGGGTCACTTTAAAAGTTCAATGACTCTATTGACTCAAAATAAATTCTAGAAGTCCTCAATTGGGACTTTGACCTAAAACATCGTGACCCAAGCATGAAACCCATGCTTTAATAAGTCACAATAATAATAATAAAAATTCTTTTCTTTATTCTTTGACAAGTACATTACAAGATGACTCAAATACATTAAATGAACACTAAACCTAGTGACATTTTCCAACACACCTTCTTAACTAGGGAGGTATTCATTATATACAAGTATAAGGAAGATCTCAACTATACGAACCATGAACAACTTTTAGGCACCACAATGCCATGGACTAGATTCCTGACCAGGGCAATCTATCCATTGGTCTCTCAACAATTTAGGCATCGTAATGCCACAGACTAGATTCCTGACTAGGGCAATCTATCCATTGGTCTCTTAACAATTTAGGCACCGCAATGCCACTGACTAAATTCTTGACCAGGGCAATCTATCTAAGTGGGAATAAGGTGGACTCAAGCTTCCAACCCCTCTAGGTACCATCATGCTTACTTGCTAACCACAAACCCAAAGATCCAGGTGTGTATCCAAAAACAGAGCTCTAACACCACCTTTCCAACTTCGGGACCTAGACATCAACACAACGTGCCGACCAGATATCCTCCCAGACAATGCTTCACTCACAAAGCCTCAACACTCCTTGATCCAACAGATCAAGGATGACCAATCTTTCCCAATCAAACTAATTGGTAACCAGCAAACTATAAAATCCTTCGAGAGATTCACCTGTACAAACACAACCCCAATCAATAATATACTTTCATATGTACATAATCAAATACAAACCTCTAGGGTCTTCATGTTGCTGCTCAACTTTTCATAGTAGGACTATTAACTGAATCTCTGACAAAAGATTCCTCAACCATTTTCCTTCCTACTTCTCATGCAACAACATATCCTCCGAAATTCATTCTTCAATAAAAACAAGCTATGCCCTCCCTCTCAACCAGGGAGCATCTCTTTATCCAGACTCCCTCTTAATCTTAGGGAGATCTCTTCTATTCAGGCTTCCTTAAGGAGATCAACTTCTTCTTTTCGTCATCGAAGAATCTTTCGTGGCTTCCAACCATTTCATCAGAGTTATCATCATCCCCATCATGCTTATCACATCAACGAACATCTTCACCATATTGAAGATTGTGTACCTGCACAACTTAGATAGCAAGTACAACCAAATCTATAGAAGCATGAAGTTAGCCATATCAGAATCACAGAAGCATTTCAACTTTATACATATCAGATACCCAAACTTAATTACAAACAAGAGACATATACTCTTCAACATCTTGCTAGGGACTTTGTCATAAACCCTAGACTACTTCATAACAACTTTCATTCCATCTAGGGTTTCAATGTTTCTTTCAAAGGTGTAACATACCCTACTACAACATATAACAAACCCTAGAAACAATTCAAACAAATATAGATCTACAAGGTATCTAACAACTTTCAAAATTCATATGTTAGATTTTCCACTAGGGTTTCATACAAATCCTAGATTTCATACAAGAGAATCAATCAAAACCAATCACAACTTAGTCATTAACATGACCAACTTCCACTAGGGTTAGTTGCAAACCCTAGATTTTCAATCAAACATTAATCCCAACTAAAACTTAGATTTCAACAATCGTACACTAATCTCAAATTATCATATTGTCATCCTTCATAAGAGATTTTCACTTCTAAGGTTTAACTCCGAAACCCCAGAATTTCATTTTCACAATCTCAACAATCATTATATAAATATATCTCAAATTGTTATATCATACATACTAGAGGATTTAACTACTAGATTTTAACTGCAAAACACTAGATTTCCAAATATCATCATCCTAGAATCTCAGACAAGGACTTATATTAAATCCTAAGACTTATGACCATCAATGACTAGGTCAACACACATATCTAGGAATTCATTATCCTGCATAAGCATATCATATGTCCGACAATATTAATACATTAGACATATACTGACCTAGACCAATTGTACACACATATATATACCTAGGATCTTACTTTAAACATATAACAAAGGTTTTTCTTGTTGAAAAATGTGTAACTAGGCTCGGTCTTCATTAGTATGAAATGTATTCTTGTAAATGTAAAATGAAAAAGAAATTATTATTATTATTGAAACATAGGTTTCATGCTCAAGTTCTTTTATTTTATAGGTCAAGCGCCCATTGAGTGCTTCTAGGGTTTGTCCTAGGTATAAGAGTCATTGTCATATATGGAAGACCCTATGGGCACATTGTAAATTGTAAAAGAAAAATTATTTTGTCTTGAAAGTGTCAAAATACCTCCAAGATGAAGTCGACCTAATGAGCTGGCACGTCGGCCTACATGAAGAGTCACGTCCACGCTTGAAGAAGCCTATATATAAGAGGAACTCGTCCTCCATTTGGATCATTCATTCACTCGTCTCTCATGCGAAGAAAACAAAAGGAAGAGGTCGAAGAAGGAAGTGCAAAGGAGAAGGAAGAAGAAAGTTGAAGTATTTGGGTCTCTCGACATTCTTTGGAAGTATGGAGTTACGGTTTCTGCGCTGGGCTAGTCTAAGGTTCGATTTTGAAGCAAGAAGAGAAGGAAGGCAAGCGAAGGTCTTCTAGGGCATCTCATTAGCCCTAGAACTCAAGACAAGGCAAGTGAGGTCAAGGGGAAGGCAGTTAGAAGGAGATCGAAGTCTCCTATAGAAGCAACTGTAGTTGTTGGGAAGCATAATTTCGGATCTACTGGGAGGTCGAAGATATTTCAGCAGGAGGTCGAGAAAGACTTGATCTTGGAGGGTATTTGTCTGAGTCTAGGTCATGGTATTCGTCAATTGAAAGATCTGAAAGATAAGAAGAGATTTTCGGGTTTTTCCCCTCAAGGGGAGGGGTTTTGGCCCTAGCTTGCAGCCTATATACCATGTCATTGTTCTCACTGTTTTGGTAGCTGTTTGATGTATTGCATATTAGAATAAGAAAGATCAAAGCTAACAAGTAAAAAGATAACACAAACAATTATCAAGTTTCGAGAATTAACATACACATTGCCCTATTGAATTCTCAACATGGTATTGGAGCTTTGGTTCTCTAAGGGCATCATGAAGATCTCCTCTACAATGAAGAAGGTCATCAAAAAGATTGCAAGCCATCTCAAGAAAGGTATCAAGGAAGTATGGAGTCTCATATTCTCTTCAAAGAAGGTATTAATCAAAGAAAGGGACGAGGGACTCTTCTCGGCTCTCTCTTGGACATTCCAAGACGAAGACATTTGGGTGATTGATAGCAGTGTTTCAAGGCACATGACTGGTCACTCCCACCAATTGAAGACCTTATCAAAAGGAAAATCCACATACTCTATGGAACTTGGAAGGAACATCCACCTCAACAACATTTTGTTTGTTCCAGGTTTGCACAAAAATCTACTTTCTATTTCAAGATTCAAAGATAAAGGAGATAGAGTAGCCTTCATTGATGGTAAAGTAGTTGTATCGGCAAAAGGCTCAAGCATAGAACAGGCAAAAGTAATTGGTATTCGAGAAGGAAGGTTCTACAGATTAATATCTCCCGTAAACGATGCCCTAGTTCACACTGAGATTAGTCCATGTGAACTTTGGCACTGAAGGTTTGGTCATCTACATTTCAAAATACTTCCAAGTGTAAATTCCATAGTAGATGGAATACCAAATCTAAAGGAAGATCATGAAGGTGTCTGCAAAGGATGTGCATTGGGCAAGAATACCAAGAAACCCTTTGGAACCAGTGCTTCACGGTCAAAAGAAATCTTGGATCTCATTCACTTTGATGTATGTGGCCCTATGACACCAAAATCACGTGGAGGACATCTTTATTATGTCACATTCATAGATGATCACTCAAGAAAGACCTGGGTTTACTTAATGAAAACCAAGAATGAAGTCTTTACTAAATTTCAAGAATTCAAATCCGAAGTGGAGAACCTTACAGGAAGAAGGATCAAGATAGTAAGATATGATAATGGAGGAGAATATACATCCAGGGAGATCATAGCATTTTGTAAGGAATCTCAGATTAAGAGGGAGTTGATAGTACCATACAATCCCAAACAAAATGGAGTTGCAGAAAGAAAGAACAGATCCATCGAAGAAAGTGTGAAATTAATAATACATGATCAAGATCTACTTAAGTTTCTGTGGGGTGAGGCAACAAAGACATTAGTCTACCAACAAAATCGATGCCCTCACAGATCTCTAGATAACAAGACTCTGGAAGAACCATTCACTGGGAAGAAGCCATCTGTTGATCATCTCCAAATCTTTAGATGTCGTTCGTATATTCATATAACAAAGGACAAATGAAAGACGTTGGATTCTTTCGGTGTGAAGGGCATATTTGTTGGCTATAGTAACTCATCGAAAGCCTATAGAATCTATATGGAAGCTGGACATCACATTGAAGTTAGTCGTGATGTCATATTTGACGAGAGCATAGCATTAAAGAAATCAAAATAACTTGCTATGGATTTTGATGAAGAACTTCCTATATTTGAGGAAGAAGTTGACAAGGAAGGAGAAGAATTTAACCATGAGGAAGAAGGACCTAGTGAACCTGTTCAACCCGTGGTCATTCAAGAAACAAGGAAAAGACCTAACTAGTTGAAGTCTACACTACTTGATGCTGAAGGTCATTGGTCAACTCAAGGATCATTTAGATAAAGTAAAAGACCCAAGAGATATTTTGGGTATGCTGCATACATGACTGAATTAATAGAAGCAGAACCATCCACTGTTGAAGACGCTGTAGAACATCGAGAATGAAAAGATGCCATGAATGAAGAATATCTGTATATAATGAAAGATGGAGTCTGGGAGATCATACCTAGGCTTGAAGACAAATCTGTAGTTACTTCCAAATGGTTCTATAAGATTAAGCATGCAGTTGATGGAAGTATAGATAAGTATAAAGCAAGATTTGTGGCAAGAGGGTTCTCTCAACTTGAAGGCATCGACTATGAAGAAACTTTTGCTCCAACAACAAGATATACAACAATATTGATCATTAGTCTCTTTGGTAGCATTGATGGGATGGAACATCCACCAAATGGATGTCAAGACTGCGTTTCTGAATGGCACTATAGATGAATATGTCTACATAGAACAACCCTGGGGATTCAAAATCAAAGATAGGAAGGCATATGTTTGCAGATTAAAGGAAGCATTATATGGCTTCAAACAAGCACCAAGGGCATGGTATGCTAGGATGGATACATACCTACAGAGATTAGGCTTCACGAAAAGTTCTGCTAACTCAAACCTCTATATTAAGGTTTTAAACAATGAACTTGTAATTATTCTTTTGTATGTAGATGATCTTCTCTTGATAGGTGTAGAAGGTTGAATTGAAGAATGTAAGAAGCAATTGGTAGCAGAATTTGACATGAAGGATCTTGGGCTGATGCATTATTATTTGGGACTAGAAGTTTGGCATGAACCTAATGAAGTCTATTTAGGTCAAGGAAAGTATGTGATCGAGATTCTGAAGAAGTTCAACATGATGGACTGTAAAAAGATGACCACTCTGATGATCACAAACTTGAAAAGACTAAGGAGTTCTGAATCAATCCCTATGGATCCCTCCAGATATAGACAATTGATTGGCTCATTGATGTACTTGGTGAATACTCGATTGGACATATGTTTTGCAGTAAATGTACTTAGTCAATTCCAAGTGGAGCCGAAGCATGATCATTGGATAACAACAAAACATATTCTGAGATATCTACGAGGAACCATCAACTACTTCCTGAAATATGATAGAAGGAATGATGTTCAATTAACTAGTTATACAGATTTCAACTGGGGAGGTAGTGAACAGGATGGAAGAAGCACTACAGGAGGATGTTTCAGTTTGGGATCATCTATGGTCTCATGGATGAGCAAAAAACAAAACACCGTTGCTTTGAGTAGTGCTGAAGCCGAATATGTTGCAGCATGCGAAGTTAGCCGGGAAGCAGTTTGGTTAAGGAAGCTGCTATCTGACTTATTTGAAGGACCGATGAACCCTACAGTGATACGTTGTGATAACACTAGTTGTATTCGTTTGTCTGAGGACCCAATATTTCATGGGAAGACAAAGCATATCAACAAGTATCACTATATACCAATGTTCCACCAAGACTTCGGGACGGGGAGACGCGGGTGCGGGGAGACGCACAAGGGGGACGTGTGGGAGTACCCTCAAATTTTAGGGAAATTTAGGGGGGACGGGTGGACGTCGGGGTACATATTTTTTTTTCCTTTTTATATATATATATATATATATATATATATATATATATATCAAATTCATATTCAATAATGAAAGCAAAAAGACAATGATACATACATAATTGAATTAAATAATGAAATACATTGATCCATACTCATCATCCTTACTAATACATACATGATTCATCCATAGACAACGAGATTCAATAATGAAATACTCCAATCCATATTCATTATTCATTATTCACCATTCTATAATCTACATTGATTTAAAAATTAAATTCATCATTCATAATTCTAGATTCTAAATTGATTTAAATTAGAATACATTCATCATTCTAGAATCTAATTAGTACTAAGCAAAATAGACTATAATAGACACTGAAATCTGAATACTGGAATAGTAAATTGATATAACTAAATCTCAAAAACAGTGGAGTGATGGGTCTAAAAGTCACCCTAAAGTACAAAGAGGGCTTGGTGCTCTTCATTAAATACAAATTCCATACCCTTGTACATGACAAAATACAATGGAAACATTGCAATCCATCGAATCCTGAATTCTTGAAAAACTGTTAAGTCTGCTGGATTTTGAGTGAGATCTAAAATTCTACTTTCTCCGTATGAAATCCAATGAGGTTGGAACCACTCTCAAACATCTTGAGTCATTTCATGGTAATGTTAAAAATTTAAGTAAAAGGATGAAAATGAAAGATAAAGGAGAATGCCACTTTTACTTCAAGAACTTAACATTACCATGAATTGCATAACATTAGTAGGGAAATATGGTCAAATACTAGGTCTTCCCTGTCATAAATCATTGTTTACAAGCAAATTTAATGGGGGACGCATAGCCCATATTGAGGGGCGTCCCCTTTTGGGGAGTCGTGTCCCCCACACTAGGGAAACGTCCCCCCCGCGTCTCCCCAAAAGGGGGACGTGGGGAAACGTTTCCCCAGACGTCCCCCCGTCCCGGGTGCGTGGGGTGCGCGCACCCGACCCTTGGGGACGCGTCCCCGTGGAACACTTCTACATACAAGAGCTAGTACAAAATGGTGTGGTGCAGCGACAATATATCTCCACTGACGGGCATGTAGTTGACATATTGACAAAATCACTTACAAATAATAAGCTTGTATACGTAAGAGACAAGCTTGGTTTGGTGGATTTGTCCTCCCGAATTGAGAGGGAGAGATAGGCACAACATTCTTGTCTTCGCTTGGGAAGAAAGAATGGAGGATTGGGTAACCATCTGGCATTCGATACTCTTTGAGAATGTGGTAGGGCATTCAAGATAAGAGTAGTTGTGGACCAATATTCTTTGAGGATTAGCTACCCAAGATAAGAATAGTCCATTGGGAGGTCATACTCTGTGAACACTCGGGTGGGGTTTGTACCTTGGAGAGACAATGCTGATGTTGTCTAAACATCATTGGTCTTGCCAACATTGTGCTTCGATCTTGTGGAGAGATAGAGCTGTTAGTCAAGGCCTTGCTATATGACAAATGTTGGTTATTATGATGCTAGACAGATGGGTTACCTATCCGACTCTTCTTATGAGATCTCTTCATATTGAGAATGATCATGTACCTCTAATGAATACCTCCCTAGTTAAGAGGGAGTGTTGAAAAATGTGTAAATAGGTTCGGTCTTCATTAGTATGAAATGTATTCTTGTAAATGGAAAATGAAAAAGAAGTTATTATTATTATTATTATTATTATTGAAGCATGGGTTTCATGCTCAAGTTCTTTTATTTTATAGGGTGCTTCTAGGGTTTGTCCTAGGTATAAGAGTCATTGTCATATATGGAAGATCCTATGGGCACATTGTAAATTGTAAAAGAAGATTTTATTTTGTCTTGAAAGTGTCAAAATACCTCCAAGATCAAGTCGGCCTAATGAGCTATCAAGTCGACCTACATGAAGAGTCATGTCCACCCTTGAAGAAGCCTATATATAAGAGGAACTCGTTCTTCATTTGGATCATTCACTCACTCATCTCTCATGTGAAGAAAACAGAATGAAGAGGTCGAAGAAGGAAGTGCGAAGGAGAGAAGGAAGAAGAAAGTCGAAGTGTTTGGGTCTCTCTCATAGTTTTAAAATTCGACCGTTTCGAAACTGAAACGGCTGAGTTGATCCGTTTCATTGCCCATAAATGTGACTCGGTGGAGGAAACGGTTCAGTAGGCCGAGTCAGCCATGACTCGGCCAACTCGGCCGTTTCCGTATTGACTCGGCCAAGTCATAACCAGTGCCCTGTAACACCATCAAAACAATGATTTGACATTTTTTTAATGAAATTTTGAAGTGTTTGCTGATTGGTTTGGACTCCAATTTGTTTTATGAATTAGTTAAATGTTATTTGGGGTCCATTTCCTCCTCCCAAACCCTATTTAACACACTCAAATGCTCTCTACTATTGATATGCTATTCAAATTTCATGGTAATGTTAAATTCTTAAAGTAAAAGTGACATTCTCCTTAATCTTCATTTTCATCCTTTTACTTAAATTTTTAACATTACCATGAAATGACTCAGGATGTTTGAGAGTGGTTTCGGCCTCATTGGATTTCATATGGAGAAAGTAGAATTTTAGATTTCTTTCAAAATCCAGTAGACTTATCAGTTTTTTCAGGATTTCAGGATTGGAGGATTGCAATGTTTCCATTGAATTTTGTCATGTATTAGGGTATGGAACTCGTATTTAATCAAGAGCACCAATCCCTCTATGTACCTTGATGTTAGTGACATTGGTTGTCGAACTCCTCTGGGATTCGCTCCCAAACCAGGAGCTTCTAAAAATGTCGCTCTTGCTCCTGTTTCCGCTCCTGCTCCCAAGTAACACAAGAAGAGAAACCGTTTGGATCAAAAACGGTTAAATGATCTAGTTTATGTCCAATACAACCTCCAGCTCAGACGAAACCATTTGCTGAACAAAAGACCTGATTCAGATCCCATTGTGTTGGAAGACATTGATCCAACATCAGATTGGGTAGTGGAGAGTCGTCCAACAGAGTTTGATCTTGATGAGGATCTTGATTTAGATTTAGATATCGAGACATCAGTTGAACTTGAACATGCTGTTTAGTTGAATGCAGATTCCAATCCACCAGCCTCAGTCTCACAGCCAGCAAGGACTCCAGTTGTAGGTGCTTCCTCTGCTCAGCCACGACAGAAGCGCAGCCGCATATCTACTCTATCTCAGCTTGCATCTGCTGCAGTTGCACAGCCTGCTAGTGGTACCACTTCTACAACTGCAGTTGGAGATGATGATGATGATGAGGAGCCATGGGGCCCCCTGTCTGACTCTGATGATGATCCAGAGATTGATCGACATGATCTTGGCTCCTCTGGCAGTAGCTACTAGCCAGTAGCTGTAGTACTAGTACTGGAGTCTGGTCACAATTTACTTTTGTTGTAGAGGCCATTTCTAGCCTCCTTGGTTATGTGTTTTTTGTTTTGAGTCTTTGATCATGTATGACAGTTGACTATGTATTGCCATTGGGTACCATTTTGATATAATGGATTGGTTCATGAGCCTACTTTGATCATATGTTGTCTTCCATCTATATTATAATGCTGTGTGTTTGGAAACATGAATGAAAATCTTTAAAATTATGTTTAAAATCTTTAAAATTATGTTTTTTATAAAAATAAATAAATATTTAATGTATTTTTTACAACTACCGAGTCATTGAAATCGAGCCGGCCGAGTTATTACCGTTTCGGAGTCGATCCTCGGCCAAGTTGGAGTTTTAAAACTATGGTCTCTCTACATTCTTCTGGAAGTACGAAGTTAGGGTTTTTTCGTTGGGCTAGTCTAAGGTTCGGTTTTGAAGCAAGAAGAGAAGGAAGGAAAGCGAAGGTCTTCTAGGGCATCTCATTAGCCCTAGAACTCAAGACAACGCAAGCAAGGTCAAGGGGAAGGCAGTTAGAAGGAGAACGAATTCTCCTATAGAAGCAGCGACAGTTGTTGGGGAGCAAAATTTCGGATCCACTGGGAGGTCGAAAATATTTCAGCAGGAGGCTGAGGAAGACTTGATCTTGGAGGGTATTTGTCTGAGTCTAGGTCATGGTATTCGTCAATTGAAAGATATGAAAGATAAGAAGATATTTTTGGGTTTTTCCCCTCAAGAGGAGGGGTTTTGGCCCTAGCTTGCAGCCTATATACTGTTTCATTGTTCTTACTGTTTTGGTAGCTGTTTGATGTATTGCATATTGGAAGAAGAAAGATCAAAGCTAATAAGTAAAAAGATAACACAAACAATTATCAAGTTTCGAGAATTAACATACACATTGCCCTATTGAATTCTCAAGATTGTTTATAGGCTCAACCAAACCCTAAAGATCTAGGGTTTCATAACTTAGCAAAGCAAACCCTACTTATTCCAAAATTTCGAAGGTTCGAGATCTCAGACAAACATCATTCAACCCTAATAAGTTAAGATTTCACAATCATACCAAAATCCCAAATATGACATCATCAACGAGAACTTTCAATACCATTTCACGATAACCCTGAGCAGGCTAGGGTTTCAGACATTCACATTAACATACCCTTAGGTTAGGGTTTTACAGAGAACCTATCTAGGGTTCTATAAAATCAGTTAAGAATAGGGGTGGGGTAGATTTATCAAGTGATGAATCACCGAAAATAAGAATCAATATGATTCAATATAGCTAGACACAACAATGTTAGTAATAGATTGTCAAATGAAAAAACATTTATTATAAAGAAGTCAATGTTTTGTAGTTTAAGGCATACCTTTGTTTCTTGACAAACCTTATCTTGGGTGGCTTTCTTCCATACTCCTTGAGGATATGGATGTCTTCCTAATCAAGACAACAGAGGGAGAATGGTGATTAGTATTTATTAATTTAATATAATCAAAACTAAATGAGTACATGAAACCAAAAACTGAAAGGAAATGAGATACTTATCTTTGGGAGTTTGTTGGGGTCTCCCTCCAAAGCTTGAGGGATACCTATAAACTTATAAAACAAAATAAAAAGTCTTTTCCAAAAACTTGTTAAAACCTATAAATTCTAAAACATAAAAAATATAAAATAGAATATCTAAGACTAAAAGCAAAGGACTTAATAGTGTAAGTTCCTTAAATCAGATTCTTCAGGTTTGACTTTCTTCGGATCTCCTTCTTCAGAAATGTTGGCTTGATCTCTTTCTCTCTTCTTGTTTCTTGGATTGTCGGGATAGTCACTCTTGTAGTGACCCTTCTTATGACATTGATAGCATTCTACCTTGGACATGTCTACTTTATTCCTTGGTCCTTTCGATTTCTTTCCTTTGTGATGAGCAATGTAGGCATTTGATACTCCTTCAGTATTGGCAACAAATGAGATCCTTAATTCTTCCTGACTGCAGGCAGTCCATAGTTCTTGAAAATTGGGAGCTTCCTTCCAACTGTTTAGTCTTGCAGCAAATGCACCCCAAGTAGTTGGCAATCCTAAAAGAGCAATGATCACGAGTTCTTTGTCGGGAACAATTTCATCAATGGCCAACAAATCATCCCTGATTCTTGCTATCTTCGCAAAGGAGGCCACTTTGTCTTCTTTAGTCATATTTGTGGTCCTTAGCTCATCTTCAAACTTGCTACTTGACCAATGTGTTGGAAATACTGGGGGGGGTGAATCAATATTTCTTTTGAATTGTTATTTTTACCAGTTAGATTACTTATATTTAGAACACAAAATGAACAATGATAGAATAATTACTTTAATTAATTTCTTCTTTCAATAAATCAAGCACAATATATGTAGGGCTCCAACCCTAGATGAAGACATCAATCTTTGTTGAAATTTGGTACCGGAGGACAGGTGGTTCCCTTAGGCTTTGATCTTTGGCCTAGGGAAAAGTGTCCAAAAGAATTTAATTTTTCTCCTAAAGTGACTTTATAATTTTATAAAGTTAAATCTAATTTAAAAGGGACTTTAAGTGATAAAGTTATTAAGTCTAATTTTAAAGTGACTTTTATAAAGTCAATGAAAAATTAGAAAAGAAAAGTGACTTTGGAAATAAATGACTAAGTGGGTCTTTATTAAAGTGGGGTGAATTAAAAAATAGAAAGTGAGATTTAAATGAGCATTTAATCTCAACCATTGATCTAAATCTATTTCAGCCATTGGATTTAGAGATCACCCAAAAGTCACTTGGATCACCCAAAAGTCACTTGGAGTTATATTAAAGGAGGAAAAGGTCATTCATTTTATTTCATGAGCAGATTGGGAGAAGGAGAGCAAGAGAGCAAGAGAGATTTCTGAGCAGGAAGGAGAAGGAGACAGCAGCTTGGCACACATTCCAAGGCAGCAGTTGAGCAGATTTGTACAGCTGATTCAGCACATAGTGAAAGACAGATTTTTGCACAAAAATCGAGGAGCAGTTTGCTGATTTTTCTACACACAAAACGGAGGTCGTACAACATTTATTGCTGTCCTGTTTGCTGTAATTTCCAGATTGCTGTGAGGCACGGGAAAGGAGATAAGTTGTAAATTTGCTTGCTGATTTTTTGCTGAATAATTCTCACTGTAAAAAGACAATTTTCAGAAATAAAGAAGAGCTCTCAAACTGGTTTTCCCCAAGAGTTGTAGGGGGTTTTTCCAGGGTCAAGTTGACCAAAAATATCAGTGTTTTAATGTGTTTTAATGGCTGTTTTTAATTGCTGATTTTTAATTCTGCAATTTCCAGCATTCTGAAAAATTTCCAGAATTTGTGTTTTCAGCAATATTTATTTTTTTCAGTCTGTTAAATGTATGGTTATGGGAATGGGCATTTAACTACATGGGAGAAATAAGGAGAAACTGAAAACCGGGGTGGGAAAACATAAATTTTTACATGGTATCAGAGCTTGAGTGCTGAAGGGCAGTTTGGGACAGCAAAAGGAAAAATTATAGTTGCTGATTTTTCACTCAGAAAATTCCAGCAAGCTGATTTTTTCATAAACAACAGTTTTATCTTTACTACAGCAGTGCTATTTTTCAGTTTTAGGACAACAGGATGTCATTGGGATTGAGGGTGGAGGATAGACTGGATGGGCATATAAATTACAGCGTTTGGAAGGAGAGAATGCAGAGTATCTTTGAGGAGGCAGAAGTCTGGGATATCATGGTGCATACCGCACAGAACCCTGTTGTTGTGCCCACTGATGTTACTCAGTTGGCTGAGTATAAAAAGAAGAACAATAAGGGTAAGAGGCTGATTCTAGACGGAATCAAAGACCATTGCATTCCTCATGTGAGAGGAAAGAGCAATGCCCATGAGATGTGGACAGCATTGTCCAATCTCTACCAGAGTACCAATGAGAACCGGAAGATGGTCCTGAAGGAGAAGCTGAAGAACATTAAGATGGGTAATGATAGTGCAGCTGGATATCTCATAAAGATTACCAATGTGAGAGATGAGTTGGCAGCGATTGGAGAGGCCATTCCATCCACTGAGTTGGTGCGTATTGCAGTGAATGGCCTCCCCCGTTCATGGTTGAACTTTGCTGATGGGGTTTGTGCACGTGAGACCCTTCCCACATGGGAGAGGTTTTGGGATGATTGCATTCAGACAGAGATCAGGAAAGGACAGCTTGGGGCAGCCAAGCCAGTTGAGCAGGATGAGGATGTAGCACTAGTGGCAGGAGGCAAGAAAGGCAAAGGGAAGAAGCAGGCTTCCACAAGCAGTGGTGGGGGCAAAGGCAAAGGCAAAGGTAAACCGGGGAACACACAGAAGGACTATTCCAAGGTGAAGTGTTGGAATTGTCAAAAGATGGGACACTATGTAGTTGTGTGTCCGGAGAAGAAGAAGAAGAAGGGAAAGAACCAGGACGTGGCAGCTTCAGCTGAGATTGAGGACTTTGCAGGTCGTTTTGACCGGGAGTTTGCGTTCACTACATGTGAGTCCTTAGTGCAGGATCACCTGCCACACAGGTTCAGAGGGAGCATGATTTTCCCTCGATTAGCGGAGCATCTACAGGTATTTGGTATGTGGACAGTGGGGCTTCACGTCACATGACAGGAGTCCGTGAGTACTTCTCAGAGCTTTCAGAGAGTGGCACTGATATTGAGGTAGTACTCGGTGATGACAGAGTTGTTAGAGCAGTCGGGGTGGGGACAGTGACATTTCAGAGGGAGTCCAAACCTCCCTTGAAGGTGTCAGAGGTTCTTTATGTGCCAGGGATGAGGAAGAACCTCATATCCGTCTCAGCTTTGGAGGACAGAGGATATGACGTACTGTTCAGGGGAGGACAGGTGTTGATGTATCCCAGGGACACTCCAGCTGATTCAGCTAGAGTGATAGGTGTACGCCATGCAAAGGTGTACAAGTTTGCATTTCAGCCCCTTTTGGCATTGAGCAGTAGTACCGACAGCAGAGCTAGCAGTTCTGAGCTGTGTGAGATTTGGCACCGCAGGATGGGACATATGTATCATGGAGCCTTGAGGACATTGCGGGAGATCACTACAGGTGTGCCAGATTTCAGTACTGATCACTTTGATACTTGCAGAGGTTGTGCGATGGGCAAATTTGCCAAATCCCCTTTTCCCAGCAGTGACAGCAGAGCGACGGGGATACTTGATTTGATTCATTCCGATGTGAGCGGTCGAATGTCTCATGTTTCCTTGAGTGGGTATGAGTACTATGTTTTATTCATTGATGATCACTCCAGGAGGACCTGGATTTATTTCTTGAAGACCAAGAGTGAGGTCTTCAAGCGGTTTCAGGAGTTCAGAGCTCTTGTGGAGACACAGACAGGCCGAAAGATCAAGTCCTTGAGGTCGGACAATGGAGGAGAGTACACCCTTGGAGAGTTTGTTGACTATTGTGCGGAGGCAGGCATTAGGAGGGAGTTCACTGTTCCTTACAACCCCCAGCAGAACGGGGTTGCGGAGAGGAAGAACAGATCCATCATAGAGGCTGCCAAAGCTATGTTACATGATCAGGGGTTGCCATTGTTCTTGTGGGCAGAGGCCTGCAACACAGCTGTTTACTTGCAGAACAGGAGTCCGCATCGTGCCTTGGGGCACATGACTCCGGAGGAGGCTTTCTCTGGGAAGAAGCCTGATCTTGGTCATCTTCATATCTTTGGATGCATTACATACTCCTATATACCCAAGGAGAAGAGGACCAAACTAGAGCCCACCGCAGAGAAGGGTATCTTTGTGGGCTACAGTGAGACCTCAAAGGCCTTTCGGATTTACATTCCTGCACAGAGGAGAGTTGTTGTCAGACGGGATGTGAAGTTCGAGGAGGACAGGGCCTTTAGGAGGTCACGGGAGTTAGAGTATCTGGATCAGCCAAACCCTCAGCAGCAGTTGAGTCAGTCGCAGGGATCCAGTGGGCAGGGATCAGGAGGATCCGGAGGTACATCTATGAGGATGTCAGGTCCGTCAGTGAGCAGTGGCTCATCGAGCCAGAGGGGTGGTGCTCCGGGCAGCATGCAGAGCAGTTCACAGAGCAGTTCACTAGGGAGTCCACTGATGGACAGTTCACACGGTACCTCAGCTTCTACAGGTTCAGGTGCAGGCAGGAGGACAGCAGACAGACAGTCAGGAGTTCAGGCTACTGATGATGATGAGGAGGAGGAGTTTCATTCTCCGGTGGAAGAAGTGCGCTCAGGGAAGAGGAAGCCCAAGTGGCTTCAGGACACCTTGAGAGATGCCACATCTGTTGCTGAGCCGAAGAGGCCGGTCAGAGAGAGTAGACCACCTGAGAGGTTTTGTAGTTATATGGCGATGGTTACCAGCATCCTTGACTCTGAGCCTTCTAGCTATGAGGAGGCAGCTAGCCAGCAGGTCTGGAGAGAGGCCATGCAGGAGGAGTATTCTTCTATCATGAAGAATGATGTTTGGGAGGTGGTGCCGAGGCCTGAGGGCAAATCCGTGGTTACTTCCAGATGGCTTTATAAGGTAAAGCATGCTGCAGATGGCAGCATTGAGAAATTCAAAGCGAGGTTTGTGGCTAGAGGGTTCTCCCAGGTAGAGGGAGTTGATTATGAGGAGACCTTCGCTCCCGTGGCTCGATATACTTCGATCCGCTCCATTATATCGATAGCAGCAGAGATGGGTTGGAAGATCCACCAGATGGATGTGAAGACCGCATTTCTCAATGGCTTCATACAGGAGGAGGTGTACATTGAGCAGCCACAGGGCTTTGAGGTGCATGGGAAGGAGTCCCATGTGTGCAGATTGAAGAAGGCCCTTTATGGCCTGAAGCAAGCTCCCAGAGCTTGGTACTCCAGGATAGATGCATACTTGCAGGGGATGGGTTTCACAAAGAGTGAGGCAGATCCGAACCTTTACTTTATTGTGATTGGTGAGGAGCCTCTCATTCTGGTGCTGTATGTGGATGACTTGATCATTACAGGTGCAGAGAGACTCATAGAGCACTGCAAGAGAGATCTTGCGGCGGAGTTTGAGATGAAGGACATCGGCTTGATGCATTACTTTTTGGGTTTGGAGGTGTGGCAGGAGGAGGGGCATTTCTTCCTGGGGCAGGGGAAGTATATTGTGGACATCCTTAGCAGATTCCACATGGAGGATTGTAGACCCATGTCGACACCGATGATCACCAACTGGAAGAAGCTTCATGCTTCGGATTCCGAGTTGGTGGATCCCACATTGTACAGGCAGCTGATTGGTTCCTTGATGTATTTGGTCAACACTAGACCAGATATCTGTTTTGCAGTCAACACGATGAGTCAGTTTATGTGTGAGCCTAGGAAGGTTCACTGGGTGGCTGCAAAACACATTTTGCGGTACTTGCAGGGGACAGTGGATTATGGTTTGGACTACAGGCAGGGAGATGGAGTGAGATTGGCAGGATACACTGATTCTGATTGGGCAGGTTGTGCTTCTGATAGGAAGAGCACTTCAGGGTGTTGTTTTGGGTTGGGTTCAGCAGTAGTGTCATGGTTCAGCCGGAAGCAACAGTCAGTAGCACTGAGTTCAGCGGAAGCAGAGTATATGGCAGCCAGTCTAGCTAGTTGTGAGGCCATCTGGCTTCGCAAGATGTTGTTTGGCTTATTTGGCAACCGTTGAGACCTTCAGTGATTTACTGTGATAATCAGAGTTGCATTAAACTCACGGAGAATCCAGTATTTCATGACAGGTCAAAGCATATCGGGATTAGATATCATTTCATCAGAGACTATGTTCAGAAGGGAGCTGTGAAGCTTGAGTATATTTCCACTGATGAGCAGGTTGCAGATATCCTTACCAAAAGCCTTACCACGGGGCAAGCATGTCTACTTCAGAGACAAGATGGGTGTGGTGAGGAACACCTTCCTCGGTAAGAGGGAGTGTTGAAATTTGGTACCGGAGGACAGGTGGTTCCCTTAGGCTTTGATCTTTGGCCTAGGGAAAAGTGTCCAAAAGAATTTAATTTTTCTCCTAAAGTGACTTTATAATTTTATAAAGTTAAATCTAATTTAAAAGTGACTTTAAGTGATAAAGTTATTAAGTCTAATTTTAAAGTGACTTTTATAAAGTCAATGAAAAATTAGAAAGGAAAAGTGACTTTGGAAATAAATGACTAAGTGGGTCTTTATTAAAGTGGGGTGAATTAAAAAATAGAAAGTGGGATTTAAATGAGCATTTAATCTCAACCATTGATCTAAATCTATTTCAGCCATTGGATTTAGAGATCACCCAAAAGTCACTTGGATCACCCAAAAGTTACTTGGAGTTATATTAAAGGAGGAAAAGGAGGAAAAGGTCATTCATTTTCTTTCATGAGCAGATTGGGAGAAGGAGAGCAAGAGAGCAAGAGAGATTTCTGAGCAGGAAGGAGAAGGAGACAGCAGCTTGGCACACATTCCAAGGCAGCAGTTGAGCAGATTTGTACAGCTGATTCAGCACATAGTGAAAGGCAGATTTTTGCACAAAAATCGAGGAGCAGTTTGCTGATTTTTCTGCACACAAAACGGAGGTCGTACAGCATTTATTGCTGTCCTGTTTGCTGTAATTTCCAGATTGCTGTGAGGCACGGGAAAGGAGATAAGTTGTAAATTTGCTTGCTGATTTTTTGCTGAATAATTCTCACTGTAAAAAGACAATTTTCAGAAATAAAGAAGAGCTCTCAAACTGGTTTTCCCCAAGAGTTGTAGGGGGTTTTTCCAGGGTCAAGTTGACCAAAAATATCAGTGTTTTAATGTGTTTTAATGGCTGTTTTTAATTGCTGATTTTTAATTCTGCAATTTCCAGCATTCTGAAAAATTTCCAGAATTTGTGTTTTCAGCAATATTTATTTTTTTCAGTCTGTTAAATGTATGGTTATGGGAATGGGCATTTAACTACATGGGAGAAATAAGGAGAAACTGAAAACCGGGGTGGGAAAACAGAAATTTTTACAATCTTCAATCTCCCAGGCCCCAACCTGTAATATGCCAAGCACTGATTTGGACTTCCCAAGGCACCAACCTTGTCAATTTTGAGGCACCAACCTCTAGGGCTCCAACCCTATTTTTGGTTCAGGCTCCGGCTTGGTTTCTTGAGGACTCCCATCCTCTAGGGCTTCGACCCTATCTTCCAAGGCACCACCCTTGTCTCTACGAGGCTCCAACCCTTAGCTTTACTTCGTCAAGATATGTTTGGTTATACTTCACGACTCCCAATATCTTCTTTAACAAGCCCTGTCAATCTTTTGTTATGCCTTCACTTAGTCTCCACATCACATCATCAATGGCAACCTTGTTCTTCACATGAAGGTGTCACCACTGCTCTTCATGTTACCCAAACAAAACTTCTTCAAGGTCACCTCATGATGGCTTCAATACATCATGGTCTTCAATGATCTCCACAAATCTTCAATATGTCGCTTCACAGAGTTCTCCAACTCGGCCCAATTCTGTTCTCAAGAGAAGACTTCAACAAGCTCTATTTTTCCAATCCCAATAAATCAACACTTTGACCATGACAACTACGACAACTTCGACCATGTCAGCGTCAACCACGACAATTACGACAACATCAACAACGACAAATATGGCAGCTTCAACCATGACAACTACGACAGCTTTGACCACGAAAACTTAGACCACTGTAGGTTCAACCATCGCAACTACAACAGCTTCAACCTCGGTAGATTCAACTATGACAGCTGCAACAACTTCAACCACAACAACTACGACAACTTTAACCACAACAACTACGACAACTTCAACTACGACAACTGCGACCACAACAGCTGCGACCACAACAGCTTCGACCACGACAACTACGACAACTTCTCTACTCCTAGCTTGAACCTGTGGGAGACTATTTAACCCAAGAACAATTCCACAAACCTGTCTTCCTTGCTTTTCTAGGCTGCGGCTTCTTCTCTACCTCTTGTCTTGTCTCCACTGGAAAATCTGAGCTTGAATGGACGAATTTAGGTTTATATTTATGGTGATTTCATTTATAACTGAAGGGACATGTCTATTTGAAGTGAGGCCGACTTGTATGACTGAGTGTAGGTCGGCTCACAAACTATTGGGAGTTTCGGGGCAAATAAGGGCTCGTTACAAAGAGGAAAAAATCCTCTTTAAGATGGTCTAGGATCCATTTTGAAAGGATGCCTCCAGGGTGTCCAAAATAATTTTTCTTTGTGATTGTCCTTAACTTTTATGCATAAAAAGTTTGGGACAACATGAGGAATGTTTGGGACAACGTGGGTTCTTCATTCTTTGGCTTCTTCATTGTTATCAATGTCATCATATGATCATAAAGTCATTATGTAGGAGTGTAGCATCCATGTAGCATGGCACATCAACAATGTCATCATATACTAGTGCAGTCATAGTGCAACATCATTAGGAGAACTCCAAAATAGTCTTCCAACCATCAAATGATCTCCAACCATGTTATCAAGACCTCATCAAGTGCCATCATCAATTGTGTTCATTCATCAAGAGTATGGCATCATCACATGTAGTCCTCCATATGTCATCAAGGGCTTCTAAATACTTGGCACTTCGCACTTCTTAAGACTTCTTCATTAGTGACTTGACATATTAATTGATGTCATTCTAATCAAACAAGAGATATGACATCATCATTTGGAAACAAGCATCTATTGTCTTCAACCTTATCATCTCATACTAAGGTTTCATGATATTCATTAGGCATCTCAAGAATATTTGCCATCTCGGCCAATGGCATATTGACATCAATGACAACATTGATTAACAATCTCCCCCTTTGTTCATTGATAGCAATATTCTTGCCCTTCCAACATTCTCTCCCCCTTTGACATCAATGGCAAACGAGGTGCCGAAGTACTCCCCCTGTCAAGATGCTTCTTTTCTTCACCAATAGTAGTTCTTCATAGGTATGTTACTCCCCTTGTCATGGTGCTCTTCCTTCTGGAAATGTGGTCCATAATAGATGCGTTTACATTTCATCATGTGCTGAACCAACTCCCCCTGCTTGCATAAACTCCTTTAGCTTCTTTAGACAAGAAACATTTCTGGCTTGTGATCAAGTGGAAGAAACCTTCAATAATAGTCCATCGGATGAGTAAGAAATCATGTTCTTCAATGGAGTTGCTCCCAAGAGATGATCTATCAAAAGATGATTGTTTATGTGTGACTCATCAAGAATTTCATAGGGACCATTCACGAATAGCTTTTGCAAGAATGCTCAAGAATCACAAACTCCCCCTAATTGTATGCATGGTCTCCTTTTTGGCAGAGTCTCACCATCAAATACTTGGAATATCAAGGATGACTTCATCAAATCAACAACATGTATTGTTGGCTGGAGTGATCAAGAGACTTCTGGATCCAATTTGCTTCCTTCTCCATACTTGTGTAACTTTCTTCTCTGGCTTGGTTGACATAGTTTTAGCTTGAGGGACCCAAGTCAAGTTACAGTCACGTGCCATATGTCCAATGTTATGGCAATTGAAGCACACCATCTTGTCCATGAATGAGTAATCATGACTTTTGCAAAATTGATTCTAGGAGATTGACGGGGACCATTATATTTGTCTTTGTAAAATGCCCTACAATCTTTTGCCATGTGCCCAAAGTTTGTACAAGAATAACATTAACCAAGAAATATACTTTGATACCTGGGAGAGGAAGATTTCCTTAATGTACTTCTGAAGTCTTTTTGCCTTGGGATTCTTTGATGATATTCATTACCTTTTGTATTCTTGACACCATCTGCAAGTCTCCTTGGAATAGGATTTCTTCCGTTGTTGTCTTGACCCTTGTCCTTTTCTTTCCTGGAACTAGGAGCATCAACATTTCTTCCTAGCTTCCTCACATCCTTGTCGTTTGAAGAATTATCATTCTTGCTTGAGGATTCACTTGCATATCCAAGACCTGATTTATTGAGGGGAGACCTTTGATGACTTAGGATGTCATCTAGGGTTTGAGAACTTTTCAAGTTCTTATTCACCAAGTGAACTTCCTTTTTAAGAAACACAATTTCTTCCTTCATTTTCTTGCATTCTTCATCCTTCTTTGATAGAATGATCTCCATTTCTTCCTTCATCTTGTTTGCTTCACATGATTGGGCCTAAAGATAATTGATTTTTGATCTTAACTTGGTGATGTCATCATCCTTTTCTTCTAGTTGGCATATCGTGGTGTTTCTCTCCTTTTCTGCTTCATCAGCTTGTCCTTCTATGAATGCAAAAGCTTCCATTACCTTCTCAGCTCCTTGTGCTTGTTTCCTTGCTTCTTTTAGTTGAGATCTAAGGGAGGAGATCTCTTCCTTGTATTGACCAATCTCTGCTTCAAGTTTGTTCAAGCTCTCGAGTCTTTGTTCAAGGTGGATTGACAAAATTTGCCTTAACCAATTGATTTGTCATGGATATGATTTCTTCGTGATGCTTTCTTTTGTTTTGATGAAAATCCTCCTTAAGTTTGGTGAGCTCCTCATTTCCTTCTAGTACTTGAAGCTTGAAAAGGTCAGCTTCCTTCCTTGTCTTGTGTTGGTCATCATCTTCCACTTTCTTCTTAAGTTCCTCATTTTCCTTTTTCAAACTGTTAATCTCTTCCATGGCAGCAATAAGTTTTGTCAGCTGATCTTCTTCTTCTAGCTCTTCTTTGGCCTTGATCTCATCATTCTTATTTTCAGCTTCCTTGATGGGTTCTGGATTTTCTTCTTGCTTTCCATCATCTTCTTTACTAGTGGTCATGGTCAATGCTCCTTTTGAGTGAAGGTCATGAAGTTTGTCCCATATACACTTAGCCGACGAACATTTTTCCAAATTGGCCTTTATAGAATTTGGTAGCCCATTCAAGATTGCCTTCATTGCTTTTGCATTGTACTCCTTGGATTCTCTGTTCATCATCTTATCAATAATCACTGATTCCCATACTTCAACGCTCTGAGCCATTAAGAAATTTCTCATTCTTACCTTCCATACATCAAAGTTTCCATTGAACAATGAAACCTTCCCAATTTAATTGTCTTTAGTTTTCACGATTGAGGAAGAGACATCTTTAGGAGGATTGGAGGCTTTATTCCTTGGCTTTGCCATTTGTGTTCTAAGGATCAACCTTCAAGCTGTTAGGCTTTGAGTGAAGGAACCGTCTTTGATACCAATTGTTGGAAATACTGAGGAGGGGAGGGGGGTGAATCAATATTTCTTTTCAATTGTTATTTTTACTAGTTAGATCACCTATATTTAGAACACAAAATGAACCATGATAGAATAAATACTTTTATTAATTTCTTCTTTCAATAAATCAAGTACAATATATGTAGGGCTCCAACCCTAGATGAAGACACCAATCTTCAATCTCCCAGGCTCCAACCTATAATATGCCAAGTACTGACTTGGACTTCCCAAGGCGCCAACCTTGTCAATTTCGAGGCACCAACCTTTAGGGCTCCAACCCTATTTTTGGTTCAGGCTCCGACTTGGTTTCTTGAGGACTCCTGTCCTCTAGGGCTTCGACCCTATCTTCCAAGGCACCAACCTTGTCTCTACGAGGCTGCAACCGTTAGCTTTACTTCGTTAAGATATGTTTGGTTATACTTCACGGCTCCCAATATCTTCTTCAACAAGCCCTGTCAATCTTCAGTTATGCCTTCACTTAGTCTCCACGTCACATCATCAATGACAACCTTGTTCTTCACATGAAGGTGTCACCACTGCTCTTCATGTTACCCAAACAAAACTTCTTCAAGGTCACCTCATGATGGCTTCAATGCATCATGGTCTTCAATGATTTCCACAAATCTTCAATATGTTGCTTCACAAAGTTCTCCAACTCTACCCTATTTTGTTCTGAAGAGAAGACTTCAACAAGCTCTATTTGTCCAATCCCAATAAATCAACACTTCGACCACGACAACTACAACAACCACGACAACTTCGACCACGACAACTTCAACCACGACAGCTTCAACCACGACAACTACGACAACTTCAATCACTTCGACTACAACAACTTCGACTACGACAACTTCGACCACGGTAGGTTCAACCACGACAACTACGACAGCTGTGACAACTTCGACCACAGTAACTACGACAACTTCAACCACAGTAACTACGACAACTTCAACTATGGCAGCTGCGACCACAACAACTTTGACCATGGCGACTATGACAACTTCGACCACGGTAACTACGACAACTTCGACCACGACAACTACGACAACTTCTCTGCTCGTAGCTTGAACCTGTGGGAGACTATTTAACCCAAGAACAATTCCACAAACTTGTCTTCCTTGCTTTTCTAGGCTGCGGCTTCTCTACCTCTTGTCTTGTCTGCACCGAAAAATATGAGCTTGAATGGACAAATTTAGGTTTATATTTATAGTGGTTTCGTTTATAATTGAAGGGACATGTCTATTTGAAGTGAGGCCGACTTGTATGACTGAGTGTAGGTTGACTCACTGCTAGGAATAATTTCCTTAACTTAAAAATTCAATATCTCACAAACTATTGGGAGTTTCGGGGCAAATAAAGGCTTGTTAGAAAGAGGAAAAAATCCTCTTTAAGATGGTCTAGGATCCATTTTGAAAGGATGCCTCCAAGGTGTCCAAAATAATTTTTCTTTGTGATTGTCCTTAACTTTTATGCATAAAAAGTTTGGGACAGCGTGGGTTCTTCATTCTTTGGCTTCTTCATTGTTATCAATGTCATCATAGGATCATAGAGTTATTATGTAGGAGTGTAGCATCCATGTAGCATGACGCATCAACAATATCATCATATACTAGTGCAGTCATAGTGAAACATCATTAGGAGAACTCCAAAATAGTCTTCCAACCATCAAATGATCTCCAACCATGTTATCAAGACCTCATCAAGTTCCATCATCAATTATGGTCATTCATCAAGAGTATGACATCATCAAATGTAGTCCTCCATATGTCATCAAGGGCTTCTAAATACTTGACACTTGGCACTTGGCACTTCTTAAGACTTCTTCATTAGTGACTTGACATATTAATTGATGACATTCTTATCAAACAAGAGTTATGCCATCATCATCTGGAACCAAACATCTATTGTCTTCAACCTTATCATCTCATTCCAAGGTTTAATGATATTCATTAGGCATCTCAAGAATATTTTCCATCTCGGCCAATGCCATATTGACATCAATGACAACATTGATTAACACAATGTTCTTAGTAGTGAATAACTTTGACAAGGTTTCATACATTTCCAGAGCATGATTGATGTTGTCTATGAATGGGACAAGGTTGTCCTTTATTCCTTCTACCATTAGAGTCATGCCCACTAGTTCTAGTTCCCTGAACTTTACTTTGTCAGCATCAGTGGAGTCTTCTATATGCTTCTTTACTTTTCGTTTGACCAAGTCTAGAAATTTGTTCTTTTTAAGGATGAGGTCAATCCTCTTCTTCCAAGACCTATAGTTTGAGGCTCCTTAAAGTTTGTTCTCTCCCTTGATTGTGTTAGACATCTTCCTTGAATATAGTAGAGTCTTTCCCTGAGATAGTCCTTTTGAATGGTTCCTTGATCAAGTGCTTGAGACTGCCTTTTTCTTCTTTCTTCACCAAAGCTCTGATACCATGTTAGAAAATCAGAAAGGCAGAAAGATTTTCTTATTCTTGATAATTACTTGTGATGTTCTTGATTTGTTATTACAATTCTTTATATCTTCTTTCTTTTAGTTCATCAAGCAATTACCAAAGCGAAAGCACATAAAACAATGGACACCAGATGTAGGCACTATGCCAGGGAAAAACCCCCCTCGAGGGGAAAACCTAGTCAAAATTCTCTTCCTTTCAATAGTATTCTTTGAGACTCTTCACCCTAGACAAATACCAAACCTTCCCTCCACACCAAGTCAGCCTCCTAGATCTTCGACCTCTCTTCCAACAACTTCGACTATGTAGCAGCTTCCGGCATCAGGCAACTTCCGACATCAACAAAACTTGGAAGACTTCGATCTCCCAATCTAGGGCACGAAATAGAGAGAGAGAGGCACCAAAATTTTGTTTTTCTTCTTCTCCTTAGATTCCACCCAATTCGCACTTCCTTTGGCTTCCTGGCTTTGTACTCTGGACTTCTCAGCTTCCTTAGAGATATCGAACTTGCTTGAGATTAAGTGCTTTAAATGAATTCGATTTGCTTCTATATATAGGCTTCAAGGGAGGTCGAATTGATTTCCTTAGACCAACTTGATGTGGAGGATACATAAATTACATTTGACTCAATACTTGACCTTTTTACATGATTTAAAAATCCAAGAAGGGTCTTTTTAAAAGTACAATGACTCTATTGACCCAGAATAAATCCTAAAAGTCCTCAATGGGGATATTGACTTAAAACATGGTGACCCAAGCATGAAACCCATGCTTTAATAAGTCACAATAATAATAATAATAATTCTTTTCTTTATTCATTTAACAAGTACATTACAAGATGACTCAAATACATTAAATGAAGACCGAACCTAGTTACATTTTCCAACAAGTTGAACCTCCCTTAAGGCCCTTGGGGTTATAGGAGGGCCAATACTTGGAATTCCATGATTGAGATAATGTGTTCCATTCTTCTTATGCCATACTTAACAACATCCATCCCACCTTACAAGCCCCATGTCTCATCTTTGTTCTTCAGGTACAACTTGTCATTGGTTCTTGGGGATTTGGCACTCATATGTTCACATACCTTGAGTAGGTCTCAAAAAATTTGCCCTGGGAGGTTGATGCAGCTAAAAGAAAAGGAAAAAACATATCATGGCCACAATAAAATAAAAGAAAGAAAATCAAAATGCAAATGATGACCGAGACATAAGAATTAGCACGTGGGCAAAAGCCTAACATGAGCTCTACCTACCTCATATGGCCATCACCCAGTTCCTAAGCACATGATGCTCCATTACATCAAAGAAGGAACCCTTGCATGTCCCAACCCCAATAAGTGATAAACTGACTCATCCTAAAGGGGTAATAAAACTACTACATCATACAAAGCAAGCTCTAAACCCTTGACCTATAAGTGGTAACACAAGGAATAATCAAGAAGAAATTAAAGGTGCACAAGAGGGGTGGAAGCTCTGCCCATTGATTTTTCTCCCTCACAAGAATGACAACTAGGGTTTGAAAGCTGGCGTTTCTTATTCCGTTACTCTTTTGGTAGGGTTTGGCCATCTTTAACCATCCCTTAGACTCCATCACCCAAGGTTAAGGTACTGGCCTTTTGTTACATGGTTGATCATCTTGAAACTCATCTTAAAATTCACTTTTCTCCTCTAAAGCCTGATTTTTGGCCTCTTAAGATAAGCCACTAGCTAGGGCTAGGGCTCTTTTCTCAACTAGGGTTTGAAATGTTCCTTGGTAGAGGGATTCAACAGATGGAGGTGAGGTATTTACCTCAAAATTAAGTCATTCATGTGGCTAATTTCTCTATTTTAGGGCAAACCTTGCTTACCCTAGGTAGATTTTGCCCTAGAAAGGCCCTAGTTTGCCCTAGGCTTCAACTTGGGGCTTATTGAAGGTTTTTTTCTTGATAAATTGAAGGTGCACCTTTGTTGGAGACCTTTTCTCGACCTTGCGATCCTAGGTTGATCTATTTCCCTTGCTAATTCTCAAGCCCTAGGTCACGTTGTGCCCTATTTAGGTTTATTGGAGGATGCACATTGCCTTATTGTCCTCGCTAAGCCCTCTTCTTAGGTAGAGTTGTCCTCCTTAAGCCTATTTTGTTACCTTATCCCTCTTTACCTGATATATTCTCTAGGTGACCTAATATAAGGAAGTCTCCCTAGTAGTGAACGTCCACTAAAGAGCAGGATGTAGTCGCTGTGGTGAGAGTGGGCCACACTTCATATTGTTGTCCCTTGGTCTAGCTCGTCTTGTGAGCCACCCTCACAAGACTTGTTAGATTTTGAGGCAACACCTACATCAAAATATCAACATCACATATGTGTTAAAGTTCATTTTCTTGCTCAGCTAGTAATCCTTCTATAGAAAACTTGGATTTTTCTCCAAAATAAGTTGAATTTCTAACAGGTAAGGTTTTAAACAAATACTTATTTGTATGGTTATTCTTTGCTTCCCTAGGTAACAAGTTTAGATTACTGTCTGCATTGGACAAGCCATCTTATACTCACATCCTAGTGAGAGTTTTACAAATTTCTTCTCCCATCAGTTACTCACTTTTTCAGGCCTAGGAAACCCCCATCCTCGGGTGATCTACCTTTCCTATAGGACTTTCTTGTATGGGATTATTGAAGAGATTGTTAGAGTCTTATAGCCAAGTGCCCTTCTGGCGTGCTCTAACATAAATACACTACATTGTTCATGGAGTGTTATAATCAAGGTGCCCTTTATGACTTGCTCCCATGAGGTAATCAAAGTGTCACAGAGCTGCAATGTCACCACAATGAATTTGTTCCTAGGCCCTTTGCTTCACTATTTCACTTGTATCATAACATTCAGTTCCCATGAGATATATTAAAAAATTTCAAATCAGAAATTTTAATTGCCTGAATTTGCTTCATTCAAAAGTCAGATCTCACAAACATGAGACTTCTAGTTGTGATGTTGGGCTCCTGCGCAGGTGCTCATTTTTTCTGTCATAGTGGCTCTTATCTCACACCCCATTTCAACACTTTACCCACAATTTGAACTTTCAATCAACCAAACATTGGTAAGTGTTCATACATAAAATCATTCTATTGCAAAATATAGAACATCCCTTGAAGTGATCTTATAATTATTACACACATAAATATTCTATCAGTTTCAACTAATTTTAGATGGATTGAAATGAAACTATCATTACATTATATATTTGCATCATGATCATTCTAAGCATTTCCAATGCAATCAAACATATTAAAACAACCCAAATGGTGAAAACTAAGAGTTACATAACCACTGAGTGCTTCTAGGGTTTGTCCTAGGTATAAGAGTCATTGTCATATATGGAAGACCCTATGGGCACATTGTAAATTGTAAAAGAAAATTCATTTTGTCTTGAAAATGTCAAAATACCTCCAAGATCAAGTCGGCTTACATAAGTTGTCAAGTCGGCCTACATGAAGAGCCACGTCCACCCTTGAAGGAAGCCTAAATATAAGAAGAACTCGTTCTCCATTTGGATCGTTCATTCACTCATCTCTTATGCAAAGAAGGAAGCAACAAAAGTCGAAGAAGGAAGTGCGAAAAAGCAAATTCAAGGGAAGAGCAGTTAGAGGGAGATCGAAGTCTCCTAGAGAAGCAACAACGGTTGCAACAATTGCTGGGGAGAAGAATTTCGGATCTATTGGGAGGTCGAAGATATTTCAGCTGGAGGCTGAGGAAGACTTGATCTTGGAGGGTATTTGTCTGAGTCTAGGTTATGGTATTTGTCAATTGAAATATCTAGAAGATAAGAAGAGATTTTTCGGGTTTTCCCCTAAAGAGGGGGTTGTGGCCCTTGCTTGCAACGTACATACTGTGTCATTGTTCTTACTGTTTTGGTAACTGTTTGATGTATTGCACATTGGAATAAGAAAGATCAAAGCTAATAAGTAAAAAGAAAACACAAGCAGTTATCAAGTTAAGAGAATTAACATATACATTGCTCTATTGAATTCTCAACATGATATCAAAGCTAGGTTCTCTAAGGGCATTATGAAGATCCCCTCTACAATGAAGGTCATTAAAAGAATTGCAAGCCATCTCAAGAAAGGCATCAAAGAGGTATGGAGTCTCATATTCTCTTCAAAGAAGGAATCACTCATAGAAAGGGATGAAGGACTCTTCTCTGCTCTCTTTGGGACATTCCAAGATGAAGACATCTGGGTAATTGATAACGGTGCATCAAGGTACATGACTGGTCACTCCCACCAATTAAAGACATTATCAAAAGGAAAATCCGCATACTCTATGGAACTTGGAGACAACAAGAGCTATCCTGTGAAAGGCATTGGATCATCATCCATAAAGCTAGAAGATGGAAGCAACATCCACCTCAACAACATTCTGTTTGTTCCAGGTTTGCACAAAAATCTACTTTCTATTTCAAGCTTAGAAGATAAAGGAGATAGAGTAGCCTTCATTGATGGAAAATTAGTTGTATGGGCAAAAGACTCAAGCATAGAACAAGCAAAAGTGATTGGTATTCGAGAAGGAAGGCTCTACAGATTAGCATCTCCTATAAATCATACCCTAGTTCACACTGAGATTAGTCTATGTGAACTTTGGCATAGAAGGTTTGGTCATTTACATTTCAAAATTCTTCCAACCCTAAATCCCATAGTAGACGGAATACCAAATCTGAAGGAGGATCATGAAGGTGTTTGCAAAGGATGGGCATTAGGCAAAGATACCAAGAGACCATTAGGAAGCAGTGCTTCACGGTCGAAAGAAATCTTGGATCTCATTCACTCTGATGTATGTGGCCCTATGACTCCAAAATCACTTGGAGGACATCTTTACTATGTCACATTCATAGATGATCACTCAAGAAAGACCTGGGTTTACTTAATGAAAACCAAGGACGAAGTATTTACTAAATTTCAAGAATTCAAAGCCGAAGTGGAGAACCTTACAAAAAGAAGGATCAAGATACTAAGATCTGATAATGGAGGAGAATATACATCCAAAGAGATCATAGCATTCTGTAAGGAATCTGGGATTAAGAGGGAGTTGATAGTTCCATACAATCTTGAACAAAATGGAGTTGCAGAAAGAAAGAACAGGTCCATTGAAGAAAGTGTAAAAGCAATGATACACGATCAAGATCTACCGAAGTTTCTTGTGGGGTGAGGCAACTAAGACAACAGTCTACATACAAAATCGATGTCCTCACAGATCTCTAGACAACAAAACTCTGGAAGAAGTGTTCACTGGGAAGAAGCCATCTGTCGATCATCTCCGAATCTTTGGATGTCCTGTGTATATTCATATACCAAAGGACAAAAGAAAGAAGTTGGATCCTTCCGGTGTGAAGGGCATATTTGTTGGGTATAGTAACTCATTGAAAGCCTATAGAATCTATATGAAAGATGGACATCACATTGAAGTTAGTCGTGATGTCATATTTGATGAGAGCATAACATTCAAGAAATGAAAAGAACTTTCTATAGATTCTGATGACGAAAAACACCCTATGTTTGAGGAAGAAGTTGACAAGGAAGAAGGATCTCACCATGATGAAGAAGGACCTAGTGAACCTGTTCAACTTGTGGTCATTCAAGAAACAAGGAAAATACCTAACTGGTTGAAATCTACACTACTTGATGCAGAAGGTCATGGGGCAACTCAAGGATCATTTAGAGAAAGTAAAAGACCCAAGAGATATTCTGGGTATGCTGCATACATGACAAAATTAATAGAAGCAGAACCATCCACTTTTGAAGAGGCTATAGAACATCGAGAATGGAAAGATGCCATGAATGAAGAATATCAATCTATAATGAAGAATGGAGTCTGGGAGATCGTACCTAGGCCTGAAGACAAATCTGTAGTTACTTCCAAGTGGATCTATAAGATCAAGCATGCAGCTGATGGAAGTATAGATAAGTATAAAGCAAGATTTGTGGCAAGAGGGTTCTCTCAACTTGAAGGCATCGACTATGAAGAAACTTTTGCTCCAACAACAAGATATACAACAATTCGATCATTAGTCTCTCTGGCAGCATCGATGGGATGGAACATCCACCAAATGGATGTCAAGACTGCGTTTCTGAATGGCACAATAGATGAAGAAGTCTACATAGAACAACCCTTGGGATTCGAAATCAAAGATAGGAAGGCATATGTTTGCAGATTAAAGAAAGCATTATATGGCCTCAAGCAAGCACCAAGGGCATGGTATGCTAGAATGGATGCATACCTACAGAGACTAGGCTTCACAAAAAGTTTTGCTGACTCAAACCTCTATATTAAGGTTGTAAACAATGAACTTTTAATTATTTTTTGTATGTAGATGATCTTCTCTTGACAGGTGTAGAAGGTTGAATTGAAGAATGTAAGAAGCAGTTGGCTGTAGAATTTGACATGAAGGATCTTGGGCTAATGCATTCCTACCTAGGACTAGAAGTCTGGCAGGAACCTAATGAAATCTATTTAGGTCAAGGAAAGTATGTGATCAAGATTCTGAAGAAGTTCAACATGATGGATTGTAAAGATGACAACTTCAATGATCACAAACTTGAAAATATTAAGGAATTTCGAATCAAGCCTTGTGGATCTCTCTAGATATAGACAATTGATTGGCTCATTAATGTACTTGGTGAATACTTGACCGGACATATGTTTTGCAGTAAATGTATTCAGTCAATTCCAAGTGGAGTCGGAGCATGATCATTGGATAACAAAAAAACATATCCTGAGATATCTGCGGGGAACCATCAACTACTTCCTGAAATATAATAGAAGGAATGATGTTCAGTTGACTGGCTATACAGATTCCGACTGGGGAGGTAGTGAACAGGATGGAAGAAGCACTACAGGAGGATGTTTCAGTTTGGGATCATCTATGGTCTCATGGATGAGCAGAAAACAAAACATCGTTGCTTTGAGTAGTGTTGAAGCCGAATATGTTGCAGCATGCGAAGTTAGCCGGGAAGCAGTTTGGTTAAGGAAGCTGCTATCTAACTTATTTGATGGACCGATGAAGCCTACAGTGATACGTTGTGATAACACCAGTTGTAGTCGTTTGTCTGAGGACCCTATATTTTATGAGAAGACAAAGCATATCAACAAGCATCACTATATACGAGAGCTAGTACAAAATGGTGTGGTGCAGCGACAATATATCTCCACTGACGGGCAGGTAGTTAACATATTGATGAAATCACTTCCAAATAAGAAGCTTGTATACTTAAGAGACAAGCTTGGTTTGGTGGATTTGTCCTCTCGAATTGAGATGGAGAGATAGACACAACATTATTGTCTTTGCTTGGGAAGAAATAATGGAGGATTGGGTAACCATCTGGCATTCGATACTCTTTGAGAATGTGGTAGGGTATTCAAGATATAAGAGTAGTCGTGGACCGATATTCCTTGAGGATTAGCTACCCAAGATAAGAATAGTCCATTGGGAGGTCATACTCTGTGAACACTCAGTGGGGTTTGTACCTTGGAGAGACAATGCTGATGTTGTCTAAAAACATCATTGGTCTCGCCAACATTGTGCTCTGATCTTGTGGAGAGATAGAGCTGTTAGTCAAGGCCTTGCTATATGACAAATGTTGGTTATTATGATGCTAGACAAATGGGTTACCTATCCGACTCTTCTTATGAGATCTCTTCAGATTGAGAATGATCATGTACCTCTAATGAATACCTCCCTAGTTAAGAGGGAGTGTTGAAAAATGTGTAACTAGGTTCGGTCTTCATTAGCATGAAATGTATTCTTGTATATATAAAATGAAAAAGAAATTATTATTATTATTGGAGCATGGGTTTCATGCTCAAGTTCTTTTATTTGATAGGTTAAGCACCTATTGAGTGCTTCTAGGGTGTGTCCTAGGTTTAAGAGTCATTGGCATATATGGAAGACCCTATGGGCACATTGTAAATTGTAAAAGAAAATTTATTTTGTCTTGAAAATATCAAAATACCTCCAAGATCAAGTCGGCCTACATAAGTTATCAAATCGGCCTACATGAAGAGCCACATCCACCCTTGAAGGAAGCCTATATGTAAGAAGAACTCGTCTTGCATTTGGATCAATCATTCGCTCATCTCTTGTGCAAACAAGGAAGTAGCAGAAGGTTGAAGAAGGAAGTGCGAAGAAGCAAGGTCAAGGGATGAGCAGTTAGAGGGAGATCGTAGTTTCCTAGAGAAGCAACAGTTGCTGGGGAGCATAATTTCGGATCTACTGGGAGGTCGAAGATATTTCAGCAAGAGGCCAAGGAGGACTTGATCTTGGAGGGTATTTGTCTGTGTCCAAGTCATGGTATTTGCCAATTGAAAGATCTAGAAGATAAGAAGTGATTTTTCGGGTTTTCCCCTCAAGAGGAGGGGTTTTGGCCCTGGCTTGGAGCCTACATACCATGTCATTGTTCTTACTGTTTGATGTATTGCACATTGGAATAAGAAAGATCAAAGCTAATAAGTAAAAAGAAAACACAAGCAGTTATCAAGTTAAGAGAATTAACATATACATTGCCTTATTGAATTCTCAACAGTAACTCCTTGCCTTGATGGATATTCTTATATCTTGGGATGGTGTGCAAGCATCATTTAATAGGCATTGCTAGGAATCATGGCTTAAGGGAGCATTTGCATCAATAAAGCCTTGTAAGGGTGATCATCATATGTACTTTTCATTGACATTATCCCTTTGATCTCAGTGCACCCGTTACCCCACATGCCATGCGTTTTATGTACTTTGCACTCCTCTTTTGCTTTGGCTTTGCATCCTAACAGTCTCACTATTGTCAATGCATTTGCATGTCTTAAGGCATCATTCTATAGGTTTTGAGGCACACAAGGTGTTCATTTGATTCCATATGCCTAGATGAACCACTTGTCTTTCAAAGCAGTGAGATCCCATTCACAGGACTCTAGTTATAGTAGTGGACCTAGTTTTGGGGCAAGTGGGCTTTCCATGTGGCATTGCACGCAACATAGTTTGAAGCCAAGTGATGAAGTGGACAACGAAGATGAGGCAAGAAGGCAACCTGTACAAGCCAAATTAGCTCAACGCTCAAGCCAAATCTACTCAAATCCAAGCACTTTTACCACACGTGTGGCATGATGTCATTTTCTTTCGGGTCATTTTGGTGGAGTAAAGGAAGAACATAAGGCTAATATTGGAACATTGGAGCTTAGTGTGCAAATTTGGATCCCTCAAGGACTAATTCTTAAGCATGAAATGTAATGTATTCCAAGACTCAACTAAAACTCAACTCACGAGCCAATCAAAGTGACCTTCCAACTCCGATTCCTAACTCGGTCTTGTTAACCTGTGGCTTAACTTGGCCTTGAGTGCTTACTCAACTCCTCTTTAGTGAATGAGACCCTTAGTTTGACTAGAGACAAAGGAAACATGTTCCGACATGTTTAGTGTTATTTAATATCCTTTTTTTTGTTTTTTTCCTCACTTTTTGAGTAAAAGTGAGTACGCACCCAAAGGACGGTATTAAGGTAATGTTGGTACTTTGAGCATTAAACGATTACCTACATGCCATACACAATTTCCTAGTACCACTTTTTTATTTGTATGTAAGTTTTAATTAAAGATTCCCGTTTTGCGGGAAAATTTTAATTATTAAAAAATCTGAAGAAAACCTAATGCAATTCTTCGAGACTCAAGATAATGCCTAAAATGGTAATATACATTGACTCGACTTAGAAAATACACTCAAGGCCTAGTTATTACGATGCGCTCCAACTTTGGAGGATGTGAGTGAAAAAACACAATTAATTATTTATTGTTAAAAAACAAAAATAATTAATTAAGTGAAAAAAGACACTCCTGATTGATTTCCTTAGTAACCAGGTCCCAAGGGGCTAAGTCTTTTACATAATTTCATCATGCTAGTGACATTTGTTTACAATTTCCCCATGGGGCATGGAAATTGCATGGAGAAAGAAGAGAGAAAAATAAGGGGCAAAATTGCTATTCAGGACTTTTGGACTTGAAAATTTGACCGGTGCCTTGTCCAACTTTGATGTTCTTCTTCCTATCTCTGCTAAGTACATCTGGCAGGTAACAATTAGTAAACTGTAACATTACATATTTTGCATACTTCTGTAGCCAAACCATTTGAGGCATTTTAAAGCTCAATATCTTTTTCATTGTGAAATACAAGAAGACTCCAAAATTCAATGGTCATTCTCATAAATAGGCAATCTTATCTCACTTTACAAGCTCCCACTTGACATGTCTTGTCACGTTGATGCTTTCATCTTGTCATTTACTTTTCATTTCATTCTGAAACCTTTAACATCATTGACTATTCTAATGTTAATCTTTCTATCCTCAATATATCATTTGACTGCTAAGATAGGCATCGGCTTCTAGATGCTCATTGCCTGTTGGGAAATTTGCCGAAGCTTGGCTTGCAGTTGCTCCACTTTTTCAAAAAGCAAATGTTTTGAACTTTGAAAATTTTTGTAGTTTGCTAAGACGACATCTTCTATTCCTGGTCTGCTTGTCAGCTGTGCTTCTGTAGCATTTCTCTCATCTCTACGTGGATGATATAGTTCCATCAGAATTGGTGGGGTAATGACATTGAATTCTCCTTCATGGATTTTCTTCTAGTCTGTGTAAATATATCCATTCATTTCTCTTGAGTGCTTATCTTGTATATTGAATCTTGATCCTATAGTGCGTGCAGGATTTGAAAGCTTCCCTTTTCTCCTACAGTTTAGTTGCTTGAGGTACTTCCATTTCTTTATTATCTGTATTATTACTGTGGTCTCATTGATTGTTATTGGCTATTAGTGGATGTTATTAAATATTTCCTTTGATTTCAGTCCTGCTTTGCTGAAAAACTATTCCATCTATTTTCATAATTGTTCCTTGATATTCGTGCTGTGGTCTGCATGTCCTTTTTTTCACGTCGTAGAATAGCTTCTATTTTCATTGGGAGTAGTAGAATTAATATCCCATATTTTATGTATCCTTAGTTATGATGCATATCTTGCTCAAGGTGAAGCTGTATATAACTATTCTAGCAAATTATCATTTGTACATTTAATAACTTGTACTTTACTGTATAAGCATTCTGACTTTTGGTAGATGAGTACTACTTGCAGAGCTTGGAAGATGAGATAGTGCGTGGAACAGTGCTTAAACTCGTCCATCTGCAATTATGGCACAGCCTTTCTTCTGGTCGTTTTCAGGTATTAAGAGTGTCATTTGAGTCTTGACAGAGGATTGTACTGTTGCTTGCACTAAGCTTATATTCTGGTTGCAGATGGAACTGTGCTTACATCCTCAGCTCATTAAAAAATGGAAAACAATGGTCAAGAAAGAAGCTAAGGAAGCTAGAAGAACTGGAATGTCCTCTGATCCCCGTGATAAACTTGAAGTGAAATTTTTGCCTATGTTGATTCAAGAATTTTTAGAGGTAAGAGTTTGTAACATCTGATCTCATTGTTTGTCCATCCAATGTAGTGTTATTTAATGGCATTTTGATGTGCATAGTATGCTTTTCTATTTGGATCTCGTCATTCATTCTCATTCATAGGTCTGGTTTGTAACTTGGTGATGGTAAAAGAGATTCTTTTATTGTGCATCAGTGTTTGCTTCCACTGGTTGATCTGCTGGAATATCTAGTATAAGAATAGGCATTGATTTCAGAATGGTGTTTTCTTCTTGCAGATACTAGATTCAAAGGTCATAAATTCTCCAAAGCACAGCGATGAAAGGGAAAGATCGATTAATTTGTACCAAGATGGTGGAGCATTAGTAGATGAAGCATGTCTGTTATATTGTGAGCGATTCATGGAGTTCTTAATTGATTTATTAAGTCAGCTACCCACTCGAAGGTATTTTCTGTGTATAGGCATTTTCCATGTGCTTCTTTGTTTATGGGCATACTGACAAACATGATATCTACAGTCTGCAAGATTTATTCTTTTGGAATACTGTTTTCTCTTTTTCTTTTTTGGTTGACCTGTAAGTCGCATGACATGAGAGCATGGGACACGGAAGACACAAAATAAGAGTATCCAACATGTGATACAGTGAACCCCCATAAAACGACACAGAGGGCAGGTTACATATTATATTTTAAAATATATAATGTGTATTAAAAAATAATACAAATTAGTGAACTACACAAAATATGAAATATATAAAACATTTACGTGATAATGACACGGATTCAATCATACAAGTAATGCATATAACCAAAATAACATTGAGTGCAATCCATCACTGAACCAAAAAAACATCAACAAAGAGGCCCTAAATGGCTTATAGAGTCCAAAAAAAATCATGCTAAAACAAATAACTAGTACACCATATCATCAAAATCATTGCATATATTAAGATCCTCATCGTCAATATCACCCTCTAAGCATTAAAATATGATAGGAAAAGCTTAACATGTCAAATTGAGATTCTATTTGAGTGTTGAGTACATTTTTACTAAGATCATGATAGAGGAGTTCAACAATCAATTCCACCAACATCGAGGTAGATAGATGGCTTGGTCCTATTAATTAAATACCTATGTTGCACAGGGATGAGTCCACCAAAATTCATGGCGTTTCCTATGTCTCGACGATCTGGGTACTTTGGAACTCGTTGGAAACTACCCCAATTGGCCGGGGACTCTGTCGGGCACTTGAGGACTTCTTGTTCATCCTCAGGCTGTCCCTCGAAAAATTGGGGACTTTTCAGGGTACTTTAGGACGTCCCCCAATATCAAGCACATTAAACTTAAAAAAATTAAATTTTAAAACCTAAGTCCTAAACTTTAAAGTAAAAAAAAATAAAATTTGAAACCTAAACCCTATTGCAACCTAAAGCTATCGAATAAACTAAACCTATCGCATACACATTAAACTAAATCTATCACATACTACACACTACACTACACTGCGACGGCGAAGGTAAACACTGTTACAGAGACACGACAACGAAGGTAAACACTGAGCTCGAGCGAAGGTTGCAAGTAAACACTGAGCTTAGTTGCAACCTTCGCTCGAGCGAAGGTTGCAGGTAAACACAATTAGCATGGGTTGCAGGTAAGAGTTGAGCGAAGTCTGAGACAACGGACAAAGGTAAATGTTAAACAGAGAACTCCATTCACAACGACAAAGGTAAATAGAGTTGAGAGAACTCGAGCGAAGGTTGTAGGTGAGGTAAGAGTCAAGCGACGGGGTGAAGTTTGAGACTCTTAATTTGGGATTTATAATTAAATTTTAATGACTTATTCATGTTTACAATTTACAGTCACTATACTCCATGAATTAATTTGCCTTCAATTTGAACTTGTCTCTTTCTCCATGTCTGTGACAAACCTTTTCTTGGCATGAATCTTTGAAATTTCCCTATGCCACAATCACCATGACTTTAATACCATGTTAAATATATGCAAGAGACAAGCAGGAGAGACTATATGATATATCAATGTGCTACTAAATTACTAGTGGTGTTGTCTATATACATAGCAAGTTCCATTATTCATTTTAGGAACCAATCAACTAATTCCCTGGATACATTAACATAAACATCATTTATTATATATAATTTATTTCACTTTATGACATTATTACTTTTGTACATAACATTTGTTACTCCTGAAATTAACATTACAATGGCTAACTCATCTTTAACACTTAATGTTATAAGGTAAATAATAGTTATTTTGAATGATTATGATATACATTACACTGATGACAAGTCCCGCAAGGTTCTTAATTTCTAGACTCTTCATTTGGGATTTATAATTAAATTTTAATGACTTGTTCATGTTTATAGTTTTATTAAATTTTACTTTGTCTTTAAATTTTAGTTGTTACTTAAACTTTGAAATGATTCATCATGCATGATAGAATGATTATGTAGACAACAATAGATTGTAGGTTGTCGCAGACTCTCAGTACTTCTTAAGTTCTTGACAATGGGCAATGATGAAGATATTTGTTTTTGTGATGCACAATGATGATTAGATAGTATTAGACTTTAGTATTTTATTTTGTAATTTGAATTTCAAAATTAGTAATAGTTCTAATTTTTATATTTTAATTTATCATTCATGTTTATGCTGAATTACTAAATTTTATTTTAATTTTAATTTTTTAATAAATATAAAAATTAGTTGCCGCACTTTCTGTCCCCAACCTACCGTCCCTTGAAAATTTGGGGGTGCGCTCTAGCCATCCCAGAAACTCCTTCCCCGGTCCCCACAACCAGTGCAACATTGTTAAATACTAATTCCATACCTTCATACATGACAAAGTCCAATGGAAACATTGCAATTCCCCAATCCAAAAATCTTGACAACTGTTAAGTTTGCTGGATTTTGAGTGGGATCTTAAATTATACTTTCACCATATGAAATCCAATGAGTTCAGAACCACTCTCAAACAACGTGAGTCAATTAATGGTAGTGTTAAAAATTTAAGTAAAAGACTTTAAGAATATAACATTACTTTTAATTGCATAACATTAGTAGGGCCTGGACAAATCCACTTGCCAACACTTGGAATCCCTTCTAACATTGCTTAATCGTCCTTAGCTACACTCCAAAACCTTTAAGAGCTCCAAACCTGTGACTGAATTGCGTGAAAATGACACAATAAGTCGATTTTATTATGCTTTTCACTGGACATGTGAGGGATCATGTATGACACAGTCAAACTCGTGTCAGACACGTGTCACAGATGTGTCGTGCCTGACCCATGAAATATGTGACATGAGGTGGGGTGCGTGTCATGTTACTTAGGTTGACCTCTAGTTAATTGCGACCAATGCACAATTACTGTTGTCTTCAGGGGTGCAATCTCGTTTTCAACTAGCTTTAGTCTTAACATAAAATTGTAGCCTTCAGAGCCAAACATAAAAGGATGTCAATTCTTCGATCAATAAAATTAAATATCATTGCATAACATTATGTCTGTCTGTAACGAACAAAAGTCGTATATGTAGCAGAAATCTTTAAAATACATCAAACATGTAAATGTTTATTATAAGACATGTAATTGTATATTGAATATTGTATATTGAATTGATGTAAGATATGGGATGATTACAAATGAGAATGAGGGCCTTCTTATATACCCTAGGCAGGGACCCCTTCACTAATGGTCATGTCCTTCGGGACATGCCTCTTCATTAACTAATTACTAGTTAATTTGCCATTAATCATTATTATTGTTATTTATATTATTTGTATTATTTTATATATATTTTATTTATAACATTGCCTTCCTCTTTAAAAAGCTTTTTCCTCAAAGCTTACTGATGAAAAGTCTTGATCTCTTTTTTCAGCTCGTTGCGGAACTGTCATCTTCGTTGTTACAAGATGATATGACCCTTGGAGTGATAAATAAAATTGTCGAATTGAAAATGGATCCGACCGTCCTAGATTAATCCTTTGTGAAATCTTCAGGTCACTGAATTTTTTTAATGAATTGTTATCATCGGGCTGGATTCTGCGAACTTTAGTATTCTTTGGAACATAAATATGTTGTTTTCGTTTTGAGTGATATTGGTACGTAGATTGATTGGAAAGTCTGCTCTTGTGATTTGGATGTCGATAAGGAGTTCTTTTGGTTGGACTTTCCCTTATCATGTTAGTGGAAGTTCCCTGATTTCCTTCAGGTGTTGTTGTTGAGTTGGCATCATCATTTGGAATGTTCGTTGTTTGAACTGCAATTTCTGAATATGTTTTAACTTCTTTTGGTTTCTCATCCTCTTGAGTTGTGATATTAACTGGATCGGTATTTATTCTTTTATCTTCAACTTGGACTGATGACTTCGACACTTCTTTCGTGATAAGTTCTTCTAACTTGTTTTCCAATGATTTCCTATCATCCTTAAGTTTCTTAATTTGAGTGAGTAGACTTCGATTATGGTTTCTGAGACGTAAAAGTTCCTCATTTTTTGAGTCAACTTTATTTTGATATTCAAACTTCTCATCTTTTAAACACTTGATTTGTTCTAATAACCTTTGGTTAAGGTTCTTTAAGCATAAACTTTCCTCTTCTTTTCCTGATAGACTTTCGTTGAGTTTCTTTTCCGATTTTTTTTTCTTGTTCTAATTGGTGTTTCTTAGCTTTACATTTTCTTACTTGTGTAAGTAGCTTCTGATTATGTTCCTTCAAACATGAATTTTCCTTATTTTTGTTGGATATAACTTCTTCAAGCTCTTTCTGCTTCTTTGATATTGTTTCTAGATTCTCTTGAACCATTAATTTTGAAATATCATTAAGATCTTTTACTGAAGGCATTATCAGTTTTGATTTCGTTGTGATGTCTTGGAACGTGACCATCTTCTTCTTGTAAGAGAATATCAAGAATTTGTTTTCTGTGTTTAGAATGAACGTACCTAATTCCTTGAACCAAGGTCGATCGAGAATTATGTCAACCTCTTTGTCAAGCATAATTACGACATGGAATTGAGATATGTACTCATAATGATCAATTGTCACTTGTAAATCATTAATTTCATATTATTTTCTGCCAAAAGATCTCGTTTGCCTATATTTGGCTCTAGGATTAATAGTTGATTTATCAAATTAATATTAATGTAATTATCCTCGATATTTGGATTAATAGCGATACTAATCTCTTTCCTTTGGATACACCCCTTTTGTTGATTTTGTGTAGCATCGGATGTGCTCTAGCTTCGAAATTTTGTGGAGGGGCTAGGACACATGAGATCTCCAAGACCCAGAAATTGTTTGGAGAAATTCCATCCGGATGAGGAGCTATTAAAATAATTAATACTTTTAATGGGTTCCTAAGTCTAAACTTAGGAAAATAAAAATATTAATGGGTATTAATAAGAATATGGGTGAGAAATTTCTAAGTGACGAGGATCAAGTCTGTTTTAATCTTAGCTGTTGATTAAGGACTTAATCTCGACTGTTGATTCATCAACAAGAAAAGTATAAGAGGAGGCTTGAGGGTCAATTGGAGACACACTTGAGAGATCAGTCAGTTCGATTTTTCTGGGGCGAGGTTTGCTGAGAAAATCGAACAAGTGATCTGTTGCAGCAGAGGGGCAAGGATAGTTGAGGTTGGAGGATCTTCTCCAGGACCTCGAATACACAACAAAGAGAGGCAAAGAGACGCCAGAGGAGGCAGCGTAGACCCATGGAGACTGACGCTGGGCGAGGAAGGGCCCACACATTTCCAACGTTGGGGTAGAGCCACCCTCCAGAAGAAATCCGAATTCAGCGGAGGAGCAACAAGATCAGTCGAGAACGCTTACGTCAGAGCTTCAGGAGGCAGAGGAGGCAGCGCAGTGCTGACGTAGTGTCCCAGTGTGCTCCACGCAGGCCCACATAGCTACTGTGAAGGAGCAACGCAGTTGTGGCCGGGGATCAATCCCTTCCTCCTCAGGTTGCAAGGGATTAGAGACTAGTTGACTTTCGCGGGGTCTACACCAGACCCTAAATTCATGATCAGGACTACCCTGAATGCGGTCATCGAGGACTGGGATACATTTGTCCAAAGTATCTTGGGCAAAGCGACTCTTCCCAATTGGGAGGAGATGTGGGCAACTCTTCGACAAGAAGAGATCAGGAGGTTGACCAAGGCGGGGGGTTGCGACAAAGGAGCCCGGGTCAAGAAGGAGGAAGAGGCAGATGCAACTCTAGCATCATCGGGACAACAAGGGTAGCAGAAGAGGAAGAAGAAGGATATTTCCAAGGTCAAATGCTTAAAGTGTGGGGAACTTGGACATTATGCCACTCAGTGCCCCCAGAAGAAGGGCAAGGAGGAAGCTTCTGAATCGAAGGCTGCTCCAACGAACGCTGACAGGGAAGGCGAGGATGACGATTGTGCCATGAGTGCTCATGCACCTCTGAAAAAGAGGTGGGGTGACATGGAGTTGTAGTCGAGAGGACTACATGAACTGGGCAAGATCCTTGAGGTGCCCAAACTCATGGATCACATACGGCTACGAGAACCCTTAACGACAGTAGCAAAATGACAGGTGTTGGTTGGAGCGAGGTGTGATGAAGTGACAGCGGCAGAGCTAGAGTGCCAAAGTCAGAGGCAGTGCAGTGGATGTTGTAGCAGTGCGAGAGGCACAAAGCAGTTTGTAGCAGCGCAGCAGCAGCAGAGGGTGAGCATAGATTAGCAGCAGAGGTAGCTTCAGCATCACGATGCATCTAGACTGACCAACATGCTAGTTCTTTGGGTGTTTTTTAGTTGCTTACTTCTCAGCGACTGAGTTGCAGTGCAGCAGTTAGCAGTGGCAGTTCTTTGGGCAACATGAGGCAACATTTTGAGATGGAGCTGTAGTACAGATGCAACAGTGGCAGTGGCAGAGTCATGGGCAGCATTACAGGAAGCAACAGTGCAATGGATGAAGGGCAGCAGGCCGAGCATCGGCAGCGTAGAGGACCGATGTCGTGGATTAGTGTGATACTTCTGTTGAGAAGTATTGCTAGAGCACATTCTGCACTGAGAGGGAGTGTTGATTTTGTGTAGCATCGAATGTGCTCTAGCTTTGAAATTTTGTGGAGGGGCTAGGACACATGATATCTCCAAGACCCATAAATCGTTTGGAGAAATTCCACCCGGATGAGGAGTTATTAAAATAATTAATATTTTTAATGGTTTCCTAAGTCTAAACTTAGGAAAATAAAAATATTAATGGGTATTAATTAGAATATGGGTGAGAAAATTCTAAGTGACAAGGATCAGGTCTGTTTTAATCTTAGCTGTTGATTAGGTACTTAATCTCGGCTGTTGATTCATCAACAAGAAAAGTATAAGAGGAGGCTTGAGGGTCAGTTGGAGATACGCTTGAGAGATTAGTCAGTTCGATTTTTCTAGGCCGAGGTTTGCGATCGAACAAGTGATCTGTTGCAACAGAGGGGTAGGGATAGTTGAGGTTGGAGGATCTTCTCCAGGACCTCGAATACACAACAGAGAGAGGCAGAGAGACGCCAGAGGAGCCAGCACCGACCAAGGGAGACTGGCGTTGGGCCAAGAAGGGCCCACGCATTTCCAGTGCTAGGGTAGAGCCACCCTCCAACAGAAATCCAAATTCAGCCGAGGAGTAGCAGGATCAGCCAAGAAGGTTGACGTCAGAGCTCCAAGAGGCAAAGGAGGCAACGCAGTGTTGACGTAGTGTCCCAGTGTGCTCCACGTAGGCCCACGCAGCTACTGCGAAGGGGCAGCGCAGTGGTGGCCGGGGATAGCCAGTCCAATTGCCGGAATGGAGAGATTTTTCCTGGTGAAGTGATCTAATCTCACTTAGGTTTTTGCCATTATATTTTTATCTCTGTAACTAGATTGCTGAGAGGGCATCCAGAGTTGTATTTAGAACTACTGCACCGATTTTCACACATTAGGTTTTTCCGGGGACGTTTGTCCAAAAATAATGGTATCACTTGTGTATTTGTCTCGTTCTATTTTCAGTTCATGATCTGTATTTATGTGTAGTCTGCAATAGTGTTTTCATCGCTGTTTAATAATTAAATAACTTGTTGAATGTAAAAACAAGTAGGAGATGATAAACCAGTGATTGCAGTAGGATTTCTGATGTGTAGATAATTTTTTTTTCACACTTTTAATGTAATTAATCTAAAATCTACAATTGGAATACCTTTATAGGAAAATCTTCCTTCTTTTATTTTCGAATTAGGCTCCATTTTGCCTTTGTTGATATTTTGGTCAAATGAATTATGAAACTTATATATTCTTCAAAATATAATACGTCTCTTTCTTTCTTTCTTTCCTTTTGATTTTATTTTCATATTGACTTTCGTATAATTTTTATAAAAATTATTCTTTCTTTCAATAACATTATCCCCTTTTTTTTTCAAGTTATAAAAACCTTGAAACCCTTGGTTACCTTTTTAACTTTATAATTTCCCTTAATAGCTCTCTTTTTTTTTATAATCTTTTGTTTAACTTTTTCTTTTTTAGCTTTATTTTGTTTTGGTTTTTTTAGTAATTTCTATATATATTTGAAATTTTTATTTTTATTTTTATTTTATTTGTATTTTTTTGAAGAGTTTCAATCTTAGTGAAACGTGGCTATTCACCTCTTTTGGGTATAATATAGAATATATGTCCACTTATGTGCCTTTGACTCGATGAATTTTCTCCATGTAAAAAGTAAAACTTACCATTCACATAAAGAGATTTTTTATTTCTTTTGTTCTTCTTTTACCTTGAAAATACCATGGGCAATTACCATGGGTTGTTAAAACCACGAGCTTGTAAACCACTTAGTGAAAAATCAAGATAATCTTATCTACTCTTCCTTCTCTTACGTATAGTTTTAAAGATATTTGGAAAGATTTCCTTTTGACCTAAGTTGCATGAAACGAGGAAATGGGTATGAGTTTCCGAAACGGGCACGGGTACGAAACGTGACCCCCCCAAATTTTGGAAATGGGGAAACGTGATATATATATATATATATAATTTTTTTTTTTGGCGTGGTTCACGGACAACTTCGGTCAGCGGGTGGCGCTACGTCCATGGGAAATATCTAGGGCTGACGCCCCTCGGCCTATTACAAGACCTGACCCCAAGAGCTTTCGGGAATTGACCCTGTGACCTCCCAAATGGCGAGGCCCCAACTTGACCGATTGAGCTAACCCTTGGGGCTAACGCGATATAATTGGTGAATGTATATACATAATAAAAATAGCAATATCGGAATATCCAAAATCAACTTTTATTATATATCCAAATCTCAAAACCAACCTTTATTATATATATGAGGCTGTAAGCCTGTAAGTACAATAAAGACTATGAGCCTGCAAGAACTATAAAGACAAAATACTAATCCTCGTCATCATAATCCTCATAAAAAATAGAAGCAGAAGTATGCTCAAAAGTGGATGGTGGTGTTGAAGAAGATGATGGGCCATTTCCACTTCTAGGCTGGACCTCAATATTCAGGGCAGCAAGAGAGAGATCCAAATCAGGACATTCTGCATCCACATCCCATTCTTTAGAGGGACCACTGTTGTATTCTGGACCCCTACGAGATGCAAGGCGAAGGTTGGAGTACACATAAACAAGATGCTCTGCCTTTTGTGAGCCCAACCTCTTGCACTTCACAGAATGAGTAAAACCATAGGTGCTCCAATTCCTTTTTGCTGATGAAGAGCTTGCCACTTGTGAAAGAACACGAATGGCAAGGTTTTGCAAATGTACACCATTTGCTCCACGAAAAATCCACCACCTAACTGGATTCATGGCACTTCTCTCCTCCAAAGCTGATATATCTGCATAATCATCTAATCCCGCAACAAAACTGGCAAATTCTTCCTTTACCTCCTTGTGTAGGTGAGATGGAAATATTCTCATAAGGGCTTTTTTCACCCCATTAGCCACCTCTATATCCTTATGGGGTGCGTTCCTCTTCCCTTTGCTTTGAGCAATAAGCTCCTCATCATAAAACTTGGGGTTCAAAGCATGTGCTAAAGTGTGCAATGGAGTGTTAAAATTGTTCCACCTATCAACAATGATTTTCTTGACTAAATCAACAAAATCATCATCAACAAACAAAAGTTGTGGAGACTCTTGTGAAATGATTTCCATAGTTTTCTCAACCATGGAATACATGCCATCATATACCTCTCCTAAGAAAGGTTGGTCAGTGTCAGCATTCTGAAGAAAGCTCAAATGCAGGGGTTGTGAACTTTAGCAAGAAATCTATCTTGCTCCACCAATCCTCATCACAACACAATCTACGCACCATATATCCCCACTCTGAATCTGCTTGTCTCCACTCAACCCAAAGTTGACTCACCACCACAGAAAGTAATGCATGCTTAACCTCAACAAGGCGACGCAACATCAGGAAGTTTGAGGCATATCTTGTCTCAGCAACTTTTAACAACTCCAATTTGGAGTACTCTCGAAATATTCCCTGATATTGGTGGTGGTTGGTGATGGATTTAACAATCTCCCTTGCTTCCCCTGTTATTTCCTTTATCCATGGAACTCTATTGTCAATCACCTCTAAGATCAGATTCAGATTATGGACAATGCAGGGTGTCCAAAAGATGTGGTCATACCTCCCCTCATTAATTAAACTCGCAGCTTTGCAAACTGGTGCATTATCTGTGATAACTTGCACCACCCTGTTAGGCCCTATTTGTTCAATAACTTTTATAATAACATCAACAATGAACTGTGCATCTTTTACCTCTCCTGAGCAGTCTTCCGCCTTTATAAACATTGCTCCTTTGGGGGAAGTGGCAATGATATTTATCAATGGTCTACGCCTTGTATTTGTCCATCCATCTGAGACTATGGTAACCCTAGAGCTACTCCAGGAAGAACAAACTGGTGATAAGATATCCTCCACAAGCTCCTTCTTTTGAGAAGCTGAGTTCTGACTTTCTCATAGTTGGGCCCCTTGTACCCTTGAGGAGATTTGTTAATTGCCCTTATCATATCTTGTCAGTAAGGAGAGCGAACAACATTGAATGGGATACCACATGCATAAATGCACCTAGCCACTCTGGAATCAGTTTCTTCTCTCGCTTGCACATTCACCAATTTAGCAATTCTGCGATCCTGAACTGAAGGGGATGCCCCTCTAGTATTTTTGGATGCTGGTTGTTCATGTTGTTGAGTGGCACTGGCTCTCCTCTTCCTTGTTTCAACCAATGTTTTAAATCTTCTACTCCGACTCCAACTCCGACTCGGCCGAGGGTCGACTCCGACTCCAACTCCGACTTCGTATCGACTCGGCCGACTCGATTTCAATAACTCGGTCGTTGTAAAAAATACATTAAGTATTTATTTTTCTATAAAAAACATAATTTTAGAGATTTTCATTCATGTTTCCAAACACAGCTTTAGAATATAGATAGAAGACAACATATGATCAAAGTAGGCTCATGAATATATCCATTATATCAAAATGGCACCTAGTGCACTGTCCAATACATACATGATGATGATATAGAGATCAAAACAAAAACACATAACCAAGGAGGCTAGAAATGGCGTTATCCTCCAAAATAGATTGTAAATCATCAAGGAACTAATACAAGGGTCCAAGAGTGTTCCTCACTCCAAGAAAGTCCCAAAGTGCATGTGTACATCTTTAAAAGGTGCATCCTCCACCATGATGTCATCTAGGAGAGACCCTATGTCACCCTTTTCAAGCATGTGAGTGACATGGCACCCCTAAGGGTAAGCATTGGCATCAAAGAGGGATGTGCTAGCCCTCCTAAGTCATCTCAATGATAACCATCCTCATCTGTGCTTTGGAAGAAGGCACCATCCACCAAAATAGGGTAAAGGCCAGCCAGGGGGCATCTTCAGTCCATTTGGGCATATCATCAAATAGTCCAACGTCCAAGCTTTTAAGTTTAGTGTTTTAGCATTTGGAGGCTCATCAAGGGGTGTAGTGTTTTAGACAACTCGGCTGGCTCGGTAATAACTCGGCCGACCGAACCGGTTCACTGGCTAAGTCGACCCGGTGAGGCCTTGACTCGGACCAACTCGGCCGAATCGGTTCCAAGCCGGCCGAATCTTAAAACACTGGTTTCAACTACAATCCTTGGCTCAGTGTTAGATGGAGCTTGAGGAGTAGCTTGACTAAGCTCATCATGCATTTTCTTAATTCCATCTGCCTCATCTTTCTCTCTTTGATATGCCCTCCTTGCTAATGGGTATGCTGTTTTTGTGCAACCTACAATCCCCTGTCCTCCTCCATGCAAAAGATGTGCCTTCACTCTTGGGTAGGAGCCCTTGTACGAATTACTGCAAATATTATATCGCCATTCCCATGAGCCACCACCTCCACATTTTTGAAGCTTCTAAACATGCCTCCAAAGAGGATAATATTCAGCCCTTGGGTTGGCCTTGGGGCTTGAACTTGTAGTTGAACTTGGGTTGGAAGCCATTGCTGCAAAAACAATTAAAAAAACAAATCTGTAAAGAAAAAACCTTTTTCATATTTTTGGCAGCATAAACCCTCGAAAAATTTAAGAAATAGTAGGAAAAAACTAAGAAAATGAATGCTTCTTACTCAAATTAATTTTTTGTAGCTGAAGCTACCCCAAAATGCTAGAAAAGACGAGAAATATCGCTGTAGCTGAGCCAAAAGCCAAGACTGCTGTAGCTAGAAACTTTGCACTCCAAATCTGCTGCTGAAATCTCTTTCTCTTGCCGCTGAAATCTCTCTTTTGCTGCTGAAATCTCCTTTGCTCACTGTTGAAAATGCCCTAGCTGAAACCACTGCTCTCTTCTCCTTTGTTAAAATCGTCCGTCTCCAAGAGAAACGACTTGCCCAATTGTGTGATTAGAGCATGAGGCGAGAGTCTTTTTCATAACTTGAGAGAGGCATCTAGAAGCATCCAGAAGATATTTTAGTCGCCCAATAAAAAATTAGAAGCGAAAAAATAAAAATAAAATAAAAGAAAACGTCAAGTTATAAGTGGAAACTCCGCTGTACGGCCTGGAAACTCGTTTTCGGTCGTACTGGACACATTTCCCCAGCGTGAAACGAGCCAGTACGGCCGGAAACTAGTTTCCAGGCAGTACGGTACGAGTTTCCTCGTTTCTGGTCGGAAACGGAGCCCCGGGGAACGTTTCCTGCCACTTAGCTTTTGACTATCATACACTTTTTATCAATAATGTAGAACCTTTTTATATATATATATATGAATGTTCTTCTTCAAAATTTACATCCGACTATTTTTTGTACTAGAATCATTGACATGTCAATGGCCAAAGACCTTTTATTAATTAAATAATTCCTTTTATTTTTTTAACTTTTTTCTTTTATAATTTTGTTGTTGTTGTTTAATTGGCCAAGGGCCTGACCGAAAATGGAGAAACTCCAAACTTTGAGTGAAATGCTTCAATTACACAACAACAAGGTTGATGGTAGGTTGATGGCCAAAGGCTTGGTGAGCAGCCAACGTGGCTCTGATACCAATGTAATGACCAAAAGTCGTATATGCAGTGGAAATCTTTAAAATACTTCAAAGACGTAAATGTCCATTATAAGACATGTAACTATATATTGAATATTGTATATTGAATTGATGTAAGATATGAGATGATTACAAATGGAATGAGGGTCTGTTTATATACCCTAGGTAGGCACCCCTTCACTAACATCATGTTCTTTGGGACATGCCTCTTCATTAACTAATCACTAGTTAATATATCATTAACCATTATTGTTGTTATTTATATTATTTTATATATATTTTATTCGTAACAGTCTATTGAGGAAGTTGTTGCCCTCAATTGTCTGGAAATTTGCATGATTTTATATGTATTTAAAAACCAAGTAGAAATATTGGACCCCTGTAGGATACATTCCTTGATGACTGTTGATAACTTTGGAAGAAATATGTAATTTTTGATCAAGTGCAATATTCTTCCTCAAACTAGCAAGGATCAATGTAAATACAGATTTTAGTGACTGGTACCTTAAACTAGGGTTTATGAAGTTGAACTAAGGACTAAAATCAACAAGGTCAGCAGGGTGAAGAGCTCAAATTTTGCAGATTCAAGAAATGCTTTCAATTCAGATTGAAGACAAAGAAGAGCATTAAAACAATAAAGTTGTCACTAACGGTCATGTTCTTCGGGACATGCCTCTTCATTAACTAATCACTAGTTAATTTATCATTAACTATTATTATTGCTATTTATATTATTTGTATTATTTTATATATATTTTATTCGTAACACTGTCTATTGAGGAAGTTGTTGCCCTCAATAGTCTGGAAATTTGCATGATTTTATATGTATTTAAAAACCAAGTAGAAATATTGGACCCCTGTAGGATACATTCCTTGATGACTGTTGATAACTTTGGAAGAAATATGTAATTTTTGATCAAGTGCAATATTCTTCCTCAAACTAGCAAGGATCAATGTAAATACAGATTTTAGTGACTGGTACCTTAAACTAGGGTTTATGAAGTTGAACTAAGGACTAAAATCAACAAGGTCAGCAGGGTGAAGAGCTCAAATTTTGCAGATTCAAGAAATGCTTTCAATTCAGATTGAAGACAAAGAAGAGCATTAAAACAATAAAGCTGTCACAGGAATAAGCACTTGGATTCATTGCCAAAGAAGTGTTACAAACTCTTTCTCAAACACCAGATCTAATCACTGCTGGAAGATTTCACTCCGCCATAGTGATATAACTCAGCAAATACATATGAATATCCACTGTCCAAATGCTGAAAAGGACTAGAGAAGGTTAGAAGAAAATCGAAGAATCAGAAGTGAGAGTGTTGGAGGATACCTAGCGACAAACACTAACCCCTTACTAACTCTCCATTTTGGCAAGATGATCTGTAGTATCCTAAGGGAATTTTTTGCCTCAGGGTTTCTTTATCTGACTAGGGTTTCCAGTCAATTTGACAGATTGTATGACTACAGTACACATTCATTCATTTAACAGAGATAATATTGAGTAGCATAATGGTGTTCAACAACAATAAATATCTTCAATAATAACATGACTCCTCAATAACAATAAGATGAGGCTAACTGTCCATAAACAATAAACCACTCGAGTTGCGATGACGATATTCAGTAAATTCAGTATTCCAATAACATAATCCAATCCTCTGTACTATTATACTATGTTAAACTACTATCTAATGCTGTTCTGATCTTACAACAATAGGAAGCCGAGTTTTCTTGGGAATAACTATCAGATCTAGAAATATAATTTCAGGAAGGCCTCAATTATGCAATCTGCTGTCCTCAAGTGCCTCAGATTCGGCCCTGTGGCCCTATGGCCCAGATCACTTTGTCGTACCTTCAATATTGACGTCTGCCCCAGACCAGCTCCTGAACCTCTAGTGAACTGATTACTTGAACTAGGTTAGGCTGTGCTGAACTCAGATGAGTTTTGTTGCTGGATTAGCACTCCTGCAGCCATGAAACTTCACCCAGGTAGCCTTTGCTGCTTGTGAAGGGAAAAAACTTGGTGGCCACAGTGAGAAGATAGCCCTTGTTGCCTTGCCCAAATTCAATTGATTTTGTAGTAGCCATTGTATCTGATTCCAGATGGTCAATAGTGTCTGCAGTTGGTGGTACCTGCTTCTCAGAGATTCGATTCTGCAAGTTTGTATCTTCCTTGGCACAGAGCAATGGAACAAGATTGTTTCTGCTCAATGAATTTTCATTAAAAACATCTAGTTTCCCATCGTTACTTCTGTCAATAGTTTTTCTATCATCATCTGAAGTTCCATGCTTCTGAATTGCTATAATAGAATTTTCTTTCACTATATCATTACAGGCCTCTTGATCTTGTTTTATGATGCCTAAGCCAGTAGATTCTTCTGTTGCGGCACCCTTCATTTCCTCATGCAGACTTGTTAGGGTGCGCGATTTTCCTTCTTGTGTGCCTCTACAGACTCCACCATCCTCAATTTTGTTTGAAGCCTCAAGGTCTTGGCTTTCAGAATTTGCAAAACCAGCGACTTGCAAAATGTTTGATACCACCTTAAAAGAAAGGTTAGAGTTGTGGACATCTAGATTTCTTCTACAGTGTTTTCTAAGTCACTTAACACTTCTTCCTTTACATCCTGACAGTCTTCAGGACTCTGAATTTTTTCTGAGGCCTCAAACACTTGGCCTTCGGCAATAGTCACACTATTGTTCACCATTTTCTTGCCAACTTCACCATCTTCGATGCCAATAAGTTTTACAACCCAAGCTCCCAAAGAGCTTAAGGCATACCAATAACAAGAATTGTGGTCTTGGTGTTTTTCATCCTCATATTGAGAGCCATCATCAGTTTGCCCATCCATCATTTTCCTGAATAAGAAATAGGTTCACAATCTTTCCTATAAGCATCACAAACATCACTGGTAGAAATTGGAATGCTAAAACTGCCCAATATAACAAAATTTCCATTGATTGGTGCAACAGGGTGCCCAATTTTCTTCAAGGTTGGTCGCTGAACGCTGAAAATTTTTCGCTTTGCAATATACTGCTGCTTTGTCTCTTGATGAATCCTGGTTTGCTTTGGAAATCCAGGCTGATGGTGCCGATTTGTGTTTCTAGAGCAACCAGATTCTAATACAGATACATTTGTTTCCGTCTTCTTTTGATATTTAAGGTCTTCTTCTTCTTTCCGTAGCTGCTGGGCGTCATAATCCATGTCCTTTAGTATCCCACACTTCACCTATTGGATGATTATTGTTGTACTTAAGCGAATGAATGTTATCCCTCACTTTAAAAGTCTTATATGGGGCATTAATTGACCCTGCTGGTGATGGTGTCATAAATGCCTATGCCCTTAGAGGCATTGACCTTTCTTGAACAAATTTTCTGTTCTTTTGGGGAGGATATAGCTATGACCAATCTTTCGAGTGTGCCTTTGCCCATGCATCAACTTCCCTTGCTAGGTTCTTGTGAAGCTCTTCAAGCTTCCACCAAGTCTCTGGATACTCCTTCCCTAAAACTGATTCCAGCTGCTCCATATTTAAGCAACCCTCCACGCTGGCAAGAGAGCCAACTCTGATACCACTGTAGTATCCTAAGGAAATTTTTGGCCTTAAGGTTTCTTCATCTGGATTCTGACTAGAGTTTCCAATCAATTTGACAGATTATATGACTACAATACGTATTCATTCATTTAATAGGAGTAGCATAATGGTGTTCAACAAGAATAAATATATTCAATAACAATATGACTCCTCAATAAGACAATAAGATAAGGCTAACTGTCCAGAAACAATAAACCACCCGAGTTGTAACAACGATTGTCGCCACCTCGCTTGCACACTTAAGTTAGTGTGGGGAAAATCCTCAACTCCACAAGGTGTGATATTGGTGGCAAACTAAGGGATGAGATTATCACCTAATCCCAACTCTCTTTGGTAAAGCTCTCTTAGTTAAGCTAAGGGGGTGGTCCCTAAAGAAGGTTAATAAATGAAATGTGAGGTTCTAGGAGACTAAAGTTATAAGGAGATATTTATCAAAGATGACTCAATTCCAAGATGTAAACAAACACACAAATATATGAGCGATATTCAATGATATATTCAAAGGATAAGAACATAGACCAGTGCTTAAACAAATAATTGCTTAAAGTAAATGACAAGTACTTGCTCAAATGGAAATTTAAAATATGATGACAAACAATCCTGCAAAACCAATGTTAGATCAAGATGAACTTATAAAATATTACTTTCAAAATATAAATAGAGATATACTCGTAAAGAAACTAGAGATAATGACATCAAATAATAAGGCAATTCATGATGAAAATAACAAGTACAATGGATAAACAATATTTCAAGTAAACTTGAGATGCTCCAAGATGACTAAATTGAAATGATGTGCAACCTATCTAAACATGGAATGCAATTATCTTGGTTAGTTTTAAATTATATGCTTATCCTAAGTGAGAAATTCTCCTATCAAGTTCTTACCAAGGGGTAAAGATTGGGGTGACTTGCAAGGAAGAGGGGCCGAGGAGGCACAATGCGTCATTAACGATACTCTTCCCTTAATCCTTACAAATTATGTGTGCCGTCATTTCTACATGGGGACAAAGCCACATTCATAATTGCAGGGTCACACACTTTACCTTACTCGGTACCAAATGGAAGAATTTTTAAAGGAAAACTTTGTCTTATTGTGTCTATACAACCAAGCTTATTCTTGGAGGTAAGCTTTGGAGATGCAAATTAATACTAAAATGCCTAAATAAAATGTTTGAGTGAGTGCTATTGCTTCCACGAAAATATTAATAAAAAACAATTCTCAAATAAACAATACCAATATCTTTCAATGGAAAGTGAAAGTGAAACAATTAGCTCAATGTAGCTCCACAAGTTCCAAGTTCCAAATATATTGCTTTGCAAGTAAATGAAATCAATGCCAAATTGCTTCAATGGAGTGGCACAAGAAATGCCCAACAATAATAAAAATGCCACATTATCAATTGAAAATGATAAAGGAACGTGCGCAAGAGACTTGTGAAACCAATGTAGATGGATAAATTAAACTAGATTAAGCTTGCCAAATAAATATAAAATACTTGCTTGCATCAAAAGAAAATTTCCATGTGTGTAGTAAATTGCCCAATACAATTATTCAAGAATGGAAATGGCAAACATTGCTTCCAGTGAAGCCCAGCTTCATCAAGTAACTATCCATCCTCTCATACCAAGCTCTGGGTGCTTGCTTTAACCCATAGAGGGCTTTCTTCAACCTGCAGACATAAGTGTCTCGATCTTGAACTTCAAATCCCAGAGGTTGTTCTACATACACCTCTTCCTTTATTGCACCATGCAGAAAAGCAGTCTTGACATCCATCTGATGAAGACTCCATCCTTGCGTAGCAGCAAGGGCTATGATGGATCGGATGGTGGAATATCGAGCCACAGGTGCAAATATATCGTCATAGTCAATTCCTTCCTTTTGAGAGAAGCCATGGGCAACAAATCTTGCCTTAAACTTTTCAGCACTCCCATCAGATCCATGTTTAATCTTGTAGAGCCATTTAGCGGTGACAACAGATTTGTCCTTCGGTCTCGGGACCACATCCCAGACATCATTCTTCATAATAGCCTCATATTCTTCATGCATAGCATCCTTCCAGACTTGATGCTTGATGGCTTCTTCAAAAGATCCAGGTTCAGATTGTATAATAGTACTCATGGCAGCTAGATACCCTTGGTATCTACACAGCTTCTTGCTTTCTCGGAATGTTCCCCTTGGGGCAGCATGACCCTCAGCATCTTCGAGGGTGTCCCTGAGCCATGATGGCCTCTTCCCTAGAGAAGGGGAAGGATCAATAGGGTCCATTGGCTCTTCAACATCAGGCATAGTCTCATCCTGGGGTTCTTCCAGATTTCCAGGTCTTTCTTCATGGTTTTCTTCAGATCTAGGAAGATCTACTACTTTCTTCAGGGAAGCATCTTCGTCAAAAGTGACATCATGGCTTATCTCTACTTCCCTTTGACCAGGTACATAGACTCTATATGCCTTAGAAGTCTCATTGTAGCCTGCAAACATTCCTTTCTTCCCAGTAGCATCCAGCTTACTTCCCTTTTCTTTCGGCACATGAAAATAGACAGGACATCCAAAAATTCTAAAATGTGAGACATCAGGTTTCTTACCAGAGAAAACCTCTTCGGGAGTTTTGGAGTCCAAAGCGGAATGAGGGCATCGGTTTTGAATGTACACAGCAGTATTTGCAGCTTCTTCCCACAGAAACTTTGGAAGACCCTGGTCACATAGCATGGCACGGGCAGCTTCCACAATAGTCCTATTCTTGCGTTCAGCAACACCATTCTGCTCAGGAGTATATGCAGTGGTAGTCTCCCTCTTAATGCCAGCGTCTCTGCAAAAAGTCTTTGAACTCATTTGACTCATATTCAGTGCCATTGTCAGTCCTCAAAATCTTGATCTTCTTTCCGGTCATATTTTCCACCAAGGCTTTGAAGGTACGGAACCACATGAAAGCCTCATCCTTCTTCTTCAAGAAGTATATCCAGGTTTTGCGAGAGAAGTCATCTTTAAATGTCATATAGTAAGAACATCCCCCCAGGGATGTTACAGGCAACATACCGGAAAGATCAGAATGGACCAGTTGCAATATCTCAGATGTCTTTGTGACACTTGAGGGGAAAGGTCCCCTTGTATGTTTTCCTTCAGCACAGCCCTTACATACACCTTTATGATTATTTCCAAAATCAGGCATCGCTGTCACCACCTTCCTTGCTTCGGGAAGAGCCTTGTAATGAAGGTGTCCAAATCTTCGGTGCCATAGTTCGGTTTGACGGATAGTATCACAAGTCATAGCTCCCAATGGACTCCCTCCAACCTGGTAGAGTGTACCAACTCTAAAACCAATTGAGATAGCTTCCTTGAAGCTCTTCTTCCACATGAGTACCTTTCCATCAGAGAAAGTTACATTGAATCCTTTGTCTTCCATGGCAGATACAGACACAAGGTTCTTCTTCAATTTGGGTACATAGAGTACATCTTGTAGATGGAGGACTTGTCCTTGAGACAAGTGGAGGGTCACAGTCCCGGTCCCTTTCACAGGATAAGTGGCATTATCCCCAAGGGTAATTTCTAGATTAGTATCCCTTTCAACCATGTCAGAAAGTGCTTCCTTGAATCCGGTGATGTGTCTTGAGGCACCACTATCGATTAGCCAGACATCCATAGTGTCGGGCGGAGATGCAGCTGAGAGAGCAGATATTAGAATATACTCATTTCTTTTATCAACAACATTAGACTCCTCATACCTGGTATTTCTGGTCCTTTTAGAAGGTGGATGGTTTCCTTCAAAGTGAGCCTTCCTCTTTCCTTCTGTTGTTGTTGTTGTCGTCACTATCGGGAGAATTCTTCTGGAAGGGGCATTCTCTAGCATAGTGTCCAGTCCTATGGCAGGTGAAACATTTTCCCTTCTTCTTTTGAGTCTTAGTCCTTCCTTTGTCCTTGGAACCACCAGAGTTCTTCTTTTTGGAATGAGCAACATAGGCAGCATTTCTTTCATTATCAAATTCCTTCATCCTTGTTTCTTCTTGCATACATCTAGACAGAAGCTCATCAAAGTTAGGGATGGTATTATTGTTGAGAATGGTAGTTGTGAATACTTGCCATTCATATGGAAGTCCTCCAAGTGCGGTGAGAACCATCTCACGATCAGCTATTGTCTCCCCAATAGCTAGCAGATTGTTCCTGGTTTCGGTCAACTTCATAAAGAAAGTTTGAATAGACTCGTCTCGGCCCTTCTTCATATTCTTCAACTTGTTCTTGAGGAATAGCACTTGGTTCACATTGTTTACTCGGAACATAAGTATCAGCTTGTCATACATCTCCTTGGATGTGCCTAGTTCAGCTATGTAGGCAACCAGACTCTTATTTATGGATTCCCTGATCAACAGTTTTGCTCTGATTTCTCCCTTCTTATATTTGTGTTTAACAGCAGCAGAGGCATTTGATGGAGGTTCTTGAATCTTCCCTGTCACATGATTTAGGAGATCATGATCTTCTAATTTGAGATCTAATAACATCTTCCAGGCATGGAAGTCATCACTTCCAGTCAGCTTGTCATTCTCCCTGAATTCAAGCTTAGAGGAATCCATTTCCTTCGATGATGATTGCTATAGATAGAGTTTGTCTTCACCTCACCTCTGATACCATGTAAAGTTTTGTAGATGTTCTATGCTAAGAGCAATTTCACTTTTCTCACAGCAATCATACAAGTAGATAAGCAAAATGCAGATAGAACATATAAGCAGATCTTACAGAAGACAAATCAGAAACAAGAAAAATGTATGTGTTTGTTTCGGCGGTCAACAGGATGCTTCAACCAGCAAAGTCTCCTTTGGTCAGCCAGCCCAGCATGTGTCACAACAACCCTCCAACCAGTAGATGAGTCAACCCAAGTCAGTTCTACAAAAGTCAACGCTGTCCTGAAAAGTCAACGCAGGGGCAGCAAGCTAAAAGTCAACGCAGGAGCAAAACGGTCAACCCTTTGACCTCGATTTTTGTGCCAGGTAGTATGGCCTTCAAAAATCGAACCTCCCACAAGTTTTCAGCTTGTTTGGACCAAGCGTTGACCAAAGTCAACGCTGGTCAAACTTCTGCGAAACCCTAGCAGCAGAAAAATCCTCTTCGTCCTTCCCACGTGTGGCTGAAATTCGTCCTCCAGGTAGCTCGTACTTTTAAGGATGAGAGAGGAAGATGTGAGTTGTGTTGTGATCAAATTCTCTCCAACTTTTCCTATATATATATATCCATCAATGAGGGTGTGTGACACATCTGTTGGGCATGTGAGCCTACATTACAAAACTGGCTGACCTTTGCACATATAATTTATTAAGAATAATAAATTCAAAATATAAGTTCTGCTCATTGGATTAAGACTATTTTTATATGGATTTTACACCTCTCAGAAAGAGGAATCCAACAAAAATATTAGCCTCTTAATCTGAGCATCAGAACATGGAGTTTGGACCTAGTTGTCCAAATTTAAGTGAAAAGGCATGTTTAAAAGACATGCCCAGTCACGAAAGGACACCTGCTTAGATATATATAGGTGGGTCCTCATTGTAAACGTTCATCACTTATACATTTTTATATATAATAAATTATCAGTATTACATACCTCTTGTGTATTTTTACGTTCAAGTCTCCAAGCTATCAATTTCATACTTCAGTAATAATTTTTATGCTTCAGTGGTATCAGAGCCATGGCACACAATATAATCATGCGGGTCTTTGAATGTTGTTTGCCACACAATGTGCCCTTATGTTCACATCCTGAATGCGTTGAACAGTTTAGTAAAATTCAAGAAACATTTCAACGCTTGGAAAAATCATATGCAGAAGTTAAAGCATGTCAAAAGGAAATCGATAACAAGGAAAATGATCTAGATGATGATTCCGATGAAGCTTATACAGATCAAGATGAGGATTTAGATAAAGCTGATCTTGATGTGAATGAGGATGATCTAGATCAAGATAATGATTCCGATGTAGCTGATATAGATCAAGAAAATTATAATGTTGAAAATCCAGATGAAGTTGATCTTGATGTGGATGAGAATAACATAAATTAGGATTTGAATATGAACCGCTATGAAAACGATCGCAATAGGGACGAAGATGGAGAGGCCATATTTTATCCTAATGAAGAAGAAGAAGGAAGGGGCTATCAACTTGAAGAAGAAAGGGGCTATCTGCCTGAAGAAGAAAGGGACTATCAGCGCAGCCCACAATATTCCTCAGATGAACAACCACCCGGTGAAATTAATTACAGTGAATCCAAAACAAAACCTCGCATGCACACAAAGCATAAGTCTTCTGTGTTGAGCAAAAAGAATATTGAGGACAAAGATCACACAAAAAGAAATCCGAAATCCACATCTCCGAAACAAACCCCAAAAAATTAAATCCCAAAACCAAAACCACAAAATCTAAATCCTCACTGCTGAGCATAAATAGGCTCGTCAGTATTGACGACCCTGGCAATCAAAATGATAAAAAAGATTCGCAAAAGACTAAGCCCAAATGGAAATGGATGGAGATGACGAATTCGCTGGACAAAGACTAGGAAATTTCAAGAATCGTAACAAAAAAGCCCAAAAAATCCACAAAAGACGAAGCAGAAGCCGCCAAGAAATTCGGTCTCGATATCGAACGTTTCATAGCCAGGCTTGAAGCTGCAGCAGAAGAAGACGCGGAGCATAACAGAAAAGGCGAGCCTGCTGTCACAAAGTTGTTGATGTTACGTGAAATGCGAGGTGTTCTTTCCAAGAAACCTGTACAGACAGAATTTATAGAGCGAGGGGGTTTGTCGGCCTTAAAGGCCTGGTTGGAACCTTTGCCGAACAACTGCCTCCCTCATGTTAGCATCTGCTCTGTTGTTCTGAATGTCGTGGACGATTTAAATCTCGACATCGTGGATATTTCTGTGAAGGAGAAGCTAAAGGAGAGCCGATTAGGGCACGTTATTAATTTCTTGACCAAATCTGAAGAAGAGGTGCCCGAAAATAGAAAACTGTCGCAACGTCTGATTAATGAATGGTGTCGAGTTATTTATGGAAAGTCTTCGAAATATGGCGCTGCATGTTCAGCAATGGCCAATAGACCTCCGATTCCCAGGATAATTGTCATGAAATGTCCCGGATTTCTGCCTAAATTAGCAGAACGAGATCTGCTGGAAAAGGAGATAAAGGGCTTGGACCGAAAAACACACGAGTGTGATTTGACAAACAGAGTTTGAACCTCGTAGTAGCCAGGGTTCCACAAGAGCCATTTGTCATATCAATTTCAACCATTATTCTCTTCTTAATTCATTTTTTAATATCATTGATTTATACTAAAAAAAAATAATAATGGCACTCGCTGTTTGCTGGTCAACCTGCAATTCGACAAGAAGGGCCACGATATTAAACGGAAAAGGTACGGTGTCACGTACGGGGTCAACGGACATGACCCGAGGAGGTGCGTCTATCCATTTAAAAAAAATCGATTTTTAATTAAAAACTATAAAATCGATTTTCATTAATAACTATATCATATAAAAACTATTATTATTTAAAAAAACTTATAATAAATTATATATATATATATATATATATATATATATATAATTAAAAAAAATTAAAATTATTAGAAAAAAACAAAAAAACCCTGGACTCAAATCAGAGTTACCAACGAATCATACAAGATGAGCTACCAATGATGCAATAGCTACCAATGACGCAGTCAAAGGAAGAAAGTATTAGCGGTCAAGTGTAAAGAAGACATTCGAGACATTCGTGGCAGATAAGAGATCAAGTCTTTTTCATCAACAAGCTTTGAGGACAAAGGCTCTGAAGAAAGGGGCTATGTTATGAATATAATTCATAACAAGTGACATAAATAAAATTAATGTAAATATTAAATAATCAAATATTAGTTATGCTAAATAGTCATTAAGTTAAGTGAAAAGGCATGTCTAAAAGACATGCCCAGTCACGAAAGGACCCCTGCTTAGGTATATATAGGTGGGTCCTCATTGTAAACATTCATCATTTATACATTTTTATATATAATAAATTATTATTATTAAATACCTCTTGTGTATTTTTACATTCAAGTCTCCAAGCTATCAGTTTTCATACTTCAATAATAGTTTTTATGCTTCACAAGTCAACCACAAAGAGGGTTGTAATCAGCTCAAAGGAGAGAGGCTAGGCCTCCTCTAGCCCACGACCTAGTGAGAGAAGGATGCTGACTGCTGTTACCCACCATTTTGTGGGTGATATCCCTAGGAGTACTTTTTTCTCCAAGATGGTCCTCAGCGCGTAGCCAGTAGCTCCTTGCAGCCACCAACTAGCTCATTGTGCCACTTCTCCGCCACCTGAGCTAGCCATGTGGTCACTCACCCATCTGTCGTGATCATATGTTTGAAGGTGGGCCTCCTGAACCTAAAGGTATGCCTTGTTATTTGGTAATTGAGTATTGTAGTTTGTTTATTATGGACACTTCCGGGCATGGATTAATGGGGGGATTCGGCAGAAAGAATGGGTTAGGTTTGTGCTCTTGTCCCTTAGACCCCTTTTTGGATATTAACCTTGGATTCTAGTCCCATGGGATCTCTTTTACTAACCGTTTGGCTTTAGAGATGGTATTTCATGGGAAAACTTGATTTTGGTTGCCTGGTCCCACTCCCTTATCCTTATATATTCCCCCCTTTCCACTCATTATTATCCCATTCATCATTTCTCCCACCTGGGTCCACATTCCTCCACTGGGTCCACATAGCGCTAGCTCTCCCCTTTCCCTTGCCCACACGTTAGGTCAGGCTTGGATTGATGCCCCAGAGGTTGACGCAACTAAAAAGAAAAGCGAAAGCGAAATTGGCCACATTCAATAGGAAAAAAAACCATAAAATGCAAAAGATGGCCGGGGCAAAGACATTTAGCACGTAGGAAAAAGCCAATACATGAGCTCTACTCCATCATCATGACCATCACCCTGGTTCTTACAGGTTCTATGAGCCTCCTTCATCATATAGGAACCCATGATTGTCCCAACCCCTGGTGGGCAATGAACCATCCTACCTTAAAGGGGGGTATCCACTGATATATCTCACACATCATGCTCTTACCCCTTGAAACCTGAGTAGTTAATTGAAAAAAAAACATAAAAAGACAAAAGACATATAAAGAATGGTGGAAAAATCAAGGTCGAGGCACCTCATGTACCATGATTGCTCCCTCCTATACATTATATAACCAAGTGTACGCTTCCCTTCTACTAGCTACCCTTGTACCCCAGCATGTGGCTAATTGAAAAAAAACATAAAAAGACAAAAGACATATAAAGAATGGTGGAAAAATCAAGGTCGAGGCACCTCATGTACCATGATTTCTCCCTCCTATACATTATATAACCAAGTGTACGCTTCCCTTCTATTAGCTACCCTTGTACCCCGGCATGTGGCCCAGGGCTGCCCCTTCTCATCCCCTACTCCATTCACCTCTTTATCACATACCACCACCTTGGATGTGCCTTGGACATACTGTCCCCTTTAGAAGTAGAAACCACCTAATGGGATACTTGGTTAACCCTATTTGGAGTTTGGAGACATTAGCACATGCCAAAGCCCATTATGGAAGGGCAGGCAACTATGAAGTCCCCACTTGTGGTCCATGGTTTGTAAGCTCTATTACTCGATTTCCTTGATGACTTGTTATATTGGAGGCCATGGGACGCATTGGTCCTACCCCTCCAAAGGGTTACATTGGCACATGTAGGGTGTGTGTTGAGAGCCATGGGCCTTCACGGTAGTGGACAACACTCCATGGATCCCCAAAGATGTTCAGAGATTGGTTCGAGATCCACCTATTGGACGAGGAAGATGCACCTGGTTCACCTTCACGCAGCCAACACCACAGATGTACCATGCACTTGGAAGCCGACCCAGGACTTATAGGATGATGTGGCATCACCTACACCATCATTTGAGCCCTTACAGATGGTCTACAATCATTTTCGACTCTTTTGGAGACCCATGAGGTTATTATTTGTGTCCCCACACCCACTAAGAGCACCACAGGTTTATTGTTTGGTGAACAACGGGCCAACCCTTGCCCATCACTTTTGAGGGTCTTATTCTTCATTATGGCACTTATGGACCTCATCTCGGAGGGCCCTACGACATGTATTGTTTATCATTTGAACTCTCGAGAGGCTTATTATTTCATTTATGAGCTAGTTTGGTGGGTTTGTCACCAAAAGTTAGGTTATTTACACATTATTTGTTAGGTCCCTATACTACTAGTGTAACCCTTTATTGTTATTAGTACAACCCCCTTATTATATTGTTGTGCCCATGTAGTCCCCATATTGGTTTTATTGTGCCCCATAGAAGCCCACTATTGTTATTATTGTGCCCTTACATTATTATTGTTATGTCGGCTCTGATTATATTATGACCCCTTAGACTCCTATATATCATCCAAGAATTGTTCATTTGTGTAATGTAAAGGAGTTTGCCCCCTCGAAGAGACTTATTTCTAAGGCGTTGATCTATCTTTTTGTGAGTTGGTTTCATAACATTTGGTATCAGAGCTTTGGATTCTAGGGTTTCGCTGCTCCAAACAGGTCATCGTGACATTTTCGCTATAATTTTTATTTTTTATTTATTTAATTTTTTTTTTTGCGACGTTTCAAAAGCTAAAAACAAAACCTATTTTATCTGAATTCATTCTGAACCTCGCATCCGAATTTTAGTTCTTGTCTTGCTATATTTTCGGAGATATGATCCAAGGAAGTTAGGGTTTGTGCAGGATCCCGAATTACATCTCAAACATTTGACCTTGGGAAAATCATCATAACTCTCTCTTTGAGCATCTGATTCAAATTTCGTAAAACGTAACAAAAAGGAGACAGACTGTTGTTTGTTGGGTATCAGTTTCAGAAGCTAAGGTCGAAACAGTGACACGTGCCACGTCGTACAAGTTCGCTCTGCTGAACTAGTCTATAATTACGTAATCGTGGGAGATTGGGCATAACTCTTTCTTCGGGAATCCAATTGCGATCAGACTTGCGGGGTTAGCAAGAGGGCTCAGAGGAATATCACAGGCCGAAGTTTCAGAACTTAAAGATCTGAAATTACATAGTTACAGTCGATTCAAGATCGAGCTCCTAAAATCAAGAAAAAGCGATATGAGGAAGTTTGATGGCAAGAATTCAGTAAATTGGATACTACAGATGGAGTAATGTTTTGATCTACATTGGGTGCAACTATTACAAAAGGTACGTATTGCATCTTCATATTTAGAACCGAATCAATTTTTATGGTATAAAGGGCTTTGTTCTCGTAAAACACTTGTCACGTGGTCAATTTTCACGGAGGAAATGATAGCACACTATGAGGATAGAAAGAGAAACGCCTTCTCTAGCGAATTGATAAATCTCAAACAAAAGGGTTCAATGGCGGAGCACATTGAGGACTCTCAAAAATTGAATATAAGGGTAAATGATATTCTAGAGAAGCAAATGATTGATGTCTTCATAGGGACTTTAAATGATAACATTTAACATGAGGTTCGTCTTTGGGAACCTAATTCATTGGAGAAGGCATTCAGGTTGGCAAGACAAATTGAAAGCAAAATTATAGCAATAAGAAATCCTACCACTCACAATTATAAATATGGAAGCGTTGTTGCTCCTAGCCTTCCACAACCTATAAGGTTGACACCACAACAATTGGAAGAAAAAGGAGAAAACGATCTTTATTACAGTTGTGATAGAAAATACACTAAAGGTCATAAGTGTGCTGAGAAGAAATTAATTTACATTGATTGTGAAGAGGAGGAAGAAAAGGATCAAGAAATGTCAAAAGATGAGGATATACACCAGGAGCCAACCCGAGAGAAAGAAGAAATGAATCCGACCATATCTTGTAAAGCATTGGAAAGAATTACCACTCCTCAGACTCTCAAGATAGAAGGGCATATCAAGAAGAAAAATGTTCAAGAAGTGAAAGATCACATCGAGAAAGAAGAAATGAATCCGACCATATCTTGTAATGCATTGGCCGGAATTATCACTCCTCAAACTATCAAGATTGAAAGGACATATCAAGAAGAAAAATGTTCAAGAAGTGAAAGATCACATCGAGCATCAAGAAATGAATCCGACCATATATTGTAATGCATTGGAAGAAATTACCACTCCTCAAACTCTCAAGATAGAAGGACATATCAAGAAGAAAGAGATTCAAGTAGTGAAAGATCACATCGAGCATCAACAACAAGTTCTCCAACTTTTAAAAGATAATGCCACTTTGGTGCAGAATCGAATGAAACAACAGGCAGATCAACATCGCAGTGAAAGAAGTTTTGATGTAGGTGATTAGGTATTTTTACGGCTACATCTCAAGCAAGCTATTTATGAGAAGGAAATGTTGGCAATACTACATGCACTTAAGAAATGGCGACCTTACCTAATGGGAAGACACTTCAAGGTAAAAATGGATCATGATAGTCTTAAATACTTTTTAGAACAAAGATTATCTTTAGAAGAACAAAAAAAATGGGTCACAAATATGTTGGGTTATGACTTTGAAATCATCTACAAAAAAGGGAAGCAAAATGTTGTTGCAGATGCACTCTCAAGAAAGGATGAGGATGTGGAAGCATTGTTTTGTGCTATTTCTATTATCCAACCAGATTGGATAAATGAAGCAAGGGATGAATGGAAGAAGGACGAAGAAGTGTGGCCACTCATTCAAAAGTTGCAAAAAATCCCAGTTCAAACAATATTGCCAGAACTTGACGAGGAAGGAAAAATCATATTGGAACCTGGAGCAGTCACATAAACAAGAACCCGACAGCGACAAAATCGATCAATTTCAGAGTATCTCATCAAGTGGAAGAACTTATCCGCTGAAGATTCCACATGGGAGGACAAGAATTTTATATAGAAGCATTAAGAACTACTCAAGCGTTGAGGACAACACTTTTTGAAGGAGAGGGGCATGTTACGTCCCTATACTACTATTGTAACCCCTTACTGTTATTAGTACAACCCCCTTATTATATTGTTGTGTCCATGTAGTCCCCATATTGTTATTATTGTGCTCCATAGAAGCCCACTATTGTTATTATTGTGCCCTTACATTATTATTGTTATGCCGGCTCTGATTATATTATGACCCCTTAGACTCCTATATATAGAAAGGAGGTCTTGTCATTTGTATCATCCAAGAATTGTTCATTTGTGTAATGTAAAGGAGGTTGCCCCCTCGAAGAGGCTTATTTCTAAGGCGTTGATCTATCTTTTCTATCTTTTTGTGAGCTGTTTTCATAACATTATTTTATTCTTGGGGCTTATGTAATCCTAAGAGACCAATTTGAACTCCTAATTAGTGTATAAATACAAGTGAGATGAGTTCATTTTCTTATCATCACTTTGGATTGGATCACTCCTCTTTAGAAAATTTCACACTTTTACTGGGATGAAGAATTGAAGCATGGATGAATTTTGATGTTTGGATTGGAGTATTTTATCTTGGAGCTTCTTTATTGTCAAATTGTTGATGGTTGGATATGTTCTATTACATGTAAATACACACTTTTAATGTTATTCTTGTTTTACTTTTGTCACATGCATTGAATGAGATTTTCTCTATAATAGGGCTAATCGCTGCATTGCATAATTGCAAATTTATGGAATTATTGTTTCTATATAGCTTCTCTCAATGTTTGGGCCATGTATGTGAATGAAATCTCCTAGGGATAATTCCACCAGTGAATTTATTTTGATAAGCCATTTCTTTTGCCAAGCGAAGTAGTCCTCAAGGCCTCCTTGACCGAAATACAATTTCCTTTCTCATCGTTCTCCTAGACTCCATTCTCCCCAATGGATTAAGGCGCTGGTCCTCCAATAGGTGATCACTCAAAGAACATCTTTCACCATTTTTCCCTCTCTCTTCTAGGTCTAGCCAAGTTGGGTCACCTAGGGCATCACTTTCCCGACAAAATAGCCCAAGAAAAAGTTTGATCTCCTAGCCTCTACTGCATTGTTGTGTCCTCAAGACCTCCTCTAATTTTGAAGCCCTTCCGACGGTTGACTTGTGAGATAACCCAAGCCTTAGCTCTGAGATCAAACTTTTCCCTGGTATTCCCTAGGCTAGCACCTCATAGGATCAATTTGATACTTTTAATTGGAAATTCTTGCTTTGATCCTTTCCCCTTCCTTGTCTGGGTTAAGAACATCATTGGTTGCTAGATTCTCTCCCCTTAACCTAGGTTGGGTCCACTTGGTCCCGTGTGGTCCCACACCTTTGAAAGTCAATTCTTCAAGAACCCTTCGGGAAGTCAAGTTCAATAAGGATTTTTGGATTGGGAAACTCCTTTACAAGGCATATTCCTCTAACCTAACCCTCAAATTTTCACCTCCTTATCCTAGAAATCTTTGTACCTTGCTTAAAAAACAAGTAAGCTCTATCCTTAAACCCACCCCCCCCCCCCTTCTAGGAAAGGATTGTTAAGGTCACTTCACATCCATTGGTTATTTCATCCTTCACAAGTGACTTTCTATATACCGGGTCTCCTCCCATCGGTGAAAGTCCGTAAAGAGTAGGGAGTCTTAGCTGAGGTGTCAGTGGGCTAAGCCTCCATAGTTGCCCTTGATCTAGCAGTTGTCCCTTTATGCCCCCTGCTAGTTTGAGTGGTAACATTTCGACGCTGTTGTCGGGACACGAAACGTGTGTTTTGTTCCCCATATGACATATTGACATAACATTATTGGCGACTCCATTGGAAGAACGAAGCCCTAGTTCTTCATTAAACTTTAAGGTCGATGCTTGTAGGGTGAAGCAAGCATTTTTCTAGGCATCTTTAAATTCACCTTGGTGACTCCTACATATCTTTCATGTATATCTCAAATAGTTTGTCTTTCTTTGACAAACTTCCCGGTTTGAACATTGCTAGCATCCTTGGGCATCCTAATCATGTCGTGGGAAGGATGGTACGTGGGGTGTTCGTGTTTGATGGTGATCCACTCTCGACAATTAACCACGTAGAAAGATTTAATTCACATGCTTCAAGGGAGTAAGCTGTTCACCAAGATATCCTTATGTTATTATTCATGGGATCTTTCGGTGGTCATAAATCATGGCTGCATGATCATGAACCTAGGAGCATCTCATCTATTGAAGAGTTCGTTGATGGCTTCCTTAGATATTTTCAAGTACACCCTACATTAAGCACCCAAGAGGAAACCTTCATCAAGCATCATCAAGACATTGAGAATCTAAGTAATAAGTAGGATGACGAGTTCTCTTTGGGTCCACATGATGAAAAAGATGATCTTGAGGACACGTGTTGGGAAGGATGAGTCTATGGAAAGTGAAGCTGAGACTAACCTTACCTTTCTCAAGGATAATACTCCCAATGATTCTCCTTTTGAGAACCTTGAGGAAGGTGATCCCATTAGCCCCATAGAAGATGACATTGGAGAATATTTCCATATTGAAAAAGGGAAATGGGAAATTGTTGGCCCTCAATTTGACTGTGCTCCCAATTATGACACCGACAAGGAGGATGAGGTTGAGAGTGGTCCTCCCTTTCTCCCGGGCATTAATTGCGATGACATATCCATCGATATCCCAGGGAAGGAGAAGTATTATTTTCCCTTACATGAAGAAAGACAATTTGAAATAATCAATTCTCCTTTTAAGGGAAACCTGACCTTTGATGCTTATAATGATTGCAGGAGTATATTCAAATCACTTGAGCCTCTAGAATTGGATTTTCAGGATTCCGTTGAAATCTCACCTTCCCCTTTTTCCATTACTCATCATCTTGAGTCCTCATCAAGTGATTCCCTCAATCCTTGTCATATGATCTCAAGTGACTGTGAGCCCTTCCCCCCTTCAAGGTATAGTGTCAAGGAAGAGCCCCTCATTGATTATACTTTACCTCCTTGGACACACCCTTAGGGTTTTGATCACTCCATGAACTCCCCTCTCCAATGTGACCATCACCTTGAGCGACCTATTTATTGCACCCCTTCTTTCCCCCGCCCTTCATTCCCCTCTTATCACAACCTTGTGTCATCTACAAAGCATGATATTATAAACAATGATTGTGATAGGGAGTTGTTGAAAGTGATCTTTCATTCCACCGTTGCGTTCTTAGAGGGAAAACCCTGCACTTCTAGATTGGCTTATTCTCCTTCTCCCAAGGCTTCCTTTTACCTCGAATGGAGATCATATTTTCCCACCTTCCACCCACTTCATCCTCCATACAAATGTATTCGCATCCGCTTCGGGATTTGCTACATGAGTGGGAGACACGAAAGGTGGATTCGATGGTTGAATGCGTGGTAAGGGAATGATGATGAGTGGAACAACGAGGAGTTGTGGAATGGGTGCGAATGGAGGTGTAGATGCGGGTGAGAGACAGTGCACAACAAGCATGAAGGGACGAACAACGTCTCTGTGCAGCCATCACCCAGGAAGGAAGGAAGGCTCCGATACTATTGGTACATTTAACCTTGTATGCAAGCATGAATCATACGTGTAGATTTGTATTTGTAGTAACTAGTAATTTTATTATCTATAAAAATATGAATGGTGCTTACAATTCTTCGTGGCGGTGTGCCTATATAGGCATTGAGTAGCCACGAAGATAGAAGGTCACAGCTTTTGACCCATGTCTCTTCACAACTAATGGGACATTAACTAATTTAATTAATTTATTATTCATTAATATTTGCTATTTTAATATTTATTATTTAATTGATGTTTATGAATATTTTTGTTCAAAACTTTTTTTGGTGTCCTCTCTATTTTCTTCTGGTACCGACATTAGAGATGCTTAACCCTCTTCATGAAGGAGATTTTCAACCACAAATCTCAGCTCCTGTATGCCATGCACTACCTTGGGATGACTAAATCGATTACCTCATACTTTCGTATTGATCTGTTAGATCGAAGCATCAAACAACTGGTAGAGTTCCAAAGTGTACTAGACAATAGGATGGTAAGACCTTGGGTTTCTCCTTAGCCTCCCCCTCTGTGAGACCACCCAATATTATTGAGACTAGTTTGGAGGTGTTGGTTTGGACAACAGGCCACATGTTCTCAGAGAATTACAGAGGGCAGCGCTAGATGGATCTATAGTAGAGCATGCCTCGCCCATCAGACTACCTCCTAGATCCAGAGGAGCAACCAAAGATCCATTCTAAGTTTCCTTCTTTCATCCTCGGATGTTAGGGCTCAGGAGTTTCCATTGGCGATACATCCCCTATCCCAAATTGTGTAGCCAGGCTCCTTGATGGTTCCAAAAGACTTCGATAGTGAGCCAATGCCTAGTTGGCACCCTTGCCCTCGACCATCAGACTTAGGAGACCTTGACATCATTGGCTATGTCGTTTGATCCCTCTCTCTCTGTCGATAGGTTCTTGGGTTGGTTTGTCTACCTTTCCAATCTTGGACAAGCTTACTTAGTGTTTTGTATCTTTGTACCTCTGTCACTATTTTGTACATATATCTTGATGTTATTGTTATGTAGGTTCCTTTCTTTGTTTTATTTTTGGCATTTTCTAGGAGTTATGTTGGCACTCCCACATTGTATTCATATTGGTTGTACTCTTCAATTCCATTGATCCTACTTTTGTGGTCGTTTGTTGGGTATTAATTAAATTTTCTTATCTTGTCTAATAGAGCTCCTTTGGCAGCTAAGGTTTGGGGGCAACAATTCGCAAGGGTTGTTTTGCATTGAATATTGCTTGAAAGTAGATCATATAATAAACAAAAATCAAGCCCTGAATGCCTTTTATTAGATGGCGTTGGTTTTGATGCAATTTGGGCACAATGTTGAAAGATATTAGCTCTACAATACTTGTGGTTGTTGTAACCAAAAAAGAAGCGATTTCCAAACTGCAATATCTCCTTTGTTTGACCTTTGTCTTGAGAGATTTTTTTTAAAATTGTGTGTTTTGTGAGAAGACGATAAATCTGCAGTTGGTTTCTGGAAATTTTGTAGAAAAACAGTCAAAAACAGATATGTGTTGTGACCATAACAATAAAAGCTCTAAAACACCATATTTTTAGAGTTTCATATCTTATTTGTTCAACCTTTGAGTTGAGTGATTTTTTCTTCTTTTATTTCTTTTAAATCCGCTATTTTTGTCTAAAGAATATGTATCTACAAATGGTTTTTTGAACTTCTACTTATGAAGCTTCAGAAATTGACTTGTGTTTCAGTTCCAAATCTGCCAAAAAGAAAAATAAAGAGAGAAAATTTGGTACTTTTGCTTTGGAAAGTGCTCGGATACCACTTGTTTTGTTTCTTAGTAGGCCTGAAAATGATTCACAAGAATATATCAGAATTGTTCAATACATTATTAAATATGAAAACCATTGAGATTGGGTAACACCATATACAGTGATCATTTTATGGAAGGATGAACTCTTGTTCACTTGCCTCTTCAAGGGGGCAACCGCCCAATGAGCTAAGCTCCAATACAATGATATTCTAATGCATGCTTAGTGGGTCTACTTTAATGAGGCTAGTTACATTTATTCAATGCTAACTACTTAGTGGGCCTTATTTAATAGTGGATCTAGCCCACATTACGTTAATTGGCCACCACAGCTATCCTTTTATTAACTCTAATGGTCCCATAGTTCCCAATTACACCCCTAGGAAGATCCTACCATAATTTCACTAAGAACATTTTATACATCATCTGTCCAGAATTTCTTTGGCAACATTAAACACAATATTCTTGCTATTTAGACATTTACTAGTGGGCCTTGGCCTTGTGTCCTTGCTAGGAATTTTCGCATAACCACATATTCGAATGTTTACATTATCTACATAGTGATGGTACCCTCGACTTGGCACTGAGTCAGAATTACATAATACATGTACAAATGTGTAATTTCCTCTACGAATTGTGGACAAATGAGACTCATTAGCCTATCCATCCCCGTAGGCTATAGTCCAGCAAAAAAGGGAAAAAAACCCCAAAATACCCATTACTGGGCAAGTTTTGGGGCAGCTGGGTGAAAAAACCCAGAATTGGGGGTTTTGAGTAAGATTTACTCAATCATTTAAGAAGATGAAACCCCTCAAGAAAATCTATAAATAGAGGAGGATTGAATTCATTTTGGAGCATCAAGTTGATCATCTCATCTATTTTTGAGCATTAGCTCTGAAGATTTTAAGATCTCTTGTTTTCTCTTGTCAATTTCGGTGGTGAAAGGTTCCATCCTAGTTGGCTCATTTCTATTTTTTTTTCTCCTCATTCTGTCTGGCACAGAAGCTCCATCTGGGAAGAATAACGAAGTTTATTCTTGTTGTCTCTTGTTCTGGCCGTAGGGAAAATAACTCTATTGAAGACAATGAAATTTGTAGCAGGTTTTGGGAACAGTTTGTTTATATTTTTGAAGTCTGAACAGGGTTTTGTTGGAGGTGAGCGAAGTCCCTTACAACCATCGCTGGAAATTACAGTTGCGAAGTTCTGAGCGACTACTTGCCTTTGCATGGGTCTTCTTTAACAAGAAATTGTCTTAAGAAGGAAGCGGATTATACACAGGTTTTTGAGTCTCCGTTCTGGTGATTCCAAACAAGGCCGAAGCTGTTACTGTGAATTAAAGTAGAACGAAGGTCCTAAAATACCTTCATTGCGGCTGGGTATAATTTGTGGAGATAAAATGCATGGGACAAAAAAACCTAGTATATAGACGGAAGCCTACGTAGTTACTAATAACTGGATTTATAATCAACCCTCGCTGTAGTGAACGTAACACCATTCTGGTCAATGCAATTCTGAATCAGTCAGTGACAGAGCCGCAGGACCGGGCATCTAGACCAAGGCAAAAAAGTAAGGACCGAAGTGTGCTGAAGTCTGTGTGGGTTTTGCTTTGCAACAAACCCTAATCGACCAGTAAATTAATTTGGGTGGAAACACTCAGAATTGAGGCAAGCTAGATTAATTAGTTTAATGTAACTAGACTATTCTTGAAGTGCGGTTGCGATTAACAGATTCATCAGTCTTCCCTGTTGGATTCTGGAATTGGGAATTAAAGTAACGCTGGATTGGATGTATTATTGGAACACTCAACGCAATCAATACTATTTGTTGAATTGAATTATAATACCTCGCTATATTGTTACTGTGGTCATATTCATTATTAAAATTGTTGAAAGGGAAATTGTGAATTAAATCCTGAATGTGCAAGAAAACTAGGGCAAAATTACCTCTAATACATTGCAAAATACCACATATAGAAAATAGATAGGTTGAGAGAAGTATCATTAATTGCAATTGCCAGTGTATAATCAGGAATATTTGCAGGTTGATGCTGATAAAGTTCACGGAGTACAGTTCTCCATGTTTGTATTCCTTGAGCAATGTTTTCTCTATTCTTCTGGACTCTTTGTTGCTTCTACATGCAGGATGATTAAGCCTTTCATGGAATTATTGAGTCTTCTCTTCTTTTTGCAGATTTTTTAGGGCTGTCATTGAAGATGTTGCTGTTGTTGCTAAATGCCGTTTGAGTACTCTCTATACTCATCAAAGGGGGAAGCTTTTTGCGCAGCTGGTGGACTTGCTGCGGTTTTATGAGGGGTTTGAGATAGATGACCATGTTGGCACTCAACTTAGTGATGATGATGTTTTGCTAGCTCATTGCTCTCGGCTGCAAGCTTTTCAACTTTTGGCTTTTAAGGAAATTCCTAAGGTGAGCTTTTGTGGAGATTTAGGTTTAGATGATTTCTATCTCCAGATACGAATTGTCTCTTGTAACTCATTATCATGTTTTGCAGCTCCGAGATCTAGCATTGGCCAATGTGGGCTCCATTGAAAAACGCAACGATCTTTGTAAGAGGCTTTCTGTTCTGTCTGGAGAAGAACTTAAGGATGTTGTCTGTAATAAGGTTTGTAGGCTGTTTCCATTTAATATTGTTAATGTATTTTGATTATGTAATTTTCCGCGAAAATATGATCATCGTTTTTCCTGCATCTTTGTAAGTTAACTATGTGCTTTGTCCTGCTGTGTCAGTTTTGTTTGTATGCATCAATGGTCATGTACATTGAGATTGGATGTGTCTAGATGTAACACCTATGAAGAGACCTTATCCAGATTTTGGGATTTTGAAGTTGTGGTTGCTTTTATCCAAGCAAGAATCAGCTCAAATGTAACACTTAAAAAGTAGGTAGTTTAGACGGAAATCAGTGAATGAGTTGCTGTTTTCATAATTATCAATCACCGTGTTTATATTGCATCTTAAAATTAAACAAGGGTGGTGTGATGTCATATACAAGACCAATACTAGACATGTTTCTCAAGGAGTATAATCAGATTTGGAAAAGAAAATTGAAAAAAGAACTCCAATCTGTAATTGGGCACTGTTACAATGAAATCTAGCATGCTAGTGTATAGCCCCATTAGGCAACCTAAATCAAGTGCAACAATGGGAATGTTTCCATTGTCATCTCAGCAACAACTCCCTTTGTTTTAGTGATGGACACAATCAAACACATGGGAGGCTTTTCTAGTAAATCTTAGGGATCAAGTAATCCAACTACCTTAAGCTAAATGTCTTCCTGAGGGTACTACAATAGATTCCACCCAAAGATGAGAGTCAAAGTTAGGGTTTAGGGTGGATAGATGAGAAACTTCAAGATTTGAATTCTAAGGTTCCGATGGTTCAATTTAAAGGCTAAGGTCAACCAATAGAGGATCTTTCAAATAGGTTCCCAAACACACAATCTAGGAATACACTTGGCTATCATAAACCAGGTCTTTAAATAAGAAATTGCAGCAGAATAATAGTTTTTGACAACAAAACTAGCCTTGGATCTATGATAAAAATGTGTAAAATGAGGGCAAATTTTATGTGGTTACAAGGCATATAACAACACTACAAACCCTAGACGTCAGCTCTAAATGTGGGCTGGAAAATGTGTAGAAAATGACACTTTTGCTTTTCCAATTAATTATAAACAGACCCTATTCCTAGGACAATAACATCCAATATAATTAATGCTGAAAATGTATTATTTTGTTGTACAACCCTACTTTACTTGAGAATAAATGAAAAATGATTTTAGGGTTTTATAGATTGCTGCAAGAGATAGGATTAGCACCTTCTCAATCTGCTGTTAATGGAGTCTAGGAACATACAATGTTAGGGAAACTTTAGGATTGAAAACAAGAATCAAGAGAATTAGGGCAAGTTAACATGCTCACCTAGGGTTTGAGTCAAGGCTCTAAAATTCTCAAAGATAGTTTAAGGGAAGGAGCTAACATGCTACTTTCTTGAAGTCTTGGAAGAAGGGCTAGTTTAAGAAGGATCATGACACAAATATTTTGCTAACATACTTAATACATGCATCATCAATTAGATAAAACATGAAACCAAGGATACAGAAGTTAACCTATTTACTTTACCATTCATTCATCCAAGCTTCACCATAAACATCCATGAAAACTGATCAAATCCACATCCAAGAAGACCCACAGGAAATAGCTCAACTAGTGCTCCATAGTGAACTAGATAAAAGATAGTTAATCCAAGAGATGTGTGCCTCCAAGTGTGATTATGATCTAAAGAGGTGAATCACTCCCCTATACATATGAGGGCAACCAAGCAATTTAGCCTTGTTAATTTCCTAACCCGAGTAATGTTAAATTTCTGAACTCAGCACCTAGCAATTTATTAACTTAGTAGACAAACTTAGATCTACGGAATGAAAGCACAACTGGGTTTTTAATGTAAATAAAAATATTCAATGGAAGCATGACCATCTCAATCACACATTACACAAACAGATTATGCCCATTCAAATTAGTTCTTCATTAATTATGATCAGAACCTGCTTCGGCTCTCTTACTGGGAAAATGGCCCAAACTGAGGAAAATACATATAACAAATCTAGATTTGATCCAACTAATGAAGCTCCAATCCTTGCTGCACCCTATCAGCTTCCTTGGACTTGGCACACTTGAGTGGAAGTCTTTGACCACCTAATCACTGAGATGTGCTTCACTCTTGTGCTTACTCACTGTTTGTGTGTCTTCTCCCTTGGCCTAGCCCTCCCTTTATAAGCTTGAATTATGACCGAATCTCTAGCCCTAATCTCCAGTGTGATTATTGGTTGAGATTAGATCTCACCTCAATTGAGATTGATGATTGAGATTCATCAAATTCACTAATGTGAAAATCTTTGCATTTCATTAGATTAACTCATTTTATCTTATAAAAAGAAATTACCTTAATTACTAAAGTAATTGCTAAGGTCTAAGGGTGTATTAGGCGACTTTTGTACACACAGACACTTAGTCCTGTGCAGAAGTACTTGCTCTAGCTACAAAAATCAAATAAATGACATTATTTCCTAGTAATTTTCCTTGCTGATTTTAATTAGTTTTTCAGCTTGTTGAACAAAATTTACTACGGGGTTTTTAATTGGTAAATACAATTAATTTTCAGCGGAAGCAAAACAGCCAATCTCCTGTACAAACATACATAACCTTTTCAAATCTGCTGTTTCATTAATAAAATATTTAGCATATAAAGGACTTCCCAACAGGGAAAATAAATGGCCATTGAGAAAAATATCACACACAACAAAACCTGGAAACTTCCAGCTGAGAAATTTCTCTTCAACCCTCAATCCTTTACCTATAAGGCCTGCTGCCTGAGCGTGTTTTCTACCTGCCCGCGCACTGTTACAACCTGCCCATGCATGTGTGGGAATTTCTAAGCAGTTTTCTGTTATATAAAGAATAATAATCCATAACTATTAGTTAATTAGGCAAAAGGGCATTATCAAAGATCACGCCCATTCACCAAGAGACACCTAGGGCTGTATTTAAGCCAGGGTCTCTCTCACAGTAAATCATCAAGTTATTAATAAAATATATACATTTTTTGTCTAATGCTGCATTTGTTTGCACCATTTGGTATCAGAGCGGGTCACTCCTCATTGCTGGAAGGATCATGGTTTTTTTCCAGCACTGTTCATCCTCAATTCTCCGCTGCCGTCCGCTTTCATCTGCTGTCGACTGCTGTGTTCTGTCCCTGCTGCCGACCGTGGTGTTTTGTTTCCGCTGACTATTCCGTCCTAACTTCTGTTCACTTTTCCGCTGCCCGATCTCCCTGCCACGTCCGTCTTCCATTCGTCGCTACACATATCACAATTTAACGCTAGTCAGTAACCACAGGTTCCAGTCACACCATGTAATCCGGTTTCAAAACCTACGCTTCCGTCGTCAAATTCATGTAATCCGTCGCACCCGTTGTATCCTTGTCGACATGTCCAGTCAACTTCCACCGACCGCACCCCATCCCGACCATCTGTTCACCTGATCGTGCCGCTCAATCCGCCGTTTCCATTTGCCGCAGTGTTTGTTCGACCCATTGAGCCGCCGATTCAACCATTGTTACCGTCACCGTCAACGACGTTTCATATCCCCGAATAAATTCGTTTGGTTATATATTATATAAAATTAATATATTATATAATTATAACTATATATATAATTAATTAATTAAATTATACTATTTAATTTAGAAAAATAAATAAATTAAATTTAATATTTAAAAAAATAGGATCAAATTAAGAAAAGTACACTGGATAAGTATACTCGATGGCCGATTTCAATAAAAAATTGATAGATCTTGAAGCTAAGGTGACCGGACATGGTGAAAAAATTGAAGCGCTTCAGGACACAACAAAGAGAATAGAGAGTCAGCTCGAGCATAACAAGAATGAATTTAAAAAGGCTCAGGTAGATCTTTCAAGTAAGGTGGATCAAGTGATGGTGATGTTGACCTGTATTTGTAACAATATGAAGATTACGCCCGATCAAATACCCCAGAATAATGAGGCTACTCAACATCTCAATTCTCCAAATTCGTCAAAATCGTTAGACTCACATGAGAGACCCGAGTCTCCAAAGACATCTTCCACACTTAATCCTGAAAGTAGTAACACAAATGTTCAAAATAGGCAGCTCTGGAATCCATACACCAATATGTCGTTTTCAAATCAACACCCTTTATTCGCCGTGACAATTGCTACATATCAACGAAGAGCAAAACTTGAGTTATCTAAATTTGACGGTAACAAAAAATGCAGCGTTGCTTGGTTCAATAAAGCAAAAGAATATTTCGAGATTTACGATATTGACAATGATGATGAAAAGATCAGGGATGCTTCCATGAAAATGGAAGGCGAAGCATTCAATTGGTATATGTGGTGGAAGAAGACGACACTTGCTATCAGTTGGAGGAAATTTAAAAATGTGTTCTTTAAAAGGATCCAAGGTGTCAAGGAAGAAGAGTTCTTCTCAACACTCACCAGATTGGAACAAAAAGGAGATGTGGACGAATACACTCGAGAATGGGAAACTTTGGCCACACGAGTACCTGGATTATCAGAAACTCGTCTGATTCAGTCATACATCACAAGACTTAAACCCTATATCCAGGCTGAGCTTGAGCTTCATGACATCACTTCTATAGAGGTAGCCAGACAGAAGGCAAAAGCTGCTGAAAAGAAACATGAAAAAATGCAGTGGCCGAAGGTTGAAAGAGTATATTCGAGATGAAGATTTTCCCAAGCCGCGAACATGGATAACACAAAATATGTTCCACCACATCTTCGTGAAGGAGAAAAAACTAATGTGGAAATGCAAAGAATGAAAGAGGGCAAGTGCAAATGTTGTGGCGAAAAATGGGACCCTAAACATAGGTGTGCTAAAGGAAAAGAGACCAAGAACCTGTATAAATGTGAAGCAACTAATGATTCAGACAATGATGAATCAAACGTAGAAGAAATTGAAGATTCCCCAGAATTCTCTCTAGAACTAGATGACGAGAGCATTCTGCAAGTATCATTATCGACTATGATAGGTATATCACAACCCCAAACATTAAAATTAAAAGGACATATCAAGAAGAACAATGTAATGGTTCTGATCGATATCGGTAGCACCCACAATTTTTTGGACTCAACCATGGCGAAGAGATTCAACATTTTCTCATTTCCCATGCCCAACATGTAGGTTATGGTAGCTGATTGTAAGAAAATTGAAAAGGTAGGGAATTGCCATAAAGTCAAATTGCAGATTCAAGACTTTAATTTAGAATCTCCGTTCTACACAGTACCATTAGGAGGAGTGGATGTAGTCCTAGGTATCTAATGGCTACAAACCCTTGGTACTTACTTTGCCAACCATCAAAAGCAATTTATAAAATTTAAATGGGAAGGGTAGAGTTACAAATTATATGAGTTCCAACCACCTGAGAACCAAATTGTATCATCATCTCAGATGATGAAAATGATTCGGAAGGGAGCACCAGCTTATGTAGTACAGTGTCATCAATTATAAATGTTAACTTCAAATATGGTCAACGAAGAATCACCAGAAGTCCAGGAGTTGATTCAAAAGCACGAAAAAGTATTCCAAGACCTTACGATGAAGATGCTGTCTAAAAGAGAAATCGAGCATACAATAGAAGTCAAAGCAACATCAAATACCATCAGCATCAAACCATATCAATATCCACATCATCAAAAAACTGAAATTGAGAGATTAGTCCAAGATCTTTTAAAGTGCGGTATCATCTCAAAAAGTAAAAGTCTGTATGCTGCTCCATTTGTATTAGTTCGAAAGAAAGATGGATCGTTCAAATTATGCGTTGATTATTGAGGACTAAACAAAATAACAATTAAAAGCAAGTTTCCAATTCCTTTTATTGATGAAATGTTGGATGAACTAAATGGCGCTAAATACTTCTCAAAATTGGAACTAAGGTCAGGTTATTACCAAATTAGAATAAGATTGGAAAATGTAGCAAAAACTGCATTCTGAACACATGAAGGTCATTATGAGTTTAAAGTAATGCCTTTCGGTTTAACCAATGCACTGGCAACATTCCAAGCTACCATGAACGAGCTATTTCGTCCATATCTAAGGAAGTATGTATTAGTGTTCTTTGATGACATTTTAATTTACAGTAAAACTCGGAAGGAGCACCTACAACATTTGGAGAAAGTTCATACAGTGTTGGAAGAGCATCAGTTCTATGCCAAGAAGTCCAAATGCACTTTTGGGAAGGAAGGAGTAGAATATCTCAGACATATAATATCCAAGGAAGGAGTTAAAGTAGATCTTAACAAGATCAAGGCTATAAGTGAATGGCCGAAACGAGTTAATATCTCCAAGCTAAGAGGATTCTTAGGGTTGACCGGGTGTTATCGAAGATATATTAAAAACTATGCCCATATAACCACACCCCTACCGAACCTTCTAAAGAAGAATTCATTTCGATGGAATGATGAAACAAAAAAGTGTTTTGAAGACTTGAAGGAAGTTATGTCTAATGCTCTTGTATTGGCAACTCTAGGCTTCTCAAAACCATTTGTAATTGAATGTGATGCTTCAGGTTTTGGCATAGGAGGAGTACTAATGTAGGATGGTCACCCAATCACGTTTGAAAGCATGAAGCTCAATAAGCAAGAATGTCTCAAGTCTACATACAACAAGGAAATGCTTGCTATTATGCATGCATTAGCCAAATGGAGACAATATCTCTTGGGAAGTAAGTTCTTAATACGAACAAATCATAATAGTCTTCAGCATCTCCTCCAGCAGAAAATGTTATCTACAGAACAACAAAAATGGATAGAAAAAATCGCTACCTTTGACATGGATATATTACACAAGAAAGGGAAAGATAACGTAGTAGCAAATGCCTTGTCGAGAGAAGACAAAGAACCATCGTTACTTGTAGTGTTAGTGGTTGTTCCCGAATAGCTCAATGAGATTCGAAGTGAATATGCAAAAGATCCAGAAACAAGTGCTATAATCAATAATATTCCTCAGAATTCAAAATTTGAATGGAAGAATGATATTTTATGGTACAAGGGAGGAATTTATCTGAATGCAGATTCCAAATTTAAAGCCAAGGTTCTTAAAGAGTCACAAGATTCATTGTGAGTCGGACATGGAGGATACTTTAAAACCTAATGTAACGCACACCAGTCATTCTTTTGGAAGGGAATGAGCAATGATATTCAAAAATATGTAGCCAAATGCGATAAATGCCAGAGGAATAAAAATGAAAATATTATGACACCGGGACTACTTCATCCCTTAAACATTCCGAATCAGAAATGGGAGGAAATATCAATGGACTTTATTGAAGGTTTATTGATGACTGATGGTAAGGATAAAATTCTTGTATTTGTCGACAGAATTACCAAGTATGCTCACTTTATTGTAATGAGGAAATCAAACTCAGCAAAACAAATTGTTGAGATATTTTGCAAAAATGTTTGCAAATTACATGGATTTCCCAAGGTCATTGTGAGCGATAAAGATGCCAAATTTAAGGGTAGTTTTTGGAAGGAATTCTTCAAACATATAGGAACCTACCTCAACATGAGTTCAACTTACCATCCTCAAACGGATGGTCAAACAGAGGTTGTCAATAAATGTTTAGAAGCCTACTTATGTTTTTACGCCACAGACAATCAAAATAAGTGGGTTTAGTGGTTACATCTCACTGAATGGTGGTACAATTCCACTTATCACACGTTAGGGGAAATGACGTCATTTCAAGCTTTTTACGATTACGAACCTCCGAAATGGAAGGACTTTGCTATCATCGAGACAAAGCTTCCAACTATTAAAAACCAGTTAGAAGAAACCCAAAAAGTCGTCCAAACTCTAAAAGAAAATATAAATAATGCAAGGAATCGTATGAAGCAGCAAGCTGACCGAAATAGAACCGAGAGAGAATTTGAAGTTGGAGATTGGGTATTTGTTAAACTCCAGCCTTACAAGTAGTTGTCCTTAAAACAAAAGGGAAAAAACAAATTGGCACCAAGGTTTTATGGACCCTACCAGATCAACAAAAAAATCAGCCAAGTAGCGTACAGTTTAAGCCTTCCCAATAAAAGTCGTGTTCACAAATTTTCCATGTATCCGGCCTTAAAAGGGCACTTGGTGAACATCAATCAACGCAGACAATGCTTCCAACTTTAGATGATGAAGGAAGGATTATTCTAGAGCCAGAAGGTATCATCTCCAGCAAGGAAAAGAAGCTGCGATCACGAGTAATCAAAGAATACATAATCAGGTGGAAGGACTTACCAGAAGAAGAAGCTTCTTGGGAGACATAAACGTTTCGTCAATAACACCCATCGTTACGTATGCTTTGAGGACAAAGCATCTTTTCAAGGGAGAGGCAATGTTATGTAAAAAATAATAATCCAGAACTATTAGTTAATTAGGCAAAAGGGGCAAAAGGGCATGATCAAAGATCATGCCCATTCACCAAGAGACACGTAGGGCTGTATTTAAGTCAGGGTCTCTCTCACTGTAAATCATCAAGTTATTAATAAAATATATACATTTTCTGTCTAACGCTGTATTTGTTTGCACCATTTTCAATTTCTAAGCAGTTTTCTCTGCATGCCCACACGTGTGAGAGTTCGCATAAGCTTGTACAGCCTCCATATCATGCATTTCTTGCTGCTGCAAACCTGCTTGAGCTAATTCCTGCACTTGCTTGCGTTGTATGGCCTCTTGGGATCGATCTATAGCTCACACATGTGCCTTCTCTGCTGCAAAATCACTTGTTGAATATTTCTCTATCTTGCTGGTCCTTGTTTTCTTCCTTTGGCTGCTGCAGACTTGAGTGAATGTCCTTTTCCACCCAATCACTGAGATCACACTGTCTTATATGTTTTTGTTGTTGAGAAAAATGGTACCAAGGAAGTGTTTCCTAGTGCATTGGCCTTTTTGCCTAGGAAAACACTTTAATAACCTTTTTGTCATGTGACATTATGAGTTATATTAATGTCATGGGGTAAAGTCACTTTATGAGGTGGTTCATGTACTAGGTACTTTTTAATAAAGTCACTTTATGTTTTAAATGTGACTTTAGGGAGAAAAGTACTAAGTGTTTTTTATTATTAAAGTCATTTTATAATTTAATGTTGACTTTATGAGAGAAAAGGTGCAAAAGGTACAAAACATATTAAAGTGACTAGGAGTTCTTTAAGTGAGGGGGAGAACCGCATGAGAGAGGGGGTCAAGTGGGGGACTTGATCTCATCCATTGGTCGTATGGGCTGAAATTTAATCTCAGCCCTTGATCACTAGGTTTAGTTTTTTCTACTCTAAGAGAAGACAAAAAGGGAAAAGGCAAAGGTTTCTTATTATTCACATGAGATTTGAGGAGAGGAGAGCAAGGAGCTTGAGAGGAGAGGTTGAAATTGCAGAGAAGGAGAGGACAACGTACAACAAAGACAAGCCTGAGTTTTCTGTAGCAGACTGGCACCCATCCCGAGATTTTTGGGCTAGGCTAGCATGCTGTGTTGCAGGAGTTTGCTAGCCGAAATACAAAGCAAAATCAACACTGGTTTTGTGGGAGAGGCTGAGAGTGATTCTTAGCGCAAATCAAGGGTGAAGAGGAGCTATTCAAACTTCTGCCATAGTTACAGTCACAGGGCCAAGATTTAAGGAAGTCTGTCTCTGCAGATATTTAGTAGACAACAAGCACCATTTCCAAGGCTCCAAAGGAATGAAACTCGAGGCAACTAAGAGAGGACTGTGGCACGGAAATCTGGGAACATTTCTGCTCAAGTTGACACCATTTTCCAGGCCCTGTAAGGTGACATCAAGCACAAATTTCAAGGCAAATCACAGGTTGAGTTTATGATCGTGTGGCATGATTTTCTGTGCAAATCTGGGTAGTGACATCACCAAGAAAAAGGGAGAAAAGTTGTCTTATTTCTGCTGTGTAAATAATTTCCTTAAGAGCAATTAAATCCTCCTTAGAACTGGTTTTCCCCTTGTGGTTTTTTCCAGGGTCATTAGACCAAAAACAAGTGTCTATTTTCTGAGTGTGCTTGCTTGTATATTTTTTTCATATCAGCTGAAAAGAGAAATGATAGTAGTCCTTAAATGTTTCAAATGAGTTAGCATAAAATGTTTCATATGAGCTAACTGTTTGGGGTGAGGGCATTAAACATTCATGCTAAAAACTTGAAACTGGGAAGGGCTACAAGCTTAGCAAAATTTTCTACATTTGTGTTCACTAATGTGTCTTCTCCCTTAGCCTAGCCTTACTTTTATAAGATTGAGTTATTGACCAAATCCACAACGCTAGTCACCAAAGTTATTAACAATTGAGATTATATCTCAACATCACTTGAGATCAATGATTGAGATTCATCTAATTCATTAATGCAAATAATCTTTGCATTTCATTAGATTAACTCGCTTTTCTCATAAAACCAAATTACTTTAATAATTAAAGTAATTGCTAAGGCTAAAGGGCTATTAGACGACTTTCACATCTCTAAACACACAGACCGAAAGTACTTGTTTGAGCTACAAACATCAACAAACCTCTAATTAGGTGTAAAGTTCGTAAAGATACAAAATCCATGATACAAGATGGATAGGTCATCAAGCTGACCCCCAAAGATAGCCCTACAATGAATAAACATGAATAAAACCTCAACTAATCCATATGTGTGAGTAAAATCCCCTCCAAAGGGTGATGTCATTCTCATAAGTCATGTCTCTCCATGAAAATGCGCAATGGCTAGCTCAAGGGGTATGTCTCATCCAAATAGTCATGTCTCCTCATCCAAATATGGTGCGTCATCACTAAAAGTTCCTTCTCAAGCCCAACATCATCCTCCAAAGCCCATATCATCATCAAACATTGTGCTAAGGTGATTTTCTCATGTTAGGAAATGATGTCATCAGGGTGGAAGGCACCAAATCTCCTCCAAGGGGGTCAAAAATCATCATCATTACCCATCATCATCAAGAGAAGTCAAATTTTCATCAAGAAGATGAAATGCCAACAAAGGGGTCTGATATCATCTTATATCACATCATGCTTTAAGTGTAATGCCCTAGGTCAGGGAGTCAACATCCAAGGTCCTGGAACTGGAGGAGGGTCTCTACGTCCATGCCAAGTCATCATCAAGGTCAATGCTCCTCCAGAAGTGTCCTATATCTTCTCTAAGTAGTCATGCATCATCCTGAAAGGTGGTGGAGCATCAAATGTGAAGTACTAGAGAAGCATCATAAACATCCATCAAGCGACCATGCCTACACTTGGAAAATCGTCTAGCACATACTTGAAGCAATTAAGTGAGATCAACATCATGGGTACAAGAATCATAAGAGCAACAAAGTGGAACATATTTAATGTCAAAGCGATCAAATAACTTTTCATTAGGTATCATCTTCAAATGTCTCAGTAGCTTATGATTGTATACAAGTTGCTAGACTTAGGTATGGGAGGGTTATCATTTGTCCCTATTGGGTGCTTCCAACCCTAAGGAAAGGAACAATCCTTAGGCCAACCCTTTCAAATGATAGGTGTTATGGTCTGGGGTTTACTACATGAGAGGTGTCATAGTCTATTGCTATGTTTTGTAAAATAATCATGCATGAGCTCTTTTGTAGAGGGAGTGTTTAGCTGCTTGAGTTACCTTCCCTGGCCTTTGTTTTTCCAAACCCCTTTATCAACCTTTTTTTGCTTTGATTGGCTTGTTTAACAAGTTTCATTGATTATTATGTAATAATGATGATACCCCACTTTAGTGATGGGTAGTTGATGTTGAATATTTGTAGCTATGGTCGGTCTTCATAATCTATATTTTTAGCCCTTGATGTATTTATAATGATAATGTAAAGCATGTTCTCCATGCTAGTGGCAAAAGAAAAATATTAAAGGCATGTTCTTCATGCACTTTGCAAAAGACAAAATTTGAATTTTGAAATTTGAATATTTTCGCTCCAAGAGATTCATGTTGGCCTCCACATGATCAAGTTGGCCCAGTCAAAGGTGACACCATTCGGCCAGGCAAAAAGGTATATATAAGGCACTCCACCTTCTCCAAGGGCACCAATTTAGAGCTTCTGTTTAAAGCAAGTTTGGATCTCCTGAGGAAGAAAGAAAGATGAGTCTGAGGTAGATAAAAAGGTTAAGGTCTGAGGCTTAAGTAAGACAATTTGTGGCATGATGGCAGCGAACTGAAATTTCTGAAGTAGCTACAGGACTGAATTTTTGTGATGGCTACAGGTCTGAATCTTTGTGATGCTACATGACGGAATCCCTGTGATGATTATAGGACCAAATCTCTGTGAAGGAACAGAATAGGCCGAGTTCTCTGGACAAAAGAATGACTTGACTAAAGGGCTAATAGACCAAGTTTGACCATAATTATGTTAATGGTCAGTTTGACTTAGGATTTGACTTAGGTGTATCTCCTGTTGAACAAATCAATTTCTTTAAGGAAAAGGTTGCTAGGATTTTCCCCCATGTGGGTTTTCCTAGGGTAAAATGCTTTGTGTGTCTTGTGTGGTTGTCTCTTTATGATTCTACTGTCATTCTTGTTATACTGTTGAGGATCTTTCGTGTAATTGCTTAATGATTAATGTGAATGCAAGTAAATTTTAAATGAATGTCATTAGAAGTAATTACCAAATAAGAAGATCCCTAAAAATCAATAGTTCATTACTTCGTTGGGGTTGAGATGTTCTTTGAAAGTCCCTTTTAAATAAAGGATTTGTTTGAGATAAATATGAAAAGAATGTACCACCAATATTAGAGAAGCTCAATTGCACTTATAATAATCCATGAACCAAATCCAACAAGATTAAGTGAGATTTCCTAGTTAATAAATTGTTTCCATCCACAAAACCCTAGTCATGAGCATCCATAAAAGCTGTAGAGCAATCCATAAGACATCTTTCAAGAAGTCACTCTAGCTTTTGATCCATAGCAAATGTAGAAGAAAAGAGGCAAAAGTAGACAAGTAGTTATTCTCCACAAATTCTAGCAATAATTTACAATTGAGAAGTGTTTATCTTAGTTATATGAGAGATCTAGCACCCTTTGCATTGTAATAATAATATTTTCCTAACAAAAGCCTTAAACAAATAAAAAATGCCTTTATCTGCTTACAAACGCTAGGGATAAGGTCACAATACATAAAATATCCATGATACAAGAGTGGATGAATCAAAAGATCCCAAACAATGCTCCCAAAATGAAGTAAATTAAGCTGATATGCCAAATCATCCTCCATAAATGCATGATGAATTCACATATGAGGCATGTGTAGTCTCCAAAAGGTGGATGGCTCACTCAAAAATCATGTGTAAGGGCCCTAAAATGAAACATTCCCTCCAAAGGGTGCAATGTTTCATCCAAAAGGTGCCAAATCAACTCCAAGAGGTGTATTTTTTGATTAAAAAGGTGCCATGTCCTCTATACTACAGTGTTGTGCCCTCAGGAAGCACACTGTCCTCCAAAGAAGTGGAATGACCTCGTCCAAGTATACAAGTAGTCTTCCAATGTTCTCTTGAGGACCAAGGCTCAATCCAAGTCATAGTCATGTAAAGTACATTATCCAGGAGGGGCTCAAGTGACCCAAAGTAGTTTTTATCAATCTGTAGGCATGTATACAAGGGCAATGCAACATAAAAAGTGAGTCATGTCAAATGTAAATGCCACTAGGTAGATCACATTAAGCATTGTCTGCAAACTTGACATTAACTCATAAAATTCATACAAGTTATCAAGTTTAGGTATGGGAGGGTCATCATTAGCCCTTATTACATGTTTTAATTCCTAAGAAGAGAAGTAGTTCCTAGGAAATCCCATCAAGGAGTAGGTGTAGTGATAAATGGTGTGGTTTGGGGGAATAACTTGATGAATTGTATTGCATAGTCATGTTAGATTGTTTAAGATATTTGTGCACGTGAATGCTTTTGTTGAGGGAGTGCTAGTGCATGAGTTTCCCTTTCCTAGACTTTATGTCTTACTACCGCTTTACTTTTTTTTCTCTTGTTTTTCTTTGTTTCTTTTTTGTTATTTCATTTCATTTAGTACCCTTTTGTTTTTCTTTGTTCCTTTTTTTGTTACTTCATTTCATTGAGTACCGTTCTATTTTTTCTTTGTTGCTTTTTTTGTTTCTTCATTTCATTTAGTCTGCTTTTTATTGTATATGCATTTCATTGCATGTGACTTAGGATAATTTCATTTAGTCCTTTTAGGTGTGCATTTCATTGATAGGAGTTGGGGTAATGGCTTAATAGTGAGGGGGCAGAGATCAAGTATGAACCCTTTTTGTGACATATGACAATCAATCATGAGTGAGAGAGTGGAAATTAGGAGAGATAGAACATGTTAAGTATGGATTGGGATATGGATATGCTATACCTTTAAAAGTTAGCCAATAGTACAACTCAACCCAACAACGAAAAACTTATCTAGAAGATGATGATGATCACTGTTGTTGCCTGAGATGCACACCGTAATGTGGGAAAAGTCCTCAATCCCGCCAGGTGTTGTCTTTAAGGCGCAACACTCAGAGAAGGGTCTATCACCTATTCCCAACTCTCTCCATTTAAGCTCTCTCCTAGTTAAGCTAAGGGGGGTGGTCCCTAAAGATGATTCTAAAAAGAAAAATTGTTGAAGACAACAAGCTCTAGGAGATAAAGGGCAGGGAAATTACCATTCATTATAACTTAAATTTAGAAGTTAATTAGCAAGTATGAAAATTATGAGCATGTGAATATTAATGAGATAGATTTAATGAAATCAAGAAGACACCCAACACGATAAAATATGAGAGACTAGTGCCTTTAGATGATGCTCAAAGATAGATTACGATACTTGCAAATGAAATTATCGTTTAAGTTACAAGAATAGCAATGTTGCAAGACAAACGTTAGTCAAATGATATTACAAGAGATTAAGTATAATATTGAGATATGAGCAATAGAAAGACCTACAAGATAAATGTAGCTTATACTTGTAGTTTTGAGAGAGATGCTCTAGTAAGATAGAACGATACCAAAAGACAGTGAGCGTGTGATTGAAATGACAAGTACAAGAGTAATAAAATGCAATGCTTGCAAGTAAAAGAAATGCCTACAACTCAACTTATACAATAACCAATTGTAAATTGACACAATGTTATGTGAATGTGTGATGCAAAGTGGTCTTGGAAGCTTTTGTTAAATGCCTAATCTAAGGTGTGACTTCCCCTCAATTCCTCAAAACTTGGTAAGGACTGATGAGATTTGAAAGAAGGCTAGGATGAGGAGGCACTAGTCCACCATTAACGATACCCACTTAGACTTCAAGACGACCCACGTGCCTTCGTTCCTACAAGCGCTCGGCCACAAGAGACACAAGAACTGTTAGGTCACGTGTTTTAACCTTTGCTCCAAACTCAAATTTATAGATTTGACTGACATTTAGGGAAGATTGTCCTAAATCTCTATCAACCAAGCTTATGCTTGGAGGTAAATTTTTAGAGAATGCAAACTAAATCTATAATGCAAGTTAGAGATAAGATGTAGAATATGACAAATGCTTCAATGAGATTTAACAATTTGGATAAAATGCTTCAAAAGTGAAATGTTTTAAATATGCCAATAATAAATGCCACTTCACTTATATGATCAAATTAACAATTAGCACTTTGAGCGCAATTTATTCTATTATAATAAGATTAGCTTATGCCAATGACTAATGGAGCATATAAAGATTACTCAATAAAGTAATGCGAATTGGATCTATGACAAGATGGAACAATTTTAATGGAGATACCAATTAACAAATTAGATCAAATTATTGAAATGCAAATTAAACCAAGTAGCTAGTGAAACCACCAAATAGTTAGATCAAGACACAAGATAAGTGATTCCAAAGCTATTAGAAAATGAACACAAGATATAAGATCTAAATCTAACAATTGGATGCTATGAACAAATAACTTCAAAATGAACAAGCTAGCAATGAGATCTAATTACTAAGTTAGTAAGTTAGTGATCAAATAAAGACCCTTCTACCAAATAGGAGGTGGGATACCATGGGGAAGAGACCCCAAGCTCCCTCTAGGAATTTTTTTTATTAAAATTACATAGAAAACCCCTTTAGACAAAGGTGAGGGTTTTAAAACCTTAAGGAGGATTTACAAGATGAAATTTAATATCCATCCTCAAGATACCAGTGAGAGAAAATCTCTTATAATGATTTTACAAAATTTAAAATGAGAAAAATTCTGCCAAAGGTAGTTGACTTTCCTCTAAGTGAAATTCACACCAAGAAATTAACGTCCAAGCTCGAGGATGAAACTTTTGCAAGAGATGAAGGAGAAACATTGGGGCTAGGAGATGGAAGCCTTGAAATTTTAAATGTTAAACTCCCAAGTGTAAAAATTCTTGATCTCTTCAAAATGGGATTTGGAGAATTCTCAAAAAATTTCGCTCAATCCTTCTAAATTTTTTTGCTTATGGAAAAGAGGAATTTCATTTGTGTTTGCAGCTAAAGAGAAAATGGCTTGAAAATTTAAGACGTCTTCCACAACATATTAAATCTGAAATTTTCCAAGCCTCAAGTGATAGATCAATTTTGAATTTCTTGTTAAAAAATTAATTCCTTTCAAACCCTTAAATGAATTTCGCTCAAAGGGAATTAGAGACCTGTCCTAAGCTTGCGGCTTAAAAAAGTAGGTCTCAAATGCAAACAAACTCCCCAAAATTTAATTTGACTTTAGAAAATGGTAAACGACCTTCTAGGAAATCTGATCTTGCTTGGAAGATAAGGACGACCTCCAAAATTAAATCGATCTGCTGTAAACCCTAAACTTCCAATAGAAAAGAGAGGGTTTGAGGAAGGAGCAAGTGCCTAGCTTCAAAATAATTATTTAGTCTTTGATCCCCAAGCTTTCACCTGCAACAAAAGAAAATATGAAGGATTTCCAAGACAAACCCTTGCTTCTATCTTCAAATCTGCAAGAAAACAAAGAGAAAAACAAAAAAACATATACAAGAGAAATATATATACAAGAGGGTTAGAAAATATGTACAAAATTCACTGATCTACTAACCCAAAGAGTATGAGTACAACTCCACTCTTGGGTAGCAAAATATAGCTCAAATTTAGCTAGATCTATTTAGTAAAATGCATTATTAGAGAGAAATAAATGTTGAAATGAATTATTTTCACAAGCTATGGCCAAGAAACCCCTACAAAAATTTCGGATGGTAAGCCTTTAGAAGAAATCATGATGGGTTCTTCCACTTCTATTCTTGGGAGTTGGTTGGTTCTATCAAAAGTGTCCCCAAATGCCCAAGATCTGATTCACAAGATGGATCTCTACACAATTAAAATAAATTGTTACATCACAAGGAGATAGATAGCACAATGAAGAGAAAGACTAGGGGTTCAACCAAAAACCCACTAGCACTTTCAAATCTAATGTGTTTCTCTAATCTCAACTACTAATTTAAGATACCTTACAAATACTAGAACCACAGATGGCTAGTGAAATAACAAAATTTATTAACTCCAGTAGAGCATTAAGAACAAGAAATCATAAAATATTTACCATAGAAGATGGAAGAAAAAAACCACCATGCATTAGCCCCCAAATACTTTTTTTATTATTCAGAAAAGTATCCAGTACATAGCAGAGCTTCACTAGCCAAGAGCTCGATCAAAGATAAGATGTTAAAATGATGAGCCAAGGGATCAATTTATAGAAAATGAGGGAGAGAAGCTTCCCACCAAGTGAAAGGGCTAGGTCCCAAGGCCAAACGGCTAGATCCAAGAGCAATAAATCGTAACCCCTGATCCCATCTACGTAGATCTTGATGATGAAATTCATTTCCATGAGGAAAGAGATTGGATTGACCAAAATTTGATCCCGGAGTGGTTTGGACCACTTAGAATTATTTTCCAACCCTTTTCCTCAAAAAATTCTCATTCTATCCAACCAACTTGGACCATCCTCTTTTTAAAAATTTGATTTTCTGGGTCACTAGTTGCTTTTTTGGACCAACAAATTTCCTTTTGGATTTTTCTTGTTTGATTTGTGGAGATTCCTTCACCTTTTTGACTTGATTCTTTTTTTGGGAAGGTCCACATGCTTTTTAAATATTTTTCCACTTGGAGAGAATTTTATTTTTCTCTCATTTTATTTTTTGGCTAATTTCCAGCTAATTATTTACCATTTTTTTGCCACAAATTAGAAAATATGTATTTTGAGGGGTAAGTAGATATTTTCAACCCTCAAATTGTGTTTGGACAAAAGGTAGAGGTGTTGAGGTCTAATTTTGAGTACTCATACCCCCTACAACTTCTATAGACATCACTTTTTACATTTTACGTCAAATATTACATAAATATCCTGTTCAGTGGGGGAATTTTGACAATTTAAAGCTAACTCCTAGAGACAACCAAATTCTGCGAAACATTAGACATGATTTAGTATGGTATTTTATATCGACTCTATACACTAGGACTTACCTAAGACTTTACCATCAAGCCTCACTCTAGCTTTGGTGGATATGTTGCAGAAAAACTTAACCAATTATTTAGTGTTGAGAAACATATATAATTAGCTAAGGAAAAAAATCCCTAGAGTGAAAATTCTTTAGCAAAATCCTAAGCTACCTAGATGTGTTACATGGCTTTATTTTCATCATACTAGAATCATTTTTACAATGGCTCCGAAGGGCTACAAAATTTGGAATACAAAATGATGACCATAAACGGCATGATGATGATGAAGTTTTGAAAATTTCGCTGTTTTAAACATGATGGACAACTTTGAAATGTTCTCTGGCTTGGATTCTTTGACACTTTATGTTGTTGACACTTGAGTGGTCAACAACCACCAAGGTGAAACATGGAAAAAGGCACAAATTTAGAGCATCATGATCCATTATTTGACACAGCTAGTGCTCGCTACCTTCATGTCAAATACACAAGGCATTAACACTTGATATGAAGCAATGAAAACATATACCTCATGTATGTCAGACAACATGACCATCAAGTGTTAATTGGCTATGGAGAACCATGGATGCTATCTGTGGAATTGCTATTGGTGATCAAGAGAATGGGAGAAAATATTATTCTATAGTAACCCCTAGATGTGAGGGGGTAACACTTATTCTCATCCTCACCAACAAGAATAGAACAAGATGCTTGTTTAGCAGAACTAGAGTGTGGATTGGAAGAGGAGGCATCTACAATTCTGGTTGCATCCCCATCAATATCAAGAGCAACAAGAGAGAGTTCCATGTTTGAGCATTCTGCATCCACATCCCAACCTTTGTGAGGCCCATATATATATTCTTCAGGCCCATGAGACACAAGGTGTGAGTTGAATGCACAAATGCAAGATCTGTAGCTTTCTACAATCCCAACCTATTCTAGTTTACACAATGATTGAAACCATAGGTGTTTCGGTTCCTTTCCAATGATGAAGACCTTGCCACTTGTGATGGAATATGAGTGGCAAGGTTTTGCAAATGTACACCTTTTGCCCCATGAGAATTACATGATTTAGTTGGGTTCATGCTCCTCTAATCCAAAATTAATATGGTTGAAAAGTTCTCTATTCTAATAGCAAAATAGGAAAATTCCTCCCTCACTTCAGTTTATCTAGAAGTTGGAAAAAACCTCCAGAAGACTTTCTCTACTCCATTGGCAACCCACTTGTCCTTATGCAGGACCTTCCTCTTCCTGTTGCTTTGAGCAATGAAATCTTCATCGTAAAATTATTTAAATCATGTTCCAAAGTGTGCAATGGAGTGTTAAATCCATTCCACCTTGTAAAAATTGTTGACACTATATGATTTGGAGAATCCACGAGACTTCCAACTTGGGTTCCTATAAAATAGGAAAACTACGAAAAGTAGCAATTTTCCTTGAAATTGATGAACGTGCCTTCGAAAAGCCTTTGATCTTTGTGAAACCTGATGTACGTGTGATTGACTAGCTTGATAAAAGGTAGGTGGATCATAACCCTCCAGTTGCACTTGCATGTCCAAATCTGGGGGTTAACAAGAAGCTAATCCCTCCCATTATTTCCTTTCCACAGGGTTTACAACTCATATTTTATCAATTTGATCTATCACTAGTTTTGGCATATTGCTAAAATGGGTCCTAAGGCTTCAACATGTTGGTCAACTTGGTGTTGAAGAATCTAGGGCAACTTAACATTAATGATTCTTCTTCCTATGAAAACTGCTTGTGATGTCTTCTTACTAGAATTAACTTCTTTATGTTAGTGTGTTCTTCAATCATCAAGCAACTTATCAAGACAAGAAGATCAACAAAATATAAGTACACAAGGTGTAGGCTCCAAGCTAGGGAAAAACCTCTCCTCTTGAGAGGAAAACCCTTCAATCTCTTCTTATAGATATTTCATTTGACGAATACCAAGACCCTTGACAAAGATACTTGACACAATTTTATCTTCAAGACACTTGTCACTATCTCTTGCACCCTTCTGCCTTCACATCACAGTCTTCCTTCTTCGCACTGTATCACTTCAGTACTTCTCCTTCGCACTGTTATGGCACTGTCACTTAGAGAGTCTTGGTCTCCTTTTTCTTTGCAGTCCTAGACACAGTCCTCGGCTTCCACTGATCTCTTCCTTCGGTCCAAGAGAGCCTCTCTGACTTCGGTCTTTTTCTATCACAGTTCAACGCTTGATATAGCCCTTAACTGTATTGACATTGTCTTAGGATAGTCTTCGGTCCTTCGCTAATGTGACAGTGACAGACTTAGCCCGAGAACACTTGAGACATTTACGCACTTGTAGCAGCCTTCCTTCCTCATTGTAATACCCTTATCTTCTTCGCTCTGAGATCCATATTGTTTTAGATCAGAGATGTCCGAAATTGCTTGTTGTTTATGAGGTGAGGTCACTCTATATATATAGTGACTTATGCTTTCTATTTAGGCCGACATGAGATCTTGGAGATAAGCTGACATTTCCTTAAGGAGAATATTGTCTTTCTTTTAGCCGACTGCAAGAGGGATAGTGACAATGTCTTGGAGTGCAATTTTGACATGTGTAACATGACTTCATGACTTCTTAATTATATTCATGACAAGACAACAAATCCTAAAGACATCAAGAAGAAGTCTTTGACCTATGAAAAACACTTCTTGCTCATGAAACCCATGATGCAAGGAATACAATAAATACATTTGTTTCTTCTTTACATAAAATCATAATTATAAGTCATTATGAAGACCGAACCTAGTTACACTTTCTTCAACACTCCCTCTTAACTAGGGAGGTATTCATAAATGGTACATGGATATTCTCAATACTGAAGAGATCTCATAAGAAGAGTCAGACTAGTAACCCATATGTATAGCATCATTATAACCAACATTGTCACATAGCAAGGCCTTGACTAACAACTCTATCTCTTAATAGATCAGAGCACAATGTTGGCGAGACCAATGATTATAGACACCTTCATCATTGTCTCTCAAGGTACATACCCACCCGGGTGTTCATCGAGTATGACCTTCTAGGACTATTCTTATCTTGGGTCCCCAACCCTCAAAGAATATCGGTCCTCTTGCCTACTCTTATGTTGGATGCCCTACCACATCCTCAAAGAATATCGAATGCCAGATGATTACTCAATCCTCCATTCTTTCTTCCAAAATGAAGACAAGAATGATGTGTCTATCTCTCCCTTTCAACTAGGAAAGATATGTCAACCAGTCCAAGCTTGTTTCTAAAATACACAAGGTTCTTATTAGGAAGAGATTTTGTCAGAATATCAATAGTTTGATCATCGGTGGGGATATACTCCAGCTTCAGCACACCATCTTGTACCAACTTTCGAATATAGTGGTACTTGTTGTTTATGTGCTTCGTTTTCCCATGAAATACTGGGTCCTCAGATAGTCTTATACAACTGGGATTATCGCAATGTATTATGGTAGGTTCCAACTGTCCTGCAAACAGATCAAATAACATCTTCCTTAACCAGACCGCTTCCCTGCTTACTTCATAGGCTGCAATGTACTCGGCCTCAACACTACTCAAAGCCACTGTCTCTTGCTTTCTGCTCATCCAAGAGACCATGGAGGATCCCAAGCTAAAACATCCTCTTGTAGTGCTTCTTCCATCCTTCTCATTGCCTCCCCAATCGAAATCAATAAATCCTTCTAGATGAACATCTTTTCCTTTGTCGTACTTTAGGCAATAGTGGATGGTTCCTTGCAGATATCTTAGTATGTGCTTGGCAGCTATCCAATGATCATGTCTCGGCTCCATTTGAAACTGACTGAGAACATTCACTGCAAAACATATGTCTGGCCGAGTATTCACCAGATACATCAGAGAGCCAATTAATTGTCTGTACTTAGTAGGATCCACTGGATTGGATTCAGAATTCCTTAACATTTTCAAGTTTGTGATCATCAGAGTTGTCATGGGTTTGCATTCCATCATATCAAACTTCTTCAGTAACTCAATCACATACTTTCCTTGTCCCAGGTAGATTTCATTCGGTTCCTGCCAGACTTCCAGTCCCAGATAATAGTGCATAAGTCCTAGATCCTTCATATCAAATTCAACTGCCAACAATTTCTTACATTCTTGAATTCTTTCTTCAACACCAGTTATTAGAAGATCATCTACATATAGAAGAATGATGACAGGTTCATTATTTTCTACTTTGATGTAGAGATTGGGATCTGTCGTGCTTTTTCTGAAACCCAACCTTTGCAAGTATGCATCCATTCTGGCATATCGTGCCCTAAGAGCTTGCTTAAGGCAATAAAGTGCCTTCTTCAATCTGCAAACATGAGTTTCTCTATCCTTTACCTCGAATCCCAATGGTTGTTCTATGTAGACTTCTTCATCTATGGTACCATTCAAGAATGCTGGTTTGACATCCATTTGATGCACCTTCCATCCCATTGATGCTGCCAAAGATATCAGAGATCAGATCGTGGTATACCTTGTTGTGGGAGCAAAGGTTTCTTCATAGTCAATGCCTTCTTCCTGAGAGAAGCCTCAAGCCACGAATCTTGCCTTGAATTTATCTATGCTTCCATCTGCAGCATGCTTGATCTTATATAGCCACTTAGAGGTTACCACTGATTTGTCTTCCAATCTTGGGACAATTTCCCAAACTCCATTCTTCATAATAGATTGGTATTCCTCATTCATTGCATTCTTCCATTCTTGATGTTTGGCTGCTTCTTCAAAAGTGGAAGGTTCATCTTCAATGAGCTTTGATATGTATGTTGCATATCCTGAGTATCTTTTTGGTTTCTTGCTTTCCCTGAATGTTCTACTTGCAGTGTGACCTTTTGCTTCTTGAAGTGTAGAAGTTAACCAGTTAGGTCTCTTTCTTCCTTTAGGGAGAGTGATTGGTTCACTGGGACCTTCTTCTTCATGATGAGAGATTTCTCCTTCCTTAGTAACTTCTTCCTCAAATATAGGAAGATCCTCATCAGAATCAGATGGGAGATCCTTGGATTTCTTGAAGGCAATGCTTTCATAAAAAATTACATCTCTGTTCACTTCTATTTGCTGCTCTTCCTTTATGTAGATCCTATAGGCTTTGGAAGAGTTGCGATATCCAACGAAGATTTCTTTCTTTCTTGCGGGATCTAGCTTCTTTCTTTTGTCCTTGGGAATGTGAATATATATAGGACACCCAAATATCCAAATATGATCAATATTAGGTTTCTTCCCAGTGAAGACTTCCTCTGGAGTTATATTGCCAAGTGACCTGTGAGGACTTCTATTTTGGATGTACACTGCAGTCTTTGTTGCTTCTCCCCACAAAAATTTTGGTAGATCTTGATCATGGAGCATAGCCTTGACACTTTCTTCTATAGCTCTATTCTTTCGTTCAACTACTCCATTTTGTTCGGGATTGTATGGAACTATAAGCTCCCTCTTAATCCTAGCCTCCTTACAGAAAGCAATGAGTACTTTGGAAGTATATTCGCCTCCATTATCTGATGTTAGAATTTTTATCTTTCTTTCCGTAAGGTTTTCTACTTTTGCCTTGAATTCTTGAAATCTGTGAATACTTCGTCCTTGGTTTTAAGTAGATAAGCCCATGTTTTCCTTGAATGATCATCGATGAAGGTGACATAATATAGATGACCTCCAAGAGATTTAGACATGGGACCACATACATCAGAGTGGATGAGATCTAAAATCTCTTGAGCTCTAGATGTAGTACATGCAAATGGTTTCTTTGCATTCTTTCCCAGGGCACAACCTTTGTAGACTCCTTCATGATTTTCTTTAAGATTTGGTATCCCATTTACAATGGAGTTTAGAGTTGGTAAAATCTTGTAATGGAGATGGCCCAATCTTCTATGCCATAGTTCACACAGACTTATCTCAATGTGGACAAGTGCTTGACTTAGAGGAGATGAGAGTTTGTATAGTCTTCCTTTTCGAACTCCAATATTTCTAGTTTTTCAATGCTTGAATCTTTAGCCCAAACCACTACTTTACCATCTATAAAGGCAGCTCTATCTCCTTTTTCTTTTAATGATGAAACATAAATAAGATTTTTGCACAAACCTGGAACATATAGGATGCTGTTGAGATGAATATTACCTCCTCCTCCTAGCTCAAGTGATGTAGACCCAATGACTTTCATTGGATAGCTCTTGTTGTCACCAAGCTCCACATAGTATGAAGATTTTCCTTTGGAAAAAGTTTGAGTTGCTTGTGATATCCAATCATGTGCCTTGAAGCTCCACTGTCTATTACCCATATGTTCTCATCTTGAAACGTTCCAGTGAAGGTTGAAAACAATCCTTCGTTCTTTGAAGATTTGAGATCTTGGGAAGAGAAGAGTTTATTCCATATTGCCTTGAGGTTTTGCTTGATTAGGCTAGCTAATGATGAACACTTCTTTTCAAGCCTTTTCATAATATAGTTGACCTTCTTCATGCCCTGTACGAACCATAGCTCTGATACCATGTTGAAGAATCTAGGGCAATTTAACATTAATGATTCTTCTTCCTATGATAACTGCTTGTGATGTCTTCTTACTAGAATTAACTTCTTTATGTTAATGTGTTCTTCAATCATCAAACAACTTATCAAAACAAGAAGATCAAAAAAATACAAGTACACAAGGTGTAGGCTCCAAGCCAGGGAAAAACCTCTCCTCTTGAGAGGAAAACACTTCAATCTCTTCTTATAGATATTTCAATTCACGAATACCAAGATCCTTGACAAAGATACTTGATACAATTTTATCTTCAAGGCACTTGTCACTATCTCTTGCACTCTTCGGCCTTCACATCACAGTCTTCCTTCACACTCTATCACTTCAGTCCTCCTTCGCAATGTTATGGCACTGTCACTTAGAGAGTCTCGGTCTCCTCTTTTCTTCGCAGTGCTAGACACAGTCCTTGGCTTCCACTGATCTCTTCCTTTGGCACAAGAGTTCCTCTCTGACTTTGGTCTTTTTCTATCACAGTTCAAAGCTTGATATAGCCCTTAACTATATTGACATTGTCTTAGGACAGTCTTCGGTCCTTCACTAATGTGACAGTGACAGACTTAGCCCGAGAACACTTGAGACATTTACGCATTTGTAGCAACCTTCCTTCCTCACTGTAATATCCTTATCTTCTTTGCTCTGAGATCTGTATTGTTTAAGATCAGAAATGTCCGAAATTGCTTGTTGTTTATGAGGTGAGGTCACTCTATATATATATATAGTGGCTTGTGCTTGCTATTTACGCCGACATGAGATCCTGGAGATAAGCTGACATTTCCTTAAGGAGAATACTGTCTTTCTTTTAGCCGACTGCAAGAGGGATAGTGACAATGTCTTGGAGTGCAATTTTGACCTGTGTAACATGACTTAATGACTTCTTAATTATATTCATGACAACAAAACAAATCCTAAAGACATCAAAGAAGAGATCTTTGACCTATGAAAAACACTTCTTGCTCATGAAAGCCATGATGCAGGGAATACAATAAATACATTTGTTTCTTCTTTGGATAAAATCATAATTTTGAGCCATTATGAAGACCAAACCTAGTTATACTTTCTTCAACACTTGGTAGGATGATGTTCAACCTCAAAGTTCTAAACCTAGGGCAAAAGATTAAAATAAATGAGCATAAAATAATACTGGTAAAAGATCAGATCTAAAATTGCATTCTATGACCTATGAAGAATCAATAATAGGAGGCAAACACTGTGTTATTTGCAAACCCTTATATTTATACACTAGAGCTTTAACACATATGAGTATGAAAACTGTAAATAGAAGTCAATCCCCACTTGAGATAAAAATCTTTGATGGCAATGAAAACAGTTGTTTGGCCCTCCTAAGATTGATGGACTATGCTGGTAAACTCCTTTGCTCTCAAATAACAATAGTTGCCAAGACAAATTACTCCCCAAAATCGAAATTTTGCTCAAATAGGTGTTTTCTCTCTGTTTTCACATTTTTATTTAACACTAGAAAAAATTTCATTGTTTATTGAAAATCGAAATGTGGGATTTGTTTTCAAAAAGCTATGATTTTTTGTGGCAATTTTTTCTTTGAGTTTCATGTAGAAAGTCCATGAAATTCTGATATGATAACATGAACAATTTGAAATATAATTTATTTTCATATAAACACATAATTTCTCTACTAAACTTTGCAGCAGAATAGGAACAGAAATAAATCATAGTCACATAGTAGAAAACACTATTTTTTGTAGGGAATCCAACTGGTAAAACCCTCTGCTTGCTTGAGAATTTTATTGAATAAATTTGAGCATAGATCTCTTACAAATACAACTTGTTTCAATCTGAAAACAACCTTGTTTTCCTGCTTTGAACTAGGCTTGAAACCCTTCCAAGATCGCTGATCTTTACCTCCTAAATTTATGTGGACAAGCTTACCTTGGCACACCTTTCTCTAACAAGCTCCACGCATAAACCTGTGCAACCTTCTCACAAACCTGTGAGCTCTATTGTCTTGTTTCACCAACTCGTGCTCACAAGACAATGATCAAATTGTGCCTTCGTTCCTCTTTTTAAAGCAATTCAAATGACTAAGTTTAGTGAGTTTCTAATTAAGGAGTTTGCTTTTGTGATTGATTGAGTTAGCAGAGTTAATTACTCATGCAACTCGTCCCATCTCAAATCAAGGACTTGAGACACAAACACATATATTTTCCTCAATTAACTCACACTAGAAGACTAATAACTCGGCCTTCTAGTTTAACACATCAATTAAGTGCTTCTAAACTCATCCTAATTTTTAGGAACGATTCTAAATTTTAGGAAATCATCCTTGTTAGTTTTTGTAGCATTGGAAGTGTTCTAGTCTCGAAACTTTGTGGAGAGGCTAAAACATAGGAGTTCCTCCATAACCCATAAATCGTTTATGGAAATTCCACCTAGAAGTGTCTCAATTAGATTATTAGTTATTTTTAAATATTCTTAAGTCTAAACTTAGGAAAAGTGGTTAATTAATCATAATTAATTGAGATAAGGTGTGAATCATCTAGAAACTCACACAGATTGACTCCGATATGATGTTAGCCATCAATTAAGTTTTAATCTTGGCCGTTGGAGTCCCAATAGAAGATTATAAGAAGAAGTTGATGTGTAGATGGAGAAGGCACACAAAGATCGATTTCGTTGGGCAGTTCGATTTCCAGAGAGCAGCAACAATTGCCAGAAGAGTTCGAGCCAGAGAAGGAAGCAGGTACGGAGAGGGTAGGGACAATGAAGATGGAGGAAGGTTTTTCCAGATCTGGTGAGTACTTTGCGGAGAGGCCGAGATTTTCTCCTAGAGGTAGCACAGACCCTCAAAGGGCAGTTCGATTTTTGCTGAGGAGAAGACGTCTCAGTTCCAGAGGTTGGGAAGAGTTTCCAGAAGGCTGAAGAAGTGTTTTACTAGTCAGCAGCAGGTAGGACGACTAGATTGGTAGTGGATTTAGGCGACATTAAAGTGACGCAAAGCCTGCGGAGGCCCAGTTGGATGGCTAGCTTTTCAGGGGCAGTCAAGTGCCAGGATTGCTTAGAGTGAGTGTATTTCCCTTAGAAAATTCTTGCTAGTATTTTCTCTGCAGGATTGCTAATTTTCGACATCTAGATTGTACTCTGATTATTTCACTGCTGCATAATAATTAAAACCCTCAGTTGCTCAACCGGTTTTCCCAATTTGGGTTTTTCCGGGGACATTTGTCCAAAAATAATTGTGTCAATATTTATATGTGTGTGCTAGAATATTTCTCAGTTCCCAGTGCTATTATCTTCTACAATGTTTTTGTGAAGGTTGCAGTGTGTTTATTTCGTTGTTGCCATAGCAATAAATTGCAAGTTAAAAGAAATAATACTAGTTGCTGCAATAGGATTTCAGTAGTGAAATTTTCACATGGTATCAGAGTGAGATTGATTAGGCGGGGAAGCTCAGAAGTGGAAGAAGAAATTCGTTGTTCAGAGGGAGCAGCAAGACGAATTTCTAGAGGCTGCGTAGAGCCTAAGCCGGGGAGTTCAAATTGTTGGGCATATTGTTTTTTTCAGTGCACGTTGGTAGGAAAATTCGGCTTTCCACATTAAGTGATTCTAGCAGGTAGAGGGAGTAGCAGCTTAGTAATTATCGCTGAGCAGATTCCTTGTTTGGGCGCAGAAGGGTTTTGCAGCAGTTTGCAGTAGCAGAGTCAAGCGTCGGGTGGAAGAGAAAGAGCACACATAGAGGGAAATTTCTCTCAGGGGATTTCAAGTTTTAAAATTCCGCTTTTCTTGTTGCAGGTTGGTAGGAGCTATGGGCAAATTTCCTCACTCCAGAAGGGAGTGCGAGTAGGAGATTCAATAACCAAGTAGAGGGAAAGAGGGAGATTTTCGATCAGTTTTAGAGATGGCCACTGCTGGGCTTAGATATGTTGGAGGGAGCCTCCAACTTTGTCATCTAGAAGGAAAGGATGACCTTCCTGTTGGATGAACATGGCCTGAAAGCCTATGTGGACATTGTGGTAGCAATACCCCAAGATGCCGATCAACTCAAATAGTACAGGACGGAGATGGCGAAGGCAAGGAGATTGATCCTGCATGGAGTCCGGGACCATATAGTCTCACATGTGGCAAAAAAAGGAACAGTGCAGCTGTATTAGAACACTTCCGAGCAACGAAAGATTTTCTTGCAGGAGAAGTTGAGAAGCATCAGGATGATGAAGGGTGAAGGCATAGACTCCTTCCTTACCAGGATTCAGGAGCTCTGAGATCAGCATGCAGCCGTTGGGGAGGAACCTCAACCAACAAAGCTTGTACAGTTGGCACTGAATAGTGTTTAGAGGAGTGGCAGGTGTTTGTCCAAAGTATCTTGGGCAGAGACACATTGCCTAGATGGGACAGGATGTGGTCCGACTTACAACAGGAGGAGTTGAGGTGTGCTCTATTGAAGAGTACCATCAATGAGAGCAGCAATAAGGGCGTGAAGGGTGAAGAGGAGAATGTGGCCCTAGCATCCAAGGGTCCCAGCCAGGGACAAGGGGAGAAGAAAAAGAAGAAGGACCTGTCTAAGGTCAAGTGCTTCAGGGGTGGTGAGCTTGGCCACTATTGTACCCAATGTCCTCCCAGGAAGAAGGAGAAGTAGGACCCGACAACAGTGTCTGCAGAGATAGACAAGTTGTCCTCCAGGTTGGAGGAAGATTTCACTATCTTTGCAGCTATACCTCCAGGAGAGAAGTGGGGTGATATGGAGCTCTAGTCCTAGAGTTGTAGAGATGGGAAAGATCCTTTAGGTGTCCTCCTCACAGATCAATACCTTGCTCCGGGGGCCCACAATATTCAGTAGCAGGATGGATCAGTGTCAGTGATGTAGTCAGATTCGAGAGTGACAGTGGCAGACTAGTAGCAGTCAGGTGCTGAGGAGCGTAGTGTAGTGTTGACAGTAGAGCAGGAGGCTCAGTAGTAGAGTCATCAACAACGCAGATTCTTCAGTAGGAAGTGCAATAGCTAGTAACAATTAGATACTCAGGAACAGATGCAACAAACATAGTTGATTCAGTATTTAGGATGTTTCTCAGTTGCAATAGGTGCAATAGTAACAACAACATATGAGAGGGAGTTGCAGTGCAGATGCATAGTTGGAAGCAGTATAACAATGTCAGCAACAACACGAATGCATCATTAGAGTTGCGCAGTGGTTGGTGGGTAGTGGCAAGACATCAACAGCGTGATAGAGGGTGATACAAAGACAGGGTGTTGTAGCAGCAGTGCAACACTAGAACACCTTCCTCGCTAAGAGGGAGTGTTAGTTTTTGTAGCATCAGAAGTGTTCTAGTCTCGAAACTTTGTGGAGAGGCTAAAACATAGGAGTTCTCCATAACCCAGAAATCGTTTTTGGAAATTCCACCTAGAAGTGTCTCAATTAGATTATTAGCCTATTTTTAAATATTTCCTAAGTCTAAACTTAGGAAAAGTGGTTAATTAATCAGAATTAATTGAGATAAGGTGTGAATCATCTAGAAACTCACAAGGATCGACTTCAATATGATTTTAGCCATCGATTAAGTTTTAATCTTGGCCGTTGGAGTCCAAACAAAAGATTATAAGAAGATGTAATATCCTTTTTTGCGAAATGTCTTCAAATGCCACTATTTTCTCTAAGTCAAATGAGGTTTCCCAATGAGGTATTTTGTCAAATGGTTTGAAAACAATTGCTGTAGGTGTATTCTTCACTTATTTGTTTTATGCAATAATATACAGTGGCATGTTTGCGGTACCAGATTCCATACCAATGATTAGAGTGGTAAACAATACTCAGAAATGTTGCAAAACAATGTCATGATTGGTATCATTGCAAGTTGTGTGGTTTATTGTTCTCATATTAAATTATTATTAAGAATTACATAGGGATAGTGCAATAGAACAACCTAGAAATACAACCCATAAATGCTCATAAAAAATTGCACATATTACACTGTTATATAAGCAAAGACGTAAAAAACAAAGCACAAGGGAACCTGGTGTAGGTGGCTGTTAGTTTAAATCTGCATGTACAACCTCCTTCTTGGAATGCTTCAGCCCATGTATTATAGAGATAAGCTGCCCATGAAGATAAACAATGGACCAAATTTCGCTCCACAAATTTAATTAAATCTTTGATATTGCCCCAACTCACTCATTGATCTTTTGGAATGTCAAATAAGCCCTCATTATGTTAAACTTGGCAGTTAGGGAGAAATTCCCTCCTTCCCTCATTCAATTACGAAAATTGGAATGTTATTGAAACATTTATAAAAAATAGAATTTAATTTCTCTTCAAGTTGGCCTGAACTAAAGGCCATGTCGACTCACGTTGAAACAACTATAAATACTCTAATTATGTTACTGACAGAATCTTGATGATTCAATCTCTCTTTCTAAGTTTTCTCTTGGTTTGCGACTTCGCTTGGTATACATCGATCTTCATTTTGGGTAGCTACATGACTTTCTGCAAATATAATACATATATGTCAGGTTCCTCGCATCTTCTTTAAGGGTTCGTTACAGGGATAATTTTACCATATTTGATCTTGCGTTATGGTCTAGATCTCCTCCCGCACCTACAGGACCACTCTTGCATCTATCCACAGGTGCTTTACCCTAGCTCGAGTCACTCTTGCTAATGGTAATTTTCTCTAGTTGGTCTCTTGTGGACGTTCTCATGTCAATAGCTATTCACGACAATTTCAAGAAGATGAGTCTCGACTCTGTGATCGTTATGATGTTGTGTCTCAACATTATTTTGATGATGTGTTTCGACTTTGTTTCATGCACTGTTTTGATGATTCTTGGCACTGTTACAATAAAGAGTTTTGGCATATAAATCTTGGAACAATTGCATAGACTGATCTTAGCACAGATACGATATCTTTCAGATGGGCATGTCTTCACTATGGCTATCATATTGTTTCGTGGCTCAACGAATGACACGTAGTCACGTAGTATCGGCACTACTTTGTTTTGAGCATCACATATATATCTTCTGGGCATCTTTTTTATATTATGGGCATGTGTTGCATCATATATATCCCCTGTCATCGCTTCATTGCAGCATGGGCATCAATATGTTGACATCGCATTCACTGTTGTTACTGTTACCCATCATTTTGTGGGTGATATTGCTAGGAGAATATTTTTCTACATGATGGTCCTCTCTTGACAGCGAATTGGCAGCGACCAACTAGCTCGATGTGCCATTTCTCTGCCACCTGAGCCAACCATGTGGTCCCTCACCCATCTGTCATGATCGTATGTTTGAAGGTGGGCCTCCGAAACCTAAAGTTATGCCTTGTTATTTGGTAATTGAGTATTCTAGTTTATTTATCATGGAAACTTTGGGCATGGATTTGTGGGGGGATTCAGCGGAAAGAGTGGTCTAGGTCTGTGCTCTTGTCCCTTAGATCTCTTTTGGGATATTAACCTTGCACCCTAGTCCTGTGGGATCTCTTTTAATGACCTTTCAGTTTTAGGGATGGATACACGCGGGAAACCCTAACTTTGGTTACGTGGTCATGCTCCCCTATTCGCATATATTACTCCCCTGCCGCTCATTACACCCCCAATCATCTTTCCTCCCACCTGGGTCCACATTCCTCCATTGGGTTCACATAGGGTCAACCACCCCCTCCCCTTGCTCCACATCTTGGCTCGTGCTTGGAATGATGCTCGGAGGTTGATGCAACTAAAAGAAGCAAAAGCATAATTGGCCACATTCCATGGCCATCACCTTGGCTCCTACATGGCCCTTGATGAGCCTCCTTTATCATTCATGAACCCATGATTGTCCCAACCCTCGGTGGGCGATGAACTGCCCCACCTCATAGAGGGTATCCACTGCTATAATTTACGCATCATGCTCTCATTACCTAGAGCCACGAACAGTTAACCAAAGAAAATCATAAAAGGCAAGGATCATATGAAGAAGGGTGGAAAAATCAGGGTCGGGGTAACTCATGCACCATGATTTCTCCCTCCTACTCATTATTTACCTAAGTATGGGCTTCACTTTTATTAGCTACCCTTGTACCATGGCATGTGACCCAGGTTGCCCCCTTTCATTGCCTACTCCATTCCATCATTATACCACATGCCACCACCATTTGAAGGATGTAGCACCGACATACCACCCCCCTTGGAGGTAGAAACCACCTAATAGGATGCCTGGTTAACCCTATTTGGAGCTGGGAGACATTAGCACATGCCAAAGCCCACTATGGAAGGGAATGCCATTATTGTTGGACATTGGATAAACCAATGCTCCCCATGTGTTTCACGACATGGACTAACCGCCTCTCGTGGATCCTTTTCTTCGGCAATGTGATCATTGACTAACACTTGCGGGTTTTGGTCTAACGACAATCGTGATTCCCAACAAGTGGTATCAGAGCGTAGGTCACGCATTTGATACACACCCGAGGTTATGAGTTCGATACACACCCGACTTGCGTTGTGGGGCGGGAGATTGTTGGACATTGGATAAACCAACAATTATGAACTGCTCATTTATTATCCATGGTTTATAAACTCTTTTACTTGGTTTCTTTAATGACTTGGTGTGCTGGAAGGCACAGGGACGCATTGGGTCTTATGCAGGATTGTAGGTGGTTTCCATTTGGGTTTGGTCTCCCTATACAGGCACCTGACCCTAGAGGGATACATTGGCACATCTAGGGCGTGTGTAGAGATCCACGGGCCTCCACAGCAATAGAAAACAATCCTTGGATCCCCACATCCATTCAGAGATTGCTTGTGGTTCACTTATTGGACGAGGAGGATGCACCTGATCCATCATGCTCAACTGGCCCGAGATTTGCACCATACACTTGGCAGATGATCCAGAACTTGCACGATGATGTGGTAGATGTTGCCTTGGCATCGCCTTGTCTATTAAGAGTGTTTAAGAAGACAAGGCAACATCTTTTCCATCCCAATTTTTTGCATTCCAATGATCTTCCTCCTCTACTTCGTCTTTTATTTCTATGTCTGGCTGAATCTCAACATGGTCAACATGATTTTCTCGACTAGAACATTCTTTAATGTTAGTTCCTTTCATGTCAATGTATTCTTTGTTTAGACATACTGGAAATTTTGTAGAAATTTTTTTTCAATTGCTGAAACGATTCTCGAGTTTCACTTAATTGCTCAATGAATTCAGGATATAAACTTAATGGCATATTGTGTAGTGGATAACGTCCAAAGGCTCGCATGGCTTTGATACCACTGAAGCAACAAAACTGTAGCTTGATGACTTTAAATGTAAAAATACACATAATTATTGTAAATAATATTTTTATTAATATGATAAATGTACAAGGATGTTGAATGTTACAATGAGGACCTGCTTTTATACCTAGGCAAGTGCCCCGTCATGACTGGGCATGTCTTTGAGACATACCTTTTCATTGAACTAATGACTATTAATATAATCACTACTTTGACTATTTATTATCATTACATTTATTTTATTTTTTATGAATTATATTCATAACAAATACACCATAAAAACATGTCGTCCCGTGGGTTTAGTCTTTGATATGTGCAGGTAACCGGTCTACGGTAACCAAGAGATTGTTGGTGTTCTCATGACCTCCCATTCGAGTAGCTTTGCCCACTTTTCGGAGAGATCATGTGCCAGTTGGAGCTAGATGTTACCTGTTGTAACATTATTTAGTTTTGCTAAGTTAGCATATTAGTCAAAATGATTTTAAAATGTTAAGTTAGGATATGGATGCAAAAGAAAGAAAAGTTGAAATGTTAGGCAAATTTGATGTTTTATAGGCATCCATATCAATAAAATGCTAGGTGCTAGCTGCCCTAAATAAAGAAGGCAAAGGAAAATAAATGCTAAGGAAGCAAAATAAAAGGAAGCCTCATTTTATGTTTTTTTTGAAAATGCACAGGCTGCTAGTCTAAATGCGCCACAATCAAACATCAACTGTGTTTTCATGTGCAGAAGAAAAAGAAAGAAGAGTAAAGGTTACTCTAAGGTTTATATATTAATTTTGGGTATTAATACTATTCCTAAGTTTTAAATCCCTATCCCTAAGTATTAATACTATCCTAAGTTTTAATCCCATATTACCCCTCCGCTCATAATTCCCTTCATTTTCATTTTCCTAAGTTCAACACCCCTCTTATATCTCATATTTCTCGACATTACATTAAATATTGATTCCCGACCCCACCAAGCAATTCTGTCATGTCACGGTTAATCCCCTGCCATGTCACGATTCATCTCCACCCATCTTCCCACATCCGATGGCCCGCATGCAATTTCGGCCCCCCCTCGCCATCCGAGCTTTACTGTCGAGGGGGGGTTCCGAAATGGGTGGTATACCAAATCACGCCCGCCCCTACGTGGTAGCTCCACAACATTTCGGAGCCCCCATGAGTGAAACCACAAACCACTCACCCCCCCGAAAAGTTGATTCCATTGCTCCCGATACTGCTTACCTGACCGTTGTGCTCCCGCCATTCGCCTTCCGCCACCTCATCCATTCGTTAAACCCCATCAAATCATATTCATTCCCTCCAGAATTAACCCGTTAAGCATTTAATTGGCTTAGTCGTTAATTCAACGGACCCGCGCCACCAACGGAAAACCAAAATTCCTATATAAACCTCCTTCCTCTCTGTGAACAGGTTACTGAATTCATGTTGGATCACTGTTAATTGATTTGATTACAGGTTGCTCGCCAAATCCTGACATTGTCAATCGCCAGCGACACTCTCTGTCTGATCATTCCCAGCTTATTCCTTCTGTTCCTGTCTCCAGAACCTTCTGTCTGTCTGTGAATTGTCTCCTCCCAATCCAATTTGCACTCTCAACCATAACCAACATGCCTCCAAAGGACAAAGGACTAGAGGAAATTGTCAATCCTCTAATTTATCCTCCTGTAGATCTTCACCATGTCCCTATGGCTGACAGAGACTACAAAATTCACGAGACACTCTGTGAGCTTGACCTCTTCGAGATGTATTGCTGGCTTGAAGATAAATATATTGATAAATCAGATGATATCCAGTTGTGGGAGTCAAACCTACCTCACTACATCTTTCCTCGTACCCACAACACCCCTGATTTCATTAGGAAATGTCATGCCTCATACTTGCCAAGCCAAAGGGCCATAGTCACCCCCACTGGAGAAATTTTGTTTACCATAACCCCTCAGGCCATTGATCAAATGATGCAAGCCCCCACAGTAAACAATGCTACCCCATTTTCTTATGAAGCTCTGGTTGAAATATACTAGAAATTAGACTTTGCTAAGAGAGCCCAAACTCTTGAATTATTCTTGACACAAGATGCTGCATTACCAAAGAAAAATCCTCCTTATCCCTCCTCCATATTCCCTGAGAGAGCCAAGCAAATTATTACTGTCATTTCCTACCTCCTTGGCTACTACTCTGATCAATGGGTAGATGAGGCCATTATAGGATTTTTATCCATCTTCTCTGTTGATGCTAAGCCCTCAATTGTGTTCAATTTCAGCCATTTTCTTGCAGAGTCTATTCATCAGCAACTGGTTAAGTTTCCAACAGAGGAGGTATTCAAATATGCCTCTGTCTTAGTCTACATGTTCCTATACTTTCAGGGGGACAACATGAACTTGTCATTGCAAAAGCTAGATGAGAAGGGAAACCAACAGTCAGTCATTTTCTGGACTACTCTGGTTATGAAAGAGCAGAAAGAGTACACTTACAAATAGTTTACTGAGATGTTTGTTCACCCAGCCATAGGTCTCCTAAGCAGCATAATTGAACCAAGAATCAGTGAAGAGATCAAAAGGGTGTTGCAGCTGTCAGAACAAGTTCAGACAGGGGACTGGTACCTGTATGAAAATTATACAGAAATAAGGATTTTTGGATGTGAGCTCCCACCTTACAAGCTGCCAAAATTCCTCCCAATGAGGATTTTTTCCTTGGAGTACATCAGGCAGATGATCAACATGGATGAAATCCACTTCGTTGCTGCCAAGAAAAAGTCCCAGTTTAAGATAAAAACACAGGTTGGCCCTTTCATTTGCAACAGCAGGGCAGCAGGGGAAGAGGCAGATAAGCTTTTGAAGGAAATGCAGTTCACTCTTAGTTTTACCTGGTCTTATGATCCATTAGGGATCATTTCTAAACTAAGGATAGAAACCAAGTCTACTCCTTACTTTCACACACCCAGGCCAGAAATAGAAAAGTACAAGAATCAACTACAGTGGGTCGAGAACACCTTACAGGAGGCAGAAGAACAACAAGTCTCCTCATCAACAGTGTAGACTCCTACCATGCAGGAGAAGACAGCTAAGAGGAGCAGAGAGGAAGAGTCCCCTTTGGGGATTGATATTTTCAGTGAGGGGTTTAAAATTATGTATAGAAAGAAGGCTATGCTTAGTTCCAGACACTCAGAGAAACAGACTATCATCACCACCAATGAGCCACTTCTTTCTTCATTAGTGGGTGATTAGTCTACACAGTCTCCTACTACCTCTTCAACTTCACAAGAGCAACAACAAATAATGCAGACATGTACATCTACTTCAGGCGAGGCAGAGAAGAGCATAATGGATATCTTCAAGGAAATAAAAGTCAGAAATGAAGCCTTGAAGATTAACACTTACAACCAGTTCTAGAAGCAGACTTCTGGTGCCCAAAGCAGGCTGTTGTCAGCCTTTGACTCAGAGAAGGGGAAAATGCAGATGGCATTCCTTCAAGCACAAGTTCCTCAGCCCAAGGGAACATCAGACTACAAAAAGACATCTTTTGAGTTTGATGTCAAGGATATACATCCCATTGACCAAATGGAGATGCATAAGCAAACTGGGGAAATGATTTTCTCTACTGTCACTAACACTGCCATGACTTTGTCCAAATTACAAGTTACACTAGCAAATATCCAGTCACAACTAAAGATGGAGAAAGTTTCTGCTCTTGCCAAAGACACCATGATCAAAACCTTGGAAGATTTGGTAATCAAACTGGGTTATGATCCTGCAAACATCAATGCTACAGAGGAGCTGATCAAAAAGAAGAATTTGGATATAGTAGCATTGAGGAAGCAGTTAAAATTGCCAGCTACTGAAGATCCTCTAGCTAAGGATATTGCAGAGACAGAGACTCAAAAGGCAGATATGATGAAACTCATCATGGAGCAGACTGCACAGCTTAAGCAAATGGAGACAGAGATGGAGAAATTGATCAAGGAAAAGGAGAAAGCTGCTAAAAAGACTGCCCCTTTAGAAGCACTTCCTATCATAGTCATTCCTACAACCATACCAGCTACAACAAGTACAGGAGATGCTGCAGACCAGTTGGCCAATGTAGTCCAAAATATGTCTCTTCAGACTGAGGAAATCAAGAAATTGCATGATCAAGTGAAACTTCTGGAGGATCATCAAAAGAAATCCGAAATTTTTCATGCAGCAGAGCTTCAGAGAGCTCAAAATCAAATAGAAGCGTGGAAGAAGTCAGCAACTGAATCTTCTATTGGCTACACTCTGGGTAATGTCAAGGAAATCATATGGAACAACATCATTGAGGAGATGGATGAAATCTGGCCATGTATCCAGATCATTTTTTAGAAGAAGGAGTTGATGGAAAAGGCAAACCAGACAATTGCCAATATAAATGCTCAACTGGGAGAGATGCCTGCTACAACCAACAACATTATAAAGTTTCTTAATTCTAAAAACAAGTATGAACTGGATGATCTAGGAGTGGATGACAAGATTGAAACCATTCTGGAGGTGAAGAAAGTTTTGACCAAAAAGAACTTAGTAGTGCAATTGATAGAGAAGTGTCACACTCTTGAAGTTGCAGTCAACAGATTTTTCACAAGGATTGATGCATTGAACAAGAAGGGTCTGCCTTCACTATTTGTGATCAATGATAAATTAATGACCAAGGAGGACTACTTCAAGAAGCTTCAGGACATTGCCAGGGACACAACCAAGTCCTCCAACATCAAAGGTTCCATGATAGGCAGGGCGTTTTACGAAGCCATCAACAACATATGTTTTATTCAACATGAGATAAAACATATTTTCACTGTAAAACCCACTTTTGCCCAGTATACTGAGGTAGATGAAATCTACCGTAAGGTAACCAAGATAGCAATCCCAGATGAAGAACGGTGGGAAAAGTTGTGCGAATTTCAGGATTAGAGTACAGATCAACTTTGCCAGCGCAACACTCGAATAGTGGCCACTCAGCAACAACTTTCCTTCAAAACAGGGCCAGATGTTTAGATTCATTCTTTTTGATCGAATTGCTTCCCTTTCTGTTAGTTTTAAGTAATAATAGAATGCCGTGTCACTCAGGCATTTATTGTAATATTTTGTATTTTGTTTAAATACTTCATTTTGTCGAAGTATTCAGGGTTGCACCCTTGAACCAGTTATCAAACAGATTTGTACTAAGCTGGAGCATTTTTGATATAATAAAAGATTCTGGATTTACTTCATATGGCTTGTCTCTCAGTGAGTTATTTTCATTTTGTTTTCCATTATGTATTCCTCATATAATTTATTTCTTTTGCAGTCATCCGATTGAAAATTTAAGTGAATCTCAGTTTCATTTCGAATCCTCTATGAAGTTGTAATTTAATTAAGAAATTAATTTACAGGACTATCTGTTATTGTGAATTCCTCTTTGAACTTAAATTGCACTAGATTTCTGAAATGACTTAATTATATTTTGTTGATTAAGAAAACACAATTTTCTTAATTTCTGCTTATCAACGGTCAAATACTCTGTCTAAATATTAAATCATTTATACTTATTCATATTCTACTTATCCATCCCACTTAAAATCAAAATAATCGTATGTATTTAAAGAACAACCTTTTGTTTTATTAAGGATATTTCTAAGTTTAAAGCACCTGTTTTTTTAAATAGTTCATTGGTCCTCCAAACCATTAAAATCAACAAAACATTTTAGATGCTTTAGCATAGCCGCTTGACCTTAGGTTATCTCAAAGGACAACATTACCTACCATTTTGTGGGTGATATCCCTAGGAGAAAATTTTTCTCCATGATGGTCCTCAGCTGGTAGCCAACAACCCATCACAGCCACCAACTAACTCGACGTGCCATTACTCCGCCACTTGAACCAACCATGTGGTCCCTCATCCATTTATCATGATCGTATGTTTGAAGGTGGGCCTCCCAAACCTAAAGGTATGCCTTGTTATTTGGTAATTGAGTTTTCTAGTTTATTTATCATGGAAACTTTGGGCATGGATTGATGGGGGGATTCGGCGAAAAGAGTGGTCTAGGTTTGTGCTCTTGTCCCCTAGGTCTCTTTTGGGATGTTAACCTTGTGCACCTACAGGAGCTGATAACGCAAACATCTCAAGTGTGGGCTAGGGTTTGTTTTCGGTTTAGTTCATGGGAAGTTACTTTGAGCGTGGATATGTACCATTCTTTGACAACATAACAGGTAGTTTCCTCACATTTGACCCCTGTTATATAGACCTGTGGTAAGTACCTTACTTTGGACTTGTGCTGGAGGTGAGCAGTCAGTTAAGGTTAGTCTCATTATGTAATTTTCATCTGCTTTGTTTTCGGTTTCGTTTGGGAAGACTGTTTCTCTTTCTTGCAGCCTAACTCATGGAGGAATCAAATCTTAAGAACTACAGTTAGGGACCGAAGTTAAGGACACACAACATGTAAACAAGCATAGCAAAGCCTCGATCTTCATCCATAAAACAAGTGTAAATAAACTTTAATATCACGGACTGTATAGGCACACTGGATTTATCTTATGAGCTCTCGGATTCCACCAAAGTCTTGGTACAGTTCTCATCTGAAGTCACCCAAGGATTCAAAACTATGGAAGTAACTGGCATCCCTGCATACAAATCCTATTGAAAATATTTGAAGTATGAAAATTCGTGGCTTCTTGTCTCCTAATCAATCTAGTTAGGTTCTCCTCGAAAAGACCTTTCTGATGATATGTGGTACTGATTTATATTTGTATGACTAGTTTTGTTGTGGTAATAACAATTACAGATTTATAAACATGTGCTTGCTTCTTGCTTTTTGTGTTGAGGTTGCTTTAGTTGTTGGTGCTTACAAACAGGTAAATTTCCTTACGTTAAACAAGACATTCATGAGAAAAATAGCTTCAAAAATGAATAATGAACAACAAACATGTACAGTACAACAAACCATCAAAGAGACACATTAACACAATGTTTTAATGAAGGAGTTCACCCCTCCTGGGCTACATCTCCTTGGTCCAGCTTCCATGGCTTGGGCCTCTGTATTAGCTCAATGTGGCAAAAATGCTGTTTACAAAGCTCTATGGCTCTTGATACCTACACCAATGTGTTCAGAAGGTCCAAATTAGCTAAGAACACTTCTTTCTGATCTCAATTTGGTCGAAAATTGAGTAAGTTATGCCTCTTTCAATTTTTCCTAGGAAACCTCTGCTAAATCTGGAGAGACTCCAGTTAAGTCCGCCAAAACTGGCAATTTCTGCCTAATTTGGCGGGCCTCCAAAACTGCCGCCATCTTAAACTCGGGTTAATTAATGCTAAACGGGGTTAATGGTGCTAATCGCTTAACGGTTGGCACTGGCCCTTAGTTTTTAAAATGTGGTCGTATGGAGAGGGGGCTGGCTCCCTCCTCTCCCACCGATGGATTGCTGTATGCATTTAAATATGACTGTGCACGCCCTCCTTTCAAATGTATGCTTGGTGGTCCAACAATAAACGCTATGGTTTCGGGTGGGGGAGGTTATGGGTTCAAAACCCGCCTCCCCCATACATGTTTTTCCATACATAATATACGCCACCCCATAGTTTGAAACTTTGGAACTATACTTTGGCATTTTAATTCCGACGTATACATGCGCATTTCCAATAGTTCATATACATATGTGGGTTTGAATTTAATTAATTTTAAATATATAAAATATATATAATATTATAGTATAATATATAGTTAAAAACTATATAATATAAAATAAAAATTATATATACTATATATATAATATTTAAATAATTAATTAAAAAAATTCAAATTCCACCTTAAGGCCAATTAGGCAATTTCCCTTTCACACAACCACACTGACGAATCTGGAGGTGACACTTGCCACAACCCCATTGGGCGAAAATTGAAGAAGATTCCCCTTGCTCACTGGATTGCTCATTGGACTGCCATGTCATCATTCTGTCCCATTCTGCAAATTTTTTAGCTGTTTAGGAGAACAAACAACATGCCTTTTCTCTTTCATTCAGATTCAATTTTTGACGAAATGAATTGCGTTGCGATCGTCTTGACGAGACGAACACAACCATACAGTTTTTGAGCCAATTTGAGAACTTTGAATTTTGAGCTAAACACTAAGCACCTGACCAGGTACACCGCACAGTTCTTTACGGTTTGAAAGATATTTGCATTTTAGGTTGAAGATCCAGTTTTGTGGGCTAAAACCCCAAGGGGTAGAGACATGACAACCTATTCTCCAACGGTTGTCAATATATGACGGGGATTCTTGCCACAACCTCATTGTGTATAAGTTGAATAACTTCAAGAACCAAAGGCAATAAATCAATCACTGACTTCATAACCTTGGTGGGACCATATGCACTAAGCCAATCATTGATTTCAAATTTTTTCTGAAGGGCTAGTTATTATAATTTGTTAATTATTAAACAGAGCTTATTGATGTTTGGCATAACATTAATTTAGGAAGGGTATTCATGAATATTTCTATCCATAAGATACGGGTCTCACCATGTATTAGGGAAAGAAACCTATTATTGCCTCCTATAGACTATCGGTTCTCTTGACTTAGGAAATATAGCACTACCGTTTGATTTTTTTTTTTAAATTTCTTTTTAACTTCTCAACCTCCAACTGTCACCTTTGTGAAACCCTTCTTTGCCTAAGCATTATCTATAAAAAAGGTCTAATGCACCTCAATAGAGATAATATGAACAAATAATCTTTGAAAGGTATTTTATGAAAATTTGGCCAACCTACAGGAGTTGATAACGCAGACATCCTAAGTGTGGGTTAGGGTTTGTTTTCGGTTTAGTTCATGGGCAGTTACTTTGAGCAAAGATATGTACCATTCTTTGACAACATAACATGTAGTTTCGTGAAACCCTTCTTTGCCTAAGCATTATCTATAAAAAGGTCTAGTGCACCTCAATAGAGATAATATGAACAAATAATCTTTGAAAGGTATTTTATGAGATTTTGGCCAACCTACAGGAGTTGATAACGCAGACATCTTAAGTGTGGGTTAGGGTTTGTTTTCGGTTTAGTTCACGGGCAGTTACTTTGAGCAAAGATATGTACCATTCTTTGACAATATAACATGTAGTTTCCGCACATTCGACCCCTGTTATATAGACTTGTGGTAAGTACCTTCGGACCTGTGGTGGAGGTGAGCAGTCACTTCAGGTAAGTCTCATTATGTAATTTTCATCTGCTTTGTTTTCGGTTTCGTTTGGGAAGACTTTTTCTCTTTCTTGCAGCCTAACTCATGGAGGAGTCAAATCTTAAGAACTACAGTTAGGGACTGAAGTTAAGGACACACAACATGTAAACAACCATTACAAAGCCTTGATCTTCATCCATAAAACAAGAGTAAACAAACTTTAACATCACGGGCTGTGTAGGCACATTGGATTTATCTTATGAGCTCTCGGATTCCACCAAAGTCTCAGTACAGTTCTCATCTGAAGTCACCCAAGGATTCGAAACTATGGAAGTAACTGGCATCCCTGCATACAAATCCTATTGAACATATCTGAAGCATGAATCATATGCAGTGGCTATTCATACATTTAAGTTGACCTTGTACAAGCAATGTATTCTTGGTACAAAGAATTGTAAGGGTATTCTCTGTTAAGTACAGCAAGGGCAGAAATTCCTTATCTTCTCAAAGTTGTTATATGATCTAGGATTTGATTGACATTATTGCATCATTATTAGAAGTGTTGCAATCCAAAGCAGTTTGCACAGTATGTCGAATGGAAGTCAAAGCAGATGCAGATGAAAGGTGCCTACGATCTGAGGTAGAAAAGAGTCACCTTGCAGCAGTAAGGCCTTAATATCAGTAGTTGACAAGTAGAAGTCTTGCTACAGTTTGGGAAGTTTGAAACTCTGATTACAGTGGCACGCTTTTGTGGTAAAGCTCTTTTGTGATTTTTATTTGGTCACTAGTTGGATCAACGAGAGTTCTAGTCTAGGTAGTAAAGTGTCCTGTAGGCTGTCAAAGTTGACAGTCAGTCCAGTCTTAGGTTGATGGTAAAGTTGGTGGACAAGTCAAGAGATAAGGGCAATACACAAGGCACAAGCTCACTTTTGGTACGTATCATTGTCATTTAATTTATAAGCCTTGCATGCTCATTGTTTTGGGCTAACAAGTGTATATCAGGCAGAGGTAAGTTTCATAAAAGGGTAATTTTGTTTTATCTTTGGGTATTGGGTATCGTCTTGGGAACTTTTATTTGCAGGTGGAAGAACTTTCTAGAGCACAAGGTATTGAAGTGACAACCAACCAAGCGTTCTCATCACCTCTTGAAAGCACCTTACAACAAGTCAGATTGCACATTCTATGAAGACAGAGCACCCATCATAGTCACATTGTCAACAATTATCCTAAGTCACCTGACACGGGGATTCGGGATTCGTAGGATTTGGATTTGGACACGTTGACCCCCCGGAACAAGACACGTAGGATTCGTTATATATTATTTTATTAAATATATATATATATATATATATATATATATATATATATATTAAAAATTAGATATTTCTTACACAAATTTTAATTAATGATACAAATTTATTGATTTCAAACATTGGGTACTTATGCTATGCCATCTCATGCACTTGATGCATGTATGGACTCCGACCTTTTCAATGCAACATAAAACTTCAACTCTTCTTGTTTTAACACAACGCCATACGTATGACCAGAACAACCAACGTACCAGATAAAAGCATTCAACAAGTAGCAGAAGACGTCTTACAAAATTCAACGCTCCATTGCATAGACAATTACACTGAAGCGAACAAAGTTCCTTCTATAAATTAATTACTCCAAAAGACTTGGAATATCAAGATATCCATTAAGGATATAAACATTATATTAAATATATGAATAAGAATGATTGATAATGAATTACAAATGAGAATGAGAGGCTTGCTTATATATCAGGAAAGTGTCTCTTCATGAAGAGTCATGTCTCATTTAGACATGCCTTTTCAACCTAATTACTAGTTAACTAATCATTATTACAATTTATTTTTATTATTTATACTTATATTATTTATATATATTTTATTCGTTGTGCCTTGTGTATCGCCCTTATTCAAGTATGTGTTCACTGTGTACCCTTGACTCTTGTTGAACGCTGCATTGAATTGAATACCCTTGACTCTTGTTCAACCTTCAATTCAATGCAGCGTTCAACAAGAGTCAAGGGTACACAATGAACACATACTTGAATGCACAGACCGCTTTCAAATTCATCACACGGACTATCAAACAGCTCAAACAGCTGAAACAATGCAGACCCAAATGATAAACAACGTGAATGAAATGAAGAAATGTGGCTTTTTTTAACTTGCGGCAGTCACTTTTCTGGGATACGAATCCTGGTATCGTGATTTGCTGGCCAAAATCAGGATTCGTTTAGGATTCGACGAATCCTAATAGGATTCGATTTTTGGGCAAATCGTACCAGACACGTAGGATTCTGGTTTGCCGGGCTATATGGACGAATCCGATTACTTAGCAATTATCCTATGTATTGAGAAGCATTGTAAAATGTCAATAGTCAAATCATTGTAACCAGGCTATTATCCCTGGAGCGGGAGCCCATATTTTGTAAAGAATCAAGTTGCTTAAGAGTTATAAAAGGCATTGTTGGGAAGAGTCAGTACTATTGTCAGTGTCTATCGGGATGAGGGTATGGTCCTAGTGTTGTTTGTCATTCATTGAAAATCATTGTATTGTGGATCATTGTCCCTGGTACGAGAGTCCATATTTTCTAGTTTATTTTGTCATTATACGGTGGTAGAGTGGTGCTAGGCTGGTGAATGAAGTCACCTTCAGGTTGGGGCCTGTAAACACTTAAAGGTGGTAGGGTGCTAGGGTGAGTTGTGGCTCAATAGGGTGTTGGGGCATCCTTTTAGTTGACTGTTGATAAATCTAGGGCGTTGGGGCGTCATTCTAGTGGGAGTTGGAGAAGAATGCTTTTCTACAGTTCTAGGAAGTTGTAGCTTTCTTTTAAGTTTGGGCTGAAGATTAAGAACTTATTAGAAAAGCATTTGGTGGTTTTTGACCCGGAGGGGGTTTTCTACCTAAAAATCTTGTGCCTACTATCTCTATTTTTCATTGTTGTTTACTGCTCTTACTGAACAATAATAATAATAACTGAAGTTTAACTAATGCTCCGAAAAAGATTAATAAAGTGCTAATTGCTAAGAAATACTGATTCACACCCCCCTCTCAGTATTTCCAATAAAGATGGCATTGTTATCCAGCAAAATGGGTAACCCCATAGGAGGAAAGTTTTTCTTCTACATTGGACAACCAGCTGGTCTGCCAAACAACTAGCAGCCCTTGCCAACCACCATTAGATGATGATATGCCATGTGCTTCTGCTACTTGCATCAACCATGTGCCTCTCACCCCATCTGGCATTAGCACTTGGATGAAGGTGGGCTGCCACTCAAAATTTACTTTGATCATTTTGCTATCAGGTCCTTATACTTGTTTGTTTTTAGGCATTTAGTATGGATAATGGGTGATCTAGAAGATTGACATAATTTGACCATATTCTTGGTCTCTCAACATACCGGGGGTTAATCTTTGACCCTAGTCCAGTGGGACATCCCTTAAGGCCGTTTGGGTTATAGGGGGGGCACTGCATGAGAAGTCATGATTGAGATAGCCCGTTCCATCTTCCCTATATCATACTTAGCACCTTGCATCCCATATACAAGCCCTATATCTCATCTCGATTGTTCAAGTATAACTTGTCATTAGTTTTTGGGGATTTGGCACTCACATGTTCACATACGTTGAGTAGGGCTCAAAAACTTTGCCCTGGGAGGTTTTTTGCAACTAAAAGAAAAAGAATGAGCATATCACAACCATAATAAAATAAAAGAAAGAAAAATCAAGATGCGAAAGATGGCCGTGACATAAAGATTAACATGTGTGCAAAAGCCTAACATGAGCTTTACCTACCTCGTATGGCCATCACCTGGTTCCTAAGCACATGTTGCTCTATTACATCAAAGAAGGAACCCTTGCATTTCCCAACCCCAATAAGCGATAAACTGACTCATCTTAAAGGGGTAATAAAACTTGTACATCATACAAAGTAAGCTCTAAACCCTTGATCTATAAGTGGAAATACAAGGAATAATAAAGAAGAAGTAAAAGGCACACAAGAGGGGTGGAAAAACCAAGGCTGAGGTGGTAACTCATGCATCCATGAATGCTCCCTCCTGACATCTATACACTCAGGATGTGGACACCCCAATCAACTGGTCCCTGTGCCCATGGCACTTGGCCATGAAGCATTCTCCCCTTCATTACCACATTATTATTCACTAACACCTATCAATTGAAGGGTGGTTCAGGGACCAGTTACTTCCCCTTTGGGGTTGGAAGCACCTAATAGGGTTGACCTTTAGCGACCCCTACCTAGGGAGAAAACACCTTTGCAAGATATTGGTGTTGATTTTGGAAGGGGATTGTTGTTTGATGTATTAGATTACCCTTAAAATTCAAATTTGGTTCACTTATATTCATTATTGATCTTAGTCCCTAATGACTGGTTGCTTTCCTTATAATCCATGTTGTTCTTGTTAGGTTGTTTAACATCCCAGGCCTTGGGCACCCACTTGATAGGTGCCGAAGCCCTTCAGAGAAGTACATTGGCCAAAGCAAGTGGAACATTGAGAGTTTGGAGCCTCCTAGCAGCACTAGCATATGACACATGTCCCAGTGTACCTCGGTCCTCTAGGACCCAGGAGGTTGGTCAACTTTGACCTGGGTTTGAGGATTCTTCAGGATGGCACCATTGGACCTAACATGCCCCCAAGATGGCATTGACACAACTTGATAGACAAAAGTTGATTCAGAGCCTAGATGAGCATGGTCTTGCACTGAGAGACTAGGGAGGGCTTGTTGCACTAGAGGAAGCTATAATGCTGGTGAGAAGGACGCCTCATTTAGGAGTTGGAGACTAATGGAGATCACTTTGTGGCTTCACAGTTGGATCTTGGGACCCCAAAGGAGATATTGAGGTGAATTTGAGGGTCAACCCTCAAACCTAGGACCTTATATGCATCTACACCTTCTTGGACCCCTCATCACCCTTAGACATGGCATTTGGAGTATTCATGATAGATGACATCAACATTAGAGAGGTTGCAACTCACATGTGTGGGAAAATTAGGCTTATTTTGGTGTTAGCTAATGGGTTGGTTTGGAACCCAATGTCATTCGGTGATTTAACTTGTTTTTAGGGGCATTATAGACATACTTACTTTCCCTAATCCTCATATAAATAGAGGATAGACATATCTCATTTGTTCATCATCACTTGTGATATTTTCTGCACTCTTAGAGAAACTCAACCTAGCTGAACTATGCTCTTGTATTTTGTGGAGATGTGATCTATGCTGGATTTTTGTTAATGGAGCTATTTCTTAGCTTTGGAGATGTCATTTTGGAGCCATAAAGGACTTGTTTATGCATTCTATTTAATACGTGTTCCTTGTATTTTGTTAAACACGAACATGGCGAAGGCAAAATAGGAAAGATAAACATTAGATTGCTTTTCTTATTGACAATGATACATATTTATAATACATAGGAGTGACCCTTGGTTTCATATTCCAAGTGGTCCCTTGGACTCCTTTTGGCTATTCAGCTTCCACACCAACCCTTAGAGGATTAGGTGTCCAACATTCCCCCCCTTAATCCGAAGGGTTATGTATGAGTCCAAGAAGAGAGTTGTAATACGAAATGTGCAAAAATGCATTGCAACACTAGGCTGAATGTGCTCTCTGAAATGTTGGTATAGAGGGCGGTGTTTTAAGGATGACCACCAACACTGGAATGCTTAGTGCAGTTCCAAAAACTCTTCCAAGTTTGGCATGAAGCTCAGGTCTTCTGCTAGAGGAAGTGCTCTTGATGTTTTGAAGAGGGAAACCTTCAACCATGAAAGGGAGGTTTCACCCCGCATAAAAGGGAGAACCTCAACCTGAAAAGGGAGGTCTCAACCTGTGATGGTTTAAGGATGACCAATAACTCTGGAATGCTTAATGCAATTCCTGGAACTCTTCCAAAATTGGCAAGAAGCTGAAGTCTTCTGCTAGAGGAAGTGTCCCCAATTCTTTGAAGAGGCATCACCAACTGAAGGCATGCTCAGGGGCATCTTTGTCTCTGGCTACAACTCTGAATCTGGTATGGCAGGTTGTGGCTCAGGCTCGCTTGATGTGGCTTTGAAGCTTGTAGATGACCATCATTTCCCCCCTCGCTGTCAGATACAAGGCGAGCTGATGGAGAAAACTCAACTGCAAGACTGTTCAATACTCTAGAACAAGTTCGGACATATGACTGAAATATCTTCGTGGCTGTTTATGCCCATTGCCAAGAAGCGATCCATCCAAGATGAATCTTTGTTCTTGCAGGAGGTTTGTTTCTGAAGCATCTGTTTGAAGAATGACTAGTTTTATGACATTGCTTACATGGATGAAGATCAAAACAATGGTCTTTCATATGGCCAACTCGGTCACAGTGTTGGCATTTCACAATTTGTTGCTGTTGCTGTTGTTGTGGAGGAAGGGCAAAATCTGGAACAGTTGAATGTGAACTGTCATGAAGGAATCCAATACTCTGAAACTGAATGGGCTTTGAGTAATCTGGAATATGAAAGGACACCTCCTTATCATATCCAAGACCTGTTCTATGCTTGTTGTGGACAAGCTCTTCCCAAGGTCTGATGACCGACTTGGGAAGTGCACACTGAATTTCTGCATCTGCGTGTACAACTGCTGCTTCATTGGGTACTAAATCTGAATGAACTTCAACAATATGGGAGTTTATCTCAATGTTCTGAATAGAATGATGCTTACCATGTTGTAGCTCTTCTTGTTGTAGCTTTGTCTCAAGCTGCAAAAACTCAATATTCTCTTGTGCATTTTGGAGACAAATTTTAATATTGGAAGGAGAGGTTTTGTTGATCTTAACCATCTCATCAACTGTGGAATTTATTTAATTATTTAGTAGTTTCAATACATCATCCATTCGATCCATTTCAAACCAATATAATGATGTTATCTTCAACTACAAATTGTCCTATAAAATGATAAATAGCTATAACTATTAGATGAGTAGCAAGATACTAATATCACCAAGTCACTGTAGTAGATAGCGCAGTACCAATTTCAATGCAGCAAATGACTCGCTGCTTTAATGTACTTACTTCTCAAATTATTCAAACTACTCACACTGTGAAAAAGAGAGTCAATCTTTGACTTTCTTTGCGAATGAAATTGTTGACAGTTCTAGTAGAGCCTGGTTTGTGTGATCAAGATACCAGAGACAATCAATTCCAAGGAAGCTGGATCGAACTCTGCAAACTGATTTCTCATCGCTTAACTAAAGCTTCAAAAGAATCAAGTACCTTCACCCAATGTTAAAATCAGGAAAATTCTGAAACGATCAAGAATGTATCTTTAACCCAGTGATTTGTCAATCCCCTTTTTGGAAGGTCAAAACTCAATAATTCTTCAAATTTAACATTTGTTTGCAAAGTAATGGCGTCATTGGTTTCAAATCCTCAACTAGCCATGGCCCCTGGATTTGTCCCCTTGGCAAATGCAGCACAAGGGATACAATTTAGATGCAGAGTGCTTGAGAAAGCAAATGCAAGGGGTCGCTGTTGGTGATTATAGAGCATTCATTACTGCAATTGACGCTCCCAGTATACAACCGTACGCTCAGATTAAATGGTCGGTGCCAACAACTAAAGGCTGTTCAGTAGGCACACAGATAAAACTACAACCAAAGACTAACGGAGGAAAGGATGGGCGTTGCTTCACCGAAATACATGAAATACCGTGTCAAAAACGAATCCCTCATTCCCGGAAGCTGACCTCGCGACAATACCTATATATCATGCTCTCCCTCGTCCCTCACAACCATTATCACTCAGTTATCTTCTTCGACATACCTCTTCACTTCATTTCTGAGTAAGTGAAAAAATCCACTCTATACACTTTCGGTGACACAAATTTGCACTTTCAGAACTCCTACTTTTACATAACATGGCTGGATTCAATACACTTCTCTGCTTCGTTTTCATGCTGGGATTGATGAGCTAAGCCTCTCCGCACGGGCACCAGCACCGTTGCCCATTGCAGCTGCTCCCAATACGTCACCGGTTCAATCTTGTGAGATCTCAAGGAGAAGATGAAGAGAATGCGGTAGGAGACGGTGACAGAGAAGATGTACAGGTACAGGGGCGTTATCTTTGTGGTCTCCGTTCCTCTTCTTCTCATTTCAGTGGGTTACCATATGAAATAAATGCACAAACAAATATTATAGTCGTCTTGCTCAGCGCATGCACCACCTGGCCTCTCATGTCCACGACACATAAAAATGGAACCAACGCAACAACAAATTACAACAGCGCAAACTAACTGAAACTCCACATTATTGAGCGGGAAATGAAGAACACGTTACTATGATAAGAGAATACAGAGGCAAGGTTGAGTCTGAGCTCAGTAATATTTTTGATGGCATTTTACGTCTTCTGGATACACATCTTATCCCGTCATCCACATCTGGTGAGTCCAAGGTATTTTATCTTAAGATGAAGGGTGATTACCAGTGATATCTTGCAGAATTTAAAACTAGTGCTGAGAGGAAGGAAGCTGCTAAGAGCACGTTGCTTGCATACAAGGCAGCCCAGGACATTGCGATTGCAGAGTTGGCTCCAACTCACCCTATCAGATTGGGACTGGCCCTTAACTTTTCTGTATTCTATTATGAGATTTTGAATTCACCAGATTGTGCTTGTACACTTGCCAAGCAGGCCTTTGACGAGGCAATTGCAGAGCTTGATACATTAGGTGAAGAATCTTACAAGGATAGCACTTTGATCATGAAGGTACAAAAATATTGTGTTAGCGTTGACAAGCTGACCAGAATGGCGTTTTTTTTTGAGCAGATTATTACAGAGAAACGGCTGAGTGAAACGACTGAGCACATTCAGAAATGCAGGATAGAAATGGCACAAATAACGCTGAGTGAAGGAGCGTTTCTCTGCGCAGCAATGAAATAGGAGAATATATGGACCAGAAGGTTAGAATTGACTGGAAGTGTGGCAGAGAAGTCACATATACGTTAGGTGAAGGATTGTCAGACCTCAATCAACGCACATGAAGGTTGTCCAACTCAACGTTGAGCTTTAATAGCAGGCAACTTTAATCACAGTTTTCGATGCATTCAACGCACAAATGAAGAGCACCATTTAACACCAATATAGCTCCAAGTCAGCGCATAAATGAATCAATGAGCCACACAAAAAACCGATTTCTTTGTCTATAATAGAGCCTTAATCTTCAGCACATACAATGCACATATTAAGAGTAACAACCATCACAAAAAAGGAACGACCCTTCCGATGCTCAAGGCATTGAATGGATTTTCAGCAGAGATTTGACCGTACCATATTTTAGCACAAACAACAAATATACACCAGCCTTCAAAAAGAACGCACAGGATTCATTAATTGAAATAAAACGACCAACACCCCAGGAGATATATCAACACCAATACATATAAAAAACTATTGGGCCGTGCAGAAAATTAGTGCATAACGTAGCTAATGCACAGACTACGACATTCAATGCACAGATGGATATAACACATAGGGACAACATATAATGGCAAGAAAATAGCTGGAGTTACGGGAGCAAAGAGCGAAATTGGGATCTGTGCTCTGACCGGTGCAGATAGATTCTGGAATATTTTAGACAACGCTCAGGTCTGACAAACACACAGAGAAAGACCACAAAAATTAGTGGCTCAAATATGAGCATGGCAGGATATCATTTGCTCTGATACCATGTTAAACACAAACATGGCGGAGGCAAAATAGGAAAGATAAAGATTAGATTGCTTTTCTTATTCACAATGATACATATTTATAATACATAGGAGTGACCCTTGGTTTCATATTCCAAGTGGTCACTTGGACTCCTTTTAGCTGTTCAGCTTTCACACCAACCCTTAGAGGATTAGGTGTCCAACATATTTGATAAATCTTTATTATTTGTGGCTATTGCATGAAATTGTTGATTACCTAGGGTTTCTATGTGCAAATTTATGGTTGGAAATTATTCTATGGACTCTTGATGATAGTATTGCATGCGTTACCCACTTATAGAATGTGAATGACAATCCCATGGGTGAACCTTTAAACTGTGAAATTTCCACCACCCTAAAGGTTCTATTAACACAATAAATTATTCCGATTACTTATACACATCAAAATTAAATTTTCAGTTGAAAGTAATGAATAGAAACATGAACAACCCCATTCACGAAATTAAAATGTGGCGAAACATACGAGAAACCAATCACACAAATGGCACAAATATTTTTGGACAAATGTCCCTGGGAAAACCCCAAGATGGGGACAACCATTTTTCAGGATGAGGGTTTTATGATTAAATCTTCAACAAATCTGCTAATGAGAAATCACATTTATTGCTTGCCTGATACTAGCAAATTGATCTTCACCCATGCTGATCAAATCGACTAGGAAAACTGCACGGCCTTCCTTTTGCAAACCATACAGTCCTTAGGAAGCGACTCATCCCTTGTACGACCCTCTCTTGGCCCACACATGTGGATTAGAAGAACTTAGCCTCCTTTGGAAAATCACACGACCCCTTCATGGCTCGGAGAAAAATCTCAGCCACCTCTGCAAAAAGATAATTTGGCCAACAGAACCTCCCTCTAAAACTTAGAAGTTGGAAGTCTCTTGGATGAAGAATAAACCCTAGATAAATCCTTTTCAATTATTGTTGTTGAAACCCTCTTGATGTCACTCTGAAAACTCAACCTACAATACTCAACGCAATATTCGTCAATAGTGCCCATCGATTTCCCTTTATAATCTCTCATTCACAAATGAACGACCAAGATTAGAAGTTTTCTTGTCCCAATAAATGGCTAAGATCATAGTATAAACTTTCAAAGCTTCTATAGGCAAATTGACCTTATCTCAACTAATGTCAATTAGTTAACCAATTTTCCTATGTTTTAACTTTGTTAAATTTAAAATCATTAATTAACTTAATTAAAACATTTACCTAGGTGAAACTCAAGAAAAATTGCATGGGCTTGGAGATAATTCATTTCTTTGTGTTCCTAGCCTTAGTGATACCTCTCAAGGTTAGAACACATGTCCGAGCTACAATATTTAACATAAACTAGTTCTCACCATTGACTTTGCTCCTTCCCAAAAGTGATAGTTAGGGTTCGAAACTTAGGGTTTCATGTTCCCTTACTCTTCTGCCAAGGTTTAGCAATCTTTAAACATCCCCTAGACTCCATCACCCAAGGTCAAGGCACTGGCCTTTTGTTGCATGGTTGATCATCTTAAAGTCATCTTAAATTTCACCTTTTCTCCTTTGAACCTCATATTCGACCTCTTAAGGAAATCCACTAGCTAGGGCTAGAGCATCTTTCTCAACTAGTGTTGAAGGTGTTGCTTGGTAGAGGGATTCAACATGTGGAGGTGATGTATTTGCCTCAAAATCAAGTCAATCCCGTGGCTAATTTCTCTACTTTAGGGCAAATATCCCTTGCCCTAGGTAGAGTTTGCCCTAGAAAAGCTCTAGTTTTCCCTAGGCTTCAACTTGGGGCTTTTCTTGGCCTTGCGACCTTAGGCAAACTTATTTACCTTGCCTTTTCTCAAGCCCTAGGTCATTTTGTGCTCTAATTAGGTCTATTGGAGGATGCAAATTTCCCTATTGCGTTAGCAAGGCCTTGTTCTTAGGTAGAGTTGTCCTCTTTGAGCTTACCTTGTCACCTTATTCATTTCCCTTGATATATCCTTTAGGTGACCTACTATAGGGAAGCCTCCCTAATGGTGAAAGTCGACAAAAGAGCAGGAGGTAGTGGCTGCAATGATAGTGGACTACACCTCATATTGTTGTCCCTTGATCTAACTCTTGTGTTGTGAGTCACCCTCACAAGACCTGTTATATTTTGAGGCAACAAGCACAACTGACATATCCTGTTTGATAGGTCAACTTGATGGTCAATCTCAATCTGCAGCCTATGAAAACCTATGTTGCACAAAACTTCTAGAAACCTGACGTACGGGACGTACCCGTACCTGAAAATTTGAAACTGAGTCGAAACTTGACTAAACTTGACCATTATGTAATCATCTATGCGAGTTAATATATACTTGGTTTTCCTTCTAAATTGTCATGTATGGGTCTTATTCCTTGTGTTTTTTCAAGGTAATGTGTTATTCACTTATTTATAAATTTGTTTTTATATATATATAAACATATATGATGTTTCAGCCAATGTTTGCATTTTTGGGAGGTAACGTTTCTAAATCTACCCGTTTTAGAAACTCTGGAACATTTTAGCGCTTCGTGCAACTTAGATGAAAACCAACTTTAAACTGGCCTAAGGGGATGAAAAGAGTGTGCATTGAATGGCAAAGTGTATAATGGAATCGAACAATGATTCCATCCCTTGTAACCATGAAGTGCTCAACATAGAAGGCCATCTCTAGTGTAAGCTGCATGAAGGAGAAATTTGGTGTTGTGCACCTTGTTGTCGCTCAGATTGTACAGGCACCGCGACAACTGCTCAGGGCAGGGGCTGTCATTCTAATCCCCACCCTGAGCAGTTGTCGTGGTGCTTGTACAATCTGAGCGACAACTTTTTTGGCATTGTTGTCGGCAACCATCTTTTTCTCGACGCTTTAACTACATTCTATCATCTTATCATATCTTATTTTCTTCATCTATCAAGTGGCACCACATTTGTGGCACCGTTGCGATCTCTTCATATTTTCATCACTTTATCCATTTTCCTCTTACTAATCCTTTCAATTTGCGCTTTTAGCACCTTGACATTTCAGTTGGTTTCTTGTTTGAGTGGTGACTCCATTGATTCACCTATTCACAAAAGCTTATACTAGAAAGAATCTTGTTTGCTTGGTTAACCCTACTTTCAGAGCTTGGTTAAACAGATTACATTCTAGCGAGCATTCAATTTTTCTCAGACAGGAAGCCTTCCTTGATATCCATCTTACTTCTCCTTGACTAACTTTTCAGTTTTTTGCCTTATGGATTTTGGAGTTAGATTCATGTTCAAGTGGCAACTCCAATTCTTTCATTTCTTATAAGAGTTTCTGCTCGAAGCTCGCTTCTTGTGGATTTCTTGTTTTCCTTGAACAAAGATCTCTCTCTCTCTAACATCCATTGGCTCCCTTACCCTTCAAGCAAGTCACCATGGATGACTTATCCACCCCTTGTCGTTTTACTAACACTGAAGGTTATCCTCATGACCTTTCAGAAAAATAATATGGGATTAAGGATTAATAAAAGTCGTTAAAAGTATGCGAGAGGAGCAAAGAGATCAATTCACTGATATAGAGAATCGCATGAGGAAGTTGCAAGAGAATGAGTTACAACATGATGGTGATCAAGGAATGCCATATTACAGACCTTGTGACGACTTTTATGATGAGTCCACTTGTACCTTTGCAATCAGAATTTGAGATAGTGGAAAGGTAGGAACAAGTGATCAAGGGGATCTTATCAGGGAATTAACTTAGAGGCTTAGAGACATGCAATTTAGTCAAGCTCAGTTGATGAGAACTATGGAGCTTAATTAAGAGAAATTGTTAGGAAATCACTCCAAGGAAATGAAATCCTTGCACACTAGGTGGATGGCTATTGAGAAAAAACATGTTGAAGAGCTAAGCTCCATAAAGGAAAATCATAAGAAAGAAATAAACTCTATTCAGGATAGGGAGGCTAGTCTTCAGAACAAATTATTAGCCATAGAAGAGTAGCATGCTGAGGATCTGAAAACCATGGCCACCATGGAAAGTTATCTGGTCACCATGGAAACAAATCATAAGGAAGAAATTGATTTTATTCAAGAAAATCATAATAAAGTAATAAAGGACATGGAAATCGATTTTCAAAGTCGGTTGTCAGCTTTGGAAGAAAAACATGACAAGGAGCTGAAGGTCATGAAAATTAATCACTCCAATCAGGGAGCCACGATCGATGAAAAGTGTGCTCAAGAGATGGAACCTATGATGTCCAATATGCAGAATCATTTGATTACCATGAAAGCGGATAATGACAAAGTAATACAAGATATGGAAGCTGGTTAGATATGCCTTCAAAATAAGTTGTTAACAATGGAAGAAAAGCAGTTATAGGTAATGAGTGCCATGGAGGTTGACTACTCTGACAAGATAAAGATCATGGAGCGCAATCACATATAGTAAATGAAGGCCTTGTGTTAAAATTGGACAACTAGGTCCAAACTCCATGTTCTGATGCTCAGATTAAGAGGCTAATATTTTTGTTGGATTCCTCTTTCTGAGAGGTGTAAAATCCATATAAAAATAGTCTTAATCCGATGAGCAGAACCTATATTTTGAATTTATTATTCTTAATAAATTATATGTGCAAGGTCAGCCAGTTTTGTAATGTAGGCTCACATGCCCAACAGATGTGTCACACACCCTCATTGATGGATATATATACAGGAAAAGTTGGAGAGAATTTAACACACATCTTCCTCTCTCAACTGACTTGGGTTGACTCATCTACTGGTTGGAGGGTTGTTGTGACACATGCTGGGCTAGCTGACCAAAGGAGACTTTGCTGGTTGAAGCATCCTGTTGACCGCCGAAACGAACACATACATTTTTCTTGTTTCTTATTTGTCTTCTGTAAGATCTGCTTATATGTTCTATCTGCGTTTTGCTTATCTACTTGTATGATTGCTGTGAGAAAAGTGAAATTGCTTTTAGCATAGAACATCTTCAAAACTTTACATGGTATCAGAGCCTAGGTGAAGACAAACTCTATCTATAGCAATCATCATCGAAGAAAATGGATTCCTCTAAGCTTGAATTCAGGGAGAATGACAAGCTGACTGGAAGTGATGACTTCCATGCTCATAAGCTGGACGCGTCTTTTGGAGGAATGATGCGTGTATATATATGGCATAACGATATGCCATTCGATCATCAACGAATCGGCAAGGTCTCTTGACTGTATTTCTAAACAGTTGATGGCGCAATTCTAATGCGCATGATTCGTGCGGTGAATGCGCAGATTAATGTTTGGGATCGGTCGGTTGCACAAGGCGGTTCGGGGATATCTACAGCTGTTCTTTCAAGCGCTCAAGGCAGCAGACGACGGTGCAGATTGAGGGTTGAAAGGCGGACTGAAAGGAACAGGATTCGGGCAGTGGATCGAGTATATGAATGCGCAGTGAGATATATGGTCACGGGCTGCTAAGTTCTGGTTCGACGAAGGTATAATCAGAGTGAACTCGCGTGGGTATTAGCTCTTGATACGGCGTAGAGACTAACGGGTTGTTGGATCGATTAAGCTGTTGGTAGAAGAGTTGTCACGCGGACTGCGAAGGCATATCTGAAGACTGTTACGCTGTCGGGTCTTGGTGAAACGGTCAGGCGTTACCAAGCGGGCTGACGCGTGGACAGAGTTCTGTCATATAACGCCGGATTATATAAGTGTTTTAAAACACTTAGATAATAGCGTTGGAAGACCATATCTACGCGGTAGACTGTGTCGATTCTCAGTGTTCGGGTAGCGACCGAGGATATGGATGCGTAAATGTATCCGAGCGCTGGAAGTTATAGATACAGTCGATTGTCGAATTGGATCAAGCAGATCATCAAACGGGTTGACACGTAGGCAGAGATATCTGATATGTGGACAACAGTGGATGTGTTTATGTGCAGGGTTATGAGAGCGTGGAACGCTCGAATAAACTGCACGAAGATTATGTGACAGATGTCGATGGACTGACAGAGGTCATAAAATAGCGCAGATATACAGAAGACTGCCGCGTGGGTTCCAACCCTCAGTGGAGGCGCAGGAGATTACAGGTGGCAGCGGACTGTTAGATCTCTCCGGAGGGCTGTTACGTGGTGCTGATCTACCAGAGATCAACACGTAGACAGAGGAGTACAACATAACTGCACCGGAATTACATAAGTGCTGGGGCGCTTAGTCAATCACGCAGAAGTTGTACACGTGCCGGGTTTCAGTTTTATGAATTCGGGTAGCTAGTGACGACAACAACAACAACCGAAGGAATGGGAATCGAAGAAATGACAAATCCAAAGGAAAGAGGAAAAGGGACCTCGGTGATGCTCTTAAGTTCTTCGCCTCGTGCAAGAGTATGCCCCAGCAGAGGTTTCTGTGTGATGTCTATAGTCTTAGAATCGCTAGAGAGGTCCTTGATCTGCCGTCTGGCCTCCCTGTTCCTGATGGGCCAGGAGCCTGCCGAATAAAGAATTATAATGAAGATGCCACAGCTGGGCCGTGGCTTCGAGCATTCGGCGTTAAGAAAAAGACGGGATTGAAGTCTTCTCTGGAGTCTGTTATGTGGGAATTCTATGATGCAGTCGGTCGTGGAGAGTTGCTGCCTGAGGATCTGCCGTACCTCACAGCGCGTGTCGGGTTCCGCACCAAGCTGTTGGAGCGGAAGAGTGCTATGGAGAAGCTTAGTAAAGGTGAGGCAATGGGTCGGGCGGTTGTGATGCTCGATGCTCTTGAACAGGCGGCCTCTTCTCCTCTCTATAATGTCATGTCTGGTCTAGCTGCTCATAACCATGAGAAGGAACGCGGTGTGTTCCGGAATTATGTGGTGAGAGCTTCTTCGCAGTGGCGCAAGTTGTGGGATGAGATCAATTCTTGTCCAGTGATGGTTGAGCTGGATTGGAAGAAGTGCGATAGGGAGCGGCCTCCCGAGGACCTTCTTTTCATGATAGATCTGGTCTGTTCGTGTTTTAAGCCTCGTTCTCCGCGCGAGGAGAGGCTCCGTGCTGGTTATAAGGTATGCATGAGGAGGGCCCTTGTTGAACGAAAGTTCATATTGGACTCTGGGTCAGTGTTTTCTGTTCGAGGTATGGTGCCGAGTGGGAGCCTTTGGACTGGATGGATCGATACAGGGCTCAATGCCTTGTACTTGACTCATGTCTTCCAGGACTTGGGTATTCCTCGCTCTCTCTTCTGTCCGAAGTGCGCTAGAGATGATAATCTCACCCCTTTCTTTAGGGACTATGATGACAAGTTTCTTCTGAAAGGGAGGGAGCTGCTGAACGAATATTTCAATGCTGGAATCGAGGAAGAAGAATTTCTGATTCATCGTCCGCCGTTCCATGTGGGCACTGAGCAGGCAGTGTTCCCCCCGGGTCTCGACTTGTCGAAGGGCACGTCGAAAATCATTGGTCAAGCTAAATGGGTGGCTTTTGAGGGGGCGGTCCAAATTAATGAATCCAAGGGATTCTCCCACCGGTGGGAGTATCGCTTCAAGGGGCGTCCCAAGTTTCTGTCTTGTTATTGGTTGAAGGATGGGAGGCCCATACGCCCCACATCTGATTGTCAGGAAAGGTTGTTGTATCCCGAGGGTATCCATAAGAGCTTTGATGAGTATATGGAAGCTGTGATGGCCATGGTGGTCGATAATCCCTTCAATTCCCACACAGTAAATCACATAATGCACAGGTTCCATATCGCAAATGAAATGAAGAGGCAGGTCGCTGGCGGTTGTTCTGCAGAGCAGGTGCTCTTCTATAGTGGTCTACAGGGGGAGTCTGATGAAGTAGCGCCATTTCCTTCGGTGGGTTTTTTTGGAGGCGGAGGGAGGAATATATCCCTCTAGAGGAGGTCCATCCTGAGAAATTCTGGCTCCAGGATTTCTTGCATTTTGCCAGGGGTGTGAGTACACTGTACGTCAGGGACAGTGGGGGGCACATGGATGCATGGATGTTCATGGAGATTTTGCGGGGTGAGCGGACTCTCCATCCTGATCAGGTGGGCAGTGATGTAAATGTGTGGCTCTACAAGATTAAACATGGAGTGCTGAAAAGTTTAAGGCAAGATTTGTTGCCCGTGGCTTCTCTCAAAAGGAAGGAATTGACTATGACGATATATTTGCACCTGTGGCTCGATATACCACCATCCAATCCATCATAGCCCTTGCTGCTACGCAAGGATGGAGTCTTCATCAGATGGATGTCAAGACCGCTTTTCTGCATGGTGCAATAAAGGAAGAGGTGTATGTAGAACAACCTCTGGGATTTGAAGTTCAAGATCGAGACACTTATGTCTGCAGGTTGAAGAAAGCCCTCTATGGGTTAAAGCAAGCACCCAGAGCTTGGTATGAGAGGATGGATAGTTACTTGATGAAGCTGGGCTTCACTCGAAGCAATGCTGATCCAAACCTTTACTTTAAGGTTGAGGAAGGAAAGCCTCTCATTCTAGTGCTGTATGTGGACGACCTCTTCCTGACAGGTGATGACCCTCTCATTCATCAATGTAAGAGGGAGCTTGCTGCTGAGTTCGAGATGAAAGACCTAGGACTGATGCACTATTTCCTAGGCCTGGAGGTCTGGCAGAGACCTGGAGAGATTTTCCTTTCTCAAGGAAAGTATATTGTGAAGCTTCTGGAAAGATTTGGGATGGTGGACTGTAAGTCCGTGTCGACACCAATGGAACTCAACTTTAAGAAGTTGAGTGGCAGCGCTGCAGGGCCTATCTTGGCCAATCCTACTGAGTATCGTCAACTCATAGGAGCTTTGATGTTCTTAGTGAACACCCGTCCGGACATATGTTTTGCAGTGAATACTTTGGGTCAATAGATGGTTGAGCCTCATCATTTTCACTGGGTTGGTGCCAAGAATCTTTTGAGATATCTTCGGGGCACGATAAACCATGGGCTGAGATACACTGCCGGGAGTGTGATACTCCGGGGATATACTGATGCCGATTGGGTTGGCAGTGTGGTGGATCGGAAGAGCACATCTGGATGCTGTTTCAATCTTGGTTCTGCTTCGATCTCATGGATGAGCAGGAAGCAGAAGTCGGTGGCTTTGAGCACCGCGGAGGCCGAATACATTGCGGCTAGTATGGCCTGTTGTGAAGCAGTTTGGTTGAGGAAGCTCTTTAGTGAGCTGTTCCAACATGTGCTAGATACCACTGTAATACTCTGTGATAATCAGAGTGGGATTCGTATGACTGAGAATCCTGTGTTCCACGACCGATCCAAGCATATTGATATCAGGTACCACTTTATCCGGGATATGGTACAGCGAGGCGCCGTAAGGCTCGATCATATAGGAACTGATGAGCAGGTCGTGGATATTCTCACTAAGCCCCTGGGGAAGGTCAAGTTCCTAACCTTCCGTGAGAGTCTTGGTGTCGTGGAAAGACCCTATGATGTGGGTCCTGTTGGACGATGAGCTCTGGGAGCTCTGGGGGGCTTTGGGGATAGCTTCTCGGAGCTATAAGCACTCATAATGCTTCTACCCCACCCTTGTGATTATTGAGCTGGTTCGCCACTCATTTAATCTGTGCCCCGTATGCATCCTACCCATTGAGTTCAGGGCTCATGGGAAGTACCTCTCATTTGGCCAATGAGGTGTGGAAAAGCTAGAGACTATTAGCAAAGACTGATGGACGCATCAGAGATTGCCGTACTCTCTATCTAGGATGGCATGGTCCAACCACTTGATCTGGGATCAAGATTTGTGAGGTCTGGGACCTCTGGACTGATTATGTCAGTCGGGGAATGATGTCTTTGTGACTGACCCACTTTTGTTCTGAAATAAAGAAGCCAGCAAAGCAAGTTTCGGCGGGATGACTCACGATGTTAATTGCACTAATAGATGGAGTTCTCCCTAGTTGAGAGGGAGTGTTAAAATTGGACAACTAGGTCCAAACTCCATGTTCTGATGCTCAGATTAAGAGGCTAATATTTTTGTTGGATTCCTCTTTCTGAGAGGTGTAAAATCCATATAAAAATAGTCTTAATCCGATGAGCAGAACCTATATTTTGAATTTATTATTCTTAATAAATTATATGTGCAAGGTCAGCTAGTTTTGTAATGTAGGCTCACATGCCCAACAGATGTGTCACACACCCTCATTGATGGATATATATACAGGAAAAGTTGGAGAGAATTTAACACACATCTTCCTCTCTCAACTGACTTGGGTTGACTCATCTACTGGTTGGAGGGTTGTTGTGACACATGCTGGGCTAGCTGACCAAAGGAGACTTTGCTGGTTGAAGCATCCTGTTGACCGCCGAAACGAACACATACATTTTTCTTGTTTCTTATTTGTCTTCTGTAAGATCTGCTTATATGTTCTATCTGCATTTTGCTTATCTACTTGTATGATTGCTATGAGAAAAGTGAAATTGCTTTTAGCATAGAACATCTTCAAAACTTTACACCTTGGAAGCTATGCATTTTACTCTTCAAGACAGATTCGTGAAGAGAAAAATCAATCAAGCAAAATTAATAGTAAGACATGCCAAGGAAATGAGTTCCATGCAAAGGAGGTTGGAAGAAATGGAAAAATTACAAAAGTTGCAACCTAATCCAGAGCTTTCAACAAGTCACAGTCTTTCCAACCAGCTGATCCAGGACCCATCTTGTTGTGAGTCTCATGAGGCAGCCACATATCCTGTTTGGATGCAGAATGAAGGAAGACAGGTCACAAAAGTCTTGGGCATTCCAGCCCACCAACTTCGACATTAGGCATATAGATCTACATTAACCACATCATAACCAACATCACGGTCTGCCAAGAAGAAACAAAGAAAACAAAGAAATAAAGGAAAAGTCAGTGCTAAGCTTTCACTATAAAACAATTCTCTGTTCAATCTCTATGGAGTGATCTAGGTGACATTGTTTTGGGCACACCCTGGATGGAAACTCTAGGTTTCTTTATTCTAAATACAAAAAAAAGTTTTGGACATTTTCACACAAAAAGAAAAAAATAACGCTACAAGATGTTACTTTGAAGCCAGATTCAGTGATGCCAGAAGACATACTAGAAATCTCTAAAGTAATTCTTCAAGAAAGTAAAAAATTGATACAAAATATGCAAAAAGAAGTTGACAAAATCATCGCTGACAAGAATGAGGAAAATTACTAACGCAAATTAAGAAGCTTAAGAAGGATAAGAAGTTGTTGGAAAACAAGGGGCAACAACTTGTTGAAAAGAAAACGTCGAAATCTTCTAATGTAGAAATTCAAGTTGAAGAAAAAACGAACATCGATCCAGTTAATATGACAACTCAAGAAGAAGACAAATCAGTGGAAGAAAGACACACTTAAATTTTGCAGTTCATATGATAAACATCTCAAGTGAAGGTTTTGTAACCAACTCAACAACATCATCACTTGAAGTAAATCAAAAAATTTCCACACACTTAGTAAGGGGAAGTCAAACCAAAAAAGTTCCCTATCGACATTCGAATCATGAGAGTAGACAATTCAACAATGCTACGTATCAGGACCATTCAGAACAAAAACAACAAACTGATGTTCCAAAGAATATGGATGTAACCTCAATCTAGTCCTATGATGACGATTCGTTACAAAATTCCAGTGATCAGAATATTCCACAGAAGATTAATCTAGGATGGTCTAATCCTTTCTCCGTGCGACAATTTTATATATCACTCCAAGGATCATATCAATTTGTATCAACGAAGATGACAATTCCGAGATGAGAAGACATTCAAAACAAAAAAAGAGATCAAGCCTTTTCATTAGCAAGCTTCGAGGACAAAGCTTTTTGAAAAGGAAGGCAATGTTATATAAAATATATATAAATAATATAAATGTAAATAAATGAGGATAATTGTAATAATGACTAGTTAATTAGTAATTAGGTTGAAGAGGCATGTCTAAATGAGACACGACTCTCCATGAAGAGACACCTACTTGGTATATAAGCAAGCCTCTCACTCTCATTTGTATCAATCTTATTTACACATTTAATATATAATATTTGTATCCTCATGGATATCTTTATATTCCAAGTCTTCTGGAGTAATTAATTTGAAGGAGGAACTTTGTTCGCTTCATCATTACTTTGGGTTTATTGGTTGTTGCTATCCTAAGCATATTGATAAATCATTTATCTTGCTGGACACATCTTGATATCATACTGGCAGTTGTTCTTATGGTTAAGATTGTCTTTGAATATCATTGTTAAAACTCAAGATTTAATCTTAAGTAAGTACCTAAAACATTGAGCAATCTTAACCTAAGAATCACTCATTCCTTGCATCACATTCCAAGTATAATTGCATTGATAATTTACCTCCAGGCATAAGCTTGGTTGATAGAATCCTAGGGCCACCCTTCTCATCTAGCTTGAGGGGCTTAGCAACTCTTCGGTGGTTAACACAGTGACCTTGTAGTCATCAGAGCCACAATCTCTGCAGCGTTGGGGGCATCGGGTGATATGAGTCTAACAAAAGGTATCATTAATCAAGCCTTTGCTTGCTTCCTATTGGCCTCCTTCCTACAACCTACCTTGGAGCCTAGCGTCAAAATAGTTAAGGGAAGGTCATACTTAGATTAGGCATCTAACTAAAAAATACCAAGGTCTTTGTATCACACCTAGGTCTTAGGATTTGTATTTCATATAGGTTAGTGAAACATCCAAGCAACAGTTGTCCATCCGGTTACTTGGTCTTAATTTTATAATAAGCAAGAGCTTTGATTCCATAAGGCACTAGTCTCATAGTTGAATTTAATCTAATCCTTCAAGATCCTACTAAATTTAACCAAGTAGCTAGGCCACTCAACTATGTCTCCCGGATTGGTTGGTTACCAACTTGTCCTTTGCATTCACATTTCCATAGGGGCTACCCCCCATACCCTGCTGTAGGGAGACAACTAGAATGGAGAAGTCGGGGATCACGGTGACAGCCCCAACCTTAGTCGTTGTCGCAGTTCTTGTACAATTTGAGCGACAACACACCTCTCTAGAAATTCTCGTTGGGCAGAGAGGAATGGACAACTTGTATAAGATGAATACTGGACCTGTTATAACTAGTTGGTCATAGGTAACTTGAGGAAGGGGGCATTATAAGTTGACACTTTGCATGGGATAGGTAGCCTGAGTAAGGGGGCACTATAATTTGACACTTTGCATGTTTGAGGCTCTCACTAGGCAAGGTGGCTCGAAAGAATTATTCAATCAGTTTGGGTGACCGGGAGGAGCAACACAAGTCTTGCTGTCTAAAGGAAACCATGTCTTTGAGAAACAAGGCCAATCATCTCTTTTCAGGATAGTGGAAGAAGGCAGAGGGTCATCCCTATAAATCTATATAAAAACGATGATATGTCTGTTAGATGTCTTAAAACTCAATAATCGTATCTATGAATTATGTTAAGCAAAGAGCTGAAAACTGAACTTTAACTTCAATCCATAAATATACTGATTTTACTAACTAGCCTGCAGCGGAAAATAAGGAACAAGTGAAGACAAACACACCATAAAACTGTGCACAACAAATTTTACCCAGGAATCCCCAATTGGGGAAAACCTGCAAACTTGACATTCTTCTTATTATACTCAGCAAATTCTTCAAGAAAATGATTACAAATATGAGGGAAAACTTCCCTTTTTGCAGCTAATCCTCAGCGCATGTGGTCTGCGCACTTCTCTACAACTCGGCCTCCCTGCATGCGCACTGTCCGAACTCATACATGCCTGTAAGACCGTTCTGCACAGCTGAATGTGGCCCCTGGCTGAGGTATGCGCTGGCTGGAAATGATCTGAAGCTGAATCGGCCTCTCTCTCTGCTCTATTGTGCTGATCTGAAACCCTAGGCGCTGAACTGAACAACCTTCTCTTTTGCTGAGTAGAACACCAAGCTATCTTGTGCATAATGCCCAAGTCTGCGCCCTTTTTCCCTCTTAGAAATTGACCTGGGCCCACCAGTCACACGAAGGGCTGAGATTAAGTCTCCATGGAGGGCTGAGATCGCTTCATTTCTTGACTATAGGAAAATTTAAATTTTCTCAAGTCAAGGAATAATAAAGAAAAATAAATCTGCGCCTTGGTCCCAGTTGTGGGTCCCTCTGCCAAATTTAGTGCACCTGTTAAATTTAGCCGAACCCTTCCTCCTCCAACTCCATTTAGCAATGCCCCTTGGATTTTGTAATAAGCGGGGCACCTGAAAATGATGATTTGTCTAGATTTACAATGGTTGAGAAAATAAACCTCTACTAGCTGAGATGAATCCTAAGGCCATGTAATATTTTATGAGAGATTCTTCGGCGTAAATCACATGAAATTTCATTTGTCGACGCGTTTCGAACCCTCCAGTGTGGTTCATCGTCAGGACAAGTTCACCTGAACAATTGGACTATTGATAATCTGTAATGAATACTCTGCATTGAAGGCTAGCTTGGGGTTGAACGTTTGATAGGGAGAAGCACAAGTAGCCCGGATAAGCTGCTGATTTTCTTAGACAGAATTGAGAATTGTAATTCCAATCTTTTCCTATCTAATATACTCAACAATGGACTTTCTATCTCTGATTCATAAGCAGAAGAAAACCCCTCCTTTGTAGTTTGAGTCTCTATTTATACAAGAATAACAGTGTTGGTTTGGGACAATCATCAACATATGTATAATATATGCAAAAGCAAATGAATAATTTGTGGCCTTCAATGTGATATTACTGTACTGATACATTCTTTTTAGAATATACTTGTATGGCTATTATGATATGGATTGTAGTATGTGGGTGCTTGGTTTTAAAATTGTGGGAAGTTATCTATAATATATTGCTTTTAATTGGCTCAGGAAACATTATCAGGGCTTTATAATGGCCATTGTCATCTTCCCTTCAAAGAACATGATTATGGCAATATGGTAATTGAATGTTCATTATTTGTAATGTGTTCATGGTCAGGGATTGCTTCTGAAATGGTTGTCTTTGTTGGTTGATTCACTGGTACTGAAAATTGCTTGCTCGAGGCATTGTGATGCCCTTATTTTCTAAAACTTACAACGATATACAAGAGATCACGTTTTTCCTTCTGTTTTGTCAGAAACAATATGAGCCTGTTCGAAGAATTGATTTCATTTGTAATATTATAACTCTTTTATGAGAAATTGCATATTGTATTTGCAGCTTCTTACTCCGCTAAAATTTCAGTCTGGAGGTATTCATGATATTACTTTCATTCAAATATAGTATCAGTCCATTATAAGGTTTAATTTGTATCACATGCTTCTATGTACCCTTTTCTTTATCATATGCCTGAATTATGAATGTTGTATCGAAAGAATATCATAGGGGTTTGTGGTTTCATGTGGTATAGTTATACTAGTAACTTATGGGGACGTGATTAAGATTTATAAATGCATGTTATTGCTAGATTAAATTAGCTTGATAAAGTATTTTCTATTTTATGGGTCACATATCTCCTTCCTCTTTCTTGGTATCTGTTTTTGGTATACATCTAATCTGGCATTTATGTTTTGACAGCTTAAATTGCTTGAGAAAAGTGACCCATGTGTTGAAAGAATGGATTTCCTTACTGAGGTAATGGTTTCTACTTTTGAGAAACGACAGTCTCAAAAGGAAGCGATAAATGCTCTCCCTCTTTATCCAAATGAACAAGTCATGTGGGATGAAAGTGTTGTACCCAGCATTAATTACACTGGTGAAGGATGCTTGGCTCTTCCAAAACTTAATCTACAGTTTCTAACTCTCCATGACTACCTCCTGAGGAATTTCAATCTTTTTCGCTTGGAATCGACATATGAAATTCGAGAAGATATCCAAGATGTGTTGCCTCGACTGGCAGCATATATTAATAATGAGGGAGAAACTCGCTTTCGAGGATGGTCTAGGATGGATGTTCCAATCAAGGAGTTCAAAATCACCGAAGTAAAGCAACCAAACATTGGAGAGGTGAAACCATCTGCTGTTACTGCAGAGGTTACATACAGTGTTTCAAGATACACATCACAGATAAGGTATGAATGGAATGGGCTCAAGGAACATGATGTTCTCTTTTTGTTATCTGTACGTCCTTTTTTAGAGCCGCTTAGTGGTGAGGAAGCATCAAAATTAAGTGTCCCAGAAAGGTTTGGGCTCCAGTATGTACGTGGATGTGAAGTCATTGAGATTCGAGATGAGGATGGCAACCTTATGAATGACTTTACAGGAAGGGTGAAGAGAGAGGAGTGGAAACCACCAAAAGGTGAGCTTCGGACTGTTGTGCTTGCCTTAGATACTGCACAGTATCAGATGGATGTCAATGCTATTGCAGAGAAGGATGCAGAAGATATATACAAGACCTTCAATGTTTTGATGAGAAGAAAACCAAAGGAAAACAATTTTAAAGCCATCCTTGAGTCAATTAGGGATCTAATGAATGAAGCCTGTATTGTTCCAGAATGGTTGCATGACATTTTCTTAGGATATGGAAATCCCAGTGCTGCGCAGTGGACCAATATGCCTGATACTCTGGACATTGTCGATTTTAAGGACACATTTCTTGATGCTGATCACCTCAGAGAAAGTTTTCCTGATTATGATGTAAGATTTTGTGACAATTATCTCATCTGTTCTTATCCTCATTATCTTTTCTGCATTTAGCATGGTTTAAAATATTGGCCTTTTGGGGTCCAGAATATTTCTCGAATTCGATGAACTAAGATTCAGTTTTACTATCCATTGATTTGGTAGGTTTCTTTTTTGCATCCGGATGGAGACGTAGACAAATTCCCAAAACCTCCATTCCACATAACACTTCCCAGGACACTGAAGAGTGCTGCCAACCAAGTCATGCCAGGAGCTACCAAGCGAGGGGGTGTAGATGGAGACATTGTGAATAAAATGATGGAGAGCAATGGTAAACGTGAACAGATCATTGTGGAGACATATGTACCTCCAGATCCAGGTCCTTATCCACAGGATCAGCCCAAGAAAAACAATGTCAGGTTCACTCCAGTTCAGGTATGTGTTCTATATTTGGAGTTTGAGTTCCATCGAAATTGTCTTGATACTCAATAGATTTATGTGTCATAGTATTCTCCCCAGGCCATACATCTACCTGCTGCACCCGCATCCTGATGATGGGGAGCATTAGTCACCATGCACTGCAGCATTCAATGTGTGTACGCGTCAGGATACACAGTCTGATGTGCAATGCCCAACAGCGTATATCCCAATGTATACACCATTAAATGGCATTGATGGTTGCTATTGCTTGCCTGCCAATGACCTCCTTTACAGAAGGAAACTTTTGTACTCCTGTACCCATAATTCAAAAAGTTGTGTTTATTTGTGAGTATCTGCATTCACTATTATGCTTTATGTAGTATTCCATATAATATATAAAATTTAGGTATTTTAATGGTTTCTTTTTTTCCCGAGCAATGGTGCATTACTAACAAGTGTAGACGCCTTCCATCAGAGAACTGACATCATAATCTGTAAATGTCAATTACATGATGCAGACTAGAATGAAGCAGCTTTCAATTCACATAATGAATGAATTCTGTTTAATAGTTCACAATTCAAAAGGTCATGACGAAATGTCAATTTTCTGTAGTGTTTTATCAAGTATTAGTCACAGCTGTGTGTTTCTCAGGCTCTATTCATGAAGTGAAGACACATAATATTTTCTTGATTTTATATGATTAACATTCTTTTTCTGCAGATTGGTGCTATCATATCTGGCATTCAACCAGGATTGACAATGGTGGTAGGTCCTCCTGGGACAGGGAAAACAGATACAGCTGTGCAGATTCTGAATGTGTTGTATCACAATTGTCCTTCCCAGAGAACGTTGATAATCACTCACTCTAATCAGGCTTTGAATGATCTCTTTGAAAAGATTATGCAGGTAATGGTCTTTGGATATGATTTCTATTGGAAAAAGCTTATTTCATTGCCATATTATCATAATATGTTTTTGTTTTTGTTTTTAATTTTTTAATTTCTTTCCATGTAATGTATTTCTGAGCAAAATCCACTGGTTACTTCCTGTCATTCTGAGGAGGGTAAACTGGACTTTGTAGAATCTTAAAGCTTTGTCATGTCACTTATGAGAATAGAGGCTAGACCCAACATACAACCACTTGGGCTAGACCCAATTGACTAGAATGTTTTTAGGGAGGCTAAACATACATTTTAGTTTATAGAATAAGAATAGAGAATGTGTTCCTGGCAAGGCACATCTTGCCAAATTTATAGTTTGTTTTGACTTTAATTCAATTATACTTCAGATTTTATTTTCTACGGAGAATTCTCCCTTACCAACTTACATAAAATGCAAAGAACTGTGAAATGGGTTTCCTTGAGAAAATAAATGTGTGATGATTTTATAATTGATTAATTTCCTTGTTTGTTTGTTTGGAAAAAAGCTAGGTGTTCACTTAGTTGGTTCCTCAATAATTCAAATTTGCATTCCCTAAAGCACAACTAACTGGTACAAAGTAAATGTTATATTGTGTTTTCTGTCAATTTTGGTGGTTAAGCACACGGATTTCTTCTTACTTATCTTTTCTCTGGCATAGCCACGTGTATTCTGATGAATTGATAAAAGTTTGAACATTTCTGACTTTTTCTTTTTCTCCCCCGTTTACCACTCCACATCCCCCAACATGTTGAATTTTTGTAGCTATGGTCGCTCTTCATAATTAATATTTTAACCATTGATGTGTTTATAATGTTAAATGTAAATCATGTTCTTCATGCTAGTGTCAACAAGAAAATATTAAGTCATATTCTTCATGTTCTTTTGAAAAGAGAATTTGAATTTTTGGCTCCAAAAGAAGTCAAGTTGGCTCCCTTGTAGTCAAGTCAGCTGTAACGAACAAATGATAATTGTAATAGTGATTAGTTAATTAGTAATTAGGTTGAAGTGGCATGTCCCATTTAGACATGTCTCTTCAACCTAATTACTAGTTAACTAATCACTATTACAATTATCATTTTATATTTAATATATTTTATTCATAACATTGCCTTCCTCTTCAAAAAGCTTTGTCCTCAAAGCTTATTGATGAAAGACTTGATCTCTTTTTCTTGCTTGGAATGTCTTCTTGTCTCGAAACTGTCATCTTCGTCAAAACAAGACGATATGTTGTTCTAAGTGATAAACAAAATTGTTCCACCGAGAATGGATCTGACCATCCTAAATTAATCTTCTGTGGAATCTTGTGGTTACTGGATACTTTGTGTGAATTGTTATCACAAAACTGAATTGTACTGACATTAGTAGTTTTCGGAACATAAGTTTTATGTTCAGAGTGATACAAATTCGTAGATTGATTGAGATGTCTGTGTTTGTGATTTAAATGTAGATAAGGGGCTCTTTTAGTTTCCCTTTCCCTTATCATGTGTGTGGCAATATTCTGATTTACTTCATGTAATGATTTTGTTGAGTTGGGTACAGAACCTTCACTTGGGATGTTGATCGTCTGAACAACGACATCTAAGTGTGTCTTTTCTTCAACTAGCTTGTCTTCTTCTTGAGTTGTGATATTCATTGGGTTAATATTTATTCCTTTCTCTTCAACTTGGACTACTACTTTCGATACTTCTTTCGTGATAAGTTGTTATGAACATAAATTATGTAAAAAATTGTGAACTGGTTCCATAACATTTGGTATTGGAGCTTTGAATTCTAGGGTTTTGCTTCTTCAAACAGGTCATCTTGGCATTTTCGCTATAACTTTTTTTCTACGAGGCTTCAAAAGATGAAATTTTTATCACGTGGCGCTGAAATCTTAGAGAACTTCGTGTAAAAATTTCAGATCTTGGTTCGTTATATTTTTGGAGATATGATTTGAGGAATTTAGGGTTTTTGCGGACTTCAGAATTCTGTCTCAAACATGTGACCTAGGGAAAATCGTCATAACTTTTGTTTCAGGCATCGAATTTGAATTTTGTAAAAAGTGGGTGAAAGTGCACGGATTGTAGTTTTTTGAAGCAAGATGATATGATGCTCTAAGTGAAATATCGACCATTTGTGAAGTTTAAAGAAATTGAAAAAATAATACTCCATCACTTTGGTCGTTTAGTATAAAATATATTAAATCAACATCTTAAAAAAATATAACGTTTAAGGGACGTAACAAAGTTATTTAAATAAAGAAATTATTTAGGAAAAAAGATCATTTTGAAACATAAAGAAGTTTTGAAGCACTAAAGGTAAACAAGTTTGAAGCACAAGGGAAGTTAATAAGTGAAGATTTATAATAATTAAAAGGAAAAAAAAAGAGAAAGCAATCTACTATATATATATATATATATTTAGAAGTTATACTTTATAAAGTAAAGGGAAAATATCAAGTAAGTCATTATGAAAACAAATTTTAAGAGGAAGTTAGTGGAATTAAGCTTATTTGGAAAAAAAAGAAGAGTCTTTAAAAAATAATATTATTACAAATAAAATGAATCATATATATATAAGGAATTATTTAAGGGTTTTATATATAATTAACAAAGGATATTAAAAAAATAAGAAGAAGAAGAAGAAAGAGATAGATAGTTGAGAATCAAAACAGGCAGAATTCCTTGAGGATTGATACCCAAGTCCGAAGGAATAATAAAGTTTTGAAGGTTTTGAAGAAATTTTTTTTTGGGTTTCTTTTCAATATGTCCTTTTTGTTCAGTAGGATATCGTAATTGTCAAGAGTCATTTAGAAATCAAAACATCATCTGCACAAAATGTTACAATTTTTTTACTTTAGTTGAATGTCTAAGTGATACGAAAAAACAGTCATTAGCAAGAGATATGAAACAATTAGTGGCAACGATTGGGCAACAACATACAGATTTTAATAAGGAAATGAAGAAAACGGAATCCAAATTACAAGATAAATGCCCATCATCACCCCTACAAAACGATGTAATCCAATGTACTGACAAATTACAGTTGAAATATCAAAGGAAAGACAAAATAGCCAATCTTCGACAAAACAAGAAAGTGTTTCAACAGGAATATGAAGATCTTGTAGATATACATTACAAACAAGTAATGGAAAGGACGAAGAAATTTCTCGCCTCAAGGACCACGTTGAAAAATTAATTGCACAAGTCAAGAAGACTAAGGTCACAAAGAAGGAACTCAAGCACTTATCAGAATAAGATGAAGAAAATTTACGTTTAAAGAACCTTAATAAAAATTTATTAGACCAAATCAGAGATCTAAAAGATGAAAAGCTTAAAAGTCAAAACATTGAAAATAAGGTTGATAAATCAAAAACCAAAGAACTTTTACATCTGAGAAACCATAATCAAAGTCTACTCACTCAAATTAAGAAACTTAAGGATGGTAAGGAATCATTAAAAGACAAGTTAGAACAATTTACTCAAGAAGAAGTATCGAAATCTCCATTAGTAACAGTCCAAGTTGAAGATAAGGGATTGAATTCTGATCTAGTGAATATCATAACTCAAGAAGAAGGCAAATTGGTTGAAAAAAGATGCACTTAGATGTTGCAGTTCAGATGATAAACACCCCAAGTGAAGGCTCTGTAACCAACTCAAAAACATCATCACCTGAAGTAAATCAAGATATCGCCACGCACATGATAGGGGAAAGACAGACCAAAAGAACCCTTTATCTACATCTGAATCATAGGAACAAATATCTCAATCAATCTGCGAATTCGTATCACTTTGAACATAAACAACAAGCTTATGTTTCTAAGACTACTGATGTCAGTACAATTCAGTCTTGTGATAACTGTTGATTTGGGGTAGCATTGGATGTGCTCTAGCCACGAAAATTGGTGGAGAGGCTAAGACACATGAGATCTCTAATACCTAGAAAGGGTTTGGGCAGGTCTAAACAGTTTGGGAGATATTAAAATAATTAATATTTTTAATGAAGTCCCTAAGTCTAATTGAGGGAAAATAAAATATTAATGTGAATTAATATAAAATTGTGTTAGAATGGTCCAAAAGTCATGGATCAAGCCAGATCTAATCATAGCCGTTGATTAGGGACTTAATCTCGGCCGTTGATTTGTCAACGAGAAAAGTATAAGAGGAGGCTTGAGGGTCATTTGGAGAACACACCAAGATTACGACTTTCTGGGGCTGGGTTTGCTGAGAAAGTTGAGAGAGTGATCGGAATTGCGGTTGACGGGCAGTGAATACAGAAGCAGAGAGGCAGAGATAGTGCCAGGAGGATCAGCGCAGCAGCCGTGAAAGTTGACGCAGAGGGTAGAAGCCGTAACTGCCGGGAACAACCGGAACTGCCGAGAACTGTTGGAATTGCCAGGAAAGCTGACGTAGAGGGCAGAAGAGGCTGATGCAGTCCCTAGAGGTTGACGCTAGGGTTTCTCGTGGGGAAAATTTGGAGCTGAGGAGCTACCGAAGTGTTTATCCGGGGTTTCAGTCGGAGCATCTGTCTCCGAAGGAGAGGTACTACTGCCGAGAGTTTTCTCTATTGAGTATGCCGGATTTGGCACCCAGATTGTATTCTGAAACTGTTTAATAAATCAAACCCTTAGATAGCTGCCCGCATTGGGTTTTTCCGGGGACATTAGTCCAAAAACAACGGTGTCGGTTTTGTCAGTTGATGATTTGTAATGTGTTGAGCATGTACTTGTATTTATTTCCAGTATTTACATGATAAATAACATGTTAATTAACAGAACAAGTAGGTAGGAATAAATCAGTGAAGTGCATGAAGGGTTTCTAACGTGTCAGACTTAGAAATTCCAACAATAACAATTAACATGAAGTATCCAGTAACCACAAGATTCCACATAAGATTAATTGAGGATGGTCAGATTCATTTTCAGTGCAACAATTTTGTTTATCAGTGAGAGCTTCATATCGTCTTGTTTCGACGAAGAGGACAGTTACGAGACATAAGACATTCGAAACGGAAAAAAGAGATCAAGCCTTTCATCAGTAAGCTTTGAGGACAAAGCTTTTTGAGGAGGAAGCCAATGTTATGAATATAATTTATGTAAAAGTAATAAATAAAGATAATAAATAATAATCATAATAATATGTAATTAAATAATAATTAGTTAAACAAATAGGTATGTCTAACGAGACATGACCGTTCATAAAGGGACACCTGCATAGGGTATATAAGCAGGCCCTTAATTTCAATTGTATCACCATTCTTATTCATACATTTTAATATATATTATTGTATCTTCAATGGAGATCTACGTATTACAAGTCTTCTGGAGTATTTAACTTGAAGAACAAACTTTGTTCGTTCCAGTCGAAGTTTGAAACAGTGAGACGTGGCATCTCGTACAACTTCGCTCTACTGAACCAATCCATAATCAAGTCATCGTGGGAGATTTGACATAACTCTTTCTTGAAGAATCCAATCTCGATTAGACTTGTGGGGTTGGAAAGAGGACTCAGAGAGCTACCACAGGAAGAAATTTCAGAACTTGGAGATCTGAAATTACATAGTTACAATCGTTTCAAGATCGAGCTCCTAAAAGCAAGAAAAAGGTGTGTATTTTTTTTTAAAATTACATAACTTTTGTTTGAAAAATCAGTTTGAAGTGATTCAAAGGGCATATTGAAGCATAGATATCATTGTTTGATTTCAAAATGCCTCGAAGCAAGAAAATGGAAACACCTAGTAAGCAACTAGAAAAACTCTACTATGATGCATGAAGAAGAGGAAGAAATGCAACATGATATATCAAAATTATGAGACCAAGTGCAACAAATTTCTCTCTCGCAAAGAGTAACAAAAAATGAAATGGAAGCTAAGATGGATGGTTTGAAGAATGGTTTAAAATCATACATGGAAGGTTTGAAGGATGGATTAAAAGCAGACATGGAAGGTTTGAAGGATGGTTTAAAAGCAAACATGGAAGGTTTGAAGGAAGGTTTGACAAAGTTGCTACAAAAAATGCTTCCTAATGGCGAAAATATATTAAATGAAACTGATGATGAGAACAAAATAAATGTTAATCATGATTTCATAGACTCTAACGTTGGATTGAAGACCCACAATATTCCATAGATCGATATGAGGAAGTTTCATGGCAAGGATCCGGTAACATGGATATTACAGATGGAGCAATATTTTGATCTCCATAATGTGCAACACACACAAAAGGTACACATTGCAACTTTATATTTAGAACCCAATTAATTTGTATGGTATCGATGACTTTGTTTTCGTAAACCACTTGTCACTTGGTCAATTTTACAGAGGAAATGATAGCACATTATGAGGATACAAAGAGCAACACCTTCTTTAACCAATTCATAAATCTCAAACAAAAGGGTTCAATGGTGGATCACATTGAGGAATTCCAAAAATTGAATATAAGGTAAATGATATTCTAGAGGAACATAGGATTGATGTTTTCATAGAGACTTTAAAGGATAACATCCAACATGAGGTTCGCCTTTGGGAACCTAATTCATTGGCGAAGGAATTTAGGTTGGCAGGAAAAATTGAAAGCAAATTTATGGCAACAAGGAAGCCTACCAATCACACCTATAAAGATGGAAGTGTTGCTGCCCCTAGCCTTCCACAACCTACAAGGTTGACACCACAATAATTGGAAGAAAAAAGAGCAAAAGGGCTTTGCTATAGTTGTGATAGCAAATACACTTGTTGTCACACAGACTGTCCAGGCAGCACGACAACGCTCAGACCGGGGCTGTCACCCTGATCCCCGATCTCTCCGTTTGAGCCGTCTTCTAAGGCTAAGGGGGGTAGACCCTATGGGATAAAGGAAGACCAACTGTGGACCAGTTGGGTTGGGAGACACAACAAGGAAATTTAGCACTTGATTGATTTAGAAATTAATGTACCAGTGCCTTATGGATTTAATGATTAAATGATTATTCATTAAATGTTGCAGAAATATGAACCTTGTAAAACAATCATTTATCATCAAAGATCCCGAGCAATACAAGCTATTCAATAAACTCACAATGCTTTAATAATGATCCAACAATTAAATTTCTAAAGATTGAATGCTTTAAACAACCATACAATTTAAATGCTAACCAGTTTCGGATAGTCAATCTCCAGATATAAACATTTAAGCACATTTAACTATACCATAACAGAAAAAGGCTCTAAAAGGAATTTCCAATTTTTAATTAGTCTTTTTTCAAGAATTTTTTATTTTTAAATAATATTTTATATTTTTTTTTATTTTTTATGAGATTTTTTTTTAATAATTTTTTTGATTTTTTTTTTTTTTAAATTCTAAGAATAAAATAAAACAAAACTAAAGTCTAAATTTAAATCTAAATAAATCCTAAAGACTAACCCTTTTTAGTTTTTTTATTTTTTAAATTTTTTATTATGATGTAAAGTTCTTAACTTAAAATCAACATAGAACAAAACTAAAATAAAAAAAATCTAATTCTAAACTAAAACTTTGATTAATCAAAACTTAAATCGGATGAAACTCGAATTTTTAATTCAATTGTTATCAAAAAATTTAAATAAAACAAAAAATGAAATGAAATAAATCTAAAAGCTAAAACAAAATTTACGATTCTAATTAAAATGAAACTATACAGAAATATACATTACCCTATCTTGCATTAAACCATAAATCAAAACGCAGAAAAATAGGAATCGCTGTTGAAAGGAATGAACTGAGCGTATATATATATATATATATATATTTTACTGTTTGCTTGTGTGCGGGTGAGAGCACATCGAATCGAGGTTGCATGCAGGTGGAGAGGGACGATGGGGAAGGTTGTGGGAGAGTCTGAGATGAAGAGGAGACAGTGCAGCGAAAGGGCTTGGATGACTGCGTGTAGAGGCGGGGTTTGGCAATGCGTGGAAGGGCTGCGTGGGGGCTGGCAGTGTACAGGTAGCAGCAAGGGGAAAATCGAGGGTAGTAGCTATGAAACGATGCGTAAAAATGAACGTGGGTGGCTCAGATTTGAGGGAGCTACGTGAGCAAAGAAAAAACTGTGGAGAAGTGAAGGATATGCAAGGTAATATTTCTTGAGTTTTATTGTGTAGGAAATATTGCAAATGGATGAGGGAAATGGTGGTAGATTGAGGATGGCTCGATGCAGATTGAGAGTGAGGCAGAGCAGGACTGCTTGGATTTGACTGCAGGTTGGACAATAGGTGCGATAACAAAGCATCAAGGGTTTTTACACAGTTCGCCCAGAATTTTAATAAAAATGAAACTCCAAGATGCAAACAACATAAAAAAAAAATTCCGATTTTTTTTTTTTTTAAACAGCTGAAAAACTGAAAACGTAGGTAGCAGGATTGGTGGCCCAGAAACTTGATTAAAATCTTCCTGTTTCAGATTGCCTGATGAAACCCTCATGAATTTTCAAAATCTATACATGCAATGATAAAAGCAAAATGCCCAGAAACAAAATAATAATGAAACCTTAAAACCCTAGCTAAATAATTACAATATTCACAAACTTCTGGCTCTTAAATAGCTAGATTTATCGTTATGCCACAAAAATATTTTCAGAATTTTAAAGTTAATGTGAGGTGCTTCAGAAAACCCTTCATGCATCTGTAACAAAAATTCTAATGATAAGCCGGGATTAAAACTGGCTGGGCTCTTTCAGAAAATGCAATCCGGGAGTTGGCTGGTTCAGCCGAGAACTTCCCCTAACGCCCGGTAAACTGATAATTAAGGATATCCTGCACAACTTAAATCAACCGTTCACATAGAGGGAGAAAACAATAGTGAAATTCAGATCAAATGGAGATACCTGCCATTATATTCAGAAATTAAACTATCATTCAAACCCTAGAGATCAGACAAGATACCTGTGCCTAAATCAATATTCATCAAACTATCATCAATGGCTGAAACTAAATTTATGCAGAAAAATAAAACATCTTACAACATTTCCAGAAGAGTAACACTAGCAAGATTTCAACCCCAAAGTCTTTCTTTATTGCACAAAAAATGACTACAAGAGAGCTTTCTTTAGCACACGACTCTAAGGTCGAATGATCTCAAATGACCCCTGACACCCTATTTAAAGGAAAATTTCCCAACGGCTAGTTCGAGTGATTCATGTCAAAATGATCTCGATCGTCGATGAGGATCAAAATTTCTTTTAATCTCATCCCCGAAATTTTAAATGCATTTTAATATATTAAAAATTAAAATTTTGCATCTATTTTCTCAAAACTTTGACTTATTATTATTTTATTTTATTTTTCAATTTTTTATTTATTTTATTTATTTATTTTAATTTAATTTAACTTTTGATTTTTTTATGTATTTTAATTTAATTTAATTTTGATTATTTTTTAATTTTTATTTTTGGATCCTCGAACTTAGCCTTTGGAAAAATCACCTAGGACCTAGGACTTAGGAGTTATGAGGGGATAAAACATTTTCTAACCCTCAAGACACTTTACATCATGACCCTTACAATTTTACATTTCAAGGGGGAAAACCCATTTGACAGACCCTCATAGACCACTCAGTTCTGCGACACAAATATAATCTAGCAGATCAAGAAATTTGTAATAACCTAACCAAATAGTTAGAATTATTTTCAAATTACTTTTACATAGACTCGAAGCACACTAGGATTCCCCTAAGATTCTAATGACAAAATTCATTCTGGCTTTGGGGTTAGGCTGAAGGAAAACTTTGCCGATCATGGATCGGTGAAACAAAAAACCTTCCGGAACAGAGATTATCACTAGAAAACTAGGTTTGCCTAGGCAAATACATACATGACACAAATCTGCTAAGATTATTTACAATTTACACATGCAAACTGAGTTTACAACATAATATGATCGGGCTAATGATGATAGTCGAATGGCACGGACACGTCGATCAGGTGCTATCCCTTTTGCTAAAAAAGGGGGTGTACTGCTATGGGTAGTTGACACGTGGTGGTCAACATCTGGTTCTACTTGGAGACATGTTGCTGCATTGTAGGAATGTGAGAATCCAGAATCTGCATCCACGCAGCACACTACAAAACCTAAGTAGCGTCCATCCAAAAATCATCATATAACATTAAACACAGGAAAGATATAAGCTCTTCATTTATTAACTATCTAGTAACATGAAAAGTAGATCTAATCCTAAAACAGAAATGAAAATGCTGAAAAAAACAAGGAGTAGGGTTAGAAATACAGAGGATGCCCCATGGCATCAGATGTGTTCAATATATTGTATATTGAGCATTTGCCTGCTTTCAGGCAAATCTGTCGGCTGCTTGTCGGATGTGCCATGTCCAATTCTGCATACGGTAGGACTTTCTCCTATCCGAAAATCAAGTTGCTCGCAGCCATTTGATACATCAAATCTTCTTCTCGTTCTCTTTCTTTTGCGTTTTTTCTTTGTGGCAGGCTGTAATACTGATGACGTGAAACTTTCTGCTTCAAAGCTCTCAAATGAAGTATATAAGATATGCGTGACATGTCTTTCTTCATTCTGCATCTGCCTTGTCAAGGATGGTGGATCAATCTCACAGGTGTCTTGAGTTATAACTTGATCTTCTATGACTGGTGGATTAACCACATGAGCATCAACCTGATTATTAATTTCCCTTTTATCTAGGTCACCTTCATTTATCCATTTTTCAATGGAACAAAGGACCTCATAATAAGATGGAGCTCGTTGCAGCAGATAAGGAGGCCTTTGATCTATTGATGTTCCCTGGTTTCTTTCATCCTCTGACCGCTGTTGAAATTTCTGAAACTGTGTTTTAATGGCAGCCATCTGACTAGAGTGTTCAATCTTCATAGCACCGATTTCCTGGCATGGTCTTCTTCCATGGTCAATAACTTATTCTGAAGACATATCTGATTAACTTCCATATCTTTTATTACTTTATCGTCCTTTGCCTTTATGGTCATCCAACAATGCTGCATAGAGTTTATCTCTTTCTTATAATTTTCTTGCATGGTAGCCAACTGATTATTATAATTGAATTCCATGATCGTCATATTTTCCTCTAAGCTTGATAACTTGCTTTGTATAAAATTAATTTCCCTGTCATGATTAGCTTCTATGGTCTCAATTTCGTTAGCATGCTGATTTTTCATGTCGGTTACGTGATCATAGTGTTTAATTTTCATGATCTCCATCTCCTTATTACGTTTTTCCAGGTGGGTGCATAAAGTTCTCACATCATTGGCGTAATTAGTTTGATTGATCTCATATTTTTTACCAGCCGCATTAGTTCTTCTATAATTTGCTTCTGAATTTCCTTTTCATTGATTTCACAATTTGTCCCTGCTTTTCCACTACCTTGGATTTGATCTGCAATGGTACAGGTGGATGGCACACTCTGATATGAAGAATTGTCTTGAAATCTTTCATCGACCGCTGAACCTTTCATAAGATTACTTTCATTTTGTTGCACAATTTTAGGGGAACAAGGTGAGCTATCTGAATAACCATATCTATTTTTAAAAGCATTGACAATGTCTTATAAAGAAGTAAAAGAATCTTCAGGACAATTATTAAACCAATTCAAAGCGTCACCCTCTAAAGAAAGGACAAATAGACGCATTTTGACATCTTCATGATTATATTGAGGAAGTCTACAATATATGATCATTATACGAGTAAACTTGCTTAAATGATTTCTAACAGCGACTGAATCACCACCTGAAAACAAAGGTAATTTAGAAATGGCCACCTTTGGAAAATCATGGAGATCATCGGTAAAATGACATGGTTTAAACGAATAATCCATGATGAATAACGAGGGGCCAAATGGATGATTGAGAGAGATCCTGGTTCAAGAAAATCAAGAGATGAAAGAAGTGGAGTCGCCACTTGAACAATGAATCTAACTCTAGGATCCAAAAAGCAACCAACAAGCAGATATGAGGGAGGCTTCTTGTCTGGGAAAAATAAAAGAAATGGAGTCGCCACCCAAACAAGAAATGAACTGAAGAGTAGTTGCTGATATGACGAAAGATAAGGTGATAAAAAGATCAAAATGATGCCAAAAAATGTTGACTCTGCCAGCTCAAATGAGAGATGAGAAAGATGAAAGAATGATGAATGTCGAATAAACAAAGGACAGAAAAAACTCCTTGCCCGGCAACGGCGCCAAAAAATGTTGTCGTTGCCGGCTGAAATGAAGAGATGAAAATGATGAGGAAATGATGAGAAATGAGAAGATGAATGTCGTTGAAATGCCGAGAATAAAATGTCCCCGGCAACAACGCCAAAAAATGTTGTCGCACAGACTGTCCAGGCAGCGCGACAACGCTCAGATCGGGCGCTGTCACCCTGATCCCCGATCTCTCCGTTTAAGCAGTCTCCCAAGGCTAAGGGGGGTAGACCCTATGGGATAAAGGAAGACCAACTGTGGAAGACCAACTGTGGACCAGTTGTGTTGGGAGACACAGCAAGGCAATTTAGCACTTGATTGATTTAGAAATTAATGTACCAGTGCCTTATGGATTTAATGATTAAATGATTATTTACTAAATGTTGCAGAAATATGAACCTTGTAAAACAATCATTTATCATCAAAGACCCCGAGCAATACAAGCTATTCAATAAACTCACAACGCTTTAATAATGATCCAACAATTAAATTTCTAAAGATTGAATGCTTTAAACAACCATACAATTTGAATGCTAACTAGTTTCGGATAGTTAATCTCCAGATATAAACATTTAAGCACATTTAACTGTACCATAACAGAAAAAAGGCTCTAAAAGGAATTTCCAATTTTTAATTAGTCTTTTTTCAGAATTTTTTTTATTTTTAAATTTTTATTTTTATTTTTTATGAGATTATTTATTTTTTATATTTTTTTTGTTTGTTTGTTTGTTTGTTTTTTTTTTTTTTTTTTAATTCTAAGAATAAAATAAAACAAAACTAAAGTCTAAATTTAAATCTAAATAAATCGTAAAGACTAACCCTTTTTAGCTTTTTTATTTTTTTAATTTTTTATTATGATGTAAAGTTCTTAACTTAAAATCAACATAGAACAAAACTAAAATAAAAAAATTCTAATTCTAAACTAAAACTTAGATTAATCAAAACCTAAATCGATGAAACTCGAATTTTTAATTTCAATTGTTATCAAAAACTTTAAATAAAACAAAAAATGAAATGAAATAAATCTAGAAGCTAAAACAAAATTTACGATTCTAATTAAAACAATAACTATACAGAAATATACATTACCTTATGTTGCATTAAACCATAAATCAAAACGCAGTCAAATCGGAATCACTGTTGAAAGGAATGAACTGAGCGTATATATATATTTTTTAACTGTTTGCTTGTGTGCAGGTGAGAGCACATCGAGGAAGATGGATTGCGTGCAGGCTGTGGGTTGAAGACTGGACAACGGAAAGGGTTTGCAGGTGAATATGCATGAGGAGCAATTCTAATGGAGGTTGAACGCAGGTGGAGAGGGACAATGGGGAAGGCTGCGGGAGAGTCTAAGATGAAGAGGAGACAACGCAGCGAAAGGGCTTGGATGACTGCGTGTAGAGGCAGGGTTTGGCAATGCATGGAAGGGCTGCGTGGGGGCTGGCAATGTACAGGTAGCAGCGAGGGGAAAATCGAGGGTAGTAGCTATGAAACGGTGCGTAAAAACGAACGTGGGTGGCTCAGATTTGAGGGAGTTGCGTGGGCAAAGAAAAAACTGCGGAGAAGTGAAGGATATGCAAGGTAATATTTTCTGAGTTTTATTGTGCAGGCAACGTTGTAAATGGATGAGGGAAATGGCGGCAGATTGAAGATGGCTCGATGCAAAATGAGAGTGAGGCAGAGCAAGACTGCGTGGATTTGACTGTAGGTTGGACAATAGGTGCGATAGCAAAGCATCAAGGGTTTTTACATAGTACGCCTAGAATTTTAATAAAAATGAAACCCCAAGATGCAGACAACATAAAAAAGAAATTTCGATTTTTTTTTTTCTCTCTTGAAACCGCTGAAAAACTGAAAACTTAGGTAGTAGGACTGGTGGCCCAGAAACCTGATTAAAATCCTTCCTGTTTCAGATTTCCTGATGAAACCCTCACGAATTTTCAAAATCTGTACCTGCAATGATAAAAGAAAAATGCCTAGAAACAAAATAATAATGAAACCTTAAAACCCTAGCTAAATAATTACAATATACACAAATTGCAGGCTCTTAAATAGCGAGATTTACTGTTATGCCACAGAAATATTTTCAGAATTTTAAAGTTAATGTGAGGTGCTTCAGAAAACCCTTCATGCATCTGCAACAAAAATTCTAATGATAAGCCCGGGATTAAAACTGGCTGGGTTCTTTCAGAAAACGCAATCAGGGAGTTGGCTGGTTCAGCCGAGAACTTCCCCTAACGCCGGGTAAACTCATAATTAAGGATATCCTGCACAGCTTAAATCAACCATTAACATAGAGGGAGAAAACAACAGTGAAGTTCAGATCAAATGGAGATCCCTGCCATTATATTCAGAAATTAAACTATCATTCAAACCCAGAGATCAGACAATATACCTGTGCCTAAATCAATCTTCATCAAGCTGTCATCAATGGTTGAAACTAAATTTATGCAGAAAAATAAAACATCCTACAACATTTCTAGAAGAGTAACAATAGCAAGATTTCAACCCCAAAGTCTTTCTTTATTGCACAAAAAGTGACTACAAGAGAGCTTTTTTTAACACACGACTCTAAGATCGAATGATCTCAAATGACCCCTGACACCCTATTTAAAGGAAAATTTCCCAACGGCTAGTTCGAGTGATCCATGTCAAAATGATCTCGACCGTCGATGAGGATCAAAATCTCTTCTAATCTCATTCTTCGAAATTTTAAATGCAATTTAATATATTAAAAATTAAAATTTTGCATTTATTTTCTCAAAACTTTGACTTATTATTATTTTATTTTATTTTTCAATTATTTATTTATTTTATTTATTTAATTTAATTTAATTTTTTTATTATTATTTATTTATTTTTTCATTTAATTTAATTTTTTATTATTTTTTAAATTTTATTTTTGGATCCTCGAACTTAGCCTTTGGAAAAATCACCTAGGGCCTAGGACTTAGGACTTATGAGGGGATAAAACATTTTCTAACCCTCAAGACACTCTACATCATGACCCTTACAATTTTACATTTCAAGGGGGAAAACCCATTTGACATAGACACTCATAGACCACCCAGTTCTGCGACACAAATATAATCTAGCAGATCGAGAAATTTGTAATAACCTAACCAAATAGTTAGAATTATTTCCAAATTACTTTTACATAGACTCGAAGCACACTGGGATTCCCCTAAGATTCTAATGACAAAATCCATTTCGGCTTTGGGGTTAGGCTGAAGGAAAACTCTGCCGATCATGGATCGGTTAGACAAAAAACCTTCTGGAACGTAGATTATCATTAGAAAATTAGGTTTGCCTAGGCAAATACATACATGACACAGATCTGCTAAGATTATTTACAATTTACACATGCAGACTAGGTTTACAACATAATATGATCGGGCTAATGATGATAGTCGAATGGCACGGACACGTCGATTAGGTGCTATTCCTTTTGCTAAAAAAGGGGGTGTATTGCTATGGGTAGTTGACACGTAGTGGTCAACAACATTAAAGGTCATAAGTGTGCTGACAAGAAATTATTTTACATAGATTATGAGGAGGAGGAAGAAAAGGAACAAGAAACTTTAAAACAAGAGGATATACACAGGAACCAACCCTAGAGAAAGAACAAATGAATCCGACCATATCTTGTAATGCATTGGCAGGAATCACCACTCCTCAAACTCTCAAGATAGAAGGACATATCAAGAATAAAAAGGTAATAGTGCTGATTGATTTGGGTAGTACCCATAATTTTGTTCATTGTAAGATAGCCAAGGAATTGAATTGCTTTTTATACCCAACACCAGAGTGTCAAGTGATGGTTGCAAATGGAGGAACTATAAATTGCCCTAGAAAGTGCCATAATATCAAGCTAACTATGGGGGAATATGTATTGAATAGTCCAATGCTATCCATTCCAATGGATGGTGCTGATGTTGTATTAGGATTCTAATGGTTACAATTTTTGGGTATGATAACTTTTAATTTTCAAGAACTTTTCTTGAATTTTTTTTGGGAAGGGAAGTAAGTTGAATTATGGGGTATCTAATGGCACGACAAAGCTTCTAAAAAAAGGACAACGAGACGTAATTGCACAATTATATTCACTAGAGGTTCCAACATGGAAATCATCTGTTTCTCCAAATCTCCAAAAAGTCTTGGACAATCATTCCAAGGTATTTGAGGCTCCCGTTGCCCATTGGAGTGGCACCTGTTGATTATATGAAGACTGTTAATTTTTGGTATGTTCTATGCTAGAGCAATTTATTTAAATTTTCACAGTTAGCAATCACATCAGCATTATGATAAACTGCAGATAGAACATAAATATAAAACGCAGAAGACAAGCCAAGACAAGAGGACACAAGATGTGGCGCAAGCCAGGGACAAACCCCACAATGTGTGGGGAAACCCTTTGATCAAATCTTCTTTTATCTTCAAAGTTCAGCAGAGAAAGAGAGAGAGAGAGTACATTTGCAACAGAAGTCAACCCTTTGACTTTCTCTAGATCTAAGCATAGATCATCTCCTATAATGAAGAGATCAGTTGAAGACATTCTGCTTCAAATGATTCTCAAGGTGACTCCTTCACCTATCATCGTGCTGCATCTCGTCCATTTGCTGCACCTTACTGTGTAGCACCATCATGCTGCCCATGATCATCATGCTGCTCATGATCATTGTGCAGCCCACACATCATGTTGTCCATGACCTCATACATTATGCTGCCCATGTGTCTTGATGCTGCCAATTCATTATGTAGTGCTGCATCCAAGTATCACTGAGCTGTTCTCAACATCAAGCTGTCCATGATCATGCTGCCCATGCTCATGATCCTATCCATCATGCTGCTCATGATCTCATTCAACATTGTGTTGCCCATGCCTGTCCCTTAGAAGTTACCACAAAGGTGATCTCTGAATCTTCAACGAGATCAAGATCTTTACAAGAACTAGATCATGACTTTGTCACTGATCATTCTTGACACAACTTCTTCCACTATGCTGAGAATGTAACTATCACTGTCATCACTACAGCAGCACTTGACATTGCTTGAAACCTTTGTCACTAATTCTCATTGTGCTAATATGCAGAGACTAAGGTTGCTTCTTAAGTATCATTGTGATCTCCATTAATCCAAGACAGGGAGAATAGTAAGGGGTCACAGTTCTCAATATCATACTATACTGTGTCTCGCCATTATGCCAAGTCTGTCTTTCTGTTTCATGCCTCTTCAAGTATGCCTAGTTCCTGAGGTGAGAAGGCATTATCATGTCATACGTGATCTGGTCTGCCTGTATCCAAACACTACGATAGCATCTAGATCCTACAGCTATCAGAGGTCTGTACCCTCCTTCCTATAGTGTGGATCACACGAAAGAATTGAGTCGTTGTTTGCGGATACCCTAGCCCACAGTAATGCGTATCTTCTGTTCTGCGGAAACCCTACCCCATTGTAATGCGTAACTTCTGCTCCTTCATCACCCGAAGATTCAGGGACAGATTGTGAGTCTTCAAGAACTGCGCGTAAGTAGTATTCAATTTCTGTGCGTATAGATAACAGCTTATAGAGGATAGTTGCTACGTATATGCTGACAGCGTTCCATATATAATCCAATTGCGGGCTTCTGCGACTAACAACATTCCATATATAACTGCGATGTACATGGATTTTCCAGAGATTAACCAACGTATCAGCATATATATGAAAAGCGTATCAATGTATCATTGAACAACGTATCCATTGTATGTGTCATGACCTTCAGGAACTGCTTACAGATCCGAGAACATTATAGCCTCTATTGACTGCGATTTGACGACTGTGGCACTGTTGACAGTGTATAAGAGTTGTGCGTATGTTACATAGATGAACATGGCTTCATGGTCCTTCATGACTAGCGTTATGGCTGCTGCTCTTCCAGGAGTAGATTCTCACGTTGACTGCGGCTAAGGCACGTCCGAACTGTGGCTAGGGCACAGCAGAACTACGGCTAGATCATCATCTCCACAACGTACAACAGCTAGGGTATCATCCAAGGCCAACGTATTCTTCTTAGTGTCTCTCCTTCACCAATAACCCAAGACGTGGAGAGGAGGAGATCACTTGAAGAATCTGTGTGTAAATGACTTCAAGTCCCTGCCAATTTATACTAAAAAACGGATGATTGAATAGACACGTCGGTTGGGCTTCTAGAGCCTACATAAGAGCTGGTCGGCTTGATAATAATTACATAAACAAAATAAATTCATATCTCCATAAATACTTATCGGAATCGGATGATCTTTGGATCAATCCTACACCTCTCGACGAGAGGGATCCAATAAAATTATCAGCTGCCATAAATAAGCTGACCCACATGGAGTTTTGCCCTAGTTGCCAATTTAACAAAGACTCAATGTCCAAGGATGTATCAAAGGACACTTGTACCATCAAATATCATTAGTCAACAGAGTTTTTAAACTTTATTTCTATTTTTCATCATCTTTCTTGTACCTAGATTCCACACCCTGCTGGTAATTGTAATAAGTGATACTAGTAATGATGAGTTTTGAGTCTGTACACCTTGGAGTGCTTTTTCTATATGGTTAATTATCCTTTTTTTTAGAGGCGGATAATTTTCTAGGTTTTTCTAGTCATTTTTAACACCAAAGCCGAGGTGACGATTTGAAGGTTGAGCCCCTAAGACATTTTAGTGTCTAGAGTCAATGTATATTACCATACTAGATCACACAAAAAATTTTGTGGAATTTGGCTAGGTCTAACTAGGTTTTTTTTAATAATTAAAAATTTCTCGCAAAACGAGATTTTTAAATTATTTTCTATGTAATGATGTAAACAAGTGGTGTTAGGAAATGTCTAGGGCATGTGACTACTCAAAATTCATCTTCAGAGGCCCAACATTATCCTTGGACCCACTATGAGGGTCAAAAAGTGACTTATAGGCCCTCAAAAGCCGATTTTTGTAGTGCCAGTGGCAAAAATGAGGACAAAATTCAATAATTGGAAAAATTCATAATTTTTTTCAAGGTTAAAATAAGTCAAACAAGTGACAAGGCAAATTGAAAGGAAGTCAAAGGCGATGTGGTAGCCATATGGGGCCCACCACATGAAGCACAAGTCAGTGAAAGTTCCAATTGAGAAAGTCAAAGGCAGTCAAATTGTTTCACATTGAGTTCACGAGGTAGCATGAAAAACCACATATGGCTAAGTTCCAGATCAGATTTAAATTAGAGGAATAAAGTTTAAAGATAAAATAAGTGAGAGGGTAATGAACCCCACCTTACTCTCCCATTCTCTATGAATAATCAATATCAAAGGCAGCAAAGACTCCACGTAACCAGTTGAAAGTCCAATGCAACAACAAAAGTGTCTCGAATTATCCACTCAATGGGTAAAAGGCAATTATAAAAATGATTCATGGATATGGTAGTTAAAGGGGGACAAGATTGCCACATGGGACAAACCTTGTCTCCCACTTGTCCCCACATGGGACACTTAGATACAGCATCATACGCAGCCTAGGTGGGCAGCTCTTTCACCACGAGTTTTGCTAAGAGTCAAGTGGGGGACAGACTGCCACATGGGATAGACTTGTCGCCCACTTTGCTAGGCCTATCTTCAGTCTATACGCAACAAATTATGATCTCAGATTACCATAGATTGGACGATCAGTGGAGGATGAGTTAGTTCAACATTTCGCTGAAATGTTAGTCTCCTTTTGAAACTCCACCTTTGGCACGTGTCACACTGCAGTTCAAAGTGAGTACGCAGATCAAAATATCAGCCTTATGTACAATGGTTAAAAGGGTACTTGTCCCCCTAATCTTCACTTATTCTATGTATGCTAGCAGTCAAGATATTCGACCAGCTAGTTAGAGATATTCATAGGCCAACAGAGGTATTTCGTTACAAGAGTTTGAAGATTAGCGACTGCCACTTGGAAACTCAACTTTGCTTTGGGATTGTCAACCTCAGCCATTTGTCATTGCATTGATCATTGGGATTTGATCCCATAGTTCTATTTAAGTGAACCATTGACTCTCATTTGTAATCATGTAATACGAGCTATTGTGCTTGAGGAGACGCTGCGGGATTGTATTCACTACTTGCAATATAATACAACAGTGTTTGGGATAAATCGTGATGGTGTTCCTCTCCTTGCATATGTGGTAAATTCTTGACTTCTTGTTATGCTTCTACTTATTTCATCATGTCATTGTTTCTTTCATGTTTGTTTCAAGTTTTGTTAGTATGCAACTATCTCATATTAGCATAAGAATTACTTATTTGTTTTAGGAAAAGAAATCTTCTAGTGGATGTTATATGTATCTCTAGGAACTCTTTCCACTGCACTTATTTAATTTCATGTGGATTTAATGAGTTGTGGTGAAGTTTTGTAGAGGAATCGTTTTTTGGTCAAGCTTTTTTAAGCGTGAGGGGAATTCTCGAAAGAATCAACCCATTCTTGAAAATTTTTCAAGGAGTACCCGCATGTGTTGACCTCCAAAGTCTCATCTATATCTCATTTTTGTCTTGCAGGGATTCTTTCAAGTTTCTTAAAGCTCTTATTTTTTGCATCAAAATATCAAACTAAAAATAATTTTATTTTTACGTATTGCACTTCATTTATCAATATTTGACTATTTCAAAGAGCTAAGTCATGGCTAGTCAAAGAGGAGAGCTTGCTCATACTCTTTGACCTAGTCTCTTGTAGATTATTTTGTAACATATTTTGTAGTTTTCTTGAGCTAATATTTGTTGTGTTTTTGTAGCCATTTCTAGCTTGTTCTCTTGCAGCTACTTGCGGGATTCATCATCAAAAAACTACTTAGAAGTTTGCATGCAGGACCTCGGGGCTCGAATTTTGTGACTACCTTCGCCTTTAGGCCGAGTTCTTCTTGGACAAGGCCGCGTTCTTCTTGAGGGAGGTCAAGTTTTTTTGGTCATTTCTTTCTCTCTCTTGGTCGTGGCCATAGAGAAGTCTTATCTGTTGATTTGGGGTAGTATCGGATGTGCTCTAGCCAAAAAATTGGTGGAGAGGCTAAAGCACATGAGATCTCCAAGACCTAGAAATGGTTTGGACAGATTGTACCCGGTTTGGGAGATATTAAAATAATTAATATTTTTAATGGAGTTCCTAAGTCTAAACTTAGGAAAAATAAAATATTAATGGGTATTAATATAAAACTGGGTTAGAAGGTTCCAAAAGTCATGGATCAAGCCAAATTAGCCATTGATTAGTTATTTAATCTCGGCCATTGAAGGACCAACAAGAAAAGTATAAGAAGAGGCTTGAGGGTTAGTTGGAGAACACACCAGAGTGATCAGTCATTCATTTTGCTAGAGCGGGGTTGCTAAGCAAAAGTGAATCAATGATAAGTAGCGAGGGGCCGTGAGTACTGGACAGAGAGGCAGAGACAGTATTGAGAGACCAGCGCAGAAGCGGGGAGAGCGAGAGCAACAGCCAGTTCAGGCCACACTGAGCCCAGTAGAGACAACGCAGAGGCCAGAGGGACTGCATCAAATTTCTTTCTTTGCTCCAGTAGTATTGGTGCACAAGAAGGATGGATCATGGCACATGTGTCCGGATTATAGGGAGCTCAACAAGCTCACTATTAAAGATAAATTTTCCATTCCTATCATTGACGAATTATTGGATGAATTACATGGAGCAAGTTACTTTACCAAGTTGGATTTTCGTTTATGATATCATCAAATAAGAATGAAGACTGAAGACATTCCGAAAACAGCCTTTAGAACTCATGAGGGTCATTATGAATTTTTGGTCATGCCTTTTGGCCTTACCAATGCACCTTCTACATTTCAAGGTTTGATGAATTCCATTTTCAAACCCTTAGAAAACTTGTGTTAGTATTTTTTGATGACATAGTAATCTACAACAAGTTTTGGAAGGATCATGTTCAACATGTTGACGGGGTGCTCAAACTATTGGAGGAGAAACAGTTATATGCAAAAACCTCCAAATGTTTCTTTGGAGTACATGAGGTGGAATATTTGGGTGATATTGTATCTAATGAGGGTGTTAAGGTAGACCCTAACAAAATTAAATCCATTAAGGAATGGAAAATCCCCACATCCATAAAGCATCTATGAGGATTTCTCGGGTTGACAAGGTATTATCGCAAGTTTGTTAAGCATTATGGGAGAATAGCAACACCACTAACAACATTACCGAAGAAAGATGCATTTTCTTGGACTCCAAAAGCAACTAAGGCCTTTGAACATCTTAAAGAGGCAATGTTCCAAGCACTTGTCTTAGCTACGCTAAACTCCACAAAAACCTTTATTGTGGAGTGTGATGCCTCCAGAAATGGAATGGGTGTTGTTTTAATGCAAGAGGGAAGACCCATTGCTTTTAAAAGTCGTCCAATCAAAGGAATGTATTTACACAAAGCTATTTATGAGAAAGAAATGTTGGCAATACTACATGCACTTAAGAAATGACGACCTTACCTAATGGGAAGACACTTCAAGGTAAAAACGGATCTTGATAGTCTTAAATACTTTTTAGAACAAAGATTATCTTCAAAAGAACAACCAAAATGGGTCACAAAGATGTTGGGTTATGACTTTGAAATCATTTACAAAAAGGGGAAGCAAAATGTTGTTGTAGATGTACTCTCAAGAAATGATGAGGATGTGGAAGCATTGCTTTGTGCCATTTCTATTATCCAACCAGTGGATAACCAAAGCAAGGGATGAATGGAAGAATGACGAAGAAGTGTGGGCACTCATTCAAAAGTTGCAACAAGATCCCAGTACATCTGATACATTTAGATGGAAAAATGATTCATTATGGTACAGAGATCGCTGATACCTTTGTAAGAATTCCTAACTCAAACAAAAGATTCTTCTTGAATTGCACACCTCTCCATTAGGAGTGTACTCAGGAATTTTAAAAAGTTACCACAGGGTTAAGAAGGAATTTTTTTGGGATGGCCTTAAATTTGATATTCAAAAGTTTGTGGTTGAATTTTGGTTTGCCAACAAAACAAAGTTGAGACAATTAAGACCCCGAGTTTGTTACAACCTTTATCCATTCCAAGTCAACGTTGGGAGGAGGTTTCAATGGATTTTATCACAGGTTTAGCCAAGTTCGAAGGGAAGAGTGTCATCATGGTGGTAGTTGATAGATTTACCAAGTATGCACACATTTGTGCATTAGCTCATCCATTTAAAGTCTGTACAGTTGCTACTGTATTTATGGAAACAATTCAAAAGCTACATGGATACCCAAAGATTATTGTAAGCGACAAAGATTCCATTTTCACTCTAAATTTTTGGGCAAAATTATTTTCTTGTTTGGGTACTCAATTAGCTCATAACTCATCTTATCATCCTCAATCTGATGGACAAACTGAGATGGTGAACAAATGTTGGAAGGGTATCTTCATTGCTTTGTACCTAATAAACATACACTATGTGTCAAGTGGCTATCTCTTACTGAATGGTGGTATAACACTTCCTTCCATACAGCAGCAAAAATGACGTCATTTATGGCACTTTATGGATATCATCCATCGTCCATCACATCATCTTTAAGAGAAAATTCTAAGGTTCAAGCAATGGAAGATCACATGGAGCATCAACAACAAGTTCTCCAAGTCTTAAACGATAACCTCACTTTGGCACATAATAGAAAGAAAGAATAGGTAGATCAATATTCTAGCAAAAGAAGTTTTGTTGTAGGCGACTAGGTATTTTTACGGCTACAACCATACAAACAAATGCCCCTCAAGCAAACTGAACGTACCACCAATTCCATAAGTGTATCATAAGTGCCCGTGGGTGCTTCGTATATGACCATAATTTTCCATTCTCTTCTAGTTTTGCGTTTCGTCGTTGGGATTTGCAAAGAGATGAAGCAGTCCCACCAGGTTAGCTGTTCTTGTTTCGCTGGACTGTCAAGCTCCATGACCCCTGACAAAACAGTGATCGACTTCATATCGGAGAACGTCAATCTTATTCGGGAGGTTCCCCTTACGCCCAATATATTGATAGACTCCATGCATCTCTATGAAGGGAAACACCAACAAGAAATCGAAACTCGAGGGAGTGATGTGCCCTGATAGATGATAGAGACCACAAAAGCAACTATAGAATTGTTTATTGTACACTATGATATTGACTATTCCATGAATAGAGAGATAGGGACTATGAACAGAGATAGGGACTATTCTATTTTATATGCCATGATATGAGCAGCTATGATCTTTGCTTTTATCATTACCCTACCCGATGATAGCTATGATCACTACCTACCGAAATGATATGATTAGATATAATGGATGGATGGTGGATGAAAACTTTAGCTATGATGGATTTTCACTACCGATATTCTTTCGATAGCAGCTAGTCCTTGAAAGATTGATTTGGTCTAGATTGGTTACTTATTACTGATGGATTGATTACTCATTACTTACTTCTTCAATCAGGAGATGAAAGACTCTTCCTCTATCAAGCTACTCTTAGATCTATGTTCAAGCTATTCAAAACCACAGGTGGGAACAATCAGCAGTGGGAACAACAAGTGATAGTAGGTTTACCTTACTATTGATCATCGGTTTCCTGTTTGGATGTGTCTTGCCATAGAGATAGATTTGATAGAGAGCCCCGATAACCTGCATAGAGATAGATTCTTCCTTTAGAGCTCCCAGCAAGCGCAGAGAGGAATTCATAATATTTGTTCACTTGCCTTTGATAAAAAAGATGACGTCTTGGACATAAACTAAAGAAATCTCCTAAAGAAAATAGGAAGAGGAAGTAACCTATAATGGTCGTTGTTATTTGTGTTGTATTACTTGCATCATGAGATGTGGCCTCTCTACCTCTTAAGTATCCATGTGCTTTCCTATCTCAAATCCAACTTATAAGGCCAACAAGGACCAAGTCACAATATATGCTTCATATATAAACCAAAGCTAAGGTTATTACAATCTAGTTTATAGAACCACACACTGCTATTCCCACTTCCCATGACCTGTTCTTGTACATGATGCAAAATGTATTCCAGTTGAGCTCTTCACAGTGATTTCATTACTTACCATGCCTAACCTAAACAGAGAGGATATGGCAAGCAATTATCATGAAACGATGCAGGGTACCTACTAGCTAGTGACTAAAAAAGAGATTGGTTTGGAGTTGATATGAACATGCCCAATCGACCCTAAGTACAGGATCCTGAATAAAGTTGCTCGCTGAGATGGAATCTTTAAAAGTTCAAGTAATTTGACTGTATTATTCCTAATGGAAGATTTCAGTGATAACAAAGACAAACCATAACATTCACAATGAAATTTTATTCAGTAAGGAACATGTAAATAGAAATTTCTCATAAACACCCAAATGGCCAAATTTTATTAATCAAATATGCCGGAGTACAAAGAAGTTGGATGAGATGCACCTTGGCTTGCACAAGGCAAGCTACAAGCCTCAGGTGGATGATACAAAAGTGCTAAGTTGCTGTGCTTCTTACTGCTCCCAGAATACTGCGTTGTCCCCTCCAAACTGCAATTCTGGCTGACTTCAGGCTTTGATTTACGCTCTCAAAACAACCCAGAAATTTCTGCAACTTTGGGGATGTACTCCTCTCCAAAAACCTAGAGAAACCCAGAAAGGGTTTTGCTTGGTTTTGAACTGCCAATTTCGACCCCTTGGGGATTGACCCTCCTCCAAAACTGGTACTCACTGCTTGTAAATGAAACTGCTATAACTTGCTGCCACACAGCTGGGAAACCTCCCCAAATCAGACTCCCAACAATCTCTTCACAACTCAGCTCCCTAATCCTCCGGTTATGCCTCCAACCAGGGGACCCCTCTAGTGACTGCGCAGTCCTAAGTGAGGATGACGCAGGCTCTTCAATCAGCGGCTCGATTTGGGTGTTTGCCTGTATTTCTTGCTACAAATTCGCCTCTACGAAATGGCAACTCGATGTGGATAAGGGAAGCCCTCCTAGGGTGGCACTCGAAGTCCACCGAAGAGAGGGATGAGCTTCACTCCTTGGGAAGCTCTTGTGCTGAAAAACACTTGTAGCTTAGCTAAACAACTAAAGCAACATTGAAATTCTCAAATGATCAAAAGCCTCAAATGTTGCTCACTTCGTCCTATTTATGCTTGCTCCCTTGGGCCACACGTGGGTCCCATGAAATATTTCGATCCCCACTTAGGAAAATCGAATTGCCTTCATGGGGTGCGTATTTTTGGGTGGGTTCCTAATCCACTAAAAGCACATCGGCCCCCTTTCTCGTAAGTTCTCCCATCAAATTTGCCTAAAGCATAAAATAACAAAATTGCCAAAATTGATTTTCTCCTCATCTTGGGAAAATTATTAGGAAGGGAGATTATAGTCCCCCCTTCCCGTATGTTACTTGTCCCCAAGCAACTGCAAAATTGGATGCTGCAAGATTTGTTCACTTTCCAATGTGGCATCCTCTCTTGGCAAATCCTTCCATTTGACTAGGTACTCCCTGATCACCCTATTCCTCAACTTCTTCTCCCGAGTCTCCATTATGATCTTAGTGTCAACACCAAGCGCCCCTCATCATCGCGCCCCTCATCATCCAATGGAGGCAACTCAACCACTGCTGTAATGTGCTGCTCCAATGCCTTTTTCAGGCATGAAACGTGGAACACATTGTGAATCCGACTCTCCTTAGGTAGCTCTAACTCGTAGACCACCTCTCCCACCTTCCGGACCACCTTGTACGACCCATAAAACCGTGGGCCAAGCTTCTCTAATCCTTTCTGCTTGAGCGAAGATTGCTTGTATGGATGTAGGCGTAAGTAGACCATGTCCCCTACCTCAAAGTGTCTCTCCACCCTATGTTTATCAACATATACCTTTTGCTGATTTTGGGCCACCTGCAAGTTGTTCTTGAGAGCTCGGAGAATCTCCTGGCTCTCTTGAACCCAATCCTTTGCCCGTGGGGCCTTGCTATCTCCAAACACCATGTCAGAAAAAGAAAGTGCATCATACCCATAAAGTTGTCGGAAAAGGGCCCTGCTATCTCCAAACACCATGTCAGAAAAAGAAAGTGCATCATACCCATAAAGTTGTCAGAAAGGGGTCATACTGATGGACATGTGATAAGTCGTGTTGTAGCAAAACTCCCCGAGGTGTAGCCACTTGACCCATGCTCTCTGCTGTCCAGTCATGTAGTTGCGCAAGTACCCTTCCAGCCACTTGTTCACGATCTTTGTCTGCTCGTTGGTTTGGGGATGATAGCTAATGCTGGGTGTAAGTTCTGTACCCACCAACCGGAACAACTCCTACCAAAAATCCCCCATAAATCTGTTGTCCCTCTCACTCACAATGGTCTTAGGGAGACCATGCAACTGGAAAACCTCCCGAAAGAATAACTTAGCCACTTGGGAAGTCGAAGATCTGGATGAAATAGCAAAGAAGTGGGCGAACTTGGTCAGTCTGTTGACCACCACATAAATGAAGTCCCCCCCCTGTGTTGCTGGAAGTCCTGTGATGAAATCCATGGATACACACTCCAACTTCCTCTTCGGAATGGGGAGCGGTTGTAGCAAACCGGTCGGGTGACTCAGCTCCACCTTGTTCCTCTAGCAATCCACACACTCTCTCACATGTTTTAGCACATCCCCTTTAAGTCCCTGCCAGGAGAACCTCTCGCTGACAACATGGTATGTCTTGAGGAAACTTAGGTGCCCTACTAGCGGAGAATCATGGGTTGCCTGCATGATCCTCTCCTTTAGTTGAGAGCCTGGCACTAGATAGATCCGGTCCTTGTAGTAGATGACATTGTCCATCACTCGGAATCGGTCATCTCGGTGCAGGCCATCCAAAACGTTGCAGGCTTGCCTATCCTTTGAGTACTCAACCAATAGTTGAGCCTTTCAATCCTGTGTGACATCCATCAAAGATAGAGCTGCAGGTCTCCTAGAGAGGGCATCAGCTACCACGTTGTGTTTTCCCTTCACGTACTCTATCTCAAAGTCGTAAGCCTGGAGCTTACTCAACCATTTCTGTTGCCTCTCGTCTAAGGATTGCTACTCAAGGAGGAAGCGAAGACTATTGTGATCCGTCTTCACTTTGAATCGGTTTCCCACTAAGTACTATTTGAATTTGGCCAGCACATGCATCACTTCCAACATCTCCTTGTCGTACACAGAGTACAACCGCTCGTGAGGCTGCAATTTCCTGCTCTCAAATGCAATAGGATGGCCCCCCTGTGTCAAAACAACCCCAATCCCTTCACTGGACGCATCACACTCTAGCACAAATGGCCACGTGAAATCTGGCAAGGCTAAGACCAGACAACTGCTCATGACCCCCTTGAGGCGCGTGAAGGCCTCCTCTACCACCTGCGTCCACACAAAAGCTCCCCTCTTTGTCAAATCCATAAGAGGTGCTGCAAGCTGTGAGAACCCTCTCACAAATCTCCGGTAGTACGTACAAATGCCCAGGAAACCCCTCAGCTCTGTCACGTTCCTGGGTGTGGGCCAATCTAGAATTGCCCGAATCTTCTCCTGATGCACCTTCACTCCATCCTCCCCAATCACATGCCCTAAGTAAAACATCTCTGTTAGCCCAAACTCACATTTGGACAACTTCACATACAATTCTTGCTCCTCAAGAATGTGGAGCACCTCCTCCAAATGCTGAAGATGCTCCTCCCAGGTTGTGCTGTAAATGAGTATGTCGTCGAAGAAGACTAGAACAAAACGTCTCAGTTGTCTACGGAACACATGATTCATACAGGACTAGAATGTGGCTGGAGCATTGGTTAGCCCAAAGGGCATCATCAAGAATTCAAAGTGTTCGTAATGGCAGCAAAAAGCATTCTTCGGGATATCCTGCTCCCTCATGCGAATCTGATGGTACCCTGAGCGCAGATCTATCTTAGAGAAGTATTTAGCTCCCCTAAGCTCATCCATCAACTCATCTATGTGCGGAATGGGGTACCTGTTCTTCAAGGTCTTCTTATTGAGAGCCCAGTAGTTTATGCACATGCGCAACATCCCATCTTTCTTCTTCACCAGCACCACGGAAGAAGCAAATGGAGTTGAACTAGGCCTGAGATGCCCAACCTCAACAACTCCTGAATTGCCTGCCCTATCTCATCCTTATAGGCCTTCGAGTGCCTATAAGGGGTGGTGATGACTGCGTTCACCCCCTCTAGCTCAATGGTGTGCTCAACTCCACGGTCTGGCGGTCGACCTGGTGGGACATCCCCAAAAACCCCCTGGTGCTTCTCCAACAGGGCTAGTATATTTGGATGTATGACCTGTGTCTTTGTCCCCAACTCCGAAATCCGTAGCTCAACTGCCCACTCCACATCTCCATGGCGCAAATCTGCCTCCATCCGATGGGCTGAAGCTGTCTGAGGGGGATAAGAGTGCATACCCCTCAGTATTACTGGCTTCCCATCAGACCTTGGAATTCCATCTCGAGCTTCTGCTAATCAGTCTTGACCTTCCCCAATGCATACAACCACTGGACACCCAACACCACATTGGTGTCTGGGAAATCAACCATGAAGAAATGGTCGGTGAGTGAGTAGTTCCCCATCTTCAAGGTCAATTCGGGTATGTACTTGGTACACTGCATGGTCCGGTCTTTGGGTACCAAAACTGAGAACCCCTCGAATGTAGCTGTCTGGATGCCCCTACACTCCACCATATGGGCATCAATGAAATTGTGGGTGGCCCCATTGTCTATCGGGACTGACACATGTTGTCCTTGTACAGTCCCCTTGATCTTGAGTGTCAAATACTTCGAAACACCCCGAAGTGAAGCCAGGACTCCTCTGGTTGGGGCAAACAAGCCTCCTCTAAGTGGTGGTGGTGGTGGCCCTCCTAATGATGGCACCCTCATCTTCCGGCTCTTCTCCTGCCTCAACTTCCTCCTCCTCAAGCTCATTATCCGAGAACACCTCGATGAAATGGGCTTTGCCCTTGGTGCACTTGTGCCGTGGTGCCCAAGGCTCCTGGCACGTGAAGCACAACCTCCTCCTGCTGAGGTCCCTCCTCGTGTCATCGTCCAACTGGCTACATCCTCCATCTCTTTGTGGTGGCCTCACATGTTTGTTCCCCGATGGGGCTATGGGTTTTGCGGGAACGAAAGCCCAGTTCTTGGGCACCGCATCAATCATGTTCCGGTTCCTAGAAATGGCATCATGTAGCGATGTGGGCTTGTAAGCCCTCAACCAACCACATAGAGGCTCAACAATCCCCTCGACAAAAAACATGATCAGCCGTGCCTCCGAAATATCTGTCACCATCACTGCAAGTCTCTGGAACTCCGTAATATAGACCTCTGCGCTGCCAGTCTGTCTCAAGTGGGCCAGCTCTTAGAAGTGTAGCTCTAGATCCTTCCTTTCAAACCTCTCCAACAATCTCTCGGTGAACTCTGTATAAGTGGTGATGTGAAGGTGTCGCAACATGATCAGCCCATGATACCACCACTCCTGGGCATCACCCTCCAAGTGAAGGGTGGCAAAGCGTATGGCATCAGCGTCCCTCATGGGATTCAGGTGAAAGTATGTATCAAGTTTTTGGATCCACGCCCTAGCTGAGCTCTTTGCTGATCCATCGAAATGTGGGAGTGTGATCTTCCCCGATAGCTTCCGCACACCTTTGTTGGATGCTCCTCCCCTATAATGGCCTCCAACCCATTAGCGCGCCTCTCTTTGAGGTGGATGTACTCTCCAAAAGACATCAACCTCTTGATCCAGCCATCCAGCCCCACATATTCATCAATGTCTGATGCGACAAAATGTACCAAATCCGCAACTGGGTCCGGCTCTCTCTTTGGCTCAACCTCTTCCATGAAATGAGGCATTGTGGGCAGTTAGCTTGCCCACGTTTTGGGGTGCGTGGAGGCTAATAGGTACAATAGCCTCCTCCCGCTCTGGAACCCCCTTCACCTTGAGGTTCTCCCTCCGACCTTCCACCCATCTGTAGGCCCATCACCTGCTGCATCATGTCCATCATCAATTGCCCTTGCCTCATCATCTGTTGGTTGGTCCTCAGCAACACCTCTAAGACCTGATCCGTGTTCCTCTGTCTGGGCTGCTCATTCTCTTCTCGGTTCTCCATCCGGCCTCTGATGTTTTCCACTTTAGTGTATGAAAATGGGTCTGACCCCTCTGCTCTACCTCGACCCTTGCCTCTGCCTCTAGCACGACCTCTCTGGAAAACTAGTCCTTGGTATCTCGGTGGCATCACCCGCTCTTGTTTCCCACTTTGGCCAAGAACATGCTCTGATACCACTGTAACATTCCTAATGGAAGATTTCAGTGATAACAAAGACAAACTATAGCATTCACAATGAAATTTTATTCAATAAGGAACATGCAAACAAAGATTTCTCATAAACATCCAAATGGCCAAATTTTATTAATCAAATATGCCGGAGTACAAGGAAGTTGGATGAGATGCACTTGGGATTGCACAAGGCAAGCTACAAGCCTTAGGTGGATGATACAAAAGTGCTAAGCTGTTGTGCTTCTTGCTGCTCCCAGAATACTGCGCTGTCCCCTCCAAACTACAATTTTGGTTGACTTCAGGTTCTGATTTACCCCCTAAAAACAACCCAAAAATTTCTGCAACTCTAGCGATGTACTCCTCTCCAAAAACCCAGAAAAACCCAGAAAGGTTTTGCCTGGTTTTGACCTGCCAATTTCGATCCCTTGGGGATTGGCCCTCCTCCAACACTGGTACCCACTGCCTGTAACTGAAATTGTTGTAACTTGCTGCCACACAGCTGGGAAACCTCCCCAAATCAGACTCCCAACAATCTCTCCACAACTCATCTCCCTAATCCTCTGGTTAAGCCTCCAACCAAGTTACCCCCTCTAGTGACTGCGCAGTCCTGAGTGAGGATGATGCAGGCTCTTCAATCAGCAGCTCGAACTGGGTGTTTGCCTAGCTTTCCTGCTGCAAATTCGCCTCTACGAAATGGCAACTCCATGTGGATAGGGGAAGCCCTCCTAGGGTGGCACTCGAAGTTCACCGAAGAGAGGCATGAGCTTCACTCCTTGGGAAGCTCTTGTGCTGAACAACACTTGTAGCTTAGCTAAACAACTAAAGCAACAATGAAATTCTCAAATGATCAAAAGCCCCAAATGTTGCTCACTTCCTCCTATTTATGCTTGCTCCCTTGGGCCCCACATGGGTCCCATCAAATATTTCGATCCCCACTTAGGAAAATCGAATTGCCTTCATGGGGTGCGTATTTTTGGGTGGGTGAGTGGTCCCCACAAACCACTAAAAGCATATCGATCCCCTTTCTCCTAAGTTCTCCCATCAAATTTGCCTAAAGCCAAAAATAACAAAATTGCCAAAATTGATTTTCTCCTCACCTTGGGAAAATTATTAGGACGTGATATTACAAGGACAAACATTTTAATGCTATTTATCCATGCGGCTTAATCCATGTTTAAACCAGATTTGTATCTTTTGGCGGAAACTTGCTTATTTTGACTTTGACTTTTACCCTTCCTTTGATATGTATAGCCCTTATTCTTTGCAAGTTCTAGATATCTTTCCTGAGTTGGTTTCTCACCATATGCCTGAGTAATGGGGTCCTTTTCTTCACCAAAGGTGTTTATTGCGAAGGCTGAAGAAATCATATTGGTGCATCGACTCTCATTTGACTCACCTTGACTTGCATTATTATTTTGTTGATTTCTACTTTCCTCTAAGATCCTTCTAGCAAAGGCACATGTACTTTCTTCATGAAAATTGTCACAAGGTTTGCAGAAGGGAATAGACTCATCAACCATGTTGGTAGACTCAAGTGGTGTAGGAGGCCTTTGATCATTTGAGGAATTCCTTCTTGGCCATTGATTGTTGTTGTTACCCTTGTTATTATTATTGTTCCAGGGAGGCATGCTCTGCATTTGTATCCTGGTATTCCTTTCCATCTGTATTAGTTGATTATGCATGTCACTTATTTGCTTGGCATGCTTAATTTCCATTTCTTTAACCAATCGGGTTAATTCCTTTACTGTTTCTGACTCTTCTTTAACTTTAATTGGACCTCTTTCATAACCAGGGATTTCTGATTTTTGAGCAACAAGCAAAATAACAGGGTGAGCACATCTTATCTCATACTGCACTTCTACATGATAAGCCTCAAGGTATGTTTCTAATACTGTCTTGTTAGGAGGCTTATAATCCTGAGTCATATCCTTTAACAATTTGTTGAACCTCTGGTTAAATTCTACCATCGTTTCATTTTCTTTCTTCTTAATGGTATTGAATTCCTTTACCAAGTATTTTCCTTCCCTCCTATCCCCATATTTGTCTCTGAATGTGTTGAGGAGGGTTCCCAGAGAGTCAAAGGAATTATCAGCCTTGTCATGGAACCAGTCAAGTGCACTACTTTCCAATGATAAGACAAAATAGTTTCATCTTGATATCTTCATGGTTATAATCCACAGAATGAGCTTATCTATGGAGGAACACACTAAACTTCTTTATATGCTCTTCGGCATTGATAGCATTATTTCCTTAAAAAATTGGCAGTCTGTTCATAGTTGACTCATTTGGTAGATCATGTGGCTACCCCTGGATGTTGGTGAAGTTGCAAGGCCCATAGAAGTCACCCATGATATCTTGATTTGGAGGATTGATGAAAAGCAGATGGAGGTCAAGGAGAGCTTCCTGTCTGAGAAAATTTAAATGATCTCTAGAGTGTAACTTGTTTAACTGAGCTCTTAGAACCTTTTCAGGATTGGGAGCGGGATTAACCAGGCTACCGGGATTCCTTCTAGAGTACGTTCTAGTGAATGGATGAATAAGTGGAGTCGCGACCCAAATAGGAAACCAACTTAAATGTCTAGGTGCTAATGGTGTGAATGAACAAGATGAGAAGATTAGTGAGAGGACGAAAGATAAAGTGATGAAGATATGAAGAATGATGGAATAGAAGGCGCCAAAAAATGTGGCATTGGCGGGATAAATGGAAACATGGAGTATGATTAGAAGATTATGAGAAATTGTCGTAAACCCCGACAACAAGACAAACTTGCTGGGAAGGTTACATTTAGAGTAGGCATATAGCCTAAACTAACTAAGATCCTTGCACTTCACGTAGATTTTAGGACTTGCATTTCATCTAGGTTAGTTAAGCATTTAAGCAACAGGTGTCCATCCGGCCACTTGGTTTTAATTTATAATAAGCAAGAATTGTGACTCCATTAAGGCACTGGTCGCATTACTTGAAAATCTAATCTAATTAATAAATCTTTCTCTAATTTAACCAAGTGTCTAGGCCACTCATCTGTGTCTCTCAGGCAAGTTGGTCCCCAACTTGTCTTCCTTCACTTCATCTCATAAGGACTAACCCTCCATATCTTGCTGTTGGGAGACAACTAGAACAGAGTGGGCAAGGATCAGAGTGACAACCTTTGCCCTGAGCGGTTGTCGCAGGTGCCTGTACAATTCGAGCAACAACATGCCCCATTGGTGAATAAACATGACTCTTAACCCCACGTCAACCACTACAAATACAAGTCAAGCTCACCTCATTTTTGCATCACAACACAACACGCATTTCTCCTTCTGATTGGTTCACATAGCATCTGAGGCAACTTCTTCTCCACACATGTGAGAGACGCTTCTGGGCATCTTTTGTTTTTTGCATTGAATCCTTCTGCAACTGACATTGACCAACATTGACTGAAGTGATTTTGGCACTGTTTTGCTGTGATTTTTGTGCGGATATTTCTGTTTGGACAGACCGCACATTTTGGCACAGGAACTAAGTTTTTTGGTGAGATTTGACCTATGTTGACCATAGGGTATGGGCTCAGGTTGACTGCAGATTTGACTGGTGTTTACTCTCTCCTTTGATTGCTGAATTCTGGATTGTTTGGCATCATTTTGATATCTCTTAAGGCCACATTAACTGGGCTTCTTGACCGAAAGTTTGGAGAACATTTGACTGGATTTTGACCACTGTTGACTTCTTTGGTTAGGGCAAGTTGACTGCTGTTGAGAGACTTCAGAATTGCAGATTTGATAGAGATAGATTTGGATCAGTTTGGGCTTCTTGTTTTGGCATTGATTCTGGTTGATCATCTTTCTTTGGATAGTCAAAGTTTTTACTTTGGCTTTGTCATCACTGTACAAAATTGGATTTTTTCTCTCTAGTAAACATTTGATATTAATCAATAAGGATTGGTGGGATTTCGCCCCTTGTGGGGTTTTGCCCTGGCATTAGCCTAAATCTATGTGTTCATTGTCTTGGCTTGTATTCTTGCGCATATTGTTGTGGATGTTCTATCTACAGTTACTGTTAATGGCGAATGCTTATTGATTTCAATTGGAATCTCAAGTGGAATTATTATTGGGCTAATAAGACATTGAAGTAATGGTTGCAAGCATAGAACATACCATAAAAATTAACACTATACAAGAGTTCATCCAAGGTTAAGATACCCAAGAGAAAAGGTTTGTGAATGATATACTACTAAAGTATAAACCGTCAAGTAATCCCTTAGTTGATGAATGACTTCTAGGGTTCCCACTTGGTATAATAGCTAGGGCATCAAATAAAATAAGATTGCCTGTTGGAATTCGTTCAAAACTTGAGGATGCCTAGAGGAGAGACTAAAGAACAATCCTATCTGGACGAAATTCAAAACACACTCTCTTAGAGGATTTCACACCAAGCCCTAGAGGGCCCTCCCTATCCTTGAAGGGATGAAGAAAAGAGAGAGAAAGAGGTGAAATAAGAATGATTTTTCAATAAGAAGATGATCACCAAGGATTTAGACCAGTGCCTATCAATTGGGAGAAATGGAGTCAAGAATTACTTTGATTCGATAATTTTGCTCTTCAAGGAGACGTAAAGTAACTTCACGAACCCTAAAGGAGGCAACTTTAAGATTTTATCTTTCGCTGACAATAATTGATGGAGTTTCAAGGATGCAATACACAAGATTAACCTCTAGCAATACTTCCAATAACTTTAATGTTTTCACAAATTTGCATTAAACTAGGACACATTAAAGATCATGAAATGACATTCCATACATTAGTCATTATATCAACATAAAATATAGCATCAAAAAGTACTTACAAGATAATGAGCATATATCCATCCATCAACATTGCAAAAACAAGCTCCAAGGAAAGATAAAGAAGATTTCCAAATGTCAAAATGCATCCAAATTTCGTCCAACAATTTCAGGTTTGAATTTCTCAAGAAGAGATATCAAAAGGCAAGTGATGATGCTCCAATACAAATGAGGCCTCTCTTATTTATATGAGGTTCCTGAAGTTCGATTTAGCCTAACTAAGCCTAATTAAGCCCCTAATAATATTTGAATGTGTAAAATAACATCCCTTTGGTGACAAGCCCACCAAATAGCTACTAAAGTGAATAGTAAGCCATCCCAAGAGGGGGCCGAAATAGTGCAAAATGGAGTAGGAAAGGCTATTGGAAGGCCAAGATGAGTCCTCAACGTGCCTTGACGAACAAGAGGGCTCCATGAATGATGATCAAGGGGGTGGCCCGTTGATTTCCAAGCAAAACATCATATGGTGCTTCCAAATGCCTATGGGGCACAAGCAATGGTCTCATGGGTCTCCAAATGGCTCAAGATCATGTCGATGCTCCATCGACGAGGGATAGAAGATGACACATTCCCTCCCATGTCTCTCCGGATGAGACATAACCTTCTTAGGGCCATGGATCAGTTGCGAAGTGGCGGGTATAATGTGTGGCCAACTGGGCAACATGGTCCAAGTGCATCATCAGCCTCATATGGTTGGGGTATGAACAAGCAACGTGTTGACCACTACTGGTCAACTACCCATGCAGTACACCTCTTTTCTGTTGGCAGAGAAGGGTAGCTCCTGAGCGACATGTCCGTGCCAGCCTACAGTCATCGACAGCTTGATCTTTCCTGTTGTAAACCCAGTCTGCATGTTTGAATTGTAAATAATCTAAGCAGATCAGAGTCATGTATGTAAAGTTGCCTAGGTGGACCTAACTTTCTAATGACGATCTGCGTCCCGGGAGGTTTTTAGTCTCATCGATCCATGGATCGGCAGAGTTTTCCTTCAAACCCAACCCCAAAGCCGGGATGCATTTCGTTATTAGGACTTTAGGAGAATCCTAGCGTGTTAATCTGCTAGATTATAGTTGTGTCGCAGATCTGGGTGGTCTATGAGGGTCTATGTTAAAGTGGGTTCGTCCCCTTAAGATGTAAATTGTAAAAGTCATGATGTAATGTGTCTTGAGGGTTGAGAAATGTTTAAATCCCCTCGTGAGTCCTAGGTCCTAGGTCCTAGGGGATGTTTCCAACGGTTTGGTTCAAATGATCCATTTAGAAAATAAATAAAATATTAAAATAAAATTAAAAAAAATAAATAAATAAATAAAAAAAAAAAAAAAAAATAATAATAATAATAATAAAAAATTCATAAAACAAAGCAAAAACCCTAAATAATAAAATAATAATATTTTTTGTGAACACATGCAAAATATCATTTTTAAATAAAATCGACGGATGAGATCAAGAGATGTCTTGATCCTCATCAACGGTCGAGATCAGTTCTACATGGATCACCCAAAACTAGCCGTTGGGATCATTTCCTTCTTATAGGGTCTTAGGGGGTCATTTTACAGTTTGATCTGATCTGTGAGTCTGTACTGAAAGCTCTCTTGTAATCTGATTTCTGATTAATAAAGAAGACTTTGGGGTTCAAACTGGCTGGTGTTACTCTCTGGAATTGCTGTGAGATGTTTGCTTTTCTGCATATTTCAGTTTTCAGCAGTTAAAATCGCTGGTTTTTGTCAGAGCATTGTGAGTACAGGTATCTTGCTCACGTGTTAGGGTTTGAATGTTGTGAGGTTTCTGGAATAATGGCAGGTATCTCCATTATTCCTTGAATTCTAGCAGCATTTCTTGCCCTCTTTGCTGATGTTTGCTTGAGGTGTGCAGGAAACCTTTAGGTGCAGGGTAATTGTGGGCGTTTGGGGAAGTTCTGGGCTGAACCAGCCGACTCCCACAGGCTTTTCTGTGCAGAGCCCAGCTGATTGTGCCCCGGGTTAATCTGTTAAAGTTTATTTCATGTTTTTTTTACATTGAGAAAATTCTCTTTCTGCTCACAGTAAAGTTCAAATTTTTCTGATATTTCAAAAGTATTACTGCAATCATGGTTAAATCTGGCTGTTCTAGAGCTGTAAAATTTTGATTTTAGGTAATTTTGAAGGGTTTTACTCCAAAATTTTGTGGATATCTGCTAGAGTTCTTTTTCTGCAGGATATATGTCATCAGGTGATGTTGCAGTTCAATTTTAGTGATCAGGTCGTGGGTTAAGCGTGTTATTTTCCACTGCATAGATTGATTTAGCAAAGACCAAGTGAGCAGCGTGAGTTGCTTTCCGACTGCTGCTGAAAACACATTGTGCTAAAGTGAGAATCAAGCGTGAAAGGGTGCATTTTGCATGTTTCAGATCATCCCAGGTATTTACAAGACTCTGCCATCCTTTTAAAACTGCAAGCACACAACCAAAAAATGATGGAGAGGTTTCTGAAACACGTAGCTTGATAAGGTTTGTTTTCGATTTGATAAAATTGTGATTCGATTTCTGGTGTAACGTATTGGCACATTTTCCTTCTGGTGAAAGTCGTGAGTGGTTCCCAAAGCCCTGCTGTCATTTTCCGCAAATCTTTTGTCTGACATTCGCCATACCTTTTCTTGTTGTTTGGCTGTGCATACGTTGGCTCTTTATTTTTCTTCTGTTTGAGCCAGCGTTCATTAATCCGTGGCTCGGGCTGTCACATTGGATTGCCTGGAATATGTATTGAAGTTTCACTTTCATTTTTCTGTCTCTCGTCCAGTTTTGCCCTGCCGTCATCACTGTATCGGTCACCAGATCTTCAACGAAATTTCAAAATCGTTTCCCTTACGATTGCTGTCGACTGTGTTTTGGATGCATTGGGTGGTTGAGCCTTGCGTTTTTTTTGCTGTAGCCGCGTTGATTGTGGATCAAACCCGTCCGTTGTCTCATCCCCAGCCCTGTTCTTCTTCTTTCCTGCGTTTGTCTCGCCTTTGTCTGAGCTGCGTCTTCCCCTGAGCCATTTTTCCGTTCCCTTTTGTGTGCCCAGGCCTGAAATACGCCTCTTCTGGCTGCCATTCCCTGCACGTTACCTCCGCCGTCGAAGAACTGACTGTCGTATCACTGCAGCATCGTTATGATCAGTTTCTAATTCGTTTTATGTGCTTTGGTTATGCGTAGATGATAAGCGTATTTAGGGTTAGGTTATAGAACTTTAGATCTCTTTCATTTAGATTTTAAAATTTGTATTTTAAATGAAATAAAACATAAAAAAAAAGAGTGGGTAGCATATGGTTTACGATTAAATTTTAATTGATTTCATTTGTTTTAGTTTAGCATAGGTTAGTTTAGTTATAATTTAGTTTTTTTTTATTAATTTTTTTAAATTTTAGATTTTAAATTCCATTTTTAAAAGTAGTTCCCTTTTTAGATTTTTAAAAAAAAAAAAAAAAAAAAAAAAAAAAAAAAAATTAGAATTTTAGATTTTAGATTTTAAATTTTTCTTTAGTATAGAAATTTTCTTCTTTTTAAAAAAAAAAAAATAAAAAATAAAAAAATAAATAAATAAATTTAAAAAAGCATAAAAATTTCTTTTCTGTGGAGAATTGTTCTTACCACCTTCAGTTGTTCATCATCGTATATCTTTCGTGTTGTGGCCTGAATACAAAATTGATATCCGGTTTCTCTGTTGTTTGAAGCAATTTATTTTCTCTTAGTTTGCTGGATATCGTTATTCGAAGAGCGTTGTGGTTTTACTAAATATTTAAAGCATTGCTCTCCTTATCTGATGATTGCTGTCCGTGGTTCATGTTCCTATATCATCTAGCTAGTAATCATTTAGATCCTTTAAGGCACTGGTCTATCAAATCAATAAAACCATTTTAGTGCATCTCGTCTCCCGGCCCAACTGTTTGGCAGTTGGCCTTCATCTTTCCTCAGGGTCTACCCCCCTTAGCCGTGGGAGACAGGCTTAAACGGAGAGACCGGGGATCAGAGTGACAGCCCCCGGTCTGAGCGTTGTCGTGTCAGTTTGCGCGACAACACAACGTAATGGTGCTGAAGAAGCCCATGGTGTGGCAATCAATGCTCTGCAATGCTGGAGGCCCATGGCTCTCGGTGCTCACCCTACAAGTGGCATTATGACCCTTTAGAGGGCTTGGATCCCTTGTAGGAAGACCAAGTCCAAGATGAAGACCCACCTGCAATGTTGTTTAAGATCGAATGCGTTTCCTGACCTTCCAATACAATAATTCATTAGTATAATTGAGTACATAAGCTTGCTAATCAAAGGCATAAATGGGCACTTCATAGTGACATTCCCTTCTAAATGGGCTTTGGACATGTACTAATGTTACCTTCCTCGAAAAGGGAGTTAATGAAGGACCCTATTAGGTGGTTCAACCTCCAAGGGAGTGACAGGTCCATGGTACATCCTTCAAAGGGTCGGTGTCATGTGAAATAGTTATGGAATGGAGTGGGGACAGAAGGGAAGGCTCCAAGCCACATGCCATGGTACAAGGGTAGCTATAATAGAGGAAGCCCATACCTTGGGTGTATAAGTGTAGGAGGTAGCAGTCGTGGTACATGAGTTACCTCGACTGTTGGTTTTCATCCCTTCTTCATATGCCTTTTGCCTTTTATTGTTTTTTCTTCTTTTTACTACTTGGGGCTCAGTGGCATGAGAGCATGATGTGTAACATGTAGCAATGAATACCCCCTTAAGGTTGGGCAATTCATTGCCCACCAGGGGTTGGGACAGTCATGGGTTCCTTAATAATGTAGGGGGCATTCATAGGAGCCTTAGGAACCAGGGTGATGGCCATAGTAATACGGGGTAGAGCTCATGTTTGGCTTTTGCCCAAGTGCTAAATTCTTTTGTTCCGACCATCTTTTGCATTTTGTGGTACATTTCCTGTTGTATGTGGCAAAATTATGCTTTTGTCTTTCTTTTCAGCTGCATCAATCTCTGGGGCATCTTTCCAGGCCTGAACCAAGGTGTGGACAAGGGGAGGGGGTGGCTAACACTTTGTGGACCTAGATGGGAAAATGTGAAAAAGGGCTTGTAATGAGCGGAGGGGAGTGCGATATATGGTGTTGGGAAGCGGTACCATGCAACTAAAATCATGCTTTCCCATGTAGTGCCACTCCTAAAGCTAATAGCTCATAGAGGAGATTCCATGGGATTAGGATCCGCTGAAGGTTAGTTTTTGTAGCATCAGATGTGTTCTAGCCATGAAATTTGGTGGAGAGGCTTGAATACATGTATTCTCCAAAACCCAGAAATCGTTTCTGGAAATTCCACCTAGAGACGACTTGATTAAAATAATTAACCTTTTTTTAATGATTCCTAAGTCTAAACTTAGGAAAACTGATTAATTAAAGGGTATTAGTTAAGTGATGGTGAGAATCTTTTAGAAGAAGACATGGATCGAGTTTTAGTTAATCTTAGCCATTGATTATGTTTTAATCTTGGCCGTTGATGTCTCAACGAGAGGTTATAAGAAGAAATTCGATGGGGGTTGGAGAACACACTTGGAGCCACCAACAATTCGAATTTACTGGCAGATTGAACTCCTGAGTAGCAGCGCTGAGTTGCTAGAGACAGCTAGTGAGCTCGAAGCAGTGAGAGAGGGGCAGGGATACTAATGCCGGAGGGAGATTTTCTAGTCCGATGAGTGCATAGTAGAGAGGCAGTGCAGTGCTTCAGAGGGGAATCTGTATTCTGTTGGGAAGAACCAGTGATTCAGTGCCAGAAGTCGGAGTGGGAGCCCGGAGGCCAGGGGAATCGATCTTCCAGACAACAACTGATCAATTAGCGAGAGAGACACTGGTCCGAGTTGTGGGGTGCAACATTGCGTAGGTTGACGCAAAGACAACAAATAGCAGCTCATCTTGACCCAGGGTCAGTGTCGTATCGCCAGTGGGAGTGAGGTTTTCCTCACTAGACTCTTTGTATGGATTGCTAGATTTGAGTATCCATAGTTTTGTACTCAGATTTACTACTGCATAATAATAAAACCCTCAACTGCTGCATCGGTTTTCCCAAGTTGGGTTTTTCCGGGGACATTGGTCCAAAAATAACTGTGTACTTATGTGTGTGTGCATCTATTCTTCCAACGTTATTTTTCTTTCACAATATTTTATTTGTGAAGGCTGCAATGTATTAGTTTCGATATTTACCGTAGAACATAGTAAATAATTTGTTCAGTTTATTTAACAAATAGAAGAAACGTAATTAGTTGGTGCAGTAGGATTCCAGAATTTTCACATGGTATTAGAGCGCTGATAGAAGCTAGAGAGCTTAGTTGCAGAAGGGAAGAGGAATTTCGAAACTCTGCGTAGGCAACAGTTCGAAACCCTCAGAGGCAGCGTAGTCCTTGCCTAGGAGGGTCAATTTTTTAAGAAAGTGTATTTCTCCTAGAGAGTCGACAGAGAAAAATTTTCCAGATCAAAGATTACTAGAGGCAGAGGGAGCAACGATATTTTTCTTGCAGATCAGATCTTCAGCTGGGACGCAGTTATTTTGCAACAGTTTGCTAGTGCAAAATAGCATCAGGAGGAAGGAAGAGCACACACTGAGGGAATTCTTTCCTCAGGGAACTTCTAGCCCAAAAGTTCGATTTTTCCTAGCAGAGCAACAATAGTTGTGAGCAGATTTGCCCACTCCAACAAGGAGTGCGTAGAGCCAGTCAACAGCTGCATAGAGGAGAAGAGGAGGAATTTGACATTCTTCAGAGATGGCATCAGCAGGGTTGAGAGATCAATATCGTTTGGAGGGAGCCTCCAACTATTTTATCTAGAAGGCAAGAATTTCCTGTCTTCTAGATGAATACGATCTCAAAACTTACATCGATAGTGTGGTAGATGTACCTGCAGATGCAGATTCGCTAAAGGCCTACAAGAAGGAGATGACAAAAGCAAAGAGGCTGATTCTCGATGGGGTTCGAGATCACGTGGTATCTCACATAGCTGGCAAAGATACTGCCCGACAAATGTGGGAGGCACTTGCTACACTATACGAGGGATCTTCCGAGCAACGAAAGATGTATCTTGAGGAGAAGCTGAGATGCACAAGGATGCAGAAAGGGGAGTGCATAGACCCCTTCCTCACTAGGCTTCAGGATGTCCGAGACCATTTGTCTACAGTGGGGTCAACGCCCCAATCTACAGAAGTGGTGCGGTTAGCTCTTAGTAACGTTTCCGAAGAATGGTAGATCTTCGTCCAGAGTATTTTGGGCAGAGAAAAGTTGCCAGATTGGGATCGAATGTGGGTTGATCTACAACAAGAGGAGATGAGGCGAGATTTGGTGAAGACCACCATCACTGGCACCAGCAACAACAGTGGGACAAAGCAAGTAAAGGAAGAGGAGAATGTGGCCCTCGCATCAAAGGGGCAGCAGGAGCAAGGCAGGAGGAAGACGTTTCCAAGATCAAATGCTTCAGATTTGGCTTAGGATTAATTAAATTTCTGGCTTAGGATTTTAATTAATTTTTGGCCAGAAAATTTAATTAATTAACCTATGAGGGGATAAATTATTTTTCCAACCCTCAGGGCACTTTACATCATAATTTTCATATTTTTACATCTCAAGGGGGAAAACGCATTTGTAATAGACCCTCATAGACTACCCATTTCTGCAACACAAATATAATCCAACAGACCAAGCAATCTGTAATAAAATAACCTAACCAAATAGTTAGAATTATTCCCAAATCACTTTTACATAGAATCGATCTAGAAAATTAGGATTCGCCTAAGATTCCAGTGACAAAATCCATTCCAGCTTTGGGGTAAGATTGAAGGAAAACTTTGCCGACCATCTGAGAATGGATCGGTGAGACAAAAAACCTCTTAGAATGCAGATCGTAACCAGAAAGTAGGTTTACCTAGGCAATTACATACATGACACGGATCTGCTGAGATTATTTATATTATACACATGCATAAAGAGTTTACATAATATCTTGGAATTGAAACTGATGATGATAGTTCTATGGCACAAACACATTGATCAGGCCCTATCCCTTTTGCGAAAAAAAGGGGATGTATTGCTGTGGGTCGTTGACAAGTAGTGGTCAACATCTAGCTCTACTTGGGGACACATTGCTGCACCAGAGGAATGTGAGAATTCAGAATCTGCATCCACGCAACATACAATATGACATAAGTAGTGTCCATCCAAAACCATCATATAACATTAAGCACAGGAAATATATAAGCTCTTCATTTATTAACTAGTCTAACAACATGAAAAACACATCTAACTACAAAATGAAATACTGAAATAACAGGGTATAAGGTTAGGAATACAATACAAAGATGCCCCATGGCATCAGATGTGTTCAATATAGTGCATACTGAGCATTTGCTTGCTTTCAGGCAAATCTGTCGGCTGTTTCTCAGATGTGCCATGTCCAATCCTGCACACGGTAGGACTTTTTCCTATCCGAAAATCAAGCTGCTTGCGGCCATCAGATGCATCAAACCGCTTTCTCATTCTCTTTCTCTTGCGCTTTTTCTTTGTGGCAGGCTGTATCACTGGTGATGTGGAACTTTTTGCTTCAAAACTCTCTGATGAAGTATGTAAGATATGCATGACATGTCTTTCTTCATTCTGTATCTGCTTTGTCAAGAATGATGGATCAGTCTCATAGGTGTCATGAGTTATAACTTGATCTTTTATGACTCGTGGATTAACCATGTGAGCATCAACCTGATTCCTATTAATTTCCATTTTATCTCGGTCACCTTCAATTAGTCACTTTTCAATGGAACAAATGACATCTTCATGATAAGGTGGAGCTTGCTGCAGTAGACAAGGAGGCCTATGATCTGTTGACATTTCCTTGTTTCTTTCATCCTCTGATCGATGCTGAAATTTTTGTACCTGTATTGTTATGGCATCCATTTGGTTAGAGTGTTCAACCTTTATAGCACTGAATTCCTTGGCATGGTTTTCCTACATGGTCATTAACTTATTCTGAAGACATATCTGACCAACTTCCATATCTTTTATTACTTTGTCATTATCTGCTTTTATGGTCATCAAGCAATTTTGCATACAACTCATTTCTCTGTCATGATTAACTTTCATGGTTTCCATTTCCTTAACATGTTTTTCTCTCATGACAAGTGAATAGTTTTGCATGGAAGTCCTTTCTTTCTGCATGTCGGTCCTCATAGCCTCCATATTCTGAGCACACTTTTCTACTACAATGGCTACATGATCAGAATGTTTAATTTTCATGATTTCCATCTCCTTATCACGTTTTTCCAACTGGGCGTACAAAGTTCTCATATCCTGGGCGTAATCAACTACCAATTTTTCTTGACTAAGCTCCATTTCTTTTACTAGCTGGGTTTGACTGAACTGCACATCTTTAACCAACTGCTTTAGTTCTTCTAGAAGATGCTTATCATTTTCCCTTTCATTGTCAACACTGATTTGACAACTTGTTCCTGCTTTTCCACTATCATGGATTCGCTTTGCAATGGTACAAGTGGATTCATCATTCTGATATGGAAAATTGTTTTGAAATATTTCATTGACAGTTGGATCTTTTACAAGATAACTTTCATCATGTTGCATAGTATTAGGGGCACAAGGTGAACCACCTTGATCTCCATATCTATCTTCAAAAGCATTGATGATGTCTTGTAAAGAAGTGAAAGAATCTTCAGGACAATTATGAAACCAATTTAAAGCATCACCCTCTAAAGAAAAGGCAAATAGACGCATCTTGACATCTTCATGTTTATATTGGGAAGAACTACAATATCTGATTATTGTATGAGTAACCTTGGATAGATGCTTTCTAGCAGCGGCTGAATCACCACCTGAGAACAAAGGTAATTTTTGAATGGCCTCTTTCGGCATATCATGGAGAAAGTTAGTAAAATGACACGAGGTAAACAACTCATCGATGATGACTTGCTTAAAGGGATAAGGAGGGACCAAATGGATGCTAGAGAGAGACCCTTGCGCAAGAAAATCAAGCGATGCACAAGAAGCGGGCTTCTTGTAGAAATTCTTGGAAGAAATGAAAGAAGTGGAGTCGCCACTTGAACATGAATTTAGCTCTATGATCAAAAGGCAAAAACAACTGGATATAAGGGAGGGATTCTTGTTTGAGAAATAATGGATGAGTAAGTGGAGTCGCTAGCCAAACAAGAAACGAACCAAAATGTCCAGTATTAGAATATATTAGAATATTCCTATTTAGCATTTAATGCTCATTCCTTTTAGCTGTTGCTATTTATATTCTTTTAGCAGTTTCTTTGATGAAACTGAGTGTTTCTATATTCTACATAGAAACCTGATGTTTCTATTATTGTAAATATCTCTGTATTATGATTGAGCTGTTTGCTCATTCGAAATTAATTCATTCAACATTCTTTTATGGTATCAGAGCAAGGTTAAGAGATTTCTTGAACAGTAATTCTCTCTGCATCGTAATCTCTTGAGTCCTTTCTAAGGTCGAGCCCTCTGTAAGCCAGGCAGCCTTCACTGAGTCTTAGCCTCGGCTTTGCTCGCTGTGATAAAAGCTTACAGTCGTCCATCTCGATACAGAAATGGATTCTTCCCTTGCATGATCATTTTATTAAGGAAATAACTTTGTGGCGGTCACTGTTTTCGTGGGAGCGGAATTTTTTTTGGCTGGCCAGTTTGCTTGGAATCGTGAATCCGGCTATCTTCTTCTTCGCCTGGCGGCTACTCGACCACAACGTGGAATTCCTCAGCAATCGTGATCCAGGTGTTTTCTCTCAAAACTCATTTGTTTTTTTGAAAGTCGGACTCGTGGTTTGAAAATTCGATCTGCGGGCAAATTCGTGGTTTTATTTTCAAAAGCTGTCAAACCCGTGGATATCTGTGGATACGCGTGTAATTTTGAAACCCGTGGATATACATTTTGAAGCCCGAGGATATACATTTGAAACCCGTGGATACACAGTTGAAACCCGTGGATATATATTTCAGACCCGTGGATACATATTTGAAACCCGTGGTTCATTATATTTCAAGCGTTATATTTCTGATATATTTCAAACCCGTGTATTTTTCAAACGCTGATATATTTCAGTCATACGCGTGTGTTATCAAACCCGTGTATATATATATAAAGCGTATACACCTGTGGATCTATACCTCTGAGACGTATATACCTGAGACGTATACAACTGAGACGTGACGTGAAGCTTTGATAGCTCACGTGGGCCAATTTGTTTAGATCTTCGATTTATCAGCGTTCCCAATCCGTGGTGCTTGCCGACAGTGTGTTACTAATCAGCAGAAACGTGAAGCTGAGACAACACACGTGGGTCCATTTTTCAATCTTCGTATTTGCTGTATTTGTGGTTCTGGTTGCCGGCAGTGTGTTACCCATCAGCGGAATTTTTTTTTTCTTGTGATCCTGACAGTCTCCTTTACAAACTCAGACCTGTGACATCTGTTTATTGCATCAGTATACTCTTGTGGTAGACTTGCATTCTCCTGTGGGAAACTGTATTCTCAGAAATATATTTTGTGCTAGTAGTATTACCATTGTTTTAGACTGGAGAAATATTTTTGCTGGGTAAAATTTTTTTTTAGCAGGACAAAGTCTGTTCTTTAATTTACACCAGGATAAACAGTCAGCTACATTGTTCTTGTGTGTCATACTTCTGTATCTTCTTTGGGAAAATGGCCACACTTACCAATCTGATGTTAGAAGGAAATCAACGCTTTAATGGCAGCAACTATAACATTTGGAAACAAAGAATGTTGACCATTTTTGAGTACAGGCGTCTTGATCAACTCATTTTGGGCAAAGAGCTTCGTCCCGGTACAGCCGGGACCGATCAAGATAAATTTGATGATCGAAATCGAGAGGCTGTTATGCTTCTCAAGCTCTCTGTCGCTGATGATCAGTTACCACAGATCCCTTCTGGCAAGACAGCTGCTGAAATCTGGCAACAGTTGAAAGAATTGCATGAGACATCTGATAAAAGCAGAGCCTTTTTTCTCAAAAATCAGTTGTTCTCCATCATGATGGACGAACATATGTCTTTACAGGAACATCTCAACAAAATTAAAGACATTCGAGATCAGCTCGAAGCCATTGGTCGGACCATGGAGGAGGAAGATATGGTAGTCATTACTTTGAAAAGTCTACCGAAATCTTATGAACACTTCATTGAAACGCTCAACATTACCACCACAAATGTTGATCTGAAGTTTCCAGATTTATGTACCAAACTTCTGCAGCAGGATCGGTGGAAACAACAGTTTGGTAGTAGTGCTTCATCAGTGTCCTCGGAAAATGCATTTTCTGCAAAATATCAGTCCTCTCAGTCCTTTCAGCAGAAAGGCTCCTCTCAGCCTTTTGATCCTGCTCGGAAGAAAAGTGTGCAGTGTAATTACTGTCATAGGTTCGGTCACATGAAGAAAGATTGCCGACAGAGGATTGCTTCTGAACAGAGGAAACAGGGAGGGCCACATCAGACAGCAAATGTTGCAGAACATTCCGAGCAGACAGAGTCTGCCTTTTACGCCTTTATGGCTAAAAGGTCTTCAGACCATGTTCCTTCCTCTGCATGGTACATTGATTCTGGCGCATCACGTCATTTTTCTCACAGGCGTGACTGGTTTATTGACTTCTCACCTTTCAGTGATTCCGTGGTATTTGGCGGAGGTGAAAAGTACACAGTAGCTGGCAGAGGTACAGTTCAAATTCAGTCTGGTGGGCGCACACTTATATTTCTGAATGTATACTATGTTCCTGGTATGGAAATTAATCTGCTATCTGTCAGCCAGATTATGAGGAATTCTCCTCAACTTGATGTAGTGTTCAGTACCCACAAGTGCTCCATTATTGACAGGGAGTCTAGTTTAACAGTTGCTGTTGGCCTAGAAGATCATGGTTTATACAGGCTACTTGACACCGGTGACTCTCCAGAAGTGGCTCTAGCAGCACGTATTTCTCCTATTAGCACTCTATGGCATCAGCGATATGGGCATCTCAATATGCAGTATCTCTCTCAGCTCTCTAGGGAGGGACTTGTGTCTGGATTACCTGATATTCAGACTCAGCAGTTGGGGGTATGCAGCGCCTGTCAAGCGGGAAAGCAACATCGGTCTTCATTCAAAAATGGAGAATCTTGGCGCGCATCTAAGGTACTTCAGTTACTTCATGCTGATATTTGCGGACCTATGAATACAGCCTCTATCACTGCTTGCAAATATTTTTTACTTATTGTAGATGATTTCAGTAGAAAGATGTGGGTATATTTTTTAAAAAATAAATCTGATGTTCTTAGTACCTTTCAGAAGTTTAAAACATTAGTGGAGAAAGAATCTGGTTGTAACATCATGACCCTTAGGACAGACAATGGGGGGGAATTTTGTTCTTCGGCGTTTGCCAACTTCTGTGATATTCATGGCATCAAACGTCAATTAACCACTCCTTACACTCCTCAGCAAAACAGTGTTGTCGAGCGTCGCAATCGCACGGTTGTTGAAATGGCTCGTTCCATGCTACAACACAGGAGTGTTCCAAACAAATTCTGGGCTGAAGCAGTATTTACTGCTGTTTATCTTCTTAACAGATCACCCACTCAGGCTGTTACAGGGAAGACTCCTGAAGAGGTTTGGTCTGGCCGAAAGCCTAAGATCAGTCATCTCAAAGTATTTGGCTCAGTTGCATATGTTTGGATTCCAGCTGCTAAGCGATCTAAGTTGGATTCCAAAAGCCAGAAACTCATGATGACAGGGTACAGTGATCATCACAAGGCCTATAGGCTAATAGATATAGCCACTGGTCGTCTTAGCTTCAGTCGGGATGTAGTATTTGATGAAGACAGAGGATTTTTTCAGTCTTCTTCTTCTAATCAGTGTTCTGAGGATCAGCCTCACAGTGTACTTCTTCCGGTCGGTCCACCTGATGGGAGGGATGATGTAGCATCAGTATTTGATCATACTCTATCTGAGCTTCCTCCAGAAAATAACCCTCCTCTTGCCGCCCCTATTGCTCTTGAGTCTCCTCCACCTCCTCCTGATATTGGTTCCTCTACTTCTGCTATTGCTTCTTCTACTCTTCGGCCAAAATGGTGGGCTAAAACCATTGTTGATCTCCGGGATGATGAGCTCCTTGAAGGCAGAACTTCTAGACATAAGAACAGACAACAGTCTACAGTCAATTTTGCTCTTATGGCTAACCTGCACAGTACTTTTGAGCCTCAAACCTATTCAGAGGCTAAGGGTACATCTGAGTGGGAACAGGCTATGGAAGCCGAATTCCAGAGTCTTCAGAAGAATCACACATGGACACTTTCTGATCTTCCTGCAGACAAAAAGCCCATAGGCTGCAAATGGGTGTATAAAGTGAAATACAAAGCTGATGGAACCATAGACAAGTATAAAGCTCGGCTTGTGGCTCGAGGATTTTCACAGAAGGAAGGCATAGACTATGAGGAGACTTTTGCTCCTACAGCCAAGATGAGTACCATACGGCTTGTTCTTGCCCTAGCAGCTCAGTTCAATTGGAAAGTTCATCAGATGGATGTAAAAAGTGCTTTCCTAAATGGTGATCTCCAAGAAGAAGTCTACATGACGCAGCCTCCAGGATTCAAGGTTGCTGGTCAAGAACAGAGAGTGTGTCGGTTAGCTAAAGCAATTTATGGATTGAAACAAGCTCCTCGGGCTTGGTACATGAAAATTGATCAGTACCTGACAGATCAGGGTTTTCAGCGGAGCCCTTCTGATGCAAACCTGTACATCAAGCATACTGGTGATGATATCTTGTTTGTGGTTGTCTATGTGGATGATCTTATCATTACTGGCAGCTCTGCACATTTGATCCATGGGATCAAACAAGATTTATGCAGAACTTTTGAGATGACAGACTTGGGGCTTCTTCATTATTGTCTGGGGGTTGAAGTTTGGCAGACTGAAAATCAGATCTTTCTCTCTCAGTCCAAGTATGCCAAAAATCTTGTGGACAGATTCAGAATGCAGGATTGCAAACCGGCCACGACTCCTATGGAACCAGGGCTCAAACTTTCAGCTCAGTCATCCTCTCCCCTTGTGGATGAAACTTTATTCAGGCAATTAGTGGGCAGTCTCATCTATCTTACTGCTACCAGACCTGACATCAGTTTTGCAGTAAGCTACATTTCTCGCTTCATGTCTGCTCCTAAAGCTGATCATTGGCAAGCAGCAAAGCGTGTGCTACGATATGTGCGTGGCACTTCTGATTATGGCCTCCTATACACTAGAAGTTCCAATCCTATTCTCAGTGGTTACACTGATTCTGACTGGGCCGGTTCGGTTGATGACCGTAAATCTACAGCTGGGTATGTGTTTAATCTAGGATCCGGTGCTGTTACTTGGACTAGTAAGAAGAAACAGGCAGTGGCTCTCTCCTCAACAGAAGCCGAGTATCGGGGAGCAGTTAAGGCATCCTGTGAGGCAGTTTGGCTTCGACGTATGCTGGCAGATATGCATGTTTCTCAGACAGGGCCTACTTCTTTGTTTTGTGATAATCAGGGAGTGCTCAAACTTGCCAAGAATCCTGTCTTTCATGAACGAACAAAGCATGTGGAAACTCATTGCCACTACATTCGCCAGCTTGTTGAAGACGGCTCAGTTCAGTTGCAATATGTTCCCACAACAGAGCAGCCCGCCGACATCTTCACCAAGCCTCTTGGTCCTGATAAATTTGTAAAATTCAGAGGGTCTATTGGTGTTGTAAATAGATTGAGCATTAAGGGAGGGTATTAGAATATTCCTATTTAGCATTTAATGCTCATTCCTTTTAGCTGTTGCTATTTATATTCTTTTAGCAGTTTCTTTGATGAAACTGAGTGTTTCTATATTCTACATAGAAACCTGATGTTTCTATTATTGTAAATATCTCTGTATTATGATTGAGCTGTTTGCTCATTCGAAATTAATTCATTCAACATTCTTTTATCCAGGTGCTAAAAGTGCAGATCAAAACGATTAATGAGATGGCGAACGATAAATCGATGAAAAGATCAAATGACGCTAGGAAATGTTGTGCTGATGTGATATAAGAAATGATGAAATATTAGATGATTAGAAAAATGTCGTGAGGACCAAGGACAGAAAAACTCTATCTCTGGCAATGACGCCAAAAAATGTTGTTGTGCAAAGTATCTAGGCACCGCGACAACACTCAGAGTAAGGGCTGTCACTCTAATCCTTACTCCGTTTAGACTCTCTCCTAGACAAGTCAAGGGGGGTAGTACCTAAGGTGAATGAATGAGAATAGCTTGTGAAATATAGGCTCTAGGAGACTTAAAGATGGACAACTTGACAAATGTAAATGAGTCTTGATTAACTTACATGAATAGATTAAACACTAATGTAATCAAGATACGACCACAAGATAGAAATGATTATAGACCAACGCCTTTATGTTCAATTGACCGTAGATTAAGTAAGAAAACAAGTTATCCAGAACAATTTTCCAATATGTGATGAATAGTGGCAATCATGAATGATCAATATTAACGGAGTGAGTAAGGTTTAGAGTGACAACCCTTACTTTGAGCATTGTCGCGGTGCCTAGACACTTTGCGCGACAACAATAGGAATATCAAATTGTGGGATATGGAGACAAGGAAGGTGATTTCAACATTCTCCATAGGGAAGATACCATATATTATGAAGCTCCACCCGGACGAGGATAAGAAAAATGTGCTACTAGCAAGTATGAGTGATAAGAAGATCATGCAGTGGGACGTGAATAGCGGTGAGATCACTCAGGAGTATGATCAACATCTTGGTGTTGTGAATACCATTACTTTTGTGGACAATAATAGGATTTTTATGACATCAAGCGATGACAAGTTCGTGAGGGTTTGGATATTCGACATTCCTGTGGTCATTAAATACATCAGTGAGCTTCAAATGCATTCAATGCCTTTGATTTCTCTTCATCCAAACATGAATTGGCTTGCTGCACAAAGTTTGGATAATCAAATTCTGATCTACTGTTTTGTTGCTTCACGGGGTATGATGTCACCCCATTGGCGAGCACAAATTCTAGCTTGTAAAATTTTGTGGGCTTTTACAACGAGCAGAATTGGTGAGCAGGTTTTTGTGTTAGCCGACTGTGCGACTCAACTTGCGGTGATGTTCTCTTGTAAGGTAGACCATGTCCGATCTGTTGCTGCAGGTGCTATCATGGCTTTGTGCTTCTCCGAGGAAGAGACTCGTGAAGTCATAATAGAATTCTTTATTAGTAATGGGGTTTTGCAGCCAATTGTGCACATGCTACACAATTCAAATGAAGAAAGCAGTTCGTCGGCAGCACGTCTGTTGACGAGGCTCCTCAGGCCACAGATAGCTCTCATAGCAACGTGCCCTTGTGCGTGCTGTGAGGTCCCTCATTTGGATGCTCCACCGGCCTCGTCAGCTGAAAGACACTGTTTTTGCCATAGACCATTTGTCAGCACTGCACAAGCCATGAAGAAAAAGTGTCGTCCCCCCCGCTGTTTAGCGCCGTGTCTTCGGTCAAAGGTCAACCGGTGTGTTTCTTGCATTGATTCATATGGCTCGATATATAATAAGTTCGATTGATACACCATCGACATTATAGCGTGGCTCGAAACACGTTACCACATAGTTACATTATAGCGTGGGTTGAGTTTTTGCTCATCGTATAATACATTATAAATTAAATTCACATAATTTAATTAATTAATTAAAATTAATTTAATTAATTAAAATTGTTTAATTAATTAAAATTAATTTAATTAATTAAAATTGTTTAATTAATTAAAATTATTTTATTATATATATATATATATATATATATATATAAAGTGAAAATGGATAAACTGAACAATATTATTGACAAATTATACAATGCCAAAATGACCTGGCAACATGAAGGAAAGTGTCAACAATAAGCTTTGAGGACAAATCTTTCAAAGAAGGCAATGTTATGAATATAGTTCATAACAAATAAGTAAATAAAAATAAATGTAAATATTAAATAATCAAAATAATGATTATGTGAAGTAGTCATTAAGTAAGTGAAAAGGCTTGTCTAAAAGACATGCCCAATCGTGAAAGGCCACTTGCCTAGGTATACAAGCAGGGCCTCATTGTAACAAATCTCATCACTTGTACATTTTTATATATAATAAATTATTATTAAAAAATACCTTTTGTGTATGTTTACATTAAAGACAACAAGCTATAAGTTTTGTTGCTTCAAGAACACATTCCTCGCTAAGAGGGAGTGTTAGTTTTTGTATCGTCGAATGTGTTCTAGCCACAAAATTTGGTGGAGAGGCTAGAATACATGTATTCTCCAAAACCCAGAATTTGTTTATGGAAATTCCACTTAGAGACAACTTAATTAAAATAATTAATCTTTTATTAATGGTTCCTAAGTTTAAACTTAGGAAAACTGATTAATTGAAGGGTATTAATTAAGTCATGGTGAGAATCTTTTAGAAGAAGACATGGATCGAATTCTAGTTAATCTTAGCCATCAATTATGTTTTAATCTTGGTCGTTGATGTCTCAATGAGAGATTATAAGAAGAAATTCGATGGGGGTTGGAGAACACACTTGGAGCTACCAGGAGTTCGAATTTACTGGCAGATTGAACTCCTGAGCAGCAGCGTCGAGTTGCGGGAGAGATAGTGAGCTTGAAGCAGTGAGAGAGGGGCATGGATAGTAAGGTCGGAGGGAGATTTTCCAATCCGGTGAGTGCATAGTAGAGAGGTAGTGGGTGCCATAAGTGGCAGTACAGTGCTTCAGAGGGGAATCTGTATTTTGCTAGGAAGAACTAGTGATTCAGTGCCAAAAGCCACAGTTGGAGCCCTAAACCCACCATAATCGATCTTCCAGACAACAACTGATCAATTAGCGAGGGAGACGCTGGTCTGAGTTGTGGGATGCAACATCGCGTAGGTTGACCCAGGGACTGCGCAGAGACAGCAGAGAGCAACTCATCTTGAGCCAAGGTCAGTGTCGGATCACCAGTGGGAGTGAGATTTTCCTCGCTAGACTTTCTTTTAGTCATTTCTCTGTATGGTTTGCTACATTTGAGCATCCATAGTTTTGTACTCAGATTTCTACTGCATAATAATAAAATTCTCAGCTCTTGCACCGGTTTTCCCAAGTTGGGTTTTTCCAGGGACATTGGTCCAAAAATAATTGTTTACTTATGTGTGTGCGCATCTATTCTTCTAACGTTGTTTTTCTTTAGTAGTATTTTATTTGTGAAGGCTGCAATGTATTAGTTTCGATATTTAACGTAGAACATAGTAAATAATTTGTTCAGTTTATTTAACAAATAGAAGAAACTTATTCAATTGCTGCAGTAGGATTTTGGATTCTGTTTCGGATTCTGGAATTTTCACACTGAATCTCGACACCAATCCATGCCCAAATGTGCCCAAGAAAAGCAAGTATAAACACCCAATTACATAAATCATACCTTCGGGGTTGGAAGGCCCACCTTTAAACATACGATCATGATAGATGAGCGAGGGCACACAATGGCTAGCTCAGGTGGTGGAGAATAGTAGCAAATCAAGCTATCAGGTGGATGCAAGGGGCTGCTGGTTGAAGACAACTCTCGGAGAAAATTTCACCTATAGGGGTCACCCATCGGTGGTGGGTAACAAACCCAAGCGCTAATTGTTTTCTGTTGTATTTTCGTCTCATGTTTAAAAATGGTTTGCTCTGATTTCATCCCTTGTAAATTTTTAATGGCCAAACAATTTTTTTGGGAATGTGAGGGGATCCTCAATTGGTTTATGCAAATGCAAGTTTTTGTGTGTTTTCATTTCAGAAGCCATTTGCTTGAGGACTATTACTTCGGAATGGAGCTGTCAATTTCACCCTCCGTAGCAAATTCTTGACCTAGGAATTCCTATAAGGAAAGTCCTCCTCCATGGTGATATTGGTGGGGTTATAGATTTGTCCTTGGCTACTATTTTCTATTGTTCTCCAACAATAATGATTGTGGGGGTTAATCCATTCCCTGCTTAACACTTCCACGGTGTTGCTAACCCTTGTGGCTAGCTCTCAATCAACGCTTGCAGAAAATTTTCTCTAATGGCTTGCGTTAGGTTCACATGGCTTACAACCCTCGTGGCCCCAACGACTCTACTTTGAGAATGCTGCGACAAACCTTGACGACTGCTCCTCAATCTTGCACTCGAACTTCAATGTAAACTTGATTGCTACACTTCTCCGACCCATATCCAATGCGCCACAACCTTGTGGCGGCTCTAAAAGATGAGTTTTAGCTCAAGGAGACACTCCATCAAATTTGTTCAATGATGTCGTTTTCCCATTTTCCAACCATGAGATTGTAGCTTTGAGGTAAATCCACATGTAGCTAGGTGTCTAGATAGTGGAAATCTCTAGTATATTTTTCCTCAAAGCATTGAAGGGAACTTGATCTACTCTGGCAGTAAGACACTACTCAACCCTTGCTCGACTCGATCCACCCCAATGGCTTGAAATTCTGGTGAGTCAATGCTACTATGGCCCTTACTCGACACTACTTAGCCCCTGCTCAAATGAATCCACTCTGATGGCTCATATTTCCAACTGCTTGATAGTACTTCAGCCATTGCTCGACCCTCAATCCACTTTGGCGGCTCGATGGTACTCAAAAACTACTCGACTCGATCCACTCTCACAACTCAGAATTTCGATGGCTCGATTGTACTCAACATCTCAACACTACTTGCAACTTGACGCTACTCAACCGCTCAACTAAGCTCTCAAACTGTGCACTCCGGAGTCCAAATTAGCCTATCCAAAAAAACCCGTCAATGGCTTGCATTGTATGTATTGGGAACTAATTGCTTGATTCTATCCACTTCAGCAGTTTAAAGTCTTGCTCCCTATGTTCCAAAACACAAGTAAAATGCTTGTTGCTGCTGTAGGAAGCTCTTCTTGCTGAAGAGAGTGGGAGGAATGAGTGAACAAGTGCTTTCTTATAGAAAAAAGTGCTATTAGGGTTTAAGATAATTGATTTTTTTTCTCAACTAATTGTAAAATTTAGTTAAGCGTGTGAAGCGATTAGATGTATTTATTAGTTGTTAATTAAGTGGCCTTTTGTTGCCTAAGAATCCCATGCCCTCCATGGGTCCATGAATTCAGTCTGACAGCTTAGAATTCCAATGGCTTGATGCTACTCAGCAACCCAATGCTACTGACAACTCAATGCTACCTGCGATTTGACTCGAATCAGCAGCTCGACTAAGCTCTCAAAATGTGCACTCCAAATTAGCCTATCCAAAATAACTCGTCAACGGCTTGCATTGTACATATAGGGAACCAATTGTGCTATTCTATCCACTTTGGCGGCTTGAAAGCTTGCTCCCAATGCTCCAAAATACAAGTAAAATGCTTGCTACTGCTTCAGGAAGCTCTTCATTCTGGAGAGAATGTGAGGAATGAGTGAACAAGTGCTTTCTTATAGGAACAAAGAGTTGTTGGGTTTATTGAGAATTCTATTTTTTTTCAACTAAATGTAAAAAATAGGTAAGCATGTGAAGTGATTAGTTAAGTGGCTTTCTGTCGACTGAGAGTTCCAGTCCTTCATGGGTGCTTGGATGGGCCCACAAAGCAAAAACTGATGCTTGAATGGCTAGAATTTGCATCAAAATGACTGGGGAACATTGTCAAGTATATAGTATGACGTTTCCAAATTAGTAAATGCTATACAGTTTGGAAACACCGTACGATACGATTAGTGCCATTACCAGGTTGTTTTGTACTTGCTTGAGCATTTCTAGCTCTTTTGGGATTGGTACAGCAGCTGGAGTGGGGGGGGGGGGGTGGGGGAGGGGGGGGGGGGGGGGGGCAATGCCTCCTGCAACTTAGAATCCCATAGATGATTACATGATGCAAAATCCAAAATTATCGTTTATACATGAGGTTATATGTGCTGAAAATGAAATAAAACATCAATGAGAGATAGGTGGTACAAAAGTGTACGGTAGGTGTGGATTTGATTGCTCTGATTCCACATGACACACAGAAGTATTTAAGTGGAAAACAAATATAACATTTTATTTATATTAATAATGTGATGATGTTACAGTTAGTGGGGCCTGGCTTAAATATAGTCTAAGGTACCCTTTACCAATAATAATGACACTTTATACATGACCTTTTAAATAATATTCATTATATTTAATTTTTATTATTGCTAGTTTCATCACACACACACACACACTTGTATATCCACATTTTCTAGTCCTACTTGTTCAATAACAACAATTAAAATTTCAGCATTGAAATTACTATCTTTTACCTCATCTGTACACTCTCTTGATCTCAAGAACATTGCTATATTTGGTGATAATGATATATGTATTAGACCATCCATTTGAGATAATGGTAACCATCATGGTACTCCATGAGCCATGAATTGTTCTTAGAACATCATCAAGAAGTTTCCTCTCTTTCTTGAGCAAAATTGTTCTAATATTTTCATAGTCTGGTCCATTGAAACCTTCAGGGTCTGTGTTAATTCGCCTCCCCAAATCCTGCCAATAGGGGGACTGAACCACATTAAAAGGGATACCACAAGCAAAAATGGCCTTTTCCATTGTTGAGTCACCTTGTTCTCTGCTTTGATTGTCGGGTTTTTTCAACAAGCTGCTATCTTTAGTTGTAATTGTAAGTTTGGATATCTCTTCTTCAAGCTGTATCACCCTCCTCTACTGGTTTCATGGAATTTTTTTGGCTTAGTGCTAGCAATGAAGTGAGGATTGTTACCCACACAAATTTTGCTTCTTTGAACTTTTGAGCATCATTATTCTTTTTCTCAAATGTGGTCCTCACCTGTGGATTTCTGGATTTCTCTAAAAAGCATAAACTCCAATGTCATTTACCCCTTGATGCAAAATGTGAGCCTTGACTCTTGTGTAAAAGCCCTTGTGGGTCTTGCCATTATCATATAAGTTGCACCTCCATTCACATGAACCTGCACCGCCCATTTGCTTGAGCTTGGAAACATACTTCCAAAGAAGATAGTATCATTGCTGCTTCTTTGCTTGAGGAGCTCCAGGGACGTTATAAATGACACAATGAGAAGGCTATGAATGCTGGAAAAACAGTAGATAAATCAACTTGCCAAATAAATCTGCTGCCCACACTCTTCTTCTTGCTGCCCACAATGTCCTATTATGGGAAATGTACCAAAGCTTGCCCCCAATGTTCCAAAACACAAATGCTTGCTTCCGCTGTAGGAAACTATTCTCGTTGAAGAAGTGTCAGCAATGAATGAATGGAATGCTTTCTCATAGAAAGAAAGAGGCTCTTAGGGTTTGCAGAGAATTCATTTTTTCTTTTTCAAATAAATGTGAAAATCAGTTAATTAAGTGTGTGGAGTGATTAGATCTGTCTTTTAGTCAATGAAGTTTATTTTTGCTGCCTAAGGATCCCATGCATTTCATGGGTGCTTAGATGGTCTCACAAAGCAAAAAAAAATGACGTGGAAAATGCTGGGATTTGCACTGAAATGGCCTGGAAATGCTGCCGGCTGTACCATACAACGTTTCCAAATTGAGCAATGCCTTATGGTATGGCCAGCAGCTCTACATCATTTCATACCCATTTCTGGCCATTTCAAGCATTGGTATACCATCTGCGGGAGCGTTCAGAGGGAGGAACTCAGCAAGGGAGAAGAGTCAAGAATTTGACACTTGGGAAAATCTTTGGAAAAATTCAGCGAGTACAAAAATTTCAGCAAGGGAGAAGAGTCAATAATTTGACTCTTCTTGGGAAAAAATTTGGAAAATTTCGGTGAGTACAAAAATATAAAGAAATACACATAACTCGATGAATGTTTTTTGTTGATATTCAATAAAGGACTGTTTTCTGGGCTTCTTACAGAAATCTTGGCAGTTTTCTAAAGCCTTTTATAGTAATCTGGATGTTTTTTTTGTCTTTTTACTAAAACCTGGGTGAAAAACATGATTGATCGTGAGTTAGTCAATGCAAGACAAACTTAGTCAACCGTGGGTTTGACGCTGCCTGAGTTGGGAAAATTTGTTTTCACCCAATCTGAGTCAAACTCGCAAGTCCTGTTAGCATGCTCATGGGTTATGCTTGTGCTTTTATGTTCATGTTAACATGCTTAAGATTCATGTAATAGCATGCATGCAGTTTCAATGATGAGGATTAAGCTTGCAAGGGATTTTTTTATAGCTATTCTATCTTCTGGTGAGCAGTCAGTGTATTGATTAGGACATTTAGATTTTTGCAAAATATATGTAAAATCTGGATGGTTTGTAGAGAAGGTAACATGATTTGCACTAAACTGCCTGAATATCTTTTTAGAAGAGATTTCCCTGATTCCTTTAGAACTAAACTTTACACGGAGATCCATAGATGTGTACGATAAAAATGAAATTTAACCTCATCTGAAGAGTCATTGATATATGCAGTGAAAAGACAAGCACATTGCATTCAATACATGAACGTAATACAAGAGAGCATCTGATAGAATTTTAAAAGTAGAATGAAATAATGCTCTTTAATTGCTTGTAGAAAACATGTAATATTGGAAAAAATAAGGTAGAGAAATTCCACGTGTCATCAATCTTGTTTAGTTTTTTTCCTGTTATAGTATAACATGAAAATATGTGTTCTAGGTCACTTTATTGAGGCATGTGGCCAATGCAATATTATAATGTTGAGGTTCTGCCTAGGTAGTTGAACTATGATTACCAACTTAGCATGCTGTATAGTGATGTAATGAGGAATTTCAACTTGAGAATGGTATACGTGTTTGTGGGCAGCCTACCTCGGTTTCCCATAAATATATCTGCTGCAGCATCATTAATATATGTGACATTATTATTTTCTCTCATGGGTTTTCTTTGTTATGTACATATCGCTTTGAAATCCTACACTTTCTGAAGTGAAATGTAAAAGAGATATATTTTCTTAAGAGTTCCCTGGGAACTCAATGGGGATGAAGAGTAACATTCTTCATGGAAAATAAATCAAGCAGCACTATTTTTTCTCATGAAATCTGAATATTTGATAGCACTACTTTGATAATTACAGATATATATCTTCGTTATTTGCATTTGATACTGAACGTGTATTATTTAGGATCTTTTAGTGCTGTTCATATCCATACATGATATTACCATTTGTCTTTTATTATTTCCTTTGTAATGATGGAGGCAGCCAATAACAGGAGCTTATTAGATGCTTATACATTGTATTAAGTTATCAAAGCTTCCAGTTATGATGGCAGTTTTCTGAAACATTTTCCAAGGCACTGATTCTGTATGAGATATTTACAAACTTTTATAATAGTTTCTTCCATTTAGAATGTTGTAACTAGGGTGTTATTGCCAGAAGTTATCCTTTCATGACAAAGCAGTTATAGTATTCCATGGAAGCACCTTTCACAGCTGTTCAAATTTTGTTACATTCAATAGAGAAATCTCTGGAATATTTGATGCATATCTTGGGATATCTCACTTTTTTCTTGCAGAGGGATGTTCCTGCTCGATACCTTCTACGTCTGGGGCAGGGTGAGCAGGAATTGGCAACAGATGTTGAATTTAGTCGACAAGGTCGAGTTAATGCTATGCTAGCACGGCGGTTGGAGTTGTTGGCAGAAGTTGAGAGGCTTGCAAAAACATTGCATCTACCAGAAGATGTTGGATATACATGTGAAACTGCAGGATACTTCTGGCTTTTGCATGTTTATTCTCGGTGGGAACAATTTCTTGCTGCTTGTGAAAGTAATCGGGATAAAGCTAGTTTTGTGAAAGACAGATTCCCATTTAAGGAGTTCTTCTCAGACACACCTCAACCAGTATTCACAGGCTTGTCGTTTGAACGAGACATGCGTGCAGCAAAAGGTTGCTTCCGCCATCTTACTACCATGTTTCAAGAACTTGAAGAGTGTAAGGCATTTGAATTACTGAAATCAACTGCTGACCGTGCAAATTATCTCATGACCAAGCAAGCCAAAGTTGTTGCTATGACCTGTACCCATGCTGCACTGAAGAGAAAAGATTTTCTTCAGTTAGGTTTTAAGTATGACAATTTGCTAATGGAGGAAAGTGCACAGATTTTGGAGATAGAGACATTCATACCCATGTTGTTACAAAGACAAGAAGATGGACATGCAAGGCTTAAGCGTTGCATATTGATTGGTGATCATCATCAGTTACCACCAGTAGTTAAGAACATGGCTTTCCAGAAGTACAGCCACATGGACCAGAGTCTGTTCACTAGGTTTGTTCGCTTAGGAATTCCCTATGTTGAACTCAATGCACAAGGTAGAGCAAGGCCAAGTATAGCAAAGCTTTACAACTGGAGATACAGGCAGTTAGGTGATCTATCATACGTTCAAAAAGAGCGTGTGTTTCATCTTGCAAATACAGGTTTCTGCTATGAATATCAACTTGTAGATGTCCCTGATCACCGTGGCATGGGTGAATCTGCACCTGTTCCTTGGTTTTATCAAAACCTTGGTGAAGCAGAATATGTTGTGAGTGTTTATATGTACATGCGATTGCTAGGCTACCCTGCCAGCAAAATATCTATCTTAACTACTTACAATGGTCAAAAGCACTTGATTCGTGATGTGATCAGACAAAGATGTGCCTCACATCCTCTTATTGGATCTCCAAGCAAGGTTCATAAAAAAATAATGATTTGAATACGTAATGATTTCTTAATTACTTTTGACTGTTTGTTTGTTCATTCTTATGATTAGTTTTATTCCTATTGTTTTTACAGGTTACAACTGTTGACAGGTTTCAAGGTCAACAAAATGACTATATTTTGCTTTCTCTAGTCCGAACCAGATTTGTAGGCCACCTTCGAGATGTTCGTAGACTTGTTGTTGCCATGTCCCGTGCTCGGTTGGGCTTATACGTATTCTGTCGTCGCTCTTTGTTCGAACAATGCTATGAATTACAACCCACTTTTCAACTTCTACTCCAACGACATGATAGACTTGCTTTGAATTTGGATGAAACAACTTGCCCCACAGAACGTTTTGTTGGGGACACTGGCAGAATTCATCTTGTGAGTGGACTTGAGGAGATGGAGCACATTGCCATGAGCAAATTTTATCAACTTTATCAGGTAATTTGCATGCTATTTGTTTTATTGATATGTAATATTGGTATTGTGTTTAGATCAAAATTTCAGATTAGTGGTATGCCCCAATGTTATCAAAACCTGACTGGTCATCGAACCGGTTGACCCTTGAAATGGAACTGGACTGGAACTGGACAAAAACTGGACCACAGAACTGGTTGACCAAATGATATGTAAAATATTCAAATCAAAAATAAAAAATCATGTGCATCCATGTGAATCCAAACCATATTTCCTATATATATAGCAAGCAAAGGCGCAAATAACCAAAATAGTGCTGAGTGCAATCCATATTTGAACCAAATACATCAACGAAGAGACTCTAAATGGCCTTTAGAGTCCAAAAATGAGCATAATACTAATTAATAGCTATACTCTATACTCTATACTCGTCACTCTCAATCTAATCATAAGCTTCTCACAAACTGCTAGGTCTAGATAGTACCAACCCTTGAATTGGCAATAAAGCAGCTCAAGAAATTCTCAAAATAAACCCTTGATCGGTCCAAATCCACCGACGAACTCATCTTAGAATCGCCATTTGATCAAATGAATTGTGTCAGTGAAATGAAGGGGACCTCTTAAAATAGCATGGCCTAGGGTTAGGTTTCGTGTTTCACCTTATTTTATTGTTTTTTTTTTCAAATTCTAGCTTAAGTGGTACCTATTGTTCGCTGTATTGTTTCTATTATGGAAAAATCTGGTAGGACTAGTGCAAAGCCTCACTAGGCAAGCTACCTCAACAACATCTCTCCTGTTGTTTTGTGGTCGGATGTTATCCCCAGAAGGGAGGCTTTCTTGGCAAGACTTAGAGGTTAGATGACTAGGGTTCCAAGGCAAATGGCTCTCTAGGGAGTTTATAAATAAATTACCTAGAAATTTCTTCAATAAACAACGGTTCAAGGGTGATAAGAATCTAATGTTTATGGAAGAAAGTACTGCAAAGCCTTGGAGGCCAAGTTAAGAATTACAAATGTTCAAGTACACTTTCTACCAACCCTATTAAACTAAAAAAAAGGGTGATACAAGCTAGGGTTTTTATGATATGTAAACTTATAACATGCAATAGCATAAAACAACAAAAAATAGCCTTAAGATCAACAAATGACTATAGGCTATCAAAGAGGTAAGATAGGTCAACTTTTGGGTTTTAATGGTTGAAGATGTATGTAACACAAATAAATATCTTGACATCAACCCTATTTTTTGGGACTAAAACATGCACTTAATGCTATATTTTGTTAAACACACACATGGTAGCAACATAATAGGAAAGATAAAACATGAGAGTACATTTTTTATTAACAAATGATATACATTTATAGTACATGGTGTGACCCTTGGATTCATATTCCAAGTGGTCTATTGGACTCTTTTGGCTGTTCAGCTTACACACTAACCCTTAGAGGATTAGGTGTCCAACATTCCCCCCCTTAATCCGAAGGGTTATGTATGAGTCCAAGAAGAGATCTATAATACAAAATGTGCAAAAATGCATGGCAGCACTAGGCTGAATGTGCTCTCTGAAATGTTGGTATAAAGGGCAGTGGTTTAAGGATGACCACTAACACTAGAATGCTTAGTGCAATTCCTAGAACTCTTCCAAGTCTGGCATGAAGCTGAAGTCTTCTGCTAGAGGAAGTGTTCCTATTGTTTTGAAGAGGGAAACCTTCAACCATGAAAGGGAGGTCTCACCCCGCATAAAAGGGAGAACTCAACTTGAAAAGGGAGGTCTCAACCTATGATGGTTTAAGGATTACCACCAACTCCGGAATGCTTAATGCAATTCTTGGAACTCTTCCAAAACTGGAAAGAAGATGAAGTCTTCTGCTAGAGGAAGTGTCCCCAAGTTCTTTGAAGAGGCATTACCAACTGAAGGCATGCTTAGGGCATCTTTGTCTCTGGCTACAACTCTGAAACTGGTGTGACAGGTTGTGGCTCAAGCTCGCTTGATGTGGCTTTGAAGCTTGTAGATGACCATCATTTCCCCCCTATCAGATACAAGGTGAGATGATGGAGAAAAATCAACTGCAAGACTGTTCAATACTCTTGAACAAGTTTTGACATGTGACTGAAATATCTTCTTGGTTGTTGGTGCCCATTGCCAAGAAGCGATCCATCCAAGATGAATCTTTGTTCTTGCAGGAGGTTTGTTTCTGAAACATCTGTTTGAAGAATGACTGGTTTTATGACAGTGCTTACATGGATGAAGCTCAAAACAGTGATCTTTCAGATGGCCAACTCGGTCACAGTGTTGGCATTTCACAATCTATTGCTGTGGAAGGGGGTTAGAATCTGGAACAGCTCGAGGTGAACTATCATGAAGGAATCCATCACTCTGAAACTGAATGGGCTTTGAGTAGTCTGGAATATGAAAGGACAAGTCCTTGTCATATCCAAGACCAGTTATGTGTTTGTTATGGACAAGCTCTTCCCAAGGTCTGATGATGGACTTGGGAAGTGCAAGCTGAACTTTTGCATCTCCATGTAACCTTGCTGCTTTATTAGGTACTAAATTTGAATGAACTGTAACATTATTGTCTTGCTGTTTATGGGAGTCTGTTTCAATCTTCTGAACAGAAACAGGTTCAGAATGATGACTCCATTGTTTTAATTCTTCTTGCTGTAGCTGAGATTCAAGCTCTGAAAATTCTATCTTTTCTTGTGTATACTGCAGACAGGTTTTAATATCACAGAGAGTGTTCTTGCTGATTTTCATTGTATCATGATCAGTAGAATGCATCAAGGTTTTCAAGAATTCTAATACTTCAGTAATTTGAGCCATATTCTCCATTGTCAAAATTACACCTTTTAAAAACTGATCACAACTATGACCCAATGTGGAAAAGTAACACCCACTCACAATACAAAGACACAACAATATCCTCTATAAATGTGCACCAATTGACCAGTGTGCAACAAGAAGCAACAGGTAGAATTCAAAGATGCTGCAACCGGATCAACTTGAATTGCTTTTACAGGAGTCCAAGAGAGTCTTGAAGCATACCAGGAAGCAGCTTAAGTATTCATTCAACACTATAATTCTTTCTTTCTCAAAATTTGCAAGGAGCCAACAAACTAGACAATGCAGATTGGTTCTTATTGAAAACTTTTATATCTCAACACCTGCTGCAAACAAAAAATAAAAGAATGCCAAAATACCAATATGTGTTCCCACTGGAATATCTTTTTATTTGTTGACTTCACTCTTTGAATGGCATAAATTTGTTCAAACTCAGAGCCGCTCCTACAACTGTGACCCTTCTATTGACATAAATTGGCAAACAGAGAGGAGGCATTCCACATGTGCACAAAATAAATATCCAAAATTGTCCAGGGCTTTACTTCTTGAAGCAATGAGTCCTCAAAACAAAACCTATGGACTGTAACTACACATCCTAATAGGTTGATCCTTCGGATTTCGACCAACGTTTGTAACAGACCTGATCTGAGCAAAATGCCATTCACACTTTTCCGTTTGATGTCAATTTCTACAGAATTAACAATCCCTTTACATTATAGAGTTCAGGCTTCTGTGATCCATATCAAGTTTGTGAGAGATTTTTCGGCGAAAATCACATGGAATACCATATGTCGACGCGTTTCGAACCAACTAGTGTGGTTCATCGTCAATGAACCACACTAGTTGGTTCGAAACGCGTCGACATATGGTATTCCATGTGATTTTCGCCGAAAAATCTCTCACAATCCCTTGACATACTGAATTATCGAATTTCATCTACAGTTCATGCTGAAACCGATTCAAATCAAACATCATTTGCTCTAATCAGATACGATTCACTTCATATGTTTCACTGTAAATTTTTTTGCAGGAAAACTTGCCAATATTTGATCCAAAAAATTTGCATGTGCAACAAAATTTACCATTACAAAAACACCAACTTGAAAAAGTTGTGATTTTGTAATTTATTCAGGGACCATTGTCGCCACGGCTGACGCTACATTCTTTAAAGCCCGAAAGCATTTAATGGATACAGTGTACTCAACGAAATTCAACGAACAGATAAAAACTTTGCACAGAGGATATGAATCGACGCATAGAGAATGAGGACTACATTGTCTGGAATCAAAATCGATTTTCGCTATCCCTATCTCAGTCGCATAGAGAGGAAACAAACAGATTTCTTGAGAGAAGCCAAATTAGTGGAGCGTTATGAGGTAATAGAAAACCTGAGAAATGAAAGGACTGAGTGTAGGCAAGGATTGAGAATTATTGTAAGCACTCAGGTGAATTGATATGTCACAGCTGGCGTTTCTCAGAGCTACTATAGAGCTGGGCAATAATCACCATGATGGTCCGAGCGGTGGTGGCCACACAGCGTTATATCCCACGTATATGCAGGGAGGCTAATGACCACTTTCAGAATTCACAATAGAACTGAGTGAGCAGGGATGAAGACGATCTCAACGTTGGAGAAAATTGCAGAGACTACATTGCCAATGAACATCCAAGAGCCATAAACCAATTGTGAATATGAACATTGAATGTGAAGGATTGAACCAACTTTGAGAATGATGGAGCAGGAATAATGATCGCCGCTAACCTCCCTTATCTGCGTGCAAGTTTGATGCGTATATGGAGTAGGCTTACAACAACAAAAGCCACTAAATACACAACAACAGGAGCAGGCTTACAGCCACAAACCACGAAATCTTGGGGAAGGCGTGAGTAGCCGCAACGGGCACAACATTCAAAACATTGAAATAGAACGAGAAGAGAGGAATGGTAGGCTTCCGATATGCCTAACCTTCACGGTTAGGGCAATCTCGGGCAAAGTCACCGCACTGATAACAGCTGCCCCCGCCACTGCTGCCGTCGCCACCAGCACCGCCACCGTTGGTCTTACTTGAATGAGCGCACATCAACTGCTTCCTTCCCCGAGCACTTGCTCGAATGTATCGGTCCCAATCTTGCTCAAGTCCTCGTCTATGTTTCACGACAAACGCAGAGATTTCAGGTTCAATTCTCTGCAATGTCAATCCTTGCAATCCATGGTTGTTTCGAAGGACCTCTCGATGCAGGCGGGGAACAGATTCCTAGAGCCGAATGCTGTTGAGCACACTACAAAAGGACGAGAAAAACAACAGTTTGGAGCATCATAATTTAGAGCTTGGCGATGGCGGAAAGAGTGAAATGTAAAAAATTGAGAGTGGGAGCGGGAGGCAGATTCATATGCCGTGGATGGAGCTGAAAGTTCTAAAGGTCGTCTTCAAGCTCAGCGTCAACTTCAAGCGCAGAAAGGCTGAGCGTTTTGTATGCAGGTGGAGCAACGACAGGAGCAGCGTAGCAGAAGGAACATGCCAGTGGAATAATAGTGAGTCACAGGGGAATAATGATGTGTTCAGGTCAATGGAAGCGTCAGAGCTGCCAGGATTTTCTATTTGGGTTAGTGTGCGCAGAGAATGCAGCTAAAATATGGCTGATAGGATTTCAGAATAGAGAATTTAAGTCGCAGAGGGCCAGGACTGCTCACAACAGAGGAATGGTAGCGCTGATAGAGGTAACAACCTCTATTCTAAGAAATGCTCAGAAAAGTATAATCAAGAGGAGAGCATTGGTTTACAAAGGCCACAGAAACAGGTGGCTCACACTTGAGCAGGGCAGGAGATCGCCCGCTCTGATACCATGTTAAACACACACATGGTAGCAACAGAATAGGAAAGATAAAATATTAGAGTACATTTTTTTATTAACAAATGATATACATTTATAGTACATGGTGTGACCCTTGGATTCATATTCCAAGTGGTCTCTTGGAGTCTTTTGGCTGTTTAGCTTCCACACTAACCCTTAGAGGATTAGGTGTCCAACAGATTTTACCTTTTTAAAGTTATTAACTGCTGTTGGACACCTAATCCGCTAAGGGTCTTGGGTGTGGAATATGAAGAGTCATTGGAGTCCAAGAGACCTTGGAAGATGAATCCAATGGTTATGGAAAATGTATTAATATGTATATCTTTGTGAATAGAATGTATTCAACATTCTATCTAAATTTTCCTATCATTCTCTGTGTGGTGTTTAACATGGTATCAGAGCAGGCGTATTCTAGCCCTGCTCCAATTTGAGCCATTGGTTTTGTGGTCTCTCTATTCATGGCAATTATGCTATCATCCTCCATTTGATGAATGTCCCATCAACTAAATTCTAGTTGCATTCTCTGCCATCTTTGTCACAGTAACTCCTTTGTCCTCTGTCTATCTGCGAGAATTTGGAGCGTTGAGTTCTGCATGCGTTGGCTCATACTCATCCCTGTGCAATGAACCTTCTCCTGTACGTTAAATTTTTGAACATTGGTCGATCCTCTGCATTGAGAAAAATGTCGTGCGATTGTTCATTTGGCATTATGGTGATGGCTTGAGTCTGCTAAATGGTGTGTTTGAACTAGTATGGGCATGGTACGTTTGAACTCTGCGTATTTTATGTGCTGCGCTGAGTTCCTTTTTTTGAAGACCGTACACTGGATTCGTAACTGTGTAATGGGTTGAATATTTGTGTGTTGAAGACCAAGCCCCGTGCATATATTTGTCGTATGGTATGCTGCATTCTTTTGTTCTCTGTGAAGGCTGTGAAATCCATGAGTAATGCTTTGTTAGTGCTGTGTTGGTCAAACTTTTGTGTGTGCTTGTTTGAAGAATAAATACTCCTTATTTGTGTGTTGTGGAAAAATCATATTAATATGAGATATGTGCATTAAACTATATCGAATTCTATGCATGGTAATCTCCATAAAATTCGTTGATATTGGATGGTATAGTGGTTGTTGATATATGCGATGGGAGTATATGTGATAACATGCATTGTGGTGGGCATACATGGTTGAAGTTTTTGATGGTCATATGTGATGGCAAGGTGCTTTGAATAGTTTTTTGAAGACCATGTTAGTGCATACATATATTATATATTTGTTTTGTGATTTGAAGTTTTATGACCATATGTGTGTTGAGCCCTTTTTTTATTTATGAAGGTTGTGAGTGGTATGTGGTGTATTATGGCATGCCATATGTTATATATATTGGATAGTATATGATTGGTGATATGAATGTAGTGCTTAAGTTCAAAGCATAAAGTTAGTTGGTTATACTATGAACATATATTATATGCTTTGAAAATCCCTATATGAATGTTGAAGACTGTGCAATAGTTGGTTGTTGATTGGTTTCATGTTGATTGTTGAGTGTAATATTGGTGCACTTGTTATGGATCTAATTGGTGAAGTATTAGAGTTCCTCAATACTTTCATACACTCCGCTACTGTTAAAATTGGCAACTAGGGCCAAACTCCATGTGGGTCACCTCATTTATGGCAGCTGATATTTTTCCTAGATTCCTCTCGTCGAGAGGTGTAGGATTGATCTAATGATCATCCGATTCCGACAAGTATTTATGGAGATATGAATTTATTTGTATTTACTTGACAAATTGTCAAGGTCGGCCAACAGTGAAATGTGTGGCACACATGCCCAGTGAATCATATAAATACAAGAGAGGTCGATTCATTTTCTCCTCATCTCATCTCACTCACTCTTCTCTCTCTCTCCTTAGCTTTGGGTTATACAAGGAGCAGCGCACACGTGGGAAGGAGGACGCATTAGGGCAAGGAGGATGTTGAAAGGAGGACACAAAAGCTACTGAAGGTCTCTTGGACCTGTGTTGACCAAGCGTTGACTCATCAAGGGTGCGGTTTTGGTGTGGCTACCTCTCCTAGGCAGGCTACAGATTTGGCACAAAAATCAAGGCAATCTGTCCACATGTTTGACCAACATTGATTGCGCTAGTTTTGGGCAGTAGGATGACTTCAGTCAACAATAGTTTGACTGTGTTTTTGGGGCTATTCAAGGGTTGTTTCTTCAAGCTGTTCGAGGGTTAGTTGACCAGAAATTGACCAAACATATTGGAGGTCAATTTCAACTCGTTTGACCAAGTTTGACTTTGCTGATCTAGGGTTTGCTGTTGCTGATATAAAATTACAGAATTCTGATTTTGTACTATTTCTCTCTGTTGAACTATTGAAGATAAAAGAAGATTTGATCAAAGGGTTTCCCCGCATTGGGGTTTGTCCCTGGCTAGCCGCCACATCTTGTGTCTCTTGTCTTGGCTTGTTTTCTGTCGATCGTTTAATGTTCTATCTGCACTTTACTTAATGTATATGTGATTTCTAATCCGTGGCTAATAAGAAGAAAAGAAGTAAATCTCTCTAAGCATTTAACATACCATAATTTAACATGGTATCAGAGCTGAGGTGAAGACAAAGCCCAAGCAAGAGCAAGAGCAATCATCGAAGAGAAGGTTGACAAGGCTATCCTAAAAACTTCATGGGATCCTCAACACTCTTCCTCGCCGAAGACAAGCTCTCCGTGAGAAGTCTGACTATCACGGATGGAAGATGTCTCTTGATCTGACTTTACAAGATCAGGAAGTGTTGGACCATGTGAGAGGCAATATTGTTGCGCTTCCATCAAATGCATCCGATGCTGCCAAAAGCAAGTGGTCCAAGGGATAAGTCAAAGCAAAGAAGATCATTCGGGACTCTATCGACAAGCGCCTGGTGGCCTATGTTTCCGAGCTGACAGCCTCCAAGGAAATCTACGATAGACTAGTGAGTTTATTTAAAGTTAATGATGCAAATCAAGTTCCGTTCCTTAGAAATAAGCTGAAGGAAATTAAGAAGGGCAAAGATGAGAGTATGTAAGCATATTTCTTAAGGATCACCGAGATCAAGAATGATCTCCTATCTATTGGGGAAGTAGTTCCTGACAGGGAAATGACTATCACAACTCTTGGAGAACTGCCACCTGAATGGTATATATTCAGGACTACTCTTCTCAACAATAATGTCATCCCAGGATTTGAGGAATTGATGGCTAGATGTATTCAAGAAGAGACAAGGATGGAAGAGCAAGAAATGCCCGCACTTAAAGGCCATCCCTCTGCCTTTTCTTCTCATGCTAAAAGAAGAAACAATTATGGGGCTAAATCCAAAGGAAAGGCTGGACCTAAGGGTGGAAGAAAAGGTCGATGTTACAATTGCAACAAAATGGGCCACTATGCGAGGGAGTGCCTTGATAAAAGGGACTCACACCATGACGATGACCAAAATCACTCTCAAGGCAATCAAAGGAATGGCAAGTCCAATGGCAGAGGTAAAAGAAATGTCGGAAATCAAGGAAGAGGACAACCCTTCAAGAAGGCAAGAAACTCTAGGTATGAATATAACATTGCTAACAATAAGCAAGATGAATATTGTCTACCAGTGGCCCTCTCTACTACTGCTCTCCCGAACACGCTGGGAAATTGGCTTATTGATAGTGGTGCGTCAAGGAACTTCACTGGTTTCAAAGAAGCTCTCTCTAATCTAATAGAGAAGGAGACCAACTTGGAAATCTTGGGGACAATGCAAAATATCCCGTGAAAGGCATAGGGAATGTCACTCTTCAATTGAATCAGGGTAATACAATTCATTTACAAGAATTCCTATATGTACCTGATTTCAAAAAGAACTTGGTGTCCGTTTCCACAATGGAAGACAAAGGCTACAAGGTAACCTTCATCGATGGCAAGGTACGTGTATGGAAAAAGAATTTTAAAGAAGCTTTCACTCTTGGGTTTCGAGTCGATTCATTATATCAGGTCAGAGGAAGTCCGTTGGGTGTCATGTCTTGTGACACATCACTTCAGTCCGAACTATGGCATCGGAGGTTTGCTCACCTTCATTATAAAGCTCTACCCAATGCAAGACAAATGGTGACATGGATGCTCGAGTTCTGAGTAGAGCAAGAAGGTGTATGTCCGGGATGTGCCGAAGGGAAGCTCAAAAGGGGACCATTCCCCTCAAGCCAAAGCAAGACCTTCGATATATTGCAGTTGGTTCACTCAGACATATCTGGTATGATGCCTGTGAACTCCTTGGGAGGATATTTATATTACCTCACTTTTACAGATGACTATTCTCGCAAGACTTGGATATACTTCTTGAAAAAGAAGGATGAAGTGTTCACTTGGTTTCGTTTCTTCAAAGCCTTGATCGAGAATCAAACCGAAAAGAAAATCAAAATCTTAAGGACTGATAGTGGGACTGAGTATGAATCCAATGAGTTCCATGACTTTTGCAAAGAAGCTGGCATTAAGAGGAAGACTACAACACCATATAATCCTGAGCAGAATGGTGTGGCGGAAAGGAAGAATCGTACGATTATGGAAGCTGTCTGTGCCATGCTTCACAACCAAAGACTTACGAAGTTTCTATGGGCCGAAGCTGCGAATATCGCCGTATATGTCCAAAATCGATGCCCTCATCAAGCATTGGGTTCCAAGACTCCCGAAGAGATGTTCACTGGTAAGAAACCTGACGTATCTCATTTTAGAATTTTTGGAAGTCCGGTATATTTTCATGTGCCGAAGGAGAAGAGGAATAAATTGGGTGCATCTGGAAAGAAAGGAATCTTTGTGGGATATAGCGAAAACACTAAGGGCTATAGAATCTATGTGGCCGGTCAAAGGGAAATCGAGATTAGCCATGATGTCACCTTTGACGAAGATATGGCTCTTAGCAAAGTTGACAATCTTCCTACCCAAAGGGGATATAAAGAAGCTGACACCAGGGAACCAAAGGAAAAGGAAGATGAGACAATGCCCGATGTGGAAGAACATATGGATCCTATCGATCCCTGCAAGAGCCTTCCTCTTCTAGGAAGAGGCTTTCATGGCTTAGGGGGACACTTGATGATGCTGAAGGGCACATAGCACCTAGGGGAACCTTCCGCGAAAGTAAGAAGCCGACCAGGTATCAGGGATACTTGACCATCATGAGCACGATCATCCAAAATGAGCCTTCGTCATTCGCAGAAGCAGTCAAGCATCAAGTGTGGAAGGATGCGATAATTGAGGAATATGAGTTCATCATGAAAAACAATGTTTGGGATGTGGTCCCTAGACCCCAGGACAAAGCAGTTGTCACTTCGAAATGACTTTACAAGATAAAGCATGTAGTTGATGGAAGTGTGGAAAAGTATAAGGCTCGTTTTGTCACTCGTGGCTTCTCTCAGAAGGAAGGTATAGACTGTGACGAGGTATTTGCACCTGTTGCCCGATATACCACCATTCGCTCGACCATAGCCCTTGCTGCTTCGCAAGGATGGAACCTACATCAGATGGATGTCAAGATCACGTTCTTGCATGGTTCGATCAAAGAAGAGGTCTATGTGGAGCAACCCGAAGGATTTGAGATTCATGATCGAGAATCTCATGTGTGCAAGTTGAAGAAAGCCCTCTATGGGCTGAAGCAAGCACCCCGAGTGTGGTATGAGAGGATCGATAACTACTTGATGAAGTTGGGATTCACTAGGAGTGAAGCCGACCCTAACCTTTACTTTAAGGTTGAAGATGACAATCCTCTCATATTGGTGCTGTACGTCGACGACCTCTTTCTTACAGGTGCAGACCCTCTCATTCACAAATGTAAGAGGGAGTTGGCTTTTGAATTTGAGATGAAGGTCCTAGGACTGATGCACTATTTCCTAGGACTAGAAGTCTGGCAGAAGCCAGGGGAGATTTTCCTATCTCAGGGAAAATACGTGGTGAAAATATTAGAGAGATTCGGTATGGTGGACTGCAAGCTCGTGACTACCCCGATGGAGCTTGACTTCAAGAAGTTAAGCGGTAGTGATACCGTACCTGTTTTACGAAATGCTACCGAGTATCGTCAACTCGTCGGAGCATTTATGTTCTTAGTGAACTCCTGTCCGGATATATGCTTTGCAGTCAACACGTTGAGTCAACATATGGTTGAACCTCACCACACACATTGGATTGGTGCCAAGAATTTGTTGAGATATCTTCGTGGCACAATCGCTCATGGGTTGAGATACACTGCTGGAGATGTGAGACTACTTGGATATACCGACGCTGATTAGGCAGGCAGTGTGGTGGACCGAAAGAGCACTTCTGGGTGCTGTTTCTCTTTGGGATTTGCCTCGATATCCTGGATGAGCAGGAAGCAAAAGTCAGTGGCTTTGAGCACTGCCGAGGTAGAGTACATTGCTGCTAGTATGACCTCCTGTGACGTGGTCTAGTTGCGAAAGCTCTTCAGTGAGCTGTTTGGATTTACATTGGATACCACCGTGATCCTGTGTGACAATCAGAGCGAGATTCGTTTATCAGAGAATCCTGTATTTCATGATCACTCCAAGCATATCGATATCAGGTACCACTATATTAGGGATATGGTGCAGCGGGGAGCAATAAGGCTCCAACATATCGGTACAGATGAACAGGTCGCGGACATTTTGACGAAGCCCCTAGGAAAGGTCAAATTCTTGACTTTTCGAGAACGACTTGGTGTTGTTTAGAGACCCTCTTATGAGGGTCGAGTATGATGTATTGAGCTCTGGGAGCTCCAAGGGGGCGCGAGGTACTTCTTGGAGCGACATGCGACCATAGGGCGACTCACCATCCACCGATGGTGCACTATGTACAGGGTGAAAGGTTCAACCTTCCCCTGTGACACCCCATGGCAACTGTAGGACATGATTATTAGTTCTCCATGGCGACTATGGAACAGGATGATTAGTTCTCTTGTGGGCCAGGATGATTAGTTCTCTTGTGGCGACTGTTTGACAAGATGATTAGTTCTCTTGTGGACAGGATGATTAGTTCTCCTGTTGAGGCATCCTACCCATGCAGTCTGGGACTCATGGGAAGTACCTCTCATTTGATCAATGAGTAGGGAAATGGGGTTAGGGACCATTAGTAGTAGTATCTACTGTACTCCTTGGGCTAGGATGACCTCCATTAATCTGGGATGAATGATACTGATCTGGGATCAGTGAAAGTGGTATGACACACTCTGAGACTGACTTTGGGTTAGTGGAGGATGGTAGGATACATTCTCAATCATTTCTTCTTCTTCATAGTTCGAGCAGAGCAGAGCATAGCAGGGCCAAGAGTGCAGGGCAGTGAATTTGATGGCTGGGATAGTAGCGATGGTCAGATGGATTGCAGATGGAGTTCTCCCTAGTTGAGAGGGAGTGTTAAAATTGACAACTAGGGCCAAACTCCATGTGGGTCACCTCATTTATGGCAGCTGATATTTTTCCTAGATTCCTCTCGTTGAGAGGTGTGGGATTGATCTAAAGATCATCCGATTCCGACAAGTATTTATGGAGATATGAATTTATTTGTATTTACTTGACAAATTGTTAAGGTCGGCCAACAGTTAAATGTGTGGCACACATGCCCAGTGAATCATAGAAATACAAGAGAGGTTGATTCATTTTTTCATCATCTCATCTCGCTCATTCTTCTCTCTCTCTCCTCAGCTTTGGGTTATACAAGGAGCAACTCACACGTGTGAAGAAGGGGGATGCATTAGGGCAAGAAGGATGCTGAAAGGAGGATGTAAAAGCTGTTGAAGGTCTCTTTGACCTACGTTGACCAAGCATTGACTCGTCAAGTGTGTGGTTTTGGTGTGGCTACCTCTCCTACGCAGGCCACATATTTTGGCACAAAAATCGAGGCAATCCGTCCATAGGTTTGACCAGCGTTGACTGCCCTAGTTTTGGGCAGCAAGTTGACTTCAGTTAACAGCAGTTTGACTGTGTGTTTGGGGCTGTTCAAGGGCTGTTTCTTCAGGCTGTTCGAGGGCTAGTTGACCGGAAATTGACCAAGCATATTGGAGGTCAATTTCAACTCATTTGACCAAGTTTGACTTCGCTGATCTAGGGTTTGCTGTTGCTGATATAAAATTACAGAATTTTGATTTTGTACTAGTTTTCTCTGCTGAACTATTGAAGATAAAAGAAGATTTGATCAAAGGGTTTCCCCGCATTGGGGTTTGTCCTTGGCTAGCCACCACATCTTGTGTCTCTTGTCTTGGCTTGTTTTCTGTCGATTGTTTAATGTTCGATCTACACTTTACTTAATATATATCTGATTGCTAATCCGTGGCTAATAAGAAGAAAAGAAGTAAATTGCTCTAAGCATAGAACATACCAGAATTTATTATCGATTGAGAACACAATCCAAATGAGCAAAGATTCGCGCTCTGACATTTAGACCTGTCTACAATATGCACAAGAAAAGATCGATTTTTTGCAGCTTGAGTCACAATTACAACCAGATGAGTTACAACAACGCAAGCATCATTTTGAACTTGTTTTTGTTCAGAACAATCCTCTCTTTGAGATTGAGACAAACTCCCATCAACTGCCAGAAACTAATAAAGTCATTGAAAGAGTAGATTTGCATGCATATGCAAAAATTCAGCCCACACTTCCTAAGCCCATGATCATCAGACCTTGGGAAGAGCTTGTCAACAACAAGCATAGAGAAAGTCTTGGATATAACAAGGAGGTATCCTTTCATACTCCAGATTATTCAAAATCTATCAAATTTCAAAGCATTGGATTTCTTCAAGACAATTCTTCACCTGTTTCTGCTCCTCAACATTCACAACAGATTGTGAAATGCCAACATAATGACCGAGTTGTCCACGTGAAAGATCACTGTTTTGATCTTCATCAATGTGAGCATTTTGGTTAGCACACTCATTCTTCAAACAAATGCTTCAAAAAGAAGCTTCTTGCAAGAAAAAAGATTCACCTTAGATGGATTGCTTTTTGGAAATGGGCTTCAACAACGAAGAAGATATTTAGATCATACCACAAAATTTGTTGTAAAATTTAAAAAAGTCTTGCAGTTGAGTTTCCTGCATCTTCTCACCTTGTATCTGACATGGGGGGAATTGATGATCATCTACAAGCTTCAAAGATACATCAAGCAAGCCTGAGCTACAACTTGAACTTGTTGCCTGAGCCTACAACCAAAGACAACCATACCCAGATTCAGAGTTGTAGCCAGAGACAGAGAAACCCTGAGCGTGCCTTTGGTTGATGGCCTTCCTTAAACCATCGCAGGTTGAGACCTCCCTTTTCAGGTTGAGGTTCTCCCTTTTTCTGCAAGTTGATACCTCCCTTTTCTAGGTTGAAAGTCTCCCTTTTTAGAACATTAGGGACACTTCCTCTAGCAAAAGACTAACAACTTCTTTCCAGATTTGGAACTGTTTCAGGAACTGCACTAAGTTTTCTAGGTTGAGACCTCAATGTTCTCCCTTTTCAAAACAATAGGGAGCTTCTTCCTCTAACAAAAGACTTCACCGCCTTGTTAGATTTGGAAAGAGTTACTGGAACTGCACTAAGCATTCTAGTGTTGGTCGTCATCCTTACCATCACCAGTTGAGACCTCGAGTTCTCCCACCTTATGCCATCATCTTAGAGAGCACATTCAACCTATTGTTGTCATGCATTGTTGTATTTTTTGTATTATAGCTCTCTTCTTGGACTCGTATATACCCCTTCGGATTAAGGGGGGAATGTTGGACACCTAATCCGGTAAGGGTTTTGGGTGTGGAATATGAAGAGTGATTGGAGTCCAAGAGACCTTGGAAGATGAATCCAATGGTCATGGAAATTTTATTAATATGTATATCATTGTGAATAGAATGTATTAAACGTTCTGTCTTAATTTGCCTATCATTCTATGTGTGGTGTTTAACAACCGCAATCAATAGGACAATGACATATAGATGTAAAATTGCTATAAAATGTAAATTTAGACCAAACCCTAACCCTAGTTATTAAGAAATAAAGAAAAGTGAAATTTTTAAGGTGATTCCCACAACTGACTAGTACAATGGAATCATTTAGGGCGAGGTCATTGATGGAAGGACTTGGATAGAGAGGGTGGAATCCTACATTGCTTCTCTTAGAAAGCCTAGTGACTTCTATCGTAGGAGATTTAAAGTCAAAGGATGCATGAAAACAAGTTCCTTTGATGGATTCTTGAATGACAAATTTTGCATAGTTACATAGAAACAAGAGTTCATGAAATATAGTGCGCTTTTTAATATAGCACAAGATAAACCTTGATTTTAGAAAATAACATGCAAATTGGAAGAAAATAGCATTAAACTTACATGATTCAAGCAAGAATCACTTGATCAATCCATATGATAGCCTCTCCATGCAAAAACGTCCTTCCCAAGACAATTTGCACCATCATTTAGCTATTGCGTCCAAGAGAAGAAAAGACAAGAGCTAGTGCACACTCACTCAAAAGAAGAGAGATGAGTGTTTGTGATGATGATCCAATGAAAATGACTTCCCTCTATTTATATGACAGAAACTAAGTCATTTTTTTATTAATTGATGATGAAAAAGCCCTAAAAATTTGCATAACGCATTCCACTAGGCTAATAGATCATAAGTTGACTTAGAAATAACTTTACAAATGATAAATCATAGTAAAAATGTCATGAATCTTCCACTTATGTGAGATAAGATTAGACGAGATAATATTATTAATGTCCTGTTACCCACTGCCAGTGGATGATCCCATAGGAGAATTTTTCTCCTAGATTTTTCTTCATCCGAGATCCAACAAACCCTGACAACTGACAGTGTAGCTGATATTGTGCTAATTGATCTTGACTCCTTGAGTAGTCATATGCCCCCCCGCTCATCTGCCGAGAGCGTATGTTTGAAGGTGGGCCATCCAGTCGTAAAGGTATGTCTTTCATTGTGCAATCCGATGCTTATACTTGATTTTCTTGGGCACACTTGGGTATGGATTACTTGGTGACTTGGAAGAAGGCTGGGTTTCGACTGTAGTCTTGTTTCCTCACCCTAAATGGGGGGTTAATCTTCAACCCTAGTACTGTGGGATCTTCCCTACTGGCTTATAGCTTTAGGATGGGTACTACTTGGGAAACCCCAATTTTGGTAGCGCGGTCCTGTTTTCCAGTTCCACATTTTTCACTCCCCTCCGCACATTGAAGAAATTTCAACCCCCACTCCGGTTATCAGTTTTCCTTATCACTCCATGCATTTAGTTTTAAATCCAATCATGATAAAAATTCTAAAATCTGGAAATGATAATATTTTTCTGAAAACACAAATTTAGAGATTTCACAACCGCTGAAATTGGAGAAATAAAACACAACAAAATTATGACAGCTACACACAAAAAATAACACAGTGATTTTGGGTCAATGTGACCCTGGAAAAACCCCCTACAACTCTTGGGGAAAACCAGTTTGAGAGCTCTTATTTACTTCTGAAAATGCTTTTATAGAGAAACTGAAATACACAGTAAAAATTCCAGCAACCACAAATTACAAATTATCTCGATTTTCGTGTTTGAACTCCACCTCGAAAATCGTGTCAATCAGCAAACATCCAAAACAGAAATTTTCCAGCAATAAAACAACATTAAATGCTATATGGCCAACCTCAGAGAGCGTGACCAGAATTTGTTGTACGGAATGTATGGACAGAACGACTGCCTCGAAATTTGTGCCCAAATCTGCCTCGAAATTTGTGCCCTTGTTGCTGTCCCTCTTCCTTGATTTCTGTGCTATCCCTCTTCCTCGATATCTGTGCCTTTCTCCTGCTGTATGATTTTGCCTTGGGATGCATGCCAATAAATGCTGCTGCCCAGATTTGCTGAAATGTCTTCTTGCTGCTCTCCTTCACTTCCTCACTACTCAGAAATTTTCTCCTTGCTCTCTCTTCTCTTTCTCTCAAATGCTTATGAAAAAATGAATGATATTTTCCTCTTGTCTTCTCCTTTTATTCTCTAAATGACCTTTTGGGTTACCCTATGATCTAATGGCTGAGATTCATTTAGATCTAGGGATGAGAATAAATGTGCATTTAATTCTCACTTTCTATTTTTTAACTCACCCACTTAAATAAAGACCCACTTACCCTTTTATTTCCATAGTCACTTTTTCACTTTCATATTCTTCATTGACTTTAATAAAGCCACCTTTAAATTAGAATATAACTTTACCACTTATAAAGTCACTTTTAAATTAAATTGATTTTATCACTTATAAAGTCAATTTAGGAGAAAAGTAAAAAATAAATTTGGACACTTTTCCCTAGGCCAAAGATCAAAGCCTTAGGGAACCACTTGTCCTCTGGTACCCAAATTTTAACACTCCCTCTTATTGAGGAAAGTGTTCCTCACCACTCCCATCTTGTCTCTTAAGTAGACATGCTTGCCCCGTGGCAAGGCTTTGGTGAAAATGTACTCAAGCTTGACAACTCCCTTTTGGACATAGTCTCTAATGAAGTGATACTTGATCTCAATATGCTTTGACCTGTCATGAAAAACTGGATTTTCCGTGAGCTTTATGCAACTCTGATTATCACAGTAAATTACTGAAGGTCTCAATGCCCTCAATGCTTAACCAAATAGACCAAACAACATCTTGTGAAGCCATGTGGCCTCACAACTAGCCAAACTAGCAGCCATATACTCTGCCTCAGCTGAGCTCAATGCAACTAACTTTTGTTTCCGACTGATCCACGACACAACTACCGAACCCAACCCAAAACAACACCCAAAAGTACTCTTTCTATCTGACGCACAACCTGCCCAATCTGGATCTGTGTACTCTGCGAATCTCACTCCATCACCCTGTCTATAATCCAGACCAAAATCCACAGTCCCCTGCAAGTAACGAAGAATGTGTTTTGCAACCACCCAGTGCACTCTCCTAGGCTCACACATGAACTGACTCATAGTGTTAACTACAAAACATATATCTGGTCGAGTGTTGACCAAATACATCAAACAACCAATCAACTGTCTGTGTAGAGTAGGATCCACCAACTTGGAATCAGAAGCATGAAGCTTCTTCTAGTTAGTGATCATAGGTGTAGACATGGGTTTGTAGCCTCCATGTGAAATCTGCTAAGAATATCCACAATGTACTTCCCTTGTCCCAAGACAAAATGCCCCTCCTCCTGCCACACCTCCAATCCCAGAAAATAATGCATCAAGCCTATATGCTTCATCTCAAACTCTGAAGCAAGATCTCTCTTGCAACCCTCAATGAGTCTCTCTGCACCAGTGATGATCAACTCATCAACATACAACACCATAATGAGAGGCTCCTCACCCACCACAATGAAGTATAGGTTCGGAATAGCCTCACTCTTTGTGAAACCCAAGTGCTGCAAGTATGTATCAATCCTCGAGTACCAAGCTCTGCGAGCTTGCTTCAGGCCATAGAGTGCCTTTTTTCAATCTGCATACCTGGGACTCCTTCCCATACACCTCAAAGCCCTGCGACTGCTCAATATAAACCTCCTCCTGAATGAAGCCATTGAGAAATGCGGTCTTCACATCCATTTGGTGGATCTTCTAACCCATCTCTGCTGCAATCGATATAATGGAACGAATAGATGTATATCAAGCTACGGGAGCGAATGTCTCCTCATAGTTAACTCCCTCTACCTGTGAGAACGCCCTCGCCATAAATCGAGCCTTGAACTTCTCGATGCTGCCATTTGCAGCATGCTTTATCTTGCAGAGCCATCTGGAAGTAACAATTGATTTACCTTCAGGCCTCGGCACTACCTCCTAAACATCGTTCTTCATAATAGATGAATACTCCTCCATCATGGCCTCTCTCCAGACCTGATGGTTGGCTACCTCCTCATAACTAGAAGGCTCGGATTCCACAATGCTTGTTACCAATGCCATGTAACTACAAAACCACTCAGGTGGTTTACTCTCTCTAGCCTGTCTCTTTGGCCCAGCCACTGATGTGGCCTCGCGCAAGGTATCTTGAAGCCACTTGGGCTTCCTCTTCCCTAAGCATACTTCTCCCACCGGAGTGAAAGAATCCTCATCATCATTAGAAGCCTGAACTCCTGAAGGCCTATCAACTGACCTCATGCCTGAACCTGTGCCTGTAGATGCTGAAGTGCTGTGCGAACTGTCCATTAGTGGACTACCCTGTGAATTGCTCTACAGACTGCCCTGCATGATGCCCGAAGAACCACCCCCCTGACTCTGAGAGCCACTGCTCACTGATGGACCTGACACTGTAATCAATGTACCTCCTGATCCCTGACCACTGGATCCATATGACTGACTCAACTGCTCCTGAAGGTCTGGTGACTCTAGATACTCTAACTCCTGTGACCTTCTGAAGGCTCTCTACTCCTCGAACTTCACATCCCTCCTGGCAACCACTTTCCTCTATGCAGGAATATAAATCCGATAAGCTTTCGATGTCTCGCTATAACCCACAAAGATGCGCTTGTCTGCAATGTGCTCTAGCTTGGTCCTGTTCTCCTTGGGGATAAAGGAATATGTAAGGCACACAATGATACGAAAGTGCCCAACATCAGGGTTCTTCCCAGAAAAAGCCTCCTCCGGAGTCACATTCCCCAAGGCACGATGTGGACACCTGTTCTGCAAGTACTCAACAGTGTTGCAGGCCTCTGCCCACAAAAATAAAGGTAACCCCTGATCATGAAGCAGGGCTTTGGCAGCCCTTGCAATGTATCTGTTCTTGCTCTCTGCAACCCCATTCTGTTGGGAGTAGTAAGGAACTGTGAACTCCCTCCTAATGCCTGCCTCAGCACAAAAATCAACAAACTCACCAAGGGTATACTCCCCTCCATTGTTTGACATGAGGACCTTGATCTTCCTACCTGTCTCGGTCTCCACAAGAGCTTTGAACTCTTGAAACCGCTTGAAGCCCTCACTCTTGGTCTTCAAGAAATAAATCCAGGTCTTCCTGGAGTGATCATCAATGAATAAAAGATAGTACTCATAGCTACTCAAGGATACATGAGACATCTGACCACTCACATCGGTATGAATCAAGTCAAGGATCTCGGTTGCTCTGCTGTCACTGCTGGGAAAAGGGGATCTGGAAAACTTCTCCATAACACATCCTCTGCATACATCAAGGTGATCAGAACTGAAATCTGGCACACCAGTGGTGATCTCCCGCAATGTACTCAAGGCCCCATGATACATGTGCCCCATCCTGCGGTGCCAAATCTCACACAACTCTGAACTGCTAGATCTGCTGTTGGTCCTGTCTCAGGTGCTGCTACGTAATGTCATCAGGGGCTTGAGAACTTGTACACCTTGGCATGGCGCACACCAATCTCTCTAGCTGAAGAAGCTGGATTTCCCCTAGGATATATAAGCACCTGCCCTCTCCTGAACAATACATCATACCCTCTATCCTCAAGTGCTGAGACGGATATCAGGTTCTTATTCATTCCAGGCACATATAGAACATCTGACACTTCCAAGAGAGGTTTGGATCCATTATCAAATGTCAATGTTCCCACACCGACTGCTCGAACGATGTTGTCATCCCCAAGTACTACCTCCATATCAGTGTCACCCTCTGAAAGCTCTGAGAAGTACTCTCTGACTCCTGTCATGTGGCGGGAAGCTCCACTGTCAACATACCAAATGCTAGAAGATGCTCTGCTAGTAGCGGGGAATACACACTCCCTCTGAACCTATATGGCAGGTGATCCTGCACTAGTGGCCTCACAAGCTATGAACCCAAACTCCCAATCAAATCTCTCTGAGAAGCTCTCTATCTTTGGAGAAACTGCCATGGGTTTGTCTTTCCCTTTCTTGTTCTTCATCTCCGGACACACAATAGCATAGTGTCTCAACTTTTGACAATTCCAACATTTGACTTTGGAATAGTCCTTCTCCTTGTTCTGCTGCTTGCCTTTAGCTTTGCCTTTGCCTCCACTGTTGGAAGCTTGCTTCTTTGCTCTGCCCTTCTTGCCTCTTGCTAACAATGCCACATTGTCATCCTCCTCCACCTGTTTGGCTGCCCCAAGATGGTTCTTTCTAATCTCATTCTGAATGCAATCATCTCACAACCTCTCCCAATCGGCAAGGTTTTCCGGTGCAACAATGCCATCCACAAAATTCTCCCAAGTCTTGGGATGACCATTCAAAGCAATCCTCACCAACTCAGTGGGTGCAATGATCTCACCTACGGCCGCCAACTGATCTCTCACTGAAGTGATCTTTGGGAGTTATGCTGTAACATTGTCAGTCTTATCCATTTTAATGGCCTTCAGTTTCTCCTTTAGGACCATTTCTCCGTTTTCATTTGAGCTCTGGTAAAGACTGGTCAAGGCTATCCACATCTCACGTGCATAAGTCTTTCCTCTCACATGAGGAATGGCATGGTCTTTGATTCCTTCCAGAATCAATCTATTGGGTTCTTCGTGGTATTTACCATAATGCCCCAGACTTCTGCTTCCTCAAATATGCTCTAGATTCTTTTCTTCCATACTTTGTACTTGTTCTACCCATCCAACCTGTCTTCAACTGTCAAACCCAAAGACATGTTTCACTGTCCTACCAAACAAAATTTTCAAATCTATGGTAAAGGCTTCTGTTTTCTGTGTAAAAATCAGCTTGCTGTAATTTTCACTTTGCTGTCCCAAATTGCACTTTTCAGGCAACCAACCTTTGATATCATGAAGAAATTTCAACCCCCACTCCGGTTATTAGTTTTCCTTATTACTCCATGCATTTAGTTTTAAATCCAAGCATGATAAAAATTCTAAAATCTGGAAATGATAATATTTTTCTGAAAACACAAATTTAGAGATTTCACAACTGCTGAAATTGTAGAAATAAAACCCAACAAAATTATGACAGCCACACAGAAAATAACACAGTGATTTTTGGTCAATGTGACCCTAGAAAAACCCCCTACAACTCTTGGGGAAAACCAGTTTGAGAGCTCTTCTTTATTTCTGAAAAATGTTTTTACAGAGAAACTGAAATACATAGTAAAAATTCCAGCAACCGCAAATTACAACTTATCTCGATTTTCGTGCTTGAACTCCACCTCGAAAATCGTGCCAATCAGCAAACATCCAAAACAGACATTTTCCAACAATAAAACAACATTAAATGCTATACGGCCAACTTCGAAAAACGTGCCCAAAACTTGCTGTACAGATTGTACGTATTTTAGTAGTACGATTGCCTCGAAATTCGTGCCCAAATCTGTCTCGAAATTCATGCCCTTGTTGTTGTCCTTCTTCCTTGATATCTGTGCTGTCCGTCTTCCTCAATATCTGTGCCTTTCTCCTGCTGTACGGTTTTGCCTTGGGATGCGTGCCAATAAATTCTGCTGCCCAGATTTGCTGAAATGTCTTCTTGCTGCTGTCCTTCACTTCCTCACTACTCAGAAATTTTCTCCTTGCTCTCTCTTTTCTTTCTCTCAAATGCTCATGAAAAAATGAATGATTTTTTCCTCTTCTCTTCTCCTTTTATTCTCTAAATGGGCTTTTGGGTTACCCTAAGATCTAATGGTTGAGATTCATTTAGATCTAAGGATGAGAATAAATGTGGATTTAATTCTCACTTTTTATTTTTTAACTCACCCACTTAAATAAAGACCCACTTAGCATTTTACTTCCATAGTCACTTTTTCACTTTCTAATTCTTCATTGACTTTTAATAAAGTCACCTTTAAATTAGAATGTAACTTTACCACTTATAAAGTCACTTTTAAATTAAATTGACTTTATCACTTATAAAGTCACTTTAGGAGAAAAGTAAAAAATAAATTTGGACACTTTTCCCTAGGCCAAAGATCAAAGCCTTAGGGAACCACTTGTCCTCTGGTACCCAAATTTTAACACACATTACATGCCTTATTTCATAGTCTTCCCTCTCTGGGTCCACAAGGCTCTGGTACTTCCCCTCCCCTTGTCCACATGTTTGGATCGGGGTTGGAATGATGCCCGAGAGGTTGATGTAGCTAAAAGAAGATAAAATTATATCATATCCATGTTGCTGCACAAACTAGTAGGCCTAGTTTGTAGGCTAAAACCAGAGGGGGCAAAAACGCTTTGGGACTAAGGCCCACTGTCACCACAGCCCAAGTCCCCTTCTCTTCTCGGATTTTCACTGATAGGAGGAGTGCCAGTGCCTCTCACTTGTGATAGATGTAATCTACGATTAGTTTGAAGTGAGGCAAGGAGGCTTATTCAATGGAAAGGTTCAATGAAAGTGTGAGCTTTGGGAGAAGCTAGGAAAACTTTCCAAGAAAAATCCCTTGAAAGAACGACTACACGAGACCTAAGGTTGAGAAAGTTTATGATATAAGAGATCATCCAAGGTCAAGGTAGATAAGAGAAAAGGTTGTGAATGATTTACTTCAACAAGTACTAAAGCATCAACCTTCAAAGAAATCCCCATGTTGAAAGGTTAGTCTCTAGGGTTCCCTCTTGGTGTGATAGCTAGGGCATCAATTATATTGAAATTCGACTGTCGAAATTCGTTCAAAACTGGAGGATGCCTAAAGGAGACAATAAGGAAAAATCCTGTCTCGACGGAATCCCAAATTTCCTCCTCCCTAAAATTTCGGACCAAGCCCTAGAAAATCTCCTTATCCTTAGAGGGACGAAGAAAAGAGGAAGAAAAGGGGAAGAAAAGAGGTGAAAGAATGATATTTCGTTGAGTTAATGTGATCACCATGGATCTAGGACCAGTGCCTAGCAATTGGGAGGATTGGAGTCAAAATGATCTCGATTTGGCAAATTTCACTCAAGGAGGTCTAAAGAAGAAACTTCACTATCTATGGGTACAAATACACGACAAATTTAGACTTTTTGTAACAAACAAGTTTCATATACTCAGAGGAATACTCAAAATATTTGTTATATGAGAATGTCCATTGTGGGATAGATAATATATTATATAAGAATATTTGAATACAAGTGAGATGATGTGTTGCAAATGAGGGTCCGCTTTATATACCTAGGCATGTACCCTTTCATGAATGGTCATGTCCTTAGGGACATGCCTCTTGATTAACTAATTACTATTTAGTTAACTATTCCTTGTTATTATTTATATATTTATATTTTATTCATAATACTTTTACACTTTGATGGCAATTGTTATGGAGTTTCAAGGATGCAAATGCAAATTATCCCCGAGGAACATTGATTCATTATTTGTCCAATGAGTAACACATGCAAAAAATCTCCTATAGTTACAGTGATTCCACTAATTCACATTAATTAGGGCACATTATTTCACCATAAGAACATTGTTCCATGTGTTAGACATCCATTAAAACAAAGATATAACATTATATTGCAGTTAAAAGACAAAGAAGAATATATCCATCCACAATCTTGCTAGCAAGGAGCTCTAAGAGAGAGTGAAAGTTTTCCGTACATCAAATTGCATTTAATCATCCAAATCACTCCACACAGTGCAAGCCAAAATTCTCTAATAGAGAGGTCGAAAATCCCGAAGTGTGATAATTCAATACAAATGAGGCTTACTTTTATTCATATGAGCCTTTAGAAGTTTGATTTAGCCTAACTGGACTAATTGAACCCTTAATAATATTTCAATGTGCAAAATAACAACTTTGGTGACAAGCCCACTATATAGTTCAAATGTGTAAAATAAGCCTTCCTAGTGAGGCCGAAATAATAAAGTAATGGTGCAAAGGGTCATTGGAATGCCAAGATGAATCCTCAATGTGCCATGATGAAGAGGAGGGGTCCATAAATGATGATCAAGGGGTTGGCCCCTTGATTTCAAAGAAAAACATCCTATGGTGCTCCCAAGTGGCTGTGGGGCATAATCAATGGTCTCATGGATCTCCAATGGATCAATAACAAGTTGATGCTCCATAACTGAGGGCTTGAAGATGAAGCATGCCCTCCATGTCTCTCCGGATGAGACAAAACCACATCTTGGCCTTGGACCAACTAGCAAGTGTTGGGTGCAAGTGTGTGGCCAACTGGGCAACGTGGTCCAAGTGCATCATCATCTCTATATGGGTGAGGCACGAACAAGCAATGTATGTTGCTGAAGAAGCCCATGGCATGGCAATCAATGCACTGTTGTGGTGGAGGCCCATGGCTCTCAACGCTCACCCGACAAGTGCCATTATGATCCTCTTGAGGGCTTGGACCCCGTATAGGGAGACAAAATCCAAATGGAGACTCACCTGCAATCTTGTATAAGATCCAATGCGTCTCCTCACCTTCCAGTACAAGAATCCATTAGTGCAATTGAGTAAATACACTTTCTAACTAGGGGAAAAGGTGGACACTTCATAGTGGCATGCCCTTCCAAATGGGCTTTAAAGTGTACAGGTGTCAACAAGCTCAACAAGAGAGGTTAATAAAGGACTCTATTAGGTGGTTTCAGCTTCTAAGGGAGCGACAAGTCCATGGTACATCCATCAAATGGTAGGTGTCATGTGAAATGATGGTGGAACAAAGTGGGGTTATAGGGAAGACTCCATGCCACATGCCATGGTAAAAGGGTAGCTGTAATGAGGGAAGCCCTCATATGAGTGTATGGATGTAGGAGAGAGCAATTGCGGTACATGAGTTACTTCGACTTTTGTTTTTCCACCCTTCTTCATATGCCTTTTTTTCTTTTATTGATTTTTCTTTCCTTTAACTGCTTGCGGCTCCAAGGGATGAGAGCATGATGTGTATGATAAAGCAGTGATTACCCCCTTAAGGTTGGGCAGTTCATCGCCCACTAGGGGTTGGGACAATCATGGGTTCCTTAATGATGCAGGGTGGCGCTCATATAGGCCCTTCAGAACCAGGGTGATGGCCAGAGTGATAGGGGGTAGAGCTCAACTTTGGCTTCTGCCCACGCGCTAAATTTTAATGTCCTGGCCATCTTTTGCATTTTGTGGTACATTTCCTATTGTAAGTGGCCAAATTATGTTTTTAACTTTTTTTTAGCTGCATAAACCTCTGGGGCATCATTCCATGCTTGACTCAAAATGTTGACAAGGGAAGGTGTAGGCTAACATCTTGTGGACCCAATGGACATATGTGGACCCTGATGGGAAAAGTGTGGAAAGGGGTTATAATGAGCGGAGGGGAGTGATATATATGGTATCAGGAAGTGTGATCATGCAACCAAAATCAAGTTTTCCCATGTAGTGCCACTCCTAAAGCTAATAGCCAATAGAGGAGATCCCACAAGACTAGTATACAAGATTAACCACCAAGTTGGGACAAGGGAACAAGGGTACAATCCAAGCCCATTCTTTCTGCCGAATGCCCCCACTAATCCATGTCCAAATGTGTCTAAGAAAAGTGAGCATAAACTCCCAACATTCAGGGTTGCCATACATTCAGGGTTGGAAGGCCCACCTTCAAACATGCGATCATAACAAATGGGCGAGGGCACATAATGGCTGGCTCAGGTGGCGGAGAATGGTGGCACATCGAGCTATCTGGTGGTTGCAAGGGGTTGCTAGCTACTGGCTGAAGACAAATTTGGGAGAAAAAATTCTCCTATAGGGGTCACTCACTGGTGGTGGGTAACAAGCCACATGCAAAAGGAAATAATACCACAAAATACAAAAGATGGATGGGACAATAAAATTTAGCATGTGGGCAAAAACCAAAGATGAACTCTAACCCATATCATTATGGTCATCACCTTGGTTCCTAGGGCCCTTATGAGTTCCTCTTGCATCATTAAGGAACCCATGCATGTCCCGATCCGTAGTGGGTGATGAATTGCCCCACCTTAAGGGAGTAATCATTCATAGTTTTTAAAACCGGAACCGGTGACCGGACCGGTCCACCTAATGAACCGGTTTACCGACTGGAACCGGTCTAACCGGGACTGGTTTGGTCTAAACGAACCGGTTTTAGAAAAATACATTAAATAATTATTTTTTAATGAAAAAAACTATTTTTAAGATTTAAAACCATGATTCCAAGCCAATAGAGACAAAATATGCAAAGATTGCTCATTGATATACCATGTAAAGCCTTAAAGGTGAATATATCAAAATGGCACCGAGTGCAATACATATCATCGACAAAATACATAAGCAATGAGGCTCTAAATGGCCACTAGAGTGCAAAAATAAAGCCTACAAACTATGGGGCCAGTGGCCTACTACAATACTTCAGTATAGACTCTACATATATGATAATAGTAATACTATAATAGTGATCAACATTATCACTTGAAGTTGAAACTTCTCATGAGTCTCAGTCATCATGATCAAACTCAGTTGGTTGAGTCTCGACTCCCAAACTGTGTAGCCACAAACTTCTCTATTGGTTCAGTGACTTGAGTCTCAAACTTCTGAAGGTATTCTGCCCTAATATGCCCTATTATTTCATTGGTGCTCCACATGGCTTTACATGGCCTCCTATCCCAGCCAAGTGTTGCTTGAACCTGTTAATACCCCCTCCTTGAATGGATTTTTGGCAATATTTGCAGATCATTTTGCCATCAATCATATCACAATGAGCCCATGCAGTATCTTCGGCTTTTGGAGGCATGATGACTCCCTGGATGGTAGATCATAGAAGTGAGAAGTTTATAACACAAAAAAAAAATTCATGGACAGCAGACTCAAATGAGGAATTATCAAGTGCAAATCCTTACCTGGAAATGCAAACTAGCTCCCTTAGCCTCCTCTTGAAGATGGCAACTCCACTGACAGCTACACACTATCTCCAAAATAGCTCCAACTCCAACTCCAAGATGACTACCTCAGTAAAAACTCCACACTCTCCAAGCTCACAAACAAACTCACAAACACTCCAAATCAGTTGTGTGAGACAAATGAGAGTGAGAGGGGCCTCTTATAGCAAGTGTGAGGGTGCTTTTGGAGGGAAAATACCTTTCCCTCACCCCCAAAACCCCTAAACCACAAAACCACAGTGCTTTTTGTCATAATTCGGTGGGCTGTCCATAAACCGGCCGGTTTAGGACGAAACCGGCCAGTTCCGCCCTAAACCGGCCGGTTTTGACCGGTTAGGGCTAGATTTCGGTCACATGAGGCATCTAACCCGGTTTTTAGGCCGGTTCGGACCGGCCAGGCCTCTAACCGGCCGGTTAGACCGGTTACTGGTTTTTGTGGCCGGTTTTTAAAACTATGTAATCATTGTTATATTATTCACATATTATACACATCATGCTCTCATCCCCTAGAGCCTCGAGGAGTAAAATAAAAGAAAAATCAATAAAAGGCAAAAGGCAAATAAAGAAGGGTGGAAAAACAAAGGTTGGGGTAACTTATGTACCACGATTGCTCCCTCTTATATTCATACATCAAAATATGTGGGTATGCCTCATCATTACCACCCTTGAGCCCATGGCATTTGGCCTTAAGACCCTTGTGTACCAATCCACTTCATCATTATCCACATGACACCTACCGCTTTAGGGGTTGGGAACACCTTGGACATGTCCTTCCCTTTAGGGGCTGGGAACACCTAATAGGGTTGTTTATTAACCACTCCTACCTAGGGAGGTAACACCATTACATGCTCAAAGCCCCAAATTTGGAAGGGAAACCCACTATGAAGTCTCATTTGTGCCCTTGACTAACAAGCTTGATTCACTTAGATGCACTAATGAATTATTGTACTTGAAGGTGAGGAGATGCATTGGATCTTATATAGGATTGGTAGGTGGTTTCATCATGGGTTGGGCAACTTAATTGGGGCCCAAGCCCACCAGAGGATCATATTGACACTTGTAGGGGAAGCGTTGAGAGCCATGGGTTTCCATCATGTGACAGAGCATTATCTCATGCCATGGGAAGCCTCAACACCTTCAACAACTTGTTCATTGCCCCACATTATATTCAAGATGATGCACTTGGACCAACAGTTTGCCAACCAACTTAACAATGTATACAGGGTTTGGTAGCTGATCTGAGGCTCAGAGGAGGTTTGTCTCATCCTTGAGACATGGGAGGGCAAGCATTATCTTCCGTGCCATCATTTGGAGCGGTATAGATGCCTATTTTTCATTAGAAGACCCATGAGACAATTACGTGTGTGCCCCAAAGCCACTTTGGACCACCACATGCTGATTTACTTAGAGAACAAGGGGCCACCCCCTTGTCTATCATTCATGGAGCCCTCACTCTCATTATGGCACCGTGAGGACTCAGCGAGCCCCTCCAGCAACCCTTCTACACCAAGTTTTCATCATTTTGACTCACTTTTGGATGGCTTATTCTTCACTTAATGCACTACTTGGTGGGTTTGTCACCAAGGACATGTTATTTTCACATTATTTTATGATTGTAGGGGCTATTAAGGTTATTCAAATTAGATAGAGGATCATATAAATTAAGATCCCTCCTATTGTGAGAGATCATTGTCATCACACTTGGATCTCTTTGTAAAAGATTTCAAACTTCTTTCTCTTGGATGAGATTGGATGTCTTTGATGCATTTTGATATTTTGGGAGCTAATTTCGCTTTCTCTTGGAGTTGCCTCTTGATCTATGATTGCATATATCTCTTATTCTCTTGTGAGTGATTTTTGTGAATATTTTTCATGAAATAATCTCTAATGTGTGGAATTATTGCAACTAGCTAGATCTTGTGTGCCCTAATTTGATTGAATATTATTGTGAAGATTGTTAGATTGTGAAATTGCACATGTTACTCATTAAATAACAAGTAGATGAATTTTCCTAGTAGATTGAAACTTGTTTTTCTTCCATGAAAGTGCATAGATCTTGGGTGGGTAATTGTTGAAAAGTAGGGGCTAGGGCATTTCCTTTTAGCCTCCTTAAGGACTAATTTAGCGAATTTTGAACCGTCATTGTCTCCATAGCCAAGGGAAGTGGGCATTGGTCCAAGAAAAATTGGTGGTCAGCCCTCCTTTTCTTCTCTTTTCTCTCCTCCAAACTTTTTGACCCCTTTTCCTAGACGACCAACTAGGGCTTTCTGCGAAATCTTATAGAGGAGTGATCTTTGAAAATTGCTTGGATAGGTGTCTGTGCTAGTGTCTCCTCTACAAGATCTCCAAGTTTGGTTGAATTCCCACATACAAATATCCGGAAATTTGATGCCCTTGCTGTGTCTTAGGATTGAAACCTAGTTGTTTCTTCCCTCAGATAAGGTGGTCTTCTTAGGGGTTGCAAAACTTGGTATTCGTTAGAATAAATGATTCAAGACCCCGTTCCTTCTCTCACTTTGACCTGTTTGTACAATGGAGGAGCTCCATGATCACTCATAAATCCTAGGTCTTGTGTGGGCTTCTTTGTAATGTTCCAAATTGGAATTTAACAGTGATATCTAAGCAAGAACACAATGCAACACCAAAAATAAACAACAATTAACGCCCATAAAATTTACACCAGAATTGCGCCAAACTAGGCCATTTTATTATCAAGATGAGAGTACAAGTATATGGAATATGTGCACTTGGGCTTGCCAAAGGAAGCTAAACAACCCCAGGTGAGAAAATATGTTGCCCAGATGTAAGAAAATATTTTCTCCTCAAGTTCTGCGTTGGTCCTGGAATTTTGCAACTGCTGGCTGGAAAAAACCCTTATTTGAGCCCCCTAGAATGCTCAGGAAATTTTGCCACAAACCCAGAAAAACCCAGAAAGGGTTCGACTAAATTTTACAGACCACCTAGGACACCAAATTTATGCTCACTCCTCCCAAATGGATACCAAATAACCTTGCTGTTTTGGGGCACCAAAACTCTTCCAAAAATTCTGCAATATTAGGAGCAGCCTCCTTGATGCTACTCCAACAAAACCCATAAATGTTTTGGGCTAACTCCGATCTCTCGAACTTGCCCAAATTTGGTAATACGCCTTCCTCTACTGGTTCTGTGTCCCCCTTAAGCTATTGCTGCAAATTAGGCCTTGTTTCCACCTTCGAACAACTGTAGAATTTTCTGCAAATTACTCCCAGAAGGTAAGAGGGAAATCCCATCCTAAACCTTACACAACTCAGCTAGCAACGACTCCACGAAATTTTGCTCAATAAAACACTGTGCAAGCCCTAGGAATGTTGAAGTTGGTTCTCGTCGGTGCAACAATCTCCAACCCTGAAACTCTCCACAAAATCTGGTCCAATATCAAGGGACTTTCTGCTAAATTCTCCAGCTAAATTTACTCTTGAATACCCCTCAACCAAGCAAATCGAGTTTTGCTACTACGTCCTCCTGGAAGTTCGAACTGGATGAAGTATGGCTAGAAATAACTGACAATCTCCAACAATCTCCTCTACAATAATCTCTGAAATTCACTCTTGGGGTGGCACTCTAAGTCCATCGAAGAAAGAGATGAGATTTTTACCTGAAAATCTCCTTGTGCTAATAAGCAACACTGATAGTCTTGGCTAAGCAGCTCAAGAGTACTCTAAATCAGAAATTCAATTTGTCGAAAAGCCCCCAAAATGATGCCTCTTCCTCTATTTATCTTTGCTGCCCCCTTTTCTCTCCTTGTGGGCCCCACCAATTCGACCTCCTGCTCCATAGCTCGATTTTCCAATGTTCCACCAAGACTCCAGGACGGGGAGACGCGCGTGCGGGGAGACGCACAAGGGGGACGTGTGGGAGTACCCTCAAATTTTAGGGAAATTTAGGGGGGATGGGGGGACGTTGAGGTATATAATTTTTTTTCATTTTTATATATATATATATATATATATATATATTTCAAATTCATATTCAATAATGAAAGCATAAATACAATGATACATACATAATTGAATTGAATAATGAAATACATTGATCCATACTAATCATCTTTACTAATACACACATGATCCATCCATAGACCACGAGATTCAATAATGAAATACTTTGATCCATATTCATCATTCATTATTCACCATTCTAGAATCTACATTGATTTCAAAATTAAATTCATCATTCATCATTCTAGATTCTAAATCGATTTAAAATTAAAATTCATCATTCATCATTCTAGAATCTAATTAGTACTAAGCAAAATAAACTATAATAGATATTGAAATATGAAGATTGGAATAGTAAATTGATATAACTAAGACTCAAAAATAGTGGAGTGATGAGTCTAGAAGTCACTCTAAAGTATATCTTGGTGCTCTTGATTAAATACTAATTCCTGACCCTTGTACATGACAAAATGCAATCGAAACATTGCAATCCATTGAATCCTGAATTCCTGAAAAACTATTAAGTTTGTTGCATTTTGAGTGAGATCTAAAATTCTACTTTCTCCATATGAAATCCAATGAGGTCGAAACCACTCTCAAACATCTTGAGTCATTTCATGGTAATGTTAAAAATTTAAGTAAAAGTGACATTCTCCTTTATCTTTCATTTAAGTAAAGATAAAGGAGGATGTCACTTTTAATTTAAGAATTTAACATTACTATGAATTGCATAGCATTAGTAGGGCAATATGGTCAAATACTAGGTTTCCCCTCTCATAAATCATTGTTTATAAGCAAATTTAAGGGAGGACGCATAACCCATTTTGAGGGGGGACGTCCAGGCTGGGGAAACGCCCCCCCTGTGTCTCCCCAAAATGGGGACGTGGGGAAACGTTTCCCCAGATGTCCCTCCATCCCAGGTGCGTGGGGTGCGTGCAACCAACCCCGGGGGACACGTCCCCGTCGAACACTGGATTTTCCTAAAGGGTTTGAATTTCCCTTTTGGGTGGCCCCACATCCACTACTAATTTAATTTTTCCTTTTCTCTAATGTTGGGGGCCTCCACCTTTCCAAAAATTAAGTGGGTACTCCCTCCACCCACTTTTCCTAAGTTTACATGCCAAAATATTTCCCGACACCCAAATTGCAAGAATGGGAATTCTTCTTAACAAAATTAATTTAATTGGGGACATTACATTCTTAATGGGTACCTCTCAAGTATAGCAAGAGCCTATTTCAAGAAGTAAACCATCTTAATTGGCTTCTTGAGAGGCCCTATATCATTTTGGAATCTTGACTCTAGACATACCTAACGTCATTTTGTTATCTCAAGCCCTAGGTCTTGATTTCAAGCCCAGGTCTTTCTTGGAGAACCTTCCTTACATCAAGCCTTTAATTGAGACTCTCCTTGAATGGGCCTTGGGAATCACTTCATACCTTATCATTGATCCCATCATTACAAGTGATTTCCTATGATTTAGATTGGATCATTATATTGTTTTTCATCCATCTCGATTGCATTCAGAGTGGAAAAAGTGGAAGCATCAGCTCAGGGGACCGTTTTTATCGGTGGGACCCAGTTTGGCAAAATGGGGTCTGAAACCTTTTGGGCAAGGTTACTTGGGAGCAGGAGCGGGGAGCGACATTTTCAAAAGCTCCCGGTGCGGGAGCAAATTGGGAGCAAATTTTTATATAATATATGTATTTTAATATATTTTGATGCATATATGTCAACAAAAGCATGTAGAATGATGAATTAGATATAAAAATAAAAACATAGATTGAACCATTTAACATCTATCATCTAGAATTTATAATCTTCATCAACTGCGTCCACAAGTTAGTAACATACAACATATCGAGTCTCATGATTCATCAATCTTAAAGTTTCAAGCTTTGAAAATTCAATACATAACATTTATCATCATTGATCATCAAAATTATATAAAAATTCTAACATGAAATGAAAGGTTATAAAATGAAATGAAATGAAACAACTTTCAACTTTCACAAAGCATCATATTCATAATTCCTTACCCATGAGTTATAATTTCCAACTTCAAACTTCAAACTTAAATTGTCATATATTGTTTACAAAAAATATCATAATAAATATGAAAGAGTCAACAGTTATAACAACTACTAGAAACTAGAAAAAATCTATCATCTACTGCTTCCTCCTGCTGTTGAAAAATGTAACTAGGTTCGGTCTTCATAAAATGTATTTGTCAAAAGATTTATTATACTTATTGAAGCACGGGTTACATGCTTGGGTTATCATTTTATTAGTCAAAGTCTCGATTGAGGACACCTAGGATTAATAAAGAGTAATTGTATATTTTATGAGATCCTTCTTGGGCTTTCGAACGATGTAAAAATAATTATTTTTGAGTAAAAAATGAATTATGTAATCTCCACACCAAGTCAGCCTCAAGAAGATCAAGTTGGCCTCAAGGAAGGCAATTCGACCTCATTGGAAGGCTATATGTACAAGGCAGTTCGACTTCATTTGGAGTATCTCACACTCTCACACAGTTCGATATCTGAAGCTGGAAGCTGGGAAAAGTGCGAAGTTGAAGGAATAGGCTAAAAGGAGTGTGAGTTTGGTCAAGGAGGAAGGGAAGAACAAAATCGAAGTTTTAGTGTGTCTCTCTCTCTCTCTCTCTCTCTCTCTCTCATGTGGGCTAGTTTAGGAGATTGAAGTCTCCTAGTCAAGGTCGAAGCTGCTGCTGATGCTGGAAGCTACCAAGTCAAAGTTGCTAGGGTCGAAGTGTTGTTGCTGCTAGGTCGAAGGTTGGATCAAAGAAGGAGAGGTTGGATTGGTGTGGAGGTGGTCTTTTTCTTGGTTGAAGGAGTCTCAAGGAAAACTATTGAAGGAAGAGATTTTGACTAGGTTTTCCCCTAGTTAGGGGTTTTACCCTGGTAGAGTGCCAACATGTTGTGTCTTGTGTTTTGTGATCTTCATGGACACATAATTTGGTAATTGCTTGATGAAAGATAATATAACAAATAAGTAAAAGAAGGCAACATAATTCACAAGTAATTATCAAGAAAGAGAAATCTAACCCTAATCCTACTAGCATTGATTTCTCAACATGGTATCTGTTATCTCAAAATCAGACCCTGATAGGCTGCTGGTCAGGTTGACTCTAAGTAACTATTTCAGACCTACTTTAGGCTGAGGCTTAGCCTCCTCAACCTGAGAGGGCTCTCTCTTAAAGGATTAATGATTTTGATTAAAGCTAAGATGGCTAACTCTTATAGAACAACTGTGAAAAATATGAATGCTGGAAAAACATTAAGCATCTATCCATTGGGCTTATGGAGTCAACAACACCTCAATATAACAGTAACTCAACCTTACATAGAAGTCAGGGCACTCAGCATTTAGATATTCAGAACATAACTCATATAGGACCACAGTTTATAAATGCATACAGGAAATCAGAGCACATTCAGTGAGTTCTGAGTGATTATACATCTATACCACTGTAAAAATTATGGAAAGAACAAGATCACATATTCTGAACAATAGAAATCCCTCATGAATCCTGAGAAGTAAAGTCAAAATTATATTACTGAAATGAGTCTTTACATAAGCCAAATACACGCTGTATCATAAAATTTTCCAACCCTGATTACATTTCTGTTTCAGCTATATATAGAGTTCTTATTCTAACTGATCGAGATTCCTCCTCCAGCATGAGGGGAATTCGAAAACTACTTCTAATGACACCTATCAACCATTTAACCAACTAATAAATACAACAAAGTGCTAACTGGAGTTTTTTAAGAGATCTAAATCAACTATGACTCTAACTCCATATTACATGCATGATGGCTTCTCCTCGTTCTTTGACACCTGGTCCTCTTTCAGTTTGGCTGAGCTGGACCTTTAACGCTTCATGTTTGACCTTCAATGACACATCTTTTCCATTGCCCTGAAACATATGAAACTGTCCCTCTGTATCGGTCTTTAGTCTGCCTTAATATATCCGGATCCAACGAAGTATATCCTTTATCTTTTAATTACCCCAAAATGGAGCAAACTGCCACGTCTTTGATGTGCTGTCCACCGTTTGCATACGTGAAAGCCAAAATTTTTGCAAACTGTAACTGTTTCACATAACCTGAAGTGTGATAAATATGAAATATGCTTCCTTTATGACAAAAATCCAAAGTTGGATTCGAATGCATATTATCTCCACGTGTCTTGACCTGGTTAACTGTTAGATAGCTTCAGATGATGCCTTGTATGCCTTTTAGATGTTTCCCTTTCAAAATTCCCGCTTATAATTCAAAACTGCTTGATTTGCGTTAAAATCATCACCTATAGCAGTTTCGTAGCGCGCTACGAAACTGCTGAGTTTTTAAAAACACAGTCTTCCTTTCATAGCTAAATGATCGCCAGTGTTCATGGCTTAAGCACCTTACTCCCTTGATTGTTTTGAAAAGATTTGCTTGCAACTTTTCAAGAAACAGATATTTCTCTTGAGGAAAAGATGCAATGACATCAATAACACCATTGACTGTTCCAAATATAACTGTATGAAGCTGGCTGGTACCTCACTGATTAATGGATGCATTGCCTGTTTGCCCTTTATCAGTTGCAATAGCATTTCCAGAATGGCCAGCTGAATCAGGTGCTCCACAAAGAAATAGCCCATTCCTCCATGTAACACTTTCTTCAATGACATTCTGACATCAATATCATTTTCTCCAGGTCTAATCACATCAAACTCAAATCCTAACTTCTTCCCTGCCTTTTAAAATTCACTTCACACAGCTGGTGCTTTGGCCAAAGGTATGGGAACAACATCAAAAGACAATCCTATGGCCGAGAACTGAATTCCATAGGTGTCCACGAAGACTTAGCACGCATTAGATGCAATTTTTCAACAAAAGGCTCCAGAATTTTTGCTTCTTCCACTGGGGCAAAGGCCATACAAATACTAAGCTCTTGGACGGCTTCTCCATAGCGTCTGCTATGGTATAAAAGCATGCCATGGTCTCTCCGCAATGCCCAGTTATGTGGTTGAAGAATGAGAAGCCTCTCGGATGACATAATGGACAATCTCAATTCTTGGGGGCGCAATGTTAAAGCATTTGAGTTATCAAACTTGCTGGGCTGGTCAGAAGTATGGTGCACTGGTCGAAGAGGAGAAGTTAGCAATAAGCCAGGATGGGCCCTTGATGCACGCTTCCAATAAAGCCTTTTTAGATTTGCCAAAGCAACTGCAATTATGTCTCTGTTTGATCCAAGCTCAATATCTGGAAGTGATCTGCTGTTCAAATCGAAAGCTTTTGATCCAGGATGTTTAACACAACCACCATTTACTTTAGCAAACCAGCTTTCTCCTTCAGATAGTTGAAAAAGCTCCTCAGTGTATTCAGTTTTGGGCCATATCAAAAATTCTTCCCCAACACGAGCTCCTACAATAGTAACTCCAAGTCTTCGGCAAACTTCAATATATATTATGCTTAGCATTATTCCACTTCCAGATGCAGATTTTAGCACTTGATGCAAGTATGACTGCTTTGGATTGTTAAGAAGAGATGACCTAGTAAAGCCTCGTAAATAAAAAAGAACAAAATTCACCGCCTCCAAAACTTGCAACAAATGGCACCCAATTTCTTTTGATACTAACTCTGCTTCCACTTGTTTTGCTATAATGTCAAGCTCAGACAACCGTGCTGTAATGCTTCTGCCAGCTAGCGGAAAGGCATCTAAGCTTGCCCATTCGTAGGTAACCTTTGACAGACTGGGAGCTTCTCGCCCCTCCTTTACAACTGCTCGAAATAATACTACGCTCCTTCAGAAGGGAATCCAAATTCTCTGAAACTTATCGCCAAATAAGAAACCCTTCGCTTATAAAAAGCATCGACTAAACTCGGTTTCAAATACCTTGGCTAGCGCGCAGTAGAAATTGTCCCCTACATTCACTACAAGATGAGTATCTAGATTAGGGCTTGACAAGCAAAACCAGCAGGGCTGATGTGTATTAGACACTGTGTTTCTCCTTTTCTTTCCAGCATCTGGGTCATGGCTAAATCTGTCGTCATCCCCTTTATCGCATCTACCCTTTTTGACAAAATCAAAGCATATGCGGGGCAGAAGCAAATCACTACACCTACCATCATCTGAATCATGGCGAAATTTGCACTCTGCACCTCTTTCACATTTACCCTTACTGATAAAATCGAAGCATGCACCTTCTGAGAACGGATCTTTGTTACATACAAACTGCTGAGGCTGATTGGCGAAAGCAGCTTGTTCTATTGGTTCATTTTCTTCCTTTCAGGCATGAATCTCGAATTCTTAGTAGATATCCATCAACAGAAATAGGCAGAAGGGCACCCCAGTCAACAATGGCTTCAATGCGCTCCGGGCCACCGCATTGAGGCTCTTTCCTAGGCGGTCCAATCCGGGTATTGTTAACATTAATAATGTTATGGCCTCTGCTGCTGCAGTGTACCCATGATGGCCACATTTAGACTGCAATTCTCTTGAACCATCATCACGGAGCTCCCATTTGTATAACCGAATCTTTTGATTGATGCCAGCAAGCAACTTTCCATTAAATGCATTCAGATCGTAAACAGAACCCTTTGTCTCCTTCTCAGCAACAACTGCAACATGTGCCAGTAGCAAGACACCTAACGACCTAAAACACAGCGGATTCTGATAAGTATGACAGCTGGGTGAGATTTGCTATGGATCAGCACAAAATCACCTAGACCGGGCTTCTGCGCTACGAAATCACTTATGGAGCTTTGTAGCACATAATAACCTTTGAACAAAGCTGACACATGGAAATTGTGTGAATTATGAGACCAGTGGTGAATGAGGATGCATAGTGGACTCCTAAGACTCAGACTCTAAGGCAAACAAAAACTCAAAACTAGACTAGCACTGAATTTTTTACCATCAAACTAATGTGAGCGGTTTTGAAATTAGAATTCTTAAGTGATAACAGTATCAATGCTAAGGTCGAAGAATATTGAAGATCACTTCGTTGGATTGAAGGAAATGATTACTCTCTCTATACGATAAGAATGGGATTCAATTCTACAGGAAGATGGATAAAGAAGATTGTCTACTACTTCAATAAGGTCAAAAGTCAAGAGTTCTTAGCTGCACTTACATGATCACTTAATAATGATAATGCATGGATCGTTGACCGTGGAGCATTAAGGCATATGACAGGGAAAAGTAAACAACTACAAACTCTATCAAAGGAACCATCTTCCCATGTAGTGGAATTGGGAGACAACAAAAGCTATGCTGTTAGAGGCCTGGGATCAACATCTTTGAAGCTGGAGAATGGAGCAAAACTACATCTCAACAACATACTATATGTTCCAGGTTTGAAAAAGAATTTTCTTTCAATTTCTTGCTTAGAAGATAAAGGGGATAAAGTTGCTTTTGTTGATGGAAAGGTCTTGGTTTGGGGAAAGGATTCAAGTATTGATAAAGCTAGGGTTATTGGAGTTCGTGAAGGAAGTTTGTATAGAGTCATTACACCACCTCCTCAAGCCCTAGTTCATATGGAAATATCTCCTATTGAGCTATGGCATAGAAGATATGGTCATCTTCACTACAAGGTCATTCCTACTCTTAAAGATCTAGTTCATGGCATCCCTGATATCAAAGAAGATTGTGAAGGAGTTTGCAAGGGATGCTCTTTGGGAAAACATACAAGAAAACCATTTCTAATAGTGAAACAAGGTCTAAAGAAATATTAGACCTCATACATTCTGATGTGTGTAGGCTGATGTCTGACAAATCACTTGGAGGTCATTTTTACTATGTAACATTTATTGATGATCACTCTAGAAAGACATGGTTCTACCTTCTCAAGAAAAATGATGAAATATCTGAGAAATTCAAGGAGTTTAGATGTGAAGTCAAAACACTAACCTAAATAAAGATAAAAACTTTGAGATCCGACAATGGTGGGGAATAAACTTCTAAAGAATTGATTGCATATTGTAAAGAAGAAGGAATTAAGAGGCAGCTTATTGTTCCCTACTATCCTAAACAAAATGGAGTGTCCGAAAGAAAGAATAGGACAACTGAAGGTGTAAGAACAATGCTACTTGATCAAGACTTGACAAAGTTTCTATGGGGAGAAGCAACAATGACCGCTGTATATATATTCAAAATAGAAGTCCTCATAGAATTCTCGATAATATGACACCCGAGAAAGCATTCATAGGAAAGAAGCCAAGTCGGGACCATCTCCGAATGTTTGGGAGTCCTGCATATATCCATGTTTCAAAGGACAAAAGAAAGAAGTTGGATTCTGCAAGCATCAAAGGGATCTTCGTTGGCTATAGTCTCTCCTCAAAGGCATATAGAATCTACATCAAGGAAGGGAGACCCATTGAAGTAAGCAAGGACGTTATATTTGATGAGAATCAAGCCTACAAAAGATCGAAGGATATTCCCATTGATCTCGATGATGAAGATCTACCCATATTTGAAGAAGAAGAAGTACAACCCGACAACCCTTATACAATTCAAGAGGAAGAAGAAGGACCAAGTGACAATGTTCCACCAAGACTCTGGGACAGGGAGAAGCGGGTGCGTGGAGATGCACAAGGGGGACGTGTGGGAGTACCCTCAAATTTTAGGGAAATTTAGGGGGGACGGGGGGACGTCGGGGTATATATATATATATATATATATTTCAAATTCATATTCAATAATGAAAGCATAAATACAATTATACATACATAATTGAATTAAGTAATGAAATACATTGATCCATACTCATCATCCTTACTAATACATAAATGATTCATCCGTAGACCACGTGATTCAATAATGAAATACTCTGATACATATTCTTCATTCATTATTCACCATTCTAGAATCTACATTGATTTAAAAATTAAATTTATCATTTATCATTCTAGATTCTAAATTGATTTAAAATTAAAATTCATCATTCATCATTCTAGAATCTAATTAGTACTAAGCAAAATAGACTATAATAGATACTGAAATCTAAAGACTAGAATAGTATTTTGATATAACTAAACTCAAAAACAGTGGAGTGATGAGTCTAAAAGTCACTCTAAAGTACACAGAGGGCTTGGTGCTCTTGATTAAATACTAATTCCATACCTTTGTACATGACAAAATGCAATGGAAACATTGCAATCCATCGAATCCTGAATTCTTGAAAAACTGTTAAGTCTGCTGGATTTTGAGTGAGATCTAAAATTCTACTTTTTGCGTATGAAATCCAAAGAGGTCGGAACCACTCTCAAACATCCTGAGTCATTTCATGGTAATGTTAAAAATTTAAGTAAAAGGATGAAAATGAAAGATAAAGGAGAATGTCACTTTTACTTTAAGAATTTAACATTACCATGAATTGCATAGCATTAGTAGGGCAATATGATCAAATACTAGGTTTCCCCTGTCAGAAATCATTGTTTACAAGCAAATTTAAGGGGGACGCATAGCCCATTTTGACTTTTGGGGAGTTGCGTCCCCCACATTGGGGAAACGTCCCCCCTTGCGTCTCCCCACGTCTTCCCAAAAGGGGGACGTGGGGAAACGTTTCCCCAGACGTTCCCCCGTCCCGGGTGCGTAGGGTGCGCGCACCCGACCCTGGGGGACGCGTCCCTGTGGAACACTGCCAAGTGAGCCTATTCAACCTGTGGTCATACCAAGCACAAGGAAGAGGGCAAATTGGTTAAAAGCTACTCTTGAAGATGCTAAAGGGCATGGAGATGCGAAAGGAACCTTTAAGGAAAGTAAAAGGCTGAAGAGATATTCTGGATATGCTGCATATATGACAAGACTAATTGAAGCAGAACCATCTACATTTAAAGAAGCTACTCATCAAGAATTATGGAAGAAAGCTATGAAGGAAGAATATCAATCCATCATGAAGAATGTGGTTTGGGAAATCATTCCTAGACCTAGTGACAAATTGGTTGTCACCTCAAAATGGATCTACAAGTTCAAACACGCTGTTGATGGAAGCATGGATAAATACAAGGCCAGATTTGTTTCAAGGGGTTTCTCTCAAAAGGAAGGCATATATTATGAAGAAACCTTTGGGCTCATTGTAAGGTATACCACCATTAGATCTTTCATTTCGTTGGGTGCTACAATGGGATGGAAGATCCATCAAATGGACATGATGCCAATGTTTCTGAATGGGACCATCGATGAGGAAGTATACGTTGCGCAACCTGAAGGCTTTGAGGTAAATGGAAGAGACACTCATGTCTGTAGACTCAAGGAGGCCCTGTATGGTTTGAAGCAAGCTCTTAGGGCATGGTATGCAAGAATGGATTCATACCTTCTAAAAATTGGGTTCGTGAAGAGTTCTGCTGATCCTAATCTCTACATCAAGGTTGGGAATAATGAGCAAGTCATTATTCTATTGTATGTGGAGAAAAGAAGACCAGAATGTAAGAAGATGCCGACAGCTAAATTGGAGATGAAGGATCTAGGACCAATGCACTATTACCTAGGTCTAGAAGTATGGCAAAATCCTGGGGAGATATATTTGGGGCAAGGAAAGTACATCATGAAGTTGTTGCAGAAATTTGGGATGATGGATTCTAAGCCCATGACTACTATAATCACCAATCTCAACAAGTTGAAGAGCTTCAACTCAAGTCTCGTGGATCCTACCTCCTATCATTAGTTGGTAGGTTCTTTGATGTATCTGGTAAATACTAGGCTAGATAGATGCTTTGCTGTAAACATCCTTAGTCAGTTTCAATTGGAGCCTCGTGATGATCATTGGATAGTTGCCAAGCATATATTGAGATATCTCTGTGGTACGATATATCACTCCCTAAAGTACAATAACAAGGAAGTCAAGTTGATTGGCTTCACAAATTCTGATTGGGGTGGCGGTGAGACCGATGGAAGAAGCACTACCGAAGGATGCTTTAGTTTAGGATCTACCATGATCTCATGGATGAGTAGAAAGCAAGATCCTGTTGCTTTGAGTAGTGTTGAAATAGAGTACGTGGCTGCATGTGAAGTAGGAAAGGAGGCTATATGCTTGAGAAAGCTTCTGACACATTTATTCGAGAAGCCTCTAGATCCTACTATGATTAATTGTGATAATCAAAGTTGTATTAAGATGTTTGGAGATCCCGTGATTCATGCTAGGATGGAGCATATCAACAATAAGTTCCACTATATTAGGAACTTGGTGCAAGATGGGATCGTGAAGCTACAATATGTTGCGATAGACAATCAGGTAGCTGATATACTAACAAAGTCTCTTGCTAATAAGAAGTTTGAATATCTTAGAAGTATGCTTGGTTTAGTTGATATTGTTGATTTTGATGATGATGATAAAAGTTTGGAAGAGATTTGTTGAGGCCTTGTGTGTGAGACACATTGGTTAGGAGGACATCTCACCGACACTATGTGTTGATTTCTAGTTCCCAAAGTAGGGAGGGTGGCATTGGTCACAGAGCTCTGACCTCGAATACACACCTAGATCCCAGGGTTGATGGTTAGCAAGTAAGCCTGATGGTACCTAGAGAGGCTGGAAGCTTCAAGATTGGATTCTTCAAGAAAGAGTTATGCCCAATCTCCCACGATGACCTGATTATAGCCTGGTTCAGTAGAGTGAACTTGTACGAAGTGCTACATGTCACTGTTGCTACCTTCGGCCCTGAAAATGCTACTAAAAAAACTACAGCCTGTCGTCTTTCTGTGACTATTTACTAAATTTGAAACCAATGCGTAGAGAGAAAGTTATGATGATTTTCCCAACGTCACCTGTTTGACACGGAATTCGGGAGCCTTAAAAAACCCTAACTTCCTCAGATTATATCTCCGAAAATATAGCAAACCAAGATCTGAAATTTGGTCATGAGGTTCATCAAGATTTCAGCTCAAATGGGTTTTAATTTTAGCTTTTGAATCTTCGCAGAAAAAATGTTATAGCGAAAATGCCACGATGACCTGTTTTAAGCCACAAAATCCCTACTAGAGGAGGATATGAGGATCATTATTTATATGAATGTCTTGAGTTGAGAGGGTCCTCAACAAGTGAACGTTGGAGGGATTTTAGGAGCAAAAACATATTATTAATTATTGACTATTCAATGACCACAACCAATTATGAGTGCCATGCCACAACCCCATAGGGTTTTAGCCCACTAACTGGGGTTACTAACTTCAAACGCAAATAACTCTCAAACCGTGAAGAACTGGGAGGCGTACCATATATCAACGAAAACATCTCGACGAGTAGAATCCATCGAGAAGATCTTTGACGCAAAATAATATGAGTTGTCAAGTCAAAATGCCCTTGCAAGATTGGGGTAGCCCCTGGTGCTGCTTGGGTTGACATCAATGAAAACCATTGATCAACATAAACTCTTCATAGTTGATATAGTTTGAGATCTTTTGTATGAATACCTCCCTAGTTAAGAGGGAGTGTTGAAAAATGTAAGTAGGTTTGGTCTTCATAAAATGTATTTGTCAAAAGTTCTTTTATTATTGTTACAATGACTTATTAAAACATGGGTTTCATGCCCAGGTCATCATTTTATTAGTCAAAGTACCCTTTGAGGACTTCTAGGATTAATAAAGAGTCATTAGAGTCATTGTATATTTTATGAGACCCTTCTTGTGATTTCGAACGATACACCAAGTCGGCCTCAAGAAGATCAAGTCAGCCTCAAGCAAGGCAATTCGATCTCATTGGAAGGCTATATATACAAGGCATTTCGACTTCTTTTGGAGTATCTCACACTCTCACACACAGTTCGATACTGAAGCTAGAAGCTGGGAAAAGAGCGAAGTTGAAGGAAGAGGATAAAAGGAGTGTGAGTTTTTTCAAGGAGGAAGGGAAGAACAAAATCGAAGTTTTGGTCTCTCTCTCTCTCTCTCGTGTGGGCTAGTTTAGGAGGTCAAGGTCGAAGCTGTTGCTGATGTCAGAAGCTACCAAGTCGAAGTTGCTAGGGTCAAAGTGTTGCTTCTGTTAGGTCGAAGGTTGGATCGAAGAAGGAGAGGCTGGCTTGGTGTGGAGGAGATCTTTGTCTAGGTTGAAGAGTCTCAAGGAAAACTATTGAAGGAAGAGATTTTGACTAGGCTTTCCCCTAGATAGGGGTTTTGCATCTTGTGTCTTGTGTTTTGTGATCTTCATGCACACATAATTTGGTAATTGCTTGATGAAAGATAATATAAAAAATAAGTAAAAGAAGCCAACATAATTCACAAGTAATTATCTAGAAAGAGAAATCTAACCCTAATCCTACTAGGATTGATTTCTCAACACTTGCCTTGAGAAATGTCTAATTTTTGAGCAGGTTGTGGTGGTATTTTAGGAGTCTCCTCCCCCATAGTCGTACGACCAGAACCAGAAGACACATGCCCTCCACGTGAGGATGTAGATGGAGGGGGTGACAACAAAGAATAGTTGTTGGAACTCGAGGACTACTATTGGATGGTGGGGGTGGCATGCTTGTTGTTGCTTCATTATCATCTCTCAAAATTTGTTCTTCCAATTCTTCTAGACGTATAGTGCCATCCTCTAAATTATCGTCCTCTGGGTTGTTCTCCCAAATTTTATATGATGTATCCTTTTAAGCCTGATCACAATAATGACTCAACAACCTCAAGTTGTAGTGCACATAAACCAAGCTTTCTGCCTAGTTTTCATTGAGTCTGTTTCTTCTCACATTATGGATGAAGCTGTAGGTGCTCCAACACCTCTCTGCATAAGAAGTATTTACAACCCGTGAGAGGACATTTTTTGCCAATTTTGGCAAAAGTCTCTTGCCGCCATATGCTTCCCACCATGTGAGAGCATCAAATCTGTCTCTATCTTCCATTGCATGCAAAGAACCAAACAAACCAGTGCAACTGAAGTATCTTCCTAATTCAAGACACAAATTAGCACACTCCTCCTTGTCGGGGACCAACTTGTCTAATGCTTCCATATATCCTTTAGATACCTTTGGATCTGTATGGGATTTGATCCTAACCCTACCCCCAGGTGCTAGTTGGCCCAACCAAGATGGAGATTAGTATTTTGGCATAAAGATATATGCCAAGGCATGTAGTGGAATATTAAGTTTATTCTACAGTGCGCACACACAATTGTGAATCATTGTATACAAGTTGGGATCATTTTCCTGAAAAATATCTTTTATTTTCCCCAACATGCTATCCATCTGCCCATACACCTCCCCAATCACTGGTTTATCTGTATCTGCAAAAAAGAATCATGCTATAAATGGGCTTGGATAATTGCAAAACTTCCCTCACACGTGTGCAAAACAGACCATCAAGAGTGGTCTCCAATTGTTCAAAATGTTGGTTATCAACTGCGGTTGGAGGCCTGTCCTTTAATACCTGCCAGTGTTGACTTGATACCATGCTAGCCAATGACTTTCTTACCTTCAAAAGGTGCCTTAAGGTGAGGTAATAGCTAGCAAATCTAGTCTTCGCAATCTTCAATAGCTCCAATCTGGAGTGACTGTGGAAAAGCCCATGGGTATTGCTATGATTTGTAATAATTTTTATCATTTTTTTGCCTCTCTTGTACAAATCACCAATCCATTTGTATTGATGGTTTTTTTTCGTAATAATATTGTGCATCAAAGGGTTCATTGTGTGAACCAAACACCCAGACCAAAATATGTTGGGGTATTTATCCTTAATAATTGCTCCCGCTGCCTTACAATTAGTAGCATTATCAGTGATGACTTGGATGACATTGTATGGCCCAATACGTTCAACTGTTTCAAGTAATGGTTTTGCAATGTTGATGGCGATCTTGAACTTTTCTGAGTAATCATATGCTGAAAGGAAGATTGCACCATTAACAGACACAACAAGAACACTTATCAATGGCTTGCCATTTACATTTGTCCATCCATCAGATACAATGGACACCCGATGCTCATTCCAAGAATTTATCATTTTACTCAAAGAATGTGCTAAATGCACAAGTACAATGTAGGAGTGCAAATGCATCTTCTATAAAATGCCAAAGCGAAATCTACGATAAAATGAAGTAAAAAAGGATACAATAATATGACAACCTCATAAGCATGTATATAGCCAGACCATGTAGAAGGTTGAGTGAATAAATCCAGGGTTGGAGGTCAATGATGTCAAGAATGCTCGAGTTTGATAGCGTCAAGCAAGTGACAAAGTGGGTTATGTTGTTGCAAAATCTAACAGGCCTAGTGCGAAGCCTCACCAGACTTTATGGCAACAAGAGAAAGGGTTGCCACTTTCATCTCAATAGCCTTTCTCTTGCTCTTTAGTGGTGGTTGGCCACAAAGGAGGCTTCCCTAAATCAACTAAAGGATATTCTAATGTTATGGCTCATGGTGATGTATGAGAGGTCTATAATATGGTATAGAGTATCACCAAAGCCTAGATGTTCTATACCAAGGTTCAAATACTCTATGCCTAGACCTAAGATAAGGCTGCTATAAGTTAGGGTTTGATTGGTATGTAATGAGGAGTACAATGTCATACAATAACCATGGAAAAGGCCTTCTAAGGATTTTCAACAACAATGGGACAAAGGCCTTCAAATAGACACTAGAGTTATGGTAGGAAATTGATTTTTATGGCTGAAAACTACGCATAAATAGCAAAAAAGGGATAGTGTCATCCCTAAATAAGGAAGATTAACCATGCACTATGCTATTTTTTTCCTTTATATTATTTGTAGATGTGTTGTCGCCCAAATTGTACACCACACTGCGACAACGCTTAGGGCAGGGGCTGTCACTCTGATCCCAACCCTCTCTATTTAAGCTATCTCCCTAAAGTAGGCTAAGGGGGGTAGTCCCTATGGATGAGATGATGAGTTCGGGAGACATAGGTAAATGGCCTAGCAACTTGGTTAAGGATAATTGGCAAGTTTAATTATTTAGCACAACTTGATTAGATTTTAGGATTTTTAAGTGTGAGACTAGTGCCTTTACAAATTATTTACTTGCACAATATAGATTAAATTCCAAGTTACCGGATGAACAATTGCCGCTATGATGAAAAACTATCCTATATGAGATGCAACACTTAAAACTAAGTGAGATGTAGGCTCTTGGTTAATTTTAGTCATAATACCTATTTCAAGTGAGAACCCTCAATTCAACCATCTTGAAGCAAGTCGCGCAAGAAGGTTGTATAAAGAAACCTAAAGGAAGGAGGCTAAGGCCTCATTAACAATACCTCCCGTGGAGTTCTAACGAACCAAGTGCCTTCGTTCCTACAAGGGATTGCCCACAAGAGAACTGCAAGGTCACCTATATTAATGTTAGTGCAAGGGTCAAGCGTCGCAAGCCAATAGAGAGGGGTGGTCCTATCTTTCTATCGACCAAGGATATGCTTGGAGGTAAATTTTAAGATGCACCACTATTCCTAGAATGAAATGCAAGACGATTAGATTAGCTGATTAGATGAGATCAATCTTTTAGATCACAAATTGCAAGAATTACAAGATTGCCAACGAGAAGTGCTTAAGATGCTTTAAAAAGAGTGTGAGAAATAGATTTAGAATTACAAGCCCACTCACAATACCACAATGTTAGTGTACTTTAAACACAAGTATTACAAGAAATAGTCTCACAATTAGTATAACCAATGCTTCTTCAAATGACCTAGTACTCCACGATTAACAACTTTAGAACATTACAAACTTCTTTTAGTAACAATGCAAGATATCTCAAAAGCTTGTTATGTCAACAATACATAAAATGCTCTTATCACAATGACATCCCAACAACAAGACTTCCAATGTTTAGCCAGTTAATGCCAATTAACTTTATCTTTAGAACATTATCAATCTTGTTATGAGAGTTAATTTGAGAGCACAACTCACTTGTTACTTAAGTTATTCGCCAACAATGATCTTTATGATTAGAGAACATTAAACAACAATGATATGAAAGAAACTTAAATGCAACTATGGGATCGAGGATGTAACCAAACAATGATGTTATGCAAATGATGCAATATGCACTGTGAGAATGAGATGCAATCAGAGATCTTTTCACCACTTAGATCAACACAACATAAGATGCAAATGATCAAAGACAAGAGGGATAAACTCCTATAAGGCTAGAGATGAGTTATTATGATTTTAGAGCCTCTTTAGGTGTTCTTTTACCATTGCTGCAAATGTATATCAGACTTTAGAATAATTATATCAAACTTCCAAATTCATTTAGCACATCAATAATTGAGAGCATATAAATTTTATTAGCCTTTCATATTAAGTGTGCAATATTCTTAGGCTTATGTGAAAGTCCTTTAGAGCACTTTAGAAATGATTATATGAGATTATACCACTGTTGCAAGGTTATCTCAGATCTGAACATGAAAACAGTGAGGAGAATAACGGGGTAAGAGAGCAAACCCTAGGCCTAGAGGCTTTGCTTGATGCAGATATGGGCTTCTTGTATGCACTAGAATTCCTTCAAACACCTGCAACACAAATATTAGCTTGACAAATGATAGATCAGCCCTCTCAGGATTCAAGTTAGGGCTTCTAGGGCTGATTGGTGGATTAGTGAAGCTTCAAGGCTTTGGAATCCTTGCAAAACAAAATGTTAGCTTGAAAATCCAATGGATCAATTGCAAAATGATATGTAAATCCACTTGACACCCTTGCCAAACTTACCATGAGCCTGCAACCACAAATATTAGTGCCAAGACCACAAAAATGCCAAGAAAATACTGCAGCCTAGGGTTTCAAGGCCAAAATGGCCTACGGCTGCCAAGGAAAGGCCACAAATGCATGTGGCTAAGGCCTTAGAGGGCTGCCTCTAGGGTAACAAGCCTAATGAGGGTTGTGGCTAAGGGAAAATGAGCACTTAGGGGCTATGGCTAGCCTCCAAGAGGCCTCAGAACCCAACGACACCCCTGTAGACACAAGATTCGCCAGTGAGAACCACAAAAATAACTGAAAAGCCATTGAAAATACCTCAAAAGGCTAGTGACCCTCCACTTTTGGCTGAGCGTTGAGCAACTAGGGGTTGGAAGGGCAAGATCTAACCCTCTAGGGCCTAGATCAATCCTCTTTTCTTGAACGCTTTGGCAAAAATGGTTGGAAGACCCATCCAAATGGGCTAGAAGCCTCTCAAACCCTAACTGTCTAGGCTAGGTGAGGCTAATGGCTTCCCAAAATTAAAATCTCTTCAAATCCTTGAGCCAATGTACCTACAAAAATGATAAATAGAGAGCCAAGTACTTATTATATACAAAAAACCTCCAAAACCCCAATAGCTATACAAATAATAAAATGTTAGTATTTAAAAATACAATGGTTAGTGGAAAAAGAATTTCACAAATATTTACAAAATAAACTTTGCTCTCATTAGCATATTAAAACTTTATGGCACAAGTAAATAAATTTGAAGATAATGTGAAAATAATTTTAAATTTTTTTGCGAAGCCCTCTTGCATAAAATTTTCGTTAGTTCAAGACTAGGAGCCAAACAAGGGTGTGATCCCCTCACAGTCTGTGAACTTGGAGGCCAAGGGCTAGAGCAACTTGTATCTCAATGCATTTCGAATGATAGATTATTAAACAAAAGGGGTTCGATTCACACAAGAAATCTAGAGTCATGGAGATCCCTGCCAGATTTACTAGACCTAGAGTGTTTATTCTAACCCAACACCTAAAGCAAGAAAGAAAGATTTATTAATGTCCTCGGGTGACCACATAATTAGGTCAATGAGACTAAGAAAATACATCCGGTAAAAATGCAAGATATGGGGAGTGCAAATGTGACTCCATTATGACTCCAAAGCTAATAAGACTAAGATATGACAAATAGTGCCAACATGGAATAGAAGTACAAATAGAGAATGCATAAAGTCATATGAGATGACCAAATATGAGAAATGCAGAGTATGTTTGCTACTAGATTGCAATGCCACAGAAGGGGGGGAGGCTAAAGATGAAGCCAATGGGATCAACTTCCCCCGAATCTGATGGCCGATGGCGAGGGAGATGAGCAATGCAATCTCTCCTTGTCCAGGTCACCCAGAACCATCAGGGAATCCAACTGCCTGACCCTAGGGGGAGTAGATGAGTTGTTGCTACTAACATTTGACGTCGAAGAGAAGAAGGTTGCTAATCATTCTTTGTCTGTTGCGCTATGTCTGGGAGGAGGTCTGGTGTTGGAATTTCTAAGTCTATCTGTTAGAAATCCTTCCTGTACCTTCTGATTTATTTCTTCCTACTTGTTCTGTTAATTAACAAGTTATTTACCATATAAATACTGAAAATAAATACAAGTACAGTCTCAACACATATAGATCATCAACTGAAGGAAAAACAATCACACAAGTGACACCGTTATTTTTGGACTAATGTCCCAGGAAAGACCCAATGCGGGAAAACCAGTGTAGCTATCTGATGGTTTTATTATTAAGCAGTTTTAGAATACAATCTGGGTGCCAGAAATGGCTCACCCAACAGAGAATGCCCTCTGCAGTAGTACCTCTTAGTCAGAGACAAATATCAGCCCCAATCTGCGCCACGAAATCTCCTAGCATCAACCTCGAGGGTTTGCGTCAGCCTCTTTGGCCCAGTGTCAGCCTCTCGGGGCTCTACGTCAGGCTCTGGAACCTCTGTGTGTCCCATGTTGGCCCTCCTTAGGCTTTGCGCAACTCCTGGTTGCCTCTATGTGGCCTCTGGCTGCTTCTGCGTGGCCTCTAGCTGGCTCTACGTCAACCCTCTCCCGGCTTCTGCGCTGATGCTCCCGGTACTATCTCTGCCTCTTTGCTACTGCATTCACTGCCCCTCAGCTGCAACTCTAATCACTCCTTCGATTTCCTCAGCAAGCCCTGCCCCAGAAAATCGAATTCTTGATCAACTCGATGTGTTCTCCAAGTGACCCTCAAGCCTCCTCTTATACTTTTCCCATTGACATTTCAACGACTGAGATTAAGTCCCTAATCAACGGCTAAAATTAGATTTGACTTGATCCATGACTTTTGGACCATTTTAACTCAATTTTATATTAATTCACATTAATATTTTATTTTCCCTAAGTTTAGATTTGGGGACTCCATTAAAATTATTAGTTATTTTAATATCTCCCAAACTGGTTAGATTTTGTCCAAACCATTTCTGGGTATTGGAGATCTCATGTGCTTTAACCTCTCCACCAATTTTCGTGGCTAGAGCACATCCGATGCTACTCCAAATCAACACTTCCTCTTAGAGAGGATTGTGCTCTCGTAATACTCCTCATTGAGCGTCACCCTGATTATCCGGCATCGGTCCCTGTGCTAATGCTAGGCTTGCTCCCCAACATCCTCTGCACTACTACATCATGTACTGCTACCCATGGCGCTGCCACTGCCACTGCTGCATCTATATGACAACTCCCTCTGCATCCGTGCTGCTGCCCATGGCCCTGCTATTGCCACTGCTGCATCTGCATTGCAATCCCTCTCATCATGGTGCATCGTGCTGCCCATAGCACTGCCACTGCTAACTGCTGCACTATAACTCAGTTATTGACAAGTAAGTAACTGATCTCCCAACTCTGACATCTCCGTCAGGCTAGAAACACTCCCTATGCTGAAGCTTGCTCTGTCACTGACAAGTGGTCCCTCTTTGACCTCTGCGCTGTTGCAATAACTCTGCGCATCTCACACTGCTGTCTCACGCTGTCTTGGGACTCCTGCACTGTAGCTCCCTCTGTCACTTCATCTGCATCCGTCTCTACCGACATCCGCTAGTCTTGCTACTCCTCTTCGAGGCTCCCATAGCAATGTATAATCCAAGAGGTTGGGTACCTCGAGGATCCTGCCCCTCACCATCTGTAGTTTGTCTGACTACAACTTGATGTCTCCCCACTTCCTCTCAAGTGGCATGTGAGCACTCATGGCATAGTCATCATCTGTCTCCACTTCTTTCTCTGCCCTTGCTGTCGCAACCTTGGTTTCATAAGCCTCTCCCTTGCTCTTCTTCCTCAGACACTGGCTCGGATAGTGACCTAGTTCCCCACAGTGGAAGCATTTGACCATGGAGAGGCCCTTCTTCCATTTCTCCTGCTTTCCCTCAGATGCTAGGGCAGCATCTTCCTCTTCCTCCTTCTTGATTCTGACCCCCTTGCGTCTGCTTCTCTCCTTGGTTAGCCTTCTGATCTCTTCTTGACGAAGAGCCACCTAGAGTTCCTCCCAATCTGGAAGGGTTGACCTGCCCAGTATACTCTGGATAAATACCTCCCAATCCTCTGAGACTACGTTCAATGCGGTCCTCACCAACATCTCCTCATCTGGCGTGGCCCCTATGGAAGTCAGCTGATCTCAGATCTCCTTCAATTGATCGAGGAAGGTGTCTATCTATTCTCCCTTCTGCATCTGGTATGACCGTAACTGATTTTCTAGTAGCGTCTTCCTCTGCACGGAAGTATGCTGATACAATTTTGTTAGGGTCTCCCACATCGCATTTGTTGTGTCCTTTTCGGCAATAGGTGGTACTACATGGTCTTTGATCCCGTCAAGGATGATGCTCTTGGCCCTCACCATTGCCTCCTAGTACTTTTCATTCTCATCCGGGTCAACTGGGATCACTATCGTGTTCAAGGAGAAGTGCTTGAGATGATTCCTATCTAGAACGGACAAGATCTTGGCCTTCCAGACTACGAAGTTTGAGGCTTTGTCCAATCTGTCCTAATCTCTTACCCCATTCACTACCATTTCACCACTCCTCTTTCGACTCTTCCGAGTCTCTCTACTTCCCTCCTAGAAGATCTCGGTGTGACTCCCTCTGAGCCTCGGTTTCCCTAATGGAAACCCCTCTGCCAATGTCGAGATGCCCCCACTCCGATTGTTAGTGCAGCTGCACCACTGATCCGGATTTCTTGGCTAGAAATCCTCGGCAGCAACTCCCTCCTCCTTGGTCTTGCCCTGTTAGGTACCGTTCTGACCACAGTGCCCCACCAACTTCACTCGACAACTTACCCACAACCTCCTATGCCCCAACAAACTGAAGGTTAGAGCCTCTAGACTCTGCGCAATCCCGACACCAACAAAATCTGCACCTCCTGGCCATGGGTGTTAATCCTTCCTCACTGAGAAAGATGACTTGGCACTGCGTAGGTCAGGTCTGCTCCTCTCTGCCACTGCGCTGATCCTCTCCCTGGCTCGAATTGATGATGCAGGCACTGCGTCACCCCTTGCTGCTTTTCCGCTAGGAACAACTTTTGTCACTCGAGACAGTTGTTTATGCTGTTGCTGCTCTACTCTGCTGGTGCCCTCAGTTATCATGTGATTTGCAACCACACTCCGATACCATGTTGGACTTTCTAAGTCTATCTGTTAGAAATCCTTCCTGTACCTTTTGATTTATTTATTTCTATTTGTTATGTTAATTAACAAGTTATTTACCATGTAAATACTGAAAATAAATAAAAGTATAGTCTCAACAAATACAAATCATCAACTGAAGGAAAAACAAGCACACAAGTGACACCGTTATTTTTGGAATAATGTCCCCAGAAAAACCCAATGCAGGAAAACTGTGCAGCTATCTGAGGGTTTTATTATTAAGCAGTTTGAAAATACAATTTGGGTGCCAGAAATGGCTCACCCAACAAAGAATGCCCTCGGCAGTAGTACCTCTCAGTCGGAGATAGATATTGGCCCCAATCCGCCCCATGAAATCTCCTAGCGTCAACCTCAAGGGTCTATGTCATCCTCTCTGGCCCACCATCAGCCTCTCTGGCCCAGCGTCAGCCTCTCAGGGCTCAGCGTCAGCCCCTGGAATCTCCATGTGTCCCACGCTGTCCCTTCTCAAGCTTTACGCAACTCCTGGTTGCCTCTGCGTGGCCTTTGGCTGCTTCTACGTGGCCTTTGGTGGCCTCTAGCTGGCTCTGCGTCAACCCTCTCCCAGCGTCTGCACTGATGCTTTCGGTACTATCTTTGCCTCTCTGCTACTGCATTCATTGCCCCTCTGCTGCAACTTTGATCATTCCTTCGATTTCCTTAGCAAGCCCTACCCCAGAAAATTGAATTCTTGATCAACTCGGTGTGTTCTCCAAGTGACCCTCAAGCCTCTTATACTTTTCTCGTTGACATTTCAATGACCAAGATTAAGTCCCTAATCAACTGCTAAGATTAGATCTGGCTTGATCCATGACTTTTGGATCATTCTAACTAGGTTTTATATTAATTCACATTAATATTTTATTTTCCCTAAGTTTAGACTTAGGGATTCCATTAAAAATATTAATTATTTTAATATCTCCCAAACTGGTTAGATTTTGCCCAAACCATTTCTGGGTATTGGAGATCTCATGTGCTTTAGCCTCTCCACCAATTTCGTGGCTAGAGCACATTCGATGCTACCCCAAATCAACATTTGGCGGGCGGGAGGCGCCCTGTGTTGCCTTTGCCTCGAGGCATTATGTTTGACTCTCTGAGGGTTGGTCGATTGAAGCATGGTATGTCTTTTGTGGCTTGATCTTGAATGTACTTGCCTATCTCGGACTGGGGGGGTTGTAGAGAACCTCGAGGTCTCACCATTCTCCCATTCGTTGCAAACTGAGACTCATCCTGTCGTTTGTTGTTTCGACCGGATAAAACAACATGGAAGTAAGAGGTAATAGTTCTAGAAACCTCGGGGTGATTTAATGTGTGTAATAGTTCAAATCTGTATGTAAAGATCTCCTTGATAAAAAAGGCTAGGCATCTCCGGTCCTGGTAATGGAAAATAGTAGAGAGGGAGCCCCTGGAGTCCCTATAGAGACAATGGAAATGTCCTCTGATCTCATAGTAAACAGGGCACCCGAAGATGAGGTGCCACTCAGTCTCTGGTTCCAGAAGATGGCACACCTGGAAAATTCTGTCCGACCGGGGAATATGATGGTCAGTCTCAACTCTAAGGCGATGCGAGCCAACACGAAGCTGCCCCAGGGGTATCCTAAGAGAGTGCATCCAATGACGGTGCAGGTAGGGGGGTCGGATGATAAGGCCATCTTGCAACCTTAAGAAGTGCTTCAAAGAGAAAAACATCTTCGGACCAAGGTCGGTAGGAGGGGAAATCCATCAGACTTGAGTGTATAGCCAATAGATATCCTCTCTGATAGACTGGTTCAACACTTGTTTAGTTGGTAGAAGACGACTCAGCGCATTGAGAGAGAATTTGAATGGGGGAAGGCGCTCTGGGGAAATGGCCACAGACTGGAGGAGTTGGTATGCCTCCAAGAATCACCCATGTGTACGACCTGTAGACTGGTCTTAAGCGAGGGCCTCCGAGGAGCAACGTGCTAGGTATGGGTACGTTCTCTCCCTGCCATCGAGTCCAGGAGAGATCTAACTTTGTGGAGGAAAGAGACTAGGCGGAAAATGAACTCAAGGCAGAATGGATGGACACTGAACTCTACTTGGATAATAGGTTGCGAAACTGTATGTTTGCATCTTATGATGCGTCTGAGAAGTAAGGTCTGGATTCTCTCCATTTGAGCCCAATCTGTCTGTACCAAGCTTGGCCCCAGACCTCAAAGCCATAAGGGACCATAGGTCGAATAATTGCGTCCATGAGGTGGAGTTTGGACGGGACATCTTGAAACTGACTTTGAAAGCACTGCCTTTTGATAAGGGCAAGGGAGCCATACCCTTTGTTGAGTTGGGTTTGGAGGGCTTGCCTCATCCCAAAACGAGGCCCTGTGAACTGCACTCCCAGGTAAATGTAAGATGAGGTGATCTCAATCTCTTCTCCCTGAAAATAAAAATGCAGGTCTGTAAGGGATCTCTTTGATGCATTGAAGATCATAACCTTGGTTTTACCTAGGTTGACCTTCAACTGTCAAAGGTCGCAAAAATCGACTAAGGCATCCAGTTGCCTCTGCAGGCCCTCAAGGGTAGAGGCCAATAAAACCAAGTCATCAACAAAAAGGAGTAGAGAAATCAACAACTGTTGGAGAAGGCAACCGTGCCCTTCCTGAGTGTTCTCCTGGAGGAAGGACTCCAACTCATCGATATAAATCCCAAAAAGGGTAGGTGATAGAGGGAAACCTTGCTTCACACCAATGGTACTCTGAATGAAATCTGACAGGCTGTGAGCCAACTTCAAGTGTCCAATAACAGACTCATACAATCTCATGATGCCTGCCAAGAGAGTCTCAGAAATCTTAATGTCACAGAGTCTCTGGAAAAGCTCCTCCCTTGGCACTGTTTCGAATGCTTTCCAGAAGTCAACAAAGCAGTGGTAGACTCTCAAAGAACGATGACGGGCATCCTCAATGATGGCTCAAAGTGTCAATATGTGGCCAATCCTCTGGTGGTTTGGATGGAAACCCGCTTGCCGCCCTGGATCTAAGATTTTGTTGTTCTAGTTTGGTGGAAAGCCACTAATGTAAAATTGTGGCGTAAATTTTAGAGAATGTGTGACCTACCATAATAGTTCAGTAGTTATTTGGATTAGAAATACTTCCCGACTTGTGGATAGGGTGGATGATGTGTTTGTTCCAAGCAGGGGGAAAGCTTGAGCAGACCACATGGTTAAAATGATCGACAAGATAGGACTCAAGGGGCTTACTACCATGGTTTAGGAATTTTACTTGAAGGCCTTCTTCATCAACAACTTTGCTAGAATGGAATTTTACTTGAAGGCCTTCTTCATCAACAACTTTGCTAGAATTCAAAGCTTTCACTGCTCTCCTGATTTCCAGTTCGGTAAAAAGGTGGCATGAGGGGGGCGGGGAGGAGACGTGGATTGGGGGTTGTCTAGGAATGTCATAGAGGGAGGTATTATGTGAAAATAAGGCCATGGAGTCCAATTCAAGGGGATGGTTCGATGCCTAGGGAAGAGGGTACGCCAAAAGGCCTTGGAGTAGCAGCGAAGGGCCCCATGCAAAGCTCCCATCTCCTTTGGGAGAGAAATATACGTTTTTTATGGCGAATGAGTTTACAATAAACTATCTGGAGAGAAGGGGAGGTAGAGGTATCCTGTGTGAGGGCAATGGGAAGTTGTTTGTGGAAGGCTTTGCAATCCTCATCATGCCATCGATTCATGGGACAGGAGCCAAGAGTGGGCTAATGTGTGTTCTTGTGAGTCGAGTGGGGATAGGAGTCTGAGGCGGCTTTCACAATGGCCTTGGAGAGTAACTCATATTTTGCTGTGGCAGTATCCAAGGCTTTAAAGTGGGAGATGGGAGGGAGCGTTTCCTCGAGACTAGTAGCATAGAAAGGGGCAAAATCCCTATCGAGAAGGAAAGGTTGTATGGGGGGGGGGTAGTGAGGTGTTTTGGGAGATGGTGGAGGTTGTTGATTTGGGGTAGCATCAAATGTGCTCTAGGCCTCAAATTTTGCAGGGAGGCTTGGGCACATGCATTCCAAAGAACCCAGAACCGTTTTGGAAAATTCCACACAAAAACGATTTTATTAAAATAGTTAATATTTTTAATGGGGTTCCTAAGTCTAAACTTGGGAAAATTAAAATATTAGTGGGTATTAATCTAATTGTGGGTGAATCTTCTAGAAAAAGACAGAGATCAAGTCAAAACGATTTGAGCCTTTCATTAGGAGTTAGTCTATGCCATTGGTTGTCCAATAGGAAGATATAAGAAGGGGCTTGAGGGTCATTTGGAAAATACACCAGAGGCAGATACTCAGTTACCCGAGTAAGATCGATTTTCTCACTGATCAAAGTTCGGCAAGAGAAAATCGATTCAGAGGGGGAGTTGCAGGTGAGACAGAGAGAGATGGCATCAACACATACAGAGAGTGCAAGGCAGCAAGACACAGAGAAGGAATAGGGTGATGCAGAAAGAGGCAGCATAGAGGCAGTTTGAGGTAGGGCTTGTGTGGGCAGCTTGACACTGAGCTTGAGAGAGCAGTTTGACGTATAGAGGATCAAAAGGATTTTGGGGAAGAAGTGCTTCATCTGGTGTAGACCTTGGTCAAGAAGTGTTTGTAAAATTTCTCATTCCTATTTTGTTGGCTATAATTTGTACAAGAGAATTCGCTGAAGAATAATAAAACCCTCATCTGCTACACCGGTTTTCCCACATTGGGTTTTTCCAGGGAAGGTTGTCCAAAAATCACTGTGTCTTTGTGATTATATTTGTGCCAACATATTTCCTTACATTTACTTTCTACACTGTTTTAATTGTGAAGGTTGCAGTAGAATATATTTCGATATTTGCCATCAATACTGTAGATTACTTATTTATGAGGTAATAAGTAGAAGAAATAATATTAATCATTGTAGTAGGATTTATATTTAGAAATTTTCACATGGTATTAGAGCTATAGGGAAGCAGAAGAGAAAAGCCGGAAGACCCAACAGTGAAAGGAGAAGGGAATTGCAAATTCCTGCAGGGGCAGAAATTCGAATCTCCCAGAGGATTGCGCAGTTCAAGTGAAGGAGTTTGGATTTCGTGGGAAAACTCTCTCTGAGTGATTCGACAAAGAGGTAAGTCTTTTCAATCGAAATTTATCAGTAGTAGAAGGTACAATGCATCAGAAGATTCAGCAAGGAGGGTTGTCTCAGGAGGGATGCAGTTTTCCATGCAGTAGTCGCTGGGACAGATTAGCGTCAAAAATTGGCACAATATGGATACTCATAGTGTCTCAGACTTATCTACCAGATTAGACGAAGAATTCACATGCCTAGAAAATTCAGCATCAGTAGATATTTGGTACATTGATAGTGGGGCTTCCACTCATATGAATGGAGTACGAGAAAATTTACCAAGCTATTAAGAAGAACAAATGGACTTCCAAATAACTATGGGAAATAGAACAAAATGTACTCCAGTAGGGAGAGGCACCATAATTTTTCAGACGGAAGCAAGGACCAACATCCGAGCCACCAATGTTCTACATGTGCTAGGATTAGGAATGAACTTACTATCAGTGTCCCAGTTACAGGACAAGGGATATGATGTATATTTCATAGGAAAGAAGGTATACGTCAAGCATCCAAGCTGGAAGAAGAAAAACAAATTGGGGTTCGAATCAACAATTTGTATAGGTTGCAGCTCGAATCACCAATGGCACTGATAGGCAACAACTGTAATGGTGAGAAGGAGCGAAATGAATTATGGCACTAGCGAATGGGGCACTTACATCATGGAGCACTAAGGATGCTCAGAGAGACTGTTACAGGGGTAGCAGTCCTTAGTAGTGAACATGATGACTTGTGTAGAGGATGTGTGCTAGGAAAGTACGCTAAAGCAGCTTTTTCCAGAAACAACAATAGAGCAGAATGTGTATTAGGATTAATATACAAATATTTGTGGTCCTATGTCCACAAGGGCTTTTAGTGGTGGCGAATACTTTGTCACCTTTATCGATGATCACTCCAGAAAAATATGGATCTATTTCTTAAAGACCAAGGATGAGGTATTTGATCGTTTCCGAGAGTTTAAGGCTCTTGTTGAAATTATGACGGGGAAAAAGATAAAGGTATTGTGTTCAGATAATGGTGGAGAATATATAGACAAAGACTTCACAGATTTCTGTGCAAAGGAGGGCATCAAAAGAGAGTGGACAACTCCATATAATCCAAAGCGGAATGGAGTAGTAGAACGGAAGAACAGAACTATTGTTGGGGCAGCCAAAGCTATGTTGTGTGATCAAGATCTACCTAGGTATCTATGGGAAGAAGCTTGCAACACAACAATATATATCCATTATAGAACTCCTCATAGAGCATTCGGGAAGAGAAAGCACGAAGGAGTTTTCACAGGGATGAAGGCGGAAGTCAGTCATCTCCGGATATTCAGAAGTGTGACTTATTGTCACATTCTAGACGAGAAGCGCAGTGAACTGGATCAGACTGCAGAAAAAAGGTATCTCGTAGGATACAAGAAGACCTCAAAGGCATATAGAATCTACATTCCGGTAGCAGGAATATTGTAGTAAGACGGGATGCAAAGTTCATGGAAGATAGAGCTATCAGGAAATCTTGTGAGATGCCTGCAAAAGATCAGTCAGGAGATGTCCCGTTAGTCCAAGAGCAGTAGGGGCAGCAAGAAGGACAGGCAGGAGGGCATACACCTGGATCGAGTACAATGACCAACATCAGTATCTCCTCAGAAGGAGGAAATGCAAATGATTCTCAATAGACGAAACGACAGGATCAGGACGAAGAGTTGGTTGAGCCTCCCACCACCAGTGGTAGAACTAGGAGAGAAGTACGACATACACCGAGGGACGCAGAGGAGTTTGTTGCAGCTCCTAAAGTCGAGAAAAGGCAATGTAGACAACCAGATAGATACCGAGCATTGGTTGCTCAGGTTGAAGAACCCTCTAGCTTTCAGGAAGCTGTTCAACACCAAGTATGGGTTGATGCCATAGTGGAAGAATACAACTCCATCATGACGAATGATGTCTGGGAAGTTGTACCTAGACTAGAAGATAGATCAGTTGTAGGATCACGATGGATCTGCAAGATCAACTATGCTACAGACGACAACATCGAAAAGTACAAGGCAAGGTTCGTGGCAAAGGGGTATGCTCAGAAAGAAGGAATAGATGCACTATTTTCTGGGGTTGGAAGTTTGGGCAGAAGAATGGGGAGGTCTTCCTTGGACAAGGAAGGTACACTACAGAATTTCTGAAGAGATTCAAAATGCAGGATTGCTGACCCATGGCTACTCCCATGATCACCAACTGGAAGAAAATAGATGCATCAGAAGGCAAAGAAGTAGATCCCACCTTATACAGGTAGCTCATTTGATCGCTTATGTATCTGGTCAACACTAGGCCATACATTTGTTTTGCTGTCAACACTCTTAGTCAGTTCATGGTGGAACAAAAAAGGGTGCATTGGGCAGCAACAAGACACATTTTTAGGTATGTACGTGGAACAATCGGATATGGGTTGAAGTACTCCAGAGTGGAGGAGGTCAGTTTGAATTGGTTCACTGATGCAGATTGGGCAGGTAATTCAATAGACCGTAAAAGTACCTCAAGGTACTGCTTCAGTGTTCGATCAGGGATGATATCTTGGTGCAAGAAGAAGCAAAAATCGGTAGCACTGAGTTCAAAAGAAGCAAAATATATGGCAGCCAGCACAGTTACTTGCGAAGAAGCAATATGGCTCAAAAAATTGCTTGTGAACTTATTCAAAAAAAGGATGGAAGCTAATCAGAGTTGTATCAAGCTCTCTGAGAATCCAGTATTTCATGATCGGTCGAAACACCGTTGTCACTTTATCAGACACTGTGTTCAGTGTGGGGCAGTGTTATGTAAAAAATTAGTTAATTTTAGGTTTATTGTTTAATTTTAGGTTTAGTTAAACGAAAGGGCACGATCATAAGATCATGCCCTTTCCCAAAGGATGCCCATGGCGGTATATAAGCCAGGCAACCCATTGTAAACAATCATCATCCATAATTTCATCTCTTTAATAAAATATTTATATATAATTTCTGCGTATCTTAAAGTTCTCTGCATCAGGCAGTATAACTACACTATGTCCCCACAAGAGAGCAGGTGGCCGATATACTCACAAAGGCCCTCGGAAGAGCTAAGTTCACTTAGTTCAGAGAGCAGATGGGTATGGTTGAAAATCTGTTTCAGTAGCAGCAACAGTTTGCAGTGTAGGGACAGTTGGCAGTGGCAGTGCCAACAACAACATAGATGCAGACATTCAGAGGGAGTTGTAGTACAAATGTAGCATTTGCAGTGGCAGTGTCAAAGGCAACAATACAGTTGCATCAACAACGCAGTAGTTGGTGGACAGTATGTCAGACAGCAGCAGCGCAGAGGACGATGCTTTGGAGACAGAGCAGTATTTGCTAGAGAACATTCCTTGCTAAGAGGGAGTGTTGATTAACTTTGCCAACAAGCATTATATTTGAAATGTCACTGTTCATGGGGGATAGGATGATGGACCCACGATTATTTGGTCGGAAGAAATAGCGGCGGAGGAATACGACAGAGAAAACAAGGGAAGAACAAAGCATTCGGGAGAGTCGACAGGGAGACAACTGGGGAATGAGATTCTGGCGAAGGCAAGTGACAGACAGACTATAGGTCAGTGGACTGGGCAAAAGTATGTCCAGGTAGTGACAAGGGGTGTCAACAACAGATGAATGGGGCGGAAGCACAACGCAGGGACAATGGAAGACGGGGGAATAATACTGTGGACTACAGGACAGAGGGCGGAAAGACAAGGTGACAGAAACAAGGGAGCGTGCACAGGTAATTGGGCAATGATGGAATGACAGCAGAACAGTGAGCGAATGGACAGGGAGCAGAGATGTTGAGGTCGAGGAGAAGCGATCGAATGGCGGATGGGAGAACTGTGCAGCAACTTGCCAGAGGACTGCGAGGCTCTGATACCAGATGGAGGCTGGAGCATATAAACTCAGTTTTGACAGAAAATGCTATACATATATTTATTAATACTTGAATGATTGGATGGATTTTACATAGAGGGCCCCTGGCTTATATATAGCCTAGGGTGCCTTTTCATGGAAGGGCATGATCTTCTGATCGTGCCCTTTCCCTTAATTAACTTAGTCACATAAAATCATTTTACAATTTTTACGTAACATCAAAGCCCTCAACCAGTCCTTTTTGTCATTGAATCATTTTTTGAAAAGAAGGCAATGGATGAAAAAATGTCATGCATACCAATTCCGTCCCATACTAGAATGTTTATTATAGGATAGGTGTGTATTATGGAAACAGTTTACTTTTCTTTTGCTATTAATGGCTAAAATACTCGTAAAATAACCCTCATGGGCTTCCACTCTCTTATTTGGATGGCTAAGCCATCCTGGTAAAATGAAACTTACGGGCTTCGTCTCTCTTATTACTGGTGCTTAAATGTTTATTTTTATTTCCTTTTTTTGGGAGGGGGGCTGTCATACCACTTTGTTTTTGAAATGCTACATATATTACTAGATAGAAAAAAGTACATCACGGGTCATACTATTTGTAATAATTTTGCTTCTCAATAATTGGTTAATTTAATGGTTCCAAGGGAATTTCAGTCTTTTATGTTAGAGGACAGTGTTGTAGTCAATGAATTTTTTATACTGTACAGAGTTATGGTCTTACTAGTTCACTGCCATTTTCAACCTCATTGGAATCCTGCACTTTTATGTAAGATGCATGACAGGTTTTTCTCCCTTACTGGAATTTAATCTAGTTGGAAGGATACTGTGCTGGAAAGTGGTTGGCAGCAAATTAAGCATTAGAAAGAACCTTAACTGAGTAGCTATGCTAAAAATTCATGCTATCATAGTCCTAGTTGCGTGCAAGTGATAATGCCTTTTAACAATTCTCTATTTGAAATATTTGTCTGGTCAATGACGAAATATGTGGTTGTGATGGTAAATATTGTTGGGTACTTTCTGCATTATTTTTCTGTTGCCAACAATTTCTGTTCTGCAAGTGACACTCAATTGTTCTTGTTGTCTAGGGACAAACAATAGGGCAACAGGTCACTATCCATTATTCTAATCAGCAAATACATGGATACAATTCAGGGGCAACTATGCCAATGAATACTAATTTTCCAGCTGAGCAGAGATCGCTGGTTGAGCCTGGCTTCATTCCTTACAGGTCTCCTGAAACAGAGAAAAATGCTGAAGCCCCTGTGGATGATAAATTGGACAAAAACAATGATATGCAATAGTGATGTCTACTTTCGACCATCCATGTTTTACTCGATGTTAAGAGGAGAGGCTGGACATAGTGACATCGTGTTGTTCAAATGCTTACACATGGAAACTTTATGGGAAGGTGTACACTCTTGCCACCTGTGATTTTTGAAGAAGCTTCAAGAAGGAATTATGGTGCCTTTTTCGCTGGGAAAAAGATGCAGGATGGCTATGATCTGAAAATACATTAGGGTCGGATTTCTTCATCCAACATGGAATTGTTCTATTAGGGTTCAAAATTGATTGGCACCTGCTTCTATAAGTGGAAAGAAAAATTTTAATGGGATAAAATTCTATTGTCAGATGGAGTTAGTAATTCTGCTTTTTCTTGCTATCCCAAGAAGGCTTGCTGCCACTATCAGTGTGCAGATGTCAGAAGAGGATGTGATAAACATGACTTCGCAAGCATACATGTGGTCGTTAATCAATAGTAATTGGGTAATTCCTTGATTACAAGTTGAAATGTGGTGATAACTGTGCGATACTATATAGCATTGTATTTAACATTTCGATTTTATAATGAAGTTTGTGAAGTTACTGTATAATTTTACACATGATGTCAGTATCAGCCATTGCACTATATTGTCTTGTGGGGGTGGTTATGAGCATCATTTAATCAAATACAACATAGGCTTCGTATGCTGTGGACTATGCAGTTTAATCATATGGCACGTATTTGAAAGATATTTTCACCTTTCTTATATCGAACTTTGTAAAGTCACTGTATCCATATTCATATATGAGATGAGGATTAACCATTGCGCTAGATAGTCTTTTATGAGTAATGTTATTGCACTCTAGTTAATCAAATGGAGCATGAATATTCTATATCATGAATAGTATAGTTTTATTTGCATGGATAAAAAAGAAACTGGGCCACCCATTCTAAATGGATTTGAATTATTCTTCAAGACTACAATGGCCTTCTCACCGTAAGTTATTTGTCGATATCCATAATCTGTAATTCTATGATATTTATTTGAAAAGTCACACTCCATTTATATGTTTACCCATCTAGCTTACCCTCCAACTGACATCTATGACGATTATGGTATGCACGGCATGAACCCTCAATTATGATCATGGGCCTACAATGCCTAAGAGCATACATGACACGGTCCCCTCTAGTTTTCATGGCACAAAAACCAGTCCAATGATACACAGATGACCTTAAAACTTGTCACAATTATTTGACATGGGTCTGTAGTATGTACTAGCAAGTTGTACTAGTCGTTATTATCAGAATTCTAGGTTGGGTTTGGAATAATGGATGATGCCAAAATGGAAAATATGCAGTAAGAATGTCTACAGGTTTCAATCTCCACCTTTTGCTATGAATGTGTGCAGGTTCGAACCTTTACCTTTCTTATTCCAGTACACTTCCCTAACATTGTGCTGGGATAAAAACTCATACAAAGTTGTATCACGTTTAATTTGTTGAAAAATAGAGAAGGAAACTGCAGTTTAGCTGCTGAATGTCCATATCTAGATATGAATCTGACCTATTCATGCTAAAATTACTGTACTGTGCCATTGGGGATCATGTCTTCTTCTTTTCCCCGTCTTAGTTTTCTTTAAGTCTGCTATATGAAATTGATGGTAATACCAGGTAAGGATGGACCCTGTAATGATTTTTCTTTTTTTGGAAAGCATGTCTTATATTTGTAGAAAATATTAAAAAACAGTAGAGAAAAAAGTCGAGATCAAAAACTCTTATCAAAATATAAGAGCTTATAAAAATAAGCAATGGGATCTAAACATTGGGCATCTTTTATCACTAGTGTCTTTGGCCAAACGCTGATGGCATACCTTATCCCTCTACAGAACATAAGCATAGAATGAGCTATCCTCATGGTGAAAAACATAAATCTTCCATAGATTGAATAATGCCAAACTCTGTAAGCACTGCCATATCCCAAAGAGGGCAATACGAACTAGAGATTGACAATCTCCAAACGATGTAAAACACCAATGAACCTTTCCTTGAAGCAGACCTGAACATTGATCATCTATATATCTCCAACAGTGTTCGACAAACTAAGACTCACAAAAGATAGGTAGGACACTGGTCATCAGAAAGGATGGTGGAGAGGGAGGCCTTCCATAGGTTCCATGGGATGTGTGTTTCTTTTGGCCGAGTGGTGTGGTGTTTAGAGGGCTCAGTGCCTTGGAAGCGCTTGTATCAGCATCTTCTATGATTAGCGCAGGATTCGACACTGGAAGCTTATCAAGAGAAAGAACAGTTGCAATTAATAATAGTGAAATATGAACTTTTATAGTTCTGCTTAGGTCACTGTGCCAATATTGACATTCAACTGCTCTAGAGATTGAGTTCTTTATGGAAGAAATCCAATATATGTGTGGCAATTTTCAAGCTTATTATATGTTGATAGGGAACTTCAACGCAGTGGGTTTTCCATATGTGGTCCTAGAGAAATGAATGTCCGTGGTGTGGAAGTACATTTTTTAATCACCGAGTGCACCTTGAATTGTAGGGAAAATATTTCTTCCATATCCGATTTGAAGACAACAATAATATATGGAATGTTTAAAGTGGATTTTCTATTTAGAAATAGTGGCTTATTTCTGCTATGTTTGATGTCGATGTTTTCCCAAAATCACTATGGGCATTGAAGGCGCCAGTATGGATTAGACTATGCTGCTTACCAGATCCTCTCATAGTGCAGGAAATGCCAAAATATACATGGGACGTGCCCATTTAGTGAATTGGGGATTAGGGTAAACAACTAATTTTTTCAAGGAGATTCGTAGGTAATGTCCAGTGTGAGGAGCGAGAAGCCACTCACCCAAACCATAGAGAGGGTGAGTGAGAAGCCACTCACTCGACCAGAGACTCTCCTCTCCACATTGGAGTGGGCACTAATGCATTAAAGGAAAGATGAAGAGCTGTAAATTAAGCTACTAACACACTATCATTGACATAATAACCTTAAATTTAATGTACTAGCTTAACCTATCTTTAATATAATGATTGATTGGTTGTGCGGTGAGTATGCTCACTTGCCTGGTCTTCCACCTCCCCTTCTAGACATGTTCTAGACATGTTGTGTTGGTGCATGTGTGAGAAACAATATAGGATGTGTCAATTTTGTGGCAACTTAGAATACCTTGAACACATGTCCTTTCCTCTCACACTAACTAACATTAATTTGTTATTTTAAAAATTATTCTCCAATACAAGTTGCCTATGCTGTTTAAAACATTAAATCATAAAAACAAGTTTGTGGGCAACATTAAGAGTGATATTTTGCCAAAATATCAGGACCTATTTTCAACCATAACATTAAAGATAAAATATCAGGACCTAGAAAAATCTTATAATTTTGATAACTTTTCAATCATGGAATGAAAACCAAAGATCATGAATACAAAAAACCTTAAGTTTTCAACATATTTCAACCATGGCATTATGGAAAAATTATGACTAAAAAAACTTTAAAAATGAACGCCTGAATTAAAAAGTCATCATACCAAGAGTAATTTTTTTTTTATTTTTTTTTTAATGTTGAAAGTATAGTTATTTTAGAATCTCATGCTAAGACAACTTGACACGTTGCAACAAAAAATTAAAAATCAACCATCAAATTGACACAATGTAGGCAAACTTGACCTGTTGCAATGAAAACTTAAAAATCAATCATGAAATTGACACATTTTGGGGTCAAACTCGATCCATTATAACAAAAACTTTCAAATCAACCATAAATTGACACATAATGGGGTCAGGTTGCTAGTTGAGGATTGACACGGACCTTGCAAAAAATAATTGATAAATATATAAATAAATAAAAATGGAAAATACAAAACAAAAATTAAAACTAAGAAAAAATTAAAACTAAGAAAAATTAAAAAAGTAATAAGTAAATAAAAAAATATATTAAAACATAAAAAAATGACAAAAAAAATCAAATATAAAAAAGAATATATAAAGAGACAAAAAAAAATGAAAAAAAACAAGAAAAATAAAATAAAATAAAACATTAAAATAAAATTAAAATTGAAAAACCCGGATGCGGGTGGCAGCGTGAGGATCGATTGAGCATGTTGCATCGGGCAGCTGGCATCATTCGGTGGCTAGATAGGACGGTTCTGCAAGCATTAAAGTCTTTAAATGCTGAGGAGATGGCAAGGAATGTGGGAGATGGGTTTAAGCATGGCGACTTTAAGCGCCCTGTACCCTGAATCGATGGGAGATGCTCTGTCTGGTTCCAGACAGTTCCAAGCGTATGCCTATTTAATGGAGCATTGGCTCCAGGTTGGGAATGTGTGGTGTATTGTTATGAATTCTGGTGATGATGGTGGTAAGGTGCCCAATTCTGACTTTGTGAGGAGTTGCAGAGGTTTCACCTCTGTTCAGAGTGCGCTCTCTTTACTCTCGGCTGTGCAGGGGAAAGCGCGGTACCATAATTCTGTCTCGGCCTCTCTTAAGGATTTTCAGTGTGGAAGAGTCACGGCTTGGCCTCCCCTTTCAGGGATTACGGGTTCTGGGTTGCATCCTGGCACTTCGTCTTTCAGTGTTAAGTGCTTAAGATCTCCCCTGCTCATGGCCCCGCGTCAAAGAGGAGTCCCGAGAAGAGGGGGAGTGTGGGGGATACGAAGAAGGCAGGAAGCTCAAGCCAGAGCAATTCCTCCGCTACCATTGTCGCGCCTCCTTCTTCTCCCTCAGAGGAGTCAGATCCTTCTGAAAGCCAGGTTCATACCTCCCGCTTCACCTTCAGGTGCAGGCGAAATCAATCGCTTGTCTCCTTCATGATAACTGTGATTGCTACGGAGGAAGAGGAGGACACTGTTAGCCAGGAGGAGGACGATGGGGAGCAAGTTCAAATTCGTAATGTCCAGGCGAATGCGGAGGTTGGTAATGCTGTAGATCCTCCTCCAGATGACATTAATCCTGTGGAGACTGTTGTTGGACTGGCCACGCATCCGCAGCCGGTTCATCCACCGGAAATCCGCCTGGAAGATATAGGAGATGCTACCATGTTTGACTGGCTTCCTCTCCCGCCAGAAATCGATAACAATGCACAAGGTGAGACTCCGAAGGCTTAATTCCTGCTTCTTCTCTTGTTTAATGGTCATGTTTTGGAGATTTTGGTGGGGTTTCTTCTCTATCCGCGGCGCCCAGTTTTTGTTATTGGGTAGGGGACCTTTCAAAGTTCGTGGTGTCTCCAGAACTCTGGAAATCATGGTCTCTTTACTCTCCTTCGTTACAATGCTACCAGCAGAAAGCCACAAGACACATGCTATGATTCAATGGTTCGCCAACTCAGCTTACTGCTGTTTTTTTGATGGGGTCTCTTTTGTAAGTCAGGTGGCCACCTGTAACTGCTTCGCCTATGCTCACTTCCCTGGAATCTCTCTTTGTAATTCAGGTGGCCACTCGCACCTGCTTTGTTCTTCTGACAGAGGGTGGCCTTATGCATCCTCAGAGGCTATGTCCTCTTTGTAAATACTTTTTCTTCTTTTTAATACAATAGCTTAGTCTTTACACAGAAAAAAAAAAAAAAATTTAAAATTGAAAAAAAAACATTAAAAAAAATGAAAAAAATAAAACATTAAAATAAAAGATAGATATATTATAAAAATAATAATAAAATAAAATAATATAAAATAAAATAAAATAGAAAATCAATAAAAAAACAATTGAAAAAAGCATTTAAAAATATTAACAAATAAAAAATTAAAAAACTATTAAAAAAATTAAATAAGGCCCTGCCTTGTGGCCCCTCGGGCTCTGGGCAGGGACTTAGCCAATTCCTGGAATCAACCAACTGCCAAAGGGGTGACTGGCCGAGGCGGGGGGAGTTGTGACGGGCCAAGGCGGGCTCGCAACTTCTCAGGCGGTTGGGTGGCAATTGGCCGAGAGGGCCTTATTGTTTTATTGTTTTATTTTAATATTTATTTTAATTCTTTTGTATTTTTATCTTTTATTTTTATTTTAATGTTTTTTGTTTTTAAATTTTTATTTATTTGTAATACTTTTATTATCCCAGGCACATGTTATCTCACATTCGATATGCGTTGACTTTGCTATTAATCCAAGGTTGACTAAAAATTAAACAAACAATATATAAAGTTCACATTAGAAAACACAAATTATTTATTTTTATAAAGTTTTTAATTCTATTTATTTACATTGTGATTGTTACAAAGGGATCATTCTTGTTTTCAGATGGTACATTTGTGCATTTTCTTGATCTAAGACCCTATGCTACCCTATGCAACACGTTACTTCTATTGTACAAATCTTAAACATGAGCATTCAATGATCTATGTTTTGCTAACATTGTACTTTTGTTTTACAAAGCTTAAACAAGAGTATTCAATGATCTATGCTTTACTTTTCATTCATATTAATTTTAGTTTGACTAAAAGTTAAACGACATTTTCTAATGTGGACATTACAAAAAAATTAAAAATCTATTTATTTTATATTGTGATTGGTTGATGTGATTGGGGTCTTATTTTGTAATGATGTTTTTACATTCGCAGGTTGTTGATGTTGTTAGCGCTTGAATTTGGCCTCAGGCTGAAAAAGACAAAATCCAAGGCAACATCAAACCACTTAGCCTCGTAGCTAGCCCTACGGGGACAGGAGAGGGCTCTCTCCGGGTCTATCTTGGTAAAAGGTCTTCAAAGGGCTGAGATGACCAATAAAGAACACTGATTTTAGGCTAGTAAACTGATGGGGAAAGTTTGATTTTAAATTTTTAGGGTTTTGTTGGAAAACTGAGCACGGCAATTTTGGGTGCGGGGATGAGACACAGTTTTTGCAGAGGTCTTTTTGGGGCAAGGTAGGAGATTGTCTTGATGCCTTTGAATTAAGTGAATGGATAGAAAGGACCGGTGAGGAGCTAAAGAGAGCAAGAAACCTTCGAGAGTTCTCGTTAGACAGATGAAAACATAGATATTAAGCAAACTTAAAGGCAGAGCATAGAAACCATGAATTCTACCTTAACACTTCATTTACTTAATGTGCAGAAAAGAGAAGTAGGAAAATGATACACATAACAAACTTACAAGTACATGAGAGAAGCACACCATCAACACAAATAACCACAGGAATCCCAAATAGTGCTGCAAAACCTTGGTCTTTCCTTTGCCAAAATTGCAGAGATACAAAGTATAAAACAGTCTAAGCTTATCCCTCAAGAGTCCAACCTCTCCAACCCCTGAAAATGATTGAGAAAATACATAATATAGACCATGCCAACCCATTCCCTAGCCTCTAGGGGTCGAGCTCATCATCCTAGGAGCTGTTTCAACCAATTCTAAACAAAGCACTATAATCTAGGCAGTCAAAACAACTTGCCTCTATAAGCTAGGAAACCAATTCATTCATTAAATGTTTGCTATTTTATGAATGAATCTTCTAGAATAGGTAAATAAGTGTCATGTCAATATGAAATTACATCAATTACATCAATGAGGGTGAAAAATCCCATCACAAGTCAAAACTGGTCAAATCTGGGCGAATTCCTGAGCTGAAGGTGCAAAACTGGCAAATTTTCCCAACGCGTAGCGCGCCATTTCTCAACGCATAGCACGCCTTTCAGGCCACTTTTGAGGCACTTCCCGGCATCCAAATTAGACACAAGTGGGCTTATTGGAAAGGTCTGGATGTCTACTCTCCAGCCCAAGTGGAATTTCTCAATTTGGTGGCCATTTGCCCCTTCAAACTTGCAATCTCCCAAGACTGTTTCCTGTGTGTCCAAAAAGTGGCAGAAGGTCATTTTTTGCTTGTTTTTTGACTTTTTGGGGGCTCAAATCTTCATGAAAATTCTTAGCGGTGGCTAAGAAAGTGTATTTTGTCATGAAAAATCCAAAAATGCTGAGTTTTCCTGAAATGGACCTCCCCAACTTAAGGGTAGCGCGGGGCGCACTACGCATCCTGACGTCTAGCGCGCCTGAGCCCTACACGTAGCGTGACTTTCAGATGCTTTTTGCAGGCCTTCCCGGTGTCCAAATTGGGCGCAAGATAGCTCGTTGGAAAGGAATTTGAGTCTAATTTCCAAAACAACTAGAATTTTTCAATTTGGAGTTCATTTTCCCTGTCAAAAATCAAATCTCCCAAGACTGGTCAAAATGTGCCAAATGAGGCTACCTCAAGGCAGAGTGTTGTTGCAGTCAACTTTTGAATGCCTTCCTCAACTCCAAATTGAGCTCATGATAGCTCATTAGAAATATCTTTGTGTCTAGTTATCATTTGACTCATCAAGAAAGTCATTTGGCCAACCAAGCTAGGAGAAAACTTGATTTTCCCAAGGTCACTTCAGAGGTGCATTCACTTCTCCTGAGGCAACGATATTTTTGACATTTCTATAAAACCATGACACCTGTGTAAAAAGTGAAGGAGTTTTTTCTTCTTTGGCATGTTTTGGACAAAAACCTCTCTCAGGTTTCCAAAATTCATCTTTGATTGCTCTGAAACATCTTTTGAGTGAAACTTATCCCGATGTATGGAACAAGGGATTTTGTCAAAATGAAGCGAAATGAAGGGGATAAGGGGCTTCTAAATTCTTGGGGAAATTTTTGGAAGTAGGGATGGATGTTAGGAAGCAGGAGAAAGTGGAATCTCAGAAATCCAGTGAGGGGAAGGGGTCCAAAAGGGCAAAACACAGGTCCAACCTAGAAAATTGCCAGGTTGTAGCAAGAAACTAGGGTTTGTGCGAAAATGAGGAATTTGGGGGATATCAGTGATGGGAAGCATTTGATAAGGTACTTTAAGGATATGGGAAGGCGTATGAACATCAGGAAACAAGTTTTGCCGATGATTTGACCATCCAAGAGAAATTGCCTTCAAAACCCTAGGAGAGGGAAATGAACCTTGCCTAGGTGCAACTGAAGCATGAACTAGGTGTAAAATGACCCATTAGACACTGACATGATAATGAAAACCCTATGAATGATGATAGACTCAGCTGAATAGTAACATAGACTGACATTTGGGCAACTTTGAAAAGAGTGAAAACAAACCCTAGACCTAATGCCTAGTGACCAAATTTTGCTTGAAGACTCACTGAAATGACAAAATTTGACTTTGACACTGTGAGACCACTTCGTAAGAGCATATTTGATCACTGGAGGAAGGCTACAAAGACTGACACTAACAGATGTAAACACTACTAATGAACTTTGTGTTTCCTTCTTGTACATCTGCATGACACATAAAAACATATGAGATTAGAATTTATGAGATTGAAGAGGACAATTCAACATTTATTTCATTAGTGGCTATGTGTCAATTTCATATCTTGCTGACATGACAATATTATTAGCAATAATAAAAATAATAATAGCCAAGAAATCTAGAAGTGATTCGAGGTTGGCCCCGACTTGAGGTCAGGGATTGGGCCCTCCCTCCTTACTAACTTTTAGCACGTGCTGACTCCATTGGCACTCGAATACGCCCATGGAACACTTAGCCATCGACTTGAGTTGGTCCCACAATTCTTCTCTAACCTTGGCTTGACCTATGCTAGGTGCATGCCGTAGTCGGGCACAACTCATACAATTAAAGTTATATATATAAAAAGTTACAACGAGTCCATAGATTCTTATCAGGATCCCTTTGGAATAAGTACAAAAAAGCAATATTTTTTACTGGCACCAGTGGCAGAATCACGATTTTAGTTGGCCTATATTGGAGCCACCATACCAAAGGCCACTGCCTGGTTTATGAAAACCATTTTTCTATATAGGTGGGAAAGACAATGCAACACTTAAGAAGTTTAGTTTATTTTGCACCAATAATATCAAAAGGATGAAGCCCATGAAGATATTTTTGATGGCAGTAGCTACGCTGTCATTTCTGGCTAGAACTTTTGTTGTTCAGGGTTATATCCAAATCTGCAATGTGAATAAGGATGGTTTAATGCCTTGTAAGCCTGCAGTAACACATTTTATTTCACAACCTCCTACGCAGTTGGTTCAAGCTTGTTGCAGTGTGTTACACATGACAAATTTGGTGTGCTCATGTGTATTAGAAAATAAGTATCCCTAGCTTCTTTACATGTTCGACATCGACCCAAATCTAGCCAAGGCTTTGCCTAGAAAGGGTAAATTAAATTCAAAAATCTCAATTTCTACTTTCACTAAGTTAAAAAGTATATACTGACTCTTTACAAGAAGAAAAAAGATAACCATTCATCTATCTCGAGGGAGTACTTATCTTTATGAATTCCTAATATTCCATATTTGCATTAATTATATCTAAAAGAATGCTCAAAAACTTGAAGCAATTTATCTACAAATAGACCAACTAAATATTTGATACATCCATGTCACAATGTCAACTCAAATTAATATCAATGTGAAAAATATAATAAAATCTATTTATGAAAAACTCACATTCTATGCAATTTCCAGTTAAAAATGTCTTCATGAATTGATGGTGCAAGCAACACAGAAATTTGGAAATAGAATGTTGGAAATCAAAATACAATAACAACGAAAGCCAGAACATTAGAAAACAATAAAATGTGATGATAGAAGGCCCCTTTGGTGGCCTGCTCTATGTTCCCAGGATTCGTCGAGTCGATTCCTTTTATCTTCACGATTTTTTTTCTATGACTCCCAAGCTTTACAACCAAATTCTCCTTTATAATCGTTCCCTCCTTTTATACTCTAACTAGTCGGAGAAATACACCTCTTCTAGATCCACAATTTACACGTATTCCTTCATTCTCTAGGTGGAAGAGCACTAATCTTCAATGAATCCGAAAACCCCTTGAAGTTGTAGTTGGGTTAAAACATGCCACCCAACAAATATACCAAGGCCTGATTTAATTTAGATCCGACCTCATAGGTTTGACTGGAGGTCAAGATCATAAGTTTTTTGTTGTGAAGTCGAGGTTAGGCTTTTGCTTCCTCTACAAGTCCTTCACGCTACGATCCTTAATAATTTGTAGTGATTTTACAATTTAGAATATTGTGTGCAAATTTAATTCTTGTAGGGAAAAACAAACATATCTACAAATCTTCCGCGATTCTACTCGTTTTGACATTTAAACACTGTGAAATTAGTATTTGATAAACAAAATAGTCCACTGCGTACACTATTTATATAATTAATTAATGTGTATCTCCATTTGCAAAAGCCAATCATTATCCAGTAAATCTACTAGTCAGGGGCATGCCCAAATTTACGTATGTTCCATAAGTTAACTTGAAACTTCTGGATAATGTTTAATTTAGCACGTCTAGGGTGAGCACTGGCCAACTGCAAACCACACAATCCATGATCTTTAATTTCATGGTTTTCCTAGAAATCTTCTTCATATATGTAGCAATAAAAAATGAAAATAGGGGACCAAGGGTGGATGTGAGCATCACTGGTTGTTATGCTACCCAATCTAGCGGATCACACTTTATTTAGACCTATATTTAGGGCCACAGATAAAGTCCATGTGGATCAGATCCATCAAAGGACTCCCTAATATATGTATGAATTAAAATCAGAAACAAACAACTAAATCAATTGATTTTTAGTTTGGAATTCTCACTTTCCACACTAAATTTTGATTCATGCAACACAAAACACATTTGTGGACATTATTGGCATCATGATGGATTGTTATCTCATTCTCGATTAGCACAACCTATATTGTTATGCTATCTTACCATTTTCCATATATTTTTTTATCTTTTGAGTATGATTGCACTTTCATATTACAAATACTCTAGAACTTACAAAGATTTTAAATTTATATTAAAAAATGTGATTCAACTATGTTAAAGTAATTTTTTGTATATACAATTTAATAATGCATTTTTCAGCTGCACTGATCATTGGAGGCCGACATAAATTGAATCAATTTTATTTCCTCTTCCATTTCATTAATATTTTTTTGCTTAATTTCTTTTTGTACACATAAAGCAACTTCAAGGTTCTCTGCATCTCTCACTGTATTTTTATTTTGCACACAACGGATCACATACTTGGAAAAACTCACTTAGTTCTAATCAAGTTCGCGAAAATGCTGCAATGATGAAGGAAAAACTCAAATGGAACTTTGAACTCTTATTATTATATCCCATGAATATGAGCATCGTTTATTTGTAGGACATATTCTTCGTTGGTCCCAGTCCAGTTTAGGAGTCAGATTATCTCCATTCATGCGTTGTCAAACGGAAACTGGGCCCAACCTTCAACTATTCGAAGTTGGGTTTCTATTTCATCTCGTAGCTCTTCATCTCGCAACTCTCCTAGCATGAAAACAGGGTTTGACCTATGACTTGTTGAGATCGGGTTTCTATTTCATCTTGTAGCTCTCCTCACAGCATGACTTCACTTCAATCCTAACCGATCGACTCATCCTTTTCAAAGGCCGGGTCAACTTTATCTTTGTGCTCAGTGATCAACGCACACATGCCTGACCTATTATGGAGGTCTTTATTCCCCTATACGATGTCATTCTGGGTTAGCCTCTATCATGTTCACCAATGTTTATGCCAACTTCCTAACTATCGATTGCCAGCAGGACCCACAAACGAGGTTAGAGTCGAGCTTGGTTTTGAACAAGTTTGTGCTGTATAGGTTTGGGAGGACCGAACTACGATCATGGGCCCACTGGAGCTAGTTGGAAATACGTGTTGGAAATGAGATCACTCCACCCATACACTCACTCCATCAATCACAAAACATCATATTCTCACACAAGTATTTGTCAAAATATCCTCAACAAATCTCCACATGAATACCACAATTAAATACCATGGTTATCCCAATACCACAGACACCTATACCATGGTAATCTCCAATTCAATACCATGGGTAAATACCATGGTTAGACCAATACCAAAGACACCTATACTATGGTAATCTATAAGTCAATACAATGGGTAAATACCATGGTTATGCCAATACCACAGACCCCTGTACCATTCTAATATCCAAGTCAATACCATAGGAAGATACCATGGGAATACTAATACCTATAATTCCAATACAATGCTCATGACTAGTTCCATAACTGCACCCCCAACACATGAAAAACCCGACTGCAACCACACCCACAAGGCTGCATCCGTGCAGTTAATAGCATACAACCGCACACATATCCCTAAGTCCGTGTGGTTAGGGTAGAGTGTTATATGAAATGTACGACTGCGAACAAAGTTTCTTCCCTAGGCTTGGTGGACTACCCTAGAAAAATAAAAAGCAAAGGGCACAATGTATTCCTTAAAGTAATTGAATAATGGGATGAGGCCTACCTGCAATTTGTCGCAAGCTTTGCTCCTTCCTCGACTTGTATGCTCCAATCCTAGATCTGCTTGCTATAATTAGAACCTGCACAATCAAACAAGACAAGCCAAATATCTACGACATATATGTAGCATAATCCAATCCCTTCATTCAATAGATCAGCATGGTATTGAAATATATGAAATCACAACAACATATATACGAAACGATCTACTCTTTGTATTAATAGAAATGGAGAGAGTTACAACCAAAAATAGGAGTTGATCTTACATAAAAGCTCCACATGTTGACTTGTCCTTTCTTTGCCACAAAGTATGCCTCTATGTCACCCTAATGCATGGAATAATGCCTCTCAAAGAAACAACATGAGGGTAGAATAAATCTCCAAAAGCCAACCCCTTGCCCATGGATGGCTGTAAATATATAGATGAAAGAGGTAGTTCATGAATCCTTATCCATTTGCCAATCTAAGATTGAAACCCACTTGAGATGGGAGGATGAGCCCAAGGGATAATAGGTGAAAACTTCAAGGTAGGATAGGACAGGATTCGAGACTCTAATGGTTGAAACAACCTCAGGAAACTTCTGGAAGAGGAAGCTTCGGGATTCCTTTTATTTTTCTTGAATTTCTAGTATCAACGCACCCCCAAGACTGAGAAACCTACTGGTGATCATCACAAGCGTAGAGAGGGTTAACTTGGTAGTCAATGTTGGTCCCTAAAGGTCTAGGGTGCGTTGGGCCTTAAAAGCTTGGAAACTTTTTAGTCAAGAGCAGAAAATCAGGGATTTAGTAGTCACGCTTAGGGCTTTGTGTAGGGATGATGAAAATATGTGAAAGGATGTGAATTGGTCTCATTTGAAGGCCTATTGACCAAATGCGAAAAAATTGCCTATAACAGATTCCCCCCTAAAGCGTAAAGTCATAAATGAAAACTGATGGTTGAAGTACTTTACCTTGTGACAAGTCAAGATTAAGAACAACCGACAAGAGCATCATCTTTTACAATACATTTACGTCATGATATCTTTGTTGAGGGAGGCATACCCATGCTCAACACATAAGCTAACATTACATGTCAACGGATGACTGATGGTGGACCCATGACTAGATGACTGTGTGTATGATCATAACCGTTGTACATTGTGATCTTGTATTACTCCTGAAATCGCAACATGAATGGATGAAACTAGATCTGGGGTCTTCTATCTCGTTCACATGACCAAGAAATGTACGGGTCTAACCATGTGAATTAATGAGCTGAAGTCGAACATGGTAGACACCATTTGATTACCGACCAATGATGTAAGTTGTTAACATGCGTGAGAGAAACCACTGATGATGTTAATGTATGTCAAGGTACTCTAGTACAATCCGTATGGTGTGAATGAATGAGTTGATGTTTAACACCACACAAAATATTTTGGTCGAAGGCCAATGATGTAAACATGTGTCTGAGAGCAAGGAAACTTTCCATTGATGCATGCAAGCACTAAGGTACCAAAGAGATGTTTCTAAGTCAACTTCTTGGATATTGAATTAATGTTGACAGGAAGCGACCCATCGCAGGAAGACTTGACATATCCTCCATCAACGACACAAAACAAGTATGATGATTTGAGATAGAATGATGTTGTTACGAAACTAGATCAGGAACGACAGACATGGAATGAAGGCTTAAGAGTATTGTAGCAGATATTGACTTGATGACTTCTCTTGAACACAACAACGACACTAAAATGGAGTTGGAAACATTGACCCAAAACCAAAATAGAGACTTTTAGAAGGTATGATAAACCAAAATACAAGCATATTTCCCAACCCAATAGCCACAGAGATGAAGTGGAAGAGTGTCGTGTGCAAGAGTGACTCATTGCCATTAACAATTGGAGTATCTCGTTTTCCCAATTTCCCCAACCATTACTGGTTAAAACCTCTTTATTTTTGACAAGATTGAGGAGGATAACATATGTTTGATTTGTAAGTTCATCCTTTAGATGAATCCCTCTAAGAATATTCAACAAACCTAGAGAAAGAGTGGTTTGGTCCTGTCATGTTTGATGAGTCCATCGTTGTTTGATGTTTTAGCGAGTCCAACAAAGGTGAAAAATCAACATATTTTTCATGTTTAGAGAGTTTGAAAAACAGGCGAAAAAGAAAGCTCCAAAGGTTCCTTTTCGTAGATAATCCCTTGAGTCCAAAAACACATAAAACAATACTCAAGAGAAGATCTTAGCCATGTTCGACTAAGGTATTCCTTTTTCGTAAGTAGTCTATCTCAATATGGAAAAGGGTTAAACTTATACTGAGTAGACGTCTTTTCATTTACTTTAACGAGTTCGAAAAGACAAGTGCTCGACAATCTTTTCATATTTTGGGAGTCTGAAAAGAGCTGAAAGAGGACTCCAAGGGGGTTCCTATTTCGTAATTTTACCAAGCCCAAAAAAGTGATAAAAGTTTACTTTCATTCAAAATGATCTTATTCCATTCAAAACACAACATAATCTATTAAACATCTGTTGACTTGCTCAAAACAACATCAAAAGGATTAAAAATACTTGTTTCATGATAAAATTGAACTTTAACAAGGTAAAACATTAAATACGAATAAAATAATTGAGAAATGAACATAAATATCTAAAATGACAATTCATTTTTACCATTTGACATTGGAGCTTTGAGTTCTTTTTACCCTTGATATTCTGCAGCTAATTGTGGTCAATCTGGAGGATTATTTCAGGTGATGTCACTTCCAGGTAATAGCTAAGACCTTTCCCTTTGTTTTCATGGTGACATTTTGCACTTCCATGCACATTTTTTGTGTTTTTGGAGACCCTAGGGCACAAATATTGCACTCTTGGATCAGTGCACCCCCAAAAGGTCAAAAGGTGCGTTGATCCTGGAGACTTAACACTGGAGGGGGCGTTGCAATGCACTGTCCTCCCTTAGGGGGGTGCGTTGGGTGCAAAACCCAAATTTGTCCCACTAGTTTCTCTCAAAATTTGTCAAGTTTTTTGCATGAAATTGATCCTAATGAGTCTCTTTGTGATGTTTCAAGACTTCATTGCTACAAAATGTCTTTGATATGGTAGGAAAGAGAACATGAAGAACAAGATATGGATGCATCAAATGATCCTGCTACCATCCATGCGCTAAGAAATTGTGGATTGCTAAAATTCTTCTGGCTTCCTACAGATGGAATTACTTGAATATCTTGTATGTGCATGGGATGTTCAAGCGCAGGCATTCAGGATAAGAGCACATCTTCTCGAGATAAAGGTAGAAGATATATATTTATTGACAGGTCTATCTAGATTAGGTACCCTCGTCTCTTTCATAGGCACGAGAAGGGGAGGAGAAACAATCAAGGATTATGTCGCCACTCATTGCAGACCTCAAGCCCAACCAACCAAAGATGGGAAAATCAACATAAAGATGTGGTTTGAATGCCTCTACGAACGATCCTCTTTGTTATTGCCATATTAGCAAGTAGATCTACACTACATGTGGCCAATAGGTCATACATGCAGTATGCTCTAGAATGTATAGAGCCAACCGTCTTCAACTGGAGCAAGGGAGTGTTGGTCAACATGAAAGAACAACTGACTAAAGAAAAATATGGGAGACTAAAGAACTTTGGCTATGGAGAAATCTTGGTCTCCTTTTCTCTAGAGAGGATTCCATTGCTATGGCCTCAGCATATCTCACTCGAGCCCATTGATGCAAGAGTTCCATGGATGAGGAGGTGGATAGATCTCATGTCCCACCATGCAGGTCCATCATCCATGAGCTTCACACCAATTTTATTCAGATGGTTGTGTGGAGTGTAAAAACTTCTGGATAACAGAAATATATATAGAAATAGTTTATTGATAAAAGAATAGACAGATGATGTCTGATTACAGTGGGTTGCCTGGCTTATATACCGCCATGGACACCCTTTAGGAAAGGGCATGATCTTATGATCGTGCCCTTTCACTTAACTAAACCTAAATTAAATAATAAACCTGAAATTAACTACTTTTTTACATAACATTGCCTTCCTCTCGAAAGAATGCTTTGTCCTCAAAGCATACGTAACGATGGATGTTGTTGACAAAATTCTTCATTCTCCCATGAAGCGTTTTCTTCGGCAAGTCTTTCCACTTGATTATATATTCCAAAATGATCAAAGTCACACACTGTAAAAGGTCTTGGATTAATCTCTCAATTTCCGTTTTTTGGAGATGTGGATATCGGTATGGCTTGATGTTGACAAGGTCTGACTCTGTTTTAACTTCTGTTCTACGCTCAATTTCCGTATTAGGCGGCATCTTCATAGGTAGGTCTTGAATCTCTGGTGATTCTTCTCTGGTCATATTTGCAGATAACATTTCTAATTGGTGACATTGTACTACATAAGTAGGTGCTCCTTTTCGACTCAGCTTCATCATCTGGGATGATGATGTAACTTGATTTTCTGGTGGTTGGAATCTGTGTAGCTTGTACTTCTGACCTCCCCATTTGAATTTTATAAATTGTACTTGATGGTTGGCGGCATAAGTACCTAAAGTTCGTAGCCATTGGATACCTAAGACTACATCTACTCCTCCTAACGGTACTGTGAAAAACGGAGACTCTAAACTGAAGTCTTGAATCTGCAATTTAACCTTATGGCATTTTCCCACCTTTTCAATCTTTTTACCGTTAGCTATCATCACTTTCATGTTTGGTAAGGGAAATGAAAATATATTGAGTCTCTTTGCCACAGTTGTATCTAAAAAATTGTGTGTGCTTCCAGAGTCGATGAGAACCACTACGTTGTTCTTCTTTATGTGTCCTTTTAACTTTAAGGTCTGAGGTTGTGATATACCTGTCATGGCTGATAATGACACTTGCGGAATACTTCCGTCATCTAATTCTGGTGAGAATTCTGCGGCGTCTTCTGTGTCTTCTATGTCATAATCTTCACTGTTCGAATCATTGGTTGCTTCACAATTATATAGGTTCTTTGGTTCTTTTCCTTTAACACATCTATGTTTGGGGTCCCACTTCTCACCACAGCGTTTACATTTACCCTCTTTTATCCTTTGCATTTCCACATTAGATTTTTCATCTTCACGACGATGTGGTGGAATATATCTTGTATTATTTGAGTCCACATACTGGGGTATCCTTCGTCTTGCATAAGCTTTTTCCGCTGTTGACCAAAATATTGGTTCGGGTTTCTTTTCGGCTGTTTTTGCTTTTCGTCTTGCTTCTTCTATAGATGTAATATCATGCATCTCAAGTTCTGCTTGTAAATGGGTTTTGAGTCCCGAGATGTATGACTGAATTAGACGAGATTCTGATAACCCAGGTACTCGTGTTACTAAGGTCTCCCATTCTTGAGTGTATTCATCGACACTTCCTTTTTGTCGTAGTTTGATGAGTTTTGAAAAGAACTCTTCTTCCTTTACACCTTGGAATCTTTTGAAGAATGCATCTTTAAATCTCCTCCAACTAATGACGTGTGTTGTCTTTTTCCACCACATATACCAGTTATATGCTTCTCCCTCCATTTTCATGGATGCATGTCTAAGCTTTTCGTCATTGTCAGTGATGTCATATATCTCAAAGTATTCTTCTGCTTTATTTATCCATGCAACATTGTTTTTTTCGTTTCCATCGAATTTAGGCATCTCGACTTTTTCCCGTCGCTGGTATGTTGCTACTGGTTGAGCGAAAAAAGGGTGTTGATTGGTAAATTTATCCCAGAGTTGCTTGTTTGTAAAGGTTGTGTTACTCGCTTCTTGGTGGGGTGTCACTGATTTTTTTGGGGATTCAACTTTGTCACGAGAGTCTGTGGACTTAGTTGAATCTGACGAAAGGTGTTCTTGATTCTCTTCACCTTCTTTTAGGAGTTGTTCGGGTGTACAATTCGACCTTTTACACAGAATTTTTAGCATTGTTAAGACCTCCTTGAAGTTTACTCCTGTTTGGACATGTTGACTTTCCATTTTTATCTCTATTCGATTTGTCGTATCTTCAAGATTTTTGATTTTGTCCGCTTGCTCCCCAAGCTTGCTCTCGACTTCATTTAATCTTTTACTGACCTCGTCGTGGTTTTTATTTATCTTTTGCTCTGCATCCAACAACCTTTTTTGGAAATCCGCCATTGTCATTGTCGACATTGAGCGGGTTTGCAGGGGCGTGTATTTATTTGCCAGCTAAAATATTTTTCCTCCCTCCTTTTTTTTTTTATTTTAGCTAAAATAAATTTTAATTAATTAAAATAAATTAAATTAAATTATATATATATATAACTTTTAAAATTAATTTAATTAATTAAATTAACTTTTTATATATATAAAACTTTTAATTGATTAAAATAAATTTAATTATATATATTATATATAATATAATTATATATATATATATATATATATATATATATTATATATATTATATATAAATAAACGTTATATATACACGTTATATATATTTTATATCATATATATTTCACGTTATATATATACAAATAAATGTTATACGCAGTGTATATATTGATAGTTCCGCTGACCGTCACGTTTGCTGGTGGGGGGGTCACCTCCGTTGACCATTCAAAGGAAAAAACAAACTTTTCTCAACCGTATATCACCGCAGAGATTACACGGCACTGTGGACGTTTGCACAGGAATTCCAAGTCCAAACTTGACCGAACCGTATATCACCGCAGAGATTACCGGGCACTGTGGACGTTTGCACAGGAATTCGGTGGCGTGAGTTCGGCCTGCTACAGTAATCGGTGATCCTAACGAAAGCGATTGTGGCTGCTTGAAGTGTAAAAACTTCTGGATAACAGAAATATATATAGAAATATTTTATTAATAAATGAATAGACAGATGATGTTTGATTACAATGGGGCTCCTGGCTTAAATACCGCCATGGACACCCTTTGGGAAAGGGCATGATCTTATGATCGTGCCCTTTCATCTAATTAAACCTAAATTAAATAATAAACCTAAAATTAACTATTTTTTACATAACATTGCCTTCCTCTCGAAAGAATGCTTTGTCCTCAAAGCATGCGCAACGACGGATGTTGTTGACAAAATGCTTCATTCTCCCAAGAAACGTCTTCTTTGGGAAGTCCTTCCACTTGAGCAGATATTCCAAGATAATCAATGTCACACACTGTAAAAGGTTTTGGATTAATCTCTCAATTTCCGTTTTTTGGAGATGTGGATATCGGTATGGCTTGATGTTGACAAGGTCTGACCCTGCTTTAACTTCTGTTCTACGCTCAATTTCCCTACTAGGCGGCATCTTCATAGGTAGGTCTTGAATCTCTGGTGATTCTTCTCTGGTCATATTTGTAGATAACATTTCTAATTGGTGACATTGTATTGCATAAGCAGGTGCTCTTCTTCGACTCAGCTTCATCATCTGAGATGATGATACAACATGATTTTCTGGTGCTTGGAATCCATGTAGTTTGTACTTCTGACCTCCCCATTTGAATTTTATAAATTGTACTTGATGGTTGGCGGCATAAGTACCTAAAGTTCGTAGCCATTGGATACCTAAGACTACATCTACTCCTCCTAACGGCACTGTGAAAAACGGAGACTCTAAACTGAAGTCTTGAATCTGCAATTTAACCTTATGGCATTTTCCCACCTTTTCAATCTTCTTACCGTTAGCTATCATCACTTTCATGTTTGGTAAGGGAAATGAAAATATATTGAGTCTCTTTGCCACGGTTGCATCTAGAAAATTGTGTGTGCTTCCAGAGTCGACGAGAACCACTACGTTGTTCTTCTTTATGTGTCCTTTTAACTTTAAAGTCTGAGGTTGTGATATACCTGTCATAGCTGATAATGATACTTGTGGAATACTTCCATCATCTAGTTCTGGTGAGAATTCTGGGGCATCTTCTGTGTCTTCTACGTCATAATCTTCACTGTTTGAATCATTGGTTGCTTCACAATTATATAGGTTCTTTGGTTCTTTTCCTTTAGCACATCTATGTTTGGGGTCCCACTTCTCACCACAGCGTTTACATTTACCCTCTTTTATCCTTTGCATTTCCACCTTAGATTTTTCATCTTCACGACGATGTGGTGGAACATATTGTATTATTTGGGTCCACATACTGGGGTATCCTTCGTCTTACATAAGCTTTTTCCGCTGTTGACCAAAATATTGGTTCGGATTTCTTTTCGGCTGTTTTTGCTTTTCGTCTTGCTTCTTCTATAGATGTAATATCATGCATCTCAAGTTCTGCTTGTAAATGGGTTTTGAGTCCTGAGATGTATGACTGAATTAGACGAGATTCTGATAACCCAGGTACTCGTGTTACTAAGGTCTCCCATTCTTGAGTGTATTCATCGACACTTCCTTTTTGTCGTAGTTTGATGAGTTTTGAAAAGAACTCTTCTTCCTTTACACCTTGGAATCTTTTGAAGAATGCATCTTTAAATTTCCTCCAGCTAATGACATGTGTTGTCTTTTTCCACCACATATACCAGTTATATGCTTCTCCCTCCATTTTCATGGATGCATGTCTGAGTTTTTCGTCATCGTCAGTGATGTCATATATTTCAAAGTATTCTTCTGCTTTATTTATCCATGCAACATTGTTTTTTTCGTTTCCATCGAATTTAGGCATCTCGACTTTTGCCCTTCGCTGGTATGTTGCCACTGGTTGAGCGAAAAAAGGGTGTTGATTGGTAAAGTTATCCCAGAATTGCTTGTTTGTAAAGACTGTGTTACTTGCTTCTTGGTGGGGTGTCGCTGATTTTTTTGGGGATTCAACCTTGTCATAAGAGTCTGTGGACTTAGTTGAATCCGACGAGACGTGTTCTTGATTCTCTTCACCTTCTTTCAGTAGTTGTTCGGGCGTACAATTCGACCTTTTACACAGAACTTTTAGCATTGTTAAGACTTCTTTGAAGTTTACTTCTGTTTGGACATGTTGACTTTCCATTTTTATCTCTATTCGATTTGTCGTATCTTCAAGATTTTTGATTTTGTCCGCTTGCTCCCCAAGCTTGCTCTCGACTTCATTTAATCTTTTACTGACCTCGTCGTGGTTGTTATTTATCTTTTGCTCTGCATCCAACAACTTTTTCTGGAAATCCGTCATTGTCATTGTCGACATTGAGCGGGTTTGCGGAGGCGTGTATTTATTTGCCAGCTAAAATATTTTTCCTTCCTCTTTTTATTTTTATTTTTATTTTTAAATTAAACTAATTTAATAATTTAATTTAATTAATTATATATATATATATATATATATATATATATATATATATATATTTTTAATTAAATTAAATTAATTTAATAATTTAATTTAATTAATATTTTTTTTTAATTATAAATTATAATAATTATAATTTATAATTATTAATTATTATATATATATATATATATATATATATATATAGATATATATAGATATAGATATAGATATATAAATTTTAAAGTTATAAATTATATAACTTTTTAATTAAATTATATATATAATATATATAATTAAAATATGATATATATATATAACTAAATTAAATTACGTATTATATATAACATATATATATGATTATATTATATATTATATATATATTTTTGATATTATATATAAACAACCGTTATATATATATATATATATATATATATATATATATATATATATATATATATATAATATACCTCACCTTATATTTATTCCAACTCTCTGTCGACCGTCAATCGTCACGTTTCTGGCTGGAACCGGTTGACTGTCCAAATGAAATGTCACGTTTCGGTCACTCGGGGCAAGGATAATAACACAGAAAAGGAAATGCGAACCTCAGTGCTGTCACCGCAGAAAAAAGAACGCTGGAATTTCAGTGTTTTATCACTGCAGGTTAAGTCACACGGACCCCGCACAGATTATTCCACGTAGTCGCAGCAATCGTTTTGGGTGAGTAGAGTGTCGATGATGGATGGCGGAGCTGGGGTGATGTGATGGGCACGGAATAAACCGATGCCTCCCTCTTTTCTCTGAATCCCCTCGTGACTTTTAATGCCTTTCTACAGCGGGCTTTGAATAATTTCTACACGGATACCATGCCCGGCGTTAGCATGAAACATATGGCATACAAGGCCCTAGGCTTTAACAAATTTGGAGGCGATGCTGAGGAAGGTGAAATTTGCAGCAGATTGTGGCACGTGCAGAGGATTGTGGACAGGACAAAATGAAGCTAGCAGTGAGCACAGACAACAGACTGTATGAGGAGCGAATAAGAGCTGTAGCAGCGGCTGGCTCTGATACCAATGAAGTGTAAAAACTTCTGGATAACAGAAATATATATAGAAATATTTTATTAATAAATGAATAGACAGATGATGTTTGATTACAATGGGGCTCTTGGCTTAAATACCGCCATGGACACCCTTTGGGAAAGGGCATGATCTTATGATCGTGCCCTTTCATCTAATTAAACCTAAATTAAATAATAAACCTAAAATTAACTATTTTTTACATAACACTGCTGTGGAATGCGGTGTGGACAGGGGACGCAAATGGCAGCGGAACAAGGCAGTGAGGAGTATATGAAGCAAATTCAGATGAAGGAAATAATGACAGAACCGTGTATGAGGAGTTGTGTAGCAGGAGAAGCGCTCCGAGAATCAACTTGCTCTGATACCAATGGAGTGTAAAAACTTCTGGATAACAGAAATATATATAGAAATAATTTATTAATAAAAGAATAGACAGATGATGTCTGATTACAGTGGGTTGCCTGGCTTATATACCGCCATGGACACCCTTTAGGAAAGGGCATGATCTTATGATCGTGCCCTTTCGCCTAACTAAACCTAAATTAAATAATAAACCTGAAATTAACTACTTTTTTACATAACATTGTGCATGCAGTTTATTATGGTACATGATTATCCATACGTAGGGGTGGATTTGCTTGGAGACCCAGAGCTCACGCTTCTTGAGGGAGAGCAATGAGGTGTTATAGGTAAGATATTTTGACTAATTTTTTATTTTGAGTTTTACAATTTTTTTTTTGTTTTTGATGTTTTTGAGACTAAACTATCGATTTTCATATGCAGATATTGGACTAGTTTGACCTGTAGGCATCTCATATCTCCAATGAGTGGGAGACCCACAACCGACACCAACACCAGTACAGGTTGTTGCAGTAGGATGGGAAGTACTACAAGATCTCAACATAGCAGAGACCCTCGCATAGGTAGAGCATCATATGGATGGGTTGACAGATGACAAAGTTGATACCATGGTTGACCAACTTCCTATGTGATTACAACAACATACTATTGGAGTGGCAGGGCATATCCGTTAGCTACTACGCAAGATAGCTCGTGTAGTTGAATGTTATCATGAGCACTATGATTAGTCTCCTAGGAAGAATACTGCCATATTTGCATGTATATTTTTGGATATGATAGGTTGTGTGGCCATATGTGTCTTGGGCACAAATTTTGTAAAACCGATTTTTATTATATAGAACTATCTTTAGTGTTTCCTACATTTCTTTTATCACTTTCAATTGATGTGATGTGCATTGAAATTATTTACATGTGTCGCAAATTTCTATCTAAAACACGATTAGCTAATGCATCTGTCAATGCATTTAGATCTCTAGAAATGTGTTGATATTGGATGTAATCAAAATGTCTCTCTAGAAGGCGAACCCTTAAGAACATGTGAAGCATAGTTGGAATTCTAACTAAGTAGACATTAGTCAATTGCAGTACTACAAGTTGTGATTCCAATTTGATGACTATATTACAGATACCATGTGAAATACCATCAGATAGTAGTTCGATCACCACACTATATTTAATGATCTTATTGGTAGAGAAATCGAGACAAATACCTTGTAGACTCACTAACTCGCCATCTAGAGTGAATATGGCCCATGCTGCGGAAGATAGGTTCTTAGCTCTATGACTAGCACCACTAGCATAACCAACAAATGGTTCTAAGGATGATGATATTTGCAAACTAAATGTAAATGATATTAACAGAAATTAAAGGAAATTCTCAAGGGACACACTGCAAAAACACTCAACATACCTATATACAACATGTACATAGTGTACTACGCAAAATCAAACATAGTATTTTTTAAGGTACAACCCATTTCTAGGTTGCGCCAATGAAACTCCATCAAAATATACTAGCTCATAGGCCCCTTTTGCAAGAACATGTTTGTCAATATATGGACGTAGCCACATTGGCTTGAACTTTCCTGAACCTAATTTATCAGACTCTTAATTGTAAAGAAGAACAAGGTCTCCTTTTGAGAAGACGTGAGGCTTGAAACTCTTGTCATACTGCGCCTTGATACGTCTCTTATGAGCTTCATTAGCTAAAGAGGCATCACGTCGTGTTCCATATACGTGCTTGAGATGTAAAATAAATTCCTCTTATGTGAAAGTGGTAGGAAGAAGTTCTATATCCAGTTTCAATGACGGAATCTCACGTTCTATCGGAAGTATAGCTTCTAGACCATAGACCAACTAAAACGGTGTAAATGCGATAACAGTCCTAATGGAGGTTTGGTATGCCCACAAGGAAGAAAAATGAAGAAAATTCCAGTCCCATTTATGGACCCCTATCATAAGTCAAAGCATAGTTTGAAGAACCTTATTGATAACCTCAACTTGTCCATTCGCCTGTGGATAGTAGGGAGTGGAACTTTCATGGGAAACTCCTAGATAAGTAGTCAGTTCGTTCATCATATGATTCCATAAATGCTTTTCGTGATCTGTAACTATGGCTTGTGGAACACCAAACCATGCGATGACATGGTTGAAAAAGAAATATGCAGTTGTTTCGTCAGTATTGTTAAATGTAGGCATCACCTCGACCCATTTGGTAAAGTAATCAACCACTACAATGATATAGCCATGCCCCCGACCAAGTGAGGGTTACATGTCATGAAATTGATACCCCATTTCACAAAAGGACCTACAACGACAACATGATGCATAGGTGTGGGTGGAGCACGAGTCTTACGATAAAAAAACTGGCATGAATGAAACTTTTGGACAATGAGAATACAATCACGAAAAATGGTAGGCCAAAAGTAACCAACACGTAGGATCTTCGGTGCAGTAGTGTAAATAGATAAATGACCACCACATGCCCCCAAGTGGCATTCATTAAGGACTTTCTCGGCCTCCTCATGGGTGAGGCACCTTCGAAAAACCATATCGATACCATGGCGATAGAGGGTGTCGCCAATGATTATATAATCTTTGGCTTGATATTGAATATGTCACTGCTCAGAGTGAGAGGTATTAAACCAGAAATTATGGGTCTGGAGATATATAAGGATGTCTCCATACAAAGGGCTAGATAGCGAAATCAGAAACAATGACTCGTCTGAGATTGAATTTTCAGACGTGGATTCAGAACCACTAGTGGGAAGGTCGCAGATCATCTCAACAAAAACTAAGGATTTCTTTGACTTGGATTTGATGAATTCCAAGTCAAACTCTGTAAGGACGATGATCCATTTGGATTACTTGCACCCCAGAAATTGACGTGACAAAATGTATGTCATAGGGTTGCAATCTGAAATGACCATAGTTTTTCGGAGCAATATATAATGGCGAAAAATTTGGATAGCTTGAACAACCTCCAAAGTTAACTTCTCAACGTGAGTGTCCCTGACTTCGGTATCATTGAGATTCCGACTCAAGTAGTAAATGGGATGTTTAGTCCCTACACCATCCTCTTGGACCAATACCATTGTGATCGTAGTAACTACAACGATGAGATACAATAAATAATCACGCTGGTAATCTGGGGAATATAACATAGATGCCCAAATCAATACATCTTTCAAGGCATCAAACGTTGTTTGGGAAGTTTCGTCGCAATAGAATGGAACCCATTTCTTTAACAGGCGAGTGAATCCTTTGGTAAACTCAACGTATTTATGGACAAACCTCCGTAGAAAGTTAGTCTTCACTTGGAGTCATTGGAGCTAAAGGAGGGAAGAAGGCGCAGGAAGATCTATGATTGCCTGAAATTTAAAAGGATCGATACGAATTCCATGTTTGGAAACCACAAAATCGAGAAGTTGGCTAGAATTAACACAAAACACACATTTGTGAGGGTTTAATTGAATATTGTAATGCCTACATCGTACAACAATGGCTCTAAGATGCATCGGTTGATCAACCCAATGTTTCGAGTGATAAGGGAGATCATCCAGATAAGGTTTCATGAGGTGTTTGATATCATGAAAGGCATAATTCATTGCCCTCTAAAATATAGCCATAACATTCTTCAACCTCAAAGGGATTTTCTGGTATGCCCCAGGGACAAATAAATGTAGTCTTAGGTTGATTTTATGATTACATCCAGAAGATCCATTGATGAATGAATATATTTCACAACCAACACAGTCATCAAAAATATGGTCGATGAATGGGGTGGGATTATTATCCTTTGGACAAGCACGATTTGTGTCTCGATAATCGACACATACTTAAATTGTTCCTTATTTATTGATGTCAAGAACAATATTTGACACCCAATAAGTCAAAGGAACTGGATCGATGAAACCAACACGTAGAATCTTTTCAACCTCATATTTAATTGTGGAAACCTTCTTGGGATGGACCAAATGAAGGCATTGTCGGACTGGTTTAGCATCGGGATACGTTTTTATTTCGTGAACCACAATGCTTGGATCGATCCCTAGAATATCTTCGCAAGACCAAGCAAAGACATATCGAAACTACTTAAATAGATATTTTTTAAGTCTTAATCTTGTCCAAAGATAAAGAAGCACTGATATGTAGATTCTTGACAATGTCGAGTTTAATCGAGATATCAAGAGGGATGGTCTCTTCAATATTCGATAGGTTTTTCTCTGAATCAACTTCATGAATGGAAACAAAATTTGTAGAGAGCTCAATGATATTAGGTTGATAAAGGTCATTAGGATTATCCTTGATGGAATCTGACAAGGAGGAATGATGGTGATGATCATCCCATGATGCATCATCTAGCATCATGATCTCCATGATGCTCTCATCGATAGGGAATTCGCGAGAGAAAGAATCAGAAGATGTGCCATAATCCAATGAGTGATCGACCTAATTAATTGAAGAGACTAAATCAAAATGAGCCGCACAAGCTAAATGAATGGCTTCATAATCAAGCTTGATGGGGCTAAGAGGCATATGGTCGCCAAAACTATCGATGTTAGTTTCATCTGGTACTACCCAAGGATCAGTTGGAATAGTAGAAGAGGATATCATATTGATATAGGAAACCGAAGAGGAGCTGTCGGGAAGTGAAGGAGGAGGAAGCGAAAAGGTTCCCATGAGAGAGGAATCCTTAAGCAATCTGACCCTAACATGCTGGTATGGGTTTAGAGTTACCCCTACTTGAGGGACACTTCTAGTAACTAGATAATTAGAGGTGAAAAATATGAGTTTATTGATGGCTACTATGCCTCCTTTATGAGGAAAGGCGATCATTTGAAAATAATTTGAAACGATAGCAGCCATGGAATAAACCAAGGTGTGACCCAATAGAATATTATAATTGATTGGTCCATCAATAACTTCGAATTCTATGGATATAGATTTACCTCCCAATTCTACTTGTAAGGAAATCAAAATCCCACAAGGTTTATAATTTCTTCCGTCAAAAGCTTTCATGGTGGTGGGTGACTGACTCAATTAAGGAGAACCAATGGCCTTCCAGCAATACAAGGACATGTTGCAGGTTGAGGCTCCCTCATTCACAATAGAATGATGAATATTCTTATCGCAGATGACAACTAGGATCATAAATTCTAATTGACCTGGAAGTCTAGGTGTATAGTTCTCATGATTGAAAATAACTAGGTTGGAATCCAAAGGATCGATACATCCAATCACATAAAGAAAATCCTTTTTCTGGGTGGGACAATTCTGCAACACCTTGAGAGTAGACATTGCTGATGGAGACTGAGCCAAGTCCTCAACTACGATGTAATTTTGAGCAGCTCTCGCACAAGGGTTGAAAGCACCCTTTGGAGGCTTAATAGTTAATTCCATAGGAATTGTAAGAGGAGAAATATCTGGTGGAGATGCAACTGAACTAGTAGGTTGACCATTAGCCTGACAATTTGGGGGATTCACATTGCCATAGTATTTATTACTGGTAGCCACCATAATATTAGTTTTTGGTTTAGCAGAAAAAAGCATCAAAACCGAGTTAGAGGAAGTAGGGTCCTGATTTCATAAATTGGTTCACTTCTACCCAGTGGGGATAGTCACGAGTGAAGTGTTCCTCATTATAAATCAGGCCTGGGTAACGAGGTTTTCATTCCTCGTCAAAAGATTGATTTATTGATTTTTATTTATTTTTTATATCCTATGGAGGAGAATCTTTCTTCTTCTTACCTTTGCCTTTATTCTTACTTCCTAGTTAATGTTGAGATTTGCCTTTATTAGAATGAACGCCATTGATATGATAAGTAGAATCTGTAGGAGGATTGGATGGAAGGTTTTATGTGGTTGTGGTAGAGACAATACCAGATGGTTTACTCACCGACTGCGAATTTTCAGAACCAATCACGCCATCATCAACATGAGATTCTTTACTAGGAGATTGAAGAACAATGTTTTAAGGTCGCAAAGCATTTGCTATCTTATTATAAAGCATGCCAGATTGGGTATAAACAAGATCCAAGTACTGGGCACGAGAAATTACTTGCTCCTTGGTTACAACTCCACCCTTAGATATGTCTTCTGTTATAAGGGCCAAAAGAGACTTAGTAAAGCATTCTTCTAAGAATTTATCTAAAACATATGTCTTAACCAATCGACGACAATGTCTCCACTCATGAATATGATCAGAGAGGTGAGTGGAATCAGATTATCTGAATTTGGTCAAAATTTCTATTCTAGTTTCGTATCTGATGGGCAACTGGAAATGTGTGAGGAAGGTGGTAGCTAAGGCACTGAAATTGTTAAACAAAGCTCTCAGCAATTTAATATACCATTTAGCTATCATACTGGTAAGAGTGCGCTAAAAGAGACTTAATCGAATTGAATCATCATTAAGGTAGTTTGATGAACACCACAAATGATAACTCATAATGTGTCGATGGGTCTTCTCCAAGATTCCCATTGAATTTTGAGATATCATAAGGAAATTTAGTAGGAATAATCGGCCACCAAGGCGAATGAGCAATAGGATCGTTGGTGAGCTAAGTCAAATCTGGAAATTCGAGATTCGCCAAAAACAACAATTTCCTGTTAAAATCTAGTGGATGATAACCTAGATAAGAGGGAATGGCCTGAGGAACATGTATTTGTGCTCCATGATAGGGAGGGTTCTGATAAAGAGGAAGCTAGGCACCATAAAAAGAGGATTTTGATAGCCAACATATGCATAAATTTGTTGTCCAGCTCCAGGATAACCTTGTAAATGCTGGAGAGGCTGGGTTTGGACTTGCTGGCCTTGATAGGGCACTTGAGGAATACCCTGATAAGGTTGATACTATTTCCCCATGGGATTTTTCATCATCCCAACATAAGGTGGATTCAGTGGAGGTTGTGTCATACTATAAGCAATCTGGTGTACTGGATTTCTAAGAATACCTTTTCCAAGTAGTTGAGACTGTAAGGTACCTTGTAAAGGCTGGGTAAGTGGAACTTGGGGGGTACCAGATACTGATGGAATAGATTGAGTCACAGTTACAACCTATAAAGGTTGGCTTACATGAATTTTAGCTTGTAGAGGTACATATTGATAAGAAGGAATTTGAGATGTGGACGACACAGGTTGAGAATTAAAAAATGGATCCAAAATTGAACCAGGTTGTCCAGGAAAATTAGGTTTCCAAACATTAGCATCCGTTCCAGGATATGGAGGATTTAGATAAGATTGAGCACTAATTTGAGGTTTACCAACAATAGGTTTCTCCTTTGCTAAAGGAGGAGGGGATGACGGAGGAAACTGCCTCCCTTGTGGAGGGTACCCAGCATTAGGAGAGTTAGGTTGTTGAAGGTAACCAAAACCACTAAGATAAGGGCCAAACTATTTTTCAATAGTAAGTGTAGGTGGAGGAGACATAGAATGTTGTATAACACTCATTAACAAAGTGCTAGAAATAGGTAACAAGGGAGAGGTCTATGGACTAGATGTCACACCAAAGAAGGTACCATATAATGAATCATAACCAGGTGGGATGGACAGGCCACCATAGAAATGTGCCTATGGTGATGTCGCAAACATGGATGAAGAAGAAACACTAGTTGTCTCAGCCATAGTGGTGGACACAGGTTGGGAAACCATAGCAGATTCAGTCATGGTTAATTGTCCCAAAGAAGATTTCCACAAGAAACTCACAGGTGAGCGGGAAGAATCAAGTAAAGGAGTTTGTGTTGGAGTTTGAAGAGGAGGAATAGGATGAGCTTGATAAAAATAGAGTCCACTCCAGTGCATAGGATTAGAGGGATGAGGTTCTTCCTATGGGATCTCTTTGATACTCACAAGACCAAGTGGAAGGGGTTCATCGTCGGGTCCAAGATATATAATTTGCGATTGTGTCTAAGATAGATGAGGAGAAGAGGGAAGTCCTAAAGTAACAGGTGAAGATGATTGAGGTACCTGAAGCTAAATAACCTCAGTTAATAAAGTCTATGATTAAGTGAAGTCAGGTCCAATGACCCCAGGAAACAAAGTCTCAGGTGCTTCAGTTTAATCTGTATCATATTAACCAACAAGTGATGAAGTAATCTCAAGCTCAGTACTCAAAGGGAAAGATGATTCTAGTAGATCAGATTTAGGAGGACTAGAAGTAGTTTTTGAAGTTCTTGATTTGGTAGTTTTTGTCATCTTATGCTTCTGACGACAACCAAGAGTAGAATTTGGTGGAAGAGGAGGCTTATTTTTCATTCTAAATGAACGACAAAGAGGAGGGGTGTGTTCTCCATGTTGGATTAATCAATTTCAATAATTAACACAAAAATAAATCGAAAAGAGGGTAAAACTAGGCATAAAGGCTTACCAAGCAACCATGAACTGCCATATACACCTTGGAAAACCAAGGAATTAGCGTACGTGTAGGAAATCTCCCTGAATGTTGTGTTTGGTGTATCACAGAATACAAGGCGGTCGACTCGGCTACCTATGGTGAGGATAACAACCTATGGCCGAATTCCAAAATATACTCGACGATACGTGGAATTGCAGTCTCTAGTAGTGTTGTCTAATGCATAATTGTTCGATGAGAGTGTTCCCATACACTTTTCATGCATGGAGCACCATCTGATATACCCAAGGGTACGTGGAGTACGATTTGATACACTTACATAAGTGGAACGTGATATCACTCCGAGGATACAACATTGGAAAACAACGACAAATCCTATGTTTAACGACGTTGGAACACATCTCTAGCCTAGAGCTCTAAATGTTTGGGTTAATGTGACAAATTCTCCTTAGGTTGATTCAAAAGATTTTAAATTTTATCTTTGATTAAGTTTCAATTTCATGGCTCACCGTGAATTTCACCTGAATATCCTAAAATTCAAACTAGCATGAAGAAATGGAAATTTTCACTTTCAATGAGAATCTATCTAAAGGAGGGAAGAGACAAATAATATGAAACAAACAATAAATAAGTGAAATTCCCTAAAATGCAATTGTTCCAATTCAAATTTACTCACAAAACATTAGATGTAAATACAAGGAGATTTTTCTTTTCAATTTCCTCTTAATTTTAAAAATAAGAGAAAACTAAAATGCATGTCTAATCACTGATAAAAGCAAACTTTTCAGAACGATGGCAGGAGCACCAATTCTTTCATGTACTCAATGACTAAACAAATTCAGTTTGCTAATGACCTAATGACAAGAACAAAGGAAAATATAAACAAATTATCATCAAAGGCAATCAAAACCACAAGAAAACCATATGGAGTATTCTAAGAGACACTAAGACACTAAGGGACACAAGGAAGAGCATATGGAAGAAGGTTGGACATAGAGCAAACCAAAACAAGGAATTTTTTTGCATGAAACATGGATCATCGCAGGTGTTTAAGGGACACCAGTGCTCTACAACGTAGGCACAGAGAGGGTTGGGGTGCACTGCAACACAAGCAGAAGGAAGGCTAGGGTTCACTACAATGCACCCAGAGGGTGCGTTGGTCAATGAATCTCAAGTTTTAACACAAAACATACAATGGAATCTCAATGACAGGTCTTCCTATGTCTAATCAGGATTGAATGAAACTATAAAGATCAAAATAAGATGAAAAATAGATACTAAGGGCAAGAAAAATCCACCAAGGACTGAATTGATCCCCAGTATGGTCACAATTTTGTTATACATAATCTACGACCACGAACATAAGTGTCTTCCCTAGGCATCATAGAATGACCTAGAGTAATAGAAAGAAAATGTAATAATTTATTCCTTAAAGTAATTGAAAACTGGGATTAGTCCTACCTGGAATCTGTCACAAGCTTCACTCCTTCCTCGACTTGTATGCTCCAATCCTAGCTCTAATTGCTATAATTAGAACATGAAAAATCAAACAAAACAAGCTAAATATATATGACATATATGTACCATAATCCAATCACTTCATTCAATCGATCAACATGGTGTTGAAATACATGAAATCATAACATCATATATAGGAAAACAACCTACTCTTTGTATTTATAAAAATGGAGAGATTTACAACCAAAGATAGGATTTTATCTTGTAGGAGAGCTCCTCAAGTTGACTTGTCCTTTCCTTGCCAAAACGTATGCCTCTATGTCACCCTAATGCATGGAATAATGACTCTCAAAGCAACAACATGAGGGCCCATAATCAATCTCCAAAATTCAACCCCTTGCCCATGGATGGTTGTAAATATATAAATTATAGAGATAGTTCATGAATTCTTATCCCTTTACCAATATAATCTTGAGATCCACTTGAGATGGGAGGATGAGCTCAAGGGATAAGAGGTGAAAAATTCAAGGTCAGATGGGATAGGATTCGAGACTCTTATCCAAGATAAATGGTTGAAACAATCTCACGAAGCTTCTGGAAGAGGAAGCTTTGATATTCTTTTTATTTTTCTTCAATTTCTAGAATCATCACACCCCCGAGACTGAGCAACCGGTTGGTGATCAACACAAGTTTAGAGAGGGTTAACCTAGTAGTCAATGTTAGTCCCTAAAGGGCAAGGGTGTGCTAGGTCTTAAAATCTTGGAAACTCAGCAGTCAAGAGCAGAAACTTAGGGATTTAGCAGAGCAATTCTTAGGGATTTGTGTAGGGATGATGATAATATTTGAAAGGATGTGAATTTGTCTTGTTTGAAGGCCTATTGACAAGATGCGATAAAATGGCCTATACCACAGAGTATAGGGAAAAACAAAGACTTCTCAACCCAAACCTCTTCCATCATTCTCCACAACTCTCCAAACACTTGCAAAACTATCAAAGAAACAATAACTAATAAGCACCAAACCAAACTATAAAAGAAGCACACCATAACAACACAAACATATACCATACATGCCTAGGTTGACATCAATGCCAACCATCAAACATTGCAACACAAAAATTGCATCATCAATGCAAACAATCTCCCCCTTTGGCATTGATGGCAACCCTTGCTAAACCATACATTTGACATTGACCTCTGTAACTAGTCTCCTCATGCACTCCCCATTTGACATCAATGGCAAAGGGCTCACCTCAATAATGATGGAACTAGCAAAAAATCCCCCTAGACATTAGTTGGATCTCATCAAGTAGCAACAACCATAAATCACCTACTCCTCATAGTAACATAAACAAAAAGTAGATGCTTGACCAAATACTTGACCACAAAATGCATGGCTTTGTAGACAACTTACATGTCTGATACATCAATGACTCTATGAACCCAACTTTTATATCATGACATACTTTATCCAACTGGTGACTTGAAATGACATGCTCAGAAAATTTGATTATTTGTTACAAGACTTCATGAGTGGGATACATGGATGAATACAAAAATGTCCTCCAAATAACCTCCTAAATATGGACTCTATACTTTGATTGGTACAAAGTCTTACATTTCTTACATATAGCATAAGGATTACAATATATCAAAAACATGTCAATGATAACATAGGTCAAATTCTCCAAACAACTTGATCGCCAATAGAAATATATACATGTAGATACCACATGAAAGAACACAATTTATAAACCAAGTCAATATCAACTCAATGAGCTAGAATGAGTCTCTAATGAATAAAGGTGATTTCTGAAGCAAAGTTCATTGATTTCAAACAAATATTTGGTACCTGCAATCAATTAAGCAAAAATGTTGTGACAAGCACAATGATAAAATCTGCTCTATTCCCTTGCTATAGGCATTGCTTCTTCTCTGAATTTTTCTGAATCTATTCTTTGCACATTCATTTGAGAGTAAATACTTTTCCAAATGCATTCCAACTACATAAAAGTTTTGTCTGCACATCCTAGGTTTTAATTTCACAACATTCCTAGTTGAACCTCTGCTCTTCAAAGCTTTGCCCCTCCATGGAATACCAATCAAATTCACCAATTTAGCTAGTATCTCTTGATCAAATGGTAGATACCATCTTTCTTAACAACAAGCAGATTACAACCTTGCTAAAGTATCCAACCAGCAAGGTTCTATGGAGCCGGTCAGATTCCAAGAAGGAAAACAGTAAATTCATTAACTCTTCCTCTTCAACCAGTGTCTTGAGAATAATGTCAATTTCACAAGAGAATATCTCACACGCTATAAATGGAAACCTGAAAGCTCGTTTACGTTTTTCACCCTCTGGTGGTTCTGATACCAATTATTCAACTTCTTTGATGACCAATTCCACTCACACATGCCCAATTAACACACTAGATTGAGAAACCACTTGCACCAACACTGATTAATTAAATTTGACAAGATTACAACCACTTGCAGCAAATCCCATGGTATTTCTTTACATGCGTACATGCATTATAATAAAGACTATATAAAGTAATATTGTTGTTCTTAGTAACATCTTGGATTTAATAACTTCGCTTTTCTTCTTTAGACAACTTCTCTTTGTTTGCAACAACCCACTCCTTGTACTGCTTCATAAACATCTTGAAATTGGGGAAAGAAGCCTACGACGCATCCCCCATCAAATTCCCCAAGGCCTAGGGATCGACTTACAAACTCCATCTTATGGGCTTCTCTGATAAAATGAAGCTCTTAAGGATCAACCTTCCAACTGGGAGGAGGCCAGTCCCGAGGCGGGATAAGTGTGAATACTGCGGGGCCATTCCATACTATCTCATTAGATTATAGTTCATCCCATTGAGATGTGCGTGGTAATAAATGGATTTCTTTAACGCTCACTTTTCCTCTAATGCATAAGAAAATCCCCCTTCACAACAATCAAAACTCACATCCACATTTTTTCATGCGCATGGGCAGATTGATTGAGTCTTAATCCATCTAAACAACCCATGTTCGATAAAAACACGATATACAACATGTATTGATCTATCCATCAACACGCACAAGATCACCTTTAACATAACATCGAGGACATCAATACATTTACATTTTTTGAGATAAGACAAAATCCATGCAACAATAAATTCTTTCTAACCCTAGAGAGGCCAAGAATATACCTTATTGCATTGTTTCTCTATGCAGTAAATATGCTTCCCTTGTTTTCCTGATCGCTATGCATGACCATTGTTTTGTCGTTGTCTGTGTCAAAGATCGATTAGAGGCCCTATCATAATCTACACCAAAAGTATCAAACTATTTCCAAGAGATAAGAGTAGGAATCAAGGAATTAATACATGCAAAGCTTTTGTTTCTTCACTACCATTATTGTTTGAACATTAGGTAATCTCCCATGTTTCAAAGTCCATTTACAAACTAACCAGTCACACAATTTTCCCAGAAGCACCATACAATTCTATAGGAACACAACGAACTTCACACAAATGATAAATATGTCCTTACTGATGAAGATACTACAGAGGTTTAAGTGTTTCCTTCAGAGTTGTGGCAGTGGCATACTCTTTAAAACCATCTAGATAAATTATCTTCATGATATGAAAGGATGAACATTCTGCCATAAAAGACATACTAGACATTTTATCTGTGATCATTTAGGCTATATGGCCAAATATTATAAGTTTCCTCTTGCCATCATGAATTCTAGACAAAAGAAGGAGAATAATGGTTTAAATACTTCCAACATGCATCAAAGGAACTTGCATGAGAACTTCAAAATAATCTAGAAAATGAAAGAACTGCAGGAGGTAGAGATCAAACTACTAACGTCTGGAAAATAAAGGATAAAAAAATTAATTGAGGACAAATCGGCCTTAGGGGGAGCATGTAGGAAAAGGATAATAAGTTCAATAGAAGCTCCTCCAGGAAATGAGAGTTTCTTTAACAATTGGTATTAGAGCGGGGTTTTCTTGGTGAAGCTTCATCACTTGAGAGAAGATCATGGACCATGGTGAAGAACATGAGGAAAAAATCTCAGAATGATGTAAAACTTGGAGAACCTCTTTTGCTTGTAAAAGGTATGGATAACAGTATTTTCAGTCATGGACATTTTTCTTTCTAGTCTAGTGATGATGATTTTGTGGTCATTGAAGAAGTTGATGATCAATTTTTTGAAGTTGATTCCTCAAGATATGAGGAAGTTGTATTTCTAGTGCAGGAATTTTAAGATGAAGAGCTTAAGGGACTAATCGCCCTTGAAGCATAAAGTAAATCTCAAGCAAGGTTAATTGAGAAGCTCACTTCAAAGAATAAATATCTAAAGAAATTTCCCCAGATCCTTGAGGAGAGAGAGCATGCTTTCAAAAAAGAAATATCTGATCTGAGAAACCAGTTTGAGAAGGTGAGGAAGACAAAAGATGAGGCTGAAAATATGGTTAAAGATCATGTTAGGTCCCTATACTACTAGTGTAACCACTTATTATTATTAGTGCAACCCCCTTATTGTATTGTTGTGCCCATGTAGTCCCCATGTTGTTATTATTGTGCCCCATAAAAGCCCATTACTATTATTGTTGTGCCCCTACAATATTATTGTTATGTAGGCTTTGATTGTATTGGGATCCCTTAGACTCCTATATATAGAAATGAGGTCTTGTCATTTGTATCATCCAATAATTGTTCATTCGTGTAATGTAAAGGAGGTTTCCCCCTCGAAGAGGCTGAATTTGAAGTTGTTGATCTATCTTTTCTTCTATTTTGTGAGTTGCTTGCATAACATTTGGTATCAGATCTTTGGATTCTAGGGTTTCGCTACTTCAAACAGGACATCGTGGAATTTTCGCTATAATTATTTTTCTACAAAGTTGAATAAGCGGAAATTAAAACCCATTTGCGTTGCAATCTTGATGAACCTTTGGTCCACATTTCAGATATTGTCTTGCTATATTTTCAAAGATATGATCTAAGTAATTTAGGGTTTTTGTAGGTTCCCAAATTATATCTCAAACATGTGACCTTGGGAAAATCATAGTAACTTTCTCTCTAAGCATCAGATTGAAATTTCATAAAACGTTTCAGAATGAGGACAGATTGTAGTTTTCTATGTATCATTTCTAGGTCTGAAGGTTGAAACAGTGACATGTGGAACTTCATACAAGTTCACTCTATTAAACAGTCTATAATTAGGTCATCGTGGGAGATTTGGAATAACTATTTCTTGGAGAATCCAATCTTAATCAGACTTGTGGGGTTGGAAAGAGGAATCAGAGGGATACCACAGGATGAAATTTTAGACCTTGGGGATCCACAATTACAAAGATACAACAGATTGAATATCAAGTTCCTACAAAGCAAAAAAATGTGTGTAGTCTTTTTAAACATTTGCATAAGTTTGGATTGAAAAATTAGTTTGAAGTAGTTCAAAGGGCACAATGAAGAATAATTATCATTAGTTGATGCCCGAAAGAAAGAAAATGGAAACACCTAGTCAGCAACCTGAAATATCTACCACGGCTCATGGAGAAGAGAAAGAAATGCAACATGATATATCAAAATTACGAGACCAAGTGCAACAAATTTCACTCTAACAAAAAGTAACAGAAGCTAAGATGGATGGCGTGGAAGCTAATATGAATGGTGTGGAATCTAATATGGATGGTTTGGAAGTAAACATTGAATATTTGAAGAAATACATGGAAGGTTTGAAAGGAGGTTTGACAAATTTGCTTCAAGAAATGCTTCCTAATGGCGAAAAGGTAGTAGAGGAAACCCATGATGAGAACAAAAGAAACGTTAGTCATGGTTCCATAGAATCTAATGTTGGATTGAAGACCTACCATGTTCCAAAGATCGATATGAGGAATTTTGATGGCAAGGATCCCATAACATGGATACTACAGATGGAGAAATATTTCGATCTCCATAATGTGCAAAACACATAAAAGGTACGCATTTCAACTTTATATTTAGAACCCAATCCGTTTGTATGGTATCGATGGCTTTGCTCTCGTAAACAAATTGTCACTTGGTCAATTTTTATGGGGGAAAGGATAGCACATTATGAGGATACAAAAAGAAACACCTTCTTTAGCCAATTGATAAATCTCAAACAAAAGGGTTAAATGGTGGAGCACATTGAAGAATTCCAAAAATTGAATACAAGGGTAAAAGATATTCTAGAGCATAGAATTGATGTGTTCATAGGGACTTTAAAGGATAACATCCAAAATGAGGTTCGCCTTTGGGAACCTGATTCATTGGAGAGGGCATTCAGGTTGGCAAGAAAAATTGAAAGCAAAATTATGTCAACAAGGAAGCCTACCACTCGCAACTATAAATATGGAAGTGTTGCTTCCCCTAACCTTCCACAACCTACGAGGTTGACACCACAACAATTGGAAGAAAAATGAGCAAAAGGGATTTGTTACAGTTGTGATAGAAAATACACTAAAGGTCATAAGTGTGCTGAGAAGAAACTATTTTACGTAGATTGTGAAGAGGAGGAAGAAAAGGAACAAGAAATGTCAAAAGAAGAGGATATACACTGGGAACCAACCCTAGAGAAAGAAGAAATGAATCTGACCATATCTTGTAATGCATTGACAAAATTACCACTCCTCAAACTCTCAAGATAGAAGGACATATCAAGAAGAAAAATGTAATAGTGTTGATTGATTTGGGTAGTACCCATAATTTTATTCATTGTAAGATAGCCAAGGAATTGAATTTCTTCCTATATCCAGCAATAGAGTGTCAAGTGATGGTTGCAAATGGAGGAATCATAAATTTATTTGGAAAGTGCCATAATATCAGTCTATCCATGGGATAATATGTATTTAATAGTTCAATGCTTTCCATTCCAATGGGTGGTGTTGATGTTGTACTAGGAGTCCAATGGCTACAATCTTTGGGTACGATAGCTTTTAACTTTCAAGAACTTTTCTTAAAAAAAAATTGGGAAGGAAAGGAAGTTGAATTAAAGGGGTATCACAAGGAAACCGTAAAATATAATTAGATCTAATAGTATGATAAAGCTTCTAAAGAAAGAACAATGGGGTGTAATTGCACAATTATGTTCACTAGAGGTTCCCACATTAAAATCATCTATTTCTCCAGATTTCCAAAAAGTGTTGGACAACCATTCCAAGGTATTTGAGACTCCCAAAGGCGTCCCACCTATTCGTGATCATGATCATGCTATTCATTTGATTCCAGGAAGTGTTCCCCCAAACATTAGGCCTTACAGATATCCATATGCCCAAAAGAGTGATATTGAACGTTTGGTTGCAGAAATGCTAGAGGCTGGTATAATTCAACCTAGTCAAAGTTCTTTCTTTTCTCTAGTAGTATTGGTACACAAGAAGGATGGATCATGGCGCATGTGTCCAGATTATAGGGAGCTCAACAAGCTCACTAATAAAGATAAATTTCCCATTACTGCCATTGATGAATTATTTGATGAATTACATGGATAAATTTACTTCACCAAGTTGGATCTTCGTTCAGGATATCATCAAATCAGAATGAAGACTGAAGACATTCCAAAAACAACATTTAGAACTCATGAGTGTCATTATGAATTTTTGGTCATGCCTTTTGTCCTTACCAATGCACCATCTACATTTCAAGGTGTTAGCGCTTGAAATTTCACCTCAGGCTGAGAAAGGTAAACCTCAAGGCAACATCAAACCACTTAGCCTCGTAGCTAGCCCTACGGGACAGGAGAGGGCTCTCTCCGGTCTATCTCGATAAAGATCTTCAATGGGCGAGATAACCAATAGGGTAACACTGATTTTAGGCTAGTAAACTGATCAAAAGGGTTGATTTGGGATTTTTAGGATTTTTGGTGGAAAATTGGGGAAATGGCAATTTTAGGTGCGGGGATTGGACACAGTTTTCGTAGGGGGTTCTTTGGGGCGAGGTAGGAAACAGTATTGATGCCTTTAATAATGATGGATGGATGAGAATGACCAGTGAGGAGTTAAAGAGAGCAAGCAATAACCTTGAATTCCCTTTAAACAGTCGAAAACATTGATATTAATCAAACTTAAAAGCAGAGCATGACAGTCATGAGTTCTACTTTAACACTTCATTTGCCTAATGTGCAGAAGGAAAAGTAAGGAAATGATTCACATAACACACTTACAAGTACAAAGAGAAACACACCATCAATACATGTAACCACAAGAATCCCAAAAAGGACTGCAAAATCCTGGTCTTCCTTAGCCAAAAATTGCAGAGATACAATGAATAATACAATAAGAGCTTCTCCCTCAAGAGTCCAACCTCTCCAACCATGAAAATGATTGAGAAAATACATAATATAGGCAATCCAACCTCTTCCCTTGCCTCTAGGGGTCGAGTTCATCCTTCTAGGAGCTGTTTCAACCAATTCTAAACTGAGCACTAAAATCTAGGCAGTCAAAACAACTTGCCTCTATAAGCTAGGAAACCAATTCATTCATTTAATTTTCACCATTTTCATGAATGAATCTTCTAGAAGAGGTACATAAGAGTAAAAGTGTCATAAAAGTACATTAATTACATCAAAGAGGATAATAATCCACCCCAAAAAGTCAAACAGGGTCAAACTGCGTTTTTCTGAGCTGTACACTGAAATTTGGAGAAGTTTGCCTGACGGGTCGCGCGCTTTTGAGACCACCTTTGGGGCACTTCCAGGTGTCCAAATTGAGCAAGAGTAGGCTTTTTGGAAAGGTCTATGAGTCTACTTTCCAACCCAAATGGAATTTCTGAATTGGGTGGTCATTTGCCCCTCCAAAATTGCAATCTCCCAAGACTGCTTTCTGCAACTCAAAAATGTGGCAGAAAGTCATTTTTTGCTTGTTTTTTGACTTTCTGGAGGCCCAAAACTTCATAAAAGCTCAAGTCCATTGATGAGCATATGTAACTTCTCATGAAAAATCTGGAAATGCTAAGTTTTTGCAAAATGGAGTTGCCATGATGAAGGGTCGCGCGGGGGGTGAGACCCGTTAATGGAGAAAACCTGTAAATTGCTTGAAAAAACCAAAATTTACCCAAAATGCTCAAAATTTCTTGGGATTTGTGCTGTGGCTAGGCTATTTAGTGCCATGCTCAGTCAAAGAGGCTTTGGCCAAAATTTGGAGTGGATCGGGCCTTTTTCGTCGTTTTAGTGCCTTGGCCAACCTCCTTGGATCCGGCGATTGTAATTTTGACATTTCTCTAAAACCATGACACCTGTGAAAAACGTGAAGGAGATTTTTCTTCTTTGGCATGTTGTGGACAAAAACCTCTCTCATTTTTCCAAAATTCATTTTTGATTTCTCTGGAACATCATTTGAGTGCGACTTGTCCCGATGTGTGAAACAAGGAAATTTGTCGAAATGGAGCGAAATGAAGGGGATAGGGGGCTTCTAAATTCTTGGGGAAATTTTTGGAAGTAGGGAGGGATGTTAGGAAGCAAAGGAAAGTGGAATCTCAGAGATTGAGTGAGGGGAATGGGTCCAAAAGGGCAAAACACAGGCCAAACCTAGAAAATTGCCAAGTTGTAGCTAGAAACTAGGGTTTGTGCAAAAATGAGGAATTTGGCGGATCTAAGGGATGGGAAGTGTTTGATAAGGTACTTTAAGGATAGGGGAAGGTGTATGAACATCTGGATACAAGTTTTGCCGATGATTTGACCGTCCAAGAGATATTGCCTTCAAAACTCTAGGAGAGGGAAATGACCTTGCCTGGGTGGCAACTGAAGCATGGACAAGGTGTAAAATGACTCATTAGACATTGAGATGATAATGAAAACCCTATGAATGATGATAAACTCAGCTGAATGATGACATGGACCGACATTTGGACAACTTTAGAAGGAGTTAAAGCAAACCCTAGACCTAATGCCTAGTGACCAAATTTTGCTTGAAAACTCTTTGAAATGACAAAATTTGACCTTGACACTTCAAAATCACTTTGTAAGAGCATATTTGATCACTGGAGGAAGGCTGGAACTGACACTAACATTGGCTCCAATGGGGATGGTAGCTCCTTGGAGGTGCCAAGAACCGCAGACCTCTGGGAGAGCAGACCAGTGCTTGCAACCATTGGGCGATGGAGTCATTATTTCGGCAAACGACACAAGACTGTGACTCATTTATTGACTGAAACCTTGACTGAAAACTGACTGAAACTTAACTGAAACTTGACTCAAACCGACTCGATGGAAAATTGAAATAACTTGAAAAACTCACTCAACAGACCAAACACAAATGACTCATGACTGACTTAACGAAAACAAGAACTTACAAAGCTTATTGAAGGGCAGCAGTCCATCAATATTTGAAATCATGATGACAACCACCTGTGTTTCTTACAAGACAATATACCATCAAACTATTTCAAAATGCCAATGCAACCAATCAAGCAGATGCCTTCTTGATTGATTCTCCTGATCAGATCTTCTGGTCAACAGTACAAACCTATAACTGAGCATCCAAAAACATAGCTGACCATGATCTCCTTCATCACTGAACACTGCAATAAACACTATCACTGCTGGCTGCAACAAACTTGCTAGAGGATCGTGAAAAACATGAAGAGCCACTGCCACCTCCTGCTGAAAGAACAAGGTGTCCTTTGCTTCAATTTCTGATCTGCCTTCCTCATGTGCTTCGGTGAAAGTATGCTCATGGGCTTCAAAAAACTCTGAACAAGTAGATGAGCAGATCTCTTCTTGTAAAAACATTTCAACACATGAGACATATGAAGAAGAATCTGAAATGGAATCCTGTATGCTATGATATTCTGTAGTCTGACAATATGGTGAGTCATCTTCATATGATATCACAACCAAATTATCAATTTCCTTATTACATTCTTCAATATTATCAAGCACAGTATTATCATTTACATCGTCTGCCACAAATTCACTCAAAGAAACTTTTTCACTTGCTTGAGCAAAGATCTCACCTTGTTGTTCATGAGCTGACTGGATGACCTCCTCATGAAGACTCGGTTCTATGACAGACTGGCAGCACGACTGAGAACATTTGAATCCATACCGCTGTCTATGATCTCAACAACAAAATTCTCCTTTTCAGGATTCAGCACAAGGTATTCTTGGTCATCATGATCTGAATGTTGATCTAAAATAGCTGACTTGACTGCATCACATTCTGAAATTGAATCTTGACCACCCTGCACGATGTCTTCTTCTATGGGCAGATCTGAAATAGGACCCTCTCTTTCATCATTTTCAGCTATATGGCCATCTTCAACCTGCTGATCTTGACAAGTATCCTCTAAGATTTCTGTGTGCTGCTGAAATGGATTTTCATACAGAGCCTCCATAATCTCAACGTCCATAAAATTATCATCTTCATAAAACTTCTCAAGGCTTTCAATAAACCTATATGCATGCTGGCAACAGTCTTGAACTAGATTTAATGATGGATAAGAGTCCTTATATCTTTCAATGAACATAGCATGAAAATCCTTTAAACAGTAAATACAAGCAGGCGGCAAACTTTCATACCATGATTGGGCTTTACCTTCCAGAGTGGCCAAGAATATCTTCATCAAGCAATCTTCAGGAAAATCCACTTTCAACTTGCGTATATGCATATGAAATCTAACTAGATGTAAAGCAGCATCCTTCTTACCATCATCATTAAATGTAGGCAAATTCCTTGACCAATCTACCTTCGGAATTTTATTTGGAAAACCAGGGATGTGATCTCGGCTCAAGGGAGCATATCTTCTTGCAATCCGATCCATCTTGAAAATCTCAAAGCTACTGATCTCTCTGCAGTGAAGTCACCATGAAGCATTGATCTCTAGAGTTTTCAGTGAAGGAGTCGCTAGTGAATGATTTCAGCCTTGTCAGTGTCTGATCGTTGTCCACTATCAACAATCAGATCTGAACTTGATACATGTACTGGGGTAAAATGCAAATGAAGTGCTGTGTTCACAAGCTCACGGAGATGGACTGAAGAAGCGTTTATCTACTTCCGCTTATGCAAAGCAAAAGCGTTTCGAAGGCTACCTGGCATAACTTCAGGCTCCGTCTAAGACTTATGAAACAAACACATCAACCCACAAACAATTTTTTCTCCCCAGTATGGTCGCCAGTATGTTAGCGCTTGAAATTTCACCTCAGGCTGAGAAAGGTAAACCTCAAGGCAACATCAAACCACTTAGCCTCGTAGCTAGCCCTACGGGGCAGGAGAGGGCTCTCTCCGGTCTATCTCGATAAAGATCTTCAATGGGCGAGATAACCAATAGGGTAACACTGATTTTAGGCTAGTAAACTGATCAAAAGGGTTGATTTGGGATTTTAGGGTTTTTGGTGGAAAATTGGGGAAATGGCAATTTTAGGTGCGGGGATTGGACACAGTTTTCGCAGGGGGTTCTTTGGGGCGAGGTAGGAAACAGTATTGATGCCTTTAATAGAGATGGATGGATGAGAATGACCAGTGAGGAGTTAAAGAGAGCAAGCAATAACCTTGAATTCCCTTTAAACAGTCGAAAACATTGATATTAAGCAAACTTAAAAGCAGAGCATGACAGTCATGAGTTCTACTTTAACACTTCATTTGCCTAATGTGCAGAAGGAAAAGTAAGGAAATGATTCACATAACACACTTACAAGTACAAAGAGAAACACACCATCAATACATGTAACCACAAGAATCCCAAAAAGGACTGCAAAACCCTGGTCTTCCTTAGCCAAAAATTGCAGAGATACAATGAATAATACAATAAGAGCTTCTCCCTCAAGAGTCCAACCTCCCCAACCATGAAAATGATTGAGAAAATACATAATATAGGCAAGACAACCTCTTCCCTTGCCTCTAGGGGTCGAGCTCATCCTTCTAGGAGTTGTTTCAACCAATTCTAAACTGAGCACTAAAATCTAGGCAGTCAAAACAACTTGCCTCTATAAGCTAGGAAACCAATTCATTCATTTAATTTTCACCTTTTTCATGAATGAATCTTCTAGAAGAGGTACATAAGAGTAAAAGTGTCATAAAAATACATTAATTACATCAAAGAGGATAATAATCCACCCCAAAAAGTCAAACAGAGTCAAACTGCGTTTTTCTGAGCTGTACACTGAAATTTGGAGAAGTTTGCCTGACGGGTCGCGCGCCTCTGCTTGACGGGTCGCGCGCCTTTGAGACCACCTTTGGGGCACTTACAGGTGTCCAAATTGAACAAGAGTAGGCTTGTTGGAAAGGTCTGTGAGTCTACTTTCCAACCCAACTGGAAGTTCTGAATTTGGTGGTCATTTGCCCCTCCAAAATTGCAATCTCCCAAGACTGCTTTCTGCAACTCAAAAATGTGGCACAAAGTCATTTTTTGCTTGTTTTTTGACTTTCTGGAGGCCCAAAACTTCATAAAATCTCAAGTCCATTTATGAGCATATGTAGCTTCTCATGAAAAATCTGGAAATGCTGAGTTTTTGCAAAATGGAGTTGCCATGATGAAGGGTCGCGCGGGGGGTGAGACCCGTTAATGGAGAAAACCTGTAAATTCCCTGAAAAAACAAAAATTTACCCAAAATGCTCAAAATTTCTTGGGATTTGTGCTGTGGCTAGGCTATTTAGTGCCATGCTCGGTCAAAGAGGCTTTGGCCAAAATTTGGAGTGGATCGGGCCTTTTTCGTCGTTTTAGTGCCTTGGCCGACCTCCTTGGATCCAACGATTGTAATTTTGACATTTCTCTAAAACCATGCCACCTGTGCAAAAAGTGAAGGAGGTTTTTCTTCTTTGGCATGTTTTGGACAAAAACCTCTCTTAGTTTTCCAAAATTCATTTTTTATTGCTCTGGAACATCATTTGAGTGCGACTTGTCCCGATGTGTGAAACAAGGAAATTTGTCGAAATGGAGCGAAATGAAGGGGATAGGGGGCTTCTAAATTCTTGGGGAAATTTTTGGAAGTAGGGAGGGATGTTAGGAAGCAGAGGAAAGTGGAATCTCAAAGATTGAGCGAGGGGAATGGGTCCAAAAGGGCAAAACACAGGCCAAACCTAGAAAATTGCCAGGTTGTACCTAGAAACTAGGGTTTGTGCAAAAATGAGGAATTTGGTGGATCTAAGGGATGGGAAGTGTTTGATAAGGTACTTTAAGGATAGGGGAAAGTGTATGAACATCTGGATACAAGTTTTGCCGATGATTTGACGGTCCAAGAGATATTGCCTTCAAAACCCTAGGAGAGGGAAATGACCTTGCCTGGGTGGCAACTGAAGCATGGACAAGGTGTAAAATGACTCATTAGACACTGAGATGATAATGAAAACCCTATGAATGATGATAGACTCAGCTGAATGATGACATGGACCGACATTTGGACAACATTAGAAGGAGTTAAAGCAAACCCTAGACCTAATGCCTAGTGACCAAATTTTGCTTGAAAACTCTTTGAAATGACAAAATTTGACCTTGACACTTCAAAATCACTTTGTAAGAGCATATTTGATCACTGGAGGAAGGCTGGAAAGACTGACACTAACATTGGCTCCAATGGGGATGGTAGCTCCTTGGAGGTGCCAAGAACCGCAGACCTCTGGGAGAGCAGACCAGTGCTTGCAACCATTGGGCGATGGAGTCATTATTTCGGCAAACGACACAAGACTGTGACTCATTTATTGACTAAAACCTTGACTGAAAACTGACTGAAACTTAACTGAAACTTGACTCAAACCGACTCGATGGCAAACTGAAATAACTTGAAAAACTCACTCAACAGACAAAACACAAATGACTCATGACTGACTTAACGAAAACAAGAACTTACAAAGCTTATTGAAGGGCAGCAGTCCATCAAGATTTGAAATCATGATGACAACCACCTGTGTTTCTTACAAGACAATATACCATCAAACTATTTCAAAATGCCAATGCAACCAATCAAGCAGATGTCTTCTTGATTGATTCTCCAGATCAGATCTTCTGGTCAACAGTACAAACCTATAACTGAGCATCCAAAAACATAGCTGACCATGATCTCCTTCATCACTGAACACTGCAATAAACACTATCACTGCTGGCTGCAACAAACTTGCTAGAGGATCGTGAAAAACATGAAGATTTGCCACTGCCACCTCCTGCTGAAAGAACAAGGTGTCCTTTGCTTCAATTTCTGATTTGCCTTCCTCATGTGCTTCGGTGAAAGTATGCTCGTGGGCTTCAAAAAACTCTGAACAAGTAGATGAGCAGATCTCTTCTTGTAAAAACATTTCAACACACGAGACATATGAAGAAGAATCTGAAATGGAATCCTGTATGCTATGATCTTTTGTAGTCAGACAATATGGTGAGTCATCTTCATATGATATCACAACCAAATTATCAAGTTCCTTATTACATTCTTCAATATTATCAAGCACAGTATTATCATTTACATCGTCTGCCACAAATTCACTCAAAGAAACTTTTTCACTTGCTTGAGCAAAGATCTCACCTTGTTGTTCATGAGCTGACTGGATGACCTCCTCATGAAGACTCGGTTCTAATGACAGACTGGCAGCACGACTGAGAACATTTGAATCCATACTGTTGTCTATGATGTCAACAAAAAAATTCTCCTTTTCAGGATTCAGCACAAGGTATTCTTGGTCATCATGATCTGAATGTTGATCTAAAATAGCTGACTTGACTGCATCACATTCTGAAATTGAATCTTGACCACCCTGCACGTTGTCTTCTTCTATGGGCAGATCTGAAATAGAACCCTCTCTTTCATCATTTTCAGCCATATGGCCATCTTCAACCTGCTGATCTTGACAAGTATCCTCTAAGATTTCTGTGTGCTGCTGAAACGGATTTTCATACAGAGCCTCCATAATCTCAACGTCCATAAAATTATCATCTTCATAAAACTTCTCAAGGCTTTCAATAAACCTATATGCATGCTGGCAACAGTCTTGAACTAGATTTAATGATGGATAAGAGTCCTTATATCTTTCAATGAACATAGCATGAAAATCCTTTAAACAGTAAATACAAGCAGGCGACAAACTTTCATACCATGATTGGGCTTTACCTTCCAGAGTGGCCAAGAATATCTTCATCAAGCAATCTTCAGGAAAATCCACTTTCAACTTGCGTATATGCATATGAAATATAACTAGATGTAAAGCAGCATCCTTCTTACCATCATCATTAAATGTAGGCGAATTCCTTGACCAATCTACCTTCGGAATTTTATTTGGAAAACAAGGGATGTGATCTCGGCTCAAGGGAGCATATCTTCTTGCAATCTGATCCATCTTGAAAATCTCAAAGCTACTGATCTCTCTGCAGTGAAGTCACCATGAAGCATTGATCTCTGGAGTTTTCAGTGAAGGAGTCGCTAGTGAATGATTTCAGCCTTTTCAGTGTCTGATCATTGTCCACTATCAACAATCAGATCTGAACTTGATACATGTACTGGGGTAAAATGCAAATGAAGTGTTGTGTTCACAAGCTCACGGAGATGGACTGAAGCAGCGTTTATCTACTTCCGCTTATGCAAAGCAAAAGCGTTTCGAAGGCTACCTGGCATAACTTCAGGCTCCGTCTAAGACTTATGAAACAAACACATCAACCCACAAACAATTTGTTCTCCCCAGTATGGTCGCCAGTATGTTAGCGCTTGAAATTTCACCTCAGGCTGAGAAAGGTAAACCTCAAGGCAACATCAAACCACTTAGCCTCGTAGCTAGCCCTACGGGGCAGGAGAGGGCTCTCTCCGGTCTATCTCGATAAAGATCTTCAATGGGCGAGATAACCAATAGGGTAACACTGATTTTAGGCTAGTAAACTGATCAAAAGGGTTGATTTGGGATTTTTAGGGTTTTTGGTGGAAAATTGGGGAAATGGCAATTTTAGGTGCGGGGATTGGACACAGTTTTCGCAGGGGGTTCTTTGGGGCGAGGTAGGAAACAATATTGATGCCTTTAATAGAGATGGATGGATGAGAATGACCGGTGAGGAGTTAAAGAGAGCAATCAATAACCTTGAATTCCCTTTAAACAGTCGAAAACATTGATATTAAGCAAACTTAAAAGCAGAGCATGACAGTCATGAGTTCTACTTTAACACTTCATTTGCCTAATGTGCAGAAGGAAAAGTAAGGAAATGATTCACATAACACACTTACAAGTACAAAGAGAAACACACCATCAATACATGTAACCACAAGAATCCCAAAAAGGACTGCAAAACCCTGGTCTTCCTTAGCCAAAAATTGCAGAGATACAATGAATAATACAATAAGAGCTTCTCCCTCAAGAGTGCAACCTCTCCAACCATGAAAATGATTGAGAAAATACATAATATAGGCAAGCCAACCTCTTCCCTTGCCTCTAGGGGTCGAGTTCATCCTTCTAGGAGCTGTTTCAACCAATTCTAAACTGAGCACTAAAATCTAGGCAGTCAAAACAACTTGCCTCTATAAGCTAGGAAACCAATTCATTCATTTAATTTTCACCATTTTCATGAATGAATCTTCTAGAAGAGGTACATAAGATTAAAAGTGTCATAAAAGTACATTAATTACATCAAAGAGGATAACAATCCACCCCAAAAAGTCAAACAGAGTCAAACTGCGTTTTTCTGAGCTGTACACTGAAATTTGGAGAAGTTTCGGGTCGCGCGCCTCTGCTTAACGGGTCGCGCGCCTTTGAGACCACCTTTGGGGCACTTCCAGGTGTCCAAATTGAGCAAGAGTAGGCTTGTTGGAAAGGTCTGTGAGTCTACTTTCCAACCCAACTGGAATTTGTGAATTTGGTTGTCGTTTGCCCCTCTAAAATTGCAATCTCCCAATAATGCTTTCTGCAACTCAAAAATGTGGCAGAAAGTCATTTTTTGCTTGTTTTTTGACTTTCTGGAGGCCAAAAACTTCATAAAATCTCAATTCCATTGATGAGCATATGTAACTTCTCATGAAAAATCTGGAAATGCTGAGTTTTTGCAAAATGGAGTTGCCATGATGAAGGGTCGCACGGGGGGTGAGACCCGTTAATGGAGAAAACCTGTAAATTGCCTGAAAAAACCAAAATTTACCCAAAATGCTCAAAATTTCTTGGGATTTGTGCTGTGGCTAGGCTATTTAGTGCCATGCTCAGTCAAAGAGGCTTTGGCCAAAATTTGGAGTGGATCGGGCCTTTTTCGTCGTTTTAGTGCCTTGGCCAACCTCCTTGGATCCGACGATTGTAATTTTGACATTTCTCTAAAACCATGACACCTGTGCAAAACGTGAAGGAGGTTTTTCTTCTTTGGCATGTTGTGGACAAAAACCTCTCTCATTTTTCCAAAATTCATTTTTTATTGCTCTGGAACATCATTTGAGTGCGACTTGTCCCGATGTGTGAAACAAGGAAATTTGTCGAAATGGAGCGAAATGAAGGGGATAGGGGGCTTCTAAATTCTTGGGAAAATTTTTGGAAGTAGGGAGGGATGTTAGGAAGCAGAGGAAATTGGAATCTCAGAGATTGAGCGAGGGGAATGGGTCCAAAAGGGCAAAACACAGGCCAAACCTAGAAAATTGCCAGGTTGTACCTAGAAACTAGGGTTTGTGCAAAAATGAGGAATTTGGCGGATCTAAGGGATGGGAAGTGTTTGATAAGGTACTTTAAGGATAGGGGAAGGTGTATGAACATCTGGATACAAGTTTTGCCGATGATTTGACCGTCCAATAGATATTGCCTTCAAAACCCTAGGAGAGGGAAATGACCTTGCCTGGGTGGCAACTGAAGCATGGACAAGGTGTAAAATGACTCATTAGACACTGAGATGATAATGAAAACCCTATGAATGATGATAGACTCAGCTGAATGATGACATGGACCGACATTTGGACAACTTTAGAAGGAGTTAAAGCAAACCCTAGACCTAATGCCTAGTGACCAAATTTTGCTTGAAAACTCTTTGAAATGACAAAATTTGACCTTGACACTTCAAAATCACTTTGTAAGAGCATATTTGATCACTGGAGGAAGGCTGGAAAGACTGACACTAACATTGGCTCCAATGGGGATGGTAGCTCCTTGGAGGTGCCAAGAACCGCAGACCTCTGGGAGAGCAGACCAGTGCTTGCAACCATTGGGCGATGGAGTCATTATTTCGGCAAACGACACAAGACTGTGACTCATTTATTGACTGAAACCTTGACTGAAAACTGACTGAAACTTAACTGAAACTTGACTCAAACCGACTAGATGGCAAACTGAAATAACTTGAAAAACTCACTCAACAGACCAAACACAAATGACTCATGACTGACTTAACGAAAACAAGAACTTACAAAGCTTATTGAAGGGCAGCAGTCCATCAAGATTTGAAATCATGATGACAACCACCTGTGTTTCTTACAAGACAATATACCATCAAACTATTTCAAAATGCCAATGCAACCAATCAAGCAGATGCCTTCTTGATTGATTCTCCTGATCAGATCTTCTGGTCAACAGTACAAACCTATAACTGAGCATCCAAAAACATAGCTGACCATGATCTCCTTCATCACTGAACACTGCAATAAACACTATCACTGCTGGCTGCAACAAACTTGCTAGAGGATCGTGAAAAACATGAAGATTTGCCACTGCCACCTCCTGCTGAAAGAACAAGGTGTCCTTTGCTTCAATTTCTGATCTGCCTTCCTCATGTGCTTCGGTGAAAGTATGCTCATGGGCTTCAAAAAACTCTGAACAAGTAGATGAGCAGATCTCTTCTTGTAAAAACATTTCAACACACGAGACATATGAAGAAGAATCTGAAATGGAATCCTGTATGCTATGATCTTCTGTAGTCTGACAATATGGTGAGTCATCTTCATATGATATCACAACCAAATTATCAAGTTCCTTATTACATTCTTCAATATTATCAAGCACAGTATTATCATTTACATCGTCTGCCACAAATTCACTCAAAGAAACTTTTTCACTTGCTTGAGCAAAGATCTCACCTTGCTGTTCATGAGCTGACTGGATGACCTCCTCATGAAGACTCGGTTCTAATGACAGACTGGCAGCACGACTGAGAACATTTGAATCCATACCGCTGTCTATGATCTCAACAACAAAATTCTCCTTTTCAGGATTCAGCACAAGGTATTCTTGGTCATCATGATCTGAATGTTGATCTAAAATAGCTGACTTGACTGCATCACATTCTGAAATTGAATCTTGACCACCCTGCACGCTGTCTTCTTCTATGGGCAGATCTGAAATAGAACCCTCTCTTTCATCATTTTCAGCCATATGGCCATCTTCAACCTGCTGATCTTGACAAGTATCCTCTAAGATTTCTGTGTGCTGCTGAAACGGATTTTCATACAGAGCCTCCATAATCTCAACGTCCATAAAATTATCATCTTCATAAAACTTCTCAAGGCTTTCAATAAACCTATATGCATGCTGGCAACAGTCTTGAACTAGATTTAATGATGGATAAGAGTCCTTATATCTTTCAATGAACATAGCATGAAAATCCTTTAAACAGTAAATACAAGCAGGCAGCAAACTTTCATACCATGATTGAGCTATACCTTCCAGAGTGGCCAAGAATATCTTCATTAAGCAATCTTCAGGAAAATCCACTTTCAACTTGCGTATATGCATATGAAATCTAACTAGATGTAAAGCAGCATCCTTCTTACCATCATCATTAAATGTAGGCAAATTCCTTGACCAATCTACCTTCGGAATTTTATTTGGAAAACAAGGGATGTGATCTCGGCTCAAGGGAGCATATCTTCTTGCAATCCGATCCATCTTGAAAATCTCAAAGCTACTGATCTCTCTGCAGTGAAGTCACCATGAAGCATTGATCTCTGGAGTTTTCAGTGAAGGAGTCGCTAGTGAATGATTTCAGCCTTGTCAGTGTCTGATCGTTGTCCACTATCAACAATCAGATCTGAACTTGATACATGTACTGGGGTAAAATGCAAATGAAGTGTTGTGTTCACAAGCTCACGGAGATGGACTAAAGCAGCGTTTATCTACTTCCGCTTATGCAAAGCAAAAGCGTTTCGAAGGCTACCTGGCATAACTTCAGGCTCCGTCTAAGACTTATGAAACAAACACATCAACCCACAAACAATTTGTTCTCCCCAGTATGGTCTCCAGTATGTTAGCGCTTGAAATTTCACCTCAGGATGAGAAAGGTAAACCTCAAGGCAACATCAAACCACTTAGCCTCGTAGCTAGCCCTACGGGGCAGGAGAGGGCTCTCTCCGGTCTATCTCGATAAAGATCTTCAATGGGCAAGATAACCAATAGGGTAACACTTATTTTAGGCTAGTAAACTGATCAAAAGGGTTGATTTGGGATTTTTAGGGTTTTTGGTGGAAAATTGGGGAAATGGCAATTTTAGGTGCGGGGATTTGACACAGTTTTCGCAGGGGGTTCTTTGGGGCGAGGTAGGAAACAATATTGATGCCTTTAATAGAGATGGATGGATGAGAATGACCGGTGAGGAGTTAAAGAGAGAAAGCAATAACCTTGAATTCCCTTTAAACAGTCGAAAACATTGATATTAAGCAAACTTAAAAGTAGAGCATGACAGTCATGAGTTCTACTTTAACACTTCATTTGCCTAATGTGCAGAAGGAAAAGTAAGGAAATGATTCACATAACACACTTACAAGTTCAAAGAGAAACACACCATCAATACATGTAACCACAAGAATCCCAAAAAGGACTGCAAAACCCTGGTCTTCCTTAGCCAAAAATTGCAAAGATACAATGAATAATACAATAAGAGCTTCTCCCTCAAGAGTCCAACCTCTCCAACCATGAAAATGATTGAGAAAATACATAATATAGGCAAGCCAACCTCTTCCCTTGCCTCTAGGGGTCGAGCTCATCCTTCTAGGAGCTGTTTCAACCAATTCTAAACTGAGCACTAAAATCTAGGCAGTCAAAACAACTTGCCTCTATAAGCTAGGAAACCAATTCATTCATTTAATTTTCACCTTTTTCATGAATGAATCTTCTAGAAGAGGTACATAAGAGTAAAAGTGTCATAAAAGTACATTAATTACATCAAAGAGGATAATAATCCACCCCAAAAATTCAAACAGAGTCAAACCGCGTTTTTCTGAGCTGTACACTGAAATTTGGAGAAGTTTGCCTGACAGGTCGCGTGCCTCTGCCTGACGGGTCGCGTGCCTTTGAGACCACCTTTGGGGCACTTCCAGGTGTCCAAATTGATAAATAGTAGGCTTGTTGGAAAGGTCTGTGAGTCTACTTTCCAACCCAACTAGAATTTCTAAATTTGGTGGTCATTTGCCCCTCCAAAATTGCAATCTCCCAAGACTGCTTTCTGCAACTCAAAAATGTGGCAGAAAGTCATTTTTTGCTTGTTTTTTGACTTTCTGGAGGCCCAAAACTTCATAAAATCTCAAGTCCATTGATGAGCATATGTAAATTCTCATGAAAAATCTGGAAATGCTGAGTTTTTGCAAAATGGAGTTGCCATGATGAAGGGTCGCGCGGGGGGTGAGACCCGTTAATGGAGAAAACCTGTAAATTGCCTGAAAAAACCAAAATTTACCCAAAATGCTCAAAATTTCTTGGGATTTGTGTTGTGGCTAGGCTATTTAGTGCCATGCTCATTCAAAGAGGCTTTGGCCAAAATTTGGAGTGGATCGGGCCTTTTTCGTCGTTTTAGTGCCTTGGCCAATCTCCTTGGATCTGGCGATTGTAATTTTGACATTTCTCTAAAACCATGACACCTGTGAAAAAAGTGAAAGAGGCTTTTCTTCTTTGGCATGTTTTGGACAAAAACCTCTCTCATTTTTCCAAAATTCATTTTTGATTGCTCTGGAACATCATTTGAGTGCGACTTGTCCCGATGTGTGAAACAAGGAAATTTGTCGAAATGGAGCGAAATGAAGGGGATAGGGGGCTTCTAAATTCTTGGGGAAATTTTTGGAAGTAGGGAGGGATGTTAGGAAGCAGAGGAAAGTTGAATCTCAGAGATTGAGCGAGGGGAATGGGTCCAAAAGGGCAAAACACAAGCCAAACCTAGAAAATTGCCAGGTTGTTGCTAGAAACTAGGGTTTGTTCAAAAATGAGGAATTTGGCAGATCTAAGGGATGGTAAGTGTTTGATAAGGTACTTTAAGGATAGGGGAAGGTGTATGAACATCTGGATACAAGTTTTGCCAATGATTTGACCGTCCAAGAGATATTGCCTTCAAAACCCTAGGAGAGGGAAATGACCTTGCCTGGGTGGCAACTGAAGCATGGACAAGGTGTAAAATGACTCATTAGACACTGAGATGATAATGAAAACCCTATGAATGATGATAGACTCAACTGAATGATGACATGGACCGACATTTGGACAACTTTAGAAGGAGTTAAAGCAAACCCTAGACCTAATGCCTAGTGACCAAAGTTTGCTTGAAAACTCTTTGAAATGACAAAATTTGACCTTGACACTTCAAAATCACTTTGTAAGAGCATATTTGATCACTGGAGGAAGGCTGGAAAGATTGACACTAACACAAGGTTTGATGAATTCCATTTTCAAATCCTTCCTTAGAAAACTTGTGTTAGTATTTTTTGATGATATACTAATCTACAACAAGTCTCTGAAGGATCATGTTCAACATGTTGACATGGTGTTCAAATTATTGGAGGAGAAACGATTATATGCAAAAACCTCCAAATGTTTCTTTGGAGTACAAGAGGTGGAATATCTGCGTCATATTGTATCTCATAAAGGTGTTAAGGTAGACCCTAGAAAAATTAAAGGAATTAAGGAATAGAAAATCCCCACATCCATAAAGCATCTGCAAGGGTTTATCTAGTTGACAAGGTATTATTGCAAGTTTGTTAAGAATTATGGGAGAATAGCAGCACCTCTAACAACATTACTAAATAAATATGCATTTTCTTGGACTCCAAAATCAACGAAGGCCTTTGAACATCTTAAAGAGGCAATGTGCCAAGCACCAGTCTTAGCTATGCCAGACTTCACAAAAACCTTTATTGTGGAATGTGATGCCTCAGGAAATGGAATTGGTGTTGTTTTAATGCAAGAAGAAAGACCCATTTCTTTCGAAAGTCGTCCAATCAAAGGAAAGTATTTACACAAAGCTATTTATGAGAAGGAAAAGTTGGCAATACTACATGCACTTAAGAAATGGCAACCTTACCAAATAGGAAGACACTTCAAGGTAAAAATGGATCATGATACTCTTAAATACTTTTTAGAACAAAGATTATCTTCAGAAGAACAACAAAAATGGGTCACAAAGATGTTGGGTTATGACTTTGAAATCATATACAAAAAAAGGGAAGCAAAATGTAGTTTCAGATGCACTATCAAGAAAGGATGAGGATGTGGAAGCATTTTTTTGTGCCATTTCTTTTATCCAACCAGATTGGATAAACGAAGCAAGGGATGAATGGAAGAATGACGAAGAAGTGTGGGCACTCATTCAAAAGTTGCAGCAAGATCCCCGTACATATGATACATTTAGCTTGAAAAATGATTTGTTATGGTACAAAAATCGCTTATACCTCTATAAGAATTCTCAACTCAAACAAAAGATTCTTCTGGAATCGCACACCTCTCCCTTAGGAGGGAACTTAGGATTTTTAAAAACTTACCACAGGGTTAAGAAATATTTTTTTTGGGATGGCCTTAAATTTGATATTCAAACTTTTGTGGTGGAATGTTTGGTTTGCCAACAAAATAAAGTTGAGACAATTAAGACCCCAGGTTTGTTACAACCTTTATCCATTCCAATTCAATGTTGGGAGGAGGTTTCAATGGATTTTATCACAGGTTTACTCAAGTCCGAAGGAAAGAGTGTCATCATGGTGGTAGTTGATATACTTACCAAGTATGCACACTTTTTTGCATTATATCATCCATTTAAAGCTAGTACAGTTGCTACTGCATTTATGGAAACAATTCAAAAGCTACATGGAAACCCAAAGATTTTTGTAAGCGATAAAGATCCCATTTTCACTGGAATTTTTTGGACAAAATTATTTTCTTGTCTAGGTACTCAGTTAGCTCATAGCTCGTCTTATCATCCTCAATCTGATGGGAAAACTGAGATAGTGAACAAATGTTTGGAAGGATATCTTCGATGCTTTGTATTTGATAAATAAACACAATGGGTCAAGTGGTTGCCTCTAGTTGAATGGTGGTATAACACTTCCTTCCATACCGCAGTAAAAATGACCCCATTTATGGCACTTTATGGATATCATTTACCATCCATCACATCATCTTTAAAAGAAAATTCTACGATTCAAGTAGTGGAAGATCACATTGAGCATCAACAACAAGTTCTCAAACTCTTAAAGGATAACCTCACTTTGGCACAGAATAGAATGCAACAATAGGCATATCAAGATTGCAGGGAAAGAAGTTTTGATGTAGGTGACTGGGTATTTCTACGACTACAAACATACAAACAAATTTCCCTCAAGCAAGCTAAGATGTATAATAAATTATCACCAAAGTATTATGGTCCATACAAGGTGTTACAAAAGATTGGTACTCTAGCATACAAATTGGAGCTTCATGTATCTTCCCGAGTGCACCCAATTTTCCATGTTTCATGCTTAAATAAGGTTATAGGTGAGAAGATCCAAGTTCAAACAATATTTCCAGAACTTGAAAAGGAAGGAAAAACCATATTGGAACCTGAAGCAGCCACAGAAACAAGAATTCGAATTCTATGAAATCGATCAATTTCATAGTATCTCATCAAGTGGAAGAACTGACCCGTTGAAGATTCCACATGGGAGGATGAGAATTTTATACATAAGCATCTAGAAATACTCAAGCGTTGATGACAACACTTTTTGAAGAAGAGGGGCATGTTAGGTCCCTATACTACTAGTGCAACCCCTTATTGTAATTAGTGCAACCCCCTTATTGTATTATTGTGCCCATGTAGTCCCCATGTTGTTATTATTGTGCCCCATAGAAGCTCACTATTGTTATTGTTGTGCCCCTACAATATTATTGTTATGTAGGCTCTGATTGTATTGGGACCCCTTAGACTCCTATATATAGAAAGAACATCTTTTCATTTGTATCATCCAAGAATTATTCATTTCTGTAATGTAAAGGAGGTTGCCCCCTCGAAGAGGTTGATTTTGAAGTCGTTGATCTATATTTTCTTCTATTTTGTGAGTTGATTGCATAACAGATCATATCAATAATTGTAAGAAACTTGAAGCATAATTAGAAGAGAGATGATTGAATAAAAAAAGAGAAAATCGGACAACGGTTGAGAAACCCAAAGAAAAAATTTCCAACAGTAATGAAGCAAATCATCATCAACATCAGAAGTTGAAGACTGTGGCAAAGAAAAATATGAGAAATGTAAGGTGTTTTAGTAGTGAGAAATTCAGACACGCTTCAGTAAATTGTATAAGCATGCAACAAAAGAAACAATCAAACAAAAAGACACATCATTCAAGCTCACATTTGGTCAGGTACAAGAATTCATTTTATGGATATTTGTTTTCATGTAATGAATTCGGCCATAAATTTGTTGATTGTGGGTTTTATGGCACAAAGAGTAAAAAATAGAACAATAAATATTTTGAGCCATTTGTTGAAAATGCAAAGAAAATCTAGTTTTGACTTTGCCTTAGTCAAACTAGATTAAAATTCGAATTTCAATTTCAACAGAATACTTGGAGGTAGTTAACATAGGTGACATGACACTTGTCACTCAATTAACTCATTTAATTCGAGTTGGAGACACTTGAGTTCAATTCAATATGATTGATTACTAATTTCTAGCAATCTATTTCAGTTAAATTGAGTTATTGTGAGTTAAACTAGTTCTAACTACAAGAGAACTTATGGAGGGTCTAGTAGTGGGGTGTGTAGCCAGTCACACTTTAGTGATCAACCAGTTAACTAATTAATTAGCCCAGAATAACTGATGCATGCATAGAATTCAAGTTACCCAGTTGAGATTGGAGTTCAAGGGAAGTGTACTATCAATTGTAAACTATTCCAAGTTGTACAAGTGATGCATGTAGTCAAGTATTGGCCTAAAGGAATTGCACAATCCAAATTTAGGAATTTCCTAATTAATAGGGGCCTAATTCCTCAAGGAACAATTCAAGGAAATAGGTGTTGGGAAAAATACTGAGAGGGGGGGCGGGGGGCGAGGTGAATCAGTATTTTAAACCTAGTTCAACTTTCATTCCTTATTCAGATTTATGTACGCTACTGTCATTAAGTAAACCAACATATGTACGCGTTTGTGATGAAGAAAAATAATGTATATCCAGTTAACTAACTTTTCATTTATTTCATCATCTGCTCAACTTGAACTAATACATCATTACTTTACTAGTCATTAATTAAACATTAACCATCAACAGTAAGAGTAGAATAAACCATCACACATAAGCAACACAACAACACATGAGGAGACACTGATTTTTTTTAGGTGGAAACCCAATGTGGGAGAAAACCACCGTTGTCGTCATCTTTGTCTTCATATTTTATTATAAAGGAAAACATCTTACAATCTTGTACTGGCGTTGCAGGCACCCATTTGTAGAAGGCTACAACATTATCTCATTCTCCAACACCCACTGGAAGGGAGATCCAAACCCTTGATCTCATTTACCAATTCCCACCTGAAGGAAGCTCAAACCCCCTAATCAGATTTACCAGCTACCACTGGAAGGAAGCTTTGACTCCCTCACTGAAGGCTCCAACCCTCAACACCTATGTGGACCATGTTTCATAATATTTCGTACTAAATCCACTTGACTCAAAACATCAAACCTGTAGGCCACTTTTCATCATATTTTCAGACTATACCCACTTCCATCATTTAAGCCAATATCAAATATAAATTCTGAAACCAATCACTGTATTAAGTCACTCAATCTATGAAACAAATGAATCATCAAAACAAACATTGAATCTTAATCAACCAATGAAATTAGACCAAACCAATTCATAATAGATCATATCAGTGCAAATCCATTCATAAGTATACAAAACCATAATCTGTTCATCACATAAATCAGATCCTGTCACTGCAAACCTTGATCAATCATATGTCATAAGGTATATGCTACTATTATGAAGCATAACCACTTATGCACACGCTTCTCCTTAAGAGGACCTGCATACAAATCTCAAAACACTGAAAAAATGAGTATGAATCACTATCACATTGAATCACATACTAAAACCATCACATATCACTGAACCAAATACCTATCACCACACAGTAGCTTCATCACTCGGAAACATGCCATTCCATAATCAACTCAACCTAACCAGTACCGTCAAACACAAATTATTAGAAGAGAGACTTCATCGACAAACAACAACAAACATAACAGAATTGATCAAACATCATCAACAACTCATACTGCAAAACCCTAGCATGTATACGTGACCTTTATAAAGAGAATCCACGTATGTATGCGCTTCTCATGTTTGACACCAGCGTAAAAATTTTGAACATACTGTAAATACTTCACATATTATATACACAACTACCTAGAAGAAGATTCACGTATATACACAACTTATCAGAGACAAACAAACATATAGATCTATAATCACTTAATCATTCCTTCACTATAACCATAACACACACTCCACAAACCTTATTGTCACACATTCATGTTAGAGTATCATTACCACTACAGATCTATAATTGTTAGTCATAATCATAAAATAGCAATGCAAGCATATTCATTAGTCTCTACTATACTTTTAAATCTATCAGATCTGAGACTCCTCCATGCTCCATGGTGCACACATGTTTAAGGTCAAATCATTCATCAATAACCCATCACTTGCACACTTAACACTTTGATCTCCATCTCCTTATATAGCTTATGCCTTAACCAATACCTTGGGCCAATCCCTTAGTAATTTTGATGGTATTCTTTGACGGAATCAAATATTCGTTGTCTTGCTCAATACTATGAGAAATACCATGGTAAAGACTGGTATTCCAATTACCATGGTGCAAAATATGTACACGAATTTTCTTCACCATACATGCGTATGTATGTGGTCTTTCTTCACAGGACTCATGTATACTTTCCCAAACTTCACCTTTATCAATACTTTGTCTCCGAACTAATATTCCTTTGTCCATCTCACCTGTCACATATGTACCATCCTGTATAATAATCCTGCTACCATAATGTTGACATTTTTATCAAGTAGGTTTCCATCAAGGACAATACATTAGCCATAATGCCAACAAACTCCCCCTTCGGACTTGATGGAAACCACTTTGGTGTTTGGTTACCACCACCTGTAAATACCTACAAAAACATATGTAAACACACCAAGGTAGGCACCAAGCTTCTCTCCCAAAATACAAAGCTACTCTCCCCATTTGGCATCAAGGGAAAAGGGATGACCAATGCAGAATGAAGGATTCTTTTTCCTTGTGTAGAGATGAGCATTGTAGATCTGATCTGCTGGATATGAACATTGTATACTGACCATGCTCCCCCTAAGCATATGATGAATCTTCTGGAAGATATACAATGAAGTACATGACTCTATGACTCAACCAAATATGGTCTTTCCTATCACCAATGGCTCTTGCTTACATCAATCACCCAACATAGCATGGATGCATATTTGATTCAACATTACATCAAATTCCAAAAATAATGGGATTATATACATAATTGACTTGACCCCACTAGTCCAAACATGACTAAACATACAATTATTACATCATGGGTATTTACATGACTTTTACATCAAGAGACAGATATGACATTTATAACAAAAACCAAATACCTCAATAGTGAGACCATGATAATCATCAACAATCATCATACACCATATATGATCATGCAACATGAACATCATCATCATGAAGTAAGATAGGACAATGTAGCATCAATCTTCATCAACCTCAACATGTGATCAAATATTTAATGCTTTCAATCATCACCAAGTAGTTGTAGAAGAATTATATCAATAAGCATCCTATTGTCTTCATGTAAGCTACCTTTTCCTCATACATGAAGAGTTATAATTCATAGGAAGAAATATCATTCTCTTGGACCATTATCTTCATGCAAGAAGAATTATCACATCATAAACAACTTCACCAATATCCAACTTAAGCAATCATAAAAGACATAATGACAACAACATAGCATAATCAACTTCACTAAATGAAACTTATGTAATATATGGTCATCATCCAAAACTTCAGCGACAAATGTGTCTTAAACAAAATCACCAATGATATATACTATTCATGCACACCATTATGCAACAAGGAATGCTCAAGAAATCATAATGCCAAAAATGCACTATTAAAAGCATAGAAAATGCTCCCACTGAACCTGTGCCAACTATTGACTGTCAATTATGATTACATCCAACTCATCCATCAACAAAGTTATCAAAGAAACAATCACACATTGCAACAACTCATGAACCATCATCATTTCTAAGTAACATTTGAATATTATCAATAGACTATAACCAATAAGAACAAGAATGTCAAACAATAGTTCATTGAAGCATATTAGAAGCTTCTCCCTGAGTATGTCCCACTGTTTCTTCATCTTAGAGAAACATACGTGACTTTCTAGATCAAAACGCGCGTATATACACAGTTGTCTTTCATAATATCCATGTACATAAAGTAAAATGATGCATTTTGTAACCACAACTCCTCTTAAGCATGTATTGTGTGTTCCTGATCACTGTTACTACATCAAATCCATTGTCAGTAATATAAGCAACATGAATATCAAAACAACATGGGGATCATCATTAATATATACATATGTATATCTCCCCCTTAGATTATACACCAATGATAATGAGGACTTGATAGTCATCATCAGTTCTTTATGAGGTCATGTACCTTACATTACTTCTGTAGTCACTTTGAGAAGTAAGATTTAAAAATAATGGACTGCAGTAAGGTCAATATTCCCTACATTTTTTACTAATGTTCCTCCTTCCTTCAGATTTGCTTGCAATTTTATAATTATGTGTTGGAACTTATTCCATCTCGTGGTCTTATTCTACATACTTCACCTGCAATTAGTGGCATTTTTCCCAAATGAGTTAAAAGAGAAACAATATCCATAAAACCATAATTTTTGCCTAGGGACTGATCTTGACCTTGATCTAAGAGATTTTATTTTAGTTTTCCTTTGAACAACATTATACTAGTTTTTTTCATCACATTGTGTATGCGAAGCCATGTGATTGTACCCAATGACAATCTTGATTAGAGGAGAGCAGTGTTCATTAATAATCCTCTCTAGAGACTCAAATGTCTTTTCCCATTTTTTATCTTCTCATAATATTCCTTTAGGTCATAACTTCATATTCTAATGTTTCACAATGATTTTCCTTTTCTTGAAGTTGTTTTCTTATGTTTTATGTTCTTCTATTGGTTGTTTCTAATTCCATCTTTAACATATTTATTTTCTCAATCATAATGTCTCCCTTTGTTTCCAATTATTTGTTAGCATTCCTGAGCTTATCATTCTCTTTTAGTGGTTTTATTAAATCATCTAACTCACAACTATTTGATTCATTAATTGATTGATATTCAAGAGCCATATGTACTTGATAGTGACTGTTATAATCTGAATCTAAATTTTCTTAGTCATCGACTGTGCTATGCTATCTTCATTAGAGTAAAAGTTTTTCTTGTTAGAGAACTTTTTAGCAATATTCTTTCCATTATCTTTATGATTTTCTCTATATGGACATTTGGATGCATAATGGCCTACTCTTCCACAAGAAAAACATTTAAAGGGAAACTTACCTCTGAATTTTCTAGTTCCTACTTGCAATTTCCTCACGAAGTTTTCTTCTTTCTCATCTGATATGTAGCTTATATATTTGGGTGATTCCTTCTCTTTCCCTTTATGTGTGGCTTTGAAAGCTACTTCTCTCATATCTGATGGACCTCCTTTTCTCATCTCAAAGGATGTTAGGATCCCATGGAGTTGTTCAACAGTGAGACTTTTCAAATCCTGCATTTCTTCAATAAAAAAGATTTTGGAATCAACTTCGGAGTTAGTGATCTCAAAATATTTTCAACAATAGTAGCATCCTTTATTTCATCACCAAGATTTCTCATTGAGTTAACAATCTTGTCTACTCTAAGGAAAAATTTTGCAATGATTTCATCATCATGCATTTTAAGTGTCTCATATTGAATTCTAAATGTTTTAAGTTTATCATTTTTTACCTTGGTGTCACCTTCATAACTTTGGATAAGCTTATCCCACATTTCCTTTGCAGTGTTCAACTGTGTTACTTTCATGAATTCATACTCGACCAAACTTCCCAAGATGGCATTTACAACCTTTGCATTGGTTTCATATTGTTTCTTCCCTGCAGTATTTGTGGGAATAGAGGCTGGATATTGATATCCACCTTCAACAATTGCCCATACATCTGTTCCAAGTGCCTGCAAATATGCCCTCATTCTGACTTTCCAAAAGATAAAGTTAGTTCCATTAAATAAAGGTGGCTTGATAGAAAATACTCCTTCTTGACTACTCATCTTGACAGATCTCCTCTTAGTGATCAAGCTTCTATTGAGAAACCTGGATCTGATACCAATTGCTAGCAAAAACACTGAGAGGGGGGTGGGGGGGCGGGGAGGTGTGAATCAGTATTTTAAATTGATTTCAAATTTCATTTACTATTCAGATTTTTGTACGCTACTATCATTAAGAAAACCAATGTATGCACGCGATTGTGATGAAGACAAGTAACGTATATCTAGTTTACTAACTTTTCATTTATTTCATCATATGTTCAACTTGAACCAATGCATCATTATTTTATTAAACATTAACTAAACATTAACCATGAGAAGTAAGAACATAATAAACCATCACACATAAGCAACACAACAAAACATGAGGACACCAAGATTTTTTTTAGGTGGAAACCCAATGTGGGAGAAAACTACCACTATTGTCATCTCTATCTTCATATTTTATTATAAAGGAAAACATCTTAAAATCTTGTGTTGGTATAGATTCATACCAGTACATAGGCACCCACCTGCAGAAGGCTACAACCTTCTCTCATTCTCAATCGCCCACTGGAAGGGAGCTCCAACCCCCTGATCTCGTTTACCGACACCCACTGGAAAGGAGCTCCAACCCCCTGATCATATTTACCAGCTACCACTGGAAGGAAGCTTCGACTCCATCACTAAAGGCTCCAACCCTCAACACCTTTGTGGAACACGTTTCATAATATCTCATACTGGATCCACTTGAATCAAAACATCAAACTTGTAGGCTAATTTTCATCATATTTTCATACTAAACCCACTTCCATCATTTAATTCCAATATCAAATAACAATTCTGAAACCAATGACTATATCAAGTCACTCAATCACTGAACCAACTGAATCATTAAAACAATCATTGAATCTTAATCAACCAATGCAACTAGATCATATCCATGCACATCCATTAACAAGTATACCAAACCATACTCTGTTCATCACAGAAATCAGATCCTATCACTACAAACCTTGATCAATCATATGTCAGAAGGTATACACTACTGTTCTGAAGCATAATCACGTATGTACGTGATTCTCCTTAAGAGGACCTGTGCACAAATCTCAAAACAATGAACAACTGAGTCTGAATCACTGTCACATTGAATCAATCAATGAATCCCATACTGAAACCATCACTGATCATTGAACCAAATATAGATCACCACACAATAGCTTCATCACTAGGAAACATTCCATTCCATAATCAATTCAACCTAACCAGTATTGTCAAACACAGATTATTATAAGAGAGACTTCATCGATAGACAAAAACAAACATAATAGAATTGATCAAACATCATCAAAAACTCATACTACAAAACCCTAACATGTATATGCAACCTTTATAAAGAGCATTTTCTTATGTACGTGATTCTCATGTTTGACACCAACATACAGATTCTAAACATATTGAAAATACTTCACATATTATATACACGACTACACAGAAGAAGATTCGTGTACATACACGACTTCTCAGAGACAAGCCAATGTATAGATCTGTAATCACTGAAACATTCCTTCGCTGCAACCACAACACACACTCCGCAAACCTTACTATCACAAATTCATGTCAAAGTATCATTACTACCACAGATCTATCATTGTTAGTCATAATCATAAAATATCAAGCAAGCATATTCATTAGTCTGTACTGTACTTTCAAACATATCAGATATGAGACTCCTCCATGTTCCATGGTGCACACTTGTTTCAGATAAAATCATTCATCAATAACCCATCACTTGAACACTTAACACCTTCATCTCCATCTCCTTATATAGATTAGGCCTTAGCCAATCCCTTAGTAATGTCGATGGTATTCTTTGATGAGACCAAATATTCATTGTCGTGCTCAATAGTATGGACCAATACCATGATAAAGAACCTTGGTATTCTGATTACCATGGTGTAGAATATGTACGTGACTTTTCTTCACCATACCTACATATGTTGTTATGAAACCAACTCACAAGAAGATAGAAAAGAGAGATCCACGCCTTAGAATTCAGCCTCTTCGAGGGGGCAACCTCCTTTACATTACATAAATGAACAATTTTTGCATGATACAAATGAAAAGACCTCCTTTCTATATATAGGAGTCTAAGGGGTCATAACATAATCAGAGCCGACATAACAATAATAATGTAAGGGCACAATAATAACAATAGTGGGCTTCTATGGGGCACATTAGTAACAATATGGGCACTACATGGGTACATCAATATAATAAGTGAGTTTTACTAATAACAATAAGGGGTTACACTAGTAGTATAGGGGCCTAACATGCCCCTCTCCTTCAAAAAGCGTTGTCCTCAACGCTTGAGTAGTTCTTGATGCTTCTGTATAAAATTCTTGTCCTCCCATGTGGAATCTTCAGCAGGTAAGTTCTTCCACTTTATGAGATACTCTGAAATTGATCGATTTCGTAGCTGTCGGGTTCTTGTTTTTGTGACTGCTCCAGGTTCCAATATGATTTTTCCTTCCTTTTCAATATCTGGCAATATTGTTTGAATTGGATCTTTTGCAACTTTTGAATAAGTGGCCATACTTCTTTGTCCTTCTTCCATTCATCCCTTGCTTCGTTTATCCAATCTGGTTGGATAATAGAAATAGCACAAAACAATGCTTCCACATCCTCATCCTTGAAGAGTCTTCCCATTCGGTAAGGTCGCCATTTTTTAAGTGCATGTAGTATTGCCAAAATTTCCTTCTCATAAATAGCTTGCTTTAGATGTAGCAGTAAAAATACCCAATTGCCTACATCAAAAAAAAATTCACTATGATGTTGATCTACCTGTTGTTTCATTTGATTTTGCACCGAAGTGGCGTTATCCTTTAAAAGTTGGAGAACTTGTTGTTGATGCTCGATGTGATCTGTCACTGCTTGAACCTTTTTCTTCTTGATATGTCCTTCTATCTTTAGAGTTTGAGGAGTGGTAATTTCTTCCAATCCTTTACAAGATATGGTCAGATTCATTTCTTGACGCTCGATGTGATCTTTCACTTCTTGAACATTTTTCTTCTTGATATGTCCTTCTATCTTGATAGTTTGAGTAGTGGTAATTCCGACCAGTGAATTACAAGATATGGTTGGATTCATTTCTTCTTTCTTGATGTGATCTTTCACTTCTTGCACCTTTTTCTTCTTGATATGTCCTTCTATCTTGAGAGTTTGAGGAGTGGTCATTCTTGCCAATAGTTTACAAGATATGTTCTGATTCATTTCTTCTTTCTCTGGGGTCGGGTCCTGGCATATATCCTCTTCTTTTGATGTTTTTTGATCATTTTCTTCCTCCTCTTAATACTCTATGTAAAATAATTTCTTCTCAGCACACTTATGACCTTTAGTGCATTTGCTATCACAATTGTAACAAAGCCCTTTTTCTCTTTTTTCTTCCAATTGTTGTGGTGTAACCCTTGTAGGTTGTGGAAGGCTAGGAGAAACAACATGTCCATATTTAAAGTTGTGAGAGGTAGACTTCCTTGTTGCCATAATTTTACTTTCAAATATGTCACAAAGCACTTTTACTCTTTCCAATTGTTGTGGTGTTGCTCTTTGTATCCTCATAATGTGCTATCATTTCCTCCGTGAGAATTGACCACGTAACAAGTTGTTTACGAGAACAAAGCCCTTTATACCATAAAAATTGATCTGGATCTAAATATGAAGATGCAATACATACCTTTTGTAACAGTGGTACACCATGTAGATCAAAATATTGCTCCATCTGAAGTATCCAATTTATCGGATCCTTGCCATCAAACTTCCTCATCTTGCTTTTTCTTGATTTTAGGACCTTGATCTTGAAACGACTGTAACTCTGTACTTGCGTATATTTAAGTTCTGAAATTGCTACCTGTAGTAGCCCTCTGTGCCCTCTTTCCAATGCCACCAGTCTGATCCAAATTGGATTCTCCAAAAAAGAGTTATGCACAATATCCAAAGATGACCTGATTATAGACCTTTCCAGAAGAGCAAACTTGTATGAAGTGCCACGTGTCAATTTTTCGACCTCTGGCTCTGAAAAATATATACAGGAAACTACAGTCCTTCCTCTTTCTGTACCTTCTTACGAAATTTCAATCCAATTCTCAGAGCGAAAGTTATGACTATTTTCCCGAGGTCACCTGTTTGGAATGTAATTCAAGAGTTTGCAAAAATACCAACTTCCTCAGATCATATCTCCGCGAATATAGCGTGAAAAGCTCTGAAATTTAGACCCGAGGTTCAGTGTGATTTCTTGTCAAATGGGTTTTTTTTGAAACTTCTGAAACGTCGCAAAAAAAAAAGTTATAGCGAAAATGCCACGATGACCTGTTTGGAGCAGCGAAACCCTAGAATCCAAAGCTCTGATACCAAATGTTATGAAACAGCTCACAAGAAGATAGAAAAGAGAGATCCACGCCTTAGAATTCAGCCTCTTCGAGGGGGAAACCTCCTTTACATTACATAAATGAACAATTCTTGCATGATACAAATGAAAAGACCTCCTTTCTATATATAGGAGTCTAAGGGGTCATAACATAATCAGAGCCGACATAACAATAATAATGTAAGGGCACAACAATAACAATAGTGGGCTTCTATGGGGCACATTAGTAATAATATGGGCACTACATGGGTACATCAATATAATAAGTGGGTTTTACTAATAACAATAAGGGGTTACACTAGTAGTATAGGGGCCTAACATATGTACGTGACCTTTCTTCACAGGACCCGCGTATACTTTTCCAAACTTTACCTTTATCATTCCTTTGTCTCTAAACTAATTTCCATCTCAGCTGTCACATATGTACCAACCTGTATAATCATCCTGCTACCATAATGTTGACATATTTATCAAGTTGGTTTCTATCAAGGACAACACATTAGCCATAATTCTAAGAATAGGAGCTTGGCAGGCTAAGAAATTGGTTAAGTGTTGGCCAGAGCCAGTATGTGAAGTAATGAGATAGACTACTAGTGTAGAGGTTGCGTAGGTTTGAGAAAGAATTGTATTTGTTCTATATTATTTGATTAATGCAATACATATAGGAATGGGTTTTGAGCAGTTGATTTCCCATAGATAAATATCTGTGTATATGTATTGAATCATGATGCATGTTTATGATTTCCTTTCTTTATCGTGAATTTCTTTCCGCTGATGAGTAGAGTAGATTTGAGTATTATGTTTTAGTAAATTACATGAGAATTTTTTAATCTACATAGAATTTCTACATGGTATCAGAGCATGATTCACAAAAGAGAAGACAATTCATAGCTGTCTTTGCAAGAGGATCGAATTTGCAGGATTAATTCTTGAGAGCTAGCAGAATGTCTTTCTATGGATTGAGACTAGAGTATGCCCTTGAGGGTAGCTTGAATTATGTTTCTTGGAAGGATAGGATGGAGGCATTGCTAGAAGATAATGGGTTGAAGGAATTCATAGATAACAATATCCAGAAACTACCAACAACTGATGTTCAATATCTAGTAGATTAGAAGAAGTGTGTAGCCAAGGCGAGGAGGATCATATTGGAGGGAGTATGAGACCATATTGTCTCTAATCTCCATGGGAAAGAGAATCTTTATGCAATGTGGCAAGCATTAAAATATTTGTTCCAGAAAGTAGTGACCACAGGAAGCTGGCACTCAAGGACAAGCTTTAGAATATCAAGATGTAGAAGGGAAACACAATACCACAGTACCTGATCAGGTTCATACAATGTCGTGATGAACTTGGGAGTATTGGTGTTACAACTTTAGAATATGGTTTGGTAAGCTTAACACTTCTAGGCCTTCCTAAGATCTAGCACAACTACTAGGATTTGGTAAATGGGAGGGAGAAGCTACCAAATTGGGAACGTCTTTGGTTTGATTTGGTACAAGAGGAGATAAGGTATAACACCAGAGATGGGACCTCATCCAAGTGTGAGGATGAGGAGAACTGTGCCTTGGATGGAAAGGAAAATAAAGGGAAAGGGGATAAATCCCAATCTAAAGCAAAATCTGGTCAAGGGGGAAAGAAGAAAGGCTTGTCCAAAATCAAGTGCTTTCACTGTCATGAACTAGGACACTATACCAAGAAGTGTCCACATAAGAAGGAAGCCAAGAATCTCTTAGGAGGAGTGGCAGGTGAAGCTTTGGCTTCATAGTACAAGCTTGATTTCACCCTTATCGTATGGATGGTGAGCACGATGATGGGTAGTGTGTGGTACTTGGACAGTGGTGCCTCATTCCATATGTCTGGAAACAAAGAATTTTTCAGTGACTTGGAGGAGAAAGATCTCGAGATGCACATCGAGATGGGAGATGATGGGAGGTATAGCATGACCGATATTGGTACAATTATTTTTTAGAGGGATTCTGGCTCCCCTCTCAAACTCAAGGATGTCATGTACGTTCTGGGTCTAAAGAAGAATCCCATTTCATTTGCTATGTTGGGAGACCGTGGCTACGATGTGATATTCAACAAAGGGAAGGATTTCCAGAGACACTTCACCACAGGAAAAGTGAAGTAGATTGGGGTTCGAGTGAAGAACCTCTACAAATTAGATGTGGAAGATTGTGCAGCATTGAGCACAAAAGCAGAGAAGGTGCACAATCGAGATATCAGTGAATTATGGAATAGAAGACTTGACCATTTGCATCATGGCGCTTTGAAGATGATGCAACAAATTTCTACATGACTCCCCAAAGGAGCACTAGAGCAGCAAGATACATGCAAACGGTGTACCTTGGGGAAGTACACAAAATCCACCTTCAATGATTGAGACAACAAGGTGCATGCCATCCTTGAAAGGATCTACTCTAATGTATGTGGACCTTTCACAACAACCTCCACTACCAAGCACATGTATTATGTTATATTTGTAGACGATTTCTCACGAAAGTGTTGGATATTATTCATGAAGAATAAATATCATGTAACAACCTCAAATTAAATATACAACTAATTAGATCAATTATGTGATTTATAATCAACACACAACTATTCAATTAGTTAACATGGAATTTTTAAAAACATGAGCAAAGATGACTTACCTGTAGCAATGATATTCCTTACTTGTGATTTTGGATTGAATGCTATTTGGATCCCACTAACCGCAAAAAAGTTTTGGGGACGACTCTCCACCCAACCATAGGCTCAGCTGAACATAATCTTTCTATAGATGGCTACCCCTTGAGGCCTCAATCAATGTACTACTGTCAAGGAATCCTTTGTCTCACAACACTTTTCTCCCAAGAGAATGGATGAAGGAATGGTGGTCTCATCTTCCTCATCGTCCATTAAATAGTGTTGGCATTATGATTTCTGGTTTGGCTCTATGGTTCATGTGTTGTACTTGATGGCAACTCATACAGGTGGAAAAACTCTGATCAGGCTCTCAAAATGATAAAAATTAAGAGGTCCGCATGTGCTCAGTGAAAAGCGTGCGTACCCACAGGTACGCCGTGCAGGAAATGCGGTCATACCTGCAGGTTACCCGTTCAGAAGGTGCGGTCCCCCAGTTCACTCACTTCAAGGCAGAGAAGCGCGCTCATATGGGGTTTCTTATGTATGGCCCATGGTATTTAGCCCGTCGTTCATGATCTGATGGTTTTGGCCCGTGGTATAGGATCTAATTTAGCCCCGGTTTGGATCCCTTGTTTTGGTTATTTGATGGTTTTGTCCCATGGTGTGAATGAGGGCTTGACTATAAATAGGGAAGGAGATCACTTGGCCAATGTATCTTTTGGCAAATTGAATATCTTAAGATCTGAAATATTGGGTTATCGGTTTAAAAGCTTGATCTATATAAAAGTGAAGTTGAAAGTGAATCTATGAAGTTTGATCTCTTTGGCGCATGATCAGATCTGGGCATCTGACTATCTGTGGCACACTGGTGGACTGCCAATTTGGCCCTAATCAGAGGTTCGCAGGTGATTAACGGTGCAAGTGCGGGGGTACGCACAACAGAAGAAGGCGCAGTGCGTGGGTACGCACAGCAGAAGAAGGCGCAGTGCATGGGTACGCAGCGTGACAGAAGTTCAGGTGCGGTGGTTCGCAGTGAAGAGAAAGCAGAAGCGCGGAGGTACGCTATGCGATAGAAGCCGCAAGTGCCGGGACACAGTAAAAGTACGCGACACGATAGAAGCAGAGGCTGCGGGGGCACAGTAGAAGTATGCGGCGCGATTGAAGGCACAGGTGCATGGGTACACGGTGCATAGGAATGCTCTCTGCGGGGATACGCAGAGGCACAGAAGGTGAAGTGCGAAGCCCCGCAGCCCAGATAAAGAAAAACTGCGGATATGTTTTAAAAACATTTGTTGATTATCTTTTATCTATTGTTGCAGAGTTCTGGGTTTATATTTCTAGTACTATCTTTCTGTTTACAGCATTCTGAGAAGTTGGGTGACTCTTGATTGATTGTATAAGAAGTTTGGGTGATTTGTATGTAATTGATGATTATTTGATCTTCTTGGATCCAGTTTGAAAATTTATGAAAAGTGGTCCTTGAAAGAAAAGAAGTAGGGGGTTGTAGCTCCCTTCCAGGAGAGATTGGAAAACAAGAGAGAGTTGTAGCTCTCTGTAGGTTGCAGCCTGCGTACTGGTAAAGGACTGCACCAGTACAAAATCATTGTAAAAGGAGTTTCTAATTTGAAAGAAGATAGAGACATATTGCAGCAGGTGGTTTTCACCCACATTGGGTTTCCACCTTATATCTGGTGTTCTTTGGTGTGACTATCTGTTTTTCTTGTTCATGCTCATTACTTTATGGTACTGACATACAAAAATAATTCAAAGTATAAATAAGGAAGATTTATTAAAAGAACTTGATAATACTGATTCACCCCCCCCTCTCAATATTATTTCCAACAATTGGTATCAGAGCAGGTCCTTCAGAGAAGCTTGATCGCTTGAAGGAAGATCACTCATAATGAGCAACTACGAGAGGGAAGCATCAATCAGGCCACCAATTTTTGATGGGTAAAACTTCAATTATTGGAAGGTAAGAGTTACTGCCTATCTTCAATCTCTTGGTACAGAAGTTTGGGATATCATAGATACAGGCTACACTTTTCCTTCAGCTACTCCTACAAATCCGGCTGAAAAGAAGAAATATGAAACAAATGCTAAAGCAGTCAATACTCTGCTGGGATGCTTATCTCAAATAGAATTCGTGAAGGTTATGCAATATAAATCCGCAAAAGAAATATGGGACAAGATTGTCTTGAGCTACGAAGGAGATGAACGAGGTAATGACTATAAACTTTTAATGGCATTTGAAGATGATGATTACATGGATGCTATAGATGTGGATAGCTTTTATGAAGAAATTTCTAGACTCAAGACATGTATAGAAGAAAAGAATATGATCATTGATACCCTACAATCTCAAATTGATGAAAAAGAAAAATATCTTGAAAACTTAGAAGGTGAAATTGTTGGTCTTAGAAAAGAGATTGAGAAAACAAAGGCTATTAATCTTAAGTTTGTCAAAGGATCTGAAACTCTGGATGAGATCATCAATGTACAGCGTTCTCCTCTAAACAAGACAGGTCTGGGCTATAATGGAGAAACTTATCAACCATCCACCTCAAAGAGTTATCTTGATGCAGCAAGAAGGAATGAGCAAAAGCACAATGGAGATCACCAGGTAAAACAGGGACGAATTACATCAAGAACAAACAAGGACTATCAGGTAAACCAGGGGCAATCCGTCTTAAGGATGAACAAAAGCTACAACCAGCCACAGGTAAATTCCTCTCAATTTGCTTCAAGAATGGATGACAATAGAAATTACAATCATTTGGCCGGAAGATTTGATAACCACAGAAGTTTCTTCAATGGACAATGCTTCTCTTGCCATAACTTTGGTCACAAAGCAGCTCAATGTGTTGCATATAAAACAATCATGACTAGAGAAGCTCAAAAACAAAGAAGTATGACCGGGATTACAAAAAGGACCTATAACAACTTTTCGGCTCTTGAAAATGAAGTTGAATGTTCTATTTGCAATAACTTTGGTCATGAAGATTCTGAATGCAGGAGCAGGTTTCAGCAGACAAAGGAACAAGCCTCAAGCACCAAAACATGGAGAATAAAGGAACCACAAACAGAAAGATGTGGGATAGCATTTTATGCAGAGGGACAGGAAAATCTATGGTACATTGACAGTGGATGTTCGAAGCATATGACAGGTGATAAAGAAAAACTTGAATCATATTCTGCTTTAGAAAAGGGAAAGAAAGTTTCTTTTGGAAATGATACTCCTGCAGCTATAAAAGGAAAAGGCACTGCTCAGTTAAAAAGAAAGGTCAAAGCTGGAAATGTTTTGTATGTTGATGGATTGAAGCATAATCTTCTAAGTGTCAGCCAGATGTGTGATCAAGGAACCGAGGTGATATTTAGATCAAATGGATGTCTTGTTCGTGATCTTGATACATGTGAAACAGTGATCAAAGGTAAAAGAACTCCAAATAATCTATACATATTTGAAGAAGGACAACAACAATGCTATCTGAGCAAGGATGATGAGCACTGGTTATGGCACCGAAGGTTGGGGCATCTAAGCTTTTCACAAATAAGGAAAGCATGCAAATATCAGGCAGTTCGTGGTCTTCCAGATATCAAAATTCCAGACAACACCATATGCAAATCATGTCAGTTTGGAAAGCAAACCAGAACTAACTTTCCGGAGAAGGAAGGATCAGCTAGCATGCCTCTTGAGCTAGTACATACAGATGTATGTGGTCCATTCAGGAAAAGGACACCTCGAGGAGAAGATTACTTGATATTATTCATTGACGATTTCTCCAGGTTTATCTAGTTAGGACTTATGAAGCACAAAGATGAAGCATTCGAAAAATTCAAATCCTTTAAAGCCTTGGTTGAAAATGAATCAGGATACAAAATTAAGTGCCTCAGGTCCGACAGAGGTGGGGAGTTTACCTCAAATGAATTTTTCGATTTCTGTGAAGAACATGGGATAAGAAGAGAACTCTCTACAGCTAGAACTCCTCAGCAAAATGGAGTGGTGGAAAGAATGAACATAACAGTCCAACAAATGGCTTGTGCTATGCTTGATGAGTCTGGAACTCCTGCAACTTTCTGGGGTGAAGCTGCATATGTTGCGGTTGTTATTCTCAACAAAACAAATGTCTGGGTGAACAGTACTCAAACCCCTCATGAGCTCTGGTATGGTGAGACTCCTTCGGTAAAGCACTTCAAAATCTTTGGGAGCAAATGCTATATTAAGAATACTGATGAGCAACTTGGCAAACTTGAACCTAGAGCAGATGAAGGCATTCTTCTTGGTTATTCTCCACGCAGGAAAGCATACAAGTGCTACAATAAAAGACTTGGAAGAATTGTTGACAGCATTGATGTAGTGGTTGATGAGAAGGGATACATTCCTAGGAAAGTAAATCATGAAAATATCGAAGAAGATGAAGACTACCCTCAAAGACAGAATGATGAAGAAGAAGAACCTCAAGAAGAACCAGAGGAGCAGATAAGGATAGAAGAGAAGACTCCATCCAGGTATGTTCAGAAGAATCATCCAGAATCTCAGATTTTGGGGCAGAAAGAAGTAGGTGTACAAACAAGAAGAACAATTGCAGAAGCTTCAAGCTATTTGGCATTACTCTCTTCCACTGAACCACAAAATGTGAAAGAGGCATGCAAAGATGAATGTTGGGTCAAAGCAATGGATGAAGAACTTGAGTAGATCGAAAAGAACAACACTTGGGAGTTGGTTCCTAGACCAAAGGATAAGAATGTTATAGGGACAAAATGGGTCTTCAAAAATAAATTGAATGAAAATGGAGAAGTAATTAGAAACAAGGCCAAACTTGTTTGTAAAGGGTATGCGCAGCAAGAAGGAATAGATTTTGAAGAAACTTTTGCTCCTGTTGCAAGACTTGAGGCCATCCGAATGTTCCTTGCTCTCTCAAGCTTTCAAAACTTCAAAGTATTTCAAATGGGCGTGAAATCAGCCTTTCTGAATGGAGACTTGGAAGAAGAAGTACACATTGAGCAGCCAGATGGTTTCATTATTGGAAATGATCCAAATCTTGTATGCAGATTGAAAAAGGCTCTCTATGGTCTCAAACAAGCTCCAAGGGCTTGGTACTATCGTTTGGACAAATATCTTCATCAACAAGGCTTTTCAAAAGGATCAGCAGATAGCAATCTTTATATAAAAGTTGAAAACGACAAATTGCTAATACTTGTTGTGTATGTAGATGACATTATCTTTGGCAGCAATGAAGAAGCTATGAGTCAAAGCTTTGCCTTGGTAATGCAGAAAGAATTCAAAATGTCCTTGCTGGGAGAACTGACATATTTTCTTGGTTTGCAAATCCAACAAAAAGAAGGAGGGATCTTTTTGTCTCAAACCAAGTATCTCAAGCAGATTTTGAAGAAATATGGCATGGAAGATGCAAAACCAGTATGTACACCCATGGTCACAGGATGTAGCCTCAGTGCAAATGATGAATCAACAGCAGTGCATCAACCAACCTACAGATCTATGATTGGAAGTCTACTTTATTTGACAGGTACCCGACCAGACATCATGCATGCAGTGGGAATAGTTGGAAGATTTCAGGAAAATCCAAAGGAAACTCATCTTCAGGCAGTAAAGAGAATCTTCAAATGTCTTCAAGGAACTCAAAACTATGGCTTATGGTATCCTACAGATACAGATCTCACACTTCATGCTTATACAGATGCAGATTGGGCCGGAAGCATGGATGACAGGAAGAGCACAAGTGGTGGTGCATTCTTTATGGGTTCTAGATTAGGATCTTGGTTCAGCAAGAAACAAAGTTCGATTTCCTTGTCTACAGCTGAAGCGGAATATGTTGCTACTGCATCTTTCTGCACTCAACTCCTTTGGATGATGCAGACCTTGCAGGATTTTCAAATCACTTGTATACCACCCATCTCCATCTTATGTGATAATACAAGTGCAATCAGCATTTCAAATAACCCAGTCATGCATTCAAAGACCAAGCACATACCGATCAAGTATCATTTTCTCCGGGAACAAGTACTTGAACAAAAGGTCAAGTTGGAGTATGTTCCTTCTAAGGAACAAGTTGCTGATATACTCACCAAACCATTGCCCAGGGAGACCTTTGAATACCTCATGCAAATGCTGGGGGTTGTTGATGCATCATCTTGTTGTTGAATCTCATCTGTTGTTGTATGTGAGGATCATATGGGGTATACATTTGATGGCACAGGTTCAGGGGGAGCATATAATGCATTGTTGGCATTATGGTAGAAGTACAAAAGGAGATCATGGATGCTGATCCAAATATCACTGCAATATGTCTCTATCTCTTTCATGTTCATTTATGGTGTTTGGTGATCATTCTTTTGCAGATCTGGTCTATAATCAGGGGGAGCATGTTCTCAGGGGGAGTATAACCCTTTGCCCTTGATGTCAAAGGGGGAGAATGACATGGAGAATCTTGAGGTTGCCATCAAGTCCAAAGGGGGAGATTGTTGGCATTATGATTTCTGGTTTGGCTCTATGGTTCATGTGTTGTACTTGATGGCAACTCATACAGGTGGCAAAACTCTGATCAGGCTCTCAAAATGATAAAAATTAAGAGGTCCGCATGTGCTCAGTGAAAAGCGTGCGTACCCGCAGGTACGCCGTGCAGGAAATGCGGTCATACCCGCAGGTTACCCGTTCAGAAGGTGCGGTCCCCCAGTTCACTCACTTCAAGGCAGAGAAGCGCGCTCATATGGGGTTTCTTATGTATGGCCCGTGGTATTTAGCCCGTCGTTCATGATCCTATGGTTTTGGCCCGTGGTATAGGATCTAATTTAGCCCCGGTTTGGATCCCTTGTTTTGGTTATTTGATGGTTTTGTCCCATGGTGTGAATGAGGGCTTGACTATAAATAGGGAAGGAGATCACTTGGCCAATGTATCTTTTGCAAATTGAATATCTTAAGATCTGAAATATTGGGTTATCGGTTTAAAAGCTTGATCTATATAAAAGTGAAGTTGAAAGTGAATCTATGAAGTGTGATCTCTCTGGCGCATGATCAGATCTGGACATATGACTATCTATGGCACACTGGTGGACTGCCAATTTGGCCCTAATCAGAGGTTCGCAGGTGATTAACGGTGCAAGTGCGGGGGTACGCATAGTAGAAGAAGGCGCAGTGCGTGGGTACGCACAGCAGAAGAAGGCGCAGTGCGTGGGTACGCAGCGCGACAGAAGTTCAGGTGCGGTGGTTCGCGGTGAAGAGAAAGCAGAAGCGCGGAGGTACGTTGTGCGACAGAAGCCGCAGGTGTCGGGACACAGTAAAAGTACGCGGTGCGATAGAAGTAGAGGCTGCGGGGGCACAGTAGAAGTACGCGGCGCGATTGAAGGCACAGGTGCGTGGGTACGCGGTGCAGAGGAATGCTCTCTGCGGGGATACGCAGAGGCACAGAAGGTGAAGTGCGAAGCCCCGCAGCCCAGATAAAGAAAAACTGCGGATCTGTCTTAAAAACATTTGTTGATTATCTTTTATCTATTGCTGCAGAGTTCTGGGTTTATATTTCTAATACTATCTTTCTGTTTACAACATTCTGAGAAGTTGGGTGACTCTTGATTGATTGTATAAGAAGTTTGGGTGATTTGTATGTAATTGATGATTATTTGATCTTCTTGGATCCAGTTTGAAAATTTATGAAAAGTGGTCCTTGAAAGAAAAGAAGTAGGGGGTTGTAGCTCCCTTCCAGGAGAGACTGGAAAACAAGAGAGAGTTGTAGCTCTCTGCAGGTTGCAGCCTGCGTACTGGTAAAGGACTGCACCAGTACAAAATCATTGTAAAAGGAGTTTCTAATTTGAAAGAAGATAGAGACATATTGCAGCAGGTGGTTTTCACCCACATTGGGTTTCCACCTTATATCTGGTGTTATTTGGTGTGACTATCTGTTTTTCTTGTTCATGCTCATTACTTTATGGTACTAACATACAAAAATAATTCAAAGTATAAATAAGGAAGATTTATTAAAAGAACTTGATAATACTGATTCACCCCCCCTCCCTCTCAGTATTATTTCCAACAAATAGACCAAACAATGGAAATGGGTCCGCATCCACACATTCCATGTGTCAACATGCAACTTTTATTTCTTTATTTTAAGTTTTACTTAATTTAATATTTCTCTTAATTAACTCTTTCTTACTTTATTCCTTTTTACTTTGTGTCAACTTTACTTATTTTTACTATTTTTGTAGTTTACCTTTATATATATTTATTTACAATTCTATTTTATTATTTACTATTTTATTTATTATTATTATTATTATATTTTAAAATTATATTATATTATATTATTTTTTTATTTTTTATTTTTAGGGGACATTACATACCCCCCTCTTTAAGGAACTTCGTCGTGAATTTATGTTGAATCATTTAACATTTTATTTATTTAGTTATTTATTACTTCACGTTTTCTCTACACCCTTTGTTGAACTAGTATAACCAGCAAGCATCGAAAGTTTCCACAACACCCGAGAAATCTCAAGGAATCTTTGTCCTTTTTCCCACTTTCAGAACCATGCATAAGCCTCATCAATCTATACCATAGCCTATGACTAGCCCCAAGGCTCGTGCCAAGGCTTAGACCTCATCTGCCCCAAGGCAGGCATCCAATCCCAATACTCAATGACTCAGGGCATCTCGCAAGGCTGGACCACTCCCTCCACACTCACTAAGGTGCACAACCCCAAGCATCGAATTCCTTACACCTCCACCAAAATTTAGCTTCCCAATCCAATATCAGGCACTTGGCATCCTCATGATGGTCCTATAGCTGCTCAAGAGCTATCCATCAAGAGATATACAAGACAAATGAACCATTGGCATATGTAGTGTTGATTGAGTATGTTCCCAACCCATATGGTGTTACTTATTATCCCTCGTAGGTATGGGCTCCCACAATATCACCAAATAACTCGACCCTCTTGGCCCATTTGTGGAGTTCCTGTCACTCACCACAACTCAACATGCATCCAATGCATTAGTTATAATCATAACATCATAAGAAAATAATACATATGCAAACTCTTGCATGCCATCATGATAACATAACATCATTGTTAATCAAAACATTCTAAATAGTGAAGAGTTGCTTGCTCATGCATGTCATAAAATCTGCATGCAACTACCACATGATTCACCTTATTAAATACCATCATAAGTTATAAGATCAACATATTTTCATCAAATATGTTGAGAATGCAACAAGATGATGGAGCTTAGTGGAAAGAAGTCACCTTCACTAAGTGGGCCCGCAGGCTAATTTTGGCGCAAAGTCTATTTTTACACTATGTCTATTTTTAGACATATGGATCATGGTCTATGAGTTGCAGGATGCTGTTTATGGATGATTGGTCATGTTGGGAAAAATAGATGGACTTCTATTTTTGGTTCACAACGGTGTGATCAGAGTCTATTTTTAGACTGCCAAGCTAAAAATAGAAACAATCAAATATTATTAGCCCTTAGTAATATTTGGACTCTAAACATTATCTTATTCTCTTGGAGCACTTCAGTTCGAGCTACGTATGTGGAACATGCAGCTGACAAAAGGAAATACGCTTTTCTTGTGAGTCAGTTGAGCTATTGCATGCATGAATTCAGTTAGAACTCATGTGGGTGAGTTTGGTGGAGTTGATTGTGGAGTTGATGGAGTTGTGTTTAGTTGAACTAGTTGTATTCAGTCTAACTGAAGAATACACTAGTGATGAGTTGTGTGAATTAATTGTTAATTAATTCACTAATTATTAACTCATAAAGAAACTAAAGAATACATCAGTTAACTTAGTGCATGGACAGTTCAGCAGAGACAGGGGTTAGAGGTAAGTGAAAGGGTGAGTTGTGACTATCAGTTGTGCATGAGATTTGCACAATCAATGGATTGAGTATGCCCATGAGGATTGCACAGTATATGCCCAGTGAAATAGCCTGTTCTCACGTGATTTTCACTTGGTATTGTGCAATAGAGGTAGGCAAAGCAGCGGAGGAGATTTGAACCTGTGACTTGTTTGGATCTGAGCTAGTTTTGTGTGTAACAGGTGGAGCTAGTACTGATTACTTGCGAGGAGTATTGTACTATGTATTGTTACATGTTCTCAATCAATATAATATACAGATAGTTGGGGGTTTTCAGCTGTAAGCTTTCCCCAGGTACATACTGTGTTGATATGTGTGATTGATGCTTCTATGTGCGCATGTTATTGTTTCTTGATTCCGCAAAATTGATGATTAATGTAGAGGAGGTCATGTATTATGCATTTATTCCGCAATAGTGTATAATCAAGATAATATCTGTGAATAAGTGTCATATTATTCAAAATTTCTACATGGTATCAGAGCAAATTTGATCATCAGATCTATTATTCAGAAAGTGTTTACATTTTATTTCTTCAGGCAGAGTTTGTAATCGGGCCAGGTAGCCTCTAGATTCATCCTTCCTTTGGAAGGTGAGATATCCGGTGAATTCTCATACAGTCAATCTCTGTACGAGAAATACTTTGTTCTCACGAATTTTAGATCAGAAGCGGTTCAGTTTTGATCTGGTGGAATTCGAATTTGCAGCAGTGTTTTCTTGTTGTCAAAGTTGAAATGTCTTTCAACAGATTGCGATTGGAGTATGCTCTTGAAGGCAGCTCAAACTATATTGCATGGAAAGATAGGATGGAGGCGTTGTTAGATGATAATGGGCTGAAGGAGTTCATAGATGTTGAGGTCCCAAAGCCTACTGATGTTGCGCAAGTTGATGCTTGGAAAAAGAAGACAGCAAAGTGTCGAAGGATTCTGTTGGAGGGCGTGAAGGATCACATTGTGTCCAGCCTGCATGGAAAGACTTCTCCATACTTGATGTGGAAAGCATTGATAGAATTATTCCAAAGCAAGAGTGACCAGAGGAAGCTGGCACTCAAGGATAAACTCAAAAACATTAAGTGTGAGAAGGGCGACAGTATACCGAAGTATCTCACGAAGTTCACCCAATGTCGGGATGAGCTAGGAAGTGTGGGGGTGACTGTCAATGATGAGGACTTGGTGAGCTTGGCTCTCCTTGGTCTTCCGAAGAGTTGGCATTCCTATCAAGACTCTGTCAATGGTCGGGAGAAACTACCAGGATTGGAGAGACTTTGGTCGGATCTTGTGCAAGAGGAGATCACGCGGAATACCAAGGACGAATCTTCATCAAAGGCAACTGATGAAGAAAATTGCGCTTTGGCTGCCAAAGCGAAGCAGGGGAAGAACAAGAAATCTTCTGATTCTGGTGCGAAAGGCAAGAAGAAGGACATGTCCAAGGTGAAGTGCTTTCACTGTCACCAGCACAGACATTATGCCACAAATTATCCGTAGAAGAAGAGAAATAAGCAAGCTGCTGGATTTGCAGTGGGAGAGGCCTTAGCCTCGCAGTTTGAGCTTGATTTTTAATTGATCACATGCTTGGTATCAAGTGTGATGGGATCGGTGTGGTTCTTGGATAGTGGTGCGCCTTTTCACATTATAGGAGATCGAGATTTGTTTTCTGATCTGGAGGAGAAAGATCTTGGAGTGCACATCGAGATGGGTGATGATGGTAGATACAGTGCGACTGGTATCGGTACCATTTCCTTTGAGAGGGAGTCTGGTAAACCCCTCATATTGAAGGAAGTGATGCATGTTCCAGGATTGAAGAAGAATCTTATCTCTGTGACGATGTTAGAAGACAAGGGATATGATGTTGTTTTCAGCGAGGGAAAGGCTTTCCTGCGCAGTAAGACAACTAGAGAAACCCGGAAGATAGGGGTTCGAGTCAGGAACCTTTATCAGTTGCATGTAGATGGCTGCGCAGTAATGGCATGCAAGGCAGAAGGATTGGTGAGCCGGGATGATGGCGAGTTGTGGCACAGGAGATTGGGTCACCTTCACCATAGAGCCTTGAAGATACTGCAGCAGATCACTACTGGGCTTCCTAAAGGCACTCTTGCACAGTCAGATCAGTGCAAAGGGTGTACTTTGGGAAAGTTTGTGAAAGCCACCTTTCACAAGAAGGATAGTCACACCACGACGATCCTTGAGAGAATTCACACAGACATGTGTGGACCTTTCTCAGTAGCTTCGACAGCAAAACACAGGTATTATGTGATCTTTGTTGATCATTTCTCTCGTAAGTGCTGGATCTTCTTCATGCAGAAGAAGAGCGAGACATACTCAAAGTTCTGTGAGTTCAAAGCATTGGTCGAGAAGGAGTTGGGGAAGAAGGTGAAGGCTCTTAGGAGCGATAATGGTGGTCAATACATCTCTGGCGAGTTAAAGGATTTCTGCAGTGCAGAAGGGATTTGAAGAGAGCTCATAGTTCCCTATAACCCACAGCAGAACGGGGTTGTTGAGCGGAAGAACAAAACGATCGTGGGTGTTGCACGGGCAATGTTGCATGATCAGGGCCTACCCCTTCACTTGCGGGCGGAAGCATGCAATACTACAGTATATGTGCAAAATCGTTGTCCTCACAGGATACTTGGCATGAGTACACCCGAGGAGGCTTATTCTGGTAAGAGGCCTGATCTTTCTCATTTGAGGATTTTTGGTTCTAATGTTTACATGCATGTGACGAAGGATGCCAGGAAGAAGCTGGAACCAGCCGCAGAGGTTGGGATATTTGTGGGGTACACTGATACGCCCCACAACTATCGTGTGTATTTGCCAGATAGTGGCAAGATTGTTGTGCGACGGAACATAAAATTTCAGGATGAGAAAGCCATGAAGTGTTCGCTTGAGAGGGAGCCACACTTGCATGCAGATGAGGAGCTATTAGTTCCTAAGGATGAGCTTCAGGACGTGGATTAGCCACAGGACGAAGTTCATGGAGTGGAAGAGACCACTCATGCAGCGCCAACCATCAGAGGGCGAAAGTGCTTGATAGAAGCTGAGCGACTGGCTCAAGATGCAGAGAAAGTTGTAGGACCACCTACAGCCCAACGTAGGCAGAGACAGTCACCTGATCGGTACACTGGATACATGGATTTTATGATCAAATTTGTTGTGACTGAGCCATCCTCTTTCGAGGAAGCTGTGGAGGATCCCGCATGGGTAGATGCCATGGTGGAAGAGTATGATTCGATTGTCAGAAACAGTGCATGGGAGATTTTCCCAAGACCGGAAGGGAAATCAGTGGTGGGTTCGAGATGGATCTACAAAGTTAAGCAGGCAGCTGACAAGAGTGTGGAGAAGTACAAGGCAAGATTTGTTGTCCAAGGCTTTTCACAGATAGAGGGGATCGATTATGAGGAGACCTTTGCACCTGTCGCAAGGTATTCTTCCATACAGATGATTCTTGATCTCTCAGCATAGATGGGTGGCACATTCATCAGATGGATGTGAAGACTGCGTTCCTCAACGGAGTCATTGAGGAGGAGGTGTACATAGAACAGCCCGAAGGTTTTGAGATCTTCAGCAGCGAGTCGCATGTGTGCAGGCTCAAGAGAGCGCTATATGGGTTGAAACAAGCACCACATGCTTGGTACACACGGATAGACAATTATTTCACCAGACTTGGATTCTCCAAGAGTGAGGTGGATCCTAACTTATACCAGATTGTGGTGGAGGGTAAGTTGCTTATCAATGTACTTTATGTAGATGATTTGATTCTAACAGGTGATGAGCTGTTGATACTTTCATGCAAGGATGATCTTGCTAAGGAGTTTGAGATGAAGGACTTGGGATTCCTTCATTATTTCCTGGGATTGGAAATCTGGCAGCGCAGTGATGGACTATTTGTTTCTCAGGGTAAGTATGCTCGGGAGATACTGGAGAAGTTAAACATGCATGGCTGCAAGCCTGTTGATACTCCTCTTCCTGGAGGTTGGAGGAAGGAGGATGCCACTTCAGCAGAAGAAGTGGATGCCACTGTTTATCGACAGTTGGTGGGGTCACTTATGTATCTGGTCAATACACAACCCAATATATGCTATGCTATTAACCAGCTTTCACAAGCTATGGTTAAGCCAACCAAGCTCTTCTGGAAGGCAGGAAAGCATGTATTTTGTTATCTCATAGGCATATCGGGATATGGATTGTGGTACAGACAGGAGGATGAGGTGAAGCTATGTGGCTTCACGGATGCAGATTGGGAAGGGAGCCCAACGGACAGAAAGAGCACATTTGGAGGGGTCTTCAGTATCGCGTCGACAAAAGTTTCTTGGTACAACAGGAAGCAGAGATCTGTGGCACTTAGTTCAGCAGAGGCCGAGTATATGGTAGCAAGTTTGGCTGCATGCGAGGCTATATGGATGAGGAAGATCCTGGTCGGGTTGTTCGGTTCTCACTTGGAGCCTACTGTGATTTATTGTGATAACCAGAGTTGCATTAAACTCTCGACTAATCCAATATTTCATGATATATCTAATCACATTGACATCATGTACCATCATATCATAGATTGTGTGTAGCGGAGAATCATGTTACTTTCATACATTCCAATGGAGGATCAGGACGCTGATATCTTGATGAAGGCGCTCACCAGGAGCAAATTCGAATACCACCGAGGCAAGATAGGGGTTGCTGATAATCCATATCTTGTTGAGATGGAGTGTTGAGAATGCAACAAGATGATGGAGCTTAGTGGAAAGAAGTCGCCTTCACTAAGTGGGCCCGTAGGCTAATTTTGGTGCAAAGTCTATTTTTAGACATATGGATCATGGTCTATGAGTTGCAGGATGTTGTTTATGGATGATTGGTCATGTTGGGAAAAATAGATGGACTTCTATTTTTGGTTCACAGTGGTGTGATCAGAGTCTGTTTTTAGACTGCCATGCTAAAAATAGAAACAGTAAAATATTATTAGCCCTTAGTAATATTTGGACTCTAAACATTATCTTATTCTCTTGGAGCACTTCAGTTCGAGCTACGGATGTGGCACATGCAGCTGACATAAGGAAATACGCTTTTCTTGTGAGTCAGTTGAGCTATTGCATACATGACTTCAGTTAGAACTCATGTGGGTGAGTTTGGTGGAGTTGATTGTAGAGTTGATGGAGTTGTGTTTAGTTGAACTAGTTGTATTCAGTCTAACTGAAGAATACACTAGTGATGAGTTGTGTGAATTAATTGTTAATTAATTCACTAATTATTAACTCATAAAGAAACTAAAGAATACATCAGTTAACTCAGTGCATGGACAGTTCAGTAGAGACAGGTGTTAGAGGTAAGTGAAAGGGTGAGTTGTGACTATCAGTTGTGCATGAGATTTGCACAATCAATGGATTGAGTATGCCCATGAGGATTGCGCAGTATATGCCCAGTGAAATAGCCTGTGCTCACGTGATTTTCACTTGGTATTGTGCAATAGAGGCAGGCAAAGTAGCGGAGGAGATTTGAACCTGTGACTTGTTCGGATCTGAGCTAGTTTTGTGTGTAACAGGTGGAGGTAGTGGTGATTACTAGCGAGGAGTATTGTATTATGTATTGTTACATGTTCTCAATCAATATAATATACAGATATTTGGGGGTTTTCAGCTGTAAGCTTTCCCCGGGTACATACTGTCTTGATATGTATGATTGATGCTTCTATGTGCGCATGTTATTGTTTCTTGATTTCGCAAAATTGATGATTAACGTAGAGGAGGTTATGTATTATGCATGTATTCCGCAATAGTGTATAATCAGGATAATCTCTGTGAATAAGTGTCATATTATTCAAAATTTCTACAAAATATATATCATGGCATCACATAATAAACTAACCACATGTCAATATAACCTCATATTATAACATCATAATCCCTAAGCCACATTATGCATATCATATCCATCATGAACATATGACATCATTATCATAAGAAACCACATGTTCATCATTATGCTCATACCATCATATCATGAAACATGATCAATATGAGAATCATCTTAATAATCATCAAATATAGAACAATAATACACTATAAGAATTTTTATCATGATTCATGAGAAAAAACAATTTCTTTGAATCCCAACTATGACCTAATATTATTCAACATCCATCTACTAGGATCTAGGTTGTCTCATCAATACTATTAGTGTTATGTTCTCAACAAGATGCCAATTTCTTTCAATAATCATTTCCCCTTCTTTCAATAAGCAAGTTCAAAATTTATCGGACAGGCATAGCCATACTATTAGTGTGCTATAGTTTGATATAGTCTCTTTACATGCAAGTTTCACCATATAGTTCCATAATATCTAGTTAATCTATTACTAGTCTTACCATCATTCCTTAAATCATTGTTTCATTTCCAATATATTGACTTGTTTAATCCAAATACATAACTCATTAATGGCATAACAACTTCTTACCCTTCCCATTAATTGGTTGTTTTTCATTAGTTCTTAAGCCTCAACTTATATCCTTTATCAATGGTAGAAAATTATTATTTTTAATATCTATGTTTCACTTTTAGCTTGTCAACACTACTATTGATTTAAAATGTGAAGCATTGAACCACTATTGCCTTTATCATCGACCAAAACATTTTATTTGCTTGGTGTGCTTAATAACATCTACTATTTTCCATGGCATAAACTTGATCAATTTATTCTACAAAAGCCTCAATATATCATTGATCTAGTCATGAAAAAATGAGTGAAATTTAGTCAAGTACACCCTCTATTAGTTGATTTTCACTTCTTTTGTCAATTTGTGTGTAGTCCTTATCAAGGTCTCATTATAGAATTTCCAACAATATCTTCTCCAACACTTTGTGCTCGACGTTTTCTCATTAGTCTACATAGTTTATATCCTTTTCCAACAGTTAAACCATCATTATCCTTGAAATATTTTCCCAATTTAACACTTGCCTTTTCTCACCAATTACAAGTATTCACAATTTCCAATCCTGACACTTTTAAATCATGTAGGTCATCACTATGACCTTTACCGATCTTGTTATTCAATCCACTCATCAATATCATTAAGAGAACTTTCCACTTAATATAGGCCTCATAAATTAGCCTTAGACATTAATACATTGTCACATTTGCCTTCCCACTTTAATATTATACACTTTAAAGAACTGTATGAACTTAATTAGCTACTCCAATCCTAAAATTTCATATTGTTATTATTAACATAAGAACCCTACTTGACTATCAATAATCTTAGACTTACCATGAAATACTATGTTTATGCTAAGGCTTTTTACTTTTTTTTTTCTTATCTATTTGCAAAGTATTCCCAAATATCTTTTTTGTCCTCTTTATTCCACCGTACATAAATTCATGGTTTTATTTCCACAGTAATCTAATGTTACAATAATTCCTACAACTCCTTTAATGAAATTCATAATGATCATGCTCATTAAACTTTATTAATCATTATCAATTACTATTGCAAAATCTTCCATCATATTCTAGGACAATTTATTACTTGTTGATTTCTTACACTTGTTTGTGAAACTTCCACCCATTCACCTTAAGTCTCTATCTAGTATTATTTTCTATTTATCTCATTATTCCAAGTTGTTCATCGTCACCACGACTACCGTTCATTATCATTAATAATAAATTTGTAAGTTCCTCGTTTGTCATTCCTCAGATAAATTCATCAAACATATACCACTAACATTAGGGATCAATCTTATAACCTTTTTTTTTAATTCTTAATACTCTTGTCTCTTTATACTTATTTTTCCAAAATTCTAGTTGTTAGCCTATTATTTCAATTTTGTACCATTTTCCTTCCCCTCTTTAAGAGGAGATATCCTCGAAACAAAGTCATAACATATTGACTTCTATTATATAGGCACTTTAAATATATTCTACATCAAACTCTCAATTCTTTATGGATTTTATATCGTAATTTTATTTTTCCTTTTGATAAGAAAACATTATAATTGATAAACAATAGTACCTCTCATTTATATCACTAAATTCTCACTTCCAAATTACATCATTCCAAGTAGATTGTCATAGTAATCATTGCCCCATAGTCTCATCATAAATAACAACCTTCATTACCCATTTCAATATAATATCTTATAAATTATATAATTATAATAATATAAAAACAATCAATATTAAAAATTTGCATAAATTTTCAATTTCTATTAAATAATCATTTTTTTCAAATTTTTGTAATAAAATAATATTTACTAAAAAAATTAACTTATAAGTATTTCTCGCTCTAATTTAAAATAAATCCTTCCAAATAAAAGTTAAGTAACAATTCAACCACAAGTTAATTGAGAGTTCCATTTATAAAATAAATCACTTAAATATTATGTAACATCACTAAGTGTGTCTCTCTCATTGAAAAAATGTTTATAATAACATAATTCTAAAAAAAATATAATATAAATAATAATAAACTATATGAACATCTTTATACCACAGATCCAGTGATTCTCCGATCACTGATTCAAAAAACACAAACCACAGATCTCTTAAATCCAAAATAAACTATATATTTATAAAAAAAATGAATTATTAAATAACAATGAACGTAATTGGAATTAATAATGTAATGAATATATGAAAAAATGTTCTAACTAATGAACCAAATATTAAGGACAAGCTACTCGTTATATTCCATGATCATATAGATAAAAATAATTTCAACTTTAAAAAAATCATCTTCAATGAATGGAAGGTAGACATCGAATTATGTAGCATGTGATATTGATTTTCCAGTTGAATTCAACCATGTAATTACTCACAATGGAAACCATACGATTCTAATGGTCTTACTAAATGGTCATTTCAATAAACAGGGATAATGAAACAGTACTGGTGAATTACCCCTACTAATAATTCACCAGTGAATTACTAGTAGGGATAATATGTAAAATTGATTAATAAGGTTATAGCTAAAAAAAATTATTATAAAAGTGATCACTTCAACTCCAAATTATTATTATTATTATTACTTTTGCACTTATACAGATGATATAACCAATGAAATATTAAAATCTTAGTGAAGTTAACATGCGAGAGTCTTTGATGGATATAGTTCTCTTTAAATTATTATATATGTATTATCTGTTTGTTCATCTATATGGTCTTTATTATAATCATAATAATACTCACATATGGTTGATAATGTTATGATTCTGTCCACTTAATTGTTGTATAACATAATTAGACATGCCTACGAAGGACTATATACAGGCCTTCCTATTTGAGTGGAAATATGCATGGAATAAAACCCTAGTTTTTAATAATTTTTGCAAAGATTTGAGTATTTGCTGAGATTTTCGGGGAATTAAAGATGGGCCATGCTAACATTAAAAATGTCTGCGACAATGTTCATATGACTATATACCTAGATCGACTCAATCTCAGATTCATAGGTACCGGATGATTCCAACACTTTGAGATATTAATGAATTAATTGGCAGGTTTACCTCATGATATTGATCACAGGTTCTTCAGTCATGTGTTTGATAGGATCTTTATTCGCTTATCGCACAATATTCATATAAAGAAGTTAAGATATCTATAAAAAGAATTTAGCATATGAAAAGGTAGGCAGTAATCATTTTAAATCATTCCAAACTTTAAAAATTTTAGCATGTAGCCATTGTTGGTCTCTCCAACCAAAATCAATGTCTAAGATTTGTCAAGTATGTCGAGGAAACCATAGCACCACTGCCACTGGGTAGTAGTTTTTTTCTTTAATCTTTTGCCAAAGGATTTCATAGTATCTCGCCGGATACAGTGCGTGTTCTCGAGATTCTTATTAGCATTCATTCATTCCATTGGCACTCGACATACACAATAAGCATTCCCGTGTTGGAGGTCATCTGCCCCATCTAAGCTTACCAGTTTCAAGGATTTTGTTTTTATCTAACTTCATATACAGTAGCATATTTATTTTCTAGACTGAATTTTTCCACTATAAAAATGATAAAAAAAAACCTGATTAAGTATTTTTCTCAAATCTTTGTACAGAACGAAGAAAATCACAACATAGAAATCACCATGTGGTGTTTTCTTCTAACAATAGTTGTACACAAATTTGAAAAGAATGAGGTCCTATGTTCGAATCACCATGGTGCTAAATTTATATATATATATATACACTAAATAAAAATTTATCACAAATTATTTATTATTAATATATATGTGGCAACTTTATATATATATATATATATATATATATATATACACACACACATTTTGACAAGTGCTATTAATATGGTTTATATATATAATTTAACTTTTATATATTTAAAAAACATTAGTTCAAACACTAATTAATTTTAAAGAATATAACTCCAAAATAAAAAATATGAATAAGTTATGAAGAAAATAATCCAAAGGTCCTACAAAGTTTGAAACCTCACTTTGATACCATATGTAACAATCTCAAATTAAATATACAACTAATTAGTTCAATTATGCGATTTATAATCAACACACAACTATTCAACTAATTAGCATGGAATTTTTAAAAACACGAGCAAAGATGACTTACCTGTAGCATCCATATTCCTTGTGATTTTGGATTGAATGTTATTTGGATCCTGCTAACTGCAACAAAGTTTTGAGGACGACTCTCCACCCAACCAGAGGTTCAGCTTCACATAATCTTTATACAGCTGGCCACCCCTAGAGCCCTCAATCAATGTACTAGTGTCAGGGAATCCTTTGTCTCACAACACTTTTCTCCCAAGAGAATGGATGAAGGAATGATGATCTCATCTTCCTCATCGTCCATTAAATATACCAAACAATGGAAAGGGGTCCGCGTGCACACATTCCATGTGTCAACATACAACTTTTATTTCTTTATTTTAAGTTTTACTCAATTCAATATTTTTGTTTATTTAACTCTTTCTTATTTTATTCCTTTGTACTTTTTTGTTAACTTTACATATTTTTACTACTTTTATAGTTTACTTATATATTTATTTATTTAGAACATCAGTTTACTATTTACTATTTTATTTATTATTTATTTACTATTCTTTTCTTTATTTTTTACTATTACCATTATTATTTTTTCTTTATTCTTTATTATTTATTTACTTATATTTTAAATTATATTATTTTATTTTTTATTTATTATTATTATTATTATTATTATTATTATTAGGGGACATTACAAACAAGACATTCTCCAGGTTTGTTGAATTTAAATCACTTGTTGAGAAAGAAACTAATAAGAAAGTGAAGGCTCTTAGGAGCGATAATGAAGGTGAGTATGTGTCGAATGAGTTTAAAATTTCTGTGGAAAGGAAGGCATCCGACGGGAGTTGACAACACCCCAAAACTGCAACAGAATGGGGTGTCTGAGAGGAAGAACAAAAGTATTGTGAGAGCAGCAAGGGCAATGTTGCATGACCAAGGCCTACCATTGCACTTGTTGGCTGAAGCATGCAACACAATGGTTTATTTGCAGAACAAGAGTCCTCATCAGATTCTTGGCATGAGTACACCAGAGGTAGATTTTTCAGGGAAGAAACCAGATGTGTCACACTTCAAGATTTTTGGATCATCAGTTTACTATCATGTTTCTAAGGAATCAAGGAAAAATCTAGAGCCAACAATAGAGTTGGGTATATTCGTGGGTTACACAGAAACACCTCACAACTATCGTGTGTATTTTCCATCCCTCATGATGAGGGATGTGAAGTTTGATGAGGAGAATGAAATTAGGTGTTCTCTTTTGATGGAGCTTTAGTTGCTTTCAGATCAAGAGCTTTTAGCTCCAAAGGAAGAACCTCAAGAAGTTGTGGAGCAACCATAAGTAGAGGAGTAGGGAGTGGATACATCTACTCAATCAGAGATATCTAGAGAAGGAAGGAAGTGAACTAGGGAAGCTAACATATTATTGCTTGATGTTAGAAAGAACGTGGGAGAACCCACATCATAGCACAAGAAGAAGAGGTCATCAGATTGTTACACTAGCTACATGGCTCTGATGAGAGAGCTTATAGAAACTAAGCCATCCTCATTCAAGGAAGTTGTAGAGAAACCAGTATGGGTTGATGCTATGGTAGAGGAATATGATTCCATTGTCAAAAAAAATGTTTGGGAAGTGGTCTCAAGACCAGAGGAAAAATTAGTGGTGGGTTCGATATGGATCTACAAGGTAAAGAAAATAGTAGATGGAAGCATAGAGAAACACAAGGCCAAATTTGTGGCCAAGGGGTTCTCTTAGGTGGAGGGAATTGACTATGAGGAGACCTTTTCTCTAGTAGCAAGGTACTCTTCCATCAAATCAATTCTAGCACTTGCAACATAGATGGGATGGGAGATCCACCAGATGGATGTGAAGACAACATTTCTCAATGGATTTATTGGGGAGGAGGTGTATATTGAACAACCTAAAGGTTTTGATACCTTTGAAAGAGAGTCACATGTGTGCAGACTCGAGCAAGCATCGTATGGATTGAAGCAAACAACTCGTGCTTGGTACACCAGGATCGACAACTATCTCATCGTGTTGGGGTTCACCAAAATTGAAGCAGATGAAAACCTTTATCATATTTTTGTTGAAGGTAAATTATTAATTATGTATTATATGTCGGTAATTTAATTTTAATCGGTGATAAAAAGTTGATCAGTTCTTGCAAATAGGATCTTACAAGAGAATTCGAGATGAAGGACATGAGACTCACGCATTATTTCCTCAATTTGGAAGTATGACAAGGAGATGGGGAACTGTTTGTCTCTCAAGGGAAGTATGACAACGAGACACTGAAGAATTTTTGCATGGAGAGTAGCAAACCCATGGACACTCCTCTAGCAGGTAGTTGGAGGAAGGAGGATGACACTTCAGGTGAGGAAGTGGAGGCTGCCATTTACAAGAAGCTTGTGGGTTCACTTATGTATTTGGTGAACACATGACCAGACATGTGTTATTTAGTTAACTAGCTTAGTCAAGCAATGGTTAAGCCAACCAAATTGTATTGGAAGGTAACAAAGCATGTGTTGAGATACCTCAGAGGCACTACTCAATTTGGTATTTGGTACAAACAGATAAAGGGAGTGAAGCTGCGAGGCTTCACATATGAATACTAGGCGGGAAGTCCATCAAAAAGGAAGAGCACATCAGGAGGAATTTTCAGTGTTGGGTCAACAACGGTTTCTTGGTACAACAAGAAGCAAATATCTGTGGCACTCAGCTCAGCAGAAGAAAAGTACATGGTTGCAAGTCAAGCAACATGTGAGGCGATCTGGATTTGAAAGATTCATGTTGGGTTATTTGGTTAGATACTGTGATAATCATAGTTGTATTAAAATGTCTGAGAATCTTTTATTTCATGACCGATCCAAGCATATCGATATCTGGTATCACCATCTACGAGATTGTGTGCAGAGGCGAATTATGTTGTTGGAGTACATTCCTACAGAGGAGCAAGATGTAGATATTTTTACAAAGGATTTGTCAAGAGAAAAATTCAAGTTCCATAAAGGCAGGATTGGGGTATCTAATAATCCCTTTCTTTCTAAGAGGGAGTGTTGAAAATGCAGCAATAAAATCTAGTTTTGACTTTGCCTTGGTCAAACTAGATTAAAATTTCAATTTCAATTTCAGTTGAATACTTGGAGGTAGTTAACTAAGGTGACATGACACTTGTCACTCAGTTAACTTAGTTAATTTGAGTTGGAGACACTTGAGTTTAGTTCAGTATGATTGATTGCTAGTTTCTAGCAATCTATTTCCGTTAAATTGAGTTATTGTGAGCTAAACTAGTTCTAACTGCTAGAGAACTAGTGGAGGGTCTAGTAGTGGGGTGTATAGTCAGTCACACTTCAGTGATCCACCAGTTAACTAATCAATTACCTAGAATAATTGATGCATGCAAATAATTCGAGTTACTTAGTTTATATTGGAGTTCAAGGGCAATGTACTATTAGTTGTAAATTATTCCAAGTTGTACAGGTGGTGCATGCAGTCAGAGATTGGTCTAAAGGAATTGCGCAATCGATATTGTTGAATTTATTAATTAATAGGGGCCTAATTCCTCAAGGAATAATGCAAGGAAATAGGAGCTTGGAAGGCTAAGCAATTGTTTAAGTTTTGGCCAAAGTTAGCCTATGAAGCAGTGAGATAGACTATACTAGTGCACAAGTTGCTCAAGCTTGAGCAAGCACTGCATTTCTTCTCTATTCTTTGATTAATGTAATACAGATAAGAAGGGATTTTGAGCAGTTGCTTTCCCCTAGATAAATATCTGTGTATATGTGTTGAATCGTGATTCATGTTTATGATTTCCTTTCTCGATCGTGAATTTCTTTCCACAAATGAGTAGAGTATATTTGAGTCTTATGATTTTTTTGAATATACTTATAATTTCTACACCATTTCTGCTATTTCTTGTAAATATCAAATGTTATGTTTATGATAATGTGGTCCATAAGGCCAAGGACTACATGTTTCCAATGTGTTAAGGAAATCTAATCAAAAGAAGCAAATGATGTAAGGGAAACCATATGAGAAAAAGGAAGGTGATCCACATGTTAAAGTTCAACAAATAAAAGTACGTAGGAAAAAGGAGTAGAAAAATATTCTCACTAAAAACTGAGGCCAGCCCAGTCTCAGGGAGAGCATGATGCATGATTTACAGTTTTAAAGAAAGCCCCTTCAAGAAAGTTCTTGTCAGCAACTAATGTATGTATGATCTATCTTTGTGTTTTTTTCAAATGGCATTGAATTAATATGTGTGAGTTGGTTTTGGGCTCCACCATTAGGGGAATTTTGAGGTCTAAAATGGGCCTCCTAAGGAAATTATAAAATAATAGTGGAAATAATAATATAATATTAGATTGCATCATCAAATTTTAGAGGGGGAAAAAACTATTTTTTCAACTCGTATTTTCAACTTATAACCCTATGGGCTTACTCAAATTTCGAGAGGAAATACTCGTTGGATGCAGAATTTGATTCTTCATCCAATGAGTACCCATGTTTGCATACTTTTGATGGACCCTACAACACGAAAAATGAGAAATACATGAAAAATGTGATTGCAATCACGTTTTTTCATGTATTTCATATTTTTCATGTAGCAGGTTCCATCGAAGGTATGGAACATGGGTACTCCTTGGATGAGGAAGTAAATTTTGCATCCAACGAGTACTCTCGCTCAAAATTTGAGTAAAACTTTAGGGAGATAAGTTGAAAATACGAGGTGAAAAGTAGTTTTATTATTTTATAATCTTTTTACTTTTTCGCTCCAAAAATGGTGAATCATCCCCCATGGTTGACATCATCATCTTGAATCCTATTGGTTCATATTAAGTATATTTTGGTTGTACATTTTTCTTAGGAGGCCCATTTTAGACCTCAAAATTCCCCTAATGGATATTCCTAGAAAAACAAAAAATTCTTAGCCCATACCTCTACCATCCTTCTCCAAAACTCTCCAAACACCTACACAATTGTCAAAGAAACAACAACTAACAAGAAACAAGCCAAATTATCAAAGCAACACACCATAACAACACAAACATCTACCATACATGCCCAAGTTGACATCAATGCCCACCATCAAACACTACAACACAAAAAGTGTATCATCAATGCCAACAATCTCCCCCTTTGGCCTTATTGACAACCCCTACTGAACCATCCATCTAACACTGACCTCTGTAATTGATCTCCTCATGCAAAGGTTTGCTTTCAGCTTCTAGAGTCACTAATCTTCTGAACAGTAACAAAATACTAGGCATGTTCCCATTGAGGATCAACATCATCCTGTAAAGAATGCCTTCTTGCTGAAAGCTACACTGCATGAACCAAAAGGTCAACTCAACATAACGTGATTCAACCGTGACTCATAAGAAGGACGAAATAGTACATTGATACTCAAGGACTCTAAGAACCCATACATGGTTGAAAATGACAGTGACTAACTCAAAAATACAAGATCAAAATTTTCTCTCAAGCCCTCTCATCAACATATTCTCATGAGCCTACAACTCATTCAAACACAACGAGTATAAAACTTGTGCACATGATGATCACATCTCCTCACATCTTTGACTTTGACAATGATACTAGACTCATTATGCAACATACATAACAATTTTGTAATAGAATTGGGCACATAAAATGTACAAGAACAAGACAACTCTTGCAATAGCAGTATCAATACAAAACACAGACACCTACCATACATGCCCAGGTTGACATCAATGTCAACCATCAAACACTGCAACACAGCAACTGCATCATCAATGCCAACCATCAAACACTGCAACACAGCAACTGCATCATCAATGCTAACAATAGGGTGCGTGTTCCATATTATCAGCCAATATCGTCGTCGCGTTGTATTTTAGTGTTCAATATATTACAGTTTTTGGTGAGGCATGTATTAACATGCAGAGAAGAATTGAATAGGTCATGTTGCCTCTAAGTCAAAGCCCCATGCTCTAGTTTCTCATTTTTATTGACTATTGACCTGAGAACTATGCAGGGTGCTCACTACAACAAGGCTTGAATAATCATCATTTCTATATGGTTTACTCTCGATAAAGAAGCTGACATTGTGCGGGATCATGGAGAATATGAGATTTATGGTGCATAGTAGGATTTCGCGTGATATCATGAAACTTTTCTTCATTTATTGATGCTATAATATCTAGTATATTGGCGTGATACTTTTCAAACAACATTATTACTCCATGCCTTTCTTTTAGGTATCATTAATTTTTTTTTGAATTATATATATATATATATATATATATATATATATTGACTTTGGGCAGATAAGAAACAAAAAAATTGTTAATATAATTATGTAAATTAAAAATTCGGATATCTATATATATATATATATATATATATATATATATATATATATATATATATATATATATATATATATATATATATATATATATATATGATTTTGTTTAAAATAAAATGTTTTCTTTTTTACTCTAATTTAACTAAGTTATGTTTTTTATTCTAATTTAATTATATTTAAACTAAGCAAGAGTATCTACAATGTAGCGCTTGTTCAAATGTAGTAATTTGTTCATACATTTCAAAACTTAAATAATTAAACTAAGCGGCAAGGAACTCTAGCTATGTTGTTTTGTTTTAATTGATTTTTAATGTTTTTATTTTATTTTTTATTTTTTATTTAATTTTATTTTTAATTTTTCTGATTTTAATTTTAAAGTTTTTTTTATTGTTTTTTTTAAACTGTATGTTTTAATTTCATTTTTTTTGTTATTTTCATTTAAAATTTTATCTAAATCAATTTTTTTGGAATTTTTTTCAAATATCTTCAGTTTTGTATATAAAATTCATAAAAAAATAATACAATTTGCTATTTTTCCAACTTTTTTTATTCAATTTGTTCATAAAAATATTTTATTTAACATGTCATTTTTAACGAAAAAGTATAGAAATACATATTTTTTTAATTATATCTATATGAAGAATATGTATTTTTTATTGAGTGTTTAATTTATTTTTTTAGCGACAACTATTTTATGTGTATTGAAGTATTAATTAACGATATATAAATATATAAAAAATACTAACCTCAAAATATTAATTTATTATTATTTTTGAACTTTGTAAAAGAATCTCTGATGGGGGTGAGACCCAAGACAGATGACAGGACAGAAGGCACTCCTCCTTCACACGGGGCAACAAACAATTATTGTTTGGAAGAATTGCGTCTTGGGAGCCTGCCTGACGAAGTTTATCTATGCAGGCAAGAGGTTATTAAGCAGGGTAGCAGAATCATTTGGTATTCTATTATGCAAAGAAATGAGTCTAAGTACTAGGAGAAATAGAGCTTGTGTTGAGGATAGCTTCCTCAACTCTTTATCCCTCTTCAGCTAGTGATACAAGCCTGGGAATATGTCCATATTCCCATATTCCCTCGTTGGTTTGTTATAATTTTCGATCTCTAGTGCAGTCAGTTATCTTGGGATCCCAACATGGAGAAAGTAGACATTGGGTGAACTGTGGTGAGGAGAGAAAGTAGGAAGGCATTGTTGAAGAAGCTGGCGTAGCTCTCAACTTGACATGGGCTTCCTCTCAGGTAATTCCTTGTCCAATTGTTTCTTTTCAAGTGTTTCTTAATTTTTTCTGTGTGGAAAGGAGAACCTCCAGGCACTGGGTGTTCCATGGCCTTTCTTAGGCGCGGAAAAGAAATAGGTCCTCTCAATTCTCCCAGTGGCAGAGGTTTTTAAACTCAAAATTCCTTTGGCTGGATGTCAGTGAAGTCATATTTGATCCCTTAATTCTAAACCATGCTAAATGTGATGTAGTATATTGTAGCTTCAATTTGGTTGTTGACATAATAGAAGTCAGTCTTGAGTTCAACCTTGGCAAGATATTTCCTTCTGGCAGCACAGGAAGAAGCTTGAGGATAGGTGGGGCGCATGTTGGGATGAGTTCCTCTGTGGTAGCGAGGAAGGCCATATCGATGGGGTTTCAAGGTGAAAGAAGGTCATTCTAAATTCCACGACAACGAGGACGACCATCGATTGAGTAGGGGTGGGGAAAACGAGGGAAGAGAGGAGCACAAGGGGGATGGAGGTTGGATCCTCCAATCGGGAACTCGCATGGTTGAGTGAATTTACCTTCCCCTTTTGACTTTCTCAAAGCTCAAATTCACCTGATTCAATTCACAGTTGATCAGATATCACAAGCTCAGAATGAAGAAAATGCCAAGTTGGTCGGTTTCTTGGTTGTCATCCGCTAGAACCAGTGTTGCATCCTAGACCAACAAGCCACACTGAGAAGGAACCAAAGGCATCTCTAGACCTGCATGGATGTCTTTTGAGACTCACATGGCTCATGTGGAATCTTACATCCACAAATCCTTTCACCATCCAGAAAATGCTTCCCAAGAAGCAGAGGTCAACCCCACCCCTCCTCCTTAGATGCATAGATGATTACTAGTTGTCTCTAATTTTTGGGTAAATTTTTTTCATGCTGGGCTATGGATGTAATAAGAACCTGTTTTGTAAAGTTCCTCTCCCTTTTATTCTATTTGTATTTAATATAACAAATCCGGTTGGAGTAAAGCCAATTTTGCACTCTCTCAAAATTCCTCACGATGTAATATTCTCATGACATAATAAAAAAAAGTTGAAATACAAAAAAAAAAAACTTTGCAAAAGAATTTAAAATTTTTATTATAAAAAAAACATTGCAAAGAAAACAAAAAAAACAAGTCTAGAGAACCCTTAAAAAACAAACATCTTAGGATGAAAAACAAAAAGAGAAATAAAACAACTTGAAAAATGGTTAAATAATCACTTAATTTTTTTCATACATAGGACATACAAAAATTTAAAGTGTCAAAAATATGTCTAAAAAAAATTGTTGCTTTTTAAAGTCCACATGAAAATCACTAACACTTTAAAATATTTATCCATATTTAATATATCAAAAAAAATTAAGTGTAAAAAATAAGCCAAAAAAGAGGAAGTTGATGTCGCATCCACACTTTTCAAATTAGCATGAAAATCACTAACATTTAAAAAAAATGTGCATACTTAATACATAAGAAAATTTAAAGTCTCAAAAATATGGTCCAAAAAAAAGGTGTATTCTAAATCAACACTTTTCGAAATCAGATGATTTTTTGTTGGGTTGTATTATATTCTTTCCACGACTAGCCCATGTAGTTAACTAGGGGTTAGGGGGGGGAGGTCACAAGGGGTTTGAGGGGTACCTGTAACCCCACTTTATGGGGTCCGGGGCAGCGCCCCAGAAAATTTTGGTTTTGGACCCTATGTTAGGTTGGGCGGACCCACCTATGGTTTTGTGCATGATTTTTGCACATGTTTTTTTGGACGCAATGGTTTTCGGTCCATGGTATTGGATGCTTCGGCATGTATAAATATGTATTGTAACATTGAAAGGAACATAATGAAAAATCAAGCTAGTAGTCCCGGTTTTGGGATCTAGGGGAAAATCTCTGTGTATATGTGTTTTATGTGTTATGCTCTAGCATTGTTTATTTTCTGTATTTTAGAATTCATATGCAGGTAATTTTTGTACGAGGTTAAAACCTACATTTGGTATCGAAGCTATTTTGGCTTCAAGGGGACGCCTTTGTTGTTGAGGGCTTTCGCTCGAGCCTGTGGTAGACCCTGGTCAGATCTGCGAGATTGATTCTGGTGGTAAAAGAAGATGGCGAGCAGTGGAAAGATAGAGATCGAGAAATTTAATGGTCATAGTTTTGAGTTGTGGAAACTCAAGATGGAGGATCTGTTGGTGGATAAAGATCAGTGGATCGTGGTAGATCTGGGTACTAAACCAACGGGAGTGTCCGATGAAGAATGGAAGAAGTTGGATCAGAAGGCAAAGAGCACAATACGATTATGTGTCTCAGATTCAGTATTGCTGAATGTATCAGGGGAAGCTACGGCGAAGGCTTTGTGGGACAAGTTAGGGACTTTGTACCAATCTAAGTCTCTGGTGAATAAATTGTTCTTGCGGAAAAAGCTGTATAACCTGAGGATGAAATATGGAGACTTGGTGACAGAACATTTGAACGCATTTAATACTGAGGTAAGTCAGTTAGCATCTGTTGATATTAAAATTTTAGATGAAGATAAGTGCATCAGTTTGTTTTGTTCTCTACCAGATTCGTGGGATAGTCTGGTTATTGCAATAGGTAGCAATTCAACTGCCTTGCAGTTTGATGAAATAGTATCAGCCTTGTTAACGGAGGAGATGAGACGAAAAAATATGGAGAGCCAAAATGGTGATGCCTTGTCTGTATGAGGACGGTCCCAGAACAGAAACAAAAATAAGTCATCGAGTGGGAGATCTAAATCTCCAGGAAAACCTGTAAAGGTGGTGTGCTAGAAATGCAGAAAGGAAGGGCACTTCAAAAGGGGCTGTAAATCTAAAGCTCTTGATAAAGGAAAGGGATCTGATGATGCTCCTTCTGTAGAGGCGAAAACCACCTCAGATGAAGGTGGGGTTGTGTACTTGGCTTCTTCAAGTACACATGTAGATCATGAGGCATGGTTGATTGACTCAGGTGCATCCTTTCACTTCACTCCCCATAGAGAGTGGTTCTGCGAGTATGAGAAATACGATGGTGGTGATGTCTTCTTGGGGGATGACAGGAAGGCTAGAATCATTAGTAGCGGAAAAGTAAAATTGAAGTTGCAAGGTGGAAGGGTTAGAACACTTCTGGGTGTTCTACATATTCCTGCATTGGCCAGAAATCTGATTTCTGTAAGCAAGTTGGATGATGCAGGTGTAAAAATAGTGTTCGAGAAGGATACCTGCAAAATGGTTCAGGGAACACTAGTATTGATGCGGGGAGTTCGGACTGGAACTCGGTACAAGCTGCAAGGTAGCATTGTTATTGATGGGTGCAACAGTTCTGTGGTTCCTGAAAGTGGAGCAGAAAATCTAGTGGTATCTGGAGAGAAGACCATGTTGTGGCATCAAAGGCTTGGACATATTGGAGAGAAGGGCCTTCAAATACTTCATGGTAAAGGTATGGTAGAAGGTATGAGTAATAGCTCTCTGGATTTTGATTTTTGTGAAAATTGTGTATATGGGAAGAAGAATCGGATGAGTTTCCCCTCTGGTAGTAAGAGGGCGAAACAGATATTAGAACTTGTGCATAGTGATGTGTTTGGACCTGTGAAGGTTCCATCACTGGGTAAGTCTGTGTACTATGTATCATTTATAGATGACTTCTCAAGGAATACATGGATATATTTCCTTAAGAAGAAATCTGAAGCCTTTGATAGGTTTAAAGAATTTAAGGCTCTCGTGGAAAATCAGACAAAGAAGAAGATAAAGGAGCTGAGGATAGATAATGGTGGAGAGTTTTGCAGCAAGGAATTTGAAGAATTCTGTAAGAAGTGTGGTATAGCACGACAAAAGACTACTCCATATACACCTCAGCAAAATGGAGTTGCAGAAAGAATGAAGAAGACGTTGATGGAAAGGGCAAGAAGCATGCTCAATGGTGTCGGGTTAGGACAGGAATTCTGGGCAGAGGCGGTGGATACTGCATGTTACCTGGTCAACATGTCACCTTCATCAGCGTTGGAGGATAAGACTCCACAAGAGGTATGGACTGGTAAGAAACCCTCTCTTTCACATCTAAAGGTATTTGGATGTGATGCATATGTACATGTTCCAAAGGAAAAACGAACCAAGTTGGATAGTAAATCTGAAAAGTGCACCTTTATTGGGTATAAGGATGGTTTAAAGGGTTATAAGCTTTGGAACCCAGTAACAAGGAAGGTTGTGTACAGCCTAAATGTGGTGTTCAGAGAGGTGAAAGATGTTATTAAACATGAATTCCAACCAAAGGAACCTGAGAACATAGAGTTTGAGCTAAAGGATGAAGAATCAGACTCTACAGCAGAGGAGGAATCAGAAGATGAAGAGCCACAAACTCCGGCTATGAGAAGATCAGTTCAAGAAAGAAGGTAGCTAGAAAGGTATAGTCCATCTGCTTTCTGTTAAAATTTTGCTTTGTCTGTTACTGATGATGATCCCAGAACTGTGAAGGAAGCAGTGGATTTAGAGGATGGAAAAATCTGGAAAGAGGCCATGGTTGATGAAATGGCATATTTGCACAAAAATGAGGCTTGGGATCTGGTAGAGTTTCCGGCTGGAAGGAAACCCATTGGAAGCAAATGGGTGTTCAAAAAGAAGACAAATGCAGAAGGAAAAGTGGAGAAATACAAAGCTCGGTTGGTATCAAAAGGTTATTTGCAGGTGCTGGGAATTGATTTTGGTGATATTTTTTCTCCTGTTTCCAAGGTAACTTCTATTAGATTACTTTTATCTGTTGTTGCTGCTTTTGATTTTGAGGTAGAACAAATGGATGTGAAGACAACATTTCTTCACGGGGATCTGGAAGAGGAAATCTACATGAAGCAACCTGAAGGCTTTGCAGTGAAGGGTAAGAAAGAACTGGTATGCAAGTTAAAGAAGTCTTTGTATGGGTTAAAATAGTCACCAAGGATGTGGTATCAAAAATTTGATACATTTATACGGGGACTTGGCTTCACCAGAAGAAAAGCAGATCATTGTGTTTACTTTAAATTAATTGGTGACCATGTTATTTATCTGGTCTTGTATGTGGATGATATGTTGCTAGTTGGAAATGACAAAGAAATTATCCAGGATTTGAAGACCCAATTGTCCTCCAAATTCGACATGAAAGATCTTGGCGCTGCAAACTATATTTTTGGCATGGAAATTAAAAGAGATCGGGTAAAGAGGAAGCTTTGGTTAAACCAGAGGAAGTATGTCGAGACAATACTGCAGAGGTCTAATATGCAAGATAGTAAACCGGTGAAGGTTCCTATTCCTGTAGGTGTGAGGTTATCTACTGAACAGTGTCCCAAGACACAGGAAGAGGAAGAGGATGTGTCCCGTGTTCCATATGCAAGTGCAGTTAGTAGCCTGATGTATGCAATGGTATGTACTAGACCAGACATTGCACATGCAATGGGAGTATTGAGCAGGTTTATGTCAAAACCAGGAAAGGAGCATTGGACAACAGTGAAGCGGGTTTTCAGGTATTTGTGTGGCACTAGTGATTATGGTTTGTGCTACCAAGGAAGACCAGGATTGGATAGAGTGTTGGATATTCGTGGCTTTGTTGATGTAGATTGGGCTGGAGATCTGGATCAGAGAAGATCTACAGGTGGGTATGTGTTTAACCTATTTGGAGGTGCAGTCAGTTGGATGAGTAAGAAACAATCTGTAGTGGCACTATCAACTACAGAGGTAGAATACATGGTAGCCACTCATGCAAGCAAGGAAGCAATTTGGTTGTAGAGGTTGTGTTCAAGTATGGGGTTAGTACAGGAAGCTATAAGGATAGACTGTGACAGCCAAAGTGCAATTTTCTTAGCAAAGAACCCCGCATATCATTCAAAGACAAAGCACATTGATGTTTAGTATCACTTTGTGAGGGATATGATAGAAGACAAAAAGGTGTTGTTGGTAAAGGTGGACACTTTGAAGAATATTGCAGATGCATTGACAAAATCTGTGAGCTCTGAGAAGTTATCTTGCTGTAGAGAAACAATGGGCGTTGCAGGCTGGATAAATGACTAAGCTCTCTTGTGGCCCCCTGCGGAAAGAAAACAACAAGTGGGAGAATTTTGGGTTGTGTTATATTATTTCCATGACTAGCCCACGTAGTTAACCGGGGGTTAGAGGGGGGGAGGTCACATGGGGTTTGAGGGGTACCCGTAACCCCACTTTATGGAGTCCGGGGCAGCGCCCCAGAAAATTTTGGTTTTGGACCCTATATTAGGTTGGGCGGACCCACCTATGGTTTTGTGCATGATTTCCGCACATGTTTTTTGGACGCGATGGTTTTCAGTCCATGGTTTTGGACGCGATGGTTTTCGGTCCATGGTATTGGATGCTTCGGCATGTATAAATATGTATTATAACATTGAAAGGAACATAATGAAAAATCAAGTTGGTAGTCCTGGTTTTGGGATCCAAGGGAAAATCTCTGTGTATATGTGTTTTATGTGTTATGCTCCCACATTGTTTATTTTCTGTGTTTAGAATTCGTATGCAGGTAATTTATGTACGAGGTTAAAACCTACATTTTTTGCTACCTCTAAAAAGTGAGAACTCGATTCAGTACCCGTTTAATTGGTAACTGTGTTAAGGATGAAAGTTACTCAAATCCCTAGGATTGATTATTCATAATGAAATCGGGGATGATGAAGATATGCGTTATTCTTCTAGGGTTTGTGAACCTTAGACTAAACTTGAAGAATCGTTAGGGTTTGGATCTCATTCCCTAGAAAACCAATTAATAATCATATCTAGGTTTGGGGACGAAAGTCTAGTGCTTATGAACTAATTGATTCTGCTTGAAATAATAAACCCTAGTTCCTTAGAAGATTTGACGTCTTGATGATAAGGTTGATTTGTTGGTTATATGCAAGAAGGCTAAAGATTAAGAGGGGGTTGACATGTTCTCAAAAGGAAGTTAACTCCTTGATGATGTGGCCAAGGTCAACTCCTTGTTGATGTGGACGAGTTTGACTGGATCTGAGAAAGCTCACATCAAGAGGGAGCTGACACTTTCTCAACAGATTTTTACTTTCTTGTTTGTTGTTTCATTATGAGTCTCTTGTCTTTGTATATCTTGTTTGGTTTTATTCGTTCTTTTGTGGCCTCTAGTGAGGATTGTAAGTATATGAAGAAGTATGTCAAGGTTGTGGAAATCATTTAAAAGATGGAAGAACAAAGTGCCAAGAAGACTCATGATTGTTCATTTATGTCGTCTTTATTATAATCATAATAATGCTCACATATTGTTGATAACATTATGATTATGTCCACTTAATTGTTGTATAACATAATTAGACATGCCTACAAAGGCTTATATCCACGTCTTCCTATTTGAATGGAAATACGCATGGAATAAAACCCTAGTTTTTAATAATTTTTGCAAAGTTTTGAGTATTTTCTAATATTTTTGGGGAATTAAATATGGGGCCATGCTAACATTAAAATGTCTATGACAATGTTCATAGGAATATATACCTAAATTGACTCAGTCTTAGATTCATAGATATCGAATTATTCCAACACTTTGAGATCATGTGTTTGATAGGATCTTTATTCGCTTATCCCACAATATTCATATAAAGAAGTTAAGATATCTATAAAAAGAATTTAGCATCTGAAAAGGTACGCAGTAATTACGTATGAGATTTTAAATCATTCCAAACTTTAAAAAATTTATCAGGTAGCCATTGTTGGTCTCTCCAACCAAAATCAATGTCTGAGATTTGTCAAGCATGTCAAGGAAACCATAGCACCGCTGCCATAGGGTAGTGGTTTTTTTTTAATCTTTTGTTGAAGGATTTCATAGTACCTAGCCGGATACAATACTTGTTCCAGGGATTCATATTAGCATTCATTCTGTTTGCACTTGACATGCACAATAAGCATTCCCGTGTTGGAGGTCATCTGCTCCATCTAGGCTTACTAGTTTTAAGGATTCTGTTTTTATCTAACCTCATATACTGTAGCATATTTATTTTCTAGACTGAATTTTTCCACTATAAAAATTATTAAGGAACCTAATTAAGTATTTTTCTCAAATCTTTATATAGAGCCAAGAAGACCACAAACATAGAATTCACCATGTGGCATGTTTTTTTTACAACAGTTACATAATATTTTAAAGGAATAAGGCTCATGTTCTAATCACCGTGGTGCTAAATTTATATATATGCACTAAATAAAAACTTACCACATATTATTTACTATTAATACCTATATGAAAAGTGATATATATATATATCTATATATATATATATATATATATATATATATATATATATAGACATGTGCTATTAATATGGTCTATATATATAGTTTAACTTGTATATATTTAAAAAAACATTAGTTCAAATACTAATCAATCTTAAAGAATATAACCCCAAAATAAAACTATCAATAAGTCATGAAGAAAATAATCCAAAGGTCCAACAAAGTTTGAAACCTCACTTTGATACCATATGTAACAACTTCAAATTAAATATACAACTAATTAGATAAATGTTGCAATTTATAATCAACACACAACTATTCAACTAATTAGCATGAAATTTTTAAAAACAAGAGCAAAGATGACTTGTAGCAATGATATTCCTTACTTGTGATATTGGATTGAATGCTATTTGGATCCCGCTAAAATATACAAATTTTTGGGGATGACTCTCCACCCAACCATAGGCTCAGCTTCACATAATATTTCTACAACTGGTCAACCCTCAATCAACGTATTACTGCCAGGGAATCCTTTGTCTCACGACACTTTTATCCCAAGAGAATAGATGAAGGAATGATGATCTCATCTTCCTCATCGTCCATTAAATATTCCAAACAATGGAAAGGGGTCCGGGTGCACACATTCCATGTGTCAACATACAACTTTTATTTCTTTATTTTAAGTTTTACTCAATTCAATATTTTTGTTTATTTAACTCTTTCTTATTTTATTCCTTTGTACTTTTTTGTTAACTTTACATATTTTTACTACTTTTATAGTTTACTTATATATTTATTTATTTAGAACATCAGTTTACTATTTACTATTTTATTTATTATTTATTTACTATTACCATTATTATTTTTTCTTTTTTCTTTATTATTTATTTACTTATATTTTAAATTATTTTATTTTATTTATTTATTATTATTATTTTATTATTATTAGCGAACATTACAGACCATACATTCTCCAAGTTTGTTGAATTTAAATCACTTGTTGAGAAAGAAACTGGTAAGAAAGTGAAGGCTCTTAGGAGCGATAATGAAGGTGAGTATGTGTCGAATGAGTTTAAAAATTTCTGTGCAAAGGAAGGCATTCGACGGGAGTTGAAAACACCCCACAACCCACAGCAAAATGGGGCATTTGAGAGGAAGAACAAAAGTATTGTGGGAGCAGCAAGGATGATGTTGCATGACCAAGGCCTACCACTACACTTGTGGGCTGAAGCATGCAACACAATTGTCTATTTGTAGAACAAGAGTCCGCATCAGGTTCTTAGCATGAGCACACCAGAGGAATATTTTTCAGGGAAGAAACCAGATGTGTCACACTATAGGATCTTTGGATCATTAATTTACTATCATGTTTCCAAGGAATCAAGGAAAAATCTAGAGCCAACAACAGAGTTGGGCATATTGGTGGGGTACACAAAAACACCTCACAACTATCATGTGTACTTTCCATCCCTCATGATAAGGGATGTGAATTTTGATGAGGAGAAGGAAATTAGGTGTTATCTTTTGATGGAGCTTTAGTTGCTTTCAGATCAAGAGATTTTAGCTCCAAATGAAGAACCTCAAGAAGTTGTGGAGCAGCCATAAGTAGAGGAGCAGGGAGTGGATATATCCATCAATCAAAGACATCCAGAGAAGGAAGTGAACCAAGGAAGCTAACATATTATTGCTTGATGTTAGAGAGAATGTGGGAGCACCCACATCATAGCGCAGGAAGAAGAGGTCATCAGAGTGTTACATTGGCTACATGGCTCTGATGAGTGAGCTTGTAGAGGCTGAGCCATCCTTATTCAAGGAAGTTGTATAGAAACCAGTATGGGTTGATGCTATGGTAAAGGAATATGATTCCATTGTCATAAACAATGTTTGGGAAGTGGTCCCAAGACCAAAGGTCAAATTAGTATTGTGTTCGACATGGATCTACAAGGTAAATAAAGCAACAAACGAAAGCATAGAGAAACACAAGGTCAAATTTGTGGCCAGGGGGTTCTCTTAGGTGGAGGGAATTGACTATGAGGAGACCTTTTCTCCAGTAGCAAGGTACTCTTCCATCAGATCAATTCTATCACTTGCAGTGCAGATGGGATGGAAGATCCACTAGATGGATGTGAAGACAACATTCCTCAATGGATTTATTGAGGAGGAGGTGTACGTTGAACAACCTAAAGGTTTTGAGACCTTTGACAAAGAGTCACATGTGTGTAGACTCAAGCAAGCATTATATGGATTGAAGAAAGCACCTCGTGCTTGGTACACCAGGATTGGAGACTATCTCGTCGGGTTAGGGTTCACCAAAAGTCAAGCAGGTGAAAACCTTTATCATATTGTTGTTGAAGGTAAATTATTGATTATTGTATTATATGTCAGTGATTTAATTTTAACCAGTGATGAAAAGTTGATCAGTTCTTGCAAATAGGATCTTACAAGAGAATTCGAGATGAAGGACATGGGACTCATGCATTATTTCCTCAATTTGGAAGTATGGCAAGGAGATGGGGAATTGTTTGCCTCTCAAGGGAAGTACGACAATGAGACACTAAAGAAGTTTTTCATGGATAGTAGAAAACCCATGGACACTCCTCTACCAGGCAGTTGGAAGAAGGAGGATGACACTTCAGGTGAGGAAGTGGAGGCTTCCATATACAAGAAGCTTGTGGGTTCACTTATGTATTTGATGAACACATGACCAGATATGTGTTATGTAGTTAACCAGCTTAGTCAAGCAATGGTTAAGCTAGCCAAATTGTATTGGAAGGTAACAAAGCATGTGTTGAGATTCCTTAGAGGCACTACTCAATTTTCTCTTTGGTACAGATAGATAAAGGGAGTGAAGCTGCAAGGCTTCACATATGTTGATTGGGTGGGAAGTCCATTAGAAAGTAAGAGCACATTAGGAGGAATTTTTAGTGTTGGGTCAACAACGATTTCTTGGTACAATAAGAAGTAGATATCTATGGCACTCAAGTCAGCAGAAGTAGAGTACATGGTTGCAAGTCAAGAAACATGTGAGGCGATCTGGATGAGAAAGGTTCTTGTTGGATTATTTGGTCAGGTGATGGATCCTACTATGATTTACTATGATAATCATAGTTGTATTAAACTCTCTGAGAATCTTGTATTTCATGACTGATCCAAGCATATCGATATCTGATATCACCATCTACAAGATTGTGTGCATAGGTGAATTATTTTGTTGGAGTACATTCCTATAGAGGAACAAGATGTAGTTATTTTTACAAAGGTTTTGGAAAGAGTTAAATTCAAGTTCCATAGAGGCAAGATCGTGTTATAGACATTTTTGTGCCCTACAACCCCAATCATGAAATGTCCATAAACCAAGGGCTCCTAAGTCCCTAAAAGTGTTGTTCTAACCCCTAAAGGAACAAGGTCAATAGATTACAGCTTCTCCCAAAAGTTCTCCATGAGAAACTACTCAGAATTGGTCAAAACAGGATCATTGCAGCTGCTCCACTGGCTAAGTGCGTTGCATCTCACCTAAATACACTGTGAGGGTGCGTTGCATTTCAAAAGTCCCTTCTGTGGGGTGCGATGGGCGAGAAATGACAAATGGCAGTGTCATTCCGCGAGGTGGAGAGGCAATGGAAGCTTCCAGAATCTTCTCCTGTGACACTTGCCTCACTGAATTTGACCAAGGATGAGTAAGAGGCCCTCAGTCTCCAAGTGAAAGCAAGAACTGACAGAGAGAAGACACTAATCAAATCACAAGCTGACTCATCCCCCTTACAAATATCTATATATGGATCCCTCATCCCAGAGATCGGGAGGCTGGAATTTTGCATATTGTAAGGAATTGTTGTTGGTTTCTAGAGACAAACATCAGATTGTTGGGTGATCTAAGCTTTGTTTGAGGTGAAGAGGGGCTTCTTTGCTGGGAGGTTGATGCTGGGTCAGAACAATTGGTTGTAACTCCTCCTGGATCTTTTCTTGTTTATCAATAAAAGCTATTTGAGTTTTCCTCCATGCTTTTGTATCATTGATGCTTGTTACATTTGTATGGTCAATTTACATCTTATCCTAGATTGTTTATGATTATAGATCCATGTCTTTTTATAGTGCTATGCTTCTGTGATCTTACAGGTACTTTGTGAAGCTGGGCGTGCAAGGGAGCAGGTAGCTGAGGACTATCAAAGAAGAGAGGGATCAAATCGAAGGATTAGCGCAAGACAGAGGTTGGTCTTTCTGTTCCTCTCTATCTATAATTCATAAAGGAAAAATAAAAGTAGTTTTTCTCTGTTTGTTTCTAAGGCAGCTGTCACACCTTAGTGGGATAGAGCAGTTCTAAATAGACACTTTTCCCTGTAACAAAATGGCGACTCCGCTGGGGACCTAATTAGTTTGTTTGTTTATCATTCTTTGTTGTTTGTTTCATAAACTTACAAGTAGCATTCGAACTGCATTTGCCATAACAAATGCAAAGTAGACAACTACTACTTCAATCCATCTACTGGATCTTTTTATGATTTAAAAAACTGATTCAAAAACTATCTGATTGCCCTTGTGATAGCTCTTAGATCCTCCTTAGATCTACCCCTGATTGTTGCATTACTGATTGCTTTTTACTCGGCCAAAACCCAAGAACTGAACTGCAAACTGTGACTCAGAACCCGAACAGAGTCTCGTTTCTGGCCCAGCGCAGGTACTGTTCAGAGATTCTAAATTTCAGCACACTTCCCGAGTGGACAACCTGCGCTGCATTTCAGATTCTCTGTGTTACAGGTGCGCTGATCAGACTAGCTCTGTGTAGCTGTGGCTTTTGTGCTTCATTCTTTCCAATTCTATTCCTGAATCTTGCTACCTGTGATCAGTATATGTCTGTTTGAAACCCCTTTTCCTTGCTGTTATTCCGCCTCCTTTGTACAAAAGAACTGTAGATGTTTTTGTGTGTTTGTTGAGTCATTTACAGTTATCCTTTGCAAAAGTAGCATAGTCGTACTGTCGTCCTTTGATTTGAATCTGTCGCAAGTGTCGATTTCGATCGTAGGAAAAAGTTTGATTGTTGTTGATGGTCGATTATCCTGTTACTATTTCTTTTGGTCTGAATTTGTAATTTTCTAGTGTCAAGAACAAGTATTCAGTTCAAAATCGTAAGGTGTTGTAATCGTCTCCATTTTTTGATTTTGAAAAGAAGCTTGTTGATATTTGTCGCTTGAAAAGAAATTCAGATTTGTGCATCAACTTTCTTTTTAGCATCCATATACTAAGAAAGTCGAAAACAAATACATGCATGTGCATTTGCATATAGACAGTCTGATTGGCTTGATTTAGGAAAGTGCATTTAGAGTGTGCTCTTTGCTCTTTGTGAAAAGATTCTGTCTTTCTTTTCCCTAGTAGCTAGGATTTTCATTGCATAAAAGAGATAAAAAGTTCGTTTATCATATTTAGATTGCATTTTAGGAATTACATCTACATCTCGTGGTGAACCCGAAAGGCAAACTTCATAAACAAGATCAACTTAAAATAAATTCAATGAATCTAACAACGCTTTGGAACTTAACGCACAACATTTAGAATTCTAGGCTAGAGACGTATTCCGGCATCGTAAAGCCTGGTAACTGTTGTTCTCACTGATGGTTGGGTGATTCCTCCACTTTGAGACGATAAGTGCCAATACGGACTTGTGCTCCCACGTACCGTCGAGTATATTTTGGGAGACCCCAATAGGCTTAATCCTTTATCCATAGGAAGCCGTGTCTGCCGCCCTATCGATTGCAATGCACTGAACACAGCATTCGGGAAGATTGACTGCCATACCATAAAAAGTATTCTGCAGTTTTGCGATTGGTTTGGTACTCCCTCTACCTAGACTTCCAGAGCAGTCCCTTTCATTCCTTTTCAGACTCCTTAACGGAAAAGGTCCATCTGAGCACTTGTCACTTCAGGCTCATTAAAAATCGAAGGAGACTAGAGTCATCTTTTGTTTTTTCTCGACTCTTAAAAATTGAAAAAACAAGTTGTGTCAAAGCGTCTAAAATTTATTTTAAACGGAATATTCATTACCCCTTCCTACGTTGATCTTGGGTTGAGAAAATGGAATTCACCAACCAAGGGATTCCCCTTGGAGGAAATCCTAGTCCCTTCTCCTCTTGGGGAGATGTTGGTGCACCCCATATGGCCACATTGTCACTTCCAGGACTGACAATTGGTTTACCTGTATGGCTCTTCTCAACCTCTGTCATTCAGAACACCACAATTCCTGAACAATCGAATCAGCAATTAGATGAGTCCAGAGTTACCCACCAACCTTCTACTTCCTCTAATTCTTCCTCTCCTCCTTCCTCTTCGCTTGATGGGGCTGGTAAAGCCAAAAGTCAAGTACCTAAGAAGAAGAAGGAAAAGAAGAAGAAAGAGAAGAAGAAGAAGGATCCAAAAACGAATGGGGGCAAACGAGTGTCGTCTAGCGAAAATCCACACACTGCACTGACCAGACCTAAATCGCCATGTGTCATTTGCAAAGGGGACCACTATCACAGAGATTGTCCTTGCATCCCTCGGATCTTAAGGGACTGGTCTCCTCGTTTGCACAACCCGGTGTCGTCAACCTCTGATGATCATGTTGAAAACACACTGTCAACTAGTGAAAGTGAAGCCCTAGGACAAAAAGGAAAATATAGATTTCCTTGTAAACTGTGCGAAGGCGATCATGCCGTCCACCGTTGTCACTTCTTAGATGAAGCTAAAATAGTTTTGGATGATCGTCCGGTTTCACCATTACGACTTCCTCCTGGATATAAAAAACTCTTGCTGAGTCCGTCACTAGTTGAAAATCCGGTTGGCCCGCTCAGGTGGTCGGTCGAAGCAGCTATCATTGAAGATAAACCATCTGAACCCATACCAGACGAAAGTCAAAAGGTCTAGGCGGCAGTTGACCCGGTCTTGCCTTCAGAGGTTCCATCTTCAGATGATACAGTCACTGAAGAGAACAAGGATGACACCGTCCAAATTATTTTCATAAGCACAGACTCCAACGAACATGGGGGCAATTTACCCGTTCCTTTACCGCAGGAAGGAAGTTCGTCAGAGTCGTACCTGGCCATCTATTCGGTCCCACCTCCAAGAAACCTAGTTGTCTCCTTCGACTGGAATCAACTAGGCAGACCCCTTTACCAGCTAGTGTACCATTCCGAATCATTGTTCAAATATATAGAATGGTTATGGCTGGTACCATCATAGATGAGGGGGCTTCTGTGAGTATCCTTTCCTCAACTGCTTGGAAAGCATTTGGTTCGCCATCTCTTTTGCCTGAGATGAGAAATCTAACAGGCTTTGATAAAGGAACCAGTCGACTGTTAGGGATCCTTCCCGATGTGCCCATAACATTGAGAGGGAAAACTGTTCACATGAACGTAATGGTAGTTCAAGGACCCCTAGATTACAATCTACTCCTTGGACGAGACTATATTTATTGCATGGGAGCAATTGTCTCCTCACTCTTTAGAGTAATGTGTTTTCCGCACGAAGGAAGAGTGGTCAAGCTCGTGGACCAGCTTACATTTCCCAGATCATACAGAGCAAATAGTCATATACCATCCCCGAATGGTCTTTTCACGCAAGAAATGTCTCAATCTCCAGTCCGTCCTCCCGATGAGAGCGAGTGATTCGGGGGGACATGACTAAAACCCAGGGGGCATGCACCCTGGTCTGCTTCGGCAAGAAAACTTCGGGTATAGGGTAGGTTTCCACAAGAGAATATGACTAGTCTGTACCCCCGTCCGTGATTGGAAGAGGGGGTTATTCTAGAACAAAATTCTCTTGTCAAAGTTACGTGAGTGGAGTAGCCTCCTTCACTCACCTTTGTCTATTTCGGTAGACATCGCCGAGGAAGTGTTTTGTTTGCGTTGTAAATGGAACAATCTTTGGTAACCTGTAAGAGGTAGGCCTCTCTCGGTAAAACAAATGTTTTAACGGACTAAAGAAGGGGTAACCTTGAAACTCTGTTTTATACCTAGGGGCATGCAAGCCTTTTGGCGTGCAAGCAGAGAGCGACTATTTATTTTTTTAAATTTGTAGGACCTCTAACCCTTTAAACTCGTAGGATTGGTCGTCTCCTAACTTGCATAAAGAAAGGATGTGGGGCAAAACTCTAAAAGTTGTCGTTTTTATATGAGACATTCTTATCACACGACTGGATTAATCGAGCAGTTTTAGCACATAGTTCAAGCTCGTTAAAAAATAAACATAAGACATGAGCAAATGTTTCCCCCCGCGTTTAAGCTCGTTAAAAAATGAACTATTCCCCGGTAAATAACCATCGTGAATGTAGTACTTCAGCCATTAAAGCCTTGGTCGTGTTTGCACCGTCACCTCCACTTTTTCATTGGCCGGTCATTCACCTCCATTTGATTGTTTACCCATTTTGAGGAACAGCTGCGAAGAGTGATTTCACTAGCCATCCTTGTGACACTGCCATGATTGGAAATTCCAAACCTTACTTGGAATCAGCTGCTATCTGTTTTATCACTCGTTCCTCAAAAGACGAGTCTCCTTTAAGCTCTTTTCAACTGACTCGTAAAATATGAAAAGATTGCCGAGCCATTGGCCTCTCCAGCTCGTTAAAGGGACAGGAAGTGCTATCCCTCCTCTAGATTTTAATATTTTTGGACCTGAGGGATTATTACACAAAAAGATCGAGCGCTTGTTTTTTCGGCTCGTTAAAAGTATCGAAAATTCATCCCTTCTGTATTGTTTTATACTTTTTCGGACTTAAGGGATTAGATGACGAAAAAGGAATTTTGGAGTTACCTTTACGTTCCTTTTCAGACTCTCTAAAATTGAAAAGGACCGAGTTATCTTTGTCGTTAAACTCGTTAAAAAGATTAATAGCGACAAACTTGTCTATAGACGAGAACAAGTTTCACTATCGCTAGGCTCGTTAAAACATAGCGATGGGTTTGCCCGAAGGGAAAATTATAGAACAAGCATATGTTATCCTCCTCAAGCTTGACAAAAATAAAGAGGTACTGGTTAGCAATGACTGGGGAAAAATTGGGAAGAAACTTGAAGAAACTTTGTTGGTAGCAAGTCACTCTTGAACATGACACTTCCACTCCGTGTCCGAGTCGGGTTGGATTATTTCATTCGCCGGTCACATCACCATGGTCACGCCATACCATCCACATTTGGGGTTAATGCTACCAATCCATCACATCAGTGTCGCCGATATGTTCAAGAGAAGTCATTCAGTGAATTCACCTGTGTCTCACCCACTACCATACATTATACTCCATTCTTTCATGACTGCCACCCTGAACCTTATATCACCAGATCGTTTTCACCTCCATTAAAATCATTTGCTCCGTTTCGTGTCATTGATGTGGGATTCATTAAGGCCCTCCTGTGACAGATCACTTCTTGTCGACATCAGCTCATTATCCGAGAAGTTGATCTAGGAACACCCCATTCAGTACTTTGAAGCTTGCATGCCTCAATGGCAAGTTTCTCACTTCCGGCGACAGGTTTACATCAATGGCCTTCGACCGAAAGATTTTTCGTGGTGTTCGACGCCAAGTCCTTTATTCACACCACGTGAATTGTGTTAGAGTCGGTCTAGTAGCCCTCCTCCAGAGATCAAAGCTCTTTGAATTTCATGATTAGGTGTCCCATCAGTGTGATCATGTTGCATTCCGTTAGGCATGCCATAATCCTGGTGGAGGGAGTTTGTGTCGTTATTCCCCCCTTGTTTGGCACTACTGGTTCAGGTTTGTTCAAGTAAATAAAGTCCTCAAAGGGTCATTCATCTTGCTTTAAGTTTTAAGGTCTTAGGTCTAGGGTTGAGTCCATTTTTGTCTTGAGAGGTCATAAAGGACCAGCAGGCCAGAGGGATGTCCTTCATTAAACATTTCTCATCATTGTACAGCTAAATTTTTACCTTGTTCTCAAAAACTCTGTTTTTGAAAACAGAGGTCATTATCTCATTTTTGTAAAAATTCTCAAAATTTCAAATTCTTCAAATGTCGAAGTACAGCCTTGGTCTCCTTTTCCAAAGCATCCTAGAAGCTATCCCTGCAAAAATTTTCAGAAGAAATCATCATTTCAACCAATTTTTCAAAGAAATGAAATCAAAGGTCAGAGCCAATTAATTCAAAAAGTGTCAACACTCAAAACATTACAAAGTGGGTTTTGGGCAAGTAAAAATTAAAAGGAAGCCTATAAAAGCATGTCACTCCTCATTTGCAAACTCATTTGCCTCTCACAAGCTAAGTGTAACCTTGCAAAGGCGATTTTAGGAGTTCTTGAGCAAGTCGAGCAGTTTCAGGGGCGCGCTACGCGTCAGGAGAGGCGCGCTACGCGTCAGGGGCGCGCTACGCATCAGGCAAACTTTTCCAGTGTTAATTTACAAGTGCACTATGCGTCAGAGGCGCGCTACGCGTTGGGGATTCAGCTCAAAAAACTGCCAGCAAGTCATCAAAACGACTTTTCTCTCAGGCAAAGTGCAGGTAGGCTTCTCCTCTATGCCTAAATTTGGTTTTGCACAATGAAAAAGAGAATTAATGTGTTCAAATGCTATGTAAATGATAAATCAAAACCCTCTCTTGTTATGGAAAATTTAAAGTTTCAATGGCACTAGGGTTTTGAATTTCTCTTGCTGTCCAAGGTTGCCCTTTGTAAATTCCTTTTTCCCTCATTTTCATCACTTTTCTCCCTCAAATTTTCCCTTGAAATTTCATCATTCTCCTCTTTAAAATTCCTAAAAGCATATTTAATTCCTAAAACCCTACTTCTCTTTAAAATCCCATAATTTGGTAATTTCCCATGTTTGTTTTCCCTAAATTCCTTCTTTGTGTTTATTCTCCCTAATTCCCACATGTTCCCCTATCCCTAACAATTCCCTTGTATTTATGTCCCCTTGGTGACAGCATTTGAAAAAGTCAAAAAGCAGTTAATTGGGTGCCAAGTCAGCAATATATTTCAGTCATCTTGCCTTCATAACCATGTCAGAAACCGAATCAGATTATGAGCAGAGCTATGACAGTGGTTCAACACCAGAGGTAGAAGTGCCAAGGAGGCATCATAAGGGTGGTAAGGGTGGTCGGCATGTTAGAGAGGAGCCCACTTCATTGGCTCATTTGCAAGCTTGTCCACTTGCAATGTCATGTTTTTGATATCAATCATGCTTTGGATATTGTGAGAGGATCTCACAAATTCAACACCATAGAGAGCTGGTCCGCTTGTTTGTCCTACATTTGCACAATGGCCATGTTAACCTTGCAGGAGTAGATTTCACCTTATCACCTGAAATGATTGCTCAAGCCACCGGGATACCAAATGTTGGGGAAGAATGGACCAAGCGCAAGCTGCTAGACAAATTTCATTATCAACCATACATCAAACCTGGATGCATGAGGCACCTTACTGCTGTTTTTCCTTTCAGATTCCTAAGGGATGAGTATGCACCCTTGATGAGGCTCATTATGCGTTATTTCACTTGTGAGGGCAGATTTTCACATTTATATTCGTACCATATCCGTTTGTTGATGCATTTCACCCGGGTACGAATGATGAACATTCCATTTTTCATGTGCCGAAATATAGAGAAGATGGTGCCCGTAGTGCAAAGGAAGAATCCCGCACAGCAGCTCAAAAGTATATATCATTATGCACTGATCGAGATCATAGTGATGCATCAGTTGGAACAGTAGGGTATTGCTTTGGAGGATTTCATTTCTCGTGATTTCTTCATGGTGCCACAGCCACCTCCCGAGGTTGTCCGTGATGAGGGAGGACCTTCACAGCAGTTTGATATTCCTGAGCCAGAACATGTCAGCACTCCTCCAGCATATGTTACATATCAGAGAGGCCACAGGGTCTTATTTTCATCTGCACGACGAGTATTATCTCCACATCAGGTGGAAGGGGTCTCGCCTTCTTCATCAGCACAACGAGTGTTATCTCTACATCAGGTGGAAGGGGCCTCGCTTTCGACAGCAGCACAGGTACAAGAGAGAGGCAAGCAGCCCAAGATTGATGAAGGGCCATCAGGTGATCCAGGCATAGATGTTGTTGACCTTGATATCATTTCTCCTAGCCTAGAGTCAAAGGAGATCATCCAACAACTAAGGGCTGAAAATGACTTGTTGCAGCAAAAGTTGGAAATGGAAAATTGGACAATTACCTATTTAGAGCAGCGCAACAAGCAATTAGAGGATGAACACACTCTTGATGAGTTGCGGAGGATCCGAGAAGACCGGAACTTGGCTCGCAAGAGACCCGGTGATTTGACACCTAAGGAGCAAATCTATATGCTCATTCAGGTGAACACACATTTAGAGAGGTTGATAGCAAAGGCAAACAGGGACAAATACATGCTCTGCCACATGAAGAACCATTATTGGGCCCGCATGCATGTATGCAAAGCAAAAATGAAGGTACTTAAAGCACGCTTGGCCAAGGCACTAAAACGGAGGAAACGGTCCGATCCGCTTCAAATTTTGGCTGAAGCTACCTTGCAGGAGCATGGTGCTCAATGATACACCTCCAGCTCAAAATTCAGGAAATTTTGAGCAATTTTGGTCAGTTTTGACTTTTTTGTGCCAAACACAGGTTTTTGCCCTCAACGCGTAGCACGCCGCGCACTACCCTTAAGTTGGGGAGGTACATTTAAGGAAAACTCAGCATTTTTGGATTTTTCATGGAAAAATACACTTGCTCAGCCACTGCCAAGAAGTTTCATGAATATTTGAGCCCCCGAAAGGTCAAAAAACAAGCAAAAAATGACCTTCTGCCACTTTTTGGACACACAGGAAGCAGTCTTGGGAGATTGCAATTTTGGAGGGGCAAATGGCCACCAAATTGAGAAGTTCCACTTGGGCTGGAGAGTAGACATCCAGACCTTTCTAGCAAGCCCACTTTTGTCTCATTTGGATGCCGGGAAGTGCCTCAAAAGTGGCCTGAAAGGCGCGCTACGCGTTGGGAAATGGCGCGCTACGCGTTGGGGAAATTGGCAAGTTTTGCATCTTCAGCACAGGAAAACGCAGCAGTGACTAGTTTTGACCTTTTGGTTGGATTTTTCATCCCCTTGATGTATTTGATGTAATTTCATGATTGACATGACACTTTTTACCTATTCTAGAAGATTCATTCATAAAATGGCAAATAATTAATGAATGAATTGGTTTCCTAGCTTATAGAGGCAAGTTGTTTTGATTGCCTAGATTGTAGTGCTCAGTTTAGAATTGGTTGAAACAGCTCCTAGAATGATGAGCTCGACCCCTAGAGGCAAGGAAGTGTGTTAGCTTGCCTATATTATGTACTTTCTTAGTTATTTTCATGGTTGGACTCTTGAGGGATAAGCTTAGACTGTTTTACTCTTTGTATCTCTGCAATTTTGGCAAAGGAAAGACCAGGGTTTTGCAACACTATTTGGGATTCCTGTGGTTATTTGTGTTGATGGTGTGCTTCTCTCATGTACTTGTAAGTTTGTTATGTGTATCATTTTCCTACTTCTCTTTTCTGCACATTAAGTAAATGAAGTGTTAAGGTAGAATTCATAATTTATATGCTCTGCCTTTAAGTTTGCTTAATATCTATGTTTTCCTCTGTCTAAAGAGAATTCTCGAAAGTTTCTTGCTCTCTTTAGCTCCTCACCGGTCATTTCTATCCATTCACTTAATTCAAAGGCATCAAGAAAATCTCCTACCTTGCCCCAAAAAGACCTCTGCAAAAACTGTGTTTCATCCCCGCACCCAAAATTGTTGTGCTCAGTTTTCCACCAAAACTCTAAAAATTTAAAATCAAACTTTCCCTATCAGTTTACTAGCCTAAAATCAGTGTTCTTTATTGGTCATCTCCACCCTTTGAAGACCTTTTGCCGAGATAGACCCGGAGAGAGCCCTCTCCTGCCCCGTAGGGCTAGCTACGAGGCTAAGTGGTTTGATGTTGCCTTAGATTTTGTCTTTTTCAGCTTGAGGCCAAATTCAAGCGCTAACAAATTGTACTGCAGTACCTTGAGGGTCATTATCATTATCGGTGATTCCTCTCGCGCTTGTTAATAGTTTACATCATTGACTGGTAATTAAGCGATGTCTTTCCATGTTCGACTTCAGAACATTTCTCACATGGATCGACTTGTACTTCGAGTGAAGATCGGACGAGATTGAAGACCCCGGATCTAGTTTCATCCATCCGGGTTGCGATATATATTCAGGGAAATAAAGACATTAAATGTACATCATTGCCGCACAGATAATCATCCACTCAAAAGGATGATGGCTCTATCAGAATCATCAGTCTACACTCAGACGATTGTCTGTCCTATGTACATGAAAATGAATTTATAAAGCTGAGCATGGGAATGCCCGCCTCAGCTAGATCATGAAAATATTATGAAGATAATGTATTGTATTGTATCTTATTACAGGTCTCCTCCCAGCATTGAAAGAACTTCGGATCCTCATAATAAAGCATTTCACCCGACACCAAAAGGTTAACGGCCTCATACTTTAGGGGGCAACTGTTATAGACATTTTTGTGCCCTACAACCCCAAGCATGAAATGTCCATAAACCAAGGGCTCCTAAGTCCCTAAAAGTGTTTTTCTAACCCCTAAAGGAACAAGGTCAACAGATTACAGCTTCTCCCAGAAGTTCTCCATGAGAAACTACTCAAAATTGGTCAAAACAGGATCATTGCAGCTGCTCCACTGGCTAAGTGTGTTGCATCTCACCTAAATACACTGTGAGGGTGCGTTGCATTTCAAAAGTCCCTTCTGTGGGGTGCGATGGGCGAGAAATGACAAATTGCAGTGTCATTCCGCGAGGTGGAGAGGCAATGGAAGCTTCCAGAATCTTCTCCTGTGACACTTTCCTCACTGAATTCGACTAGGGATGAGTAAGAGGCCCTCAATCTCCAAGTGGAAGCAAGAACTAACAGAGAGAAGACACTAATTAAATCACAAGCTGACTCATCCCCCTTACAAATATCTATATATGGATCCCTCATCCCGGAGATCGGGAGGTTGGAATTTTTCATATTGTAAGGAATTGTTGTTGGTTTCTAGAGACAAACATCAGATTGTTGGGTGATCTAAGCTTTGTTTGAGGTGAAGAGGGGCTTCTTTGCTGGGAGGTTGGTGTTGGGTCAGAACAACTGGTTGTAACTCCTCCTGGATCTTTTCTTGTTTATCAATAAAAGCTATTTGAGTTTTCCTCCATGCTTTTGTATCATTGATGCTTGTTACATTTGTATGGTCAATTTACATCTGATCCTAGATTGTTTATAATTATAGATCCATGTCTTTGTATAGTGCTATGCTTCTGTGATCTTACAGGTACTTTGTGAAGCTGGGTGTGCAAGGGAGCAGGTAGCTGAGGACTATCAAAGAAGAGAGGGATCGAATCGAAGGATTAGCGCAAGACAGAGGTTGGTCTTTCTGTTCCTCTCTATCTATAATTCATAAAGGAAAAACAAAAGTAGTTTTTCTCTGTTTGTTTCTAAGGCAACTGCCACACCTTAGTGGGATAGAGCAGTTCTAAATAGACACTTTTCCCTGTAACAGATCGGGGTATCTGATAATCCCTTTCTTGCTAAGAGTGAGTGTTGAAAATGCGGAAAAAAAAAAAGTTTTGACTTTGCCTTGGTCAAACTAGATTAAAATTTCAATTTCAATTTCAGTTGAATACTTGGAGGTAGTTAACTAAGGTGACATGGAACTTGTCACTCAGTTAACTTGGTTAATTCGAGTTGGAGACACTTAAGTTTAGTTCAGTATGATTGATTTCTAATTTCTAGGAATCTATTTAAGTTAAATTGAGTTATTGTGAGCTAAACTAGTTCTAACTGCTAGAGAACTAGTGGAGGGTCTAGTAGTGGGGTGTATAGTCAGTCACACTATAGTGATCAACCGGTTAACTAATCAATTAGCCAGAATAATTGATGCATGCAGAGAATTCAATTTACCTAGTTGATATTGGAATTCAAGGGAAATGTACTACCAGTTGTAAACTATTCCAAGTTGTACAGGTGGTGCATGCAGCCAGAGATTGGTCTAAAGGAATTGCGCAATCGAGATTGAGGAACTTCCTAATTAATAGGGACCTAATTCCTCAAGGAATAATGCAAGGAAATAGGAGATTGCAAGGCTGAGAAATTGGTTAAGTGTTGGCCAAAGTTAGCCTATGAATCAGCAAGATAGACTATACTAGTGCAAAGGTTGCTCAAGCTTGAGCAAGAACTGTGTTTCTTCTCTATGCTTTGATTAATGCAATATAGATTGGAAGGGATTTTGAGTAGTTGCTTTCCCCTAGATAAATCTCTATGTATATGGGTTGAATCATGATGCATGTTTATGATTTCCTTTCTCGATCGTGAGTTTATTTCCGCAGATGAGTAGATTATATTTGAGTCTTATGATTTTTTTGAATATACTTATAATTTCTACACCATTTCTGCTATTTATTTCATAGATCAGATGTTATGTTTATGATAGTGTGGTCCATAAGGCCAAGGACTGCAAGTTTCCATTGTGTTAAGGAAATCTAATCAGAAGAAGAAAATGATGTAAGGGAAAGCATACGAGAAAAAGGAAGGTGATCCACATGTTAAAGTTCAACAAATCAAAGTATGGAGGAAAAAGGAGTAGAAAAAGATTCTCAATAAAAATTGAGGCTAGCCCAGTCTCAGGGGGAGCATGATGCTGAATTTACAGTTTTAAAGAAAGCCCCTTCAAGAAAATTCTTGTCAGAAGTGGATGTAGGAATGATCTATCTTTGTGTTTTTTTCAAATGGAATTGAATTAATATGTATGAGTTGGTTTTGGGGTCCACTGTATATTCCTAGAAAAACAAAGAATTCTCAGCCTAGACAAATGTTGCACGAAGCGGGGACGAAACGGGGACGTTTTTTGGAAGCGGGGACGCGGAAGCATCATTTTCCAAAAATCTAGGAAGCGAAGTGTCTGCTATATATATATATATATATATATATATATATATATATATATATATATATATATATATATATATATATATATATATATATATATATATATATATATTTGCATTTATACTCAAAACAATCATCCCAAACAAGGATAATTTTAGGGGCGAATGTTTGCCCTTTAGCGAAATTAAGGGGTTTTAAATTTTTAGTGGGCGAATATTTTGTATCATAGTACATTTTTACAAATCACCTCAAATAGCCCACCTTATTTTAAGGGAGAGGGTAAAAAAGGTCAATTTAGCCCTTGAAATTAGGACTTACAACCTTCCATTCGCCCATTTTCAAGAATAGGTTTTATTTAAGTGAATCCTATGGGCCAAATACCATATTTATAAAAGAGGTATGGTAAATTAATAAAAATATAAATAAATGAGAGGTATGGTAAATAAATAAAACATTTTTTATATTTACTCCATAAGTCACCTTATATACATGTAAGGGTGTAAACAAATAAAAATATAAGTAAAATGGAGGTATGGTAAATAAATAAAACGTCTTTTTATACTTACTCAAAAGATATGGTAAATAAATAAAAATAAACCTCTTTTTATATTTAGTCCATAACCCTACCTCTATTTATGAAGGCTCAAGAAAGAGGTTTTATTTAAGTGAATCCTATGACCCAAATACCATATTTGTAAAAGAGGTATGGTAAATTAATAAAAAATAAATAAACGAGAGGTATGGTAAACAAATAAAACATTTTTTTTATATTTACTCCATAAGTCACCTTATATTTACGAACACTCAAAAAATGGGTTATATTTAGGTGAAACCTATGGCCAAAATATTATGGGACAAATACCATGGACTAGATTGTTATTAATACCACGCAAAAAACCATTATTAACCCTAATATTAGAATTAATAAAAATAAAAATGGCACATGGTATTGACCCATGGTATTCACCTGGAATGTAGCCTATTTAAATGGGGGAATTAAACCAGCATGTAGCCTATGCTAAGATTCACTAGGACTTTACAAAGTTTTATTATTTAGTGAAAGACTCGCCAAGATCTTACAAGATTTTATAATTGAGTAAAATATTCGCCATGCCTGGTGAGAGATTCGCCAAAAAATTATATATACATATTATATTATTGATAAAATCGCCTTCCATTTTTCCTATATACCATGGAGATTCGCCCATTTATTATATTTATAAATTTAGGGGGGGTTCTTAAAATTTTCCCTGATCCCAAATACCAAATTAGTTGTAGAAGACATGAAAACATGCATATTTTTGCATAAATCAAGATAGATATAGCATCCATTGTACATTAATGATTAATTATTCGAGCATCAACCATTTAGATGCATCAACAATCTAGAATATAGATTCTTCTCCTCTTGTCTAGCCTTTGCCTCTACCTCGATTGTCTAGGGATATTAGTCAACATTGCCCAATTTTGATCAAACTACCTAATCGAAGACTTAAAATATGGTAGAAAAGGCTTAACATGCTTGATCGATGATTTTGACTTGATTGAAAGGTAATTTTTTGCTAAGGGCGTGACAAAGGAGTTCAACAATTAACACCACCAACACTAGGGTACATATAGGGCTTGGTGCTCTTGATTAAATGCTAATTGCATACCTTCATATTTGATATGATCTAATGAAATGCCACAATCCCATTGATCTTGAATTCCTGAAAACTGTTAAGTCTGCTAAATTTTGAATAGGACATGAAATTATATTTTCTCCATATGAAGTCCAATGAGGCTGGAACTACTCTCAAACATCCTGAGTCATTTGATGGTAATGTTAAAAATTTAAGTAAAAGGATGAAAATGAAAAATAAAGGAGAATGTCACTTTTACTTTAAGAATTTAACATTACCATGAGGGAGCATCTACTATATTTATATTTTTTTAATATTTTTTTCCTTCATTCCTCACCCTAACCCAAGGTGGACCCACCCCCAACAAGCAAACTCACCAAAAAATTAAAAAAAATCGATTTTTTTAGGTCGCGCGGTGTACTTTCTGGAAGCGTGTACGGAACCGTACGATTCGCCCCTCCGAAGCGCCGCGCTTCGTATGGCCGAAGCACCGTATGAAACGTGCTTTGGATATTCCGAAACGCATTTTGGAGGGACGCTTCCGGAATTTCCAAGAAGTGTCCATATCAGTACGAAACACATTTCGGAATTTCAGAACCGCGCTTCCAGGGATGCTTCCTGGATGCATCTGTACGGTACGTGCTTCGGACATTAGATCCCAGGGGGGGACGTTTCCTGTAACATTGGCCTAGACCTCTACCATCCTTCTCCAAAACTCTCCAAACACCTGTATAATTGTCAAAGCAACAACAACTAACAAGCAACAAGCCAAACTATTAAAGCAACACACCATAACAACACAAACATCTACCATGCATGCCCAAGTTGACATCAATGCCAACCATCAAACACTACAACACAAAAATTGCATCATCAATGTCAACAATCTCCCCTTTTGGCCTTAATGGCAACCCCTAATAAACCATCCATCTAACACTGACCTATGAAACTGATCTCCTCATGCAGAGATTTGCTTTTGGTTTCTAGAGTAACTAATCTTTTGAATAGTAACAAAATACTAGGGATATTCCCATTCATGATCAATATCATCCTATAAAGAATGCCCTCTTGCTGAAAGCTACACTACATGAACCAAAAGATCGACTCAACATAACATGATTCAACCATGACTCATAAGAAGGAAGAAATAGTGCATTGATACTCAAGGACTCTAAGAACCCATACATGGCTGAAAGTGACGGTGACTAACTCAACAATACAAGATCGAATTTTTTTTTCAAGCCCTCTCATCAACATATTCTCATGAGACTACAACTCATTCAAACACAAAGAGTATAAAACTTGTGCACATGATGATCACATCTCCTCACATCTTTGACTTTGACAATGATACTAGACTCATTATGCAACACACATAACAATTTTGTAATAGAACTGGGCACATAAAATTTACAACAACAAGCCAACCTTTGCAATAGCAGTATCAATAGCAAACACAAGCACCTACCATACATGCTCAGGTTGACATCAATGCCAACCATCAAACACTGCAACCATCGTTGTCAAGTTGTATTTTAGTGTTCAATATATGAGGCATATATTAACTTGCAGAGAAGAATTGAATGGGTCATGTTACCTCTAAGTCAAAGCCCCATGCTCTAGCTTCTCATTTTTATTGACTATTGACCTAAGAACTATGCAGGTTGCTCACTACAACAAGGCTCGAATAATTATTATTTCTATATGGTTTACTCACGATAAAGAAGCTGACATTGTGCAAGATCATGGGGAATATGAGATTTATGGTGCATCGTAGGATTTTGTGTGATATCATGAAACTTTTCTTCATTGCTTGATGCGATATATGCTTGGTGTGATACTTTGCAAACAACATTATTACTCCATGCCTTTCTTTTAGGTATCATTAATTTTCCTTTGAATAATATATATATATATATATATATATATATATATATATATATATATATATATATATATATATATATATATATATATATATATATATTAAGTTTTTTTATTTATATATAATAGTATATAAATATATGATTTTGTTTAAAAATAAAATGTTTTGTTTTTTACTCTAATTTAACTAAGTTTTGTTTTTAATTCTAATTTAACTATATTTAAACTAAGCAGGAGTATCTACAATGTAACGCTTGTTCAAATGTAGCAATTTGTCCATACATTTCAAAACTTCAATAATTAGACTAAGTAAACACTAGCTATGTTGTTTTGTTTTAATTCATTTTTAGTGTTTTAATTTTATTTTTTATTTTTAATTTAACTATATTTTTAATTTTTAATTTTTCTGATTTTAATTTTAAAGTTTTTTTTATTGTTTTTTAAAAACTCATTTTTTTGGATTTTTTTTCAAATGTCATAAGTTTTGTATATAAAATTCATAAAAAAATCATGCAATTTGTTATTTTCCTACTTGTTTTATTCAGCTTGTTCATAAAAATGTTTTATTTAACATGTCATTTTTAATGAAAAGGTCTAGAAATACGTTATTTTTTAATTATATCTATATGCAAAATATGTATTTTTTTTATCAAGTGTTTAATATTTTTTTAGTGACAATTATTTTATGTGTATTGAAGTATTAATTAATGATATATAAATATGTAAAAAATACTAACCTCAAAATATTAATTTATTATTATTTTTAAACTTTGCAAAAGATATTCTATGGGGGTGAGTCCCAAGACAAATGGCATGACAGAAGGCGCTCCTCCTTCACACGGGACAACAAACAATTATGGTTTGGAGTAATTGCGTCTTGGGTGCCTGCCCGACAAAGTTTATCTACACAGGCCAGAGATAATTAAGAAGGGTAGTAGAACCGTTTAGTATTCTATTATGCAAAGAAATGAGCCTAATTACTTGTAGAAATAGAGCTTGCGTTGAGGATAGATTCCTTGACTCTTTATCCCTCTACATCTAGCGATACAAGCCTGGGAATATGGCCATATTCCCTCACCGGTTCGTTATTATTCTAGGTATCTAGTGCAGTTAGTTGTCTTGGGATCCTGACATGGAGAAAGGTAGACATTGGGTGAATTGTGGTGAGGAGAGAAAGTCGGAAGGAATTGTTGAAGAAGCTGGCATAGCTATCAACTTGACCAGGGCTTCCTCTTGGGTAATTCCTTATCCAATTGTTTCTCTACGGGTGTTTCTTAATCGTTTTTGTGTGGAAAGGATAACCTCCAGGTACTGGGTGTTCCTTGGCCTTTCTTAGGCGGGAAAATAAATAGGTCCTCTTAATGCTTCCGGTGGCAGAGGTTTTTAAACTCACCAGTCCCTTGGTTGGATGTCAGTGAAGTCAGATTTGATCCCTTAATTCTAAACCCTGCTAAATGTGATGTAGTATATTGTAGATTCAATTTGGCTACTGAGATAACAAAAGTTAGTCCTGAGTTCAACCTTCGCAAGATATTTCCTTATGGCGGCACGGTAATAAGCTTGAGGATAGGTGGGGTGCATGTTGGGAGGAGTTCCTCTGTGGTATCAAGGAAGGCCATATCAACGAGGTTTCAAGGTGAAAGAAGGTCATTCTAGATGGCATGACAACGAGGACGAACATCGACCGAGTAGGGGTGGGGGAAACAAGGGAAGAGGGGAGCACAAGGGGGATGGAGAATTGGATCCTCCAATCAGGAACTCACTTGGTCGAGTGAATTTACCTTCCCCTTTTGAATTTATCGAAGCTCAAATTCACCCGATCCAATGCACAGTTGATCAAATATCACAAGCTCAGAATGAGGAAAATGCAAAGTTGGTCAGTTTCTTGGCTGTCATGTGCCAGAATCAGCAATGCATCCTAGACCGACAAGACACACTGAGAAGGAAATAGAGGCGTCTCCAGGCCTGCATGGATGGCTTTGAGACTCACATGGCTCATGTGGAATCTGACATCCACGAATCCTTTCACCACCCAGAAAATGTTGCCCAAGCAACAGAGGTCAACCCACCCCTCCTCCTTAGATGCATAGATGATTACGAGTTTTCTATACTTTTTGGGTAATTTTTTTGTCTTGGTGGGCTATGGATGTAATAAAAACCTGTTTTATAAAGTTCCTCTCCCTTTTATTCTGTTTTTATTTAAAAGCCAACAAATCCTGTCAGAGTAAAGCCAATTTTGCACTCTCTTAGAAATCCTCACAATGTAATATTCTCATGACATAACAAAAAAAAATTGAAATACAAAAGCAAAAAAAACTTTGCAAAAGAATTTAAAATTTGTATTATAAAAAAGCATTGCAAAGAAAATCAAAAAACACAAGTTTGGAGAACCCTAAAAACAAACATCTTAGGATGAAAAACAAAAAGAGGAATAAAACAACTTGAAAAATGGTTAAATAACCATTTAATTTTTTTTCATACTTAGGACATATGAAAATTTAAAGTGTCAACAATATGTCTAAAAAAAAGTTGATGCTTTTCAAAGTCGCATGAAAGTCACCAAAACTTTAAAATATTTATCAATACTTAATATATCAAAAAAAATTAAGTGTAAAAAACAAGAAAAAAAAGGAGGACTTGATGTTGCATCCACACTTTTCAAATTGGCATGAAAATCACTAACATTTAAAAAAAATGTGCATACTTAATACATAATAAAACTTAAAGTCTGAAAAACATGGTCCAAAAAAAAGGGTGTATTCTGAATCAACACTTTTCAAAATCAAATGATTTTTTACTACCTCTAAAAAGTGAGAACTCAGTTCAGTACCTATTTTATAGTAACTATGTTAAAGATAAAAGTTACTCAAATCTAGGATTGATTATTCATAATGAAATCGAGGATGATTAAGATAAGCGTTATTCTTATAGGGTTTGTGAACCCTAAACTAAACTTGAAGAATCATTAGGGTTTGAAGCTCATTCCATAGAAAATCAATTAATAACACTATCTAGGGTTGGAGATGAAAGTCTAGGGCTTATGAACTAATTGATCCTGCTTGAAAGAATAAACCCTAGTTCCTTAGAAGATTTGACGTCTTTATGGTGAGGTTGATTTGCTGGTTGGATGCAAGAAGGCTAAATATTAAGAGGGGGCTGACATGTTCTCAAAAGGAAGTTAACTCCTTGATGATGTGGTTGAGGTGAACTCCTTCTTGATGTGGACGAGGTTGACTGGATCTGAGAAAGCTGACATTAAGAGGGAGCTGACAATTTCTTAACAGATTAGTACTTTCTTGTTTTTTGTTTCATTATGAGTCTCTTGTCTTTGTATATCTTGTTTGGTTTTATTCGTTCTTTCGTGGCCTCCTAGTGAGGATTGTAGGTATATGATGAAGTATTTCAAGGTTGTGGCAATAATTTAAAATATGGAAGAACAAAGTGCTAAGAAGACTCATGATTGGATGTTCTTTGGACTCAGAGGGAGCAGACAAGATCAGCTTGATTGAAGCATGTTTTTATCTATGACAAAAAGAAGTCAGTTGTGACTTCTAATATGAAGTTGGATAGATGTCTTGAAGAATGATGTCAATCCAAATATCTTGAACATAAGCCTATGACTTCTCTATGTGTTGATGATATTTGTTTGATAAGGGCTAAGGACCTCTTCTTCTAATGTAAGAGGGAGCTTATTTTTGTAAAGGCATGAGCTTGGTGAAATCCATGCTATGATTTGGCATAATGGACTATGAGTCCATGAACATCACCATGATGAAAACGTTGCAAGACTTTGTTGTTGACTTGGTTGATTCTTTGATTGACTCGTTGAACCACCTGATGCTTGGAATTTCTAACTCTATTTGGACTAGATTTATTAAAGAAAGAAAGATCATTTATGGGTGTTGTGTTGGTCTAACTAACATGAATGTTCCTACTACATTTGGCATGATTGAAGTCGAAAATGTAGAATGAGTTTGGTTTTGAATTTTTTTTGATGATATATTTGATCTTGTGTTGGAATCGAAAATGGTATACATGTCTGTTGATCAGTAGGTTTCTAATGTTTTATTTTGTGAAAAACCACTTGTTGTCTACTAGATTCAACCATGGTATACTTTTCTACTGTTGAGAAGGTTGTTGATGTTTGCTTCTGTGAGAGGCCACTTATTTTTTGTTGGATTCGACCATGGTATACTTCTTTTCTATTGTGCAAGTTACCAATGTTTTCATATTGTTTGTTGGATTCAACCACGGTATACTTTTATGTTGTTGAGTAGGTTGCTGATGTTTTATTCTATGACAAGACACTTATTATTTGCTCGATTTGACCATGGTATACATTTCTACTATTAAGTAGGTTACCGTGTTGGAAACACTGAGAGGGGCGGTGAATTAATATTTCCTTTTACAATTATTATTTATTACTATTTAATATCACTCTAAAAGAAAAAAGAAAAAAGGATATATATATATATATAACAAAGACCGAGTCATAAATAATTGAAGACATTATGATATGAAGGACTTGCTTATATGAACAAGACCAAAATAATAAAGTTTATTGCATTGTGAAGAGGAAAATGCTACTACTATGAATAAAGGGTGTTGGGAACGAGTCCCCTAGGGTCAATTTTGGGGTTTGTTGGTACTATTTTATTGCCATTCTTTTCTTCTAAAAATCCATCATTCATCTATCATTTTCTCCCATAAACCCCTCATAGTCCATTGAAATTTATCAATTAAGCATTATAATTGTTATTTTACATTAAATTTAATTTGTCGATTTTTATGTTAAAAATTAGAAATTTTCAACAAAATTACAGGATGTCATGACTTCCTGTAATTGGTTTATGCTGTGACATGTGGCATGGCAGGAAAATCAAAACAGAGGATAGGGACGTGATCACAAATGTACATACATGGTGAAAGATCTATTCAGCATCGCATCTGGAGCTCCTAGATACATGGTCAATGCTAGTCAAACCCAGCCCTTTTGGTCATAAAAGCAGCAAAAAGCCAAAGTTACCTAAACTGATTTCGTTTTGTTTTAGAAATCAGTTAAGATTAGAAAAAAACAAAAATTGTCTTTTTGACTGTAAAATAAGAAACATCTGCGTGATAATGTATGTACATTCGATTGAAAACCTTAAGGACTGTTAGGAACGAAGGATAATAGACATTGGGTAGACTTAAGACTGTGTATTGTATTGTATTGTTACCAGAACTCTGTTCTTGCATGTAATTGATTTCCAGACTTTAATCACAGGCAGCGTTTTATGTGTTAACGGTTTCATCATCTGAAGTTTTCTAAGTGTACCATCAACACGTGGATGGCCCTACATGGGGACTGGTATACTTTCATTTCATTTTCATAGCATTTAGACTTCAGATCTAAATAGTGTTTGATGCCATTTCTTTGCTTGTGAATTAATTAATTCGATTAGAAGTTCTTGCGAGTGTTATTGTATGATTCATGGTGATAGATTGAAACTTCAATTGCTAAATTATTGAACAAGATCTTGTAAAAGATTTAATTGAGCACTGAATTTCGCAGTATCTCTGTGGACTCTGTTTTAATGCATTTGAGTTTTAGCATGCTTAAAAGAGTCTTTAGTTTTCATGAATTTGATTGTTAGGATGCTTAGTGTGTTACTGAGAAAGAGTTTTTGTGAACTATATCCTTGTAAGAGGATTGAAGACTCATACTAGTAACACTTTTTTTTAGAACAGTTAATTAAATTAGATGATCTGAGTGTTTAAAGTGTGAAAGTAAACATATTCCAACCTCTTGTATAAGAGTGTTGTAGCCTGTCACAGTAGACACTTATCTAGGTAGATGAGATCCTTTTAGGTCTATAGATTGTAGACACGTTCCTCTAAGTTTACCTACCTTGGTTGACATTAAATTTAGTCTAATCTAGACCCCTGGATTGATCACTAAATTTTGGCGCCGTTGCCAGGGAGGCGCAGCTAGAGGATTTCTAAAAACAAAATATAAAAAAAAAAAAAAAAAAACAAAAACAAACAAAAACATAGATTTAGTTTTGATTCATCATTTTAGATATAGGGATGATAAAGGTAGATTCATAAAAAAACCCCCATCCCAAAACTAACCTACCACTAGGAGCAGACCCTTTAGGAAAAGTTGAACACACAACACCAGCTGGGAAAGTCACCATACAAACATTAGAGGATAAACAGAAATCAGGGCAAAGACTCACACTCATTGAGCGACAAATTCTATTGGCACCCGAATCACAGAAGAAACATCTCCCTGAATCCTCTATAAAAAGATAAAGTAACACAATAACTCAACAATCTCTCCTTGAATCTACTGATTTTGAAAAATCTCAAGAAGGAGAAAAATCATTAGAACAACTTCTCTTTGAAACAAGTGACACTGAACAAGAAATTAAATCAACAGAGGAACCTATCAAAATGGCTAAGGAAGGAGATGGATCAGTAAGAGGACCACAAAATCAAGGTCGAAGAGAAGAGGAAGAGTCAACCTTTAAATTTCCTATTCAAGAACCAGAAGAATGAGGAAATAAAAATGAAAAACATACCTCCATTTGTGCTACCAAACTTTTATGGCATGGATTCAGAAGACCAAGATTCATTCTTGTTTGAGTTTGACATAGTATGTCGAACATATGGTTACACAGATGATGCCCATAGGCTTAGACTCTTCCCAGCAACATTAAAAGCATCAGCATTAAGATGGTTCATGGGACTTGGTGAACATGCAATAACTGATTGGGATGGCATGAGAAGAATATTCCTAAAGAAATACCAACCTTATTGCAGATCGAAAGATTCTAAAGATGATATCTTTAGGATGAATCAACAAGAAGATGAAAATTTAGAGGAGTATTTGGAACGATTTGTTTACAATTTGAAAAAATCAAAACATAGGACCATGTCTCTTGATCTGATTCGAACAATATTTTTGAAGGGAATTCGAGAGGAATACTTAGATGATCTTAATTTGATGGGCAAAGGTGATATTTCCACTTTACCTTTCGAAGAAATTGCTGATTTATGTGAAAAGTACTCAAGGAGCAAAGCTAGATATGGAAAATGAGCTCTATCATCTAACACAAAATCTGCTTCAGCAAGTGTCACAAGGACTGAAATAGGAAACCTGTTAGAAGAATTCAAAACAGATCTATTAAGTACCTTAGGAACTCAAGTTGACACTCTGAAAGCCAAGAAAAGACAAGAAGAGGAGGATAAATAATGGTTGTCTTTTGTCCAAAATGTCGGAAGAAACATGCCTTGAAAGACTGCCCATTAGAAAACATTCAAGTTTGTGCCTTTTGTACTGAAAATCATGATATATTTCATTGCTCTAAAGTCAAGATTTTGCAGAATTGTAATGTGGAAGCAGCTAACACAGATATGGAGAATGTGTATTTCATGGGTGCTAAGAGACCGTGGCAACCTAGACCTCCACCTCCAGGTATGTTTCCAAACCAAAATTTGCAATTTCCTGCACAAGATCAGATGTATGCTCAGAATTCTTGGAATGTGCCCATGCCATGGCAACACCAAAATTACCCACAGCAACAATGGAGACCATTTCAGCAGTACTCTCAACAATATCAACCATATCCTCAACCATACCAACAGTATTCTCAGCCATATCAACAGTATCATCAGCCACATTTGCAATATCCTCAAACATATCAGAAATATCCTCAGCAGCAAGTTGTTTATCAACCCCAAAACACTCAACAAGCATTGCCTACTCCTCCACCAATAAATCCACCTCGCTTACAACTCCCATCTAACCAGCAACCTCCTAGACCCACTCAGATTCCTGCTCAGCCTGTACCAAATCCAAATAACAGAGCAGAGAGACCAGCCTACAATGTAGATGAGGGACCATCATATCCCACATTAACTTTACAAAATATCAATTTGAGGTCTGGTAATGTACTTCAAAAAGAACCTCCAATAGCTGAAAAACAAGAAGAAAATGAAAATGAAACTCCAACTCAAAAGAAACAAAATGATGATATCAAAAATAAACAAATGCAACTGTTGCATCCACCACCTTTTCCAGAACAATTGGTCCAAGAAAAACTTCCCATGTCTATACCACAGTTTGATGTTTTAGATGAGCTAAAGAATGTCTATATAAAAATTCCACTATTGCAAGCCATAAAAGACATTCCCATATATACTGAAGCAATCAAAGAATTGTGCCTCAAGAAACCTACTAGGAAAAGAATTGATCCACAAACTATTCATGTTATTGGACATTTAGCTGGCCTTATGACAAACACCATTTCAATGGAAAAGTATGTTGATCCTGGTATTCCCAGAGTCACTACAATCATTAACAACATACATATTCCAAACACCTTAATTGACCTTGGGGCCGCAATAAATGTGATGACTCTTGAAACAATGAAGACATTGCAGCTCACAAACTTGCAGCACACAACAATTGTTCTAGAACTAGCTGATAGGTCTAAAGTGATTCCTGAAGGGATTTTGGAGGACATAATTGTTTCACTGGACTCTTGGGAGTATCCAGTGGAATTTTAGTTCTTCAGCCAAAATCTAATTTAGGAGGACACCCCATCATCCTCGGTAGACCATGGTTAGCAACTGTTGATGCATTCATAGGATGTAGATCGGGTAATATGATTATTTGACGAGGAACTGAAAGAAAACAACTCACTCTTTACCCATAAGCACAATCACCAGCAGTAGCACACAATTTATGGCTTGACGATAAATACAATGACAAGGAAGAAGTTCAATCTGTTTTCAGCATCAATCAAATCTATGATTTTCAAGAACATAATAATGATGATTTGGTAGAATTGTTCCTTTCTCAACCTAATATTTCTGAAGAATTAAGAAATGAACAATACCATGCTGCAGATGAAATTTTGGCACAGAATTTTCAGGAAACATGCACCATTCAATCTTTGCAAACAACATTTCAAAACATTTTTCCCATCCAATCTATCACAAACACACAGAGCAAGACCATAGAGATTAGTCTAGGAAAAACTTTGAACATTAGCACTCACCTAGACTCATCTCAGGAGGAAAAATTGATTCAATTATTGAGAAAATATCAGAAAGCATTTGCTTGGGACTACACCGATATGCACGGAATTCACCCTGAAACATGCACTCACCATATTTATACCGATAGTAATATCAAACCAGTGAGGCAACCGCAGAGAAGAATGAATCCCATACTTCAGGATATTGTTAGAGATGAATTACAAAAACTATTGAAAGTCAATTTTATTTATCCTATCTCTGACAATCAGTGGGTATCCCCATTGGTAGTAGTGCCCAAGAAAAATGGAAAGTGGAGGATTTGTGTTGATTACCGACAATTGAACAAAACAACGCTCAAAGATTATTTCCCACTACCATTTATCGACCAAGTGCTAGACACATTAGCTGGGAAATCATCATTCTCTTTTCTTGATGGTTTCAGTGGCTATAATCAGATCAGGATAGCCTTAGAGGACCAGGACAAAACCACTTTTACTTGTCCCTGGGGCACTTATGCCTATAATGTTTTACCATTTGGACTTTGCAATGCTCCAGCTACATTTCAGAGAGCTGTATTAGCTATTTTTGCTGATTTAGTTCATGACTGTGTTAAAGTTTACATGGATGATTTTTCAGTGTATGGTAATTCATTTGAGCATGCATTAGAGAACCTTGAAAAAGTTTTGAAGAGATGTATTGAAGCTAATATGTCCCTGAGCAATGAAAAGTGTTTTATGATGTTAAATGAAGGGATAGTATTGGGACACTATATTTCTTCTCAAGGCATTAAAGTTGATCCATCAAAAATCCAGATCATTGTCAATTTTCCAATTCCGAAGACTCAAAAAGAGGTAAGAAATTTCCTTAGGTATGCAAGCTATTAGAGAAGGTTTATTGAACATTTTAGTAAAATAGCTTCACCTATGTTTAAGCTTCTAGCAAAAGATACACCTTTCAACTGGAATGAGAATTGTCAGCAAGCTTTTGAAACACTCAAAGAAAAGTTATCAACCACACCAGTCTTAAAAGGACCTAACTGGACCCTACCATTTCACATCTTTACAGATGCATCTGATACTGCAGTAGGTGCCTCATTAGGCCAAAAAGAAGAGTCTTTCAATTATGCCATCTATTTCATTAGCAAAAATCTAACACCTGCAGAATTAAACTACACAGTCACTGAAAAAGAAATGCTTGCCATCATACATGCTGTGAATAAATTCCGACATTATATCACTGGTTATGAGGTTTTTGTACATACTGATCACTCTGCCATTAAGTATTTAATGAATAAACCAATCACTAATGGCAGAGTTACCAGATGGTTGTTATTATTACAGGAATTTAATATTACAGTGTTAGATAGACCAGGTAAGGAGAATCAGGTGGCAGATTTTCTTTCTAGACTGCAAAATTCAGGTGAGGTTGTTCCGGTTGAAGATTCTTTTCTAGATGAAAATTTATTTGCAATTTCAATAGTGAATCCTTGGTATGCTGACTTAGCCAATTATTTATCCACAGGAAGAACACCTCCATATTTTACTCCAAAGGAAAAGAAGAGGCTGATCAAACAAAGTGCTAGATACTCATGGATTAATGGAGATCTATTTTACACCAGTTATGATATGATTATTAGACGATGTGTAAGAAATGATGAAATAATTGATATTTTAAAATCTTGCCATGATGAACCGTTTGGTGGGCATTTTGCAACCAAAAGAACAGCATTCAAGATTCTCAGTCTTGGATACTATTGGCCATCTATTTTTAAGGATTCCAAGAAGTATGTGAAAAGTTGTGATAGTTGTCAAAGAATGGGCAGACCAACAGCTACAGATGAAATGCCACTTCAGCCTCAAATACATTTAGAACAATTTGAAAAATGGGCTCTAGATTTTATAGGACCCATCAATCCAACTTCAAAAGGTAAAAAGTACATCCTAGTATGTACTGATTACGTGACAAAATGGGCTGAAGCCAAAGCACTAGTCCGGGAAACTGAACAAACAATGGTAAACTTCCTTTTTGAGGAAATTTTTGTAAGGTATGGAGTACCAAGGGAGATAGTGACGGATCAAGGTACTCAGTTTACCTCAAAGCTGGTCAAAGACATCACAGAAAAATATAAAATCAAGCACAGGAAAAGTACACCTTACCATCCACAGGCCAATGGCCAGGTGGAATCTACCAATAAAACATTGGAAGGAATTATCACTAAGACAGTAGCAATGAACAGAAAGAATTGGGAAGAGAAGCTCAAAGATGCACTCTGGGCTTACAGAATCACGTGGAAAAACACTACAGGATTTACACCATATCAGTTGGTGTATGGAAAAGAGGTAATGCTTCCTATTGAATTTCAAATACATACTTATAAGATGGCTGCAGATTTAGGAATTGATCTCAATGAAGCCCAACAAGAGAGAATTCGGTAATTGAACCAGTTAGATGAAATGAGGCAGCAAGCAGAAGAGACAGCAATCCTAATGCAGAAACAAAGGAAGAAATGGCATGATGCACACATTAAAAAGAAACGGTTCAAAGAAGGAGATTGGGCTTTACTGTTTGACTCTAAATTCAGAGATCATAAAGCCAAATTTACCACACATTGGATGGGCCCATATGAAATAGTTCAAGTATATGAAAATGGATCAATCAAGATTACTACCATTGATGGAGAAGGCAACACCTTTCTTGTCAATGGCCATCGGTTGAAACTCTATCATAAGCCCATCAGCAAGGAGGATTTTATTCACACTATATCTCAGCAAAGGGAGGTTGAGATATTGCAGCCTTCAGCTGTGATATCTCTACCTTAGCTCATTCAACATCATTTTTTTTTTAAAAAAAAAAAAAAAAACAACAACAACAACAACAATAATGGTTTAGATGTGAAAACCAGACTCTGGCACACTAACCCAGAATTCTTACTAGAAAACCATTCATTTGGCTGGTAATAGTTCCTTGTTCTTCTTGTTTACTATTTTGTTCATCACTTCAATAATGACTTGAGGACAAGTCAAAGCTTTAGTGTGGGAGAAGAATCAGCATTTTGTTTTCCCTATCTGATCTCCTCATTTGTAAATCTTCAAGGAATTTGTTTCAGTACTTCAGTATTTCAATAAAAGAGTTGTTTTTGTTTTTTGTTCTAATCAGAGGGACCTGTTCAAGCAATATGCAGTGGGACCTATTCAAAAGACTATGTTACCAGTACCAACATTAGAGGGACCTGTTAAAGACTGCATTCAAGATACATCAGGCTACTTCAACAAAGTTTTCAAAGGTTGCTTATCATCAAGGCTACATCAACAACAAGGATAAAAGAAGCTGCACAAACATAGTTCTTCAGAGTTCTTCAGATTTTAAAGGGACCTGTTATATTCAATTTCATTTCAAAGGGACCTGTTTTGGACAGTGAAGACCAGTCATATTTGGACAGTGAAGATCAGTCCTACCTGTGCACGCCAAATCAGCCATTGTCAACCAACAAGTGTAATGTATTAGTGAAATTTTTATTTTTAACATTTAAAATTCTTGAATTATTTTAGTGTTAAAAATGATGATTATGATTGCTTGTTATCAATTTCAAAAAATCCTATACCCATCACCCTTGTAACATTCCTAACTACTCAACTCTGCTATCATTTCCCATCACACTTTAGCCTATTGCCATATTCCTACTACGGTTTTCAAACCTTTTCCTACACCACTCATCAAACCTTGTCATCGATCCATCAAACCTTGTCATCAATCCATCATTTTTCAATCGGCCGAGTACCAACACATAGTAGACAAGTGGTAAACCATTGGAAAGACAAGTGGTAAACCATTGGAAAGACAAGTGGTAAATCATTGGAAAGACAAGTGTTAAATGATTTCATTCATTCTGAATGTGGGAGTTATAAAACAGTCTTTTGACCCAAGTCGGCTCATGAAACATATATCCGTTATCATCACTACAACACTCTTTATATGTATATGGTGTTCTCATGATTGTACCTATGCAAATCAGTACCGCTCCTCTGTCTTTATGATGTGAATGCGCCTTCAACTCTGCATTATCATTATAGCAATTGGGTGAAGGTCGGCTGTTAAGTTTTCACTTTATAACACTCTCAGCTCATAAAAGTGTGTTACCATGTGAGTGTTCAAACTTTGAGTTTTCAAAGAGGGCCGAGATAGTAGGCACTACAAAGAGAGAGCATAGCAAACAGGCTTACCACGAGTTTCTACGGCCGCCCAAGCAATTAAAGAAGGAAACCCTGAGAATCGAGGGCGTTACTAGGTCGGTTAAGTGGAACGCAGGAGAAGAGGTATCACATTGAACAAACCCTGATTGAATTGTTAAGCATAAACAAAAGGGTTAGAACAGAGATTTTTTTTTTTAAATGACCAATAGAGCAGAGCCTGAAACATTTGATAGTTCACAATATCATGATGACTGTGTCACGATTTTAAGGGAAAAACATTGGTTATCCTTTCTAGAGAAATTCAATGGAAACAATGAAGAAGTGACAAAGCAGTTTGCATTCGCATTCAATGGAGAAAAAGCATTAATAGGAAACTTCTCTTTTAGAATTTCAGAGGATACCATAGCACAAACATTGGGAATTAGTCCAGAAGGGGAAAAGTATTTCAAAACCAAACAATTTAAGGAAAAATCATGGACTCAGTTTATGTCTAGGTCAAGGGTTTCCTCTGTCAATTGGAAAAAGGGTGTTCCCAGAAGTTGGCTAATTCACCCTTGGGACGAAATGGTATACATTATTCAGAAATTTATTACATGTGAAGGGCGTTATAGTATAGTATACCTATATCACATCAAACTTCTGTTGCACTTAAAAGGTCAATGCACCATCAGTTTGCCCTACTTCCTCTTACAGAGTTTGACTAAAATGTCGAAGACCATTCAGAAATGAAACGGTAATGAAGATAAGAGTTTGTGTCATTTTGGGTTAATCAAAATTCTAATTGAATTTGAGTTGCAGAGGAGAGGAAAAACATGGAAAGAATTTTTAATTGCCAATCAAATTAAAGAAGATAAACAGGAACAGCAGCAAGAACGCACGGAGTTTATGCTTGATATTGATGCAGAAATCCTTGAGCGTAAGTCAAGAAATGTTCCTCAACCCAGCAGTGGTGTAAGGACAAGAAGGATGAGGCAAGAAACTGCCAAGAAAAATGAACAAGACAAAATCTTCACTAGTTATACGAGAAGATCAAGGAGAATACAAAAGAACCAAACACAAGATGATCAACCAGTGTCAAATGCAAATGCACCAATGGACATTGAAAGCAATGCTCATTCACAGCCAGAATAGGAAGCAGAAATGGAAATCGAGAGTAACAAGGGAGAAAGGAAAGAGCCAGTACCTACAAATAAGAAACATAGAAGGTTAGAGAAACAAATTGAAGAGCTAAAAGAGGAATTGATGGAAGCAAACATGTTGGAGAAGGTCATAAAGAAGGAAAATGAAATGTTGAGAGCTCAGAGCAAGAAGATTCAGCAGAAAAATGAGAAACTGAAGCAGAAAATCAAAGAACTTAGGACTGATCAAACTGAAACGTGCAAATGGGTGACAAAATGGTACACTCAGAAAAAAGCTCTCAAAGAAAAATATAAGAATCTGAAACATGAGTTCCAAGTTCAGAAGAATGCCCAAGTTCAGAGGAGTATAGATGTCTTGCTACAAGTGGCAGAGGCACAAGCAGGAACAGAATATAAAGGGAGCACATCAAGAGCACATCAGGATTAGCATGAGGACATGCTAAATCATTGAGCTTGGGGAAGATGTTGGTACTATTTTATTGCCATTATTTTCTTCTAAGAATCCATCATTCATCTATCATTTTCTCCCATAAACCCCTCATAGTCCATTGAAATTGATCAATTAAGCATTATAATTTTTATTTTACATTAAATTTAATTTGTGGATTTTTATGTTAAAAATTAGAAATTTTCAACAAAATTGCGGGATGTCATGACTTCCTATAATTGGTTTATGTTGCGACACGTGGCATGGCAGGAAAATCAAAACAGAGGATAGGGACGTGATCACAGATGTACATACATGGTGAAAGATCTATTCAGCATCGCATCTGGAGCTCCTGGATACATGGTCAATGCTGGTCAAAAAAAACAAAAATCGTCTTTTTTACTGTAAAAGCATAAACATCTGCGTGATAATGTATGTACATTCGATTGAAAACCTTAAGGAATGTTAGGAACGAAGGATAATAGACATTGGGTAGACTTAAGACTGCGTATTATATTGTATTGTTACCAGAACTCTGTTCTTGCACGTAATTGATTTCCAGACTTTAATCACAGGCAGCGTTTTATGTGTTAACGGTTTCATCATCTGAAGTTTTCTAAGTGTACCATCAACGCGTGGACGGGCCCTACGTGGGGACTGGTATACTTTCATTTCATTTTCATAGCATTTAGACTTTAGATCTGAATAGTGTTTGATGCCATTTCTTTGCTTGTGAATTAATTAATTCGATTATAAGTTTTTGCGAGTGTTATTGTATGATTCATGGTGATAGCTTGAAACTTCAATTGCTAAATTATTGAACAAGATCTTGTAAAAGATTTAATTGAGCACTGAATTTCGCAGTATCTCTGTGGACTCCGTTTTCATGCATTTGAGTTTTAGTATGCTTAAAAGAGTCTTTAGTTTTCATGAATTTGATTGTTAGGATGCTTAGTGTGTTACCAAGAAAGAGTTTTTGTGAACTATATCCTTGTAAGAGGATTGAAGACTCAGACTAGTAACACTCTGTTTTAGAACAGTTAATTAAATTAGATGATCTGAGTGTTTAAAGTGTGAAAGGAAACATATTCCAATCTCTTGTAAAAGAGTGTTGTAGCCTGTCACAGTAGACACTTATCTAGGTAGATGAGATCCTTTTAGGTCTATAGATTGTAGACACGTGCCTCTAAGTTTACCTACCTTGGTTGACATTAAATTTAGTCTAATCTAGACCCCTGGATTGGTCACTACAGGGTTAAAAGCCCAAGTTTTGTATAAGGAATATAAAGTCTCCACATTTTGTGATCGTGGAGCATGAAGATGTAAATAGTCAAAAAGGGTCTCCACCCTTAGTTTAGGTAACTTGTGTCAGCTTTATGTGATTCACCCTTTGTTCGCGGACCATGGGAATGTATAAAAAGGGAAAGTCTTAGAAGAGTCTAAGTAGTTCTTAGTAAGTTTTTTGGCAATTGATTGATGTAATGGGTTTGTGATAGTTAAGAGCGAAGAGTCTTAACATAGGAAAGAGGCTCTGCAGCTGTGTGCGTAGAGGCCTAGGGTAGAAGTCCACAGCTGAGTGCGCAGACCCCTGCAAATGTGTGCGTAGGGAAGTTAGAGTCTGTATTGAAGATCTGAACCATCAATAAAGAGAGTTATTCTGGAGACACATGTGTATGAGCTCTTTTACTTCTGTTATGAATGTATGCAGTTATGTTATGTTGAATATTGGGTTTATGATTTAATGTTATATTGATGTGCGAATCTATGTGTTTTACTTTGTCATATGAACGCAAGTAAGAATATCTGTTTATGCAAAGATAATCATAATGCATGTTGAAGTAATCCAATACTTAAGCTAATCTGGGTAGACACAGAAGTAGGGGTAGTTACAGAGGCGTGTAATGTCGGAGTTGCCTATTTAGGGTATGTAGAGTCTCTACTTTACACCTACTTGTCTATCATTTCCCTCAGTTTTTCCTCAGCTTTTCTTCACTTTTGCCTCATTTTCACTGTAAAACCACCCAAATCATTACATTAGGTGTCATTAGGCATGATCAAGTAAGTTTTGCTAATGGGTGACTGTTTGTTTAGATTTTGACATACTTGCAGGAATCCCGCAGCTATCTGATGATCCTGCAGCCTTTTTGTTAAACGCAAGGTTCCACGTGTCAGTTTTCCAGATGAGCCACATGGGCACTTAGGTATCAACGTGCTCGAGGTTCCTGTCCCATTTTTCCAGCCATCCACGTCATCTTTACCCCTGGTCAAAGCTGGTCAAGTTACGGTCAACTAAAGGCTGTTTAATGGTGATTGTGAGCTGTTAGGTCACGTCAGCTTAAACGGTGACTTGTCCACGTTTTGCAGATGGTAGGGGACATGATCCAACATGGGATTCATTGCCCATGACGACAGAAGCACCAGCTCATCCACGCAGCCGTATGATGTGTCCAGGAACCATAATTACGCATTACAGTTAGTTGTTTTTCAGTTAGTAGCTGTACGTGTTAGGCTATCCTAGAAATGCCTATAAATAGCTGCGTCTGCGTACGCTCAAGGGACTTTTTTATCAGTTGTAATTTCTGAACTTGTGTTAATTTTAAGAGCGTTGTGAACTCTGTTTTTTTAGTGCTATTCTAGCACTCTGTTTTGTACACTTTTGCAAATGGAGGAATAGACATAGTGCTGTTTTGAAGCTTCCAGATCTCTGAGTTTTCTTGTGGCTGAATGAATAGAGGGCCCCTGTTCATCTTAGCCTCTGTAAAGTATTTTATGTTCAGTATTTACTTATTTTCTCATTCAGCATTCCTTTAAGCATGTATAGTTTCATTTATTTGATTTCTTTTCTTTCAAGCTGATCAGTATTACTTCTTTGCAGGTTTCTTTTAGCCCGGGATTTGTTTTTATGTGTGTGTGTTTGCTTTACAAACTAATGGTATTTGAAGTTGACAGATTCAAGTTGCTGCCTTTGTTTTTATAGCTGATTTTTAATTTTATTTCTCAAAGAGCTGCTAACACATGAATGATCTTTTATCATAAACTGTTATCTTTTAAGGATCAGAATACCATTAACTTGCAGTTGGCTTTGACTGCTTTTTAGACTATTCTTTCACTACTTTCTAATCATACTTTGCATAGTACATATGGCTGAAGTAGAGAGTTAGAAAGAGCAAAACGTTATCACTAGTCTTTAAAGTAGATTTTTGGTTTTAAGAGCTTTCTAGACTATTCTTTCACTACTTTCTAATCATACTTTGCATAGTACATATGGCTGAAGTAGAGAGTTAGAAAGAGCAAAACGTTATCACTAGTCTTTAAAGCAGATTTTTCTCATTTTTAATCACTTTTCTAATTCAACTTGAGCTACTTTCTATCCGTGTTTTACACAGTACATGTGTTTGAAGCAGCGAGTTAGAGAGAGATAATCTTTATCTTTGGTTTTAAAAGTGACTTTCTTTTCTTTTATTTGCAGCTGCATGAATGGTGTCTAGTGCCATTGGAAGTGGTTATTTGCTTTCAAAGTTATTTCAAGATATTTCGAGTCATTTATTTCTTTCAAGCATTTCCTTTCAAGCAAGTAGTTAAAGATCACTAATCACACACTCTCACTCATTTAGGATTCACTCTACACACACACTATCACTCACTTGTTTATAAATCATCACTCCATCTTAGGAACATAATTAACCACAACAACACCCCCAACGATAAGAAAACTCTAAGAGGTTGCTTAAGTACATATAGTACACCTTCACTTCATCAGCTTACGAGCCCCGGGTTGACAATTAATACTAGAAATTTAGACAACACTAAATTGACTAAACATTTTGGCGCCGTTGCCGGGGAAGTGAAATTAGGTAGCCATATTCTTAGAAAAAAAAACATAAAAAAAAAAAATTTCAAGGAAAGAAGTTAATAGCCTATCTAAGTATGCTCTCCTCTTGCACTTCAAAGTGATCTGGAGGATCAGAAAGGAGAAAGTTATTGATTTAGTAGTTTCTTGAGTATGCTCTCTTCTTGCACCTAGAGTGACCTGGAAGATCAGAAAAAGAACTATTAACTTGACTTGAAGAAAAATAAAAAAATGACATGCATAGAGCTAGAGATTCTAGAGGAAGGTTTTTAGCTAGAGCTCGAAGTTCAATCTTTTCAAGTCCATCTGCTTCAAGAGAGAGACAAGAGACACCTCCCTTATCTCCAACCGAAACTCCTAGTCCCAGAATTCCTGGAATTCAAGAGCCTAGAGTTGATTCTCCTACACCTTCTATTGAGTTTGAACCAGGAAGAGACTCTTCTCTTTCTCCTACAGGAAAACCAATTGTAATTGAGGAAATAGACTCACCTGAAGAAGAAGGAGAAATCTCTTCTCATTCACCCTTTGTAGAGGAACCAGAAGATTTTGAAATCCCTAGGAGAATCATCATGGCAGAGGAAGAAGGAGGTGGTAGAGGTAGAGGTAGAGGAGGAGGAGGAAATAACAATAATAATGGAGGAGGTAGAGGTCCCATTGGAGGAGGAAATAGAGATGGGGATAATTCATTTGGGTTTCCCATTGTTAATGAGGATTCCCGAGCCACTATGAAAAACATATCACCATCCGTCCTCCCAAATTTCCATGGGTTAAGAACGGAGGACCCTGAAACATTCTTGTTTGAATTTGAAGTTGTGTGTCGAACCTATGACTATCTGGATGATACTCAGAAACTCAAGCTGTTCCCCTCAACATTAAAAGATCAAGCTTTGAAATGGTTCATGGGGTTACTTACTCAATCCATTAGGACTTGGGATGAAATGAAACAAACCTTTTTGGATAGGTATTTGGACTATTGTATGCCTACTAATCACAAGGACGAGGTATTTAAAATGATGCAAAAAGAAGATGAGAGCTTAGAAGATTTGCTTGAAAGATTTCAATATAACTTAAAAAGAGCAAAGATGAGTAGCCTGGATGAAGAGACCTTAAAAGCCCTCTTATTAAAAGCCATTAGGGATGAATGGATAGATATCTTAAACATGATGGGGAAAGGGGATATCTCTCAACTTTCTCTCAATGATATAGCAGAACTTTGTATCCATCTCTCAAGGGGCAAATCAAAAACTCAAAAAGGGCCTAGAGATCCTTCTCTCCTTAGGGCAAATAAATCTGCAACAGGATCCGTGAGTAGGGCTGAAATCGGCAGTATGCTTGATGAATTTAAAACTGACATCTTAGGGAGTCTTAGTGAACAAATTGATACCCTTAAGATCCAAAACAAACAAAAAGCAGAAGCTGAGGCTATGACCATTTTTTGCCCGAAGTGTAGAAAGAAGCATGCTTTAAGGGAATGTCCCTTGGAAGCAAATGTTGTAGAAACATGTGTCATTTGCTCAGAAACTCATGAGACCAAGGATTGTCCTTCAATCCCTGGCCTCAAAGCAGTCTTTCAAGAGGATCCAAACACACTTGAATCTCTCTGTTTTGTTGCAAGGAGACCTTGGCAAGGACAACAGAATCAAGGGTTTAACAACTCTATGAATTCTCAATCCCAACCAAATTGGAATCCTTGGCAACAACCTTGGCCTCAACCACAAAATGCTTTTCAAGCATGGTTGCAAAGCATGCAAAATCCTTATGCGAGACTTGCTCAATTCTATCAATATCCTCCATCATTTCAGAATCAGCAAGCTCCCCAACTTCCAAATCAAGGTCAACAATTATCATTGCCATACCCTCAACAACAACAAACTCCTCCACAAAATCAAAATTCTCAACTCACCCAGCAGAAGTCAAATCAACTTCCCTCTCAGCCATTACCAAACCCAAATAATAGGAACCCTCAAAATGCTTATGTGATGGAAGGTCAACCATTCCCTACCTATATGGTTGTTCCTCTCAATGAAGTACAACTCAGATCAGGTAGAATCTTAGATCAACCTTCCACAAGTGTTCAAGAACCAAGCATTTCTGAGGAAGAATCTCTCAAAGTCAATAAAGGTTCTGAAGTATTACTTCAAACCCAAAAAGAAAAAGAATCAACTCCCTTAGTTGAGCAACCCACATCTTCAGCTACTCCTCCTTTTCCTGAAAGATTGCAAATTGACAAAGGAGTGGAGAAGCAGATTTGGTTGCCTGACTATAGCTTTCTAGATGAATTGAAAAATGTCTGTATCAAGATTCCCTTGTTAACAGCCATTAAGGAGATTCCCATTCTAGCAAAGACGATAAAGGAGTTGAGTTTGAAAAAAACAATAAAAAGAACCAGAGATACCAAAAGGATACATCTAGTTGGAAAAATTGCAGACATTATGATGGGTAAGATTACCATGCAGAAGTATGTGGATCCCGGTAGTCCTATTGTCAAAACTCATATTAATGGGGTTGAAATCCCAAATACCTTGATTGACTTAGGAGCCGCTATCAACATCATGAGTAGACAGACCATGGATCAGTTAAAGCTTCCTAACCTTCTCTTTACACCTACTTTGCTACAACTTGCAGATAGATCAATCATTAAACCTGATGGTGTATTAGAAGACATTCCTGTCTCTCTAGATTCTTGGGAATATCCAGTTGATTTTATGATTTTAACTCCCAAGAACAATCTAGGAGGAAATCCTCTTATTTTAGGAAGACCTTGGCTGGCCACAGCTGATGCTTTCATAAGTTGTAGGTCTGGGGACATGTACATATCAGATGGTAATTCTACCAAGAAATTCAACTTGTATCCTCCCGCAAAGGCAATAACAGAAATAGGAGAAGATGAGTGGATTGATGATGAGGATACTCTTCAACCTGTTCTAACCATCTCTGAGATTAGTGAGGACAGTCAAATTCTAAATACATTAGAAAATTTTGAGATACCTTTAGAATATGACTCTTCACAGTTTCAGTTAGATGCAGACATTGAATATCTCTCCTCTAGACAGATGTCTCTCTTCTCAATGGAAGAGTTTGGTAGTTCTACAGTTGAAATCTTTCCAAGAAAAACATTAAACATTAACAAGAACTTGGAAAGACTACAACAAGAAGAATTAACTAAACTGTTGCAAAAACATTCCACTGCCTTTGCATGGGAATATACTGACATGAAAGGAATCGACCCTAAGACTTGTATTCATCACATTTATATTGAAGAAAACAGCAGACCTATTAGGCAGCCACAAAGACGGATGAATCCAAATCTTAGGGAAATTGTGAAAGAAGAACTTCAGAAATTGCTCAAGGTAAACTTCATTTACCCCATTTCAGATAGCCAATGGGTTTCTCCCTTGGTTATAGTGCCCAAAAAGAATGGTAAATGGAGAGTTTGCATTGATTATCGAGAATTGAACAAGGCAACCTTAAAGGATCATTTCCCTTTACCTTTTATTGATCAGGTACTAGACACTTTAGCAGGTAAAAAGTATTTCTCATTCTTGGATGGTTTTAGTGGTTACAATCAAATTCAGGTAGCACCTGAAGATCAAGACAAAACCACATTTACTTGTCCTTGGGGAACTTTTGCCTACCGAGTACTCCCTTTTGGATTGTGCAATGCACCTGCTACATTTCAAAGGGTTGTACTAGGAATCTTTTCAGATCTGATTCATGATTGTGTAGAGGTATACATGGACGATTTCACAGTTTATGGTAATACATTTGAAGAAGCTTTGGCAAATTTGGAAAAAGTACTGGTAAGATGCAAGGAAACAAATCTTTCTTTAAGTCATGAAAAGTGTTTTATGATGTTTACTGAAGGGATTGTTTTAGGACATCATATTTCAGGAGATGGAATCAAAGTTGATAGATCTAAAGTCGAAGTCATCTCTAAGTTACCTATTCCTAATTGCCAAAGGGATGTTAGAAGTTTTCTTGGATTTACTGGTTATTATAGAAGATTTATTGAAAACTTCACTAAGATAGCATCCCCTCTTTTCAAACTCCTTACTAAAGATTGTGAATTTAAGTGGGATCCTGAATGTCAATCTGCCTTTGAAGCCTTAAAGACTAGAATATCTGAAGCACCCATTCTAAGGGGTCCAAATTGGAAACTCCCTTTTCACATTTCTACTGATGCTTCAAATACAGCTTTAGGAGCTGTTTTCGGACAAAAGGATTTGATCCCTTATGCCATTTATTACACAAGTAAGAATTTGACTCCCACTGAGTTAAATTACACTGTTACTGAAAAGGAATTTCTAGCCGTTGTTCATGCGATAAACAAGTTTAGACACTATATAACCGGCTATGAAACCTTTGTCCACACTGATCACTCTGCCATTAGATACCTCATGAACAAACCAGTCACTAATGGTAGAGTTACAAGATGGCTTTTGCTTTTACAAGAATTCAACATAACTGTGTTAGATCGACCAGGTAAACAGAACACAGTAGCTGATTTCTTGTCTAGAATCCAAAACACTAATGAGGACTCTCCTGTAGAGGATAAATTTCCAGATGAGTATTTGTTTGCAATAACTACCAAAACCCCTTGGTATGCTGATATTGCTAATTATTTAGTTACTGGAAAGTTACCTTTACATTTATTTCCTAATGAGAAAAGGAAAATCATTCAGGATAGTTCACATTATTCTTGGATTTCTAATGAATTGTTCAGAACAGGGCCAGATTTGATGATCAGAAGATGTGTACGGGAGGATGAAATGCCTGACATCCTTAAGGCATGTCATGACGAACCTTGTGGCGGACACTTTGCTGATAAGAGGACTGCTTATAAAATCCTTTCATTAGGATATTATTGGCCTTCTCTCTTTAAGGATGCAAAGCAATATGTTAAAAGGTGTGACAGTTGTCAGAGAGTTGGGAGACCAACTCTTTCAAATGAAATGCCACTACAGCCACAGGTATGCATCGAACCCTTCGAGAAATGGGCTCTAGATTTTGTTGGACCAATTAATCCGCCATCCAAGCAAAACAGATATATATTGGTTTGTACTGATTATGTTACTAAGTGGGTAGAAGCTATAGCATTGACTTCTGCTACTGAAAATTCAGTTGTTCAATTTCTTTTTAAGGATATTTTCACTCGTTTTGGTGTCCCAAGAGAAATTGTAACAGATCAGGGGAGCCAATTTACATCAAGAATGATGGAGAAGCTGATGGAGGAGTATAAGATCAAGCATAGAACATCTACTCCATACCATCCGCAAGCGAATGGTCAAGTAGAATCTACAAATAAAGTTCTTGAAAGCATCATCACAAAGACTGTTCATCTTCATAGAAGAGATTGGGCGGAAAGGCTTCCTGAAGCCTTATGGGCCTATAGAACTACATGGAGGAACACCACAGGACATTCTCCCTATGAACTTGTTTATGGGAAGGAAGTCCTGTTCCCCATTGAGTTCCAAATCAAGACCTTCAAGACAGCAGTTCAATTGGGGATGAGCTTATCAGAAGCCCAGAAGCACAGAATGGACCAGTTAAATGAACTAGATGAAATGAGACAAGATGCAATTCTAAGGACCGATCTAGTTCAGCACCAAAGAAGCAAATGGCATGATCGACATATCAAAGAAAAGAAGTTTCAAAAGGGTGATTGGGCACTCTTGTTTGATTCAAAATTTAAGGACTTCAAAGGAAAATTTCAAACTCATTGGCTTGGGCCATATGAGATTGATGAAGTCTTTAATAATGGAGCAGTTAGAGTGAAGACTATTGATGAACTTCAAACTCCCTTTATTGTGAATGGCCACCGGTTGAAAATTTACCACAAGCCACTCTCAAAAGAGGAGTTTGTTAAGTTGTTCCAAGGCGATTCTGAAATGAGGCTGGTGGAGAAGAATTCTTCTCCTCCATCAGCCTAATCTCTGTTTCTTTCAATTTCAATGAAAAAAAAAAAAAAAAAAAAATGTATGAGCCTGAAAACCAATCTCTGATTGGCAGTCTCATGCAGAAAACCTGAGGTGAAAATCAGGGTCACCTGACACCTCATGTTTTCCAAAAAAAAAAAAAAAAATCTCTCTCTCATCTCATTTCGCCATTTCATCCATTCCATCTCACCATCTCATTCCATCCTCACTTCACCTCACTGTTTTCCACCCATTCATCCATTCATTCATTCCATTTCATTTCATTAATAAAGTTTTTTTTCAGGAACTAAAGTTATTTTGTGCAGCTGAAGGACACCATTGCAGTTCCCGCAGCTATTTGGCAATTCTGCAGCCATTTAGCCTTTCTGCAGCCCTCTGCACCTGCACAAAGAAACACAGTCTGTTTGAAGAAAATATTTACAGTTCAAGAATCATTAATGACAAGTAGGAAAGAGTCATGAATAAAGTTGACAAAGGGTTAGTGGCAAATTATTAGAAGGCAAATCAAATGCGGATCTGAGGTATGTTTTAAAATCTTAAACCTATAGTTATTTCATTACGCAGAATTTTCTGGGTTATGTCTTTTTGGCCACTAATTGTAATGATTACCCATTTTCTCTACCACGCGACCACATATCCACGAATCCTCCACGTCTATCAGTTCATGATACCCACGATTTTTGAAATCACATATGGCTGTTTCTGTCATTAAGGTTTTCGTACCCTAATGACGTAACCTACCGTATTACGACTCTCTCAGTCCTCATCCCACAGCCATGTGTTAACCTACAACCGAAATCTGAGAATCTAGTCGTTTCACTCATTATTTCGAAACCCTCTATGCTCATAACACTCCATTTCACGCTGTTCCATTCTCTCATCTCCCTCATTCCGTTTCACTCACTACGATTGCCTCCATAAACCATACTCTGTTTTTCCTCTCTGCTCATTCTGAGAAACAGTGAATACGTATAGCCAGTAAACGTATGTTATGGTTGTATTACGACCGCTAGCCACCGTTTCATTGTGTTAACACTGTTTATCCACCATTTAACTCTGTTCAAGCCGTGAATTCTCTGTGTCTAAGGCTGTTGCTAAACCCATATATCCTCTGTTCCACAAAATTCTGAACAAGAACCGAGGATTTACTGTGTAAAGCCACCATCAAAGTCGTGTTTTAAACAGAGCTGAAGAGTCAATGGGAAAACTTTTAAGGGCTGAACCAGAAGGTTCGAAATTCTTGGAGGCATATCCTCAAGTTGAGGAGGCATTGCAAAAAGCCAATTGGCTACAGTGCATCAAGAAGTTTAAAGGCTACCACAAGGAAGTAACAAAAGCCTTTGCAAGGTCATTCAAAGATAAAGACAGTCAAGTGGAGGTGGGTGATTTAACATTTGCAGTTAGTGAGGGAAGCATAGCAAAAGCTACATCTCTTCCACAAACCGGAGAACGGTGGTTCAAAAACCGGGCAGTCCAGGATCAACAATGGAAGCAGATTTTTAAAAACCCAGGTATGGACACAAGTATCTTCACCAAAGGAATCCCTGTCTCTCATGTTAAAGAAGAATGGAAAATTTTACTGTTGTTAGTGCAAAAATTTTTCACATGTGAAGGGAGATTTGGGGTTTTATACGTTTATCATGGTAAAATTATGCTGCAATTTCAAGGAGAACATGATATAAATCTTCCCTACTTTCTATTCCAAAGCCTTAGAAAAATGTGTTCCATGGCTCAAAAGAATCCACGAAACATTGAAGCATATCTTGGTCATCATAGTCTTGTCAAGTTGTTAGTGGAGGAGCAATTAAAAGCCAAACGAGACACCTGGGAGAGATTCCTTGTGAGAAATCATTTTGAAGAAGCTGGAGAAACCTCTGTGCCTAGAAAAAGTAGAAGAAAAAGAAAAGAGGATACCCCTGAAACTGATATCTTAGAGGGAACTGTCCAAGGACAGACTGTAGAGGAAATAGAAGTACATCATCCTGAACATGAGATTGAGCCTGAACCTACTGTGGACAGTGCTCAAGAGATTATCTCAGAAACCCTCTCTGAACTTGCCAAAGAAGCTGCCAAAAAGAGAAGAGAAGATAAAAAGAAACAAAAGCAAGACAAGGGAAAATCCATAGTTCAAGAAACTTATCAGACTCCAGAGCATTCTAGTGATGAAGAAAGAGATAGCCAGCCCTTAGCACAAAAGTTAGCTAAACTCCATGAGAAAATTGCCCTCTCCAAGAAAGTAAAAGTACAAAAACCAAGGAAAAAGGCACAAAGAGAAACACAGAGTGTTGCCACTGTAAGAAGGAGTAGCAGATTGCAGAATAAAGATAAAACCACAAGGACACTTTTCATTGATCTAAGCACACCTGAGAAGGGTGCTATAAAATCAGATTTTGAAGGTAGTCCACAACATGATGAAGCTACCCCTCCAAGGGAGGACAGTCCATTTCAGCAGGAGTTTGAAACAGAAATTGAGCATGCACACAGTCCAAGAAAATCACCAATGATTGATCCAACGCAGCAAGAAGCATACAATTATTTTGAAACATTGGAGCAGACCACTGCTGGTCCAAGTAATATCCTACCTCATGAGCAGCAAATAGATGTACTCAAACAAGAGATCTTTGAACTTGAAGTGCTAAATCGCCACATTAGGCAGGAAAATGAGAAATTGAAGGAACAAGCAAACATTGACAAAATGCTTCATAATAACACCATGCTGCACCTAGCCTTCTGCAAAAAGAAAAGCAGTGAACTGAAGAAGAAATGTAGAAGGCTAAACAGAGCACTAATCAATTTGAAATTCAGATGCTTGTTCAAAAGACCAAAAGTCAATATCTCTACACAGAGGAAGAAGAGGAGGTTGGATGTCCTAGCAGAGGCATCCCAGCAGATGGATTGAGCTGTGTTTTCATTGCATGAGGACATGCAATACCCTCGTAGTGGGGGTATGTAGAGTCTCTACTTTACACCTACTTGTCTATCATTTCCCTCAGTTTTTCCTCAGCTTTTCTTCACTTTTGCCTCATTTTCACTGTAAAACCACCCAGATCATTACATTAGGTGTCATTAGGCATGATCAAGTAAGTTTTGCTAATGGGTGACTGTTTGTTTAGATTTTGACATACTTGCAGGAATCCCGCAGCTATCTGATGATCCTGCAGCCTTTTTGTTAAACGCAAGGTTCCACGTGTCAGTTTGCCATATGAGCCACATGGGCACTTAGGTATCAACGTGCTCGAGGTTCCTGTCCCATTTTTCCAGCCATCCACGTCATCTTTACCCCTGGTCAAAGCTGGTCAAGTTACGGTCAACTAAAGGCTGTTTAACGGTGATTGTGAGCTGCTAGGTCACGTCAGCTTAAACGGTGACTTGTCCACGTTTTGCAGATGGTAGGGGACATGATCCAACATGGGATTCATTGCCCATGACGACAGAAGCACCAGCTCATCTACGCAGCCGTATGATGTGTCCAGGAACCATAATTACGCATTACAGTTAGTTGTTTTTCAGTTAGTAGCTGTACGTGTTAGGCTATCCTAGAAATGCCTATAAATAGCTGCGTCTGCGTACGCTCAAGGGACTTTTTTATCAGTTGTAATTTCTGAACTTGTGTTAATTTTAAGAGCGTTGTGAACTCTGTTTTTTTAGTGCTATTCTAGCACTCTGTTTTGTACACTTTTGCAAATGGAGGAATAGACATAGTGCTGTTTTGAAGCTTCCAGATCTCTGAGTTTTCTTGTGGCTGAATGAATAGAGGGCCCCTGTTCATCTTAGCCTCTGTAAAGTATTTTATGTTCAGTATTTACTTATTTTCTCATTCAGCATTCCTTTAAGCATGTATAGTTTCATTTATTTGATTTCTTTTCTTTCAAGCTGATCAGTATTACTTCTTTGCAGGTTTCTTTTAGCCCGGGATTTGTTTTTATGTGTGTGTGTTTGCTTTACAAACTAATGGTATTTGAAGTTGACAGATTCAAGTTGTTGCCTTTGTTTTTATAGCTGATTTTTAATTTTATTTCTCAAAGAGCTGCTAACACATGAATGATCTTTTATCATAAACGGTTATCTTTTAAGGATCAGAATACCATTAACTTGCAGTTGGCTTTGAGTGCTTTTTAGACTATTCTTTCACTACTTTCTAATCATACTTTGCATAGTACATATGGCTGAAGTAGAGAGTTAGAAAGAGCAAAACGTTATCACTAGTCTTTAAAGTAGATTTTTGGTTTTAAGAGCTTTCTAGACTATTCTTTCACTACTTTCTAATCATACTTTGCATAGTACATATGGCTGAAGTAGAGAGTTAGAAAGAGCAAAACGTTATCACTAGTCTTTAAAGCAGATTTTTCTCATTTTTAATCACTTTTCTAATTCAACTTGAGCTACTTTCTATCCGTGTTTTACACAGTACATGTGTTTGAAGCAGCGAGTTAGAGAGAGATAATCTTTATCTTTGGTTTTAAAAGTGCTTTCTTTTCTTTTATTTGCAGCTGCATGAATGGTGTCTAGTGCCATTGGAAGTGGTTATTTGCTTTCAAAGTTATTTCAAGATATTTCGAGTCATTTATTTCTTTCAAGCATTTCCTTTCAAGCAAGTAGTTAAAGATCACTAATCACACACTCTCACTCATTTAGGATTCACTCTACACACACACTATCACTCACTTGTTTATAAATCATCACTCCATCTTAGGAACATAATTAACCACAACAACACCCCCAACGATAAGAAAACTCTAAGAGGTTGCTTAAGTACATATAGTACACCTTCACTTCATCAGCTTACGAGCCCCGGGTTGACAATTAATACTAGCAATTTAGACAACACTAAATTGACTAAACAGGGTACGCGAAGGATGATCGCAGACCTTCGCGAAGGTCTCAAAGCCGAATAAGAGAAGTATATCGATAAGCCCTAAAGGGCTTATCAGTTTGCACGAAGGAAGGGTTAGGGCATAAAACGACATCACAACTATCTCAGGGTGTGGAAACTTGGTTCTTGCATCCCCCCATACTGCTTCAAGTGAGACTTTAGTCCGCGCTCCACCGATTGATGCTGAAAGGGCTAGTAGTGTAGGGATTTTCTTGGCTAATTATCGTTGAACCTGGGTCAGGGCCCATCAAGGCAACAAATGGTTCCATTGTCGGGATCCGGATCTACATAACGAGATGTGTGATGTCGCATCACTAGAATCCAACTAAGAAGGAGATCGAAGACTAGTTGGATAGAAAAATTCGATGTGTGGCTCTCTCAAAACGCACCTCTTCTCATAATACATCAATAAAGCTGCCATCATCATCTATTTTCTTACAGGTTTCACAAGTCATTCACAGCGCTCCACAAATCTGTCGTAATTTCTGCATTTTCCTCATAAGCTTTCTTCTCGTCCTTTGAACAAATCCAACCATCATTTTCTTCCCTAATCCTCCTTGATGAGCTTCAGACACCTTGACACCTCCCTCTAATCTTCAGCTACCCTTTCCCACCATTTTTCCACCTTTAAAACCTCCAGAAACAGCTCTCGGCATCCTCCTATAGATCCCCTGCAGCCTCCTGTAGAATTTCCTGAAAGTGACTTTTTGAAGTCCGATTGCAGAGAAAGTCTCCAAAAGGTTACCAAAGGCTTCTTAGGACTCCCCCACACCTTCCTACACCTCTGAAAATCCCAAAGCCACCCTCCATCGCCACCTAATTGCTGCCACATCCACAAACAGATAAATTACATACATAACAACTCCACATAAAACACATAAAAACCTAAAAAGATGTTTTTTTCTCATTTCCTTCCAGAAATAGCTTGAATAGATGTAATTTACTTTCTTAGTAGTCAATGGCACTCATTTCATCCGTTTTATCTATTTTCAGCAAAGTAGGGTTAGTTGGAAAAATTAGGGTTTGCTAGGGTTTGCTTTACACTCTAGTCTTCTTTCTCTTTCTGCAAGTAGATTAGTCTCTGTAGAGTTAGCTTTCTTTCATCACAGTTAAAAGCTTATTCTGGAAACTCATAGAAGTTGGCTTGAGCTCCTAGTGATCTTGCGCCAGCTGACCAAGTGACAGCCTGCAGTAAGAGCTAGTACTCGTGCATACAGCACTGTTGCTTCCAAGTTTGTTACGAACTACCAAGTTGATAAAAGTAAAGTAGGAAGCCCCAGGAGTTGTAGCATTATTACTTCAATACTAGTGCTCACTAGTCCCCAAAGAGGTCGGGATATAAGGAGTTAGGGCTTGAACTGGTCGAACGTTTACAAGACTAGCCTCGCAAATCCCAATGGCCTCCCATGGTGGATGAGAAGAAATACGAGGGGGCGAGAGATCCTATCAAAATCTTGCTCAAAGAAGCCCTCGAGCGACAAAGGAATGCAATGATGGACAGCTTTGCGCAGATCCTTCAGCGGCTACCCCGAGGCGAGGCATCGGCTTCCAACAACTACTCTGGAAACACCACACCATTTAAGGTACAAGTTAATTTTGAAATCCCCATATTCGAGGATCAGATAGACACAGATACCGTAGATAAATGGTTAAATATGCTAGAGGGTTATTTTTCTGTTCATGAATTTTCGAGTTGGAAAAAGATTGTTTTCGCTCTTCTCAAAGCAGCCCCCCACGTTAAGGACTGGTGGGAAACCTACTGCGAGCAGAAGGATGAAGGTATGGACTCACTGTTCTCAGCCGCACCCACTTGGAATTCCTTCTGGGATGCCATCAAGGAGCATTACTACCCTGTCAAAAGCTATGAGGACAAATACATAAAGTGGACCACGCTGCGGCAGGGACAGGACCAAGATGTTTCGAAGTTCACAAACATTTTTCATACCCTTCACACACAGTTGGCTATCAAAGATTCTGAGCTGCATCTGGTACTCAAATACCGCGGCTGCATACACAGATACATCCAGGAACAGATGGAGTTCCTAAACATCTCCTCTCTCGGCACAGTGTACTGATACACTGTCAAAATCGAGCAAAAGTTCAAACAAAAGAAGAGATACTTTGGATCTGTGAATCCGAAGACCAAAGGACAAATCCAAGGCGAGGTGACCCAAGACAACCCATTGAAGCCACAAGAAAAGAACAACACCACAAAGTCGAAGAAGGACATAGGAAAGTGGTGTGAGTTCCATAAGAGCCCCACTCACAACACAAATGAGTGTCGGACCAAGCAGTCGCTGGTGGCAGAGTTGAAGGCTTTAGAATCAGATGCATGTTCCGACCTTGAATCAGAACCCGATAAGGGGAATGGCAAAGGGAAGCAGATCATTGATGCGGAGCCCAGTGCCATTGTTGCCACCGCTAAGATCCAAAAGAATGAACCCGAAGATCCAGAGGAGGGGGAGCATCTTTCCCACTCACAGATGTGGGTGAAGGGTTCGCCGCTGCAATTCATTGTTGACAATGGGAGCCAAAAGAGCCTCATTTCAGTAGAGGTCGTGAAGCGGTTGGGCTTACCGACTACACCACACCCACAGCCGTACAGTATCGGGTGGCTTCACCAAGGACGAGATCTCTAAGTTCGCCAGCAGTTCCACCTTCCTTACAGCATCAAACCCTTCACATACAAGGTATTGTGTGATGTTACGCCTCTAGATGTTTGTGATGTACTATTAGGCCAGCCATACTTGTGGAGGCGACATGTTGTGTATGAGTCAAGGCCTCGTGCTATCATTATTTCTTTGTGATTTTCATTATACAAGATACCCGAGGTATCCCCACCTACCACCACCTCTTTGATCACTGGCAAGAAAGGCATCAAGCTCATCTCCCAGACTAGGAAATTCATTTTCTGTCTGGTTCACTCCCAAAGTAAGGGGAAGATCGTCACCACATCCATGACCCCCGCGAAGGGTTCCTCCACACAGCAGCAAGAACAGAGGGATTCGGTTATGAAAGAACACAAGAACAGTTTCTCCTCACCTACAGGGCCACCACACAAGCTTCAAGTGGGCAACAAAGTTTGGTTGCATCTGCAGAAAGAACGCCTTACAAGAGCCCATCAGAAGCTCAGACCATGCCGACATGGTCCTTACACCATTACCAAGGTTGTGGGAAATAATGCTTTGGAGCACAGCATTCCTCCATTCCTTCGCCTGCACCAAGTTTTCAATGTGGAATTCCCTCGACCATGCTTCCCACCATTACTAGACACATCAGAGATTACAAAACAGCTCAGCAGGTGGAGGAACTCAACACAATGGGGACCATTGCTTCCTAAGGGAGGAGGAATGATCCAGGTGGATGTTGGTGGCCACCCACCTATCCCACTTGGACCCCCACAATTGTCTCTGTCAATTTTTCAGTTTCCTTATTTGCAGCACAATTTGCTATTTTTAGCAGTTTTTCAAGTCTTGAACTTCTGAAGCCGTTTTGAGGCCCTACACGACATTTTTTGGGAAATTTTGGAGAAACATGGGTCTTGGATTTCCCAAAGTTTTAGTGCTCGGATAGATATTTCTAACGAGCTATTGTACGCGTCAAACGAAGATCGGGTGCCAAAGTTATGACCCCGGGAAGTTGATGTACCAACTTACCCAAAACAGGGCCCACAATTTGGCATTTCATCTTCTAGGGTTAGGTTTTGGCATGTGAAGGGTTTTTCATTGTTTCTCAACAATAAATAGTCCTTCAAGCCTCATTGTAACACAGTTCAGAGGCATGTAGCCGCCACATCTCTTCTCAGAGATAAGCTACCATCGCCCTAGCTGGTGTATTTCCATTTTTGTTTGTAAGCATATTTCAGTATTTTACATTAATGAAATGAAGTATTATTTCCGATGCATCTCTGTGTTTATGGTTAGCTCTATAATTTGTTGCGTTCCTATTTAAATCCGAATCACCAACTCAGCACAAATTTCTCCGAGTGGATTGCCCAATCTCAAACATGTTGTCTCAAATGAAAATTTAATCACATTAGAGGACTAGGAGCATAACTAAATTTAAATTTTGGTTTAATGTCAACTAAATGTTGTTATATTTTATGCCTTTTCTTCAAATCGTATCGACATAGATACTACTAGAGCATAATAGTAGGATGAAGACATAATCAGTAGAGACAAAGTTATCTAGTTCTGAAAAAAAATAAAAAATAAATAAAATAAATAATAATAAATAAATAAAATAAAATAAATAATAAATAATAAATAAAATAAAAATAAATAAATAAATAAATAAAAATAAAAATAAATAAAATAAAATAAATAAATAAATAAATTTAAAAAAATAAAAAATAAAAAATTGTTATGGGAAGCTATGGATGTACTTTCACTATGCTTCTACACAAATTATCTAATAAAGAAAAAAAAATGGTGTTTCTGGTTTGCTTGCTAATCTTTGAAAATTGAAGTAATGAGATACTTGCATCATCAAAAATCATATCAAACAACCCTTTCATGAGTCCACTTCCAAAGCATGTAGAAAATTTGGACTGATACATTATGATCTGTGTGGCCCTCTGCCTATTCCATCTGCTAATGGCAATAAATATATGATGACTTTTATTAATGATTACACTAGTATGTGTTGGGTGTACTTGTTGAAAGATAAATCTCAAGCTTTTGAAATTTTAGAATTTTTCATGTATGGATTCAAAATTAAACGCAGTCACATGTTGTTTCTCTTCATATTGATCATGCAAGAGAAAATACATCAAATGGATTTGAAAACCATCTTTGCCGGCATGGGATTCAACATCTAAGCAATATACCATACAATCCTCAACAAAATGGTATAGCTAAAAGAATGAACATAATCTTGAATATGTTTCGTTCCATGATATTTTTCAAAAATGTAAAGTTGATGTTTCGGGATGATGTAGTTATATTACGTGCAATATATGTGTGAAAAACATATGCCCATCTCAAGAATAAGATTCCTTATGAAATCTGGTATGGCTACTTTCCTTCGGTGAGGTTTTTTAGGGTTTTTGGCTCCATCTATTATGCTTTGATTCTTAAGGAGAAAAGAAACAAGTTTGATGCAAGGAATCATAATATTTTTGGGTTATTCAAAAAACATCAAGGCATATCATCTTTGAGATGAGGTAAATAAGAATTTTATTCTTTCCAAAGATGTATTTTTTCTTGAATCTTCCAAGACTGTTAAAATTATTGAGCGGTAGCTTGACTGTTTGGATAGGTTCACTCATTTAAAGACATCATGAATTTGATAATGTTGGAATGAATTCGATGTTTATTAAAAATTATGTACATATAAATACAACATTAAAATTGTTGGATTCAACTTCCAAGGTTCCTTGTACTTCTAGTAATTGTTTACCATAACCCTAATGGATTAGGTGTCTAACATTCCCCCCCCCCCCTTAATCCGAAGAGATGTATATTAGTCCAAGAAGAGAGCTAAAACGCAAAAAAGCAAGGCAGCCAAAGGCTAAATGTGCTCTCTAAAACGGTGGTTTAAGGAAGACCACAAACCAAATGACGTAGAAGAGCATGAGGTATCTACCGGTGGTAGTTTAAGGCTGACCACCAACTATGGAACTAAAGCTTGAAGTAGTTCTTGGAACAATTCCAAATATGGATAGAAGTTGAAGTCTTCTGCTAGTGGAAGTGCTTAATGGTTTGAAGATGACCATAAACTATGTAGGAGAAATCAAATTCGTTTGCCTATGGTGATTTAAGGCAGACCACTAACCAAAAAGCATGCTCGTGGAGCATAAATCTATCTCTACCTACAACTCTAAAACTAGCTATGGCTGACTCTGGCTCTAGGCTCTAGCAATTGTTTCTGATTTGGGCTATGGCTCATACTTGCTTGATAAATTTTTGAAGCAAGTAGCTAACCATCAATTCTCCCCTCATATACAAGGTGAATGATGAAGAAATTTCTACTACAATACATGTCAATACTCGAGAACAAATTATGTGGTATGACTGGTATATCTTCTTGTTTGTTGAAGACCATTTCCAAGAAGCGATCCATCTAAGGTGAATATTTGTTCTCGCAAGAGTCTTGTTTCTGGAGTACCTGTTTGAAGGATGAGTGTGCTTACAACAATGCTGACAAGGGTGAAGGTCAAAACACTGATCTTTTCCATTCCCTATGCAATCACAATCTTGGCATCTGACGATGTATTGTGGTTGTGGAATAGGGGAAAGTGAAGATGAATCATCCTAAAGAAACCCAACACTATGAAACTAGATGGGCTTGGATAGTCTGGAATACGAAAGCACACATCCTTGTAATATCCAAGAGGGTTTATTTTCTTATTTTTAACAACTTATTCCCAAGGTCTAATGATGGGCTTGGGAAGTGCAGGTTGAACCTTTGCATCTTTATGCAAATATGCCTCTAAAAAGACATCACAAATCTGATTAATTTATGATTGTTGATAGGATTCAGACTCAAAAAAGGAGTTGTTTTGAACAAGAACCAGTTCTGAACCATGACTCTTCTGCTACAGCTCATCTTGTTGTAGTTGTGACTCGAGATCCAAACAGTCAATCTTGTCTTGAGCATTTGTAAACAAGTTTGAATATTAGAGAGAGTGCCCTTGTTGATTATGATTGTATTATGAACAATAGAGATCATTAGAGTATTCAGTAACTCTAATACTCTTTAAGGTCTGGCCATTTTTTTAAAACATAGAAAACACTTACAATCAACTTTGAAAAAGGGTGTCGACTTCAAACGAAAATACACCCACTTATAATGCAAATTCAAAGCAAAAGAAGGATATTTGTTGATACAATATTCAAAGTGCCAAAGGAGAATAAGAAGAGGGGAAGGGAAAACCTTTAAGGTGAGAATAAAGATGCATATCTTAGTTAGTGTTCAAGTACACAAAGCCAACTACACTACTTGCCTCTTTGCTTTATCTCCTTAAATGATGTCTTCATTTAGGTGAATAATCTGAAATTTCATAAATTCTTAATTCATGCACATTAAATATACAAAACCTCAAAATAGTTGATGCAGGTCCTATAGCCTTGGAATTTCAGCATCACATTTAACTCCAAGCTTAAATAATTTCATAATTAACCACTTTTACTTTTACTTTCTCATTTCACTTCTCTTTCATTGTTTTCTTTAATTTAATTGATAAAATAACATTTCACTTCTTTCTTTCTTCATTTCTTTCCTTAAAAAAATGAAAGAAAAAGAAATGAGAAATATGTTTTTTATCAATACTAATATAGTTCTTTAAATACCTTTCAAGTTCCACTACAATTTGATGTAATTGTCATTCCCTTGATGCCTTCCACTACAATTTGATGCAATTGTCATTCCCTTGATGCCTACCAACTTATTGCATGTTCTTCCTCCTAAAATTTTTGTGATAGGACTCTTCCTCCTCTTTGATTTCACGATTCTCTTTGTTTCTTTCTCTCTACTTATTACCACGCACAAAAATAGAAGTAATATCAAAATCAAAGAAATATATTCACCTTACTAATATTCTCAAATCCTTGAAAAATATCTTTATTATTCACTATTTTCAATCTCCGATAAATCTTTATTACTGATTTCATTTTCTTCACCCCATTATCATATTAATTCCTCCATGCCAAATCTATATCATTACTTGAAACATTTTTAAATCACCTAACAAAAATATCTTTTTAATCTCCAATCTCCATGATATTTTATTTATTAAAAAACAAAAAATCCTTTATTAAAAGGGCTTATCCACTCTTCGACTTGACGTAGCATGAAACTCTCATAATAAATTATTAAATACCCATGTACATATCCTTTCATTTGGCTTTTGGAAGAATTTTCACTCTATTAAATAATTCATGTGCTTCTTCTCTTCGCGTTCATCTATTGGAATACGCAAATCAGCTTTCGCATCAAGATGGGGTCTCTTCTTCTTTCTTTGAGAGGGAGTATTCTCAATTCTACTTGATACCTTTTTAAAGAGCACAAATAGCTTTAGGGTTTACACTATCAAATAATTCACTTACATAGATGACAATAAGTGAGCATACTAATATGACATTGCATCCGAAAATATACGTTTGCGTTACCAACTTCTATTCGATTGTTTGGGTAGCCCAATGGCATTAGAAGCTTTATGATCGGGGTAAAGGAAAATTTTAGAAAAGTAGAAGGCTGGTTGGTAACGTAACTTAATCGACAGCATGTAAAACAGGTAACATAGTGCATAGCTTTACTCAATCGTATAACATTAGTTTATATATTTCATTCTTCGGCTTTACTAGAAAAACCACTGAACTTTTTGTCTACTGATTTTTATGTCAATAACAATGACAGGTATACGGGAGGAGGGACCTTTACCAAAATATTTACTCCAGGAAAAGCACTAATTTTCACTTGGTAATCAACATGCAAATATGATAGGGATCTATGAGGTTTTCTGGATAAAAGTTTGAGAAAGGAGTGCTCAGGAATGCCACAAAACGAGTGGCTCAAGCAATTCAACAAGGCAGATATACTACTACTTTGGTATCATTATTGGAATGAAACTTTCATTAAAAATGATGTACAAATAAATACAACATTGAAACCGTTGGATTCAACTTCTAGGGTTTTTCAGACTTCTAGTAATTTCTCACCATAACCTAATAGATTAGGTGTCCAACAAATAATGAGATTCAACATCTTGAATGGGGTACTCCTATCTTGGATCAATCTTTGGAATCTTTTTTTGAAGCACCATCTCCTCCTTGTGAAGTCCTTACCACTTTATCAGATCGGGAAGATCCTTTAAATGATGCAATTGAAAGAATTGGAAGGTTGAATATTGATGCAACACCATCTCAGTTAGTGGAGCAAACCTAGACCTTCTCAAAAAGGTCCACTAAAGTGGCTCATCAAAACATTTGATTCATCCCGATGAGGTTAGAAACAAGATCAAAGTTTCTAACAAATAGGATGGAGGTGATATAGATAATTCCAATTTGGGTGATGTATATGATATGGATGTTTCATATGATCTTTAATTCAATTTATTTACTAATTTTGTATTGGATTCACAATTATACTGAGAGGGTGGATCAATCAATATAATGATAATTTTTACTAATTTAAAGTCACTCAAACATCATAAAATATCAATCTCATAAATTGAATAAGTAACATAACATATATGTGGAAACCCTTATAGGAGAAAACCACAAAAGTTCTCTATGTGAAAGATCTTGTAGGCACAAACATACAAGAGACACCAATCACCTATGTTATTTGTAGGCACCAACCTTCAAGAGACACCAATCACCTTTGCTATTTTGTAGACACCAACCTATAAGAGACACCAATCACCTATGATATTTTGTAGGCACCAACCTATAGGAGACACCAATCACCTCTATTATTTTGTAAGCACCAACCTACATGAGACAACAATCTTCTTTGTTGTTTTGTAGGCACCAACCTACAAGAGACACCAATTCCCTTTGTTGCTTTGTAGGCAGCAACCTATAAGAGACACTAATCCCCTCTACTGCTTTGTAGGCACCAATCTACAGGAGACGACAATCCGTTGTACTACTTTGTAGGCACCAACCTACAAGAGACACCAATCCCCTCTGTTGCTTTGTAGGCAGCAACCTACAAGAGACACCAATCCCCTCTACTGCTTTGTAGGCATTGATTTGTAATGCAAACTTGAAGGTGATGGAAAAATTTGCAAGTAAAATTTTATGTCTTTTAAGCAATGTATCACTTTGCAAAAGTACATAAAATAATGGTTTTAAAACTTACTTAACAGCATAAAAACATAGACAAATATACCATATCAGAAACACAAGACAACAAAATGATAAATTAGTTCACCTCTCTCCTCGACTACATCTCATGGTCCAGCTTCCAATGTTGGGACTATTTCATTAAGTGCTCAAATTTGTTTTTACATGGACTACAATTCTCAGAATGTAAAAATTATGTCTCCAATGGCTCTAAAACAGTGAAAAACCCCAAGTTCAGCTCTTGTTGGGCTCAATTTTTCCAAAAACTAAAGAATTTATGCTCTAGAGAATTTTTTCTACTAATTGCTCTATAAACTAGACTGTGTTGCTAACTATCCTATGAATTGCACCTTTTTCGGAACAACCAAGCGTCATTTTCACCTAGCACCGGTGAGATTCCCACTAGTTCAGGTGCATTTTGTCAAACAGTTTAAATGCCCTCCAACCCCTTAACTCAAAAAATAATGGCCATATGAGCTACATAGGGCCAAAGGTTGGGCCTTAATGTCGGCCCCCGTTCATTAAGCACCTTTTTCTTTAGGCACGTGGTCTTATGGGTGCCACGAGTCCAAGGGTTGGGCTAATTGCCCGCCCTTCCCGTCAGACCCCTTTAACTTTCCAGCACTAGGTCACATGGGTTGTGATAAAGCCTGGAGTTGGCCCCCTCCCTAGCGACCTCCCGCTTGGCACCTTCGACCAGGAGTTGTGGTCCTATGGACACACATAGAACCATGGCTTAGGTCCTATCCCTAGCCCTCTTCCTGTTACCCACTGTAGTTTCATGGTCCTGTTGCATGAAACCCGGGGTTGGCCCCCAATTCCTTGCACCCAACACCCTGCTTTGTTCTACCTCTGGTTACATGAAGATTCTGGAACCTTGTCCTGGGGCTAAGCCCAAGCCCTCAAATCCCTTCTTCCTTCGGTCTCGTGGGCAATAAGGTGACCGTGGGCGAGGGATTATCCTCGACCACGTCCCCCAACACTTATTCATTGAAAACTTAAATAGAAGTTTGATGTAATGTATGTTAAGAACCACCACGCAGTGTAGCGATAAGGCAATGCATTGACAGGCTTTAGGTCACTCGTTTGATTCTTATGGAGGCTAGTTCAGCCATGAACCAAAATTTTACACCAACACGGGATGCCACGTTGTGGCCTATCATTGGGCCACATGGCTCCATTCATAGGTCCACATAAACCATGCCAATCAACCAATCAAAAACCATCAACTTTGAACCAATCATGTGAGGCAACTTTGCATATTGTCATTGGCCCCAAATGTACAGTCAACTTGCATAGTCAGCTTGCCCAGTCAACATACAAACTTCCTAGTTAGGTGTCCTGCATCCAACCTACAAAAATTTTGCATGTTTGGGAAAATGAGTAGAACACAATATCGAGAGCATACGTTATTGTTTTGAGTAATTCAAGTTACGTTGGATTCAGGTCGGCGAGCTCTACACTTTTGAACACTTTGAGTTTTGAGCACTTTATTGATCCCCTAAATCACTCCTCCCAACTCGAAGCTTTTGGACCTCCAAAAGACTATCTTCAGTCAATAAACAGATGAGGGTACAGTTTCCTCACCTTTCCAATCTCAATCCATTTGGCTTTGCTTGGATTTGTACCTTTGAGCCCCATATGAAGGTGGTTCTCGTTCCTTCTTCTTGGAGTTCTTATTTTTCTGTCAAGGATAAGATCTTGCTTCCATTCTTCAAGATATTCAGGAGAGAAAACTTTTATTGAAAGAATTTGAACATTCTCTCCTTGATCTTCAATCAAATGAGGCTCATCCAACTTCAAGTTATTTTCACCTTGAAGCTTTTCTTTGTTGATGCAAAGATTTACTTCATCTCCAACCTGAAAATTGTGGTCAACACGATGCTTATCATGTCTTGTCTGTACTTATCTTGAATCTTCACCAAATGTGATCACCATTGCCATGCACCATCCTTCTTCAAAGACAAAAAATTAGGAGACCCACAAGAAGATGTACTAGAACTAATGTCCTCTTTGTCAAGTAGCTCTTACATCTGCTTCTTTATCCCTACATTCTCTAACACTGGCATCTTGTTCATACCAATGTTCAAAAGTGATGTATCCTGTTGCACTTGAACTTCATGTTGTTTTCCTATTTTAGAAGGCAACATGTCAAACTCCTGAAACATCTTATCACATGTGTTAACAACCTCAACTAAATCATGTTTGAGTTTTACATTACATCATTGGAAAGCATCAAATTCCTCAACATCTTTATGTTTAGTCATCAACAATGCAAAATTCTGACTAGCATTTACAAACCTCTTCATTTGTCCAACATTCACAAGAAACAAATTCAACTTCTTGCAATGTGCTCTAACAATATACCCAATCCCATTTTTAAAAAAATGACACTTGTTCTCATCGTGATGAAATATGGCTTTCCTATCATATAAATATGGGCTTCCCAAAACAATCTCGCATATGTCAAGTGGTACTACATCAAGTTCTACCTCATCAATAAAATTTGCAATGATGGCAAATTTAAGTATGAATTTTCTCGTCACTTGCAATTTGGCATTGTCACATACCCAACCCAAAGGATAAGGTTTACGATGAGAAATGGTTTCCAAATTTAGTTTTTTGACAATGTCTTCCAAAATAAGGTTTGCTTGTGATCCACTAGCAAACAAAGTATCTACTTTGTTATGTTTTGTGATGACTCTAATATGGAAAATCTTTATTCTTTATCTTTCGTTTTGAGTTTCAATGGGCTTGCTAGAAGAACTAGTACTCGCAATAGAATCCTTACCTTTCAATCCCATAGCTATAATTTTTGTTTCATCTCCAGAATCAAATCCTAGATCTTGTTGTGTAGTTGTAGTAGTATTTTCTTTCTCCTTGTTATAAAACTTTTTGGGTCTCATCTAAGGATGAAGTTTCCAATAGTGGTCTTCATCATGGCCTTCTTTTGAATAGTGTTTACATGTGAGTTTTTATCCCTCCTTCTTGATCGAAGCATTCTTTTTATCCTTGCCTTTTAACTTCCCCTTTCCTTTGTCTCCAGACTTAAATGACTTCTCACTACTTTCTTCAGAAACATTCTTCCCTCTTGCTTCTAAATGAGTTTCCTATACGCAAATTTCATCTAGCGTTGTAGGGTTAAACATGAGAATTGTGTGTCTCAAATAACGATGTAAACCTCCAGTGTATTTCAGTAGGGTGTCTTGAGAGGATAAATATAAACCCAAAATCAAAGCTCTTTTCCTAAATTATTGAGTATAGCTTTGCACATTTTGACCCTTAGCTTGTCTAAATTTTTGCCAATCCATTATAGCTTTTTGCATGTATGCTAATGGATAAAATTATCTTCTTATTGCAGCAACAAAATCATTCCAAGAGGATAAAACCTTACAACTTTTATTCATGTCCTCTTGAGTTTTGGCCTCGTGCCAAATGAGTGTTGCACTTTCCAACCTAAGAGAAGCAAGCTGAATTTTGGTTTCATCATCTTTGATTCTTTGTATCCTGCAATACACTTCAATATGACAAACCCAATTATCTAATTTCTCGGCATTTACCTGTCCATTGTACATAGGAAATTCAAACTTTATGTCAAGCTTTAACAAAGGAGTTTTAACATTTCCCTTTGAAGAATTTGGAGGTGTTTGTGAAGGGGTAGAAGTAGAAGAAGATGAAGATGAGGATGAGGATGAGGATGAGGATGGAAATGAAGGTGATGGCTTGTCACCATTCCCTCCATTCCCTTTTGGAGGTTTGTCTCCTTTTCCTCCATCTCTTTTTGGAGGTTTTGAGCTCTCTCCTTGCAACCTTGAGTTCCTCTACTCATAAAGAATTGTCACAATTTCATAAATTTCAAAGAAATCTTTTCTGAAAGTTCTCTCATCTTCAGACATCCCTTCATGACCTTCTTCATGTGCCATGTTTGGTGAAGCTTGAGATATGTGTTTTCTCCTTGAAACAATTTGAGACCTTGGCTCCATAAGCTCTTCTTCTCCTCTTTTGAACCTAAACCTTGTGAGCATCAGAAAACACTTGCAAAAAAAATTGAACCTTCAAAATAATCTTGACCTATGATACCAAATTGATCTGTAATGCAAACTTGAAGGTGATGGAAAAAATTGCAAGTAAAATTTTATGTCTTTTAGGCAATGGATCAGTTTGAAAAAGTACATAAAATAATGGATTTAAAACTTAGTTAATAGCATAAAAACAAAGACAAATATACCATATCAGAAACATAAGACAACAAAACCATAAAGGAGTTCACCCCTCTCCTAGGCTACATCTCCTCGTCCATCTTCCAATGTTGGGCCTCTTTCATTAAGTGCTCAAATTTGTGTTTACATGGATTTAGAGTGCTTAAAATGTAAAAATTGTGTCTCCAATGGCTCCAGAATAGTCAAAAGCCCCATGTTGGCCTCTTGTTGGGCTCAATTTTGCCAAAAACTGAAGAAGTTATGCTCTAGAGAAGTTTTTTGCTAACTGTTCTACAAACTGGACTGCCCTGCTAACTGTCCTACAAATTACGCCTTTTCTAGAACCACCAAGTGCCATTTTTTCTTGGCACCAGTGAGATTCTCGCCAATTTCGGTGCATTTTATCGAACAGTTTAAATTCCCTCCGACCCCTTAACTCTAAAAATCATGGCCATATTGACCACATAGGGTAGAGGGTTGGGCCTTAACGCCCACCCCCGTCGATTTAGCAATTTTTTCTCCAGGCACGTGGTCTTATGGGTGCCACAGGTCCAAGGGTTGGGCTAACCTCCCGCCCTTCCCATCGAGCCCCTTTAACTTTTCACGCATTGGGTCACATGGTTTTCCATAGAGCCTAGAGTTGGCCCCCTCCGTAGCGACCTCCCACCTGGCGCCTTCGACCTGGGGTTGTGGTCATATGGGTGCAAATAGAACCATGGCTTAAGGCCTATCCCTAGCCCTCTTCCTGTTACCACTATAGCATCACAGTCCCATTGCGTCATGAAACCCAGGGTTGGCCCCTGATTCCTTACACCCGTCGCCCAGCGCCCTGCTCTATTCCACCTCTGGTTACATGAAGGTTTCAGAACCTTGGGCCGAGGCTAAGCCCAATCCCTTAGCTCCCTTCTACCTACAGTCTTGTGGGCGGTAAGGTGACTGGGGGTAGGGCTTCTCCCTGGCCCCATCCCCCAACACTTATTAGTTGAAAACCTAAATAGAAGTTTGATGCAATGTATGTTAAGAACCACCATGCAGTGTAGCGGTAAGGCGCTACACTGACACGAATTAGGTGACTCGTTCGATTCTTATGGAGGCTAGTTTGGCCATGAACCGAAATTTTACACCAACTTGGGATGCCACGTGGCGGCCTGCCATTGGGCCACGTGGCTCCCATTCATAGGTCCACATGAACCATGCCAATCAATCAATCAAAAACCATCAAATATGAACCAAACACATGAGGCCACTTGAAAGCCTGCCATTAGCCCTAAATGTACATTCAACTTGCACAATCAGCCCACCTAGTCAACATACGGACTACCCAGTCAACAGTCCTACATCCAACTTGCAAAAATTGTGCATGTTTGGGAAAAAGATTAGAACGCGATATTGGTACCTATAGATTCTTCTTTGTCTCCTCTAGATTTCATAGTCTGAAACATCTCAAAAATAACATTATAGCAAAATTGACAAGCTGGCCTATCCTAAGCATGTTTCAAGAGCATTTAGGAACACTAAATCCCTCAGATTACATCTCTAAAATTAAAGTAAAACAAGGTCTGAAATTTCTTCGATAGGTACATTGATATTTCTTCTTTGTCTCCTCCATATTTCACAATTTGAAACATCTCAGAAAGAAAATTATATCAAAAATTCCAAGCTCACATGGTTGAAGCATGTTTTAGGAGCATTTAGGAACATTAACTTCTTCATGTCATATCTCTAAAATTATAGTGAAACAAGGTTTGAAATTTCTACCATAATTAACTTTAGATATCTTCTCTATCTCCACCAAATTCCATAGATTGAAACACAATATAAATATAGATATAGCGAAAATAGCAAGATAACATGTTTGAAGTAGATTTTAGGTGACTTTAGGAAGCATAAATTCCTTGGAACATATCTCCAAAATCATAGTGAACTGAGGTATAAAAATTTAACCATAGGTACATGAAGATATTATATCTGTATCCCCTAAGTTTCACGTTCCAAAACATCTCAAAAGAAAAGCTATAGCAAAAATACCAAGCTTACATGTTTGAAGTAGATTTCAAGAGAATTCAAGAGGCCTAATTTCCTCAAAGCATATTCCAAAATTATAGCAAATCAAGATCTAAAATTTTAACCATGAGCACTTGAATATCTTCTCTTTAATGCCTCCAAATTTCACAGTCTAAAACATTTCGGAAAAAAATTTATAGGGAAAATTCCAAGATGATTTGTTCACCCAATAAATCACATTTTTTCTTCCACATTTAGAATCTAAGAATAACCCATAAATTTTTCCTCAACCTCCTCTTGCAAACTCATATCTCTTTTTGCTTGGATACACTGCAATTGAACTCATATACCCTTTATTTATATTGATTGTATGTTCACTTATGGGGTTGACTTGTAAAATTGGTTTGAATGCGCTGCTTGTACTTTGGTTGGGTCATCCTAACAAAATCTTTCATATCTCCTCATTCCTATGGAGGTATAAGGAGTGTCATATGTCATTGGAAGGGTTGTGGAATAAAATTTTCAACCAGATATCTTATGATCCAATTTGAGCTATGAACTTTGAGTAAATATGCCTTTAAAGATAGGATATCCAAATTGGGCATCAAAATTCCAAAAAACATATTTCGAATAATTTTCATTTTTTAGTTTTTATCTTGGACATATGTAGTTTCCCCTTGCCTTTGACATTAACAATAAATGAAAATTTTGAAATAATTGCTACTCGTGATGAGTGGAAAAAAGTAATGTATAAGGAATATGATCCTCTCATCAAGAATGGGACATGAAAGTTGTTAGACGCTCCATTTGGAAATTAAACCAATTGGCTACAAGTGGATCTACAAGAAAGTAAAAATTAAACAGTTAACTTGACAAGTATAAAGTAGGACTCATGGAAAAAGTATTTTCACATAAATAAGTTGTTCCTTGCGAGGAGATTTTTTCCCGTCATCAAAATTGACCGCCATCCAGACTCTCTTTTCTATGGCAGCAAAAAACTGATGCAAAGTCCATCAAATGGATATGGACACTGATTTTTTAAATGGAGACCTAAAAGAGAATGTCCTCATGTCTCAGTTAAAAAAAAAAAGCATTGTGAGCTTGATATAAAAGTTAATTGAGCATATTTTAAAATTGAATTTCAAACATTTTAATGTTAATGATGCAACTCTTTTTGTCAAGAAAGTTGGGAAAATTGTTGTATATCTTGTAGCGTATGTATATGATCTGTTGATGATAATAAACAATGAAATCCATATTGCATCCCCAAAGAAAGAAGTGAAGAAGGGCTTTGGGATGACATATTTGGGGAATCTTCACTACTCTTGGGCATGGAAGGGATTCAATATCCAAAGTACATATTCATCTCGCAAAATAAGTGCATTGGAGAATTGTTGAATAGCTTTGACATTGTTGAATGTAACCCTCTATCTACTCCAATGGAACAAAATTTGAAGCTCACATCAAAATAAGGGAGTAAATTTGAGGATGCAACCAAGTATAGACGACTTGTGGGAAGTGTTATCTAACTTACCATCACTAGACCGGTTATTTCATTTATTGTTGGAATTCTTTCCAGGTTTATGCAAATAAACTAGTGAAAGACATTGGTCTATTGCTAAAAGAGTTCTAAAATACTTTAAAAGGAACCCAAGATTTTGGACTAAAATATTCACAAATTGATGACTTCAACTTGATTGTATATTTTTATTTAGACTTTGATGGGGACATAGAAAATGGAGTGTCAACTTCGGGTTATCTCATCGAGTCTTGGATCAACAACTATCTCTTGGAGGTCAAGCAAACTATCAGATCCAAAAGATTGCACGACAGAGGTGGAATATGTGGTAGCTACAAAAGCAATAAAGGAGATTGTGTGGCTCAAGGAAATGCTCGATATTTTGCAAGAGAAACAAGTGAATTCTACTCCGCTTCTAATTGACAGTACTTCTACAATCAAGTTGGCCAAGAATCCCATATTCCATGATCGAACTAAACATATCAACACAAAGTACCATTTATTTCAATATCATGTAGATGTTGATTTTTTAGTGTTAATTTAGACAAGCATAATTTTTTGCCACAGGTAATTACTTCCAATGGTATATATTCTTACTTTAGCATATTTTAGAACATCGTTAAGCAATTACACTCAGAAAATTCAACCGTAAATGCAATAGAACAGTAAAGATCACAACAAAAAAAGCCATGGATAGTATACACCAAAAATTTTCACCTAGGAAACCCAAACTCAAGAGAAAACCCAACAATCTTTTCTAGTAGAAATTGTTCAGTTCAACAAAAGTACAATATGATTTTTCTATCAAATTTGGTCAAACCTATTCAAACAAGCTTGTGTTCACCTATTGAGGCTTCTCGGCCTCCTTGCAACTTGTACTGAGGCTTAGATTGAGGCGTTTGGGCTCCTGCAACTCAAACTGAGGCTTGGATTAAGGCCTTCAACCTCCTACAACTCGGACGGATGCCTTCGACCTCTTGCAATAGTTTACTAGGGCTTTGGCCCTCCCACGGAGGCTTTTGCACAAACTAGAGGCCTTTCGGCCTATTATTACTGGCATATTTGAGGCCTAGAAACCTCCTTCTAATGCTTTGACCCTCTTCTTTTCGTAAACAGACTCTCAACTCAATTAGCCCTCTCAAACAATAGACATATATTTTTGGCATCCTTCTCCTTCGTTTATCTAGCAAACAGTATCCTCTGGCAAGTAACTTGACCTTTCTTCTTCAAGACATAATCACAAAACCCTCTAACTCGTCCTCTCTTCCTGATTTTCAATTTGATTAAGCTTACCATTCTTCACAAGATAAGATTCCAAATTATGCAAATGATGGAGGTCGAATGCCCATATATATAATGTTTTTATGGTGCCTAAGGGGCACGTCTCCTTGATAGGCTGACTTGAAATCTTTAAGCTGACCCAACCAGTTTAATTTAAATTTTAAATTTAAATTTCCCTCCTTTTATTTTAGTCGACTTGTAGTTGGGGAATACTAACCACAACTACCCAAAAAATCATCAGTTAATGCGAAGACTATTCATTTGAGACATTGCTCCACAAATGACCAAATTGTGGACATCTTCACCAAAGCGCTAAGAAGAGAAAAGATTGAAAAGTTTAGAATGATGTTTGGGCTCACAAACACCCATATGTCTTAGGGGGGGATTTTGGACACATAATCCTACATGATTTTTGTGTCATGTGAATCCCTTGGAAAATAAAATGAAGAACCACCCATCTACTGTATTAAATATGGTTCTAAGCCTAATGAATGACATATAATTTTGGAGTTATCTAAAAGGAAATTCAATACTTTTAAGGAAATTTCACTTACTAAGATGCTTAATTATAATCCTTATGAAATATTGTCAAATCACAATATTATCTAATTGTAAAAACACATTATGTTATGCTTGCATTAATTCTTTTAGTTTTTTACTTACACTTCATTTTTTTAATTTGGTTTATCTCCTCCTATCAAACACTTTTGACACTAATTTTTAAACATTTTTTGGATAGTCCTACCTTAAGATCTCTCTCTTTTTTGTTTGCTAGTTTGTCCATGACTTGTGGGACTAGCCTTGAGCTAAGAAACTGCAACCTAGTGGCATATAAGTTGTCAAAGTCACCTAGGGATCACAACTAGCCTAGGCCACACCATTCCTTAACATGACAAGGTTTTTTGTACCCATGGGTTTTTTAACCAATGACCTTCACAAATGGAATGCATTAACAAAACACCATTACAATTATTGTTCTACATCTTATGGGTTAATATTTTTCTCTCTTACATAAATTTGATCTATCTATAAAAAAATGAAATACAAAAACTCAAATCCTTGTAGCAAATGGGGAAAAAGTTAACAAGTTGAAAAAAATCTAAAAATAAAAATAAATTTAAATTTTCACTTGTTAAACCTATAAAATATTGCTTACACCAACATTATCAAATTACAATTCATACTATCTTATATTTTTTCATTGATATGGGAGTTGGATATAGTGAATTAAGTAGTTTTTTCCATCTTGTTTGATCTTTTCTTTTTAGTTAAGAAGAATTGTAAAAAAATGTCATCTAAATCTTTTATGTTTTGGCAATTTTCCAAGCATATTTTAGAATTAATTTTATCCAAATTTTAATAGAGATTTATTGAAATCACAAATTTGAATTGTGAAATCTGCATAATCCAAATGCATTAAAGGTTTTTTAGAGAGTTGAATCTATTTATATATTCATAATACATTTTAAATAACAAAAAATCACACTTTCACCAAAAATATATTACTAAATTAAAAAAAAAAAAAAAAAACAAACAAACAAACAAACAAACAAAAAAAAACACCAACAAATTATATCTAATAAAAATAATACATTAAAATCACAAAATCTTAATTATTCATGGAATAGAATGGTGAAGAGTCTATGGGTAAGTTGACCCATGGAGAGAAACATGGAAAGAGCCATTCAAAATCACAATCAAGAAACAAAGGGTGTCTATTCCTTAACCTTTCATCTTTAAAAAAATCACATCATATGGGTGGTTCATATCACAACTTTAATGACATGGGTCCGACTCGTACAACAGAAAATATCAACACGTATTTACGAATGACATGGCAAGATAAATAAATAAATACTAGAGTACAATAACAATAAAATCTAAAAAATAATAATTTATGACTAAACAAAATAATTATTATTTTTTATTAAATAAATTATATATGAAGTTATAAAAATCAAATTAGATTGATGAGAGCGAAGGATGGTTATTATTCTCATAAATTTTGAATTAAAAAATGACATGTTTGAGTTTTATAGAGTTGTGTGGCTCCATGGATGACTAATTAAAAAATCTCTATGTTTATTAAGTATAACATCTTTATGTTTATTAAGTATAATTTAGGTGAGTAGTTTTATTTTTATAAAAAGTTTACGAAAGTATTTAATGGAAATAATGTATCATTAATTTTAAAAGGTGAATATTACAAACAAGAGTTATGTGGTGATAATGTCATTGTTTTTGCACAATGTCACTATTTTTGCACACTCCATTTGTTTTTTGAATATTATTGTCATGTAGTTTTTTGTTTAAAAAATAATATATTTTAGTTTTTTTTCTAATTAAAAAATAATATATTTTTAAAATTTTATATATATATTAATGTGTATAGTTATAATATAATTAGATTTAATGATGTTTTTTACATGGCATGATAACAAAATTTTCAAATATTACAACTTTGGCATTGAATATATTTGTCATTAGAGATTTTACTATATGAGAAGATTTTGGTGCAATATCTACGATTCTTTGTATTGAACTAACGATTTTACTTTGATTTAAGAAATGGTATTGGCTTTAGTAAAAAGTAAAGATGTTTAAAATTTTACCTAATTTTGAAATTTAATGTGGTAAAAAAAATTGTTGAAGGTAAATTTATAATCCATTCATATTCAACGTATATGATAAAAGAACTATTAAACAAATGAGATAATTGTATTGTAGTGTATTTTTTTTGGTTATTTTCATTTTTGTAATGAGATAATTGTATTGTAGTTATCAATGTTGCACAACTCGTACTCGTATAAGACTCGTCACGGCATCGACTCGTCAACTCGTATACGACTCGGGGACAACCCTTATAAGACTCATTAAAATACAAAAAAAAAAACTTAAATATGGTAAATTTTAAGCACAAAAAAGAAACTAATGGCAATTCCAAACCTTATAAGTTATAAAAACCACAATATATGCAATAATTCATAACGTCATCTCATATCTATAAAAGTACAACATAACATATTCGATTTTTGTAAGCAAAACATTTAGATACTAAATAAGAAAAGGACTCATGATTCCATAATTAAAATAAAAAATGTGAGCAAGTTCAAAATTCAAATACATATGTCATAAATGATAAATGATTGTCTCATAACAATCTTGAGTCTCCTCACTCATGGATGACCATGCCTACAATAAGCCCTCATGGAGCCAGTGGTAACATCAGAAAGCTTAAGCAACTATGAGGCAGGTGTATTTGGAGTCTCCATTTGAGATGGAAAACTAGAGAGATCCTCAGTCTCTTCATCAAGCGAACTCAAATTAGGGGCCTCCTCCTCCACAACCCAATCAGACTCTAAATCAATAGTATCCAATAAAAGTGGATTTGTATCATTTGGTTGCACTTGTTTTGTGAGCATTCAAAGGTTGCAGTAAATGAAAACCAACTTCTCCAACCTCTCATGCTCCAACATGTTTCCCTTTTTTTTGTGGATGTGCTCAAACACTCACCAATTGCGATCACAAGAAGAAGCACTGCAGGGTTAACTCAGACTCTGATGGAGGATTCTTGTAATTATGGTGCCTCAATGCCACAATCTATCCACCAATGAGCTGTAAAAAAGTAACAACAAAGATTATCAGTTTGCAATGCCAAACATATAAAAGAGAACTAGAAAAATTGTAAGCTAAGTTCTAACAATTAGCACTTACAAGGCATTTTCTTGTCCATGAGACGTTGGCTTGAGCTAAATCCAAACATGTCAGATCCCATTTTATGTTGATTTTGTCCCGAATATCTTGATCCAGGGACATCTTCTCAATGCATATCATGACACCTCTCATCACCTTGGGATCTCTTTGAATGCTAGACCCCTCATTATAGAATAAGATCAGATTGAGATATGCTCCTATTACACGCAATGGTGAATGTAGTTTCTTGTCCCAACTGGAATCAATAATTTTCCATATATGGAGATATTTGGATTCATTTCCCTTATAGAAAGTCTTGATGGCCTCTTTGGCCCTGTCCATGCCCTCATAAATATATCCAATCGCAGGTTTCTCTCCATCCATCAATCTCAAGACTTTCACAAGGGGCTCAGTGAAGCTGACAATCTCAATGACTTTGTCCCACAAACTATCAGCAAAGACAAATGTTTTCACAGACATTGCTTCTGGTTTTGTGATATCTTTCGAAAATACCCATTGCTAGCTACAAAACATTCTTCTCAAAGATTGGTACTCATACAAAAGGCTTTGGAGGGAAAGAAAGTTTGTAGAAAACCGTGTGACAGTTGGGCGACTAAGCTCACCCTGTGTGAATTCCCTCATAAGGTTCAACATCCAAGCATGATTATAAATATACTTGGTAATTTTCTTTCATTCGTGCACAATATCTTGCACCCACTCCAACTTCCTAATGTTCTCTAGCCTCAATTCTATGCAATAGGTAGCGCATGGAGTCCAAAAAATGGTGGGATATTTGGCACCAAGCAACCTCTACATTGTCTGTGATTACTTAGACAACATTTGCAACCCCAACTTCCTCCACCACATCAACCAACAATGAAAAATTCAAATGTGCATATTTAGATTTGCAGATGCATCAATGGATTTTAGGAACATGGTTCCTTTAGGGAAAGCTACAAAAAAAATTATTATTGTTCTACCCCTATGATTTGTCCACCCATCAGGCATAATTGTACAACCTATAAATTTCCATGAGCTTTTAATGCTCTCTAATTGTTCCTTGACACACTCAAGCTCCTCATCTAGCTCTTTTTCCCTAAGTGCATTATAAGATGGGGCTTTGTATCGAGGGCCAGCACTTGCAATGGCATCCACCATGGGCTGATAAAAATAAGACTTTGCATAATTGAATGAAAGATTCTTGTGGTACCAAAACCTCCTCACTGCCATATATGCCTCCTTCCTCTTCTTTTCATTGAAACTGTCCAAGGTTGGTTGAGATCCTGGAGTTGTATGAGGACTAAAAAAAGAAGAGGTTATACTCATGTTTGCCACATCACTTGAAGAGGAGTTACCAATACCTAGACTTTGAAATTGTGTTACACTTTGAGATGAAGATCTTCCTATCCCAACAATCTCATCCTTCCTTCTTTCCCTCTTATAACTTGCTTCTTTAATGGATTACAAAGCAGCTACCATTTCAGTAGTGACTTCATTAGGGAAACTTTGAAAACATCCCACGCCATTCCTAGTAATTCTGGCTAGGTGGTATTTCAGCCCGTTTATGCATGCATGCATTGTGGCATTGCGATAATTATACTTGATATGGTGGTCATTACCGGCAATAATTGTTGACCATGTGCCCATGTCGGATCACGAGACTATTTGAAACCCTTTAGAGGCATGGTGACAAAATCTGGAAGAAAAATAAATAAATTTAAATTTTTTTTTTGAAATTTTGAAATTTTTTTTGAATTTGCAAATTTTTTGGCCCTCTGGTTGAGTTTCTCAGCCACACAGGGCCGTTGTGTGGCTAAGAAACTCAACCATAGGAAGCCCTAAAGAAAAAAATTGTGAACATATAAAAAAATATATATATATATGAATACATGGAAAGCATTCTAACTAGGTTCATGAAGCCTACCTGAAGCTGAGTCTGATTCAATGAAGCCTCTTTTAGCCTCCTCCAATAGCTCCATTAGACTCCTTTAGCTTCACTCTCAACACTCACACAAATTAGCCAAACACTCAAATGACAAGTGAATGAGAAATGGAAGGGGGAGAGGTGCTTATAAAGCATTTTTTCCCTCCAATTTCCCTTTGCCTCCACCTCATTTCCAAAAAAGAAAAAGAAAAAATTCAAAATTTTGGATTGTTTGTGCCTTTTCACGTCCAACAAGTCCTATACGGGTCTGATAAGAATTGAATAGGCTACCCGTGGGTTTGATACGAGTAGCTGGATCTTATGAAAAACCCGTTGGGTCCGGATCTAGACCGCGGGTTCTATGTGGGTGACCCGGCCCAGCATAGGGCTCGTCCTTACCCACAGGTATTATGTGGGTTGTGCTTCATTGGTAGTTATTTATTTATTTATTTTCATTTTTGTTTAGTGCTGATATTAATTTTTTCTATTTTTATTGATTCTTACGGAGGCTAGTTTGGCCATGAACCGAAATTTTACACCAACTTGGGACGCCACGTGGCGGCCTGCCATTGAGCCACGTGGCTCCCATTCATAGGTCCACATAAACCATGCCAATCAATCAATCAAAAACCATCAAATATGAACCAAACACATGAGGCCCCTTGCAAGCTTGCCATTAGCCCCAAATGTACATTCAACTTGCACAATCAGCCCACCCAGTCAATGTACAGACTACCCAGTCAACAGTCCTACATCCAACCTGCAAAAATTGTGCATGTTTGGGAAAACAATTAGAATGTGATATTTGTACCTATAGATTCTTCTTTATCTCCTCTAGATTTCATAGTCTAAAACATCTCAAAAATACCATTATAGCAAAATTGACAAGCTGACCTATCCTAAGCATGTTTCAAGAGCATTTAGGAGCACTAAATCCCTCATATTACATCTCTAAAATTAAAGTAAAACAAGGTCTGAAATTTCTTCGATAGGTACATTGATATTTCTTCTTTGTCTCCTCCATATTTCACAATTTGAAACATCTTAGAAAGAAAATTATATCAAAAATGCCAAGCTCACATGGTTGAAGCATGTTTTAGGAGCATTTAGGAACATTAACTTCTTCACGAAATATCTCTAATAGTGAAACAAGGTTTGAAATTTCTACCATAATTAACTTTAGATATCTTCTCTATCTCCACCAAATTTCATAGATTGAAACACAATATAAATATAGATATAGTGAAAATAGCAAAATAACATGTTTGAAGTAGATTTTAGGTGACTTTAGGAAGCATAACTTCCTTGGACCATATCTCCAAAATTATAGTGAACTGAGGTATAAAAATTTAACCAAAGATACATGAAGATATTATATCTGTATCCCCTAAGTTTCACGTTCCAAAACATCTCAAAAGAAAAGCTATAGCAAAAATACCAAGCTTACCTATTTGAAGAAGATTTCAAGAGCATTCAGGAGGCCTAACTTCCTCAAAGCATATTCCAAAATTATAGCAAATCAAGATCTGAAATTTTAACCACGAGCACTTGAATATCTTCTCTCCAATGCCTCCAAATTTTGTAGTCTAAAACATTTCAGAAGAAAAGTTATAGGGAAAATTCCAAGATGATTTGTTCACCCAATAAATCACATTTTTTCTTCCACATTTAGACTCTAAGAATAACCCAAAAATTATTCCTCAACCTCCTCTTGCAAACTCATATCTCTTTTTGCTTGGATACACTGCAATTGAACTCATATACCCTTTATTTATATTGATTGTATGTTCACTTATGGGGTTGACTTGTAAAATTGGTTTGAATGGCCTGCTTGTACTTTAGTTGGGTCATCCTAGCAAAATCTTTCATATCTCCTCATTCCTATGGAGGTATAAGGAGTGTCATATGTCATTGGAAGGGTTGTGGAATAAAATTTTCAACCAGATATCTTATGATCCAATTTGAGCTATGAACTTTGAGTAAAGATGCCTTTAAAGATAGGGTATCCAAATTGGGCATCAAAATTCCAAAAAATATATTTCGACTAATTTTCATTTTTTAGTTTTTATCTTGGACATATGTAGTTTCCCCTTGCCTTTGACATTAACAACAAATGAAAATTTTGACATAACTTCCTTTGAAATAATTGCTACTCGTGATGAGTAGAAAAAAGTAATGTATAAGGAATATTGTCCTCTCATCAAGAATGGGGCATGAAAGTTGTTGGACGCTCCATTTGGAAATTAAACCAATTGGCTACAAGTGGATCTACAAGAAAAAGTAAAAATTAAACAGTTAACTTGACAAGTATAAATTAGTGCTCATGGAAAAAGTATTTTCACATAAATAAGTTGTTCCTTATGAGGATATTTTTTCCCATCATCAAAATTGACCGCCATCCAGACTCTCTTTTCTATGGTAGCAAAAAACTGATGCAAAGTCCATCAAATGGATATGGACACTGATTTTTTAAATGGAGACCTAAAAGTGAATGTCTTCATGTCTCAGCGAAAATATTTTTCTATGAAGGGACAAGAACAAAAAATGTATGGGCCCATAAAATCCTTGTAAAACTTAAAAAAAGCATTGTGAGCTTGATATAAAAGTTAATTGAGCATATTTTAAAACTGAATTTCAAACATTTTAATGTTAATGATGCAACTCTATTTGTTAAGAAATTTGGGAAAATTGTTATATATCTTGTAGCGTATGTATATGGTCTGTTGATGATAATAAACAATGAAATCCATATTGCATCCCCAAAGAAAGAAGTGAAGAAGGGCTTTGGGATGACATATTTGGGGAATCTTCACTACTATTGGGCATTGAAGGGATTCAATATCCAAAGTACATATTCATCTCGCAAAATAAGTGCATTGGAGAATTGTTGAATAGGTTTGACATTGTTGAATGTAACCCTCTATCTACTCCAATGGAACAAAATTTGAAGCTCGCATCAAAATAAGGGAGTAAATTTGAGGATGCAATCAAGTATAGACGACTTGTGGGAAGTGTTATCTAACTTACCATCACTAGACCGGTTATTTCATTTATTGTTGGAATTCTTTCCAGGTTTTTGCAAATAAACTAGTGAAAGACATTGGTCTATTGCTAAAAGAGTTCTAAAATACTTTAAAAGGAACCCAAGATTTTGGACTAAAATATTCACAAATGGATGACCTCAACTTGATTGTATATTTTTATTTAGACTTTGATGGGGACATAGAAAATGGAGTGTCAACTTCGGGTTATCTCATCGAGTCTTGGATCAACAACTGTCTCTTGGAGGTCAAGCAAACTATCAGTTCCAAAAGATTGCACGACAGAGGTGGAATATGTGGTAGCTACAAAAGCAATAAAGGAGATTGTGTGGCTCAAGGAAATGCTTGAGTATTTGCAAGAGAAACAAGTGAATTCTACTCTGCTTCTAATTGACGGTACTTCTACAATCAAGTTGGCCAAGAATCCCATATTCCATGATCGAACTAAACATATGAACACAAAATACCATTTATTTCAATATCATGTAGATGTTGATTTTTTAGTGTTAATTTAGACAAGCATAATTTTTTGCCACTGGTAATTACTTCCAATGATATATATTCTTACTTTAGAATATTTTAGAACATCGTTAAGCAATTACACTCAGAAAATTCAACCGTAAATGCAATAGAACAGTAAAGATCTCAACAAAAAAAGCCATGGATAGTATACACCAAAAATCTTCACCTAGGAAACCTAAACTCAAGAGAAAACCCAACAATGTTTTCTACTAGAAATTGTTCAGTTCAACAAAAGTGCAATCTGATTTTTCTATCAAATTTGGTCAAACCTAGTCAAACAAGATTTTGTTCACCTATTGAGGTTTCTCAGCCTCCTTGCAACTTGTACTGAGGCTCAGGTTGAGGCCTTTGGCCTCCTGCAACTCAGACTGAGGCTTGGATTAAGGCCTTCAAGCTCCTACAACTCGGACTGAGGCCTTCGACCTCTTGCAATAGTTTACTAGGGCTTTGGCCCTCACACGGAGGCTTTTGCACAAACTAGAGGCCTTTCGGCCTATTATTACTGGCATATTTGAGGCCTAGAAACCTCCTTCTAATGCTTTGACCCTCTTCTTTTCGTAAACAGACTCTCAACTCAATTAACCCTCTCAAACAATAGACATATATTTTTGGCATCCTTCTCCTTCGTTTATCTAGCAAACAATATCCTCAGGCAAGTAACCTGACCTTTCTTCTTCAAGACATAATCACAAAACCCTCTAACCCGTCCTCTCTTCCTGATTTGCAATTTGGTTAAGCTTACCATTCTTCACAAGATAAGATTCCAAATTATGCAAATGATGGAGGTCGAATGCCCATATATATAATGGTTTTATGGTGCCTAAGGGACACGTCTCCTTGATGGGCTGACTTGAACTCTTTAAGCTGACCCAACCAGTTTAATTTAAATTTTAAATTTAAATTTCCCTCCTTTTATTTTAGTCGACTTGTAGTTGGGGAAAACTGACTACAACTACCCAAAAAATCATCAGTTAATACGAAGACTATTCATTTGAAACATTGCTCCACAAATGACCAAATTGTGGACATCTTCACCAAAGCGCTAAGAAGAGAAAAGATTGAAAAGTTTGGAATGATGTTTGGGCTCACAAACACCCATTTGTCTTGGGGGGGGGGGATTTTGGACACGTAATCCTACATGATTTTTGTGTCATTGTAAATAATTGGAAGTATTGGCAATATGAACTTATAGGAATATGAAAAGATAGTGAATCCCTTGGAAAATAAAATGAAGAACCACCCATCCACTGTATTAAATATGGTTCTAAGCTTAATGAATGACATATAATTTTGGAGTTATCTAAAAGTAAAAGGAAATTCAATACTTTTAAGGAAATTTCACTTACTAAGATGCTTAATCATAATCCTTATGAAATATTGTCAAATCACAATATTGTCTAATTGTAAAAACACATTATGTTATGCTTGCATTAATTCTTTTAGTTTTTTACTTACACTTCATTCTTTTACTTTGGTTTATCTCCTCCTATCAAACACTTTTGACACTAATTTTTAAACATTTTTTGGATAGTCCTACCTTAAGATCTCTCTCTTTTTTGTTTGCTAGTTTGTCCATGACTTGTGGGACTAGCCTTGAGCTAAGAAACTGCAACCTAGGGGCATATAAGTTGTCAAAGTCACTTAGGGATCACAACTGGCCTAGGCCACACCATTCTTTGACATGACAAGGTTTTTTGTACCCATGGGTTTTTTAACCAATGACCTTCACAAATGGAATGCCTTAACAAAACACCATTGGAATTATTGTTCTACATCTTATGGGTTAATATTTTTCTCTCTTACATAAATTTGATCTATCTATTAAAAAAAATGAAATACAAAAACTCAAATCCTTGTAGCAAATGGGGAAAAAGTTAACCAGTTGAAAAAAAATCTAAAAATAAAAAGAAATTTAAATTTTCACTTATTAAACCTATAAAATATTACTAACACCAACATTATCAAATTACAATTCATACTATCTTATATTTTCTCATTGATATGGGAAATGGATATAGTGAAATTAAGTAGTTTTTTTCCATCTTGTTTGATCTTTTCTTTTTAGTTAAGAAGAATTGTAAAAAAGTGTCATCTAAATCTTTTATGTTTTGGCAATTTTCCAAGCATATTTTAGAATTAATTTTATCCAAATTTTAATAGAGATTTATTTGAATCACAAATTTGAATTGTGAAATCTAGATAATCCAAATGCATCCGATGTTTTTTAGAAAGTTGAATCTATTTATACATTCAAAACACATTTTAAATAGCAAAAAAACACAATTTCACCAAAAATATATTACTAAATTTAAAAAAAACACAAAACAAAAAACAAAAAACACCAACAAATTATATCTAATAAAAATAATACATTAAAATCACAAACATCTTAATTATTCATGGAATAGAATGGTAAAAAGTCTATAGGTAAGTTGACCCATGGAGCAAACACTGAAGAGCAAATTCTTTATTAAAACATGGGATGGAAATTGAATATAATAAAATTAAATCGACTTTTTTCCACTTAATTTAATCTATGGTTTCAATTAGAAAGAAACATGGAAAGAGCGATTCAAAATCATAATCAAGAAACGAAGGGTGTCTATTCCTCATCCAAAATCACATTATTCTTTAACCTTTCATCTTTAAAAAAATCACATCATATGGGTGGTTCATATCACAACTTTAATGACATGGGTCCGACTAGCAACAATTGATAGAAGAAAACCCTCGTAAACAATTTAATGCTTTAATAATAACGCCGCCCCCTCCCAAAAAAGGAACAAAATAATTGACAGTTTTACATTACAAGCGGTATTTATCCAAGTGCCAAAATCAGTTCGGAAATCAACTGTGAAGAGCTCATATCAAATGGGCTCGTACAACAGAAAATATCAACACGTATTTACGAATGACATGTCAAGATAAATAAATACTAGAGTACAATAACAATAAAATTTAAAAAATAATAATTTATGACTAAACAAAATAATTATTATTTTTTATTAAATAAATTATATATGAAGTTATAAAAATCAAATTAGATTGATGAGAGCGAAGGATGGTTATTATTCTCATAGATTTTGAATTAAAAAATGACATGTTTGAGTTTTATAGAGTTGTGTGGCTCTATGTATGACTAATTAAAAAATCTTTATGTTTAGTAAGTATAACATCTTTATGTTTATTACGTATAATTTAGGTGACCGGTTTTATTTTTATAAAAAGTGTAGGAAAGTATTTAATTGAAATAATGTATCATTAATTTGAAAAGGTGAATATTATAAATAAGAGTTATGTGGTGGTAATACCATTAATGTCATTGTTTTTTTACAGTTCAGTTGGTTTTTTTTTCTAATATTATTGAATATTATTTTCGTGTAGTTTTTTGTTTAAAAAAATAATATATTTTAGTTTTTTTTTTCTAATTAAAAAATAATATATTTTAAAAATTTTATATATATTAATGTGTATAGTTATAATATAATTAGATTTAATGATGTTTTTTACATGGCATGATAACAAAATTTTCAAATATTACAACTTTAGCATTGAATATATTTGTCATTAGAGATTTTACTATATGAAAAGATTTTGGTGCAATATCTTCGATTCTTTGTGTTGAACTAACCATTTTACTTTGATTTAAGAAATGGTATTGGCTTTAGTAAAGAGTAAAGATGTTTAAAATTTTATCTAATTTGGAATTTAATGTGGTAAAATAAATTGTTGAAGGTAAATTTATAATCCATTCATATTCAACGTATATGATAAAAGAACTATTAAACGAATGAGATAATTGTATTGTAGTGTTTTTTTTTTTGGTTATTTTCATTGGTCGATTCCTTCTGCACCTTCAATTGAGGTTCGATACTTTTGCGGCCGATTCCTCTATGGCTCTTAGGTTTTCCACTCTGTTTTCCGCTCTCGCAATTCGGATTTGGGGATACGCTCTTCTGAAGTACATGGTCGTTTTCTCTAGTCGATCCGAATCATTTCCACCAAATCGCGGAGGGAAATACAGTGCGAGGGGGGTCGCCAAGAAGCAGAGAACATTATTCTGATCTTCTCCACCCTTCTTATGGGTCTCCTGCTCGCCGAACAATTTGGCCACTCTGAACTCGTTTTCGGTGATAATAATCTAACGATCGCAGTGTCGGAATTGTAATTCAGTTGTTAAAGTATTGTTAATAGATCAGGGTCTACGGCTTGAATTGACTCTCCAAGGTCTGCAGCTCCAAGATCTGCGGCTCTCCATCACCCGAACGTGCAAGAAGAGATTTGATTATGCACAGTTCTGCGGCTCCAAGTTAGATCTGTGGCTCTCCATCACCCAGATGGCTCCCAGCTTCGTGAAAATAGTTGTTGGCTCAGTTCCGTCCGCCTCTGGGGGGAAACCTCTTACCCATATCGTCAGTGAAGCCCCAACTCCCACTGTCCAAGTGGTCCAGGCCTCACTCAATGAGGATTTGAATTTCTCTGAAAGTGCCCTAGTCTGCCGATTCAATGGTTTTTGGCCGCGGCTGACAGCTCTCCACAGTTGGATCTCAGAGGTATGGAAGCCTCTAATTCCTGATGCAATTAATATCAACCCCTGTGCTAGGGGTTTCTTTATAGTAGATTTTGAAAACTCTGAAAGCAAACAATGTATTCTGGATTATGGCCCTTGGTTTTGGGAAAAATCAGGCCTATTCATGAGGCCATGGGACCCATCATTCGATCCCTCAACAATAGTGATAACCTTAGTACTAGTTTGGGTGAGATTGCCAAACCTACCCTTGCATCTCTGGAATTTATCTTCGCTAAAAGCCATTGGAAATGCAATTGGGAAATTTTACTACAGGTGCCCAGAAACAAAGGAATATGCCAGAACCACCTATGCACACATTTGTGTGGAAATGGACTTCAGCGTCGGGTTCTCATCTAAAATACACCTAACAAGTAAAGACTTTGTGTGGAACTAGAAACTCGATTATGAAAGTGTCCTCTTCAGATGTCGATCCTGCTTTGAGACAGGCCACCTAGCCAAAAATTGCCCAAAAGCCTCCCAAGAAAATTCTGCAAGAAAAAATCACCACAAATCTACATGGTGGGAAGGAACACTACATTGTCATCAAAGAAGAATACTCTTGAGAAAACTCTGAATCACAAGAAATCGGGCAAGAAAGAAGCAACTCTCAAGACAAGTAGGGGAAAGCCCCACCCAACAACAAAAGAGTGAACTTGACAACCCCTCAAATTATGAGGGTTCGAATACCACAGAAAATAAATCTCCATTTAACAGCAAAGTAGATCTCCTAGACCAAACTTCTTCTCCGACTATCTTCAAAAGGACAAACACAATAGATCGTGAAGCTAAGACACCAATGTCCCAAGAATCAGAAGAGATGAAGGAGATGCAAAATAAAGAAAGTTGGAAGACCATAGAGAAAAAAAAAGAAATCTATAGCACCAATCTCGCCAAGAAAGACGAGGAGCCAGACAATTAGAAACTAAGAAAGAAAATTATAGGTCCGATATACCAATTTGGTCTCAGTGGACGGTAACCACCATCGTCATCATCAATGAAATAATTGTATTGTAGTTATCAATATTGCACGACTCGTACTTGTATAAGACTCGTCACAGCATTGACTCTTCAACTCGTATAAGACTCAAGAACGACCATTATAAGACTCATTAAAATACAAAAAAAAAAACCTTAAAATATGGTAAATTTTAAGCACAAAAAAGAAACTGATGACAATTCCAATCCTTATAAGTTATAAAAACCACAATATATGCAATAATTCATAATGTCATCTCATATCTATAAAAGTACAACATAACATATTCAATTTTTGTAAGAAAAACATTTAGATACTGAATAAGAAAAGGACTCATGATTCCATAATTAAAATAAAAAATGTCAGCAAGTTCAAAATTCAAATACATATGTCATAAATGATAAATGATTGTCTCATAACAATCTTGAGTCTCATCACTCATGGATGACCACGCCTACAATAAGCCCTCGTGGAGCTAGTGGTAACATCAAAAGGTTGAAGCAACTGTGAGGCAGGTGTATTTGGAGTCTCCATTTGAGATGGCAAACTAGAGAGATCCTCAGTCTCTTCATCAAGCCAACTCAAATTAGGGGCCTCCTCCTCCACAACCCAATTAGACTCTAAATCAATAGTATCCAATAAAATTGGATTTGTATCATTTGGTTGCACTTGTTTTGTGAGCATTCAAAGGTTGTAGTAGATGAAAACCAACTTCTCCAACCTCTCATGCTCCAACATGTTTCTCTTTGTTTTGTGGATGTGCTCAAACACTGACCAATTGTGCTCACAAGAAGAAGCACTGCAAGGTTGACTCATAACTCTGATGGCAGATTCTTGTAATTGTGGTGCCTCATTGCCACAATCTATCCACCAATGAGCTGTAAAAAAGTAACAACAAAGATTATCAGTTTGCAATGCCAAACATATAAAAGAGAACTAGCAAAATTGCAAGCTAAGTTCTAACAATTTGCAGGTACAAGGAATTTTCTTGTCCTTGAGACGTTGGCTTGAGTTGAATCCAAACATGTCAGATGCTTCCTTGTCCATATCTCATTGTATGTTGATTTTGTCCTGAATATCTTGATCCGGGGACATCTTCTCAATGCATATCATGACACCTCTCATCACCTCAGGATCTCTTTGAATGCTAGACCCCTCCTTATAGAATAAGATCAGATTGAGATATGCTCCTGTTGCATGCAATGGTGAATGTAGTTTCCTGTCCCACCTGGAATCAATAATTTTCCATATATGGAGATATTTATATTCATTTCCCTTATAGAAAATCTTGATGGCCTCTTTGGCCCTGTCCATGCCCTCATAAATATATCCCATTGCAGGTTTCTCTCCATCCATCAATCTCAAGACTTTCATAAGGGGCTCAGTGAAGCTAACAATCTCAGTGACTTTGTCCCACAAACTATTAGCAAAGACAGATGTTTTGACAAACATTTCTTCTGGTTTTGTGATATCTTTCCAAAATACCCATTGTTGGCTACAAAAAATTCTTCTCAAAGATTGGTACTCATACAAAAGGCTTTGGAGGGAAAGAAAGTTTGTAGCAAACTGTGTGATAGTTGGGTGACTAAGCTCACCCTGTGTGAATTCCCTCATAAGGTTCAACATCCAAGCATGATTATAAATATACTTGGTAATTTTCTTTCATTTGTGCACAATATCTTGCACCCACTCCAACTTCCCAATGTCCTCTAGCATCAAGTCTATGTAATAGGCAATGCATGGAGTCCAAAAAATCGTGGGATATTTTGCACCAAGCAACCTTCCAGCTGCCACATAATTTTCTGCATTGTGTGTGATTACTTGGACAACATTTGCAACCCCAACTTCCTCCACCACATCAACCAACAATGAAAAAATCAAATGTGCATCTTTTACATTTGCAGATGCATCAATGGATTTTACGAACATGGTTCCTTTAGGGAAAGCTACAACAAAATTTATTATTGTTCTACCCCTCTGATCTATCCATCCATCAGACATAATTGTACAACCTATAAATTTCCATGAGCTTTTAATGCTCTCTAATTGTTCCTTGACACACTCAAGCTCCTCATCTAGCTCTTTCCTCCTAAGTGCATTATAAGATGGGGCTTTGTATCGAGGGCCAACACTTGCAATGGCATCCACCATGGGCTGATAAAAATAAGACTTTGCATAATTGAATGAAATATTGTTATGGTACCAAAACCTCCTCGCTGCCATATATGCCTCCTTCTTCTTTTCATTGAAATTGTCCAAGGTTGGTTGAGATCCTAGAGTTGTACGAGGACTGAAGAAAGAAGAGGTTATACTCATGTTTGCCACATCACTTGAAGAGGAGTTACCAATACCTAGACTTTGAAACTGTGTTACACTCAGATGAAGATCTACCTATCCCAACAATCTCATCCTTCCTTATTTCCCTCTTATAAATTGCTTCTTTAATTGATTCCAAAGCAGCTACCACTTCAGTAGTGACTTCAGTAGGGAAACTTTGACAACATCCCACACCATTCCCGGGAATTCTGGCTAGGTGGTATTTCAGCTCGTTTATGCCTGCATGCATTGTGGCATTGCAATAATTGTACTTGATATGGTGGTCATTACCGGCAATAATTTGTTGACCATGTGCCCATGTCGGGTCACGAGACTGTCTGAAACCCTTTGATAGCATGGTGACAAAATCTGGAAGAAAAAAAATAATTCAATTTTTTTTTTAATTTCTTTTGAATTTGCAAATTTTTTGGCCCTCTGGTTGAGCTTCTCAGCCACACAGGGCCGTTGTGTGGCTGAGAAACTCAACCATAGGAAGCCCTAAAAAAAAAAATTGCGAATATAAAAAAAAAAAAAAAACAAAACAAAACAAAACAAAAAAACAAAAAACAAAACAAAACAAAAATGAATACATGGAAAACATTCTAACTAGGTTCATGAAGCCTCCTTTAGCCTCCTTCAATAGCTCCATCAGCCTCCTTTAGCTTCACTCTCAACACTCACACAAATTAGCCAAACACTCAAATGAAAAGAGAATGAGAAATGGAAGGGGGAGAGGTGCTTATAAAGCATTTTTTCCCTCCACCTCATTTCCAAAAAAGAAAAAGAAAAAATCAAAATTTTGGATTGTTTGTGCCTTTTCATGTCCGACGGGTCCTATACGGGTCCGATAAGAATTGAATAGGCTACCCGCAGGTTTGATACGAGTAGCCGGGTCTTATGAAAAACCCATTGGGTCAATATCTAGACAACGGGTTCTATGCGGGTGACCCGACCCAGCATAGGACTCGTCCTTACCCGCGGGTATTATGCGGGTTGTGCTTCATTGGTAGTTATTTATTATTTATATAGTTAATTTCATTTTTGTTTAGTGCCGATATTAATTTTTTCTATTTTTATTGATTGGACAGACCAACAAACTTACACATCCCCTTCATAGTGGGTTATAAAATATGCCTCTAGGCGTAATAAATAAACTCTGTATATTTCTCATGTGAAATATATCAACATATACCTGTGAAAAAAATATAAAATTTTGTTACAATAAATAATTGTAACTTTTAGTATAAAATAGAAATAATAATAACTTTAAAAATAATTTTTTATTATAAAATAAAAATAAAATAATAATTTAAAATTTAAAATTTATATTGCAATTACTTTACATTGATTAAAATAATTGTAATGTTATGTGTTATTTTGTGTTTGCATGGTAATTTTGTTGATGAAAATGATTTTAATGTTATTTTTTATTTATATGGTAATTTTATAATTATATTAGATAAAAGTGAAATGGTAAATATGAATTTAGAAATACATGAGAGTTAATATTTGAAATTATATTAGTTAATATAAAAGAGAATAAAAATATGCCAACATGTTTCATTTGTAATTATGTATATATAACATAGCAAAAATAATGTTTATGCATTTAGAATTATAAAAATCATTATATTAAATTTTACAATAAAAAATATTATGAAAATCATTATATTATATTTTATAATAAAAAATATTATAAAATTTATGTTTTTCTAATTGAATGCTTACACTAAATAAATTAGCGCTGGATTGATTCAAATAATTTGCACTTTCATCAATACTCGTTGGACTTTTTGATAGCTCTTTGTCTTTGTGGAGATTTTCACCACATATATAGAATACAATCTTTATATAAAAAACAATGGCTAACATTAATTTTATTGTGCGGGGCAAGAAAACAAGGACAACTTAGTGATTTAAAATTGAACATTGATAATTCCAAGGTATATGTTATCTCAAAATCAAGCTCTGGAAAGCTGCAGACCAGGAAGACTTCAAGTAACTATTTCAAACCAATCTTTTGACTAAGGCTTAGCCTCCTTAGCCTGAGAGGGCTCTCTCAAAGGGTTATTGATTTTGATTAAGAATAAGATGGCTAACTCTTGTGAAATAACATTGACAAATATGAATGCTGGAAAAACATTAAACAAGTTTCCATTGGGCCTATGGAGTCAACAATAACTCAGTAAATAATGATACTGCCTTTACATAGAAGTCAGGGCACTTAGCATTTAGATGTTCAGAACACAACACACATATGGAACCACAGCTCATAAGTGCACACAGGAAGTCAGAGCACAATCAGTGAATTCTGAGTGATTGTACACCTATGCAACTGTAAAAAAGACATAAAGGAAAAGATAAAATCATACATTCTGAACGTAGAAATCCCTCATGAATCCTGAGAAGTAAAGAAGCCCAAATTATATTACTGAAATCTGTCCTTACATAAGCCAAAACAATGCTTTGTTTTTTCAAATTTCCAACCCCTATTACCTTGTTGTTTCCTCTATATATAGAATTTTTATTCTAATTGATCGAGATTCCTCCTCCAGCATGAGGGGAATTCGATCACTACCTCTAATGACACCTATCAACATTTAACTAACTAATAAATGCAACAGACTACAAATTGACAGCTCTAGAAACCTAAAACAATTAGGATTCTAATTCGACATCATGTTGAACATAGCATTTATTACAATCAAGATGGTGCTCCTACGAGAAAAAGGAGAAAACAGGTTCATTCTCTGACATCTGGTTCCCTTCTGGCGGTGGCTGTGGTGGACCTTTAATGCTTCATGTTTGATCTTCAATGTCACATGTTCTCCAATCCCCTGAAACATAGGAAACTGCCACCTGTGTACCGGTCTTTAGTTTGCCTCAAAATGTTCGAATCCAAAGATCTTCCTGTGAAGCAGCTTCGTTGAATAGACCTTCCTCCAAGTGCCTCACAAAATTGGGTAGCTGTTGTTGATATAGGCTAGAAGTTGCAGTAATAGGAGCCCACTGAATAGAAGTAGATGTTAAGGTAGCAACAGAAGAAGGTTGTATAGAATTTGAAACAGATGTACCTGAATTTGCAAAAGATGGTGCAGAGTGGAGCTGTGACTGCTGGACAGAGTTTGTGGAACCAACAGAAGGAACTTGAATAGTGCTTCCAAAAGAAGTTGTGACACCACTTAAGAGACTACTCTGCCTGGAGTTCATAGAATTCTGGTGAAGAAGTCCTGCTATGGTGCTTGTAGAGCTTGTATGGGAGGTTGAATTGACTGAATTATTTACATTATTAATAATATTATTTAAACCCAACCCCTGAAATTAATCGAACTACAGCTTGCTTAGTTATTTGTACTGCTTCTTCTTCACTGGAAACTTTTTTCCTTCCAGGTGCTCTGTTCTTTCCTGTATTAACTCCGAGACTTAAATACTCTGATCCCATACCAAATCTTTCTATTGACAATGGGCTTTGACTCATTCCATGTGGAAGATTATCAAAAATCCCAAAAAATTCGACCTTTGGATTCTCGACCTCTTTATCATGCAGAGGAATAGCACTATCTGGCACACAATTAGATGGAAACATTGTCTCTGGAAAAAAGGATATGTCTTCATCAATTGAACAATTGGTTCCTGCAGTCAAATCAGCTTGACTATCTGACCCATTTTCTATAAATGAATCAGTAGGACATGACCCTTTATTTAGTTCAGTCACTTGACGTTTCCTTTTGTGTTTTTGTGAGAAGCTCAAGTATGCAGACATTCCTGCCACTTACTGTCAAGTAAGCTTTCCATTTTGCAATCCAGAATGAAGGCACCAAATAATATCTAACTTAGGGTACCACAGCAATGCTTTTACCGGAAGATAACAGTTCATGTCTTTGCCATTGTTCCATCTTGGTTGTCCTCAGATGGTCTTGTAAATTGGCTGCCTGTGTTAATTCCATCTCACAAACTTCACAAGTCTCTGAATCCGATGGAAAGGGGGTATAGCCTACAGGATTATTAGGTTCAATTTGCAATGCATTTTCATGAAAATAATTCCAGATATTCTCAGGCAACAACTGCCGCTTGGCACCAGTTGCCTGTTCTGGCAGAAGGCCTCCATGAGGACATTTAAGGGAAGCTGTTGGACCAGCATCACCATCACAAGGTGCATCCACAATTTTTCGCGGCAACCATTGCATCAACCATGTTCTAGAAACATAATACTGATTCCCATCTAAATAACGTCCTGCAAGCACAGCTTCCACCGCATCTTTCATAGATAACCTTTTATCTCGGTAACTATTAGCTGAAACTGCCATTTTGGCCTCGTCCTTAATACAGTCAGCACAATATTCATTTTCCGACAACTCTGAACCCCCACCATGACAAGGTTAAGAGATATATCTCTCAAGGCCTAAAAATTTGTCTCACTATGAAGCTTTCAGGTCACAGGCAAAAATGACGAAAAAACAACAAAGATAACCAGAATATATACATTGAATTACATAATGCCTATCCATGCCTTATAGAAACAAAGTCCCTTCTAGATGTTCAAGCCCAGCGGCTCTCTTTTTTCCCTAGTCTGTTGGAACTTTCAGCCTCCGCAGCAAAAGGCTTCAATCTGTTGATTTAGATGGCTTTCCATTAGAAGATTTTCCACTGATGACATTCTTAAGCTTCTGCATAGATTGAATCATCTTGGATCCTACATTTTGGAAGATCTCCCCTGAACGGCGTGGTGAAGGCTTTTCTCCATCGCTTGTCTTCAATTTTCTTCAGCGTGCTAGACGCTTCGTTTTTTGCTTTAGCTCCCTTCATTGAAGAAAGCACTTGCTTTAGCACCGCGTGAGTTTGAAGCCTCGGACGTTCGTCTTTAACAGAGTGAAACACAGCTACACAAATCTCGCCTCGCAATTTTCCTTGATTGCTGTCAGATACTTCTTATTACCTTTAGATATTGCAGTCTCTAGAGAAAATGTATACTCGGGCCAGCGGCAAACAATGATTGCATATTCATTTAAAGTCTCTTTAATGCGTTCATACATCTTCTCGACAAATGGTGTTGTTGAATGTTGTGTTGTGACACCTGTCCAACGGACCTTATCAAGCTTACAGGAATCAAGCAATGAAAGTCGTTTGCCCTGAATCCACAGGATTATGTATAAGTGAAACAACTCCTTTGCATCAACCCCTCCCTTTACCGGACAGATATTCCAGTTAGCTAGATCTCTCTGAAAGTCCGCTGTTGCAATAACAAGATCTGCCACAGGCGGAGAAGGGCCTGATGGTGGGCATGCAACAAGAAATGCCCGTAGTCGATTGCAAAGATCCACACTGTATATGGAAGCACAAATATTTGGAAGATCTAGAGAGCTTGGGAGTATATGTTGATTGTGGATCTCAATATCAGTGCGTAGTTCATTACAAATATTCATGCACAATGCCTTCATTTTCAAATACGCTGTTGAAACAGTTAATGCATCCATCAAAACACCTTCATTGCTATTTGTCACAAACTCATCTGTCTCTGCCATGTGTCTTTTTGATCTCTTCCTAGCAGCAGTCTGGAAATAGCTGCACAATGTTAACTGTGCCTTGGGAGATAGTATATCATGAAGAAGAGAGTATATCTTTACAGCAGGAGCAAGAGCTGGATGTTTAATACTCCATATTGACCTTGAACGCTGAATCTTTTAACTGCTCAGAAGTATTAGGAGATTTCCCTTCAGATTCAGAACTGATGACAAGCATACACGCAGGAGCTTGAGAGCATGCCTCGTGTAAAATGCATCCACCCCAGAGCTATTTTGCATGACAGTTGCTATGGATTCGAACAAATCCCCAATTTTGTAGCGCAGCCTAAAACATGTTGCGCTGCGAAACTACAAAAAGGCTTTATGCGCATCAAACTAATGTGAGCGGTTTTGAAATTTTGGCATTAGAATTTTCAGTGATAACAGTATATTTTATTAAAATGGAGCTCTTCATATTATGGCCAGACTTGACATAGGTAACAGTTGATCTCGAGATTGAGGGCATTGTCGTGTCATTTTCTTAGGGTGAAGGTTTGATGTCATCTTCTACTAATGTTAGTGAGAGCGAGGGAGTATGTGTGCAGTTGGTGGTGGCGCGATGTAAGACTGAAGGGCCTTCCCACAGAGGCTGACGTCTTCCCTTGATATTTGTAGCCCTAGTGGGGGCGGCAAGAATACGTCAGCCAAATTTTTCTGTACGAAACGATGAAAGCTAAAGTGAACTTGGTAAAAACATAAAATACTTTCTTAAATTATTTTGTACAGTGGAAGTATTGCTCCAACACAGTTACTATATGTCAACTGCCTAAAGACGATGACATAACAAGAGTGATAGACGTATATTAGCATAATCTCTACCTTTTTTATAGTTATCGATATGCTAACGCAATTAAGGTAGTGTGGGGTCCATGTTTTGTTGTTATTCGAGAATGCTTTGTTTCAACAATATGTTGTTGTTCTCGCCTTTGCATATTTCTTCCATACATCTTTGCCTTGCAGACGAATTCTTCCACACTTCATGCACTCCCACACCTTCGCACTTCCACATTTATTGATTTATTTACGTGAGTGTCTATGATTAAATTGATTTATTTATGATTTATTCGATGATATCATTAAATTGGTTTATTATTGGTGAAGTTATTTGTCAGAAAATGTGAGTGTTGAGGTACGATAAGTCCACGCTTCCCACACCTTCGCGCTAGTTTTGAATCTATACCTTGTAACACAATTCCTGAACTAACTAATGGAGATTAATAAATGTAAAGCCAACCAAAAAACTTCTGAAACTTGGAACTTACATACTTGAATGATTGTCTTGATTCTAATGTTTTACCTCCAATACACAAATGCATGGTGTGCCTCGGTACTTTGATCCCAGAGCTCAAATCTATGCACATAAGTCTGATGGCCTCAATATTTCTTGAAAATTGGAGACCATGTTGATAATTTTGGATACTTGAATTGTAAGGAATGGATGGCATTACCTACAAAATCACCATGGATCCTTTCAGACTGTATAATAGTTTTCCATATGAGAAGCAACATTTGGCGCTCTGCTTCTTACATTATTGTTGTGTGATGAAAAACCCTACATAGGCAAAGTTAATGAAAGCTATGAGTTAAGAGTTCAATGACCATGTTCATAGACTCAACAACACAGAAAGAAGCATCACAATGTAGTGGGAAAAGTTACGACAAAAAACAACATGTCATTAATTCACTTATGGTATCTCATCATTCACGAAATTTTTGAATTATTTCTTACCAATGAAAGAGTCGAAAACAAGCAAAGTTGTTGCAAGGTATGAACCAAGATTTCATTGACTATGTTCAAGCACTCAATAACCAAGGATCAAGTGTCACATCTATTGATTTATTTACATGTGAGTGGATGATTAAATTGATTTATTTATGATTTATTCGATGTTGTGTTTAAATTATTTATTAATATTGAAATTGTTTGTCAGAAAATGTGGAAATGCGAGCTGTGTGAAGTGCGGACTTCCTGCACCTCTGCACTTCCACATTTGGTAGAGATTCCTTGTTATTTGATACTACATAAAATAAAGTAGAATATGTTTTACAAATAGCAACAAGAAATCCTAATTTAATTTGTCCTTGAATTAAAGTAGGAATTAAATCGAAATTCTATTATCATAACAACTTGTAAGAGTTAACTAAGTTAGGGTGACTTAGTTGGCTCAGTAAATTCGAGTTGGGAGTCTATATAGAGTCATGTAGAGTGATTCCTAAATTTTAAGGGTCCAACTTGAGTTCTTTGCAGTTGTAATTAGTTAATTCAGTTTAACTGAGCTATAGTCAATTAAACTAGTTCAAACAGTTGGAGGAACTAGTAGGAAGTCTAGTAGTGGGGACAAGCACCAGTGAAACTTCATTGCTCCACCAATTAACTGAAGATTCACTCATAAATAACTCATGCATGTCAGTTTAGAGGAAGACCCAGCTGAGATTAGAGTTTATGGATAGTATATTATCAGTTGTATAATTTTCTGAGTTGTACAGATGGTGCACGCAAACAGTTGAGGGCCTATGGATGGATTGCGCAGTTATGAGTGGAGAATTTCCAAATTAAATATGAGCTAATTCTATTAAGAATTGCACAAGGAAGTAGGGGCTTGACAGGCAACATATTTGGCTAATTGTTAGCTTGAATTGGTTTGTGAAGCAGAGAGATAGATTTTACTTGTGCAGGAATTGTTCGGGTTGAACAAGCATTGTATTTTCTTCTCAGCTCTTCTGGTTAATGCAATATAGATAGTTGGGGTTTTGAGCAGTTACTTTCCCCAGAAAAATATTGTGTTATGTGCGATTGAAATTCTTCCTTTTCTGCTTAGTGTTTTCATCGATCAATTTTTGTTTTCGTTGATGAGTAGAGTATATTCTTGTCTTATGTTTTCACATATCACATAAGTTATAGAATCTACAAGTAAAAGTCTACATGGTATCGGAGTTGAAGACATTATAGAAAAGGATAATTCGAGTTTGTTTTGCAGGTGAAATCGAATTTGTATTTCATACTTCAGAGTCAGCAGAATGTCATTCTACGGTTTGAGACTTGAGTATGCCCTGGAGGACAGCTCGAATTACATAGCTTGGAAGGACAGGATGGAGGCAGGGTTGGAAGACAACGAGGTGAAGGAATTCATAGATCATGATATTCCAAAGTGTCCAGCATCAGATGCTAAAGATCTGGTTGAATGGAGAAATTGTGTGGAATAGGCAAGAAGGATTATCCTAGAAGGAGTTTGAGATCATATTGTCTCGAATATCCACATCAAGGAAACTCCATTTTCAATGTGGAAGGCATTGACGGACCTATTTCAAAATAGCAGTGACCATAGGAAGCTGGCACTTAAGGACAAACTTAGAAAGATCAAGATGGAGAAGGGCGAATCAATTCTAAAGTACTTGACCAAGATCACCCAAGGTCGGGATGAGTTTGGAAGTGTCAGGATTATTGTTGCTAAAGATGATCTAGTGAGCCTAGCACTTCTAAGACTTCCTAAGAGCTGGCATAGTTACCATGACTCATTTAATGGGAGGGAGAAGCTACCAGAGTAGGAGATATTGTGGTCTGACTTGGTACAAGAAGAGATTCGGTGGAACACCAAAGTCGGATCCTCATCAAAGCATGATGATGAGGAGAATTATTCCTTAGCTGGTAAGGCAAAGAAAGGGAAGGGGAAGCCATCCCATTCTAAATCAGATTCTGGTCAGGGTGGCAAGAAGAAGGACATGTCGAAAATCAAGTGTTTTCACTGTCGCGAGCTGGGACATTTTGGCACAAGGTGTCCGCATAAGAACGTTGGTAAGAAGCCCTTGGGAGGAGCGGCAGGTGAGGCTCTTACTTCACAGTTTGAACTAGATTTTACCCTCATCACTTGTATGGTGTCTGATGAGGCTCATTAATGGGTAAATTAAATGGACCTTAATGCAACTCTCCAACTTACTAAAATCAACTTTTCTCATAATTTTTTACATGTTTTGTTATATTCTGCTTAATGAGAAGGGTAAAGATGAGATATCATGTCTAGTGGTCTAATGTGCATTGATTGCAAGTTTTGGAGCAAATTTTAGCTAGTTAAAGTGTAGGAACTCGAAGGAGACAAGCAAGAGGTATTTTAGGAGATGGAATCTCCCTCCTTAACTCCTCACTCACTCAAATATTCCTCCATCAAATCTCATCAGCTCGGAGTTACGGGCAGTCGAGCCATTAAGATCATTGGCAACCAAGCCAATGACAGTTGAAGACCAGTTGATCTCGAGATTGGGAGCCAAGCCTCCCTAAATTTAAGGAAGTTTTTGGTAAATTCAGTTGTATAAATAAGAAGGCCTAGAGCCTCATTAGGATTCGTATTTTTGTTCATTGTAGCCAAGAAGCATTTTCGAGTTGAAACTTTGTGACTGATCACTCTTGTGTATTTTTTATATTTTAATGAAAATGAGAAGCATTCCCTTGATCCAGCACTGAGTTGACTCAGAGGGTTGAAGCTCTTGGGTTAGGGCCCAACCCTAGCAGCAGAGGTTCCTCTTCTTGTATATGTATGCTTAGATTACATTCATAGTTAGTTGTTGAATTGTTTTTGGTGTTGTTAATTTGCAAGTATTGGTATGATTAATTAGTTTGCTTTTGTTTTTGGATAGTTAGAATAGTGGTATCATAATGACATAAGGCATTTCATAAAAGTTTTTGATAGTGGTTTTCACCTCATCTCTCTCTTTTGGGATCATGACTTGAGGGACACTTTCATACAGTCCAAAAACAGAGTTCTTGCTTTGCTGCATAAACTAGGGTTTCTTGATGAGTAGGTCATTATCTTTAAGTTTCTTAGGATAAGTTGCAATTTTCATTTCTGATCTCTTAGGTCTTGTATTGATTTCAAAGCACTTCCATTCATGCACTTAGCCATTAGATGGTAATAGTTCTGTTTTCTTCCATTTAATAAATCTTTCCCATGTATAGTTTCATTTGTATATAGATGCAGACAAGAATGTGTGTTTGTGAAAGAGTTTCTACATTGTAGGGATACCTCATCTCGGTTGCCTCATCCAAACCTTATCCACCCATGTCACCAAAATCCACTAAAATCTCAATCTGAATTCTTGTTTTATAAGCAAAAATTGCCATTTCCATTGAGCAAATCCAACCATCTTGAAATACTTGCTTGAGCTCTGGGTAGTGTTCACCCCCTTCATGCCTTATTCTCCCATTATATACCTTTCCCAAGCTTCATTCCACCTTCTATACCACTTCCTAATATTTTAGCTTGTTCCTGTAGTAAAACAAGGGATCCTGTAGGGGAACTGGGATATCCTGTAGTTTTCCTATAGGAAATCTTGTAGCAGCCTGTTTTGAGCCCGAATTGAGCAAAATCATCACTGAAGCTAGGATTAGGCCTCTACTTGACCTCCATGCCATCAAGACCATTCTAACCCTCTTCCTTCATACTTGTCTCCCCTGCCAAAGAACAAGGAAAGATTATCATTTGCATTCATAAAATGAAAAGATAAATAAAAAGAGATTTTTTTTATTTCCTAATTAGCACATGCATGCAGTAGTTAATACTCCCTAGATCAGATTCGATGCTCAGTTAGTTTAAATCATCACATGTGATAAATAGGGTTAAACTAGGTTTCTTTTGCAAGCAAAATGTGTCAATGAGTAGAGAGAGTATTTCATGTTACTTTACAAACATCTTCCAATTCAGTCTTTCATTCTTTAAATAGGCAGCGTTTATTTTCTTTCATTTAGGATAATTTTCCCTTCTTCAATTGGTAGTCAGCCTTCTTGTAGTCAATAGAAGACTGGTTTGAGAAACCCTAGTGGTCTATCGCCCCAGTTGAACAGTGACAAGAGTAGACCATTACATCTATTTTTGTATACAGCACTATCACCTCCAAGTTTGTACAAACCCCGGGTTGATGAAGTAAATTTGGTAGCCCCATGAGTTGCAGCATTCTTGCTGCAATACTGGCGCTCATCAGTGTCATCGAAGATGGGTAGTGTGTGATACCTGGACAGTGGAGCTTCTTTCCACATGACCGATAACAAAGAGATTTTTAGTAACTTGGAGGAGAAGGATCTCCAGATGCATATCGAGATGGGTGATGATGGGAGGTATAGTGCAATCAGCATCAGTACAGTTATCTTTCAGAGGGAGTCTGGTTCTCCCCTCACTTTGCAAGATGTTATGTATGTTCCTGGTTTCAAGAAGAACTTGGTTTTTGTTGCCATGTTGGAGGATAGAGGATATGATGTGATTTTTAGTAAGGGAAAGGAGTTCCTTCATCACATAGCCACAGGGCAGGTGAAGAGGATAGGGGTTTGAGTGAAGAACCTCTACAAGTTGGAGGTAGAATATTGTGCTTCCTTGAGAACTAAAGCAGAGAAGGTGCATATCTGAGACATCGGTGATTTGTCGCACATGAGGTTGGGTCACTTGCACCATGGCACTTTGAAGATCATGTAGCACATTTCTACCAGTCTTCCTAAGGGTACACTAGAGCAGATAGACACATGCAAAGGGTGTACATTGGGGAAGTACACCAAACCTTCCTTTCATGACAAATACATTCAAGCATAGGTGATCCTTGATCAAGTTCACTCAGATGTGTGTGGACCTTTCTTGACAACATCCACGGCCAATCACAGGTATTAAGTGATCTTTGTTGATGATTTTTCTCATAAGTGTTGGATCTTATTCATGCGGAAGAAAGATCAGACTTTTGTTAGGTGTTGTGAATTTAAAGAACTTGTCAAGAAACATACTGGCAGGAAAGTTAAAACTCTCAGGATCGATAACGGTGGAGAGTATGTGTCAAATGAGTTCAAAAACTTTTGGGCATCAGAAGGCATTCAACGAGAGTTGATAACACCTCATAACCCACAGCGAAATGGGGTGGTTGAAAGGAAGAAAAAAAGTATTGTAGGAGCAGCAAGGGCGATGTTGCATGATCAGGGCCTACCATTACACTTTTGGGTTGAAGCATGCAATACAATTGTTTATTTGCTTAATATAATCCCTCATCGAATTGCCGAGATGTGTACACCGAAAGAGGGTTTTTTAGGGAAGAAACCAGATGTGTCACACCTCAGGACCTTTGGTTCATCAGTCTACTGCCATGTTACCAAATATGCATGGAAAAAGCTTGAGCCAACAACTGAGCTGGGCATATTTGTGGGGTACACTGATACACCTCACAACTATCAGGTGTACCTGTCAACCAACAGGATGACAGTGGTTCGCAAAGATGTGAAGTTTGATGAAGAGAAGGTCATGAGATGTTCCCTTGAGAGGGAGCTTTAGCTACATGCGGTTGAGGAGCTTTCAGTTCCTAAGGAGGAACCTCAGGATGATGTGGAGCATCCACATGTAGAGGAGCAGGAAGTGGAGACATCCACTAATGCAAAATCTTCCAGATATGGGAGAAAGTGCACCAGAGAGGCTGATAGGTTATTGCATGATGTTAGAGAGAATGTGGGAGCACCCACATCATAGCGCAGGCAGAGGAGGTCACCAAAGAGGTACACTAGCTATATGGCTCTGATGAGTGGATGTGTAAAGATTGAGCCATCCTATTTTGAGGAAGCAGTACAGCAACCAGTTTGGGTTGATGCCATGGTTGAGGAGTATGACTCCATTGTTAGGAACAGTGTTTAGGATGTGGTCCCAAGACTGACAAACAACACAGTGGTGAGTTCCACATGCCTTTACAAGGTAAAGCAAGCACTAAATGGTAGTTTGGAGAAACACAAGGCCAGGTTTATGGCCAGAGGGTTTTCTCATGTGGAGGGGATTGATTACGATGATAATTTTTCTCCTGTTGCAATGTAATCATCAATCATATCCATTCTAGCATTGTCAATGAAAATGGGATGGAAGATACATCAAATGGATGTAAAGACAGCATTCCGCAATGACATGATTGAGGAAGAGGTGTATATTGAGCAGCATGAAGGATTTGAGACCTTCAATAGAGAGTCTCATGTGTTCCGACTCAAGCGAGAGTTGTATGGACTGAAACAAGCACCCCATGCTTGGTACACCAGGATCAATAGCTATTTCACTGGGTTAGGTTTCACCAAAACTGAAGTAGATGCAAAAATTTACCATACTGTGGTTGAAGGTAAATTATTGATTATTATTTTATATGTCGACGATTTGATTCTGACAGGTGATGATACATTGATCAAGTCTTGCAAAGAGGATCTTACAAGAGAGTTTGAAATGAAGGACTTGGGGCTCATGCACTACTTTCTGGGTATGGAAGTATGGCAAGGTGATGAAGAAATGTTTCTCTCTCAGGGAAAGTATGCCACACTGAAGGAGTTCCACATGGAGAGTAGTAAACCTATGGATAATCCTACTGGTAACTGGAGGAAGGAGGATACTACTTCCAGTAAAGTAGTGGAGGCTATTATTTATAGTAATATTGTGGGTTCACTCATGTATTTTGTGAGCACATGACTGGACATGTGTTATGAAGTTAACCAGCTTAGTCAAGTGATGGTTAAGCCGACCAATTTGTATTGGAAGGCAACTAAACATGTGTTATGATACCTCAGAGACACTACTCAGTATGGTCTTTGGTACAAATAGACAGAGGGAGTGAAGCTTCAAGGCTTCACCGATGCAGATTGGGCAGGGAGTCCATCTGACAGGAAGAGCACATCAGGTGGGATCTTCAATATTGAGTCAAAAATTGTTTCTTAGTACAGCAGGAAACAGAGATCAATTGCACTCAGTTCAACAGAAGCAAAGTACATGGCTGTTAGTCAAGCAGCTTGTGAGGCTATCTAGATGAAGAAGATTCTTGTTGGTTTGTTTGGTTAACAGATGCATCCAATAATGATTTACTATGAAAATCAGAGTTGTAACAAACTCTTTGAGAATCCAGTTTTTCATGATCGGTCCAAGCATATTGATATCTGGTATCATCATCTTCGAGATTGTGTGCAAAGGAGAATTATGTTGTTGGAGTGCATTCCCACAAGGGAGCAAGATGCAGATATTTTGACAAAGGCTTTGTCAAGATGCAAATTCGAGTTTCACAGAGGCAAGATCAGGGTAGCAGATAATCCCTTTCTTGATGAGATGGAGTGTTAAAAATAGCAAGAAGAAATCCTAAATTATTTTGTCCTTGAATTAAATTAGGAATTAAATAGAAATTCTATTCTCATAGCAACTTGTAACAGTTAACTAAGTTAAGTTGACTTAGTTGGCTCAGTAAATTCGAGTTGGGAGTCTATCTAGAGTCATGTAGAGTGATTCCTAAATTTTAGGGGTCCAGGTTGAGTTCTTTGGAGTTGTAATCAATTAATTCAGTCTAACTGAGTTATAGTCAATTAAACTAGTTCAAACAGTTGGAGGAACTAGTAGGAGGTCTAGTAGTGGGGACAAGCACCAATGCAACTTCACTGATCCACCAATTAACTAAAGTGAAGATTCACTCATAAATCACTCATGCATGTCAGTTCATAGGAAGACTCATTTGAGATTAGAGTTTAGGGACAGTGTACTATCAATTGTATAATTTTTCGATTTGTACAGATGGTGCATGGAATCAGTTGAGGGTCTATGGATGGATTGTGTAGTTATGAGTGGGGAATTTCCCCACTTAAATATGGGCTAATTCTCTTAGGAATTGTACAAGGAAGTAGGGGCTTGGCAGGCAGCAGATTTGGCTAAGTGTTGGCTTGAGTTGGTTTGTGAAGCAGAGAAATGGATTGTACTTGTGCAGGAATTTTTCAGGTAGAACAAGCATTTTATTTTCTTCTCAGATCTTCTGGTCAATGCAATATAGAGAGTCAGGGTTTTGAGCAGTTGCTTTCCCTAGAAAAATATTGTGTTATGTGTGATTGAAATTCTTCCTTTTCTGCTTAGTGTTTTCATCGATCAATTTTTGTTTCCACTGATGAGTAGAGTAGATTATTGTCTTATGTTATAGCATATCACATAAGTTGTTGAATCTACAAGTAAAAATATACAATATAACAAACAAGTTGTAAACCTAACATGTTCTATTGATAGTTATCATGTATTTTCACGATAACATCCAAATCACACATCGAAAAACATGTGTTAATTTACGAGGAGGAATATGAACTCTTATTTTGAGATTTCTTCATTTAGTATCACATTCGATGTCCAATAAGCGTGATTAAAATCTTATTCTAATATTTTTTTCTTATGATGTGTATGAAGGGTAATGAAGCACTAGAAACATTGTGTGCATTATGCAAGGTTACTATACTTTAAGCATCTTGTACTTACGCTCTCAACATTAGGGTTTCTCATTGAATAGCTTAAGAGTTTCTTTGGCAATTATATCTAAGCTGTCGACCTGAATTGTACATTAGGCTTTGTTAATGATCTTGAAATAGCTTGTTTTCTATTCTATCTTTGAAATGTACGACGTGTGAACATTTTAAATTAACGCTTTCGTATTGTGAAATAAAGGTGAGTCTATTATTGAATGTTTGTACAGTATTATTTTCTTTGAGACTTATATAGCCAACATTACAGAAAATGACAAATGTTGAAAGACTCCTAAATTTTTTCACAATGTTGAAGCATTAACGAAAATTATCACCACTCTCAGAGTGGGGTTTTTAGTGTGCAGGAAGTTCGCACTTTCCACACCTCTGCACTTCCACATTTATTGATTTATTCAAATCCATGTACATAAGTCTCATGGCCTCGATACTTCTTGAATCTCAAATACCATGTCCATAATTTTGGATACTTGAACCATAAGGAATGAATGTCATTGCCTACAAAATCGACATGGATCCTTTCAAATCGTAGAATAGTTCTCCATAGGAGAAGCAACATTTGGTGATTTTCTTCTTAAACTTTTTTTGTGTGATGAAAAACCTTACATAGGCAAATTTGATGAAATCTATGAGCTAAGAGTTCAATGACCATGTTCATGGAATTAAAAACACAAGAGGAAGGTTCACAATGTAGCAAGAAAAGTTATAACAAAAAATAGCATGCCATTAATTCACTGTGGCATTTTATCGTTCATGAAGACTTTGAATTACTGTTTATCAATGAAATGGAACGTCAGTAGGGAAGAATGACTGTATGACCATGACTTATGAGTAAGTAAGAACTAAACTAGCAAGGTTGAGTCTAGGGAAAAAAAATTTCTCTAATGATAGCTTCATCGAGATTGAATAAATATGTAATTGAAAAACTTGAGCTTGAGTGAACTCATTAAGAGTAAATCTTTACAATAAATCGAACTTTCCAACCCCTAAGTCTCTGATCAACACAACATTAAACAAATAATCGTAGTCCTATTCCATTTTTTAAGCCATTATGACAATCTTGACAATCTATGGAATAATCAACATTAAAATATGAATAACCCTTGTACTCTTTGACTGTTAAATATTGAGATATGCACATTTTCCGATAATTATAGTAGTTGCCCTGAACCACTGAAGACATAGAGAAATTTTCCAGATCTTCTCTTAAATTCATATTAACAATTGGATTTAAGGGAGGCGAGGAAAAAACCAAACAATATTATATATCAAGCAAGTGTAAACTCAAAAATTTATGTCCTGCAAAATTAATATATCAATTTCACTCCAAGGTGCAAAAGTAAGTTTTCATTGTGTTGAGTGCGTAGGTGTGGAGGAAGCACAATGAAAGCATCATCTGCATTCCCACACCTCTGCACTCCGCACAGTGAAAGCTTCCTCTGCACCTCCTTGATGCTCTGTAGATCCATTGCGCTTTGAGGTAAGGAAATACAAATCAATACCACGTTGGATGTTGCTTTGTATAAATTCGATCCACTTTTTACAAAGGTGTAATGCTAACAATGGTGTACTATTTTTCATGGCAGAATGAGGTTTGAAATGAAAAGAAGCCAGATTCCATCTTATGTAGTGTGTATCCAATCCTTATCAAAGCTAAGAGGGAGGTCAAAGGTTTGAAGGAAGTGTTATCGGATCTTGTAATAGGTTTCCTGGAATCATTTTGTGGCGAAACAACTAAATGGATCACTTTGGCAAGCTAAACCCAATGACTACAAACCAATATTTGATCCAGGAACCGTGACCCCTCCCTTGTACCCTTTGGGAATTCCTTCTTTAGGTAGGGAGAAACTAGGAGACTCCCTCTGGAGTGATTTGTTTTCCACACATCAGAAGCACAGTTGTAAACAACGGGAGTGGTGTGTTGCTCTGGACTCTAACTGATAGTTAGTAAACTCATTTTTCTCTTAAAAGTCGAGGAATGAAGGATGGAGACAACAGGAATTTCGCTTGCTACTTGATTGATAGGAAATGTATGTTCATCAAATAAATACTTGATGCATTGATCAATTGATCGACCCACCACCCGAAATACCAAGAATTGGATTCATGTGCGGGGTCAGTTAGATTAGATATCAAATTGAGTAATAAGCAGAGAGCAGAATGCCACATCCTGGATTCCATATGGATTGACTTTATTTCTGATCAAGGTGCAATAAAAACTAAATTTTTGAATCACGCCCAACCAATTCACAACCCCCACCCTCCCCCCCACTCTACATGTTTAATTCACAAAAGGATCTAGGAGTCGCAACTCTCCTCACCGTACCTTTCCCCCAATAGTTCTCCTAAAAATCAAATGTTAGTTAACCTAGTGTTGTGTAGACAAAGGTACCTGTAACAGAATACATGCATTCAGAATTTCCAAAAATACGCAAGAAGAAGTCCTGCACATGCTTTCTCCACACACCCTTTCTCTCACACTCCTCACATAAATGCAGACCCCTACCAAAAGAGGTAGGTACTATGATGTTATACGGCTATTGCTTCCTTTGCACCTTCGCACCTCTTCACTTAGCAAAATGAAAGATCCCTCCACACTATGAGGAAACCTGATAACACAATGAAAGCTTCAATCACAAATAATATCCTTGCATCCAAAAAAAATTCAAGTACGTCAAGTCTATTTGAAATAATATTGAGTTAGACTTTGCCACCAAATTTTAGCATTACTTGCAAAATGAAAGTTTTCTCCACATAATTTTTCAGCCCCCCCCCCCCCCCCCCCACCCCTTCACTTATGTAAGGGACCTGGCACGTTAGTTCTAGCATCATTGGGTAGAGAAGTAGCAGTGTCAGGCATAACAATGTCAATGTCAATGTCAGAGCACTCACCGACATAATGGCCACTAACCAAATTAACATTTTTTTCATTTTAAAATGATTTTTCAGACACTGACAAATAGGAAAATAAATATGCACTCCACCGAGGCTATTATGTCCTGTCAAAGTGCTCTAGGTCAATTAGAAAATGAGAAATACATTTTTCAAAAAATATAAAATTGTTTTAATAATTTAAGAAAAATCATAAAAAAAAATCCCAAAAACTTTGGTTATACACATGAAAATGACCAAAATAAATAAAGGGTCAAGGGACTTTGACTGTGAGGCGCTTGCTATATTCCATGGTAGAGGCGGGGACTAATAATTTAATCATGTCAATGGAGTGAGTTTTGAAAGGTGAACTATTCAACATAAATACTTACATTTGGACAAGTTGCAATGATAATGGTATTTTCCTCCTAAAATCTTTTGAGATGTGCATATTTGTCGAAAGGTCACAATGCTATATTGACAAGTTAGTCTTTGAATTTAAATTAATATTTTTTAAGTTAATTTCATTAGAATTATAATAAATATAAAATATCTTCTTATTATTTTAAATATGATTGGTTATCAACTTTTAATTCTTATTGTCATAGTGATGGCATGCAAATTAACATTATTTATGAATATTTATTGACATTCCCTATAGATATTGTAACAACCCTGGTTTAAAATCCATGTACAAATATATAAGGCCACGGTAATGGGACACGTATTCCAAGATTAATTGTGGGGAAAACATCCTAATGGGTGTTCATTCGATTTATTATGGCTAAGGAAATTGGCAAACGCAAAGGCAAAGGCTTTGGAAAGGCATGAGGCATTAATTGGCATTTTATTTATGAAAATAATTGAAATTAGGAGAAGAGGAAGGTGAAAGGTCACAGGTTGCATGTGAGGAGGAAAATGAAGAAAATAGAGGCCTCATTGATAAAAAAAGGCTACTGAGGATTAGTTGGTAATATTTTGCTCAAGGCTTGGTCAGTTCAGTTTTGGTGGAGCTCTCTTTTATTCTCTGTCATAGGACACTTAGAGTTTTCTTGGAGCACTCTTGGAGAGTGTGGCATACATGGAGTCATGGAGCAAGAATGCAAAGTAAGAGAAGGAAAGTGAAAGAGGGCATCGGGATCAGCAGTTTTTCTTGCAGATATTAAGTTGCATGTATGTTTTCCTCACTAGTTTTGGCATGCATGACATATGCATGTGGATTATTGTTCGTGATCTATCACTGTCATGGAGGATTGCCTGGATTGATAGCAGATTGCCTAACTTTTCCATTTCCTAGATAGCCATGGATATTGTTGGTTCATTTCACTGTTTTGTTTTTGGTTGGTTCTCATGTTTACTTAGCTTAGTGGGTTGAGTTACTAGTCCTGGAGCCTTGTTTGGACAAACGCTCTGGATCTTGGTGACAGCGATGGATTGAGTTACTAGTCCTAGAGCCTTAGTTGGAACAATTTATTTGGAGCCTTGGATGGTTGTGATAGAGACCGATCTAATGATGGTTTGGTGATGTCCAGCCGTGAGGTGGATGGCCTTTGGAAGCCCTGGCTAGTTTTGGATTGATGTGTTTTATGAGATCCCACATTCATGCTTGGAATATGGCATGGGGGTGAATGGTTGAAGAGATATTTGGCTTAGCCATTTTACGATCGGGTGGAACGTGGTATTCCCATACCGAGTTGGATTTTTCATCATTAATATGAGGTTATTTCTCCTTTTTATCTCATGGGTATTATACTGGTTTATATGTGGATTCTATGGCTATGGTTGCGGTATCCTTGGTATTTTTGTTGTTATTATGTTGGTTATGAATATGTATTAGTACAGCGGTTATGTATGGCTCCCATCATGTTTTTACTTGTATATGAATGAACAATGTATTTATGGTCGAATGGATGAAACTGCAGCTAAAGTGATAAGGAAATTGTTGTAACAAGCTTTATTTTTGATAAGTTAGTTTTTGTTTTATAAAAGAGGGTATGAAAAAATAAAGAAAAAATGGAAATATGAAAAAAAAAAAAAAAAAAGTTAAAAAAAGTAAAAAAAGATGAAATAAAACCCCATCAAAAGAAAATCAAAAGATTTGTATAAGTGTGCTTGCTTAAATATCACTTCATGAATAAATTCCATTTGTAATAAATAAAGGTATGTTTGCAGCTTGTTTTTATGCCATGGCCTTTTCTTCTGATCTGGATCAAACTGTTTAATCTTGATCAGATCATTTAAATTTTTGTTCTAGGTTAGAGAATAAGTTCAACCAAACAGTTTAATCTTGGTTGTGTTATCACCCCAAGAAACTCTCCTAGGTTGTAGCTCGGAGATGCTCGGGAACATTACAAACTCAACTTAATGTTGGCAATGGATGAATGGAAGGAATGATGCTTGTTCAAGCCAGATAACCACTTCTACTATGCTTAACTCCAGACATGCATGAACACCCCCAGACTACAAGGCTTTAGACCACCAATTACTCACAGTTAAGAGGTTGGGTGAATATGGAGAATACTGACCACACCAGCAGATGCAAAAGACAATTTGATGGTCGGCTGCAACCAGTAAAGAGGTCTGCAAATCTAATTCCCTAGTGTACAGACAGGATGACAGCTCTCTGTCACTAAGTGAAAAGAAACTTGATTAACATATTCACTTATACATGCAAGATTTAACCACAGAGGTAGGATGATAGCTCCTCTAGTGCTAAACATCAAGAGTTCAGGACAACTACATATCAAGCACAGCCTGGAACAGAATAGAAATGGAAAGTGAGAAACTAATAGCAAAAGAAGCTTGTCTTAGCTGAAAATGAAGACGAGACGCTGCAAGTATCAAAATAGTTACAGTCTCCAGAAGTTGAACCTTACATCAAAACAACAACCATCAACCCTGATTACATCTTCTTTGTGGGTATATATAGAGTTTCATTACAAAGGCACTCGGCCATTCTAAGTATGGAGGGGTCATAATTGACCACCAACCGCTTTAACTACCTGATGGAGTCTAAGTGTGATTGCTTGCTGTAGTGGATGAATTTGATCTTCTCGGGTGCTCTGTTGTCCTCTTAGGTGGCTGGAGTATCGTATGGGATGAAATCCCATAACTGTTAAATGCATTTATCTATTCGTGCTCTGTCCTTTTCCTTCTCGGCCATACTATCTGTTGAATGCGGTTGTTGAGGAGGAAATGCACTTGGTACTGAAAACTGGTCACCTTCGTCCTTCGGGAGCATAGAACAGCTAAGAGACGCTGACTACACAACAGGTGGACGAGCAGGAGGAAGGAGAAGGGTCGGTCATTGGATCAGGAGGATAGGCGATGGAGATGGCTTGGCGAGGGATATTGGAAGAAGCGGGAGCGGAATGAGTGTCTGCCATTAGATCTTGGTGGAGCTGATCGGACAGCGGAGGGATGATTGGGCGAGTCGCTTTATCGGGCGCGACGGGAGTCGTCAAATCAGGTTTTTGGATCTTGGGCCTTTACCTATGGCGACGTGCGATTGCGATCAGATCGCATCGCAATATCGCATCGGCGGAAGCTGAGGGGCTCAACCTTTATACATACCCGGATGCAATTTGCGATCAGATCGCATCGCAATATCGCATCGGCGGAAGCCAAGGGGCACGGCCTTGATACACGCATGGATGCGTTTTGTGATAGGACCGATGAAAGGAAAATGAGCGGTGCGAGGGAAGGAGAAAGTGACCGTTATGAGTCTCTCTTGGGTGTGACCATGGACCAAGCTCACTTCCGACCTTTAGAAATCAAAGATATGTAGTAGGGCTAACAGGTTGAACATTAGAATTTAGGATATATTAGGACAAGTAAAAAGGCCTAATATGCTCAAAAATTGGCCTAAAGTTATATTAGATTAGGTTTAGATTAGTCAAATAGTTTAAAAAGGGAAGCTAGTCTAAACGCACCCAAGATAGATTAATTTTTCAATTAGTGCTTAATTTCCTTGTTAAAAGGTGATTAATTCTTTGAAAATAAACATATTTTATGCTTTTAAGCCAAAGTCATATACGACAAAATTATTTTGTTGGCAAGTGATAAAGTTCGGGCAAGAATCGATGGTCATCCGCCTCCCAACTCAGACCAATGGCGGGGAAGCTTCTTCGCACCCCCTCACAACAAAATGAGATAATGATGGTGGGGGGGGGGGACCGAAAAATGGTTTTGCCCGCATGGGTCCCTCGCATACGTGTCGCCTCCTCAGCGCTTCACACCCCCCTCATTCCATACCACTTACCGCTACCCTCCCCCTCCGAAATCCGCCATCACACTTCCCGCACTTCCTGATATGGTGCCAATAATCACTCCTCCTGCGCCATCCGCCTCCAATCGCTCCACATCACATCCCTCACCCGTTATCACCTATTTGTTCCCGTGTGTCCGTTGTCGCCATTAATTCCCTTCTGTTGTTGATATTCCCTCTTGTCGATGCATTAAATTCCTAATTAGCCAATCAACAACGGCCTCTACTGTAATGGTAGCCTTACTCCCTATTAAATATTCTTAAACCCCATTACATCGGCTTTTCCTTAATAGCTCTTCACTGTTTCTTTTCTACAAATTCTTTGTTGAGCCGAGTCTGCAACTGTAAGCTTCCTCTCAGCATATCTCTGCAACTTTTCTGCCCTTCACCATTACATTTTTGTTATACCATGGTTCCAAAGAAAAAGGACAAGCCTTCTGCCATCTCCTCTACAACATAGGAAACCCAAAAGGCCTCTGATGCCTTGGACCTAGACCACTTCCCATTGGTAAATCAATACTTTAAAATTGTAGATACTGAATGTGAATTCAACATGTTCGAATTGCACAACTGGCTGAAGCAGACATACTTTGATTCTGAGGATGAAATAAACCTGTGGGAATCCAATCTACCTCTCTATATGTTTCCCCAGACTTATTCCTTTCCTGATTTAGTTATTTGGTGCCAATCCAAGTATAATCTTTTACAGAGAATAGTGGTTTCTTAGAATGGAGACAGTCTGATAACTATCACTGCATAAAACATTAACAAAATTCTTTTGATCCCAGAAAATTACTCCCTTACCTTTTTCTCCAATGCAGCCTTAATTGACCTATATCACAATTTGACTTTCCCTCAGAGAGCTAAAATCTTTGAGATCTTTCTCCCTCAAGATGTTGATCTCCCTAAAAAGAATTTTCCTTATCCAGCATCTATGTTCCCTGAGAAAGCCAAGCACATCATTTCCCTTATTTTTTGCTTGTTAGGCTACCAATCAGACCAATGGGTAGATGAAGCTATCCTAGGCTATCTGTCAATATTTTCTAAAGAAAACAAGTCTGCCTTCATGTATAACTATAGTCAATTTCTGGCTGAAGATATGCATGAGCAAGTGATGAACATCACTACTGAAGGAGTGTTTAAATACTCCTTTGTCCTATTTCATATGTTTATTTTTCAACAGGGAGACAGGTTGCCTATTGTTTTGCACAAGCATGATGATCAACAAGAGAATCAAGCAATTACTCAATGGACCTCATTGATTAGAAAGAACTCAACTGAGTTCACATTTTCATATTTCATAGATTGTTTCATTCACCCAGTTGCACAGCTTCTCATCAGTCAAAGTGAACCTCAGACCAGTACAAAAATCAAAAGGATCCTGCACCTTAGTGATCAAGTTAGAACAGGGGACTAGTATCTTTACCAGAATTACACAGAGATTAGAGTATATGGCTCTAAATTAGCTCCATATAAGTTGCTAAAATATGTTCCAATGAGAATTTTCTCTCTGGAATATACTAGACAAATGATGAATATGGATGAGTTTCATTTCATTTCAGGGAGGAGGAGATCACAGTTCAAGATAAAGGCACAAGTTGGACATTTATTTGCAATACTAGATTAGCAGGTTTAGAGGCAGATGTTATACTAAAACAGATGGGTTTCCAACCCAACTTCACCTGGTCTTATGATCTGTTCAGCATTATTTCAGACTTAACGGTGGAACTCAAAACCACTCCTTATAATCATACACCTGGGCCAGAGATTGAGAAGTTCAGAAATCAGGAACGGTGGGAAGAGAATACTCTTCAAGAAGCAGAAGAACAGGTTTTACCTCCTTCTACTCTTCAGACTCTTACTTCTCAAACTAAGCATGACAAGAGGCCTATGGAAGGATCATCATCATCAACAACTGGAGAAAAGGAATTCATCCACTATCAGAAGAAATCAAGGACTGAATCAAAGGGCACTACTACTCAGGGTAAGAAGGAGCCTATTATTGTCAATTTGGATTATTCACAAAAATCTATAGGGACAGAGAAACCTGTTATTACTACTACTACTTCTTCTTCTACTTCAAATAATTTGTGAGAGATCACTCAATCTGCAGGAGCAAGTGAAACAGAGGAGTCAAATGTCTTCACTAACTTCCTTGAAATCAAGCAGAAGAATGAAGCTTTAAAAGCTAATGTTTATGCACAGTTTTGGAAGAAGACTTCCACTTCATAGCACAGGCTGTTGATAGTGTTTGACAATGAGAAGGGAAGAATGCAAATGGCCTTTCTGTAGGCTCAAGTGCCTTTTCCTAAAGGTTCTTCTGATTACAAGCAAACTATATTTACATTTGATGCTAATCAGATACATCCAATTTATCAAATGGACATGCATAGACAGTCTGGTGAGATGATGTTCTCTACCATGACTAATACTACTATGGCATTGTCAAAACTTAAAATTGCCCTGTCAAATGTGCAGTCACAATTTAAGATTGAGAAAATATCATCTTTAGCTAAGGATAATAGGGTTAAGTCATTGAAGGACTTAGTAATTAAAATTGGATATGGCCCTATTGATGTCAAAGTTGTTGAAGATATTATCAAGAGGAAAAACACATATATTGCAGCATTGAGGAAAAAATTGAAATTGCCTTCTACAGAGGACCCCCAGACCGAGGAGATAGCAGAAAGTGAACAGCACAAGGAAGAAATTCTCAAACTGATAATTGGGTAGAATGTACAGATAAAAACTATGGAGGAGAAGATTGAGAAATTTCTTAAGGAGAAAGAGCAATTTACTCAGTTAGATATAGCTCCCATCACAACTATTCCTATTACAGTGTCTAGAATAGCATGGGAATCTACATCAGCCACAACAAAATCTACATCGACAGCAGAGGATTTGAACAAACTCTCACAGGAGCTCACTCACCAGAAGCAAGAGAATGAAAGGCTTCATAAGAAATTCCAGAATCCGGAAGCTCAGAAAATAAAGAATGATAGTCTGTCTTTTGAGGAAATGCAAAAAACACACAGGTTGAACAAAAGAATTGAAGAGTTACAGAGTTAGTCATTGATGGCTCAAACCTTGGCCCAAGCCAAGGAAAGCATTTGGGTAGATATCAGTCAGGCCATAACTGTAGTATGGCCCTCCATTCATATCATTTTCAAGCAGGATGAACTCATAAATAGATGTCAAGTAGCCATAGATGAAGTCAAGTAGCTTCTTAAAGACAAACCAAGTGAAGCTATAGACATTATCAAAGTTCTTAACTCAAAAACTAGGGTCAACTTGGAGCAGATTCAAATTTTGGACAAAACATAAACCATCTTGGAAATCAAGAAGGTGTTGCAGAAAAAGCACTTGATGACTCAGTTAGAGACTAAGTGCCAAACCTTGAAGACTTTTGTCCAGAATTTAAATTTAATTTATTGAATTAGAGAGGACTGCCAGGATTAGTGGCCCCAAATGACAGGTTGAGCAGTCTAGAAGAATACTACCAGAAGCTTTATACCATAGCCACTGATAAAGAAAACTTTGCAGGTATAAAGGGGAATATTATAGGGAAACAAGCATTAGAATCTTTAGATTTTGATTTGACTATTAAGCATGAAATTAAACATCTTTTTGTAAACAAGCCCTCTTTTTAAAACTACACCGAGGTTGATAAATTTTACAGGAAATTGGTAAATCTTTCCATACCAAGTGAAGACAAATGGGATCACTTGTGTGAATTTATTGAGTAACTTTCATCAATCACTGAAGGACAGTTGGGTAGCACTTTTTGGGGACCACATTGTCAACAAATTCCTCAATAATAGTGCGAGCACTTAGCAGTTTTTGAATTTCCTAAAGTTTTGTACTATTTTTGTATTTTTGTTTTGAAAATATCTAGAAGATTTTTTGTATAAATAACTCCTCCTTCAAGTTATTAAGGGTTGAACCCTTGGATTAGCTTTGAGAACAGAATTGTAACCAAGCTGGAGATTTGCCAAGTTAATGAAAGGATTCTGAATTTTCCTTCTATAGTTTTGTCTTCTTGTAAGTTTTTCATATGTGCTTATTTCATTATGTATTGCTTCATATATTTAAGTCTTTATGCAAAGATCTGGGTAAGATCATACTGAGTATCATTCAGTCTTAAATCCCTTGTGAAGTTATCAACAATAACTAGGGACTAGCTTATAAGACTATATGCTATTATAAATTCCCATATATCAATTAATCGTCACACAAATCTGCATTCATTTAAATATATTTTTTTCTACAGGAAACATTGTTTGTCTGTGTTCTTTGCTTACTACCAATCAAATATTCTGTCTGAATATTTGGCAAGTTATACTTCATCAATATTTTGTTATTCATTCACTTTAAAAAAATTAACTATAGCTAGACAAATAGCAACCCTTTCATCTAGCTTAGCAACTGTAAGACTTAAGCACATGTTTTTAATAATTCATATCGTTGGTCATCCACAATATTATACATTTCCATCAACTTCTGCCCAACCTGAATAAATCTTCTCGGTATATTCAAATCCATTATTTGAAAGTAAAGAGCAGGTTGAAACAGAGGTTCAGAAGTTAGTAATAAAAACACCTTTGAAAACCTTTAGGGATCCTGAAGGGGATGTGATAAGCCTGCAAGACGAAAAATCCTCAATAGTTTTTGGTCCTAGCTTTGACATGACAGATGAGAATGTGCCACCGTTTTTTGTGACTCTGAAATTCATGATTTCTTGCTATATAATTGTATGTTAGATTTTGGGGCTTCCCATAATCTAATGCCTAAAGTGATCATGGATCAGTTGCAATTATAAGTCACTAGAAATTACCATGATCTTTACACTTTTGACTCCAAGAAAGTTCCTTGTCTTGGACTCATTAATGACTTGGTGGTTACCTTAGCTCAGATCCCTATAAAAAGTGTGGTTTTAGACATAGTAGTCAGTGACATCCCTCTAAAATTTGGCATGCTGCTGTCAAAATATTGTTGTGCTAATTTAGGAGGAAGCCAAAAAATGGATATGTCATGTGCCACTCTTCCGGTTTATGGGGGTGAGCATCTCAGGCTATATAGAGAGTTCATATTTATGAATATTGTTTGTAGGGCTGATCAAGCTAGGAATCATCCTATTTATGTTATTGACGAAGACTTTGGGTGTTTTGGACTATCTGTAAATAATTCACAAAATACTCAACTTACTATTGAAGATATTGTTGATCAACCTAAAACCATTGAAACTGATATTTGGAAAATGTACTTTGATGGTTCTTGCTCAAAGGAAGGAGCAGGAGCTGGAATTGTATTAATTTCACTAGATAAAGAAAAAATTACCCAACCATTCAAACTTGAATTTGATGTAACTAATAATGTAGCAGAGTATGAAGCTTTTCTACTAGGATTGGAGTTAGGAAGAATTTTAAAGGTGCAGAAATTAAGTGTATAGAGTGATTCTGAACTTATTTTTAAGCAAGTTAGGAATCAGTGTCAAACCAAGCCCCCCAGACTAATATCTTATAGGAATGAAGTTTGGGATTCAATTGAAATTTTATTTTCAGCATTCAATATTACTGCTATTCCTAGAGATCAAAACATGCATGCAGATTCCTTGGTTGTTTCTGCAAGTTCCTTTAAAATCCCTGATAAAATGCTTGTCCAGTATCAAATTCAAGTCAAGTATAGACCATTTATTCCTGGCAATCTTAAGTACTAGAAAAAAATTATGATGGCAAGCATTAAAATCCTTTTTGCAAGTCATAGATGGATTCTCAAACATGCAAGTTGAGGAAGAACCACTTGAAAACCATGAAATTGACAACGAAAATCAAACACCACAATTTTATTCTACAATTGTTGATCATTAAATTATCCAACTCTCTAACAATTTTATTCCAAAAGTGTTAATCCCTCTTAAGAATCTCTTTGAACATAATGATGTCCCAAAAAATCCACTTTCTGATTCACCTGATGAAAATATTGAAATTTATAAAATTGGAAGTTCTGAAGAGATCATAAACATTAAAATTTTGGCATCCCTGTCAATGGAAGCTAAAGACAAATATTTAGCCCTCCTTAAAGCCCACAAAGATGTTTTTTCCTGCTCTTATAATGAATTAAAAACATATGATACATGTCTTATTGAACATAAAATTCCATTAAATCCAGAGGCAAAACCTTTCAAACAAAAATTGAGGAGAATTAATCATGTTCTTCTTCCTGTAATTGAAAAAGAACTAAAGAAGCTAATGGATGCTAAAATAATACTTCCATTAAGATAATCAGATTAGGTAACCAATCTAGTTCTAGTGAGAAAAAATAATGGTGAAATTAGATTATGTGTGGATTTTAGGAATTTGAATAAATCTTCCCTGAAGGATAATTATCCATTACCTAGGATGGATCAATTACTTCAAAAAGTTTCAGTAGCCCAGAGAATTTCCATGTTAGATGGTTTTTCTGGATATAATTAGATTATGGTTAGTCCATAGGATAGAGAAAAAATCACATTTACAACTCCATGGGGCACATTCATGTATAACTGGACGCCTTTTGGGTTCAAAAAAATATAGAGCCACATTTCAATGTGCTATGGACCTTGCATTTGTAGGTAAGACCAATAAATGTGTTGTTATTTATTTAGATGATTTAACAGTTTTTTCCGATTCTGATGAAAAGCATTCCTAGGCCATTTCAGAAGCCCCCATCTTAGCCAGTCCAGATTACTCTGAACCTTTTAGTGTCTTTTCTTTTACTTCTGAAACTACCTTAGCTGTCATTCTTTTTCAAAAGAACAAAGATGGAGATGACCAACCCATTTCCTTTTTTAGCAAGGTTATGAGAGATGTTGAGCTAAAGTATGACATCATTGAAAAACAAGCCTACTCTCTAGTTCAAGCTCTGAGAGCCTTTAGAGTATACCTCCACCACTCTTCTATCATTGCCTATGTACCCAATAGTGCTGTCAAAAATGTTCTAACCCAACCTGACACTGATGGAAGGAGAGAGAGATGGATAACTAAAATTTTAGAGTATGATCTCATCATCAAGACTACCAAATTGGTAAAAGGTCAAGGCCTGGCCAAGCTCCTTGTTGGATCCAATTGCAAGATCCTAGTAATAAATTTTGTTTTTTACATCCTAGATGACAAGAATCCACAAGAACCTTCTGAGAGCCCAACTGAGAAGAATACACAAGAACCTTCTGCAACCCCCACACAGGAGAATCCACAAGAACCTTTTGAGAGTCGAACTGAGAAGAATCCACAAGAACCTTCTGAAATCCCCATAAAAGGGAATTCACAAGAACCTTATGCATCATATCAGACAATCTTAATTCACATTGATGAAAAAAATTGTTATCAGATTGGTACTTTGACATTATGAACTTTCTTAGAGAATTTGAATGTCCAGCTGAATTTAGCAGAAATCAATGTAAAACACTGAAGTTGAAGGCTGTAAAGTATTGTATTGTGAATGCAAATTTGTATTGGAAGGATCCTCATAACATCATTTTAATTTGCCTAACAGAGAATGAGACAGAAGGGATCATTGATGAATTTCATGCAGGAATTTGTGGAGGGAACTATGCTTAGAGGGCCACAGCTTATAAGATCTTAAGGGCAAGGTTTTATTGGCCTACTATGTTTGCACAGGTGGGAGCAAAGGTTAGGAGTTGTACACAGTGTCAAATGTTTGTTGGAAAGAAGAGATTAGCAGCTCTTCCATTGGTCCCAATCTTAGTCCAAGCACCATTCACTCAATGGGGATTGGATTTCATTGTTGAAATTCATCCTCCATCAGGCAGTCAACACAGATGGATATTGACTGCTACAGACTACTTTACCAAATGGGTAGAAGCCATTCCAGTTAGAAATGCAACTGATACTATTGTTATCAAGTTTATCAAATAATATATATTGTCTATATTTGGATGCCCCCAATGAATAGTGACAAACAATGCACAAGCTTTCAGCAATACAAAGATGATTGAGTTTTGTTAGAAATATTAGATCTTGTTGCCTCATTCTACACCATATTATCCACAGGGAAATGGACTGGCAGGGTCCTCAAATAAAAGTTTGGTTAAAGTGATAAAATAAACATTGGAGGATCATAAAAGGAGTTGGGACAGCCATCTTATTTATGCACTTTGGGCCAACAGGATTTCACCCAAAAGATCAACAGGTAAATCCCCTTTTCAGCTTGTTTATGGAAAAGAAGATATATTTCCCACACATTTAGCTTTTCATGTTATGAAGCTTTTGTAGGATCAATTGAAGAGCCTGATGACTTCTTTGGAATAATAAATCAGATAATAGAATTGAATGAGGATAGAGATGAAGTACATTACAAGCTTAAGAAATATCATAGTAAGATGAAAATCTTGTTTGATAGGAAAGTTAGGGAAAGAGATTTCAAGCAAGGCGATTTGGTACTAAGATGGGATGCTAGGAGAGAAGACAAAAGGAAACATGGAAAGTTTGACAACCTTTGGTTGGGACCTTTTAGCATTGTTGAGGTCAAGGGTAATAACACTTTCATTCTATAGAATTTGGAGGGAGAGTATTCCTCATTGCCTGTCAATGGGAAGTACTTGAAGCACTATATTCAGTATTGAGAGGTTTCCATTCATTCACCATTGTATTATACTGGAGAGTTTTATTTTACATGTAGTGTGTATTTGTTTCAACAGAAGACCCCATTAGCCCGAGGAGAAGGCACATGGATCTGCAAGTTCTCTGCATCCTGCAAGAGGAAGCAATCCCCAGTTGGAGACGATGTTGTAACATTCTTTATTTTTCATAAGTTAGTTTTTGTTTTATAAAATAGGGTATGAAAAAATAAAGAAAAAATGGAAATATGAAAAAATAGAAAATAAAAAAAGAGATGAAATAAAACCCCATCAAAAGAAAATCAAAATATTTGTATAAGTGTGTTTGTTTAAATGTCACTTCATGAATAAATTCCATTTGTAATAAATAAAGGTCTATGTGCAGCTTATTTTTGTGCCACAACCTTTTCTTCTAATTTGGATCAAACTGTTTAATCTTGATCAGATCATTTAAATTTTTGTTCTAGATTAGACAATAAGTTCAACCAAACAATTTAATCTTGGTTGAACATTAGAATTTAGGATAGATTATGACAAATAAAAACGCCTAATATGTTCAAAAATTGGCCTAAACTTATATTAGATTAGGTTTAGATTAGTCAAATGGTTTAAAAAGGGGAGCTAGTCTAAACGTGCCCAAGATAGATTAATTTTTCAATTAGTGCTTAATTTCCTTGTTAAAGGGTGATTAATTCTTTGAAAATAAGCATATTTTATGCTTTTAAGCCAAAGTCACATACGACAAAATTGTTTTGTCGGCAGGTGATAAAGTTCGGGCAAGAATCAACAGTCATCTGCCTCCCCGCCTAGATCAATGGTGAGGAAGCTTCTTCGGACCCCCTCACCATAAAACGAGATAACGGTGGGGGGGGGATGCGAAAAATGGTTTTGCCCGCGCAGGCCCCTCCCATACATGTCGCCTCCTCATCACTTCGTACCCCCTCGCTCCATACCACTACCCCCACTTTGAAATCCACCATCACACTTCCCGATACTCCAATCGATCCATGCCACGTCTCTCACCCATTATCACCTATCCATTCCCGCATATCCGTTGTCACCATTGATTCCCTTCCATTGTGTTGTAGCGCTACAACCACCCTCCAAAATTTTTCCTTAACCTGTTTTGGAGCCTCCCTACCAACCTTACACAATAGCTTGCCTCGCCTCGTCAAGTCCTCAAGCTTCAGTGTCTTTCTTGCTCAAGGGCAGCCTGTTGATCATAGTTTGATCTTTTCCTTCATAGGCTTCTCACCCATACTTGGTCCAGCTACAATCTGAGCAACTTCCCCTTGAAAATTATGCATTTCTGGAGGGCAACCAGCCTTCCCTCCAGAAATTGTACAATCCTCTCCGACATCCTGCTGGGCTCCAGTATTGTGTAATCCTGCTAGCCAACCCTCCCAACAGGATTTGCGCAAATTTTCCCAGCAGCAGGTTGTTCAACCCAGGATTTGCACAAATCTAGGCAGCAGTCAACTTCTCAGCCTAGAAATTGCACAAACCTCCTGGGCAGCCAGCCCAACTCCCAGCCAGCAATGCACATTTTTCTCCAGCAGTCAAGCAGTCTCTTGTATGGGCAGCTAAGTTGACTGGTTCCCTTCGGGATTGAGCAAAACAAACTTACATGCATGGGTTGTTTCTCCCAAGGCAGCATGCAAAGGCATCCCTTTTTTGAGGGATCTATGTTTAGCAGTTGGAAGTTACATGCAAGGAACAATTCAGAAACCTCCCTCCAAGTGTCGCTTCCCCTAGATTTGTGGCGTGCGCGTCACAACCTCGATGTTATTAAAACTCATCAACCGGATGTTGTAGAGCTCATTCCTCACATCAACCTTGTAGCTATGACATCCCACATCACATCTAGGAGCAGTCGACACATTCAGCTCAGCTGTTTTGGGGTAATCTCGCTTCCCATGCCTTGTGCTAAATTTCTGTCGCTTTTTGGGTTTTTACTTGTATGAGTATTATTTGCTTGATTTCTTTGAATGCTTATTGTCATTTACATGTATACTAGCTTGTCCTAGCTCCATTTCAATTTTTGTTGCTATCGCATGCATGAAAATGTTTTGCACGGACGCTCGGCCAACTGGCAAACGACCTCACCCACATGCATCTTGATCTATTTGTTCGATTCTCCATTCATGTTTTGCATGCATTGTTTATCACTTCTACTATCACTTAGTGTCACCATGCATTTCATTGACTTACTTTCTTTCAGTTGCCCATCGGTGAGTCGGGCCAACCTTGGTCTGGTCTCTGCCTTCACCAAGGCTGCATTGCGCAATCTAGAGAAGGAAGGCCCACTTTCCTCTCCAGATTTGCATATTCTGGCCCAGCACTAGCCTCCTGGACTGAATTGCGCATTTCTAGAGGCCAGTGGATGCTTGGCCCAAAAAATTGCACAAGTTTGTCCCTGGGCCAGCAATCTTTCCTAGCCGGAATTGCGCATTGCACAATACCAACAGCCAACTGCCCAACTGGGTTGTGCATTTTGTAGTTCCAACAGTCAGTCAGTCTCCGAGTAGCCCGGACTGTGCCTTGTGCAGTCTTAGCAGTCGGTCTCTAGACCTCCTAGCCAAAATTGTGCAACCTTCATGATCATTCACCTAGGTATGTTGCAAGTCAGTTCTCATGTTCATTTTAGTTTTCAACTGACAGACTGTTTGCTATGAGAGTTGCCATGTCTCCAAGCATCAGAGGTGTTCATTTTCCTCTCAGCAGTACAAGTACAATGGTTTCCAATAGAGAAGAGGTGAAGACATTGTTCAGAGCACGCTTGGGGTTGAAGTCGATCAAGTGTCTATGGGCTTACCTACTCATGAAGACAACAAGTTGTTTGTGGACAAGGACATCAAACAACAGCATCACAGCGAGCAGCATCATGAACAACAGTTGAAGGCAGCATACCGAATGCAGTGAACGCAGAAAATGAATTGATCACAACGAATGCAAGAGGAAGGTTGCTGACAACATAGAGGCAGAGCAAAGTTGCAAGATCAAGCAGATCCACTGATAATGAAAGCAACTTTGGAGACTCATGCTATGAAGTGACGATGCGACATGAAGATCGCGCGAACGCAAAATATGGAACAAAGAAGGAGTTACATGTGCTGAAGCAACAACTCACGAAGAACATGAAGCTGCACAGACAATCCAATGAGTTGCAGCAGGAATAGGAACATCAATGGGCGCAACATGCACTCACGGATGAAACTGCATCAGTACAAGTTAAGGATCCACCCTAGCAGCTGACACAGAGCAAACATGGTTAGCAGTGTTGTTGATCGCATGTAAAGGATCCAGCAGCATGCATGTCGTTGAGAAAACGCATGCAATCCAACCCATTCAACACACTCACCAAGGCGAAGACAAGAAGCAAGTCCAATTGGGGCTGAACATGCACTTCGGAAAGTTGATGCGTGTGATAACCAACACACACTTGAAGATCAACAAGAACATTATGCATCAGTGTGTTGTTGGTTCAACCGTACCCAAGAAGATCATGTGCATGTTAGCAAATGAGTTGGATGAAGGGGCCGAACCAATGCACTGGTTGCAAAGGAGGCAAGAGTTCACTTCAGCAAGATGTCACCATGAGGTGCATGCACACCATCACGGATGACCAAGCTTGGCATCAGCTCACCAACTTCACCATCACAAGAATGTCAAAGAGTTGGTCTCACCACAGCGGACCGAGTGTCAGTGATGTCTAGCAAGGCTTGCTCAAGCCATGTTGTCTCACATGAGTACATGTGCATTGTAAAGTTGAGTCATGGCAACTGTAAGTCAAGTGTCAACAGTTGGATGTAACATTCATAGAGTAGGTGAAGAGTCATGAGGGTAGTTGAATTATCACAAAGGGGAATGTTAAGGGTCACCCCTGTTATAGACATTTTTGGGCACTGCAACCCCAATCATAAATTTCCATAAACCAAGGGCTCCTAAGTCCCTAAAGGTGTTTTTCCAACCCCTAAAAGAACAAGGTCAACTGATTATAGCATCTCCCAGAAGTTCTCCATGAAAAACTACTCAGAACTGGTCAAAACTGTACCATTTCACCTGCTCCATGGTCAAAGTGTGTTGCATCCCACCTACCTACACACAGTAGGTGTGATGCATGTTGAAAAGCCCTTCTATGGGGTGCGATGGGTAAAAGTGGACAAATGGCAAGGTCAATCTGCAAGGTGCAGGATCATGGAATCTTCCAGAAACTTCTCCCGTGACACTTGCCTCTCTGCATTCACCCAGGGATGAGTAAGAGATCATCAATCTCCAAGTGGAATCAAGAACTATCAGAGAGAGGACACTAATCAAATCTCAAAAGCTGACTCACCCCCTTGTAAACATCTATATATGGATCCCTCATCCCAGAGATCCAGAGGCTGGAATTTTGTATCTTGTAAGGAAGTGTTGCTGGTTTCTTGGTGTAACATCATAGTGTTGGTGATCTAAGCTTTTCATGAGGTGAAGAAGGGCTTTCTTGCTGAGAGGATGACGTTGGGCCAGAACAATGGGTTGTAATCCTCTTTGCTATTCTTGATTATTAATAAAGTTATTCAAATTTTCCTCCACATTCTTGTACGATTGATGATTTATGCATTTGTGTGGTCAATATATATCTGGTCCTATATTGTTTATGATAGTAGATCTCTCTTCTTGGATAGTGTTATGCTGCTTTGATTCTACAGGTGCTCTTTGAAGTTGGGTAGACAAGGAAGCGAGTGGCAAAGATCTATCAGAAGGGAGAGGAATCAAGCAAGGAACCAAGCGCAAGACAGAGGTTGGTCTCCTTTATTCCCCTCTTATCTACTTCTCATAAAGGAAAACAAAAGTGGTTTTAGTTTGTTTGTTTCTAAGGTAGCTACCAGCCTTAGTGGGACTAGCAGCTCTGCATAGACACTAGATTTCCCGATAACAAAACGGTGACTCCACTGGGGAGCGAATAGATTGTTTATTTATCTACATTTGTTTACTTTATAAACTTACAGACGGTGCCTGAAGTCAAGCCAGCTAGCCTTCGAACTGCATTTGCTATGCAAGTGCAAAGTAGATCAATGCTGCTTCAGTCTATCTCTGGGTTTTGTTTATGAATTGAACAATTGATTTACAACCTCTCTAATTTCCCTTGTGGTGGCTCTAGTAACCTCCTTAGATCTACCCCTGTGATTGATTTACTGATTACCACTTGCCCGGCCTAAATCCCTGAACTGAGCTGCAAACTATGACCCAGAACCCAGTTAAAGTCTCATCCCTGGTCCATCGCACTGTCTCTTCTTTCGAACCTGAATGCATCGCACTTCCCGAGTGTAGTAGGTGCGTTGCATTTCACTTTCCCTGTGTAACAGGTGCACTGATCAGAAAGGGCTAATTTTGCCTCTAGACTTTGGTTTTTTCCCTCTTTTCAGCTCTATTCAGGAGTTTTGCTGCCTATAGTCAATACACCTCTGTTGAAACCCCCTTCCTTGCCATTATTCCGCCTCCATTGTGCAAAGAACTGTAAATGTTTTTATGTATTTTAAGCCATTTTCAGTTCTCTTTTACAAAGAAGTAGCAAAATTGAACTATCGTTTCTTGATTTGGAAGTGTCGCAAGTGTCGTTTTCAGTCATAGAAGAGAATCCGATTGTTCTTGATAGTCGATTACACTGTTACTCTTGTATTTGATTTGAATTAGTAGTTTTTCAAGTGTCAAAAGCAAGTTTTCAATTCCAAATAACAAAGTGTCGTCATTGTCTTCATTTTTGTTTTGAAAAGAATCTTGTTAGTAATTGTCGCTTTGAAAAATAATTCAGATTTGCACTTAGCTTTCTTTTTATCATTCACACATTAAGAAGGCTGAAAACAAATACATGCATGTGCATTTGCATTTAGACTGTTTGTTGGTTTGATTTAGGACAGTGCATATAGTGTGTGCTCTCTGCTCTATGTTGAAAGAATATCGTCTCTCTTTCCTTAGTAGCTAGGGTTTTCATTGCAAAAAGAAGATTAAATGATTGTTTATCATCTTAGATTGCATTTTAAGAATTGTACATCTACATCACGCGGTGAACCTGAAAGGCAAATTTCTTAAGCAAGATCAACTATAAAATAAATTTAATGAATCTAAAAATGCTTTGGAACCTAACGCACAACATCTAGAAGTCTAGGCTAGAGACGTATTCCAGCGTCGTAAAGCCTGGTAACTGTTGTTTTCACTATTGGTTGGGTGATTCCTCCACTTTGAGACGACAAGTGCCAGTACGGACTGGTGCTCCCACGTACCGTCGAGTATATATTGGGAGACCACAATAGGCTTTATCCTTTATCCATAGGAAGTCGTGTCTGCCGCCCTATCGATCGCAATGCACTGAACATAGCATTCGGGAAGATTGACTGTCGTACCGTAAAAAGTATTCTGTATTTTTGTGATTGGTTTGGTAATCCCTCTGTCTAGATTTCCAGAGTAGTCTCTTCCATTCCTTTTCAGAATCCTTAAAGGAAAAGGTCCATCTGAGCACTTGTCACTTCAAGCTCATTAAAAATCGAAGGCGACTAGAGTCATCTTTTGTTTTTTCTCGACTCTTAAAAATTTAAAAACAAGTTGTGTCAAAGCATCTAAAATTCATTTTAATTTGGAAACATATTTCCCCTTTATTTTTAGTCGATCGAGTAATCCGCAATCGTGGAAGAAATTCAATTGAAACCCCGTCGTTCGCAGAGGCTTACGAGTCAACCCTCTTTGTCTCCAGAGTCGAAACTGTTACGGACAAAGCAAACTCGTTTAACCGGTTCCAAATCCCTTGGTAAAGTTAGAACAAGTGTTCCAACACCATCGGAGACTCCGGTTACTCCAAATATTTATGGTATCCCTGCCTTTACAGAAGAAGTTCAGCAACCACCAAAGGATAGTAGAACTGACCCTAGTGTGAAGGTAAACACTTGTATTACTGAACCAACTCCATCTACAGCTGATTCGGAAGGTGTTATTCCCCAAACATCTATCGTTGCAGATTTTGTACCTTCTTGGGCACCGGAAATATTTTACGGACCTGACGGTCTACCTCTTCCACCTGGTCTGATTGCTATAGAAGAGATTGTGGAAGATCCTCCATCTAGTACTCCATCGCAATTTGGAGTCGGGATCACCCTATATCCTTCTTCAACAGAAATTAGTCTACCGTTATCAGAAGCTCTTGTAGAATCGCTAGGAAATCTTTTGGATAGACTAGAAATGTCTGAACAACCGTCGACATCTAGGACTGTGTCATCCAACACAGCGACAGCAGAACTTCCTGCTGTCACTCCGACAATGTTCGTCAGCATACCATCTGTCCCAACTAGCTCTCAATTGCTAGATGGGGCCCACTCAGGGGCTATTTCAACAGTATGGTCTGTTCTCGTTTGTTCATCCGGAATAATATCCGGGAACTCTTATGTTGAGTCTCAGCAAATTGATCCTTCACGGTGTCAATTTGGGCAGTCCACTCCTCAAGGGCAACAATTCCTTTAAGTACCGGATTACTAATGTATGGGGGGCATTATACCCTTTCATTTTCTCCTCCGGGAGGACAACCATACGAGAGTTCACAACAAAATTCAGGTTATTCTGGAATTACATCTAGTGGTTGGGTGCCAATACTGCCTCAACAACCAAGAGTTGTATATTCGATGCAACAATGTTTACCTATGTCAAATATACCAACTACACTGGCTATTGTGATGGTGTCGCAAGTACAAGTGTTGCCTGTTGTATGCCAACCTCAGGTTTCTTAGGTTGTAATGCAACAGCCTCTTGTCCCTACAACTCAACCACAATCGCCAACTAGTGGAATGACACAGGCCCAAACGGGTACAATTACCCCTCATCTTGGTCAAATGGTCAGTATTGGACAACAACACATGGCCTCGCAACCATGGCTGGTGCAATACCAACAACCGCAATTCCAACAAGTATACCAAGGATCTGAGCTACAAATCTTTGCAAATAGTGGGCAGCCATATATTCAAAACGGTCAAAATCAACCATTCTACAATGGTTATGCCCATCAACCTTACCAAAGTTACCAGCATCAAATGCATTATGCTGGTATGCAAAGACCAACCGCTCAGGCGATTCCATCTTATCCTGGGTATGCTTCGCCAAACCTGAATCAACAGTTACCCTTCGTGGCGACTTTAGAGTTGACGGATCTAAATCGGCTAACAAACGATCCAATTGCTTACGCCCCTTGGTGGCCAGCGATTCCGCATAAACTTCCGTCAGATATTCCTAAATTTAATGGAAATCCGGGTGAAGATCCGTCGAATCATGTGATGACCTTCCATCTGTGGTGTTCATCAAACACCCTGAACGATGATTCGATTAGGCTTCGCCATTTTCAGAGGACATTAACTGGTCCAGCAGCAAAATGGTATATCGAGTTACCCAGAGCTTCGTCTGACAACTTCAGTACCCTAGCCATAACATTTTTAACCCATTTTCAGTTACCGATAAGGTACGAAATAGGAACGGAACTTCTTACCAATTTCAAGCAAATGACGGCCACTCACATATCCGATCATATTCATGAGTGGCAACGTCGTCGTAGAATGGTAAAAACATATGTTCCTGATCAGCTTTTAGCTGAATGGTTTATTAAGTCATTATTACCTTCCATTACAGAAGATGTGGCAAAAGGAGGAGTCATCACTGAAGAGCAAGTTATTGCTTGTGCGCAATATTTAGACTTGATTTATACTCAGTCTGGCACGCTCTATGATAAAATCCCTAACGCTCCCAGACCAGAATTTTCTGTCCCTCCTCCTCCTAAATCAAACAATGACTCTCATGCCGGCGATGGTGTGATTGGTACGACAGACACGAAATCAACAAAGGCCACATCTAAAAAGGCCCATAATATTTCTAGTCAAAATGCGAAAGAAGAACTTCTCGCCTCGGAAGTAAATGTTGTCTCAACAGACAAAAGCAAAGAAACCAAGCAACCAGGAGGCAAGAAGAAAAACAAAGGGAAGAAGAAGAAACAAGAGGAATCATCACCTGAAAAATCTTCTACAAACCCTTCTGGAGATAAGAAACCAAATCGTCCATGTCTTATATGTGATGAGGATCATTGGACAAGAGAATGTCCATATAAAGCTGAGCTTAGAAAATTCTTCAAGAATTCAAATACCTCGGCGGTATTAACTGATCCGTTTCCAAATCCAGGAACAAATCTGGTTTCCAGTGATAATGCTTCCCCGTCCCAAGTATTGATGTTGTCGGTTTCGAAACAACAAAATGATGCTTTGATAATGACAAGGAATAAATATTATGGGAATCCACAGCTGTCGAACAACAAGGATAAAGATCAACCTAGTAGTTCGACAAAGACTTTGACAGAAGTTGCGCCGCCCATCATTCCAGAGCTAACAATAAAACCGCCAAAGGTAGTAGTACACAAGTCGACATTTGATCCTCGTGCCAGAGCAGCACAGCATTATAACATAGTGGAAGATCTAGCCCAATCGCCATCTGCTATGTCGACACTTGAGGTACTGCAAAATTGCCCATCCCAAAAGCAAGCTTTATTATCAGCTATAGGTGGGATAGACCCAAAGGATTCTAATATTGTGTCCTTTAATCACAAAGGATATGATCCTCAGTTACTAGCCCAACTAGCTTTCCTCATTTAGGTGAAATCCCTCAACAAAACTGTTCATCAAACAATTATTGATGAGGGGGCATCTACATGTATTATGTCGATGAGTTGCTGGAAAACTTTAGGATCTCCAACCTTGTCATGGTCTTCGACGACATTAAAAGCATTTGACGGACGAACATATACCCCATATGGTATTCTAAGTAACTTGCAAGTTGAACTAGGGGGGGAAACAGTAGAAATAGGTGTCGAAGTAATCGACGGAAACCTCGATTACAACATCCTACTGGGAAGACCATGGATATATGCTATTGTTGCGGTTGTGTCGACCTACTTTAGAAAGATTGCATTTCCTTTTCAAGGAGGAATTACAATCGTCGACCAACAAACATTTCTTCCCAATAGTTCCCAAGTTACGGGAAGCATTCTGATGATCCATAGAAGCCCCCATTCGCTTCAAAATATCGGAGTAGGCCTACTAAAAGACCCTATATTAATGGGGACTTTCGCCCTCCCACCTCCAATCAATCTGGCGGAAGTGGCAACAATAGGAACCTGCAATATGATATCTTCTATTTAAAAGATCTCAAAAAATGATATTAGCATGGATCATCTGCAGGTATTGCTTCCAATCCAAATAGAAATATTGTAGCAATCAATGTTTTTGGAATGGGAGGCAAACCCAAATCAACGCTCATCAAGCGTTTGGATAGATAGGTCTAAAGAATATGACACCCCTTCAGATCCTTGGTCGCAAGTGCATTACACCGACGAAGGAATCGTTCAGTCAATGATAATTGAAGGGGCGCCATGGGAAGATTACCACCATCGTTCCCATCTTCCGGATTGTTAAGAAGATATTCCTGATGACCTTCATCATCCTTCAGTTTTTGATTTCCTATCAAATACTATAAACACGGTGGATTCTGAGCGAAACTTGTCCAATATTGAAGAGACTATCGCCATAAATATCTCGACCAAAACAGATGTTGTATAAAATATTTATGTTGGCAAATGTTGTTCTCCTTCAGAACTGGAAATATATAACGCTCTTTTTCACAAATTTAGAGATATCTTTGCTTGGCCATATGATGAAATTCCAGGCATTGACTCGAGTATAGTTGAACATGGAATCAAGATGTATCCAGATGTCAAACCAGTACGACAACGGCTACGGCAGGTGCACCCCAAAAAGGTCGTTGCCATCAACGTAGAAGTTGAAAAAACTTCTCCATGCTGGTTTCATTTACCCAGTTCCTCTAACCGATTGGGTATCGAACATTGTTCCTGTAATGAAAAAACAAGGAACGATTAGAGTGTGCATTGATTATAGGGATGTAAATCAAGCTTGTCCAAAAGACAACTATCCTACACCCTTTATTGACCAGATAATTGATGAATGCGCTGGATGTGAAATCTTTTCATTCATGGATGGATTCTCCAGGTATAATCAAATAAATATCCGCCCACAGGACCAGTCAAAGACTGCATTTATTTGTCCGTGGGGCACATTTGTGTATCGCAAGTTACCCTTTGGTTTAAAGAACGTAGGGGCAACATTTCAGAGGGCAATGAATTATGCCTTCCATGACATCAAAAACATCGTTCAACCATATCTCGACGATCTTCTGGCTCATTCACAAAATCGGACCGATCATCCGCAGCATTTAAGAGCGATATTTCTACATTGCCGACACTACAAAATACGACTCAATCCACACAAATGTGTGTTCTGTGTCAGTTCTGGTCGTTTTCTTGGCTTTGTAGTCTCAAAGGACGGGATTCGTCTCGACCCATGTAAGGTTCAGGCTATCATTAATTTGCCTCCACCTTCAAATTTGCTTCAGATTCAGAAACTCAAAGGGAAAGCAAACTTTCTGAGGAGGTTCATTCCAAATTACACGGAACTTGCTAAAGGTTATACACGTCTATTGAAAAAAGAAGTACCCTTTGACTGGGATCAGGTTGCGCAAGCTTCCTTTGATGCTTTAAAGGAATCCATAATGAAAGCATCATTAATGTAGGAATCCCTAATGAAAGCATCATTAATGTACGCTCCTGATTATCAAAAAGACTTTAACCTGTATCTGGCTGCAGCAGATACAACCATAGCAATGGTTTTAGTTCAAGAAGACAATGGAATTGAACATCCCATATATTATTTAAGTAGAAACTTAAATGACACAGAAAGAAAATATTCCTATGTTGAAAAGCTGGCTCTCGCAGCTGTTCAAGCGATACAGAGATTTCGACATTATGTCCTCTTTCGAAAAACTACCATTCTGTCATATTGCAACCCCATGACTTACATATTGTCGCGATAGTTGCTGGGGGGAAATATTCAAAATGGATAGCAATTCTTCAAGAGTTTGATCTAGAATTTGTAAAATCCAAGTCAAAGAAATCCCTGGTTTTCGCGGAATTACTATGCAATCTCCCATCATTGTCCAACGATGAAACATCCGAAGAAACAATCGTGGATGAATCTTTGTTTCTGATATCTTCAAGCAATCCGTGGTATGGAGATATAATCATCTATCTCCAAACCCAAAAATATAGGCCTAATACCTCCCGCTCTGAACAAAAACGTATTCGATACCAATCAAAAGACTACATGATCGTCGGTGATACGCTTTACCGTCATGGTGTCGATACCGTTCTGAGGAGGTGCCTCACCCATGAGGAGGCCGAAAAATTCCTGAATGATTGCCATTCAGGCGCGTGTGGGGGGCATCAATCTGGTTACGCTACGATGCAAAAATTTTTACAAACAGGATACTTCTGGCCAACAATGTTCAAAGATTGCATAACCGCAGTCAGAAGTTGCCATGCATGTCAGATTTTCGATAGCAAAACCAGAAGACCACCCGCACCTCTACAGCCAATAGTTGCTATTGGGCCATTCACCAAATGGGGCATAGATTTCATGACATGTAACCCCACCTCGACCGGGGGGCATGGGTATATCATAGTCGCGGTAGACTATTTTACCAAATGGGCCGAGGCGATGCCTACATTAAACAACATCGATGAAACAGCTGCCCTTTTCTTTTTCAATCATGTATTCTCCAGATTTGGCGTTCCACGGGCCATAGTCACAGATCATGGATCGCATTTTCGCAATCACATGATGGTTGAATTGGCTGCCAAATTGGGGTTGTCCCACGACAGCTCTACTCCATATTATCCGCAGGCCAACGGACAAGTTGAAGCAATCAACAAGGTCCTGAAGCGGATGCTGCAAAGGATGATTGGAGTCCACAAAAGGAGTTGGCACCTGATCCTGTACTCGGCCTTGTGGGCATACCGAACATCGGTAAGGAATGCAACCGGGTTTACACCCTTCCAACTGGTGTATGGCCTAGAAGCAATCTTACCAGTTCAGTGTGAAATCTCGTCCCTCAAACTCGCAGTCGACCTTCTCCCCGAAACTTCAAAAGAGGAGGATCATTTCTTGGAACTAATCCAAGTGGATGAAACCCATCGTGATGCCACTTTGGCTAACGAGGCCCATAAGAAACGAGTCAAGGTGCAGTTCGACAAAAATGTCAAACCCCGTGTCTTCTCAGAAGGTGACTTGGTCTTACTTTACGACCAAGAATCCGATAAATTGGGAGCAGGTAATTTCAAGTCTTTATGGATGGGCCCCTATATTGTTAAATGTGTATTAGCAAAAGGAGCCTACGAGTTAATGGATTATGACGGGATTCAACTGGCGCAACCCCGTAACGGGTTGTACCTTAAGCGTTACTATGCATGATGCAATGTAGTAACCCATATGCTTTTGTTACATTTTTGTTTTCGCTAAGGGTAATCGTTTCAGTCAAGTAATCCACTTTTTACATTTGTTGTAGATGTCGAACCTATTGGAATCATTTGTTGGATATTCCGACAGAGCACGTCGTAGTTCGCGGAACCTATCTTCTGCGGCCTGGGCCATTTTTGATCCAAGCAGCGAGTTAGTAAGTTTCAGAGGGGTATGTATTGGTCGATCAACAAATAAAATCACTGAATGTAGCGCGTTGATAGAACTTTTCTCTGATGCCATCACACATGGCGTACGCTGATTTTTCGTCAGGCTAGACTCACAGCTCATCATACTACAACTCACTGGTATCTACTCCGTCCGAAATCCAGCTATCTATCGCATGTTCCTAAGGGTCAAGATTTTAGAAAGGCAATTTGATTTTATTCAATATCAGCATATTTCCATAAACTTAAACACATTAACAGACTCATTGGAAAATTATGTGTTAGATAGACATTTGCAACATTTATAAAAAGGAGCATTTCATCAATATTTGCATCAGGATCATGTAACTTAACCGAAATAAAACTCCAAAAATCAAAAATATATATATAATTGTTTATGGTTTACACATAATGTTTTGTAACCAAGACAAAATTGGTCAAATGACCCAAAACTCAAAACGCTAGGGGGCACCCTAGTCTAATGATGTTGGTGATAACAAGTCACCGCCTGTGCAATCATGCGTAAAAGCCTAGTCCATCGACTCAGCACGCCGGTAGTATGTCGCTGCAACCTCAAAGGAAGCTCGTCAGTCCTCACATCTGGAATACCAAGAGTGAGGCCCTCGACCTGATCTTGTAATGCTGAAAGAGTCTCGGCCACATCGAGGTCGTGAAGGATAGCCCTTCCCACAGCCTCTCCTGCTGGAGCGGCAGCTGGCACTCTCAGGCGTACTACTGGCCGAACTGGTCCGACATCTGCATGAGCACATGAGTTTTGATTAGTCTTGATAGAAGAAAGCACAAGGACATTATAAAGAGAAACGATAAACAGAGATATGGTCAAAAAATTTACCAATGACGCCCCACTGCTCGCCAGCCGGCAGTACCAAATCCAGGTCACCCCGGAAATCCATACCAGCATATGGATACTCGGAAAAAACCATCTCCTGACGATTGAACCACCCGAAGAAGGTATTAGAAAAGGAAACCTGAGACTGACCAGCATGTCTGGACATATGGTCAACCCATCTCTGCATCAGTGGCTCAGTCGGTGGAGGTAAACCAAGTGAAACATATTGCGGCTGCATCAGCGGGATTTTTTCCAAGGTAAAAGCGGTCAAAATAGAACATATCCAAAGTTCTTCAATCTTCCATTTTTCACCTTGGTCAATTGCTCTTTCATCACAAAGAGCACTGCATCACACCAGTTGAACACCTTTGGTTCAAAGCATTCTAAGGCATACTACATATAAGACCGGTTGGCCACATGAAGAGACGCACTACCAGCCATTCTAGCAAAAGTGAACAGAATGGTCCTCAAGGGCCTGTCAGTGACATCTCGAGTATTGATCTTGCCATCCTTACTCGTCTGAGATCCCCCTCTGCAATACCTGCAAATGTAATCTCTCACAGATTCACCCCCACGGGCCGAACCTGATAATGAGATGGGGGCACCCCGCGTCGATAAGCCGGTCAAAAAATAGATGTCCGTGACAGTCAAGGGGATAGATTTGCCCCTAATCTGGAACACCTGGCTGGTAGGATCCCATGCATCGAGAAAATATTGCAACAAGTTGATTTGTTGCCTCATGCTAGAGATGTGGAAAAACTTGAACAGGCCACAGTTTCGCAGTGCATTTACCGTAACTAGATCATGTAAAGCAATCATGTCCTCTTCTTCATGCTCACGTTCTCACCATGTAACAGGAATTTTGCTCCGATGAATCTCTGAAAACAAAAAAGAGAAGATTCAGATCCTGATTTGGTGAAAAATAGGCAAAATTTTCCATGAAAAACTGTGCACAAATTTCCCTCCTTGCGCCCATCGCACCCCCAGCAGTGTTCTGGGTGGGATGCATGCTAACTGGCCAATGGCCAGGTCAACATGCAACGCACCTTTCGATATAGAAAGGGTGCGATGGAGCCAGGGTGAGTTTTTCAAACCCTAGAGGCTCAAAAAAACCAGAAAACATGCTCAGAATTCAAAAAGGATAGAATGAAACTGAAGAGCTCAAGTTTAGCTCCTACTTGGTCTAGACAGCGCCAAGAATCGTCCACAGAATCTCCCGGAATCAGCTAGTGAAAATCAAGGGGGAAAGCACCTCCAAAGCTCCAACAAACCAAAGTTCAAATGAAATGGTAAAATGAGAGGTAAAAAACCACTTTTAAATTACTTTTCACGTAATTCAAGTAAAATATTAGTGTTTTGACTCATTTTTCAAACATATATTGTTCATTTCTAACTATTTTGATGAAGCAATTGAGCAGGCAGTACAACCTTTGAAGGAACAAAGTTATTAATGGTAAAATCAATGACCATTATATCAAGCAGTTTTAACGCGGAATTCAAGCTCGTTAAAAGATAAACATAAGCAATGAGCAAATGTTCCCCCAGGGTTTAAGCTCATTAAAAAATGAACCAATTTCTGGTAAATAACCATCGTGAATGTATTATTATTAGCCTTTGAAGCCTTGGTCGTGTTCTCATCATCACCTCCACTCTGTATTGGCCGACATTCACCTCCATTTTGATTGTTTACCCTTTTTGAGGAACAGCTGCGAAGAGTGATCCTGTTAGCCTTCCTTGTGACACTGCCGTGATTGGAAAATTCCAAACCTTACCTGGAATTAGCTGCTACCCAAATTTATCACTCGTTCCTCAAAAAACGAGTCTCCTTTAAGCTCTTTTCAACTGACTTGTAAAATATGAAAAGATTGCCGAGCAATTGGCCTCTCCAGCTCGTTAAAACGACCGGAAGTGTTATCCCTCCTTTAGATTTTAATCTTTTTGGACCTGAAGGATTATTACACAAAAAGATCGAGCGCTTGCTTTGTTCGGCTCGTTAAGATTATCGAAAATTCATCCCTTTTGTATTATTTTATACTTTTTCGGACTTAAGGGATTATATGACGAAAAAGGATTGTTGGAGTCTTCTTTACATCCCTTTTCAGACTCTCTAAAATTGAAAAGGACTGAGTTATCTTTGTCGTTAAACTCGTTAAAATTGAATAGCGACAAACTTGTCCATACAGACAAGAACGAGTTTCACTATCTCTAGGCTCGTTAAAACATAGCGATGGGTTTTCCCGAAGGGAAAATTATAGAACAAGCATATGTTATCATCCTCAAGCTTGACAAAAATAAAGAGGTACTGGTCAGCAATGACTGGGGAAAAATTGGGAAGAAAACTTGAAGAAACTTTGTTGGTAGCAAGTCGCTCTTGAACATGACACTTTCGCTCTGCATCCGAGTCGGATTGGGTTGTTCCGTTCACTTGTCATATCACCATTGGTCCATCGCACCATCCATATTTGGGTTTAATGCTACCAATCCATCATGTCAGTGTCGCCGATATGTTCAAGAGAAGTCGCTCAGATAATTCACCTGTGTCTCATCCGCTGCAATACATTCATGCTCCATTATTTCATGACCACCACCCTGAACCTTATGTCATCAGATTGTTTTCACCTCCATTAAAATCATTTTCTCTGTTTCGTGTCATTGATGTGGGATTCACTAAGGCCCTCCTATGATGGATCAGCACGTTATCCAGGAAGCCGATCTAGGAACAACCCTTTTAGTACTTTGAAGCTTGCATGCCTCAATGGCAAGTTTCTCACTTCCGGCGACAGGTTTACATCAATGGCCTTCGACCGAAATATTTTGCGTGGTGTTCGATGCCAAGTCCCTTATTCACACCACGTGAATTGTACTGTAGTACCTTGAGGGTCATCATCATTATCGATGATTCCTCTCGTGCCTGTTAACAGCTTACATCATTGGTTGGTAATTGTTGGAAATAATACTGAGAGGGGGGTGAATCAGTATTATCTAATTCTTTTAATAAATCTTCCTTATTTGTTCTTTGAATTAGTTTTGCATGTCAGTACCATAAAATAATGAGCATGAACAAAGAAAACAGATAGTCACACCAAAGAACACAAGATGTAAGGTGGAAACCCAATGTGGGTGAAAACCACCTGCTGCAATATGTCTCTATCTTCTTTCAAATTAGAAACTCCTTTTACAATGGTTTTGTACTGGTGCAGTCCTTTACCAGCACGCAGGCTGCAACCTGCAGAGAGCTACAACTCTCTCTCGTTTTCCAGTCTCTCCTGGAAGGGAGCTACAACCCCCTACTACTTTTCTTACATGGACCACTTTTCATAAATTTTCAAACTGGATCCATGATCATCAAGTATAAGAGAATCACCCAGTCAACTGTAGTAACCAGATCAACAATAATAGGACCAAACCCAGAACACAACAATGATAAACAAAGATTTTAAGAGAAGTAAGCACCCTGCTCAACTGCTCGCCTGCTTACGTAAGCACCCTGCTCAACTGCTTGCCTGCTTACAGTACTCACCCTGCTCAACTGCTTGCCTGCTTACAGTACGCACCCTGCTCAACTGCTCGCCTGCTTACGTACGCACCCTGCTCAATTGCTCGCCTGCGTACCTCGCTCTGAGTCCATTGAACTGCCTGTGGACCTCCGCACCTGCAACCCTTCTGTGCCTGCGTACTGGCGCACCTACAACCCTTCTGTGCCTGCGTACCGGCGGAACTGAAACCCTTCTGTGCCTGCGTACCGGCGCCCCTGAAACGCTTCGTTCCTGCATATGTACGCACTTTTTTTCTCACTGTACCTGCGTACCTTCGGGCATAGATGATTTCAAGACTTCAGAAATAACCCAGACAGTCAGATCTACAGATCTGAACATGCGCCGAAGAGATCTCGGTCCATCAGTAGATTCGCCTTATTTAGATCTAGACCAGATCTAGCCCTCATAAGATATTCAACCAAAAACATTCTCAAGCCAAATGATCTCCTTTTCTTTATATAGGAAAGCTCTTCCTTAAATCATGGATTAATACCACGGGCCGACACCATAATAACACAAAACCGTGGGCTAAATACGAAGAGTAAAACATAAGAAACCCCACGTGTGCTTTTCTTTGCCTTGAAATGTGTGCACTGGGGGTACGCACCTCCTGAACGAGATAACTGCGGGTATGTACGCACTTTATGTAACACCGACCTGCGTGTACGCACCTTATGTAAGGTGTACCTGCGTACCCCTTATTTTCTTCAATATTTGATAGCTGATTATCAATCTCTGCTGCTGACTTGAAGTACTGTGATCTATCACCTGAATGGGTTTCCATCAAGGACAACACTTTAGCCATAATGCCAACAATCTCCCCCTTTGGACTTGATGGCAACCTCAAAACTTCAGCTTCATTCTCCCCCTTTGACATCAAGGGCAAAGGGTTATGCTCCCCCTAAGAACATGCTCCCCCTGAATATGAACCAGATCTGCAACGAAGAACCATAATCCACCATGAAAGAGATAGAGACATATTGCAGCTACTTCCAAGATCTCCTTCTGCACATCCTCCATAATGCCAACAATGCATTATATGCTCCCCCTGAACCTGTACCATCAATCAGAAGAGGTTCAGCAATAAGATGATGCATCAACAACCCCCAGCTTTTGCCTGAGGTATTCAAAAGTGTCCCTGGGCAATGGTTTGGTGAGAATATCAGCAACTTGTTCCTTAGAAGGAACATACTCCAACTTGACCTTCTGTTCAAGCACTTGTTCCCGGAGAAAATGATACTTGATTGGTATGTGCTTGGTTTTTGAATGCATAACAGGATTCTTTGAGATGTTGATTGCACTTGTGTTATCACATAAGATTGGGATTGGTGGTGTACAAGTGATTTGAAAATCCTGCAAAGTCTGCATCATCCAAAGGAGTTGGGTGCAACAAGATGCAGCATCAACATATTCCGCTTCAGCTGTAGACAAGGCAATCGAACTTTGTTTCTTGCTGAACCAAGATACCAGTCTGGAACCCATAAAGAACGCACCACCACTTGTGCTTTTCCTGTCATCCACGCTTCCGGCCCAATCTGCATCTGTATAAGCATGAAGTGTAAGATCTGTATCTCTAGGATACCATAAGCCATAATTTTGAGTCCCTTGAAGATATTTGAAGATTCTCTTCACTGCCTGAAGATGAGTCTCCTTCGGATTTGACTGAAATCTTCCAACTATTCCAACTGCATGCATGATGTCCGGTCGGGTACCTGTCAAATAAAGTAAACTTCCAATCATAGATCTGTAGGTTGGTTGATGTACTACTGCAGATTCATCATTTGCCCTGAGGCTACATCCTGTGACCATGGGTGTACATACTGGTTTTGCATCTTCCATACCATATTTCTTCAAAATCTGTTTGAGATACTTGGTTTGAGATAAAAAGATTCCTCCTTCTTTTTGTTGGATTTGCACACCAAGGAAATATGCAGTTCTCCTAGCAAGGACATTTCAAATTCTTTCTGCATGACCAAGGCAAAGCTTTGACTCATAGCTTCTTCATTGCTCCCAAAAATAATGTCATCTACATACACAACAAGTATTAGCAATTTGTCATTTTCAACTTTTATATAAAGATTGCTATCTGCTGATCCTTTTGAAAAGCCTTGTTGATGAAGATATTTGTCCAAACGGTAGTACCAAGCCCTTGGAGCTTGTTTGAGACCATAGAGAGCCTTTTTCAATCTGCATACAAGATTTGGATCATTTCCAAGAATGAACCCATCTGGCTGTTCAATGTACACTTCCTCTTCCAAGTCTACATTCAGAAAGGCTGATTTCACGTCCATTTGAAATACTTTGAATTTTTGAAAACTTGAGAGAGCAAGGAACATTCGGATGGCCTCAAGTCTTGCAACAGGAGAAAAGGTTTCTTCAAAGTCTATTCCTTCTTGCTGCGCATACCCTTTACAAACAAGTCTGGCTTTGTTTCTAATTACTTCTCCATTTTCATTCAATTTATTTTTGAAGACCCATTTTGTTCCGATAACATTCTTATCTTTTGGTCTAGGAACCAGCTCCCAAGTGTTGTTCTTTTCGATCTGCTCAAGTTCTTCATCCATTGCTTTCACCCAACATTCATCTTTGCATGCCTCTTTCACATTTTGTGGTTCAGTAGAGGAGAGTAATGCCAAATAGCTTGAAGCTTCTGCAACTGTTCTTCTTGTTTGTACACCTGCTTCTTTCTGCCCCATAATCTGAGATTCTGGATGATTCTTCTGAACATATCTGGATGGGGTCTTTTCTTCTATTCTTGTTTTCTCTTCTGGTTCTTCTTGAGGTTCTTCTTGAGGTTCTTCTTCTTCATCATTCTGTCGTTGGGGGTAGCCTTCATCTTCTTCGATGTCTTCATGATGTACTTGCCTAGGAATGTATCCCTTCTCATCAACCACTACATCAATGCTGTCAACAATTCTGCCAAGTCTTTTATTGTAGCATTTGTATGCTTTGCTATGTGGAGAGTAACCAAGAAGAATGCCTTCATCTGCTCTAGGTTCAAGTTTTCCAAGCTGCTCATCAGTATTCTTGATATAGCATTTGCTCCCAAAGATTTTGAAGTGCTTTACCGAAGGAGTCCTACCACTCCAGAGCTCATGAGGAGTTTGAGTGTTGTTCACCCGGACATTTGTTTTGTTGAGAATAACAACCGCAGCATGTGCAGCTTCACCCCAGAAAGTTGCGGGAGTTCCTGACTCATCAAGCATAACACGAGCCATTTGTTGGACTGTTCTGTTCATTCTTTCCACAACTCCATTTTGCTGAGGGGTTCCTGCTGTAGAGAATTCTCTTCTTATCCCATGTTCTTCACAGAAATCGAAAAATTCATTTGAAGTAAATTCCCCACCTCTGTCGGATCTGAGGCACTTAATTTTGTGACCTGATTCATTTTCAACCAAGGCTTTGAAAGATTTGAATTTTTCGAATGCTTCATCTTTGTGCTTCATAAGTCCTAACCAGACAAACCTGGAGAAATCGTCAATGAATAATATCAAGTATTCTTCTCCTCGAGGTGTTCTTTTCCTGAAAGGACCGCATGTATCTGTATGTACTAGCTCAAGAGGCATGCTAGCTGAACCTTCTTTCTCTGGAAAGTTAGTTCTGGTTTGTTTTCCAAACTGACATGATTTGCATATGGTGTTGTCAGGAATTTTGATATCTGGAAGATCGCGAACTGCCTGATATTTGCATGCTTTCCTTATTTGTGAAAAGCTTAGATGTCCCAACCTCCGATGCCATAACCAGTGCTCATCATCCTTGCTCAGATAGCATTGTTGTTGTCCTTCTTCAAATATGTACAGATTATTTGGAGTTCTTTTGCCTTTGATCACTGTTTTACCTGTATCAAGATCACGAACAAGACATCCATTTGATCTGAATATAACCTCGGTTCTTTGATCACACATCTGGCTGACACTTAGAAGATTATGCTTCAATCCATCAACATACAAAACATTTCCAGCCTTGACCTTTTCTTTTAACTGAGCAATGCCTTTTCCTTTTATAGTTGCAGGAGTATCATTTCCAAAAGAGACTTTCTTTCCTTTTTCTAGAGTAGAATATGACTCAAGTTTTTCTTTATCACCTGTCATATGCTTCGAACATCCACTGTCAATGTACCATAGATTTTCCTGTCCCTCTGCATAAAATGCTATCCCACATCTTTCTGTTTGTGGTTCCTTTATTCTCCATGTTTTGGTGCTTGAGGCTTGTTCCTTTTTCTGCTGAAACCTGCTCCTGCATTCAGAGTCTTCATGACCAAAGTTATTGCAAATAGAACATTCAACTTCATTTTCAAGAACCGAAAAGTTGTTATAGGTCCTTTTTGTAATCCCGGTCATACTTCTTTGTTTTTGAGCTTCCCTAGTCATGATTGTTTTATATGCAACACATTGAGCTGCTTTGTGACCAAAGTTATGGCAGGAAAAGCATTGTCCATTGAAGAAACTTCTGCGGTTATCGAATCTACCAGCCAATTGATTGTAATTTCTATTGTCATCTATTCTTGAACCAAATTGAGAAGATTTTACCTGTGGCTGGTTGTAGCTTTTGTTCACCCTTAAGATGGATTGCCCCTGATAGTTTCTGTTTGTAATTCGTCCCTGCTTTACCTGATGATCTTCATTGTGCTTTTGCTCATTTCTTCTTGCTGCATCAAGATAACTTTTTGAGGTGGATGCTTGAGAAGTTTCTCCATTATAGCCCAGACCTGTCTTGTTTAGTGGAGACCGCTTCACATTGATAATCTCATCCAAAGTTTCAGATCCTTTGACAAACTTGAGATTAATAGCTTTTGTTTTCTCAATCTCTTTTCTAAGACCAACAATTTCACCTTCTAATTTTTCAAGATGTTTTTCCTTTTCATCAATTTGAAATTGTAGAGTATCAATGATCATGTTCTTTTCTTCTATACATCTCTTGAGTCTAGTAATTTCATCATAAAGGTTATCCACATCTATAGCATCCATATAATCATCATCTTCAAATGCCATTAACAACTTATATTCATTACCTTGTTCATCTTCATCATTGTTGGATAGACCATCACTATCTTCATGAGTGTAGTAGCTTTTCTTATTTGCGTTCTGTTTCTTGTTCCATCTAGCAGGTTCCTTTCCTTTATCCTTATAAGGAATTTTGCAGCATAATGACCTACTCTTCCACAAGCAAAGCATTTAAAAGGTAACTTACCTCTGAACCTTCCAGAACCCCTTTGAAGATTTCTGACAAAATTTGATTCTTCTTCCTCTTCTTCTGGGACATGGTTTGCTTCATAATAATCTCCTTTGCCTGATAACTTGAAAGCAGCTTCTCTTCTGTCTGATGGACCTCCCTTTCTCATTTCATAAGCAGTTAGAATTACATGTAGCTGAGACATAGTAAGAATTCGTAGATTTTCTTTTTCTTCTATTGCAGATACTTTAGATTCAAACTTGGGGGACAATGATCTTAGAACCTTTTCAACCACAATAGCCTCTTTTATTTCTTCACCCAAATTTTTCATACAATTAACAACCTCATCTACCCGAAGAAAATAGTTAGCCACACTTTCATCATTATACATTTTGAGAGTCTCATACTGAATTTTGAGAGTTTGAAGTTTAGCACGCTTTACCTGTTCATCTCCTTCATAGCTCGTGACAATTTTGTCCCATATCTCTTTTGCGGATTTATAGTGCATTACCTTCATGAATTCTGATTGAGATATACATCCTAATAGAGTACTGACTGCTTTTGCATTTGTTTCATACTTCTTTTTCTCGGCTGCATCTGTAGGAGTAGCTGAAGGAAAAGCGTAGCCTGTCTCTACGATGTCCCAAACTTCTGTACCAAGAGATTGAAGATAGGCAGTAACTCTTACCTTCCAATAATTGAAGTTTGTCCCATCAAAAACCTGGTGGCCTGATTGATGCTTCTCTCTCGTAGTTGCTCATGATGAACGATCTACCTTCAAGCGATCAAGCTTCTCTGAAGGACCTTCTCTGATACCAATTGTTGGAAATAATACTGAGAGGGGGGGTGAATCAGTATTATCTAATTCTTTTAATAAATCTTCCTTATTTGTTCTTTGAATTAGTTTTGCATGTCAGTACCATAAAATAATGAGCATGAACAAAGAAAACAGATAGTCACACCAAAGAACACAAGATGTAAGGTGGAAACCCAATGTGGGTGAAAACCACCTGCTGCAATATGTCTCTATCTTCTTTCAAATTAGAAACTCCTTTTACAATGGTTTTGTACTGGTGCAGTCCTTTACCAGTACGCAGGCTGCAACCTGCAGAGAGCTACAACTCTCTCTCGTTTTCCAGTCTCTCCTGGAAGGGAGCTACAACCCCCTACTACTTTTCTTACAAGGACCACTTTTCATAAATTTTCAAACTGGATCCATGATCATCAAGTATAAGAGAATCACCCAGTCAACTGTAGTAACCAGATCAACAATAATAGGACCAAACCCAGAACACAGCAATGATAAACAAAGATTTTAAGAGAAGTAAGCACCCTGCTCAACTGCTCACCTGCTTACGTAAGCACCCTGCTCAACTGCTTGCCTGCTTACAGTACTCACCCTGCTCAACTGCTTGCCTGCTTACAGTACGCACCCTGCTCAACTGCTCGCCTGCTTACGTACGCACCCTACTCAACTGCTCGCCTGCGTACCTCGCTCTGAGTCCATTGAACTGCCTGCGGACCTCCGCACCTGCAACCCTTATGTGCCTGCGTACCGGCACACCTGCAACCCTTCTGTGCCTGCGTACCGGCGCAACTGAAACCCTTCTGTGCCTGCGTACCGGCGCACCTGAAACGCTTCGTTCCTGCGTATGTACGCACTTTTTTTCTCACTGTACCTACGTACCTTCGGGCATAGATGATTTCAAGACTTCAGAAATAACCCAGACAGTCAGATCTACAGATATGAACATGCGCCGAAGAGATCTCGGTCCATCAGTAGATTCGCCTTATTTAGATCTAGACCAGATCTAGCCCTCATAAGATATTCAACCAAAAACATGCTCAAGCCAAATGATCTCCTTTGCTTTATATAGGAAAGCTCTTCCTTAAATCATGGATTAATACCACGGGCCAACACCATAATAACACAAAACCGTCAGCTAAATACCAAGAGTAAAACATAAGAAACCCCACGTGTGCTTTTCTTTGCCTTGAAATGTGTGCACTGGGGGTACGCACCTCCTGAACGAGATAACTGCGGGTATGTACGCACTTTATGTAACACCGACCTGCGTGTACGCACCTTATGTAAGGTGTACCTGCGTACCCCTTATTTTCTTCAATATTTGATAGCTGATTATCAATCTCTGCTGCTGACTTGAAGTACTGTGATCTATCACCTGAATGGGTTGCCATCAAGGACAACACTTTAGCCATAATGCCAACAATCTCCCCCTTTGGACTTGATGGCAACCTCAAAACTTCAGCTTCATTCTCCCCCTTTGACATCAAGGGCAAAGGGTTATGCTCCCCCTAAGAACATGCTCCCCCTGAATATGAACCAGATCTGCAACGAAGAACCATAATCCACCATGAAAGAGATAGAGACATATTGCAGCTACTTCCAAGATCTCCTTCTGCACATCCTCCATAATGCCAACAATGCATTATATGCTCCCCCTGAACCTGTACCATCAATCAGAAGAGGTTCAGCAATAAGATGATGCATCAACAACCCCCAGCTTTTGCCTGAGATATTCAAAAGTGTCCCTGGGCAATGGTTTGGTGAGAATATCAGCAACTTGTTCCTTAGAAGGAACATACTCCAACTTGACCTTCTGTTCAAGCACTTGTTCCCGGAGAAAATGATACTTGATTGGTATGTGCTTGGTTTTTGAATGCATAACAGGATTCTTTGAGATGCTGATTGCACTTGTGTTATCACATAAGATGGGGATTGGTGGTGTACAAGTGATTTGAAAATCCTGCAAAGTCTGCATCATCCAAAGGATTTGGGTGCAACAAGATGCAGCATCAACATATTCCGCTTCAGCTGTAGACAAGGCAATCGAACTTTGTTTCTTGCTGAACCAAGATACCAGTCTGGAACCCATAAAGAACGCACCACCACTTGTGCTTTTCCTGTCATCCACGCTTTCGGCCCAATCTGCATCTGTATAAGCATGAAGTGTAAGATCTGTATCTCTAGGATACCATAAGCCATAATTTTGAGTCCCTTGAAGATATTTGAAAATTCTCTTCACTGCCTGAAGATGAGTCTCCTTCGGATTTGACTGAAATCTTCCAACTATTCCAACTGCATGCATGATGTCCGGTCGGGTACCTGTCAAATAAAGTAAACTTCCAATCATAGATCTGTAGGTTGGTTGATGTACTGTTGCAGATTCATCATTTGCACTGAGGCTACATCCTGTGGCCATGGGTGTACATACTGGTTTTGCATCTTCCATACCATATTTCTTCAAAATCTGTTTGAGATACTTGGTTTGAGATAAAAAGATTCCTCCTTCTTTTTGTTGGATTTGCACACCAAGGAAATATGTCAGTTCTCCTAGCAAGGAAATTTCAAATTCTTTCTACATGACCAAGGCAAAGCTTTGACTCATAGCTTCTTCATTGCTCCCAAAAATAATGTCATCTACATACACAACAAGTATTAGCAATTTGTCATTTTCAACTTTTATATAAAGATTGCTATCTGTTGATCCTTTTGAAAAGCCTTGTTGATGAAGATATTTGTCCAAACGGTAGTACCAAGCCCTTGGAGCTTGTTTGAGACCATAGAGAGCCTTTTTCAATCTGCATACAAGATTTGGATCATTTCCAAGAATGAACCCATCTGGTTGTTCAATGTACACTTCTTCTTCCAAGTCTCCATTCAGAAAGGCTGATTTCACGTCCATTTGAAATACTTTGAAGTTTTGAAAACTTGAGAGAGCAAGGAACATTCGGATGGCCTCAAGTCTTGCAACAGGAGCAAAGGTTTCTTCAAAGTCTATTCCTTCTTGCTGCGCATACCCTTTACAAACAAGTCTGGCTATGTTTCTAATTACTTCTCCATTTTCATTCAATTTATTTTTGAAGACCCATTTTGTTCCGATAACATTCTTATCTTTTGGTCTAGGAACCAGCTCCCAAGTGTTGTTCTTTTCGATCTGCTCAAGTTCTTCATCCATTGCTTTCACCCAACATTCATCTTTGCATGCCTCTTTCACATTTTGTGGTTCAGTAGAGGAGAGTAATGCCAAATAGCTTGAAGCTTCTGCAACTGTTCTTCTTGTTTGTACACCTGCTTCTTTCTGCCCCATAATCTGAGATTCTGGATGATTCTTCTGAACATATCTGGATGGAGTCTTTTCTTCTATTCTTGTTTTCTCTTCTGGTTCTTCTTGAGGTTCTTCTTGAGGTTCTTCTTCTTCATCATTCTGTCGTTGGGGGTAGCCTTCATCTTCTTCGATGTCTTCATGATGTACTTGCCTAGGAATGTATCCTTTCTCATCAACCACTACATCAATGCTGTCAACAATTCTGCCAAGTCTTTTATTGTAGCATTTGTATGCTTTGCTATGTGGAGAGTAACCAAGAAGAATGCCTTCATCTGCTCTAGGTTCAAGTTTGCCAAGCTGCTCATCAGTATTCTTGATATAGCATTTGCTCCCAAAGATTTTGAAGTGCTTTACCGAAGGAGTCCTACCACTCCAGAGCTCATGAGGAGTTTGAGTGTTGTTCACCCGGACATTTGTTTTGTTGAGAATAACAACCGCAGCATGTGCAGCTTCACCCCAGAAAGTTGCGGGAGTTCCTGACTCATCAAGCATAACACGAGCCATTTGTTGGACTGTTCTGTTCATTCTTTCCACAACTCCATTTTGCTGAGGGGTTCTTGCTGTAGAGAATTCTCTTCTTATCCCATGTTCTTCACAGAAATCGAAAAATTCATTTGAAGTAAATTCCCCACCTCTGTCGGATCTGAGGCACTTAATTTTGTGACCTGATTCATTTTCAACCAAGGCTTTGAAAGATTTGAATTTTTCGAATGCTTCATCTTTGTGCTTCATAAGTCCTAACCAGACAAACCTTGAGAAATCGTCAATGAATAATATCAAGTATTCTTCTCCTCGAGGTGTTCTTTTCCTGAAAGGACCGCATGTATCTGTATGTACTAGCTCAAGAGGCATGCTAGCTGAACCTTCTTTCTCTGGAAAGTTAGTTCTGGTTTGTTTTCCAAACTGACATGATTTGCATATGGTGTTGTCAGGAATTTTGATATCTGGAAGATCGCGAACTGTCTGATATTTGCATGCTTTCCTTATTTGTGAAAAGCTTAGATGTCCCAACCTCCGATGCCATAACCAGTGCTCATCATCCTTGCTCAGATAGCATTGTTGTTGTCCTTCTTCAAATATGTACAGATTATTTGGAGTTCTTTTGCCTTTGATCACTGTTTTACCTGTATCAAGATCACGAACAAGACATCCATTTGATCTGAATATAACCTCGGTTCTTTGATCACACATCTGGCTGACACTTAGAAGATTATGCTTCAATCCATCAACATACAAAACATTTCCAGCCTTGACCTTTTCTTTTAACTGAGCAATGCCTTTTCCTTTTATAGTTGCAGGAGTATCATTTCCAAAAGAGACTTTCTTTCCTTTTTCTAGAGTAGAATATGACTCAAGTTTTTCTTTATCACCTGTCATATGCTTCGAACATCCACTGTCAATGTACCATAGATTTTCCTGTCCCTCTGCATAAAATGCTATCCCACATCTTTCTGTTTGTGGTTCCTTTATTCTCCATGTTTTGGTGCTTGAGGCTTGTTCCTTTTTCTGCTGAAACTTGCTCCTGCATTCAGAGTCTTCATGACCAAAGTTATTGCAAATAGAACATTCAACTTCATTTTCAAGAACCGAAAAGTTGTTATAGGTCCTTTTTGTAATCCCGGTCATACTTCTTTGTTTTTGAGCTTCCCTAGTCATGATTGTTTTATATGCAACACATTGAGCTGCTTTGTGACCAAAGTTATGGCAGGAAAAGAATTGTCCATTGAAGAAACTTCTGCGGTTATCGAATCTACCAGCCAATTGATTGTAATTTCTATTGTCATCTATTCTTGAACCAAATTGAGAAGATTTTACCTGTGGCTGGTTGTAGCTTTTGTTCACCCTTAAGATGGATTGCCCCTGATAGTTTCTGTTTGTAATTCGTCCCTGCTTTACCTGATGATCTTCATTGTTCTTTTTCTCATTTCTTCTTGCTGCATCAAGATAACTTTTTGAGGTGGATGCTTGAGAAGTTTCTCCATTATAGCCCAGACCTGTCTTGTTTAGTGGAGACCGCTGCACATTGATAATCTCATCCAAAGTTTCAGATCCTTTGACAAACTTGAGATTAATAGCTTTTGTTTTCTCAATCTCTTTTCTAAGACCAACAATTTCACCTTCTAATTTTTCAAGATGTTTTTCCTTTTCATCAATTTGAAATTGTAGAGTATCAATGATCATGTTCTTTTCTTCTATACATCTCTTGAGTCTAGTAATTTCATCATAAAGGTTATCCACATCTATAGCATCCATATAATCATCATCTTCAAATGCCATTAACAACTTATATTCATTACCTTGTTCATCTTCATCACTGTTGGATAGACCATCACTATCTTCATGAGTGTAGTAGCTTTTCTTATTTGCGTTCTGTTTCTTGTTCCATCTAGCAGGTTCCTTTCCTTTATCCTTATAAGGACATTTTGCAGCATAATGACCTACTCTTCCACAAGCAAAGCATTTAAAAGGTAACTTACCTCTGAACCTTCCAGAACCCCTTTGAATATTTCTGACAAAATTTGATTCTTCTTCCTCTTCTTCTGGGACATGGTTTGCTTCATAATAATCTCCTTTGCCTGATAACTTGAAAGCAGCTTCTCTTCTGTCTGATGGACCTCCCTTTCTCATTTCATAAGCAGTTAGAATTACATGTAGCTGAGACATAGTAAGAATTCGTAGATTTTCTTTTTCTTCTATTGCAGATACTTTAGATTCAAACTTGGGGGACAATGATCTTAGAACCTTTTCAACCACAATAGCCTCTTTTATTTCTTCACCCAAATTTTTCATACAATTAACAACCTCATCTACCCGAAGAAAATAGTTAGCCACACTTTCATCATTATACATTTTGAGAGTCTCATACTGAATTCTGAGAGTTTGAAGTTTAGCACGCTTTACCTGTTCATCTCCTTCATAGCTCGTGACAATTTTGTCCCATATCTCTTTTGCGGATTTATAGTGCATTACCTTCATGAATTCTGATTGAGATATACATCCTAATAGAGTACTGACTGCTTTCGCATTTGTTTCATACTTCTTTTTCTCGGCTGCATCTGTAGGAGTAGCTGAAGGAAAAGCGTAGCCTGTCTCTACGATGTCCCAAACTTCTGTACCAAGAGATTGAAGATAGGCAGTAACTCTTACCTTCCAATAATTGAAGTTTGTCCCATCAAAAACTGGTGGCCTGATTGATGCTTCTCTCTCGTAGTTGCTCATGATGAACGATCTACCTTCAAGCGATCAAGCTTCTCTGAAGGACCTTCTCTGATACCAATTGTTGGAAATAATACTGAGAGGGGGGGTGAATCAGTATTATCTAATTCTTTTAATAAATCTTCCTTATTTGTTCTTTGAATTAATTTTGCATGTCAGTACCATAAAATAATGAGCATGAACAAAGAAAACAGATAGTCACACCAAAGAACACAAGATGTAAGGTGGAAACCCAATGTGGGTGAAAACCACCTGCTGCAATATGTCTCTATCTTCTTTCAAATTAGAAACTCCTTTTACAATGGTTTTGTACTGGTGCAGTCCTTTACCAGTACGCAGGCTGCAACCTGCAGAGAGCTACAACTCTCTCTCGTTTTCCAGTCTCTCCTGGAAGGGAGCTACAACCCCCTACTACTTTTCTTACAAGGACCACTTTTCATAAATTTTCAAACTGGATCCATGATCATCAAGTATAAGAGAATCACCCAGTCAACTGTAGTAACCAGATCAACAATAATAGGACCAAACCCAGAACACAGCAATGATAAACAAAGATTTTAAGAGAAGTAAGCACCCTGCTCAACTGCTCGCCTGCTTACGTAAGCACCCTGCTCAACTTCTTGCCTGCTTACAGTACTCACCCTGCTCAACTGCTTGCCTGCTTACAGTACGCACCCTGCTCAACTGCTCGCCTGCTTACGTACGCACCCTGCTCAACTGCTCGCCTGCGTACCTCGCTCTGAGTCCATTGAACTGCCTGCGGACCTCCGCACCTGCAACCCTTCTGTGCCTGCGTACCGGCGCACCTGCATCCCTTCTGTGCCTGCGTACCGGCGCAACTGAAACCCTTCTGTGCCTGCGTACCGGTGCACCTGAAACGCTTCGTTCCTGCGTATGTACGCACTTTTTTTCTCACTGTACCTGCGTACCTTCGGGCATAGATGATTTCAAGACTTCAGAAATAACCCAGACAGTCAGATCTATAGATCTGAACATGCGCCGAAGAGATCTCGGTCCATCAGTAGATTCGCCTTATTTAGATCTAGACCAGATCTAGCCCTCATAAGATATTCAACCAAAAACATGCTCAAGCCAAATGATCTCCTTTGCTTTATATAGGAAAGCTCTTCCTTAAATCATGGATTAATACCACGGGCCGACACCATAATAACACAAAACCGTCGGCTAAATACCAAGAGTAAAACATAAGAAACCCCACGTGTGCTTTTATTTGCCTTGAAATGTGTGCACTGGGGGTACGCACCTCCTGAACGAGATAACTGCGGGTATGTACGCACTTTATGTAACACCGACCTGCGTGTACGCACCTTATGTAAGGTGTACCTGCGTACCCCTTATTTTCTTCAATATTTGATAGCTGATTATCAATCTCTGCTGCTGACTTGAAGTACTGTGATCTATCACCTGAATGGGTTGCCATCAAGGACAACACTTTAGCCATAATGCCAACAGTAATCAGGCGATGTCTTTCCATGTTCAACTCCAGAACATCTCTCACATGGATCGACTTGTACTTTGAGTGAAGATCGAACGAGATTGAAGACCCCGGATCTAGTTTCATCCATCCCGGTTGCGATATATATTCAGGAAAATAAAGACATCAAATGTACATCATTGCTGCACAGATAATCATCCAATCTAAGGGATGATGGCTCTACCGGAATCATCAGTCTACACTCAGACGATTGTCTGTCCTATGTACATGAAAATGAATTTATAAAGCTGAGCATGGGAAATGCCCGCCTCAGCTAGATCGTGAAAATATTATGAAGATAATGTATTGTATTGTATCTTATTACAGGTCGCCTTCCAGCTTGAAAAAACTTCGGATCCTCATGATAAAGAATTTCACCCGACATCAAAAGATTAACGACCTCATGCTTTAGGGGGGAACTGTTATAGACATTTTTGGGCACTGCAACCCCAATCATAAATGTCCATAAACCAAGGGCTCCTAAGTCCCTAAAGGTTTTGTTCGAACCCCTAAAAGAACAAGGTCAACTGATTACAGCATCTCCCAGAAGTTCTCCATGAAAAACTACTCAGAACTGGTCAAAACTGGACCATTTCACCTGCTCCATGGTCAAATTGCGTTGCATCCCACCTACCTACACACAGTAGGTGCGATGCATGTTGAAAATCCCTTCTATGGGGTGCGATGGGTGAGAGTGGACAAATGGCAGGGTCAATCTGCAAGGTGGAGGATCATGGAATCTTCCAGAAACTTCTCCTGTGACACTTGCTTCTCTACATTCGCCAAGGGATGAGTAAGAGATCATCAATCTCCAAGTGGAATCAAGAACTATTAGAGAGAGGACACTAATCAAATCTCAAAAGCTGACTCACCCCCCTTGCAAACATCTATAGATGGATCCCTCATCCCAGAGATCCAGAGGCTGGAATTTTGTATCTTGTAAGGAAGTGCTGCTTGTTTCTTGGTGTAACATCATAGTGTTGGGTGATCTAAGCTTTTCATGAGGTGAAGAAGGGCTTTCTTGCTGAGAGGATGATGCTGGGTCAGAACAATGGGTTGTAATCTTCTTTGCTATTCTTGATTATTAATAAAGATATTCAAGTTTTCCTCCACATTCTTGTATGATTGATGATTTATGCATTTGTGTGGTCAATATATATCTGGTCCTATATTGTTTATGATAGTAGATCTCTGTTCTTGGATAGTGTTATGTTGCTTTGATTCAACAGGTGCTCTTTGAAGCTGGGTAGACAAGGAAGTGAGTGGCAAAGATCTATCAGAAGGGAGAGGAATCAAGCAAGGAACCAAGGGAAAGACAGAGGTTGGTCTCCTTTATTCCCCTCTTATCTACTTCTCATAAAGGAAAACAAAAGTGGTTTTAGTTTGTTTGTTTCTAAGGTAGCTACCAGCCTTAGTGGGACTAGCAGCTCTGCATAGACACTAGATTTCTCGATAACAACCCCACCCATTGCTATAATAGTCCCTCACAAATCATTGGATGGGCTTTTGGTTAGCCAAGCTTCTACTAAGACTATCTTGAAGAAGGCTTGGACATTATTGTAACGCGCCTTGGATTCTCCACTGCACAGAGCTAGTCTATCTCTTTGGAGGAGCAGGCAGATCTAGTTGTAATGTTCCACTGATGGGGCTAGCAGGTTTACATGGTGTATTGTATGATTGTGTCTTACACTTCTTTATATAATAAAATCCAAAACATTTTCATGCATATGTTGTTATTATAGTTGGATTTCTCTGGTTGCCTTAATGATATATGTTGTTTAACTTACGTACTTGTATATGAACTGATTTGTATGCAATTATATGAATCTTGTTGTTAATTTGTTGCATGTGTTGTTAATGTTGTCACCCTCCGTGTCGACTGCTCTGTCGGATATCAGACAAACCTTTCTCTAAACCTTGTTATATCAACTGTCACACTCATCTCGGACTATCCGTGAGTGTTGTTCGTGTTATCTTACCTTGTATGTTGTGACTACCACATCCGTGTTGACTACTCTACCAGAAGTTTTGCATGTCCTTTGTGTTGTGTGTTCCTAGCCGAGTTGGGATTGATCCCTTTCAACTTGGAACTCACATTCACCTTCCTCTCCCTTCGAAGTGTTGGAACTTCTCATACTCATTCCTTAACTCACTGCATCAGTCACACCCTTGCTACTGACAGAGTTATCTTACTTGACTCTGTGCGACATCGCGGTCAAGGCATTACCTTACGACCCACCGCTTGAACTCCTACACCAAACGATTTGAGGTCTAACTAGGACTTCTTACTGGGGAGATCCCCTTGACATGTTGGTGGGTCCAGCACCATCAACATTTCTGGTGATAGAAGGAGGGCCTGATGACAAGCAGTGTCCTCTCATACAGTTTTGAACCTTTGCATATCTTTCATGGAGTCTTCCATTCTTCTTCCCTCGAGGTATTTTTCGAATCCTGAAGATGTCTCCATCTCGGGGAAGCTTTTCAATCTCTTGTCCACTCACACGTATGATGGTGAAGGTGAAGTGGCCTGACCTGAGCACTTACATAACTTTCTTTCCATGATTTATGAGGAAGATGATTTTACTAATGAATAGGTCGGGTTGCTGCTCGCATACACACTTCGCGAATCTCCATTCCATTGGGTGCTCAGCCTACCGGCTGACACCATGCACTCATGTGAGCACTTTTGTGATCTCATTGAAGACACGTTCTATCATTTTGATCGAGACCATCTTGACCGGAAACTGTTACAGCAATAGAGGGCTCCACATGAATCCGTTATTTATTTTTAGCAGCGCTTCCGTGACTTGCAATTTCAAGCTCCAAGGAGCCAGATGAAGTTCACTTATCTCTAGGACTGGTCCAAGTATTGTCTTAAGAAATCCGCCCATCCTAGGAGGAAGCTTGATGTCAAGCCTCGTTTGACCTTCTTCATTGATGGAACTGCACAATCCCATGTGGGAGCAGGCACTGTCTCAATGGACTATCCTCCCCCTTCTCATTCTACAGTTCCACCATCTCCCAATGATGATGAGGATCATGTTCGCACATTTTTTCATCATTCACACCCTCCCAACATCACTTCACTCAATATTCGCATAGATTTGGTTGTGAGTCCTTCAAGTTCTCATATGCATTCTTTTCTTCAACCTCCATCTTTGCACTCAGGTGTTCCTATGGATGATGTTGTCTTGTGTTCATCCATTTCAGACTCTTCACTTGTTGTGAACAAGGAACAACCCATTGATGGAGTTGGTGTTGCACAACCAACATGCGTTGTCATTCATGGAGAGTATGAGTGGGAGCTTGAACATCACCACTCGGCGAAGGATGACTCCCTTCCGTCTGAGCCCCCTCTGTTCTTTCCTAGCCTCTTTGGTGAACCTGCCATCCATGATTTTGCATGTGTGTTTTCGTCCATGGATGCACCCATTGTTGATCACTCGCAGGGATCATCGGATGCTAGTCCATCATTCGATAGCGGAGAGGATAAGTTAGTCATTGAAAATCCACTTGATCCTTAATCTGTCTTTTCCAAAAACATAGACGATGAGTTCATTCGCTTTTCATCTACCCCTCTGTTTGATTCATCTCATTGTGAGGATGCCGAAGAATTCATTCATTTTTCTGATCATGGCGGTCGTGATCCATTCCCTTCCATTTTTTATCACGATCGTGAATCTATCGCAATTGATCTTTCAAAGCCACCAGTTTATGATGATCTACTTGACGATGAAGTTGAGACACCCAAGACTGTCGAGGCACTTCAGCCCGAGCTGATGGTTATGTCAGTCCCTCGCTCCCTTGGGGTTAGTCTCACTTCTGATCATGAAATTGTTCAATCACCCAAGGCTCCTCATCGCTCATCCCTGTGCATTGAAGATCCATCTCACACACAGATCACACTTCCTCCACTCGAACTACATGATCCCATTGCTCATGCATTGGAGGAATCTTACATTGCAAGTGCATATGCACGATGCAATTTGTCTTTGTTTCTTTCGTTTGCTTGCATGTCATAGTTAAGAGTGTGATTTTGCTTCAAAGTTGCACGTAGTGTCACACAGCACCATGATAAGTCCACGGACTGTCCGTCATGCACATGCACTCACTTATGTCCCATGGACACTTTGAAACACGGAGTGTAGCTGTCTTCGTTGTTATATATTTCTTGTTTTCTGGTCCGCACAACTGGGTTACTTGCGGACCAAGCCTTCACCAACATGGGTCTACCAATTCGCCGGTGGCTGCATTGGAAGTATCACTTCACGTGATGAGGCCCATGCACAGTTAGTGTAGGAGTAGGAGTAGTGTTTGCTTTCAATTGCTTGCTTGCATGCTTGTTTTCTTACATGCTATGTTTGCTTACTTGTTTGCTTGCCTATTTGTTTACTTGCTTTGCTTTCACTTTTGCTTCTGGTCTTGCTTTCCTCTGTTGAATGTTAGTTCATTCGCTTGTTTCATAGGATAGTTTGCATGAAACCATGTGTGACTCATGAAACGAGCTGGGTAAAGTACAAGAGGGCTTGTATAGCTATGACTACTTGGTTATCTGTCATCTTGCCTCTGTATGATGAACTTGTTACTTTTAGTCCATGATACATTAAAGGAAAATATGTAATGTTCGAAGTGAACCTTGGAGAACACACAACGCTTGCACGCTAACTAGTGTCACCTTCTCTAGTTGATTGTTTTTGGGTTAACCCTTGTCAGCTCAGTCAAGTAGAGTAAGGTGAAGGCGAAAACCTTAATAGGCACATCAGATATATAATCAAACACTTCTCTGCTGGAACAACCTCCTCTGCTCTCAATTATTCAGGATCCCTCTTCTGCCTCTGAAATGAATAAGTGTTATGCACAGTGAAAATGAAAATGAAAAAAATGAAAAGTCAAAAAATTCAAAATGAAAAAAGAATAAGGTGAAAGAAGAGAAAGGCTTCCTGCGTGATCTAATATTCACCCTATGAATGACATTAATTAAAGATTTATTAAACTAAGGTATTACATACTCATGTGCTGGTGTGTGTTCTGTGTTATTGAAGAAATGGATTGATCAAATTGCCAATACACAGACAATAAAATGGAAAGACAACAGAGAAATACAGTAAGCAAACACAAAGACACAAACAATTTTTAATAAGGAGTTCACCCTATGCTCCAGGGCTACGTCTCCAGTCTAGCTTCAGTGGTGGCCTTGTTTTATTGTGCCTTTGGGCAAAGAATTTACAATTCAGGGACTCAATGTGAGTTCTCCTGAAGTAGATTTTGCTTGGCAGGGTGGTTCTTGGATTCCCTAAGCCACTTGGAGTACACAAACTCTTCTTCTTCCTACCAGCTCTGTGACCCTTTGGTCTATAGTGGAAACAGCCAAATGTGATGCTCAGTTCGGACATATTCCTCTATGGGAAGGCTTGAATTTTCAAGCTCTCTGGTACTCGACGTTGCCTTTGGTCAGCTCGACCCTCTGTCTCTTCTACTTAGCTTTACTATTCTTTGTGTTCAGTCCTCCTCTCCAGGTTCACTGTTCACTGTCTCTCTTGGTCGCTTGGACTTTTCTCTCCCAACTCTCACTGTCTTCTTTCTCTGTTCACGGCTTTAGCCATTCGATCCCTATGCCTATTCAGTTCCCCTTCCGCCTGTGCCAATTCATCTTTTGCAGCTACGCTTGGATTTCCCTCTGTTTTGCATCATCATGAATGCTTAGGGAGTGGCCACTTATCCTCCTCTAAATGGCGCCAGCATGCTTTGTCAATTCGTTTCTTCAATTACGTCGTGGATGCGTTCTTCCTCCATCGTGGAATTCAAACAGATTCCAAATCTCTTCAAACACAACTTAATTCCCTGTCGATTCCGCTTCTTTCCATCAAGTGCAATCTCAGCTGTCCGATCTAGGCCCTCCAGATCTGACGCCATACACACATTTTGCGCGGTTGACTTGCTCGACCGATAGCGTGCGATCAACGGAAGTTTTCTCTCACCTTCGCCTGCCACGCATCGATCGGTGTATGGAATCGCTCTGCTCCTGTCCAAAATCTCTTACCGTTCAAGGGCACCCCGATCAAAACCATCGGTTTTCTAGAGCGCGGGTCCCACCATTATGTTTTAGCGCTTTTTCCTTTTCTGCCCACGGTCCTCCAGTTTCCCCACATGACCGAGTGCTTTCCCATTTCCTTTGTGGCCCTGTTCGCCTAGCGATGCGCGATTAAGTGCTAATCACGCATCAAAAACCTCTTCCTTTTCCCATTCCGGGGCTCCCAGGGGCTACTTTGGCCTCTTGCACGGTCTCCATGGGCCTCATTCAACGCGCTTTGACCGAGGTCCTTGTCGTTCCACGTTGGATGCCATTGCCACTGGTTCAGGGTGTTTTTGATCGCTGTTTTGGATTTCTTTAGAGATTTGTTTGACTTGATTCAATCATGGTTCTTTGACAGTCTTCTATGGATCCAATTCGGATCACTACGTAGGGAGGTCATGAAAGTAACTCCACCAGGGTACTGACCAAGCTCGCTGGCGGTGGAGCCATGCTTGTGTTCCTATGTGACTCCACCAAGGTACTGTCCAGGCCTGATGGTAGTGGAGCAACTCCAGATATGAAACTAAGACTCTGACAACTATACCACTTATGCACCTATATACCCCTCAACTCCAATCGAAACAATTGTGTTTCCTTGGCTTGGAATGTGTGTCAATGGACCAAGACTCTGGCAGATTCTACATCTTACAATCAAACTATTGTGAAGCCAAGACGAGCTGAGAATTGAACAATACTTCCGGAGGTGTCAGACTTTCTTTTCAGGAACAAGGTCCATTCAGAGAGCTGGAGTTCTACCAGTGTGTCTCCAAGTGTTGTAGCGGCTACAACCACCCTCCAAAAAAATTCCTTAGCCTATTTTGGAGCCTCCCTACCAACCTTACACAACAGCTTGCCTCTCTTCGTCAAGTCATCAAGCTTCGGTGTCTTTCTTGCTCAAGGGTAGCCTGTCAATCAGACTTTGATATTTTCTCTTCACAGGCTGCTCACTCGGACTTGGTCCAGCTACATTCTGAGTAGCTTCCCCTTGAAAATTGTGCATTTCTAAAGGGAAACCAGCCTTCCCTCTAGAAATTGTGCAATCCTCTTTAACAGCCTACTAGGCTCTAGGATTGCGCAATCCTGCCAGCCAACCCTCTCGACAGGATTTGCGCAAATTTTCCCAGCAACAGGTTGTTCAGCCAGGATTTGCACAAATCTAGACAACATTCAGTTGCTCAGCCCAGAAATTGCACAAATCTCCTTGGCAACCAGCCTAGCTCCTAGCCAGAAATGCACATTTTTCTCTAGCAGTCAAGCAGTCTCTTGCATGTGCAGCTAAGTTGACCGATTGCCTCGAGACTGAGCAAAACAAACTTACATGCATGGGTTGTTTCTCCCAAGGCAGCATGAAAAGGCATCCCTTGTTTTAGGGATCTATGTTTAGCAGTTGAAAGTTACATGCAAGGAACAATTGAGAAACCTCCCTCCAAGTGTCGCTTCCCCTAGATCTGTGGCATGCGCGTCACAACCTCGATGTTATCAAAACTGATAAACCGAAAATTTGCAGAGCTCATTCATCAAATCATCCTTGTAGCTTTAACATCCCACATCACATATAGGAGAAGTCGGCACATTCAGCTCAGTTGTTTTGGGGTAAGCTCTCTTCCCATGCCTTGTGCTGCATTTCTATCGCTTTTTGGGTTTTCGCTTGTATCAGTATTGTTTGCTTGATTTCTTTAAACTCTTGCTGTTGTTTACATGTATGCTAGCTCTATTTCAATTTTCCTTGCTATATCACTGTTGTCACATGCATGAAACTGTTTTGCAGGGATGTTTTCCCAACCAGCGAATGACCTCACCCACATGCATCTTGATCTATTTGCTCAATCCTCCATTCATGTTTTGCATGAACTATTTATCACTTCTGTGATCACTTAGTGTCATCATGCATTTCATCAACTTACTTGCTTTCAGTTGCCCATCAGTGAGTCGAGCCAACCTTGGCCCGGTCTCTGCCTTCACCAAGGCTGCATTACGTAATCTAGAGAAGGAAGGCTCACCTTCCTCTCCAGATTTGTGCATTCTGGCCCAGCACTGGCCTCTTGGACTGAATTGCGCATTTCTAGAGGTCAGTGGCTGCTTGGCCCAAAAATTTGCGCAAATTTGTCCCTAGGCCAGCAGTCTTTCCCAACTGGAATCGCGCATTGCACAATCCCAGCAACCAACTGCCCAACTGGATTGCGCATTTTGCAGTTCTAGCAGTCAGTCAGTCTCCCAGCAGCCCAGACTATGCCTTGCATAGTCTTGGTAGTCGGTCTCCCGACTGAAATTGCACAACCTTCATGATCATTCACCCAGGTATGTTGCAAGTTAATTCTCATGTTCATTTTGGTTTTCGACTGACAGATTGCTTGCTATGAGTGTTTCCATGTCTCCAGGCATCACAGGTGTTCATATGCCTCTCAGTTGTACAGGTACAATGGTTTCCAAGAGAGCATAGACGAAGACACTATTCAGAGCATGCTTGGGGATGTAGTTGATCAAGTGTCCATGGGCTTACCTACTCACTAAGACATCAAGTTGTTCGTGGACAAGGACATTAAGCAACATCATCACAGCAAGCAGCATCATGAGAAGCAGTTGAAGGCAGCATACCGAATGCAGTGAATGCAACAAATGAAGCGAACGTAACGAATGCAAGAGGAAGGTTGTTGAAAACATAAAGGTGGAGCAAAGTTGCAAGATCAAGCATATCCACTGATAATGAAAGCAACTTTAGAGACTCGGGCTATGAAGTGACAGCGTGACATGAAGACTGCACAAAGGCAAAAGATGGAGCAAAGAAGGAGTTGCATGTGTTGAAGCAATAACTCAGGAAGAACATGAAGCTGCACAGACAGTCCAATGAGTTGCAGCAGGAAAATGAAAAACAATGGGCGCAACATGCACTCACGGATGAAACTGCACCAATACAAGTTAAGGATCCACCCCAGTAGCTGACACAGAGCAAACATGGTGAGCAATGTTGTTGATCGCATGCAAAGGATCCAGTAGCATGCATGTCGTTGAGCGCACGCATGCAATCCCATTCACCACACTCACCAAGGCGAAGACAAGAAGCAAGTCCAACTGGGGCTGAACATGCACTTTGGAAAGTTGATGTGCATGAGCACCAACACACACTTGAAGATCAACACAGACATTATGCATCAGTGTGTTGTCGATTCAACCGTACCCAAGAAGACCATGTGCATGTTAGCGGATGAGTTGGATGAAGGGGTCGAACCAATGCACCGGTTGCAACGGAGGCAAGAGTTTGCTTCAGCAAGATGTCACCATGAGGTGCATGCACACCATCACAGATGACCAAGCTTGGCATCAACTCACAAACTTCACCATCACAAGATTGTCAAAGAGTTGGTCTCGCCACAGCGGACCAAGTGTCAGTGAACAAAGTTGTAAGATCAAGTGTCAGTGAACAAAGTTGTAAGATCAAGTAGATCCACTAATTATGAAAGCAACTTTGGAGACTCAGGCTATGAGGTGACGGTGTGACATGAAGATCGCGTGAAGATAGAGAATGGAACAGATAAGGAGTTGCATGTGCTGAAGCAGCAACTCAGGAAGAACATGAAGGTGACCAGACAAACGAATGAGTTGCATTAGGAACCGGAACAATAGTGGTTGCAATGTGCACTCATGGATGAAAAAATGCCCGTACAAGTTAATGATCCATCCCAGCAGCTGACATGGAGTAGACATGGTGAGCAGTGTTGTTGATCACATGTAAGGAATTCAACAACATGTAGGGCATTGTGTGCACACATACAATCCAACCCATTCAACACACTCACCAAGGCGAAGACAAGAAGCAAGTCCAACTAGAGTTGAAAATGTACTTCGGCAAGTTGATGCGCATGACCACCAACACACACTTGAAGATCAACACGGACATTATGCATCAGTGTGTTGCTGGTTCAGCCGCACCCAAGAAGACCATGTGCATGTTAGCAGATGAGTTGGATGAAGGGGTCGAACCAATGCACCGGTTGCAACAGAGGCAATAGTTCACTTCAGCAAGATCTCACCATGAGGTGCATGCACACCATCATAGATGACCAAGCTTGGCATCATCTCACCACCTTCACCATCACAGGCATGTCAAAGAGTTGGTCTCATCTCAGCGGACCAAGTGTTAGTGATGTCCTGCCAGGCTTGATCAAGCCATGTTGTCTCACATGAGTACATGTCCATTGTAATGTTGAGTCATGTCAAGTGTAATTCAACTGTCAATAGTTGGATGTAACAGTCATAGAGTAGGTGAAGAGTCATAAGGGTAATTGAACTATCACAAAGGGGAATGTCAAGGGTCACCCCACCCTTTTCCATAAATAGTCCTTGATAACTCATTGTATAGGATTTTTGTCAGCCAAGCTATTGATAAGACTATCTTGGAAAGAGCTTGTATAGTATTGTAATGCGCCTTGGCTTCTCCACTGCACGAAGCTAGTGTTGGGTGTGGATCCTGATTATCTTCTATATTCAAAGGTATCGCCACATTGGACCCCGGTTCGAAATGGGGGCGGCAACACCGCCCGTAAAATATTCGCTGCAGGGGGGGTCCAGGGGGGGCGGGGGGTTTCGGGGGCAGCGCCCCCGAAGCTAAAAACAGTTGTAAAATTGCCTTGTAAAAGTATAGTAATTTCTAGTCAATCTGGGCCGTTCATTAGGCGGATGATCTGACAGTAGAACTTATGTTTAGTTTAGGGTTTTTTTCCCTAGAAGGCAACCCCTCTCTTTGTATGAGGGCATTGTATTTGAGGCTGTGTGATAGAGGTGTATTCTATGAGCGAGAAACAGAGAGGTGAGACTGTGAGAGAAAACAGAGGATATTACAGCGGATTTGCTGTAGGTTGTGTCTCTTCATTTTGCTGGATAATAGAAAGGAAGGACTAGCTGTTCGGGGTGGACGTAGCCCAAACTGGGTGAACCACGTATATCTGTGTCTCTCTTGTTTTGTGCGTTTTCTGTGTTTATATTTCTGCAATATTTTATGTGTTCCATTGCTCCGTAATATATAATTTTCTAACAGCTAGTTCATCTCTTTTGAGGAGCAGGCGGATGTGGCTGTAACATTCCACTATTGGGGCTAGTGGGTTTACATGGATGTATTGTATGATTGGAACTTACACTTCTTTATATAATAAGATCCAACACGTTTTCACACATGTATTGTATCTGTTGTAAGAATGACCTTTAATGCTTGTAATGCATGTTGCTTTAACCTGTGCTCTATATCTGAATTGATTCATTTGTTGTAATGCATAATCTATTAATGGAAATGTGTTGTATATGCTGTTAATTCTGTCTCGCTCGTGTCGACTACTCTGCCAGACATCAGACAGGCCTTTCACATGAACCTTGTTGTAACAACGTTGCACTCATTCAGATTGATCCGCGAGTGTTGTACGTGTTATCTTACCTTATATGTTGTGACTACTGCATCCGAGTGGATTTCTCTGCCGGAAGCTATGTATGTCCCGTGTGTTGTGTATTCCTAGCGAGTTGGGACTGATCCCTTTCAACCTGGAATTCACCTTCACCCTCATCTCACCCACCTGTGTTAGAACGTCTCATACACCTTCGTTGACTCACTGCAACGGTCACACCCTTGCTATTGACAAAGTTATCTTACTTGCCTCTGTGTGACATCGTTGTCAAGGCATTACCTTACAACCCACTGCAAGGACTCCTACCCCAAATGGTTTGAGGTATAATTGGGACTTCTTACCGGAGAGATCCCCTTACATTTTGATGGGTCCAACACCGTCAACATTTTAGTGCTAAAAGGAGGGCCAGATGAAAAGTTGAGTCCTCACATTTGTTTTGAATCTCTTCACATCTATCATGACTAACTACCGAGTGGTTCTTCCGGAATGCATGTCTTATGGAAATGATTTCATCATTCCGAAAAGGCTCTCGGATAACTTGTCTCATAAAAAATTTGATGGTGGAGGCTACATAGCCTTGGTAAGGCACATGGTCGACGTTGTAGGCTCATGCAAAAGACATGGATTCTTTGAGGAATACATCAGCTGCGCTATGTTCATCTCCATGCTTTGAGGGCACCCAACGCACTGATGTGCCATGCTTCCTGAAAAATATATTCATTCTCTGGCTCATCTAGTCACAGAGATAGATTGTGCTTTCAATCAATATGCCCATAAAGCACTCAACAAATAAATTCTGAAATTACGAAAAGCACCCAATGAATCCGTTGAATGGTTTCGCACACGCTTTTGTAATATTTCATACTGATTCCCAAAAGATGATATTGATTGGGAATTTCTTGATGGAAGACTTGAGTATCTTCTTCACATATCTGAACCCCGCTCAACACATTTCGGTGATGGAGCTGCGCAATCACAGGCAAGCATAGTCGCTGTCGCAAGTGACTGTCTGCCTTCACCTCATCAAGTAGCTCCACCACCGCGAAGTGATGTGGGAGATCACGCACATGCCTCTGTTGAACTGTCACACTCTCCCACCCCACCTCCTCTTGTGATTTGTTCAGATTTGGCTAAAAACCCTGTCGGTTGTCACATGGACTCTTTCCCTTGACCTCCATCATCACATTCTGTTGATCCTCTGGATTGTACTGTCTTGTGTTCTCCCATTTCAGACTCCTCACTTGTTGTGAACGAGGATCAATTTGTTGACGGAGTTGGTGTTATGCAGCCAACCTGCGCCATCATTCATGATGAGTGTGTGCAAGAATATAAAGAAGAACTCATGGTGAAGGATGACTCCCTTCCAGCCACGCCTCATCCGCTTCATCCTGACATCCCTTGTGATTCTACCACTCCTGATTTCCCCTATGAAAACTCATTTTTGGATGCTTCTACTTCCGATCATTCATAGGACACGTTGGATGTCAGTCTGTCATTACAGTGCGGAGAGGACACATCTCCCTCAGAAAATCCATCCAATCTGTCATTTATCTTTCTTGAAAACACAAAGGGTGAACATATTTGCTTCTCATCTACCCCTTTGCCCGATTCATCAAATCATGAGGATGTCGATGAACATCTCGAATTTTCTGATCTTTGTTTTCGTGATCTATTCACTTCCTCATATGATCACGATGTTGATTCAACCGTTGTTAATCTATCCAAGACACTGGTCTACAATGATCTATCTGTCAACAAAGTCGAAAACCCCCTAGACTGTCGAGGCACTTCAACCCGAGCTGATCGTTATGTCAAGCCCTCGCTGTCCTGAGGTTGGTTTCACTTCTGGTCAGGAAATTGTTGAAACACTCAAGGCTCCTCATCACTCTCTAATTTGTATAGAAGATCAACCAAACACCTAGATTTCTCTTCCTCTACTTGGACTACACGATCCCATCGCTCATGCATTGGAGGAATATTACACAGCAAGCATACATGCACAACACAATTGGTTTACATTTCTCACATTTGCTTGCATGTCACAGTCAAGGGAATGCATACACTCAACATCTGCATGCGGTGTAGCACAACATCATGGCAACACTACAGAATGCATGTCATGCACTTTCACTCATCTTTGTTCTGTGGTTACTTATAAGACGAGAGTGTGTTTGCCTTCACTGTTATATCTTTCTTGTTTGTTGGTTCACACAACTATCTTGTTCGCGAACCATGCCTTCACCAACATGGGTCAACCAATTTGTTGGTGGCTGCAATGGAAGTATCACTTCATGTGAGATGACCCATGCATTGTTAGCTTAGGAGTAGGAGTAGTGTTTGCTTTTGAGTTGTTTTCTTGCATGCTTGTTTGTTCGCTTACTTGCTTGTTTTCTTACTTGCTTTACTTTCACTTTTGCTTTTTTTTTTTGCTTTGCTTTGTTGTTTGTTAGTTCGCTTGTTTTGCTTCATAGGATGTATGACTCTTGAAGAAAGTTGGGTAAAGTACAAGAGGCCTTGTGCTGCTCTCACTACTTGGTTATCTATCATCCTACCTCTATACGAAGAACTTGTTACTGTTAGTCCATGATACCTCAATGGAAAATATGTACTGTCCGAAGTGAACCTTGGTAAAAACACAATGCTTGCATGGGTTAACCCTTGTCAGCTTAGTCAAGTAGAGTATGGTGAGGGGGAAAACCTTAACAGGCACATCAGACGTATAAAGAACTACTTCTTTGCAGGAATAACCTCTTCTAATCTCAATAAGTCGGGACCCCTCTTCCGCCTATGAAATGAATAAGTGTTATGCACAGTTAAAAAACTGAAAAATGAAAGTGAAAAAAAATGAAAAATGAGTAAGGCAAAAGAAGAGAAAGGCTTCTTGCACGGGGAGGTGATGCAACTAACTCCGATGGGGTAGTGACCAGGATCGTTGTCAACGAAGCCATGCTTGTGTTCCTATGTGACTCCGTCGTGGTATTGTCCAGGCCTGCTGGTAGCAGAGCAACACCAAAGATAAAACTAATACTCTGACGACTATACTACTTGTGCATCAATATACGCCTCAACCCCAATTGAAACAACTATGTTGCCTTGGCTTGGAATGTGTGTCAATTTACCAAGAGCTTGGTAGATGCTACATCTTACAATCAAGTTAGTGTGGAAACCAAGAGGAGCTGAGAACTGAACAATACTTCTAGAGGTGTTAGACTTGCTTTTCACGAACAAGGTCCATTCAGAGAGCTGGAGTTCTACCAGTGTGTCACCAAGTGTTGTAGCGGCTACAACCACCCTCCAAAATTTTTCCTTAGCTTCATTTTGGAGCCTCCCTTCCAACCTTCACAGCAACTTGCCTTGCTTCGTCAAGTTCACCAGCTTCAGTGTTTTGCTTGCACAAAGGCAACCTATCGATCACAACTTGATGCATTCCCCTCATAGGCTGTTTACTCGGACTTGGTCCAGCTACACGCTGAGCAGATTCCCTTATAAAATTGCACATTTCTGGAGGGAAACCAACCTTCCCTCCAGAAATTGTGCAATCCTGTCTGGAAACTTGTTGGGCTCCAGGATTGCGCAATCCTGCCAGTCAACACTCCTAGCAGGAATTGCGCAATTTTCCACAGCAAGGCTACTCAACCCAGAATTTGCGCAAATCTGGGAAGCAGTCAACTTCTCTGCCTAGAAATTGCGCAAATCTCCTGGGAAGTCAGCCCAACTCCCTACCAGAAATGTGCATTTCCTTCAAGCAATCGAACGACCTCTTTCATGTGCAGCTGAGTTGACCAGTTCCCTCCGGGACCGAGCAAAATAGACTTACATGCATGAGATGCTTCTCCCAAGGCAACATGCAAAGGCATCCCTTATTTTAAGGATCTAGGTTTAGCAGTTGGAGGTGACATGCAAAGGATCATTTCAGAAACCTCCCACCAAGTGTCACTTTCCCTAGATTTGTGGCATGTGTGTCACAACATCGATGTTATCAAGAATCATCAACCAGATGTTGCAGAGCTCATTCCTCACATATACCTTGCAACTCTGACATCCCACATCACTTCTACGTGCAGTCGGCACACTCAGCTCAGCTATTTTGGGGTAAGCCCGCTTCCCATGCCTTGTGTTGCATTTCGGTTACTTTTTGTGTTTTCACTTGTATGAGTATTGTTTTCTTGATTTCCTTGAATGCTTGCTATCATTTACATGTATATTAGCTTTTCCTAGCACCCTTTCATCTTTCGTCAACATCTCATTGTTGTCGCATGAATGAAATTGTTTTTTGCGAATAGTCACCGATTCGGCAACTCGCCTCGCGCACATGCATGTTGTTCCATTTTCTGAATCTATCATTCACAATTTGCATGCATGATCATTCACTTATGCTTACACTCACTATCAGTATGCATTCACACTCACATTCACTCTTAGTTGCCCGTCGGCGAGTCTAGCCAGCCTCGGCCCAGACTCTACCTTACCAAGACAGCATTACGCAATCCTGAGAGGGAAGGCTCTGTCTTCCTCTTCAGAAATGTGCGTTTCTACCCAGTAGTTATTCCCCAGGCCTGCTTTGCATAATCCTGAGGGACAATGACTACTAGCCAAGAAAATTGTACGATGCAGTCACTGAGCCTGCAGCCATTACCAGTTGAGATTACGCATTGCACAATTCCAGCAGTCAACAGCCATACTGGATTGTGCATTACATAGTTCTAGTAGTTAATCAGTCTCCTAGTAGCCTAGACTGTGCTTTGTGCATCCTTGGCAGTCGATCTCTTGACCTCCTGGCCAAAATTGCGCAACCTTCATAACACATGTATGTCACAAGCCAGTTCTCAAGTTCATTTTGGTTTTCAACTAACAAATTGCTTGCCATGAGTGTTGCCATGTCTCCAGGTATGATAGGTGTTCATCTGCCTCTCAATAGTGCAGGTACAGTGGTTTCCAAGAGAGCGGAGTCAAAGACACCGTTCGGAGCACACCTAGAGATGTAGTCGATCAAATGTCTATGAGCTTGCCTACTCACAAAGATATCAAGTTGTTCGTAGACAAGAACATCAAGATATGACAGCAAGCAGAATCATGAACAGCAGATGAAGGCAGCATATCAAATACAACGAATACATCAAATGCAGTAAATGAAGTGAACGCAATGAATACAACAGATGCAATGAATGCAAGAGGAAGGTTGTTGACAACACAGAGGCGGAACAAAGTTGTAATATCAAGCAGATCCATTGATAATAAAATCAACTTTGGATACTTAGGATATAAGACAGAGAATGGAACATAGAAGGAGTTGCATGTGCTAAAGCATCAACTCAGGAAGAACATGAAGCTGCACAGACAGACGAATGAGTTGCAGCAGGAACAGGAACATTAGTGGGCGCAACGTGCACTCATGGATGAAACTATGCCCATAAAAGTTAATGATCCATCCCAATAGCTGACACAGAGTAGACATGGTGGGCAGTGTTGTTGATCACATGCAAGGGATTCAGCAACATGCATGTCATTGTGCGCACGCATACAATTCAACCCATTCAACACACTCACCAAGGCAAAGACAAGAAGCAAGTCCAACTGGAGCTAAACATTTACTTCGACAAGTTGATGCACATGACCACCAACACACACTTGAAGATCAACATGGACACTATGCATCAATGTGTTTCCGGTTCAACCGCACCCAAGAAGACCATGTGCATATTATAAGACGATTTGGATGAAGGGGCAGAACCAACACATTTTTTGGAACGGAGGCAAGAGTTTGCTTCAGCAAGATGTCACCATGAGGTGCATGCACACCATCATGGACGACCAATCTTGGCATCAGCTCACCACCTTCACCATCACAAGCATGTCAAAGAGTTGGTCTCTTCACAATGGATCGAGTGTTAGTAATGTCTTATAAGGCTTGCTCAAGCCATGTTGCCTCACATGAGTACATGTGCATTGTAATGTTGAGTCATGTCAAGTGTAATTCAAGTGTCAATAGTTGGATGTAACAGTCATAGAGTGGGTGAAGAGTCATGAGGGTAGTTGAACTATCACAAGGGGAATGTTAAGGGTCACCCCACCCTTTGCTATAAATAGTCCCTCATAACTCATTGGATGGGCTTTTCGTCAGCCAAGCTTCTACTAAGACTATCTTAAAGAAGGCTTGGACAGTATTGTAACACGCCTTGGCTTCTCCACTTCACAGAGCTAGTATATCTCTTTGGAGGAGTAGGCGGATGTGGCTATAACGTTCCACTAATGGGGCTAGCAGGTTTACATGGTGTATTGTATGATTGTGACTTACACTTCTTTATATAATAAAATCCAACACATTTTCATGCATATGTTGTTATTGTAGTTGGACTGCTCCGGTTGCCTTAATGATATATGTTGTTTAACTTACGTACTTGTATATGAACTGATTTGTATGCAATTATATGAATCTTGTTGTTAATGTGTTGCATATGTTGTTAATTTTGTCACCGTCTGTGTCGACTACTCTGCCAAACATTAGACATACCTTTCTCTGAACCTTGTTATATCAACCATCACACTCATCTCGGACTAATCCGTGAGTGTTATTCGTGTTATCTTACCTTGTATGTTGTGACTGCCGCATCCGTGTCGACTGCTCTGCTGGAATTTTTGCATGCCCTTTGTGTCGTGTGTTCCTAGCCGACTTGGGACTTGTCCCTTTCAACCTGGAACTGACCTTCACCTTCCTCTCCCTTCGAAGTGGACTCACTGCATCAGTCACACCCTTGCTACTGACAGAGTTATCTTACTTGCCTCTATGCGACATCGCGGTCAAGGAATTACCTTACGACCCACTGCTGGGACTCCTACACCAAACGGTTTGAGGTCTAATTGGGGCTTCTTATCGGGGAGATCCCCTTGACATGTTGGTGGGTCTAGCACCGTCAACATGTTACTGATCTTGCTTCCCTTTGATGCATTAAATTCCTAATTAATCGATCAGCAATGACCTCTACTATAATGGTAGCCTTAATCCCTGTTAAATATTCTTAAGCCCCATTACATCAGCTTTTCCTCAATATCTCTTCACTGTTTCTTTTCTACAAATTCTCTGTCGAACCGAGCCTACAACTATAGGCTTTCTCTCAACATATCTCTAGAACTTTTCTACCCTTCACCATTACATTTATATAATACCATGGCTCTAAAGAAAAAGTACAAGCCTTTTGCCAGCTCCTCTACAACACAGGAAACCCCGAAGACCTATGATGCCTTGGACATGAACCACATCCCATTAGTCGATCAATACTTTCAAATTGCAGATACTGAATGTGAATTCGACATGTTCGAATTGCACAATTGGATGAAGCAGACATACTTTGATTCTGAGGATGAAATAAACCTGTGGGAATCCAATCTACCTCTATATATGTTTCCCCAGACTTATTCCTTTCCTAATGTAGTTATCTAGTGCCAATCTAAGTATAATACTTCACAAAGAATAGTGGTAGCTCATAATGGAGACATTCTGATAACTATCACTGCAGAAACCATTAACAAAATGTTTTTGATCCTAGAAAATGACTCCCTTACCTTTTTCTCCACTGCAGCCTTAATTGACCTATATCAAAAGTTGCCTTTCCCTCAGAGAGCTACATGGGAGATGGCGGATCAAATGCGGGCTACGTATCCTTCCTTATTTGCTGGTTGAGGCAAAGCAGCTTTGTTATGGTGGTTTGGTATATGCTATATGGTGGTTTGGTATGCTTTATGGTGGTTTGGTATATGCTTTATGGTGGTTTGGTTTATGCTTTATGGTGTTTTGGTATATGATTTGATGTGATTTTTTGATATATGCTTAGATATCGTGTTTTAGTATATGTTTCAATATATGTTTTGATATATGATCGGCATATGTTTTTGGTACATATTTTGGTGATATTGTTATATGTACATATGTGTCTGGATGTAAATACCACCATGAGCTATGTTATAAAGCTCCACTATGTGGTATGGGTGTCATGTTATTATGATTATGTTGTTATGTTACTATTTTATCATGTGGTTATATTATCATGATGTTATGTGGATTGGCACTCAGCGGGATGATCATTTTAAATACCATAATGAGCTATGTTATAAAGCTCTAGTATGCAGTATGTTGTCATGATGTTTTGTTTTGAGCATATTTTTCTTTGTAAATACTGCATCGAGTTGTGTTATAAAGCTCCATGAGCAGTATGTCTTCTTTCAACAGGTTGCTAAGGTATATGTGTGATTGAACACCGAGGACAGTGTCCCCCAAGGGGGAGGTTTCTAAACAACCCTCGTGAAAATTCCATGTAATAAAAGTTAAAAACAATAACCAGAGTCGATGGGACACTTATTCCAAGCTTAATGTTGGGCAAGACATCCTAGGGGGTGTTCAGTTGGTTGTTTATGGCTAAGGAAATTGGCAAAGGAAATGGCTAAGGCTTTGGAAAGGAAAAATGAGATTTTTTGCACAATTATTTATGAAAATAATGGAAATTAGGAGAAAAAGGAGGTGAAAGGTCATAGGTTGCATGTGAGGAGGAAAATGGAGGAAAATAATGGAAAATAATGAAATTAGAGGCCTCATCCATAAAAAGGGTTCTGAGGATCAGTTGGTAACCTTTTGTTAGATTAGCTTTGAAGCTTTCTCATTATTCTCTCTCTCTCTTAAACTCTTGGACACTTAGAGTTTTCTTAGAGCACTTTGGCATTGGAGCACGAAAGGCAAAGAAGGAAAGGGGAAGAAAAGATCAAGCAGGGAAAGGCAGGATCAAGCAACTACATTAGGCTTCATTGCAGGTATCGACTTGCATGTGTATTTTCCTTGCTAGATTTGGCATGCATGGGATTGAATGTGTTTATCTTCTACCATGACATGGGTTTTGCCAGGTGTGAAAGTATTTTTAGCCTAGCCTTTCCATTTCCTGATAGCTTTGATGAGATGGGTTCTCCCATTTGGTTTATGTGGGATGGTTGGATTGGATTCGAAGCTAAGTGGGGTGGATATCCGAATTGACAAACACATGGTGTAGTGGTCCTTGAACCGAACTGAGGATCACGAAGCCACTAGCCTAGTAACCCCTGAACCGGACTGTGGGTTGTGGTAAAGCCAGATTGTGTGCCTTGGTGGGCCTAGGAATCCTTGTCGGTGAATGGCAGGATATACAATAAAGCCAAGAGGTGGATTTTCTCTCCATTGGGCCTAGTGGTTCTGGGATGGAATGCACGGTAAAGCCTGGAGGGTATGTCTCAGTGTAGGTCCTAGTGATCCCTGGATCGGATTGTGGATGAACGGTAAAGCCTAAGAGACTAAGGGGCACTCAAATTCCTCACAGTGTAGGTGGAGAACTCTGGTGGCATCCATGTTGATTGGTGTTTTTGATGTGTTTTATGAGTCCCACATTCATGCTTGGAATATGGCACGGGGATGATTGGTTGAAGAGAGACTTGGTTCATCTAATCTATGGTCGGGTGGAATGTGGTAGTCCCATCTCCGATTGGTTCATTGCATCCATTAATGAGAAATGTATTCCCTTGATTTTCATGTGTAAATGTACTAATGAATATATGGATTTTGATGGTTGATATGTTTAAGGTATTTATGTTCCTATTATGTTGGTTGTATGTACATTTTATGGCAGCATCTATGTATGGCTCTCAGCATGTTTTTACTTGTATATGAATGGATAATGTGGCTATGACCTAATAGATGATAATGCAACAAATGACATAATGGAACGATGGTTCATAGCGATTCTCAGATAAGTATGAGATCCCTACACTTAATTCTGTTGTTTACACCTGTAGGTTACATGTTGATGATATGTTTGACGGAATGCTTTTCATGGATAGTAGGGGTCTGTTTAAGGTCTTGATCAACTTATTGCTTTTGAATCATTGTTTCCCTGTACTTTTATTGATTCTAAGCTATCATTCCATTCTGGGCAGTGTCCTGGACTCTGGGCCTGAAAAAGTGGCTTAAATCTCAGGGTCGCAGGCACAGAACTAGCAACTTGGGTCTCTGGTCGCTGGCAGGAAGATCTGTGAGAGAGAATTTAGGTTGTTGGTCGCTCTCTTGCCCATAGCATGATAGTGACTATGGCCTGAGAGATCCAAAACAATAGTGGGACCCAGGGATAGGTTGTCTAAGTGGATGACCTATCTCTTGATGGTTCTATTGATGATGATGGATGATTGTATGTGATGTTCTATTGATTCCACTTCCTTAAGGTCACATAGGAGGTCAAATCTGATCATAGTAGCCTCTTGTCTCATGTTTACCCTGATTGGCATGGTTACTTGGGTGGATATGCGAGGAGGATGTTACAATTGGGTGTTTTAGTGTTGGTGTCTGTTATGTCGCCTAGTCGATTTATTTAACATGGTATATTTGCAAGTTGGTTTAACGTTTGATGAATTTCATAATATGAGTATGTGTTCCAATGATCTTGTTTAAAGAGGATTGTACTAACACATATGTGTTGAGACAATTGATATGTAGTTGAGTGTAGTAGGTGATAGTTGTAGCATTATGTCTAATTACTACGAGTTGACTATGGATTATGACATGATTGCTAGTCTTGGTAAAGGCTGATTTCAATTTAATATATATGGTTGTCTTGATATTTGGAACATGTGTTTGACATGTATAAACAGTGCAGGAAACGTGCATGGTATTAGCATGACAAGATAATAATTGATGTGTTTATATAACTAACAGTTGGATGATGTGATAATACCTTGTAAACCTCGATTGCAACAAAGTAAAAATGTAAAAGAAAGTAGTTGGGCAACAATTCCTTTAGCTATGTTTGGAAACCCTAATTCAAAATGAATGAGTGCTTTGCATACAGGAATTCTTCTTAACCTTAATCTTGTTTGAGATTATGTGGATATGTGTTAGATTCATGAACATGTACTTGACAGGTATATTAGCTAGTCTCTAGTTACAAGTGGATTTGTCAAGGGAATTAGAGTCCCTTGTGAGATGGTGTGGATGTGTTCAATTTCAAGTAACGTGCTTAGCATAACAAGGTAAGGTAACCAATGTATTGTTATGTATATTTATGCATTGATAGTTATGTGTTGATGGTAGTATGATGCAGGGGATTGCATGGCAAAGAGACTACCGTGAAATATTAAAGAAGGCTCGGATTGAATTTTCACTAGGAAGCATTGGGGACCATGGGGATTGATTCATGGCATTTGTTGTCAGTCTTGTGTTTTTGGTCTTTTAGTGACTTGTTGTGCTTGATTGTGGTTTTGTTTGCGTCTTTTTCATGGCCATGCCACTCTATTTATGGTGTCATATTATTATTGATTTTAATGGTTTTCTCCTTGTTTATTTCTTGGTATTTCCTTTTAAGTTTCAAGAATTGGTTGGGAAAGAGTGTTAGGATATTCCGACACATAGGAAATAGTTAAGTATAACTTGGTCTAGTATAGAGTTAGGTAAAGTGTGTTTCTTTACTATGTACTTTTGTAACTTACAATCCGATGGTCACGATATGTAGTGATCTGACGGTTCATTCTCTCCTCGGTATTACCGACACTTGATCCGTGGCTTAACACTTGATTGGTCCATGATCTCTATTTAAAGAGAATGGAGGGTCATTTGTAGGAAAATCATCCATGAGAGAAGCTTATGTAAATCTTCATTCTTTTATTAATAAATTGCCTGAAGTGGCCCCGTTGGCTCAGGTCGTGGATTGTTTCCCTCTTTGAGGGTTTTAACCACGTCAAAATAATGGTGTATTGATTTTTGATCTGTTTGTGAGCAGTGTCCTTTGGTGTTCTATCTGAGGAACTTACCCTGTAAATTCCTACATGGTATTAGAGCTATTTGAGGGTTGCGTCCGTTGGTGATCCAAATCTGAAGCCGTTAGAACTGCATCCGACTGTCGTTTCCTAGATCTACCATTTCTGACTACTTTCGGGCTGAGAGGACTGCTCTATTGTGTTAGGAGCATCTATTCCAGTGAGGAACCCCTTTCGTTTCACGCGAAAAGGTTTCTGGTAGCCCTAGCTACGTCATTTTTAAGATCTTGAGGTATACAGTGTTTATTTGCAGTTTACAATTATTTTCTCTCTGTTTATTTCAGTTTATTTAGCTTTTTGTTTTTTTTTTATTACCGGATCTATACCTTTCATTTCTATGTATGATCTTTGCCCCGCAACTCTGTGCGATCTGGGCAAATCAGAAACAGAAAGGAAGGATTTTTCTCATGTGTATACTCTTTTCCGTTGCGCCTTAGTGTGATCTTGGAAAATCAGAAACATTGAGGAAAATATTTAGTTTCCAAGTAAAGCTAACTTCGAGCTGTAAGGTTCGTGTTTTTTTTAATGTCCGTGTTGGGTTTTGTGTTTTTTGTTTTTTAGGGAAAAATATCTTTCTCAAAGCAAGCACGCAGCCCAAAGCTTCAGCGACTAACAAAAAAAAAAAAAACCCTTCCTCTTTTCCAAAAATTACTAAACTTTTAGTTTAGCTCACTTGGTCCAAAGCTACTTTATGAGAGTAGAGGTCTTGAGTTCAAGTCTTCTTTTTTTTGAGCTAATTAAATTAAGTTTGGAAAGGGGGCTGATTTTTTTTTATAACATTATCATTCATTTCCGCACATTCCCACACTTCGTTGGCATCTTCATCAAATTTTCTTCAAAAAGCCATAACTTCTTCATCCGGAAGCCGTTTTTTTTTAACCAGCCTAATTTTTCGAGATCTTTCCATTGGAACACTTAGTTTCAGCATCTATAGCTTCAGTTTCTGTTAAAATGGAAAGTCCATGCCAAGTTATTCTTGACAGCACCAACTACTTCCAATGGTGGTCCTACATTGTGGATTTACTTAGAAGTAAAGGTCTCTACAGAATAGCCTCAGGCAAAGAAACCAAACCGAAAGATGAAGATAAGGCAGCTAAATGAGAAAATAGGCAAGATCAAGCACGAGGGTTGATAGGGATGTCTATTTCTCCAGATCTTAGATTCCATATTGCAGAACTTGATACTCCTAAGGAAGCAATGAAACAGATCACTAAAGTTTTCGGAATTAAAAATGAACTTAAAGCCCATCAACTCGAAAATGAGTTGCTTACATTGGACCCCAATAATTTTTCTTGCATTGAAGATTTTTTGTCCAAGTTCAAGACCCTTAGACTTCTCTTGGAAGGTGTTAAGGTTAAGAAAGAAGATAGTAACCTTATCTATTCCATTCTTACTAAGTTGGGACCAGCCTATTCTGTGTTTGTTTCCACCTTCCATTCTACAAGAGAAGCCTTCATTTCTCAAGGACAAGCCTACAAGTCCCCTTCGTTTGATTCCTTTTGTGATTCTTTAATAAGAGAACAAGAAAAACTCTTACACCTTGGTCTTCTTCATCTTGGAAACTCTTCTAAGAAAGCGTTAGCTGCCCAGCAGCAACAAAATTCAAAGAATCCTAAGAAGTTGTATCCTAAAAGGAATGGGCCTAAACCAAACAAGGGTCCTAAGCAATTTCAGCCTCAAAAAATCCTTTCAAAAAAATGATAAGACAAATAAAAACAAAGGGAAGAAGACTGATAGACATTGCAACTTTTGTAATCGAGATGGCCACTTAGAATCCAAATGCTTTAAGAAGATGGAAGCCTTGGAAGCAGCAATGAAGAAGCATAACATCCATTTGGAGCACTCTTCAACTTCAACTTCATCTTCAAGGATAGTACTTTCTGCATGTGGTTGTCAAGCATCTCGGTCTGGCTATGCACTAAATGTATCTTCTTCTTCTCATTCTCATGAGTGGCTCATTGATTCTGGAGCTTCTTATCACATGGCCAAAAACAAAGCCATGTTTTCTTCTTTAAATGATTGTAACACCAAAAATATATATGTTGGTGATGATAGATCTCTTAGTGTTGTAGGGACTAGAACTATTCATATAGACAATGGTCAATTTAATGATGTATTATGTGTTCCAACCTTATCCTGCAACCTTCTATCTGTATATCAGACAACTCATTCAGGTGAAGGTAAAATCATTGAATTTTCACCTCACGATGTTGTAATTAAGGACCTAAGAGATCCTAGACAGATTTTAGCTACTGGCATTGCTGATGATTCTACAAGGTTGTATAAGTTTCACAACTTTGGGTCATCAAATCTTCCCTCGGTATTTGTTGCTCATAACGATGAAGTGAGCAAACTTTGGCATGAGCGATTTTATCACTTAAACTATCGCTCCCTTCAGAATCTATGTAAAGAAAATATGGTGACAGGTCTTCTAATGGTATCTTGCAGAGATGGTGTTTGTTCCGGATGTGTACTCGGAAAACATCATCGGGATAGTTTTGAAAAATGTGCCTATTGGCACGCCTCAGCCCCTTTACAGCTTGTGCATAGTGATTTATGTGGTCCACTTCCAGTTGTTTCATTCTCTGGCTACAAGTATTTCTTAACTTTCATTGAGGATTTCTCCAGACGCACTTGGGTATACTTCTTAAAACTCAAGAGTGAAGTATTTAACATGTTCTTGGCCTTTAAGGCCTTTGTTGAAAAACAATCTGGACATCAAATTCTTAAGCTAAGATCTGATAATGGCGAAGAATATGTCAACAACAAATTCATCAACTTTTGCACTGAGAATGGAATTCAAATGCAACATACTGTTCCATATACTCCACAACAAAATGGTGTAGCTGAAAGGAAGAATCGCACCTTAAAGGAAATGGCTAATTGTATGCTTCAATCTAAAGGACTTGGTCTTAATTTTTGGGCAGAAGCAATTAACTGTGAAAATTACATAATAAATCACACTCCTACTAAGGTTTTAAAGAATATCACTCCAGAAGAAGCATGGAGCTCAATTAAACCAGATGTAAGTCACTTTCGTGTTTTTGGAAGTGAAGCATGGGCCCATATTCCAGATGAGAAACATAAAGCTTTAGAACCTAAGAGTGAAAAATGTATTTTTGTTGGATATTTGAAGATGTCAAAGGATATAGACTTATTCCACTTAAGTCCAAAAATGTTATCATTAGAATAGATGTAAAGTTTGCTGAAAATATATCAGCCTACGAGCCTAGTTCGGCGGATGTGCCACCTCTCCCTATCTCTTCTACTTTTGAAAATATTTCTTCTTCAGATGATGAAAGCGAGGATGAAAATCCTCCCCCACCTTCTCAGGATCCTCCTTCAGCTCCTCAGCTTCCAAAATGGGTCTGTGCTACTCGGGATGCAGCAGGTGATCTTGCCGGTGATCCTACAGATCAGCGATGTACACGTTCTCAGTTTGATAGAGCCTCTTCTTTACTGGCTCAAGCTTCAATGAATTATGATCCTGACACCTTTGCAGAAGCTTCAAGCCATCCAGATTGGGAAGCAGCTATGAATGAAGAATATCATTCATTATTGGCAAATGATACATGGGATCTTGTTCCTCTACCAAAGGGACGAAAACTTGTTAGATGCAAATGGGTTTACAGAACCAAGTATGGACCAGATGGGAAAATTGATAAACATAAAGCTCGTCTTGTTGCTAAGGGTTTTTCACAAGTTGAAGGCATTGACTACACTGAAACCTTCTCCCCTCTTTCCAAAATGAACTCTATCCGCCTTGTTCTTTCCCTTGCTGCCTCTTTCAAATGGGAAGTCCATCAGATGGATGTTAAATCTACCTTCTTGCATGGGGACTTGCATGAAGAAATCTATATGGAACAACCTATTGGCTTTATACAAAAAGACTCCAGCCTTGTATGTCAGCTTAAGAAATCCCTTTATGGTCTCAAGCAAGCTCCTCGAGCTTGGTATGCCAAAATGGATAACTTTCTTTTAGAAAATGGCTTTTCTAGGTGTCATTCTGACAATACTATCTACACCGAGAAAGTGGGCAAGTCTCTTATCATTCTTGTTCTTTATGTTGATGATCTTATCCTGACTGGTAGTGATCCCAACCTTATAAACCATGTGAAGTCTAGCCTTAAAAGGAAGTTTGAAATGACAGACTTAGGACACTTACATTATTTTCTTGGTCTTCAAGTCTTGCAATCCAAGGAAGGTATTTCCCTTTCCCAGTCCAAGTATGCCTGTGATATTCTACGCCATTTTCACATGGAAGACTGTAAGCCAGCCCCTTCTCCCTTTCAATCTGGAGTCAAACTTTCAGTCACTTGTACTTCTCCTAAAGTTGATGCTACCTTATACCGTCAACTTGTAGGAAAACTTTTGTATCTAACCCATACTCGTCCTGACCTTTCCTTTGCCGTTGGCCTTGTTGCTCGGTTTATGAAAAACCCACATGAAAGTCATTGGAAAGCAGCTAAAAGAATACTTCGTTATGTTCGAGGTACAGTTCAGTTTGGGATTCATTACAGTGCCGAAGCAGCTCCTCTATTGGTTGGTTTCACTGATTCCGATTGGGCTGGTGACCCTGATGATCGGAAGTCTACTGCAGGTTATGTGTTCACTCTTGGTTCAGGATCTATTACATGGGCTTGCAAGAAACAAGGTGCCATTTCTCTTTCTTCAGCAAAAGCAGAGTATCGTGGTGCCATAGAAGCTAGTAAGGAAGCCTTGTGGCTTCGTCGGATCCTATCAGAGTTTGGCTTTCAGCAGCAACATCCGACTACACTTTGGTGTGATAATCAAAGTGCCATTCAACTATGCAAAGATCCAATCCAACATCAGCGCAGCAAACACATTGAACTGCACATGCACTTCATCAGAAAGCTCATTCATGACCATGTTCTTGAAGTGCAATATTGTTCAACAGATGATCAAGTTGCAGACATCTTTACAAAGGCTCTCACAGAGGCGAAGTTTACTAAACTTTGATTTACGATTGGAGTTCAGGAAGTTGTCACTAAGGGGGGATAGGCTCTAGTGCCTCCTTCCTTCTCCTATTGTGTCATATTTGTAAATCCTTCAATCCTATCCCAAGTTTTTCTTAAGGGGGGATGTTAGGATATTCCGACACATAGGAAATAGTTAAGTATAACTTGGTCTAGTATAGAGTTAGGTAAAGTGTGTTTATTTACTATGTACTTTTGTAACTTACAATCCGACGGTCACAATATGTAGTGATCCGACGGTTCATTCTCTCCTCGGTATTACCGACACTTGATCCGTGGCTTAACACCCGATTGGTCCATGATCTCTATTTAAAGAGCATGGAGGGTCATTTGTAGGAAAACCGTCCATGAGAGAAGCTTATGTAAATCTTCATTCTTTTATTAATAAATTTCCTGAAGTGGCCGCATTGGCTCAGGCTGTGGACTGTTTCCCTCTTTGAGGGTTTTAACCACGTCAAAATATTGGTGTATTGATTTGTGATCTGTTTGTGAGCGGTGTCCTTCGGTGTTCTGTCTGAGGAACTTACCCCGTAAATTCCTACAAAGAGGAAGGTTAATGGAGTGCGGGGAGAGTTGAATGAAACCCAGAAAGTAATGTAAGACCTGAATGAAGCTCGGTGCATGAGTAAGGAAAGTTGCAGGTAAGAATATGACAATTGGTTGGATTGGTTCGGTCCATTGGTGTAAATGGAAAGTGGAAGTACAATCATGAGAAAGGTAACATGAAAGGTGAAATAAATGGATCTAAGGTGCCAAGTGCCTTGGCTATGTTGGGAACTATTGTTCTCGATGTTGCTCATGTGTTGCAGGCATAAAGGGAGTTCTCTTAACCTTGACCTTATGATATCTAGTAATTATGTTGTGACCATGATTATGTTGATGTATATATGTGTATGAATGTACGTATTGTCACTGTCTGACAGGGTCATCAAGCATCATTCTTTTGGAGGAATGATTGCTTATGCAGGTGAATGGCATGACGAGGTTCCTGGTGTTAAGAACTTGACTGCATAACATAAATTAATTATGAAGATATATTGAGAGGAACAAAACACAGAATAACCAGCAACAATCATAAACACATAAACACACATGTTTATCTGGGAAAAAACCCAACCCAATGAGATATCATTAGCATTGGCCAAAACCCTGGCCAATACATCCAAGTGAGCCTTCACTGCTCACCTCTAGGCCTACATTACAATGAAGTCCTTCCAACCTTTTATAGGCTCCATTACATGCAATGCCATAGACCTTAATACCATGGGTACACTATACCATGTGCCCAGAACATCATGGTTTAACCTGGTCAACTTTGACTCTATCGCTAGTCAAGTTTACCTAACACTTCCCCCCTTAAACTTGACTTGGGCTTCCTTGACTAACTCCAGCCAAACCTGCTAAGTGAGACAACCTCGCTCACTCTAGCCCTTACCCCCTCAAAACTTTTACCCAGGGTATTGTTAACCTAACATCCCCCCTTCACGTAGGTCTAATCCAGACTTTACCCGTGATTTACCCACGAGTATGCATGCTTTATCAGGCCTTAGCCATATGCCCATTGACATCCAATAATTAACTTCATTATAATAAATATTTTTTTTGTTTATCCTTGTTGTTGTCTTTCTACATATGACATCAATGTCCATATAAAAAGAACCCATCTACTAGATTACATGGGTCACCATCCGCTGTAACCGCCAATTATCTAGGCGTTCTTTTTGGGTACATGGTTCATCAATTAATTAATGCACGTACACATATCCTCTTCATTGTGATTGCTCCATACTTTGAGCCTATCTGATCTCCATAGCCACAAAAGCGAAAGCTTTGAAAACTTTTATCGAACCGCTTGAATTCCCATCAAACATTATTGTAGAATTATCATCTATCATTCATGCTTTGTCGATATTTGTGGGTGGTGTCCTTGGTCACTTCATATAAATATCGGGTTCCATTTTTGCATCTAGTAGCATATCCACCTCTTCTTAACAACGTCCAGGGCTCTTTGTGATCGCAAGCTCCTCCTGATCCAGACAACGATAGTGTCTACCTCGACAGCTTCCATGTCAGGCATATCGCTCTCAATCAAGGATGATATCCTCGTGCTTCCTAGTTCCATCGTTTGCACAAATTCTATTAGGATACCAACCTTGAAAAATGGAATGACTACTGAGATTCTATTCACATTTCTCCATAACTTCGTCCATGGATCACTTCCAGCAATCTTGCACCTAAATTTCATTAAATTTCACCAAAGCTTCCCTTTTAGGATTCCCATCACTCACTTGCATCTCAACTGTCACGGAATTTCTCATGTTCTTGGTCATGACTCATTGTCACTGCTCTTTTTACTCGGCCATTACACTCAATCTGATGACTTCTCTCATTCAGCTTTGTTGTCGCTCGAGAAAATTTCTCGATCCATCCATGTAGCCTTTGAAATTGGCTAGTTCTACAGTAGAACATTGCCCTGGAGGGGCGTTGTGGTAGTGGTATCATATTTCGACTCCATTTCTGAGTTTTCTTAGAAGACATCAAAGACTAAACCATAGTTGCATTTCGTGGTATGCCAATGTTCCTATTTTTCTTGCCTCAATAGAAATTCTTGAACAGAGCTTATGTGACATCCATATCATGAACAACGTTGCCTCCATATCCATGGGAACATTTCCCAACATAGATTTATAGGTTGCAGGGAGTGGCACTTTCGAGTTGACTATGACCGCTCCTCCACCATCAATAAGACCACCATAGCTACAACTACGACCAATGCATCTGTATAAATCATGTTCGCAGATCCCACAACATTCACCTTCTCCATACATTGCTACCTTGCAAAACTCTCACTGGCACAATTCCTAGCCAAAACCACTCACAGATCTGGATCTCGATGTGAGGGAAGGCTCCATGTTTTTCACATGATTGTGATGTGACTGAGGCTACCATTTCATTTCGATCAATGGCCACCTTATCTTGATCTACCTTTATGACCGACGACAACTTCACATCATTTGTGGGTTGGCACTAATCCATGTAAAACACTCAAATTCAGTGCTCAACATATCTCTTCTTTGCTCGCATCGAGTTCTTGGACTACCACCAATCTAATATATGTGGCATCTACACACATGCGTCACCTCTTTTCCATCGATTCCATGATCCTTGTGCCCAAATCTGCGATAGATTATGCGTCCTCTTCTTGTCAAGTCCACATACTTGGCTCTTCACCCAGCACGCACTCATCTACCTCAACGATCTAGCTTCAGATCTAGATCACCATTCAATACAAACACAACTTGTAAATTTAGTGCTTCCTTTGATGCTTTAAATCGAGCATATCACTTTGTTTATCTATGATCAGATCTCTCCATTCACCAGGACATGTAAACCCTTGGCAATAGAAGCATCCCTATAAAGCCAAAAATGGCTCTGATACCAATTGTTAAGAAATTGACTGCATAACATAAATTAATTACGGATATATATTGAGAGGAACAAAACACAGAATAACTAGCAACAATCATAAACTCATAAATAAACATGTTTATCCAGAAAAAACCCAAATCTGGAAAAAAACCCAACCCAATAAGATCTCATTATCATTGGCCAAAACCCTGGCCAATTCGGCCAAGTGAGCCTTTCCTGCTCACCTCTAGGCCTACATTACAATGAAGTCCTTACAACCTTTTATAGGCTCCATTACATGCAATACCACAGACCATAATACCATGGGTACACTATACTGTGTGCCCAGAACATCATGGTTTAACCTGGTCAACTTTGACTCTATCCTGAGTCAAGTTTACTTAACACCTAGTCTTATGGGAATCAAGTGGGAAGAGTAGTCATGATAAATATATGAGGTCAGTATCATGTGGATATGAATTGATATTGTATGTTGGTATTATGCCTATGTTTATGTTATGACAAGTAATGTTGAAGGATACATCAGCGAAACGAAAACAATGTGCTTTTCAACATGCTAAGATAAGCATGGATGGCAGAGAGACACTGAAAGCTACGTTGCTTGGTAGAGACAATGTGGTTTTGGACGTGTGGTACTATTGTTGTGCATATGTTGTATATGTTGTGCATGTTGCATATGTGATGTTGTGTGCATGTGGTGTAGTGCATATATAGTGTGTGTACATGTTGTTTATGCAATGTTATGTACAGGATGGTACATATAGTGTTCTACGAATATTGCATATGCAGCGTTGTGTACATAGGGTGCTATGTACATGTTGTATATGCAGTGCTATGTTCATATGGTGTTTTGTGCATGTTGTACAAGTGGTACTATGTACATATCATGTTGTATCATGTTGTGTGCATGATTGTACAAGTGGTGTTGTGAACATGTGGTGTCATGTACATGTGGTGTCCTGTACATGTTGTACATATGGTGTTGCGTGCAAGTGGTGTTGTGTACATATGGTGTCATGTACATGTCGTGCACGTGGTGCTATGTACGTCTGGCATTGTGTACACGTTGTACATATGGTGTTGCGTGGAAGTGGTGTTGTGTACATATCGTGCATATGGTGTTGTGTACATATGGTGTCGTGTACATGTCGTGCACGTGGTTCTATGTATGTAGGGAATTGTGTACACGCTATTCAGGTGGTACGATGTACATGTGGCATTGTGTACACGTTGCACAGCTGGTGTCGTGTACATGTGACGTTGTGTACATGTTCTGCAGGTGGTGTTGTGTATAGGTGGTATTGTGTACATGTTGTACATGTGGTACTGGTGTACATGTGGTATTATGTGCATGTCGTACATGTTGTGTTGTGTTTTGTACATGCAGTAGTATGTATGTGCATTGTGTAGTTGTGGTGTCATGACATGTGTACTCGTTGTATTATACTCTGTGTAGTACATGTATTGTGTTGTGTAGTATGCCATATGTAGGTACATGTATTGTGTGGCATTGTACATCAGGTATAGATGAATGTGTTTTGTCGTACACTGGGTGTAGGTGTATGTATGTATTATGTTTTGTTGTAAATTGGGTGTAGGTGTATGTGTTTTATGTCAGGTGTATGTGCATGTATTGCATGGTGTTGTATGTCGTGTGTGGATATATGTGTGTGATGTACACTTTATGTATGTGCACATGGTTGAGGAGAAGGCATTGGGTGTTTGTCGGGTGTGGAAACCGATCCAGTGAATGTATGGAATAAGGTCAAAGGTAGAAGCTAACAGTTGATTAAAGGATATGTATCAATATTTTATTTCAATTGTATTACGCAGGTGATTTATGATTCTGGTCTATGTTGATTACATGTGATCTATGATTATGGTTTATGATGGTTACATGTGATTTATGATTTTGATCTATGATGGTTTTGTTTTGAGCTAACTTCATGTGATATGTTTATACATGATGATTTGGTCAAAGATGCTAGTTTGACTTATTATGATAGGAAGCGAACAGAATTGCAAGTGTACCTTATTGACGAGCTACCAATAAGGTATGATATGAATTTATTTCAAATATAATGGAATCTATGTGCTTGGTACAAGAAGCACAAAAATTCTCGGTTGGGTGATTAAAACTAACTACAAGAATTAGCAACAGCAATAAAAGGAACTAGAAAATGCAGTAGTATGTTGGTAAAGCATTCAGGCGCAGGCCCATTGTGGGACACTGGTACCCAATAGTGTCCCTTGATTTCCATGAGCATGCTATGACCGATATGATGGTTTGAGGTAGGGATATGCCTTGGTTTTTATATCTTCCGATGCGAGGAATCCTTGCCAAGGGATGGACTACCTGGGATGGGGGTGCCAGGGGAACTTGGATTGCCCGAGGGACTGTGTAGTAGAGAAGGGAAGCTCAGGGATATACTGGTTTTGGTCATTAGAATTTCTATATGGAATAAAATGCACATTGGGAGTGCACCCTAGAACAATGAGCCGATAACTGTTCACTGAGAGGACAAGTGGTGCAGGATTATAGCGCTAGACATTGGATGGAAATTTGACTTTGCATTGATTTCTGAACTTACTGGGAAGGAGGTGAATCCTGGAATTATCTTGAGGGTGGAGGTGTGAGCCTCTGGATTCCCTTGATGCGGAAGCAAGCATCATATCCTTTTATTTGTTGGTTGAGCAAATGTGCATATGTGTGTATTGTATCGAGCTCGACTTATAAAGCTCCATATACAATATGATTATTTGTTGGGTGAAGCAAACGTGCATGTGATTATATGTGGTTATTATTGTAAATATCGTAATGAGTTGTGTTATAAAGCTCCAATAAACGATATGATTGTCATGTTTCAGCAGTGGTCATTGTAAATACTACAACGAGTTATGTTATAAAGCTCCATGGGTAGTGTTTTTTGTTTTCAGCAGTGTTGTTGGTTATAGGTGTCATTGAACACTGAGGATGATGTTCCCCCAAGTAGGAGGGTTTTGTATGTTGAGAAATATAGGGCATTAGAATTAGGTGATTTCTGTCTTATTAGTGACTGCTTGTGAATGTTTTTTACTTCTTTATATTAGGATCTTATTCTTGTTAGATTATTAATGTTCTTCTTCGTCAAACAGTAACCAATGCATGAACATAAATAGACAAGAGACACAGCACGTAGGCTATCATCCATGGCCAAAACCTCTCACTCTTTGAGAGGAAAACCCACAAAAGTTCTTCTTATAGAGATTCCAATTGATGAATACCAAGACTAGGGCCCTTGACCTATTAGCCACTCCAAGACCAAGACACTAGTTCTTTTGATTTGTCTTCTGCTCCTTTCTGCTTCGTGACTCCTCTTCTGCTTTTGACCTTCTGAGTACTAAGACTACTTCTTTACATCATCAACAACCTCATGATATCTTTATCCTTATCATAGTAGAAGCACTAAGATCTCATATTATCTGTGACCCTTTCTTCGCAGTAGTCTAAAGATTGTTTTATTGTGTAACTCTGAACTCTAGTGTCATTAGAATCGAACTATGATATGACTACACCAAACTGTGGTATACATATCACCTAACTGTGATATCATTATAGCATTAAACTGTGTATATGTATCCTTGTTCAATATGAGTATTATGTTATGATTTTGAGACTCTTCTTCTGAAATCTGAACCATTGTTCTTGTAACTAGCCCTTAGACCTTCTCGTTGTTCCATCATCATCTTACTCGCTGCTCCTTCCATTCGAATTTTTCATTGTTCAAGAGATCTGAACTGTGTAGTGTGATTTACCCATCTGAATTCAAAGAGGGATCTGAATTCCCTAAACTTATCTTCACTGCCACTGCCTTTATGAAACCACAGAGAGACTTCGAAATTTCTCACTGTAATTGCCATCCGAAAATCTCAAAGATACTCTCATATTTCTCTATCTAAAATGCAAAGATCTTGTGCTTATATATATAGTAGTTTGTCCTATAAATAAGTTGACATGTCCATTTTAAGGGGTGTGTCTTTTCATGGAGAGCCGACATGAATTCTTCATTGTTTTGAGGATAACTTCAAGAGAAAAACTAGTGCTTGTCGTTGGAGGGTTTTCTAGACGTATTATAGACTCAAATACATTGTTATATCCCCAAGAAGGGTTATTCATACATGACATAGACTCTTTGACTTTTAATGACCAATCCTAAGGCTCTCAATGGGAGCCATCTAAAATAAAGTCACTTTCTCATGAAACCCATGAAACAAGGTTTACCAAAATAATTTTATTTTCTTCATTCCATCATTTACAAAGTCACAATTTCATGTCATTATGAAGACCAAACCTATTTTTACTTTTCATCACTCCCTCTTAACTAGGGAGGTATTCATAATGGTACTTGGTCATTCTCAATCTAAATAATCTATCATAAGAAGAATCGGATTGGTAACCCATTTTTCTAGTATCATATCAACCAGCATTGTCACATAGAAAGGCCTTGACTAATATCTCTATCCACATGATCAGAGCACAATGATGGTGAGACCAATGATTCATAAACATCGTAATCATTGTCTCTCAAGGTACATACTCCACCCTGGTGTTCACAGAGTATGAGCTTCTTTGGACTATTCTTATCTTGGATAGCCATTCCTCAAAGAATATCAATCCATGACTACTATTATCTTGGATGCCCTATCTCATCCTCAAAGAGCATCGGATGCCAAATGATTACCCAATCCTCCATTTTGTCTTCCTAGGTGAAGACCAGAATGATGTGTCTATCTCTCCCTCTCAATTAAGGAGGAGATATCAATTCCAATAATGGAATGTACTCATTCTTACATAAGGAATGTACCTAAGCTTAGGAATCATTGGCTTAGGAATTTCCAAGTTTCTACCAAGAAACTTGCTTCAAGGATCCCTCTTAATTAGGGACCTACAACATCTCCTCGACCAGCTGCTTGAAGAGCTCCTTCCTTTGATGTCATGAATTTATTTGTCCAAGAGTCTTCATCTTTTGTGGCTTCTTTCATAGGGCATAGACCATCCATCATTTCATCCACGAGTCAGTCATGTCATCATTCCTTCCATCAAAAAGTGATCCATCAATCTTCATCTGGCCTTACTTCATGGCATGCTACTTTCTTCATGCCATATTTTTAGAAGGATCTTACATCCTTCTATATGGTCGTTTTGGAAGTCATCCATAGTTCTTTTGTTTGGCAGTTTTGCATAAGCCCGAGCAGATATTTGTTCAAAAATAAGAAATTGACACTTAAAAAGGTATTACCTTTGTGATGGTCTTTCATCATGACATATTCCTGTAGGTATCAACATCTTGCATAATGTTGACTCATCTCCCAAAGATATTCATTGTCAAGGGTCTCCACCTTTTTTAGACTTTCATTAGAGTCTTCATATCTTTCAGGGAGATTTTCTAGTCAAATATTCTTGGTCTTCCGGATGTTGATTGCCTTTACCATGGTTTCATATCTCATGATATCTTCCTTCCTTTATTCACATATTTCATTCCCATGAGCTTCCAATCAGATTTCCTCAATTGTATTCAACCACCTCATACTTCTATGAGGACATTTATGTTGATTTCATCTAGAGTGACCTATGCCTTCCTGCATCCTTTCAGAGGAATAGATCCTTTTCCCTTTGATCATGCTTCTCAAGATCGAGCAGTGATCCATGTCACCTTCAACCATATGACATAAAATTATAATATATAATGCAAGCATACATACCTCATTTACCTTTAGGTCATCTAGGCTTCTTTCAACAGCTTCCTTGTTTGAAAATATCTTCAACCCCTTGATCTTTTTCATCTCTTATGTCATCATACCATTATCCCATGAACTCCACAACTTAGATTTCCTAATGAAACACTTGCTTCCTCTCTAGATCAGTGAACCCTCCGATGACGATTTCATCAGAGAATCTTGGGGATCTTATATATCCCTATCAGCCAAATGTTTCCTTTTTTACTTGATGTATGATGAGCCCTGTCCTGGATGACTTCTTCCTTTCCTTAATTTTGCAATGAGGTTCCCAAGAGCTATATCCTTCATATGTGACTGCCATGGATTATTTTCCAGACATCCTTCATGTTTCCTATGGTGATGTCACGAGCTCTTGTTTATAATGCTTCCATGATGCCACGATGCATCTTATTATTTATTATAGCCATATCCTATAATATAAGGTTTAGACGCTATGTAAAGACCTTTTGTGAGGGATACTATCTCAGCATAGTAGAGATGTCTTACTTCCTCTTTTCTTAGACTTCTTCTCTTCGGCTTCCTCCACTTCTTCGATGATATGGGATTATTTTCTTCCTCCTTTGATATTTCCCCTTTAAGACAATATTTCCTGTAATGTCCATAATTTTTACATCCATATCATTGAATCTTAGCTATGCTCTTATTTCCTTTCTAAGGACCAAATTTTCCAAAATTCCCTTTCCTTCATGCAAATGTTGAGTCCTTTAATCTTCAACACTTTTTCCCTCAACTTGACTTCTTCTATCTTGCATAGAAACCACAAGTTTTCAAATGAGGTAACTTTCTTATCCCCATGGATATTTGTTACCTTGTCCATCAGTTAGTGCATTTAGAACAATGATGATCATCTTCTTATCATCTCTCCTAGATCTCGCAATTGATATCTTATGAAGATATACCTTCATTCTTTGATACCTTCAACTTTGTGTAAATCAGATCTAAGTCATGTAACCTTCTTTATCGTATCTTCAAAGAATAGTCTTACGAACTTATCATATACATCTCTATGATGTCTCAAATACGTCTATATGAAGAGACCTTTCGTAAGAATCCCTTTCCACACATTCAGAGGAGACCCTTTTATTGATGTGTTCAACGACTTCACTTTCTTCGAGCACTATGTCTATCCTCCTTTTTCCATGCGAGGAATTTTGATGACCCGACTAGCTTATAGATCTCCTTGTAAATACGAAGTCATTTGACCAAATTTGATTAAAGAATCAATGATACTTACTTGACAAGTGAAGATGAAATCTTCAACTTGATCACTTTGATGATGGTTGAAGAAGATGTATTAGTGCTCCCTTTTCGATGATCTTCTTCCAAATGAAAAATCCTTTCTTCAATAAAGGATATTTCTCCTTTTATGATGTCAACGCCTAGATCTATCTTTCTTTGTTGATGGTGATTTTTTTTTTGTTTCTTCCTCAGATGATCTTCTTCAAGGATAAGAAGAGGATCCTTGCTTCAATGAGAGGGAACTTGCTCTGTAGCTTTTGAAGATGATGGCAATGCCTTCTAGCCTTCTTTGTCTTCAAAATACTTCACCTTCTTTAGTAGTGCAGATCAGAAATGCTTTCTTCAAGATAATGTGATCTTCATCTTGAAAGTATTTCGAGTTATCTTGCTTTGTAGATAACTTGATGAGGGTATTTTGTGGTCTTTTGATGATGACTAGAGGATCCAAAACTTTTGTTGTTGTAAACTACTTCTTTGATGTAGATATTGATCTTTTGCTTTGATAACCTTCGACTTGCGTAGATGCCTTTCTTGAAACTCGATCCTTGAGTGTATATTTGATCAGATGCCCTTCCTTTGAATTTTTCACCTTAGCTCCAATACCATGTTGAGAAATCTAGGGCATTAGAATTAGGTGATTTCTCTCTTATTAGTAACTGCTTGTGAATGATTTTTAATTCTTTAAATTAAGATCTTCTTTTTGTTAGATTATTAGTGTTCTTCCTCATCAAACAATAACCAATTCATGAACATAAATAGACAAGAGACGCAACATGTAGGCCATCAGCCAGGGCCAAAACCTCTCACTCTTTGAGAGTAAAACCCGCACAAATTCTTCTAATAGAGATTCCAATTGACGAATACCAAGACCAGGACCCTTGACCTATTAGCCACTCCAAGACCAAGACACTAGTTCTTTTGATTTGTCTTCTACTCCTTTCTGCTTTGTGACTCCTCTTCTGCTTTTGACCTTCTGAGTACTAAGACTACTTCTCTACATCATCGACACCGACATGAGATATTTATTCTTATCATAGTAGAAGCACCAAGATCTCATATTATCTGTGACCTTTTCTTCGCAACAGTATAGAGATTGTTTTACTCTGTAACTCTGAACTCTAGTGTCATTAGCATCGAACTATGCATATGTATCCTTGTTCAATATGATATCTTCTGCTATGATTCTGAGACTCTCCTTCTAAAATACGAACCACTATTCTTGTAACTAGCCCTTTGACCCTCTCGTTGTTCCATCATCATTTTACTTTCTTTTCCTTCCATCCGAATTTTTCTCAGCTCTAGAGATTGAACTTTGTACTGTGATTTACCCATCCAAATTCAGAGAGGGATTTGAATTCCCTAAACTTATCTTCACTGCCACTACCTTTACGAAACCACAGAGAGACTTCCAAATTTCTCATTGTAATTGCGATCCAAAAATCTCAGAGATATTCTCAGATTTCTTTATCTGAAATGCGAAGATTCTACACTTATATATATAATAGTTCGTCCTATAAATAATTTTACATGTACATCTGAAGGAGTGTGTCTTTTCATGGAGAGCCAACACGAATTCTTCACTATTTTGAGGCTGACTTCAAGATCAGAACTAGTGCTTGTCGTTGGAGGGTTTTTGATCCAAAATGGATCTAGAATAGACTTCTAAGTCTAAAAATGTTCCTCACATAGGAAAATTAAAGTCAAGGGATGCTCTTGGAAATAGTCACATTGCATAGATCTCTTCAATCTGAATCTAATGCAATTTGAATGGGCTAAAATGGACTTCGGATGAAGAAGTTATTGCAAAAAGAAGATTTCCCATTATCCTTAGAAAAGAAGGCAAATCCTTATGAAAATGGGCTTAAGGCTTTATATGCAAATATCGCATCACAATGGTAAAGGGCGGACCCAAAATATTATATTCCGCAGCCTAAACCCTTATCATATCCGTAATATGTATTGGATAAAGGCCTAGCGGGAGGAAAATGCGACATGCGACTGTGCAACTGTGTGATATGTGATAGCGCCGATCGGCGATCGGTGAATCGCATCGCACCAATACAAAGGGCTGTTACATATGCGATATGTCGATGACCGATATCGGCAATCCGGTGATCGGCGGAGTAGAGACACAGTCCATTGGGCCGATGCGATATGCGATGTGTGATATCAGCGATCGGAGTGATCTGAGATCAGGAGATCGACGAATCCCCAATACAAAGGGCCAATGCACATACACGACATACAATTGTGATATGCGATCAGAGGCACAGACCCAATGAGATTATGAATGTGATTTCATAATTTTTGAAATCCAGAATTTAGGATTTTCTGTGTATTCCCATATATTGATGTTTTTGGCCATTTCTTGGGTTTTAAGCATTCTGCCTGTGCGATTGCGATTTGCGATCAGAGGACGGACCTGAGAGGGATATAGATGCGATTGAAAGCCATTTGAAGTCCGATTAAACGCTCCATGATGTGTTTTCGTGCGTTTCCTATGTATTTCCGTTATGCTGTTGTTTTCTGGATTATGGCAGGAGGAAGGCCAAACGACTAGGCTTCCCGCACTGACGGTTCCTTTCCAATTGTAAACTACTTCTTGTAAAGAAACAGTCGGGCTTCCATGCATTAGGGTCATTGTAGCTGTTTTGTATTAAAAAACACAGAGAACGCAATTAAGGAGGATTCACGCAGAGGTCGAGAGATAACACAGAGAGGCAAAGTTATGCTCAGGAGAAGCGCAGAGAAGCCCAAGAGGCTCAGAGATGCTTGAATGCTGAGTGTAAGCCCAGAGGATGTAGTCTGTGGAGTCGAGGTGACTCAAAAGTAGAGATTCGCTTGGAGGTTGAGCAAAACCAGAAGCTCATGAGAGCCAGAGATGAGAGCCAAGAGCTAGAGCCATAGCCATAGCCAAGAGCCAGAGCCAGAGCAAGAGCCGAGAGCCAGAGCCAAAGTTCTCACAGCAGACTTCTAAGATCCATGGAGCTGTAATGAAGCTGTAGAACAGAAAAGAGATCAAATGGTCAAGCTGTTGTTGGTGTCCAGAGTGTGCTGAAGACAAAAGAAGGAATTCCAGAGACAGTAAGATAATTCTAAGGGAGTTGGTGCAAGCTAGAGCTTAAGATAGCTCAGAGCGCTGATTGAAAGAATATAGTCCAGAGAAGCCTAGATCTGTCTGCATAGTATGGACAGCCAGTAGGATAAGATGGTATTCTAAACCCATAGGTTCATGTGTAAACCAATGGAGTCGAGCGTGGAGCTTGTAAAAGAATTCAACAATAATCCCAAAGAGCCTAGTCGAGTTGACTAGAGCTCAAGGAGACATAGCCCAAGATATTAGGGTGAACTCCATATTATATTGTTGTCTTTGCTGTTATATGTGTTTATATATCGGTTTAAGCAAATAGACTTAAGGCAATTAAGCAGTTAAAGGCAAACACAAGCATACACCTATTTCAAGCATTTTTAATTCCGCAATTGGTTAATCATAAGCTATATCTTGGAAATTGTTTAAGCTTTGGAGTGTGTTGTGACCAACAACAACCCCCATTTTTCATTTAAGTATTATCCAAAATACTAAATGTGTGGGGACCCTTAGTTAAAATTTAGGAAAAGCAAGAGTAGGGCTTAGCTTTCTTTTCCTCAAAATAAAGTTACCATTATAAGTTTAGGAAACTCCTTCGAATACTTAAAACCCAAAGTTTATGATGAGGAAGAAATTTTTAAAACGCATCGTATAAACGGTAGTATAACCCCACCATACAAGTACAATCCCGGCATATGCGAGATTATGGTATTAAAACAACTATCACGTCGTAATAAGTAAAACTTATAAGAAAAACTTCAGGATTTACCGATTTGCGATGACGTCGATCGCAAGATCGCATATCGCAGGAAACAGGTTAACGAAATTTGTCATACATAAAACTTCTGTGATCTACGATATTGCGATATCGCGATACAGCGATGGTTGCGATATTAAGCGAGACCAACGTTGCAATGTCATATTTGTGCGAGTGTACGATATTGCGATGGCACGATTGGCGATGGCACGATCTACGATTTGCGAAGCAAATCGCAAAATCGCTCCATCGCAGATCGTTCGGGCACAATATTCAAGAAAAGCCACTTGCCATAAGCTGACACATAATTACGCGCTTTAAATGCTAATACAGGAGTTAGTTGCCAGTTATTAATAAAATATGGACGCGTGCTTTTCAAAGAATCACTTCACGTAAGGTGGTGTATTTGGTATGTCTGCGGCATTAAAAACTCTCCCATCACCCGTCCGAGTCATTCATTTCCATTTCACTTGTGAATTGCAGGAACGGAGAACGGAGGACGATACAAGGCAATATGCAGGTTGAAATGGGGAAGAAAAACAAGGCTCAGAGCTCCGAAGAGAAGGAAATGGCACCTTTATACACAGACACAGCCTGTAACAGAGACGCAGGAATATCAACGTGGGAAGGCATGTACAGACTGCTCGAAGAAGAGAATCCCAGAATAATGAAGGTTACTGCTGTCGCGGGCTCACAGGGCTCTTCTGAAGCATCCCTAGAAGAGCTAGCATGCTCATTCCTACATCGGATAGCAGCGAGGCCCAAAATTCTCCCATACACAGACATGATCAAGTGGATACTTGATAGCGCAGAAATGAAAAATAGACAGTTCAAGATTCATGGTCAAGGGCTCATCGGGTCATTCATTGCGCAGGATTTAAAGCTTATGTATCATCTGCCTGAGCCGCAGGCAACTTATAATACGCAATTCATAGAAAAATTTGTGGCGGAGAACCCGAACCTGTCGGAGACCACCAAAGATTGGTCCAGAAAAGATGAACCGCTCAAGAAAGATAAACACGGTATGTACAACACTGGTTCCCTTACCTCCCCTTATTGTTTTGCTGCTGCCATGCTCTGTAGATTATTTGGAATGCCAGATATCAACAAATTTTCGTCTGAATGGTTACCATTACTAGATGCTGCCACAAATGCCACTATTGTAGATTGGGCCAAGATTTTATCTGATAACCTAATCACGGCTATTGTCAATTACCGGTCCAAAAGATCTACGTCTCAAAGGATTTATCCTCCTTTTTACCTAGCCGCATATGTTATGGATTCAATATGTTATGTGTCTAAATTCCCTGTTATGGGTTGGAAGTGGAAAACTCAAGACCCCTTACCCATCCATGTCTATCATAAGATATTGTGGGACTCTCAGTTCACTCCATATTTCTACCAGATTTGTCACGGACTCATGCTGCCCTTGTATAGAATGTTGTATGATAAAGAACCCCCGAGGTGCTCACCTAAAGCACAGATAGATATCCTCCCCATCGCAAGATGGTTCGGAGAAGAATTGTTTACTTATGTTAGAGTTTTTGGAAGTACTGTACCCCCTCATGTTCTACCTTTGTATATCCCTGATAAGCTCCTAGCTCGAGAAATTGCATATCAAACCTGTTCAGAAGGCGGCCTAACTAAAGACTTAAAGGACAAAAAGAAGGCTATATGGCCACAGTTTCCTGTGGCTTGTGGGGCCTTTTCGCTGTTTGATGTAGGTCACACGTTCACTGAAGTACAAAATATGACGTGTCTACAACTATTTAAATTCCCGGGAAGACCATTTGACCCAAATGAGGTTGCCCAGAATTTCACAACTACAGTCAAGATAAAAGTGTTCTTTGGGAAAAAGGATTTATTTGATGATATATTCCAAAATAAAAGCTCACTTCAAGAAATTTTGCGTGAAGCCCAATTGCAATTGTCTCCAGAAGACTTTCAAAAGTTCATGGTATACAGGGAAAGAAGACTAGCCAGTGTTCCTCTAGAAAAGTTGCGACTGTCTGCAAGAGAACCAACTCCAAGCGTTAGTCTCAGTGGGAATTCAAGCACTAACGGATCTAAATCTAAGTCTGTACAAGAAATGCCTGAACATTCTAAAAGATCCGGAAACGACCAAGATAGGAGCGAAGAGTCAGCTAAGGACACCGCTCAGTCAATGGAACTTCCACAACAGCAGGTTATTACCTCCCCGCAAAGAGATCCTCCCCCTCTCGTCATTGAAGCACCACCCATCACAACAGAATTAGATAAGGAATGGGAAACCTTCAACGAACTGATCAATCTTGAAGGACAAACCCCAAAAACACATGTGAGCAATACACAGGTAGCACAGGAAGTGTTCCCAACCATAGTCAGCAATGTCTCAGAAACAGAGCATATTCCTATCGCTCCGTCTTCTGAGCTTCTACTTAATGTAGAAGAAATTCCCCCTCTTGACATATTTTATAGTCCCCAACATAAAGCAGTGGTAAGAAGACAGAGAAAGAAAAGGAAGTTAGAAAATACACCCTCTCAGGATGCTGAGCAATTAGACGTCTTATGGAAAGATCCCACCAGTAATCCGACTGAAAATCTCACCAAACTATCCTAGATCGCAGGAGCATATGCCTCTGCGACTATTGACAAAGCATTAGAAGTACAACAATTGTTGAAAGAGCGAGAAGATCAAATAAAGGTATTGCAACTACAATTGCAACAAGCCAATACTAATAATGAGGCACACAAACAGCTTGAAAAGTTGCAGGAAGACTTCCAGCAAATGCAGATAAGTTATCAGAGAAGTTTGGACGAGAAGGGAAAACAGTTACAGGATGTACAAGAAATGCACAGGGACGACCCTAAGCTTACAGAGTTTATTTCAGAATCTATTTCTTTGAATGAACAACTACTGCAGCAGCAAGAAGTGTTGGGACAAAAGATGTCACAGTGGAATGATTATTGCGAAATGAGTGATAAGATCACTAATCAAGTGGTCGACTTACGAAGTGAATATGATCTGATTGACAAATGAGTAACTGAGTACTTGGCTTGGCAGGATGAGGACGAGGGAAAAAGAGCAGGCGCACCCAGGATAAATGAGAATCATAAAGAGCTGCTCTTTAACAAGTGGGACGATCAAATCAGGGAGGCAGAACAAGCGGCAGAAACAGCAGCCATGACAGCAAGCATTCTTATTGACTATGTAAATGAGAATTTGCACAGAGAAAATTTAATCACAGAAACCACCCCGGGGTATTTACCAAACAAACTACAACTAGAGGCAGAATGGAAGCAGAGAGCGCAAGAAAAGGGAAAGGAAATCCAAGCACTAAACAGGTTAAATTGGGAATGTTACTGGACATACTTGGTGAAGCCGCATAGTCAGTGGATGACTGTGAAGTGTATCATAAATGCGGTCGAAAAGGTGGTACCAATACTCATTGATTCCATTTTCTCAGCCCAGCTCAAAGCAGAAGTCAACCAGCCGACTCTCCTTAAACCAATGCTGAATACATGCAGTTTTAAAGACCAGATACAAAAGTAGTTTAGTTCTGAATTTAATTTTCGCTTTAAATTTTGCTTAGAAAAAGGGTGGTCATTTGAAAACCGCATCCTGAATTTTTGTAAATAAACTATTATTAGAATTAGGAAGTAGTATTTAAACCCTTCTCATGCATTTAGAGAAGGGTCCAGAAATTTATCAAAAACTTGTCCTCAGAACATGCACTTTTGCACCCTCAGAGGAGGTTTTGGTGAATGAATGGATTAAGATTTGTTGATGTTTGCATTTGATATCTGCTACTGATGTTGCACTTCTGTACTCTTAGTAGATGTTAGAGCAAGGAGAGATAAATCATTGTTGCTTGAAGCTTATGAGTAGGACCAGTCATAAATGGTACTTTTATCTCTTGACCATTTCTGCTTATATGTTAAAGTGATATACAGTTTTTAGTTGTTTATACGTTATTACATGAATGCTTGAGTTATCATTTGGCACTTTTGTACGGTGGTAGCTATTTATTTATGTTTAATGTATGAATAGCTTATTATGCGATATGTTGTTCACAACTGTTTTGCCTAACTTTTATGCGAAATAGTTCATCTCAATTGATTTCTTTTCTTATAATCACTGAATTATCTTTATTACCAATTGTTAATTGAAATCTCTTTAGATCGCATAATAGAAGAATTACATCCCGGGTTAGCATATATTTAGATGTGTTGTTTATTAGATTACAATAGCATAGAATTAGATTAAAGTTTGAATTAGAATAGCTTAGATAGGAACTGTTAGATCAGCAACATCCAATTCTACACAGACACACCCATAGATTGGGAAACTGGTCCCATTATCCCCAGTCAGACCCGCTATACCAAAGGGATAAGGAGCTGCCAACCAAGGTCCGGACCGGGCGGGTATCCCCCTTGTTGTTGACCCGATTTTTGGGGCTTCAACAGAGTGGGAGAGGTTCTTGTATGCTGACAAGAAGCCTTTAGAGGCCAATATTAGATCATGTGGTATCAGAGCTGGTTATATCAGAGCCAAAGGTTGATTAACCCCACCTTCAAAGAAGGTGATATCAAAGCTGGTTACACCAGACCAGGTTATATCATGATGCAGGTGGTATTAGATCAGAATGCTTGATTGACAGAGCAATCTATATGCTTGTTTGACTTGAAAGGTGTTCAAACAGTAGCAAGGATTTTGCTATTTGATTGTTTGTAAACTGACTATTGTTTGAGTTTGCAGAGGTGAAGGGAAAGCTACTGATAGCTAAGTCCAGGAGAGGACAAGAAGGAAGAAGGGTTGAAGGCATTCTTCTTATCCCAAAGGACCTCAAGGCAATCCTTGAAGCACAAGAGGTTTGTTGCAAAAGGTTGCTTGAATAAGCTCTTTGTTAATCTTGTTTGAAGTTCTTTTGTTCATTTTGATAATGACAACTTCTACAAGTGAGTCCTCAAATTCTTCTTTCTTCACAAGATTCTTTGATGAAGACATGAAGCAAGACTTGTTCACCATGATGGATATGGTGAGAGAAACGTATGAGGATGGAAAGAAGAGCATCATACTTAGAGAACAGTTGAATTCCATGAAGGAAGAGAAGCAGTTGCTTTCTAAAAAATTGCAGGAAATGGAGAGGCAACTTCATATTGCAAATATGAACCTGGAAAGGATGCATGAGTTGGAGACAGCTCTTTGTTGCCAAAGAAGCCTTGGTCAAATATCAGCTTAAAGAAGAGGTAAATAATTCCTGTTTGTCTTCAATTTCTTCTAAGAATGTGTATATTGGCTCTTTGAAAAACATACCAGAGGCATAGGTTCCAAGTTAATGTCCAAGATGAGCTATGAAGGAAAAGGCTTGGGAAAACATGCATAAGGTATTGTTGAGCCAATAATAGTTGAGGAAAGGCCTGAGTATTTGGGTCTTGGCTATGGACAGTCTTATGGAGAAAGTTCCAAAGCTGCCATGAAGACAATTGAAACAGTTCCAAGAAGGAGCTTCATTCCAGGTCTTCTACCTCAAGAGTGTGAAGATTGTATTCTTGGGGAATGCAATAGCATGAAGCATACTTGCAGAAAGAAGGTGTATATCAGCATACACTTGAACCAGAAAGTTGTGGAAACTCTGAAACCATTGAAGAGGTTGATGGTCTTCCAAATGTAGCTACTTCTTCATTCAATTCACCTCCTCATGAAGGCAATAAAGGTGAAAGAGAAAGGTATAAATCTGGTTCTAACTATATTCCTTTTGATTATGTTCAGCATGGTAAATTTCCATAACTATGTGAAAATAATTGCATGTTCCTTTTGTGGTTTGGATAACCATAATGTTTTTAGATGTTGGAAGAGAATGGCCACATACAAGAAACTTTTGAAGGAAAGGAAGCAAGAAGCCAAAGGTCCATTAGACAAGGCAAATCATGATGTCAAGAGGATGCACATGTGTTGCACTTACTGCCATAAGCAAGGACATATTGTTGAAAAGTGTTGGACTCTGAATCCAATAATGCTTCCACGAAACTTGAAGAAGGTGGAAAGAGAAAATGGCAGGAATGGAAAGAAAGATTCCATGAATGATGTGTTTCAGGATGATTCACATGTTGTTGTTGATGTGCAGACAAAGGAAGGACCTTTGAACTGGATTGGTAAGAAATGGTTAGAATTCTTATCCAATTAAGGTTGCATGTCTTTTTGAAAATGCATTATATCAAGTTGTATATATTTGCATTTCTTTGTTAATGGAATGCAAGTTGCAGGTTTTTACCAAGAAAGTGAATGGAAAAGTTGAGTAGGAGACTCACTTTATTGTTGCAACGAAATATTCATTTCAGCTTCAAAAGTATAGTGTACTTAAGCGAAAGTTGAAGGATGAAATGCATGCATAAGCATGATATGCATGAACACAGGGATTTTGATGATTTCCTTGTATTTGAACATGTATGTGTAATTAACTTGAAGGGTTGATTGCTTTGTTTTAAACATGCATGTAATATTGACTTGGGAAAAGTTGGTTTGGTCTCCAAGATGGAGATAATGATGAAGTGTTTCATCTTTGGAAAAGCATGTAGAAAAAGATGTAAAGACATGCTTGACTTGAAGGGTCAATTGTTTTAAAGGCATGTCTTGTTGGCTTGTTATCTAGTCAATAATTTGTATGCAGATGTAAAGACATGGAGGTGTTCACAAGATGTGAAATCTGTTTCTTTTATTGAAGTAGGAGTTAGGCCATCCAGTTGTTGTCTGTAATCCTGTTGTTGTTAATAGTTGTTGTTGACAATATGTCAAATAGGTACAAATGAAAATTTTGTGAAGCAGATGTAACTTCACATTGGTTTGAGCCACCTTGGATCAATGATCAAGGCAAAGAAGTTCAAGCTACCTTCTGTAACCTTCTCAGCAAGAGTTCTGCAGGAAGTCAAGGAGGAAGACAATTCTTCCCAGGAGGACAAGCACATCCAGGAAGGGAGTGTTCAAAGGTTTTGGTTCAGAGGCACTAGCCATGCAGGCAAGTGTATGAAGGCTAAAAGAAGAGGGTTATGTTACTCTCATTTACTATTCAGATCAGTATATCAGTCTTTTGGAGACCAAAAGTTCTTTTTAGTGGGAAGGTGTGATCCAAAATGGATCTAGAATAGACTTCTAAGTCTAAAAATGTTCCTCACAGAGGAAAATGAAAGTCAAGGGATGCTCTTGGAAATAGTCCCATTGTATAGATCTCTTCAATCTGAATGTAATGCAATTTTAATGGGCTAAAATGGACTTCGAATGAAGAATTTATTGCAAAAAGAATATTTCCCATTATCCTTAGAAAAGGAGGCAAATCCTTATGAAAATGGGCTTAAGGCTTTATATGAAAATATCGCATCGCAATGGTAAAGGGTGGACCCAAAAAATCTGCAGCCCAAACCCTTATCGGATTCGTAAGATGTATCAGATCGGAGCGTTGAAGGGATAAAGGCATGGCGGGAGGAAAATGCGACATGTGATTGTGCGACTGTGCGATATGCGATTGGCGAATCGCATCGCACCAATACAAAGGGCCGTTACATATGCGATATGTCGATGAGCGATATCGGCGATCGGGCGATCAAAGGAGTAGAGACACGGTCCATTGGGCCGATGTGATATGCGATGTGCGATATCGACGATCAGAGTGATCGGAAATCGAGAGATCGGCGAATCCCCGATACAAAGGGCCAATGCACATATGCGACATGCAATTGCGATATGCGATCAGAGGCACGGACTCGATGAGATTATGAATGTGATTTCATAAGTTTTGAAATCCGAAATTTTGTATTTTCTATGTATTCCCATGTATTGATGTTTTTGTCCATTTCTTGGGTTTTAAGCATTCCACCTATGTGATTGCGATTTGCAATCACATGATGGACCCGAGAGGGATATAGATGCGATTGAAGGCCATTTGAAGTCTGATTAAACACTCCATGATGTGTTTTCGTGCATTTCCTATGTATTTCTGTTATGCTGCTGTTTTTGGGATTATGACAGGAGGAAGGCCAAACTACCAAGCTTCCCGCGCCGACGGTTCCTTTCCAATTGTAAACTGCTTCTTGTAAAGAAACAGTCATGCTTCCATGCATTAGGGAAACTATAGCTGTTGTGTATTAAAAAACACAGAGAACACAATTAAGGAGGATTCACGTAGAGGCCGAGAGATAACACAGAGAGGCAGAGTTATGCTCAGGAGAAGCGCAAAGAAGCCCAAGAGGCTCAGAGATGCTTGAATGTTGAGTGTAAGCCCAGAGGAGGCAGTCTGTGGAGTTGTGGTGACTCAGAAGTAGAGATTCGCTTGGAGGTCGAGTGAAACCAGAAGCTCGTGAGAGCCAGAGCTGAGAGCAAAGAGCCAAGAGCCAGAGCCAGAGCCAGAGCCAAGAGCCAGAGCTAGAGCGGACAGCCAAAGCCAGAGCCAGAGCTAGAGATCTCACAATAGACTTCTAAGAGCCATGGAGCTGTAATGAAGTTGCAGAATAGAAAAGAGATCAGATGATCAAGCTATTGTTGGTGTCCAAAGTGTGCTAAAGACAGAAGAAGGAATTCCAGAGACAGTAAGAGAATTCTGAGGGAGTTGGTGCAAGCTAGAGCTCAAGATAGCTCAGAGTGATGAGTGAGGGAATCTAGTCCAGAGAAGCCTAGAGCTGTCTGCAGAGTATGGATAGCCAGTGGGATAAGATGGTATTCTAAACCCATAGGTTCAGTTTTAAAACAATGGAGTCGAGTGTGGAGCTTGTAAAAGAATTCAACCATAATCCCAAAGAGCCTAGTCGAGTTGACTAGAGCTCAAGGACACATAGCCCAAGATATTAGGGTGAACTCCATATTATATTGTTGTCTTATTTGTTTGTTTATTTGCTACATTTTACTTTTATATGTGTTTATATATCAGATTAAGCAAATAGACTTAAGGCAATTAAGCAGTTAAAGGCAAACACATGCATACACCTATTTCAAGCATTTTTAATTCCGCAATTGGTTAATCATAAGCTAGATCTTGGAAATTGTTTAAGCTTTGGAGTGGGATAGGTTCTTGTAAGCTGATAAGAAGCCTTTAGAGGCCCATTTCAGATCAGTTTTCTAGACATATTATAGACTCAAATACATTGTTATATCCCCAAGAAGGGTTCTTCATACATGACATAGACTCTTTGACCTTTAATGACCAATCCTAAGGCTCTCAATGGGAGCCATCTAAAATAAAATCACTTGATCATGAAACCCATGAAGCAATGCTTAAAAATAAAAATAAAAAAAAATCATTATATCATTTGCAAAAGTCACAAATACATGTCATTATGAAGACCGAACCTAGTTATACTTTTCAACACTGTAAAATCCCTGGTTAAAAATCCATGTAAAAATATATAAGGCCACAGTGATGGGACATGTATTCCAAGTTGAATGGTGGGGAAGACATCCTAGTGGGTGTTCATTCAGTTTATTATGGCTAAGGAAATTGGCAAAGGCAAAGGCTTTGGAAAGGCATGAGGCATTAATTAGCATTTTATTTATGGAAATAATGGAAATTAGGAGAAAGGAAGGTGAAAGGTCATAGGTTGCATGTGAGGAGGAAAATTAAGGAAAATAATGGAAAATGAAGAAAATAGAGGCCTCATTGATAAAAAGGCTTATGAGGATCAGTTGGTAAGATTTTTCTTAAGGCTTGGCCAATTCATTTTTGTTGGAGCTCTCTTCTATTCTCTATCGTACTCTTGGATGCTTAGAGTTTTCTTGGAGCACTCTTGGAGAGTGTGGCATATGTGGAGTCTTAGATCAAGAAGGCAAAGGAAGAGAAGGAAAGCGCAAGAGGGCATCGGGATCAACAACCACAACAGTTTTGCTTGCAGGTACCAAGTTTCATGTATGTTTTCCTCACGAATTTACCCATGCATGGCATATTCATGTGGATTATTGGTCATGATCTGTCACTGACATGGAGGATTGTCTAGATTGACAGCATATTGCCTAGCCTTGCCATTCCTGGATAGCCATGGAGATTGTGGGTTCATTTCATTATTTTGTTTTTGGTTAGTTCTCATGTTTCCTTAGCTTGGGTCAAGTTACTAGTTCCTGGAGCCTTGGTTGGACAAATGCTCCGGAGCCCTGTAATAGCTTGAGTTGAGTTACTAGTCCCGTAGACTTGGTTGGACAAACACTCTGGAGCCCTTGGTCGGTTGAGATACTAGTCTTAGAGCCTTGGTAGGACAAATGATCTGGAGCCCAACAACAACTTTGGGTTGAGATACTAGTCCTGACGCCTTGGTTGGAACAAACACTCTGGAGCCCTAGATGGTTGGGATACAGACCGATCTAATGACGGTTTAGTGATATCCGACCGTGAGGTGGAATCACTGTTTTATGGGTTGAGGTGGATGGAATATGGAAGCCCTGGATGGTTTTGGATTGATGTGTTTTATGAGATCCCGCATTCATGCTTAGAATATGGCATGAGGGCGACTGAATGAAGAGAGATTTGGCTTAGCCATTCTACTGTTGGGTGGAACGTGGTAGTCCCATTCCGACTTGGATTTTGCATCATTAATATGAGGTTATTTTTCCTTGTTGTCTCATGGGTATCATACTAGTTTATATGTGGATTATATGTCTATGGTATCCTTAGTATTTTTGTTGTTATTATGTTAGTTATGAATATGTATTATGATGGTATCTATGTATGGCTCCCATCATGTTTTTACTTGTATATGAATGAACAATGTATTTATAGTCGAATGGATGAAACTGCAGCTAAAGTGACAAGGAAACAATGCCTCATAGTGAACCTTAGATAAGTATGAGACCCCTATGCTCAAACCTGTTATTTACACCTGTAGATTACATATTCGTGATATGTTTGATGAAATACTTGTCATGGCTAGTAGGGTTCCAATGAAGGTATTATTCAAGTAATTGTATTAGTATTGTTATTTCCATGTCATCTTACTGTTTTGAAGATGTCATTCAATTCTGGGCAGTGACCTGGGCCTGAAATTGTGGCTTAAATCTTGGGGACGTTAGCACAAAACTGAGCAAAATAGTCCTTGGATGCTAGCTTGTAAGCCTGTGAAGAGCATCCAAACGTCCCTGGACGCTGGCATGCCCATAGCATGAGAGCGTCCAGAGGTCAAGTGGTCCAACATCTCAGTGGGACCCAGGGGCTGGTTGGCAGCAAGGTTGTGTTGGTTCCTAAGGGTCCTAATGTTGATGTTGAATGTCTATATGATGTGTTTCTGTCGGTTCCACTTCCTTAATGTGACTTATAATGTCGAATCATATCATAGTGGCCTCTCGTCTCATGTTTACCGCAGTTGGTCGGTTGCTTGGCTAGATGTGAGAGGAGGGTGTTACAAACATTTATTATGTAAATAACAATTCTTCAAATATATATTTGTTTGACATTTCATGGCAAGGGTGTTGGGGTCACTCTTTAGGAGGTTATTTCTATACAAGTGCCTCTAGTTCATGCAATCTTCCTATGTTCATCATTAGTTATCTAATGTGTTTTCAAAACATATAATTATATTGAGACAAGCAATGTGTGTTGTAGCTCACTTGATAAATTATATAACGGACTAATGTAGTCAGTTTTCCATGTGAAGAAAGGAAAGAAGATCAAATGAAATTGTTGCAGAATTTCAAGTGTGGTTTAGTAGGTTGATCCTCTTGCACACTCTGGATCCCTGTGACCATGCCCATATTTTCTATTCACAAGATTAACATTCAATAAAACCAAATATAGTAACTAGGTGAAAGTGAGGATTGTAATGAAGGCATTTAGAGTTTTCTAGATCATTTGTAACAACCCTGGGTTAAAAATCCATGTAATAAGGTTAATAAAGGAAAAGTAATAACCAAGGTCACGGGACATGTATTCCAAGCTTAATGTTGGGCAAAAACATAGTGATGGGGATCACTTGTGATTAATAAGTGGCTATGGAAATTGGCAAAGGCAATGACAAAGGCTTTGAAAAGGCATGAGGCATTAATTGGAATTTTATTTATGAAAATAATGGAAACTAGGAGAAAAGGAAAGTGAAAGGTCACAGGTTGCATGCAAAGGAAAATGAAGAAAATAAAGGCCTCAATGATAAAAAGGCTTATGAGGATCAATTCACAAATTTTTGTTAGTTTTAGGTTGGAGATCTCTCTTCTATTCTCTCTCTATCTCATACTCTTGGACACTTAGTGTTTTCTTGCAGCACTCTTGGAGGAGTGTGCCTTACTTGGGATTTGGAGCAAGAAGGCAAAGGAAAAGAAGGAAAGCACAAGAGAACAGCGAGATCAGCGGCTACAACTAGTTTTTCTTGTAGGTATTGTGTTGCATGTATGATTTCCTTGCTAGTTTTGACATGCATGACATATTCATGTGGTTATTTGGCTATGATTTGTCATTGACATGGAGGATTGCCGAGATTGAAACTGGTTTTTCCTAGCCTTTCCATTTCCTATATATCCATGGTGTTGTGGGTTTTATCTTTTGTTTTATGGTTGGTGTTCATGTTCCTTATGGTTGTGGGTTGAGTTGTTAGTTGCTGAAGCCTTGGTTGGATAAATGCTCTAGAAGCCCTATAACAACTTGGGTTGAGTTACTAGTCTTGGAAGCCTTGGTTGGAAAAACCTTCGGAGGCCTTGGTGGGTTGAGTTACTAGTTCTGGAAGCCTTGGTTGGACAAACACTCTAGAGCTTGATGAAAACTATGGGTTGAGTTATTAGTTTCGGAAGTCAGGTTGGAACAAACACTCTGGAGTCCTAGATAGTTTGGATGGAGACTGATTTGGTGGTGGTCGGTGATTTCTGACTATGAGGTGGAATCATTGGTTGAGGGTTGAGGTGGTTTGGCCTATGGAAGCCCTAGTTTGGTTTTGATTGGTTTATTCCATGAGATCCCACATTCATGCTTGGAATATGGCACGGGGGTGATTGGCTTAAAGAAAGATTTGGTTCATCCCAATCTATGGTCGGGTGGTACGTGGAAGTCCCTGACTTGGTTGGACTTCATATGTTAATAAGAGATCTTTTCCTTTTATGTTCTATGTGAAAATGTACTTGTTATTTTGTGGCTATGATGGATTTTCTATTATTGTTTATCTCGTTATATGTTGGTTACAAGTATGGTTTTATGACAGTCTTGAGTTATGACTCTCATCATGTTTTGTTATTAGATTAAATGTTAATGAATGAATGACCTATTAGATGATAATGCAACTAATGTGAGAGGGCATCAAACCTTCTTGATGAATATCAAATAAGTATGAGGTACCTATGTTTAGATGTGTTTTTATGACCTATACATTACATGTTCATGATGTGTTTTTATGACCTGTACATTACATGTTCATGATGTGTTTAACGAAGTCCCTTTCATGGTTAGGGTGAGTCAGGGCATGTCCTTGTTCAAGTTTTACATTATAGGCTTTATCTTATTGCTATTTATCATTTCTAAGAATTTCATCAAGCTCTAGGCAGAGGCCTGCGACCTAGCCCTAAAAAAGTGGCTCAGAATTTGGGGTCACTGGCATAGAACTTCCTTAAAAAGACTACAATCGCATGGAGGCCTTGTTGTGGGAGCGACTAGAGGGTTATAGTCGCATGGAGGGCTTGTCATGGGAGTGACTCCACTCTAGTTCAGTTAAAAACCAAGTTAACTAAGGTGTTGGGTACCTGGAGTGGTTGGTTAGTCCTTGAAGGTCTTGTAGCTCCTGAGGAAGGTCAATTTCATTTTGGTTTGTCGATTCCACTTCCTTAACTATACTTGAGGAGTTGAATCATATCATAGTAACTCTTTGTCGCATATTTACCTCGGTGGACCAATTAGCTTGGGCAAGTGTGGGAGGAGGATGCTACAAAGTGGTATCATAACATGGTTCAACCCAAGGACTGGATGGGCGGAATGTGTTTTTCATGCATACATGTCGGTCTCATATGTGTCCATTATGCTTGTGGTCTATGTGTTTGTTATGTATGCATGGTGGTAGTCATTGTTACAGTTGTGTTGTCATGTTGAAGTTGATGATGTTGTTATCGGGATGTGTTTATCGTGAATGCATGTTGTTAGTATATACATTGGTTATACATGTCAGTGTATATATGTTGTTGTGCATGCATTGTAGTTGGTGTTATAGTTGTGACATCATGCATGGTAATTGGGATGATGATTGAGATGACGTCTATATAGTTATACGATTATGTTTATACATGAATTGTGATAATCTGGTTGATCTTGCAGACAAGATATCCTCCCCTAAACTATATTGAGGTATGTTGATTATGTTTATGTTTTGGTTTAGCTAACATGATATGTACAAATTTAATGTGTAGATATGAAACTGCTCATGTAATTTACTAAAACACAAGACTCAAATCTACTCTACTCATTTGAAAAATTCAATTCATGATCGCGAGCAAAAATCATAAGCATGCATCACGGTTAAACACACATACATAGATATTTATCTAGGGGAAAGAAAATACTCAAAACCCCTTCCTATCTATATTGCATTAATCAAAGAATTAGATGAAATACAATGTTTTCTCAAGCCTGAGCACACCCTGCAAGTGTATAGTCTATCTCTCTCTACCTCACTAACTGACTCTGTCCAATATTTAGCCAATTTTCCGATCCTCCAAGCTCTTATTTCCTTGTGTTGTTCCTGACTAATTGGGCCCCTATTAATTATGAATTTCCCTTCAATTGAATGAGAAATTCCCAAGGATTGATCTCAGATTGCGTGCACCACCTGGACACATTGGAATAGTCTACAATTGATAGTGCACTGCCTTAGAATGTCCACCTCAATTGGGTAACTCAATTCTCTGCATGCATGAGATAATTTGGGTTGACTGATCATTTAAATGGATTATCACTGAGTTGGACTGAGGTCACACTACTCAACTAACCACCAACTAGTTCTTTTAATAGTTAGAACTAGTTTAACTTATTACAACTGAAATTAACTCAGCCTCGGCTCCTAAAATTTAGGAATCATTGTACACAACTAAACTTCATGCCCCTAACTTGAATTAATTAACTGAGTGACAAGTGTCATATCACCTCAGTTAACTACTCCAGGTTCTCTATTGATATGGATTTTTGAATTTCCTCAATTTGACTAAGGCAAAATCAAATTGAGAATTTCTTGTTGTGTTTTTCAACACTCCCTCTCAGTAAGAAATGGATTATCACCCACCCCTATCATGCCTCTATGGAATGTATTACATGCAACACTTCTCATTGTTGTTGTTGTTTCTACTGCGACATTTGCAATTGAGAAGAAAAATAAAAAATAAAAAAATAACATTGAATCAATCTGCAACCGTCTACTAGCAAAATTTTGTTGTTGTTGACTATGCTACTGAGCCTCTTGCTCTACTATCAACACTCCTATGCACTCATCATTATCTTACTAAAATTGATCCTCCTACTATTGAATACTATGTACCCCTATAGCAAGGGTAATGACACATGAGGAGAACACCTCAATGGACCCTGCCCAAATTTCTGTAATTTCTAGGACTAGGACTTCACATCGCCCCACCTCACAACATGAGGTATGGTTGCATGTTCTCCCTTTCCCCACTTATTTCAAACTCTCCCCCTACTAGAGGTCTCTTCTTGATTGGATGTCTCCACTCTACCTCCTTTTTTCTTCTCCATTTGTGGTTGCTAAACAACTTCCTGAGGCTTCATTTTGAGAGGTAAATCATGCTCCCTCTCAACCACCATGTCTCTAACCCTTGCCTTGATTCTCAAGGCTTTTCATGCATCTTCTACCTTAATTGCATACAGTTTCTTGACTCAAGCATCGATATTTTTCACTTTTCGTGGCTATGTTTCTCAAGAATTCTTTCCCTTTGCGAAGATCACATCGTGACCATGGTCTTCCAAAACTACTACAGAGATGATATTTTTCTTTAGGCCTAGAACGAACATGACATCCTTGAGTTTGGGAGGTGAGCTCGACTCCCTCTTAAAGGTGAATGTATCAATCTCAGCTGCGTTGCACCTTCCGTCGTCTCCAAACTCAATGTTCATCTGGAGAATTTTCTTGTCAAGGTCACTGAAAAAAATTTCTATTCCACGTCATGTGGAATGAGGCACCACTATCCAAGTACCACACACTCCCCATCGTCGTGCTGACCATCATGCGTTAAGGGTGAAGTCAAGATCAAACTATGAAGCCAAAGCTTCACCTGCTACTCCTCTTGCAGGTTCCTTCTTACTAGACTTTTTGTGTGGACACTTCATGGCATAGTATGTGGAATCATGACAATTGAAGGATTTAATTTTGGACAAGTATTTATTCTTTCCCTCTTAGCTGGATTCAACCTCACCTTGGGACTTATTTCCCTTGGCCTTCATTTCTTTGTTGACTAGAGCAAAGTCCTCTTCCTCTTCTTTGGATGAGGTTTCATCTCTAGTATTTTGCCTTATTTCCTTTTATACTAAATTAGACCATAAGTCTTCCCAGTATTGTCGTTTCTCCCTCCCATTCACTGAATATTATTAGTTGTCACAGATGTTGGGAAGGCCTAAAAGGGCTAGGCTTACCAAATCATCCTCTACAACAGAAATTCCAACTCCACCAAGTTCATCACGACATTGTGTGAACCTGCTCAGGTACTATTGAATAGAGTCATTCTTCTACATCTTGATACTTCAAAGTTTATACTTGAGCGCTAGTTTCTTGTGGTCGTTGTTATTATGGAACAAATATGTCAGTGCTTGCCACATTGCATATGAGGTTTCTTTCCCATGGATATTGGAGACAAGGTGATCCTTTACTCCCTCCATTATGATTCTCCTCACCTTGACTATAGACTTCCTCCATTCTATTAGATCCTTGATGTTAGTTGATCCTTGTTTTGGAATGTCTTGCTCGACAAATTCCTCCAACCCATTGTCCTCTAGTACTACCTTCATGTGGTCCTTCCAAGCAACAAAGCTTGAGCTTCTCAAGCCTTAGACCATAGTATGCCATCCTGTTATCTCTAAAGAGTTAATCCTCCAAATTCAATCCTCTTGCAATAACAACTTCGAATTTCTTGCTTTACTGTGAATCATGCTCTAATACCATGTATAGATTTAATGTGCAGATATTAAAATTCTCATGTAATTTACTAAAACACAACACTCAAATATACTCTACTCATGTGTGAAATTCAATGATCACGAGCACACATCATAAACATGCATCAAGATTAAACACACATACACAAAGATTTATCTAGGGGAAAACAACTGCTCAAAACCCCTTTTAATCTGTTTTTCATTAAGCAAAGAATAAAGATGAAATACAATGCTTGCTCAAGCCTGAGCACACCCTGCAAGTGTATAGTTTAACTCTCTCTACCTGTGTGAATGACTTTGGCCAATATTTAGCCAATTTTCCTATCCTCCAAGCTCCTATTTCCTTGTGTTGTTCCTAACTAATTGGGCCCCTATTAATTAGGAATTTCCCTTGAATTGACTGCACAATTCCAAAGGATTGGTCTCCAATTTCATGCGTGCACGAAAGTATGTGTTTTATTCACAGTGCATATTTCTAGTGATAAAGGTAAGGATGTTGAGGATGCGGAGGTATTGAGCAAGTACCTGGTTTTAGAACAAATTCATGAATTATTTCCCGCGGAGATTCCAGAGTTACGCCTCACATGGAAGTGGACTTTTCTATTGAGTTGGTACCAAGGACAATTGTTACACAGTATTTTTTCACACCTCCCGCACTTCCATATGACATACCCCGAAGTTCCTGAAACATGACCATCATGTAGTGTACTCATCTAGATATGCAACTCAGATCCTCCCTAAAACACTGATGAAAAATGCCTTGAGCTTCCCTTAAGGAAAAGGGCTCTAAAACCCTAATTTGAGGATCATCACTCCCCTGACACTAAAAACCGCGATTATCGTTAGTTTCACTATAATAGCCCCATGATGCCAACACGCTTTTGGCTTGGATACCAGGGATGATCCCTAAAAGGTAATTTTCCTAAAGAGGACAAGAAGCTTTGTGATCTAGAGGCTTCCAGAATGACGAGCTGGAGGTTGTTCGTCGTGGATGAGGTTGAGTTCTCTCAACTTGGCCCTTTGGTCTTATCCATATGAGATACCTCCTTGGGATGAGGGCCTTCTCCTATATTTGGAGAGATCCTAACTCTCGTTCCCTACCTATATATTCATCCTCTCCCATTCCCAGATGGTTGGCTTTTAGCTATTTGCACCCTTATGCTGAGAATGTGCCTACATGTTGCTCATTTGGCTTGGAGAAGGAGTGTTGGGAAGGCTTGAGCTTGGACTTGGACATTCACTCAAGGAGAGTTTATTGACATAAAGGCTTGGTTGTATGCTCCCTCCTTTATTATATTAATATATACAATTGTTGGTTCACTTTCCATAAATGTTTGTATTGTTGCATCATTTATCTTAATGCTCCTTGATATGTTAAGTAGGTTACTTTCAATTATTCTATTTGTACTTGTATGCTTTGTTGTGTCTTGATCTCTTGTCCAGGCATTCAAACATTGTGAGCAGTAAGACTAAGCCCATGGTGCAAGTGATTTCAAGTCTTCAACAAAGGAGGACGTTGTAGCATTAGAACGAGGTAGGCCATCTTCCTCTTCTCCTATTTTGATCGTAACTTAGGAAAGTGTCTATTTGATTGTCACGTAGGTTGTTAGTCCCACTCATTGGGCTAGAGGGATCATCTTTGTCCACAGAGAGGATTGCCTACACAACAAAATGGCGACTCCACTAGGGAAGCTATAACCCTTTCCATTCAATCCTTCAACCTAAGTCTATGATGAGTTTGACCAATCGTTAGTTTCTTGGCTTGTTTGCTTCTCTGCAGCTACTTGCATTCACTGGTTATTGCTTGAGGACACTCAGTTTGTTCTGGTCTTGAAGATTTTTTTATTTTTCCCTATTTTTCTCGCCCATCGTGGTTTTAGCATTAACAGTCACACTGTCATCACTGCTTTTTTAATTACAGTCGCACTAATTACCCTTGCATCGCTCTTTTCCCTATAATAGGCGCATTGATCCTAGAGGATAAAGAAAAATTAGGGTTTCTTCTTGTTTTCAGTGTTTTTGCCCTCTGTCAATGATTTTCCAGTGTGTCTACAGTGTATTTGTCTTGGTTGTTATGCCTGTGTGACTGCAATTGTCTCTTGACTTTGTTAATGTGTGCTTGAAGCATGATTTCTTTCTAGGGTTTCTAGGGCTTCTAGGACACCCTCCACACCTTGTTTGGTATGATTTCCTCAGATTGATTACTTCCATTCAAGATTCTTCCTACAATCAACACATCTTTTTGCAGTTTCTTTTGGTTCATTGATGTGAAGTTGTTTTCATTAGTGTCGAGTCATGTTGATGCTTTGAAGATTGCTTTAGTTCCATTGTCAAGCATAGATTACAAATTGTTTGCTTTGGTTGGACTGAAAGAAAGTGCTTGTTTTCATTCTTATGTTTCGGAAAGAAAAAGTGAATGATTTTGTCATTTAACTACTTTTGAGACATTTCTTGTATTCGAAATCATAAAGGGAAATAAATTTTCATTTTTCATTGAGTTGATTGCATTTTCCTTTGCTCATTGCATTAGTTTTCCTTGATTGAATCAAAGTGAAAAGTGAAAATCATTTTTACTTTTGGCACTGCATTTGGAAGACGAAAGTGAAAGTTAGTGGAAGGCATTTTGCATGATGCATTTTGTTTGATGCATTATTGATTGAAATTTCTTCCCTTGATTAGTCTAGCCTTCATTGAAACGAAAATTTTTCCTTTTCTCATATAGTTGCATCATACGTGTTCAGGTGACATCATTTTGAGCCTTAAAACTGAAACTTAATTGAAGATAAACTTAAAATTTACCTCAATTAACCTAAGGAGCATTTGGAACTTAAAGCAAACAATTAGAGGTCTAGGCTAGAGACGTGTTCCAGCGTCTATAAACCTAGCAGTTGTCATTAACTGCTTGCATTGTATCCCGAGGGTGAAATCTCGTTCCAGTATGGAAGTATATCAAAGGTTCTCCAGTACTTTCAGGTATATTGGAAGCAATTCAGTATGGAAAGTATATGGGAACACTCTCACCTAACGGTTATGTATTAGACAACACTGACACAGACTTGTGCTCCCCGTACCATCGAGTATATATTAGGAGACCCCAGTAGGTTGTTATCTTTTAGACACAGGTGACCGAGTTTGCCGCCTTGTAAATGTGATACACCGAACACAACATTCAGGGAGATTGGCCACCGTACGTTAAGACCTTGGTTTCGTCTAAGGTGTATATTATGGTTCAGTTATACTTGGTAAACCCTCTTTCCTAGATTACCCTTATTTTATTTTGTTTTGTTAATTTATAAAATCAATTAATTGATTGTGGAACAACATCCTTCCCGTGGAAATACTCCTTAATAGATCTTAGGTTGATACTAATGGCAACATTTCCTGAGTTTACCAATCAAGGAAACCCCTTTGATGGGAATCCTAGTCCTTTTCCTTCTTTTGGAAATATTGGTGCACCTTATATGGAAATGTTGCCCCTTCCTGGATTAACCATTGGTCTACCAGTTTGGTTATTTTTGACCTCGGTTATTCCGAATGTCCAAACTTCTTTTCAACCGAGTTCTCCTCCACCTAAACAACATCAACCTCATGTCGATCCTAAAGCTGACCCCTCACCTTCTTTGCCTATTTCTTCACCCCCTTCTTCCTCTTCGCCTGGTGAAAGTTTGGATTCTAGTAACCAGGAAGCTAAGAAGAAGAAGAAGAGGACGAGGAAGAAGAAGAAAAATAAGCAAGGGGGCAACCAAACAGCCATTGTTATAGATGCAATTGATGTAGAAACATCTTCCAATGAGCACCAGAAAGTAAAATTCCCTTGCATGTTATGTAAGGGTGACCACCTTATTCAGAATTGTCCTGGTATCCCCAATTTCTTGGAAGTGTGGTCTATAGGTTCACATTAACCTTTATCGTCAGCCTCTGGAGATCATGCCAATGACAAACCCTCAACTAGTGACAATAAAGCTCATGGGAAAAAGGGAAAAGCCAAATTTCCCTATAAGTTGTGTGAAGGTAACCATCCCATTAACCTTTGTCCTCTTATGGATGAAGCTTCCAAGAGTTGGAAAACCTTACTAATTCCCAGCCTCGTCTTACGGTTGGTTATCATAAGTTTTCCCTTGATCCTTCGCTAGTTGATCAAGTGATTGTGTTAGGTCCCTATAATACTAGTGATTCCCCCATTCCTATTGTCATTTTATCCCTTATTGTTGTTGTTTTGCCCCTATTGTCCCCATATTGTTATTATTGTGCTCCATAGAAGCCCACTATTGTCATCTTTGTGCCCTTATATTATTATTGTTATGTTGGCTTGATTATATTGTGACCCTTTAGACTCCTATATATAGAAAGGAGGTTTTGTCATTTGTATCATTGAAGAATTGTTCATTTGTATAATGTAAAGGAGGTTACCCCCTTGAAGAGGTTGATTTATAAGTCATTTATTTATCTTTTCTTCTATTTTGAGAGCTGGTTGCATAACATTTGGTATCAGAGCCTTTAGATTATAGGGTTTCGCTGCTCCAAACATATCATCGTGGGATTTTCGTTATAACTTTTTTTTATACAACGTTTTAGAAGCTGAAATTAAAACGCATTTGAGCCTAAATATGGATGAACCTCAAGTCCGAATTTCAGATCTTTTCTCGCTATATTTTAGGATATATGGTGCAAGGAAGCTAGGGTATTTGCAGGCTCCCGAATTATATCTCAAAAAGGTGACCTAGATAAAATAGCCATAACTTTCTCTCTGAGCATCAGATTGAAATTTCGTAAAAAGGTACAGAAATAGGATGGACTTTAGTTTTCTTTGAATTGGTTTTAGGTCCAAAGGTCAAAACACTGACATGTGGCACTTTGTAAAAGTTCGCTCTACTAAACAAACCCATAATCAGGTCATCGTGGGAGATTTGACATAACTATTTATTGGAGAATCCAATATTGATCAGACTTGTGGTGTTGGAACAAGGACGCAGAGGGCTACCACAAGACTGATTTTTAGACCTTGGAGATCTGCAATTATAAAGATACAACAAATTCAATATAGAGCTCCTACAAACCCAAAAAAGGTGAGTAGTCTTTTTAAAATTTTGCATAAGTTTAGTTTGAAAAAATAGTTTGAAGGAATTCAAAGGACATAGTGAAGCATAATTATCATTAATTGATGCCCCAAAGAAAGAAAATGGAAACACCTAGTAAGCAACCTGAAATCTCTAGCATGACTCATGAAGAAGAGGAAGAAATGCAACATGATATATCAAAATTACGAGACCAAGTGAAACAAATTTCACTCTCACAAAAAGGAACAAAAGCTAAGATGGATGGTCTAAAGAAAGGCATGGAAGCTAAGATGGATGGCATGGAAGTTAAGATGGATGGAATGGAAGTTAATATAGAAGAAAAACTTATAGGCAACATGAAATATTTGAAGATAAATTTGACAAAGTTACTACAAGAAATGCTTACTAATGACAAAAGGGTAGTAAAGGAAACTCACGATGAGAACAAAAGAAATGGTAATCATAATTTCATTGACTCTAACATTGGATTGAAGACCCACCATGTTCCAAAGCTCGATATGAGGAAGTTTGATGGCAAGGATCCCGTAACATGGATACTACAGATGGAGCAATATTTTGATCTTCATAATGTACAAAACACGCAAAAGGTACGCATTGCAACTTTATATTTGGAACCCAATCAGTTTGTATGGTATCGATGACTTTTCTCTCGTAAACAAATTGTCACTTGGGCAATTTTTACAGAATAAATGATATCACATTGTGAGGATACAAAAAGAAACACCCTTTTTAGCCAAATGATAAATCTCAAAAAAAAGGGTTAAATGATGGAGCACATTGAGGACTTCCAAAAATTGAATATAAGGGTAAAAGATATTCTAGAGGAGCATATGATTGATGTGTTCATAGGGATTTTAAAGGATAACATCCAACATGAGGATTGCCTTTGGGAACCTGATTCATTGGAGAAAACATTCAGGTTGGCAAGAAAAATGGAAAGCAAAATTATAGCAACAAGGAAGCCTACCACTCACAACTGCAAAGATGGAAGTGTTATTGCCCCTAGCCTTCCACAACCTCCAAGGTTGACACCACAACAATTGGAAGAAAAAAGAGCAAAAGGGATTTGTTACAGTTGTGATATCAAATACACTAAAGGTCATAAGTGTGCTGAGAATAAATTATTTTACATAGATTGTGAAGAGGAGGAAGAAAAGGAACAAGAAACATCAAAAGAAGAGGATATACACCACGAACAAACCCTAGAGAAAGAAGAAATGAATCTGACCATATCTTGTAATGCATTGGCCAGAATTACCACTCCTCAAATAATCAAGATAGAAGGAAATATCAAGAATAAAAAAGGTAATAATGGTGATTGATTTGGGAAGTACCCATAATTTTATTCATTGTAAGATAGCCAAGGAATTTAATTGCTTCCTATATCCAGCACCAAAGTGTTAAGTGATGGTAGCAAGTGGAGGAACCATAAATTGCTCTGGAAAGTGTCATAATATCAAGTTATCCATGGGAGAATATGTATTGAATAGCCCAATGTTTTACATTCCAATGGGTGATGCTCATGTTGTACTAGGAGTCCAATGGCTACAATCTTTGGGTACAATTTCTTTTAATTTTCAACAACTTTTCATGAATTTTTTTTCGGAAGGAAAGGAAGTTAAATTAAGGGTTATTGTTGGGAAACCGGGAAATATAATCAGCTCTAACGGAATGACAAAGCTTCTAAAGAAAGAACAATGAGGCGTAATTGCACAATTATGTTCGCTAGAGGTTCCGCCATCAAAATCATATATTTCTCCATATCTCCAAAAAGTCTTGGACAATCATTACAAGGTATTTGAGACTCCCAAAGGCCTCCCACCTATTCGTGATCATGATCATGACATTCATTTGATTCCAGGAAGTGTTCCTCCAAACATCAGGCCTTACAGATATACCTATGCCCAAAAGAGTGAAATTGAACGTATGGTTCCAGAAATGCTAGAGGCTGGTATAATTCAACCTAGTCAAAGTTCTTTCTCTGCCCTAGTAGTATTGGTGCACAGGAAGGACGGATCATGGCGCATGTGTCCAGATTATAGGGAGCTCAACAAGCTCACTATTAGAGATAAATTTCCCATTCCTGTCATTGATGAATTATTGGATGAATTGCATGGATCAATCTACTTCACCAAGTTGGATATTCATTCAGGATATCATCAAATAAGAATGAAGACTGAAGACATTCTGAAAACAACATTTAGAACTCATGCGGGTCATTATGAATTTTTGGTCATGCCATTTGGCTTTACCAATGCACCTTCTACATTTCAAGGTTTGATGAATTCCATTTTCAAACCCTTCCTTAGAAAATTTTTGTTAGCATTTTTTGATGATATACTAATCTACAGCAAGTCTTGGAAGGATGATGTCCAACATGTTGACAGGGTGCTCAAACTATTGGAGGAGAAACAATTGTATGCAAAAAGCTCCAAATGTTTCTTTGGAGTACAAGAGGTTGAATACATGGGTCATATTGTATCTCATGAAGGTGTTAAGGTAGACCCTAGTAAAATTAAATCCATTAAGGAATGGAAAGTCCCCACATCCATAAAGTATCTGCATGGATTTCTTGGGTTGATAGGGTATTATCGCAAGTTTGTTAAGAATTATGGGAGAATATGAGCACCTCTAACAATATTATTGAAGAAAGATGAATTTTCATGGACTCTAGAAGCAACGAAGGCCTTTGAACATCTTAAAGAGGCAATGTGCCAAGCACCAGTCTTAGCTATGCCAGACTTCACAAAAACCTTTATTGTGGAATGTGATGTCTCAGGAAACGAAATTGGTGTTGTTTTATTGCAAGAAGGAAGACCCATTTCTTTCGAAAGACATCCAATAAAAGGAAAGTATTTACACAAAGCTATTTATGAGAAGGAAATGTTGGCAATGTTACATGCACTTATGAAATGGTGACCCTACCTAATGGGAAGACACTTCAAGGTAAAAATGGATCATGATAGTCTTAAATACCTTTTAGAACAAATATTATCTTCAAAAGAGCAGCAAAAATGGGTCACAAAGATGTTGGGTTATGAATTTGAAATCATCTACAAAAAAGGGAAGCAAAATGGTGTGGCAGATGCACTCTCAAGAAAGGATGAGGATGTGGAAGCATTGCTTTGCGCCATTTATATTATCCAACCAGATTGGATAAGCGAAGCAAGGGATGAATGGAAGAATGATGAAGAAGTGTGGGCACTCATTCAAAAGTTACAATAAGATCCCAGTACATCTGATACATTTAGCTAGAAAAATGATTTTTTATGGTACAAAAATCGCTTATACCTATGTAAGAATTCCCAACTCAAACAAAATATTCTTATGGAATTGCACACCTCTCCCTTAGGAGGGCACTCAAGATTTTTAAAAACTTAACACAGGGCTAAGAAGGAATTTTCTTGGGATGGCCTTAAATCTGATATTCAAAAGTTTGTGGTGGAATGTTTGGTTTTCCAACAAAATAAAGTTAAAACAACTAAGACCCCGGGTCTATTAAAACCTTTATCCATTCCAAGCCAACATTGGGAGGAGGTTTAAATGGATTTCATCATAGGTTTACCCAAGTCTGAAGGAAAGAGTGTCATCATGGTGGTAGTTGACAGATTTACCAAGTATGCACACTTTTGTGCATTATCTCATCCATTTAAAGCCAATACATTTTCTATTGCATTTATGGAATCAGTTCAAAAGCTACATGGAAACCCAAAGATTATTGTAAGCGACAGAGATCCCATTTTCATTGGAAATTTTTGGACAGAATTATTTTCTTGTCTTGGTACTCAGTCAGCTCATAGCTCATTTTATCATCCTCAATTTGACGGGAAAACTAAGATGGTAAACACGTGTTTGGATGGATATATTCATTGCTTTGTATCTGATAAACAGACACAACAGGTCAAATGGTTGCCTCTAGCTGAATGGTGGTATAACACTTCTTCCATACTGCAGCAAAACTGACCCCATTTATGGCACTTTATGGATATCATCCACCGTCCATCACATCATATTTAAGAGAAAATTGAATGTTCAAGCAGTGGAAGATCACATCGAGTATCAACAACAAGTTCTCCAACTCTTAAAGGATAATCTCACTTTGGCACAGAATAGAATGAAACAACAGGCATATCATCATCGTAGCGAAAGAAGTTTTGATGTAGGTGACTGGGTATTTTTATGGCTACAACCATATAAACAAATGTACCTCAAGCAATCTAAGAAGCGTAATAAATTATCACCAAATAATTATGGTCCACATAAGGTGTTGCAAAATATTGGTACTATGGCATACAAATTGGAGCTTCCTGTAGCCTCCCAATTGCACCCAGTTTTCCATGGTTCGTGCTTAAAGAAGGTTATAGGTGAAAAGCTCCTAGTTCAAATAATATTGCCAGAACTTGATGAGGAAGGAAAAATCATATTGGAACCTGAAGCAGTCACAAAAACAAGAACTCGACAGCTACGAAATCGATCAATTTCGAAGTATCTCATCAAATGGAAGAACTTACCCGCTGAAGATTCCACATGGGAGGATGAGAATTTCATATAGAAGCATCCATAACTACTCAAGCATTGAGGACAACACTTCTTTGAAGGAGAGGGGCATGTTAGGTCCCTATAATATTAGTGATTCCCCCATTACTATTGTCATTTTATCCCTTATTGTTATTGTTGTTCCCCTATTGTCTCCATATTGTTATTATTATGCCCCATAGAAGCCCACTATTGTTATTTTTTTGCCCTTATATTATTACTGTTATGTCGGATTGATTATATTGTGACCCCTTAGACTCCTATATATAGAAAGGAGGTTTTGTCATTTGTATCATTGAAGAATTATTCATTTGTGTAATTTTTGGGATGGGGTCCCCTGGGTCAATTTTGGGGTTAAATACTCAAGTTTTGGTGTAAGTTTTGGTAAAAGGATGTAAAGTCTCCGCAATTTGTGGATGCAGAGCGCATAGATAGTTAGAAGTCAAAATGGGCTTTATCCCCTTAGTTATGTAAGGTCAAGTCAGTTTTGAGATCCACCCATGGTCCGCAGACCATGGGATTGTATGTAAAAAGCTATAAATAGGTGTGTCTTAGAGAGTCTAAGGCAGATGGATGCTCATGCCTACGTCTGAGGAAAAGGGAAAGTAAAAAGAAGGTAGATAAAAGGGAAAAGGGTTTGCCATTGAGTGCGTGGAGGCCTAGAGTAGAGTCCGCAGCTGAGTGTGCGGACCCCTGCAGTTGAGTGCAAAGGGCAGTTTTGAGTTTGTAACATCATATTGAAGATCAATAAAGAAGATTGTTGAAGGAATTCATGTGTTTATCTATTTACTTCTGTTTTTTATGCTTGTGGTATATGTTGTGATGGACTAATGCCTTTATGAAATAATGATGTATTGATGCGCAACTCTATTGGATAATTCCTATTAACTGAACGCAATGCATGTTAAGTATTTACGCGAAGATTATAATACATTATGTTATGTTTATTAAGCACTTAAGTAGATCTGCGCGAACTCAGATCTAGGGTTAATTCATGGTGTGTGTAAGTGGTTGATTCATCTATTAAGGGTCTACAAAGACCTATGGTAGACCTTCGCGAAGGTATAGAGGCTGTTTAAAGGAAGTTGCAGTACCGAGCCCGAGGGGCTTATAGATCTGCGTGAAGGCAAATCTAGAGAAATATAAGACATCACACTAATCTCTGGATGCGGAAAGTTGATTCTAGAATCCCCCCATACTTATTTGGGTGAGACTTCAGCCTGCGCTACACGGGTTGATGTCGAAAGGGCTAGTAGTGTAGGGTTTTTGTTTGGCGCAATTAACTCTAAACCTGGGTCAGGGCGCACTAAGCCAACAAATGGTTCTGTTGCCAGGACCCAGATCTGCATAAGGAGATGTGTGATTTCGCATCACTGGAATCTGACCAAGAAGGAAATTGAGAAGTGGTTGGATAGGAAGATTCACGAATTTGTGGCGCAAGAAAACATGAATCTGTGCCTATCAAAGGAGTAGTGGTTGGACATATGTTTGTACACAAAAATACACAAAATTTTCTTCTACACCTTCCTGATTGAACTATATGAGTGGATAGCTAAGTTGGAAGATGACAAAGGAAGGTGGAGGCTTGACGATCCAATAGTGTGGAATTTGGAGCTAGTGCGAAGGTTGGAAGCTTCTAAATACAAGATCGCACGTTTTGTTGACCATTGGCTCGATCAGATTATAAGAGGATTTGTTACAGAGTTCGCGATTGATACCTCAGTCAGCTACAGTGAAGCAAAGTGATGTTTCTTCAAGGGATCGCGAGGTAAGTATCTGAGGTCTTTGAATACCTTGATTAAGATGCTCTTGTGTGAGAAAAAGTTTATGCCACTACCTTGATGTTCGGATCTACGGGAAGTTGGCAGATCTTTAGGAACCAAGAGAAAGTAGGTCCTGAGTATAGCCCGTTGATTAGACCTCCTTCGAGTGACGATGAGGAAATGACACAGACCTCACCGCAGAGTGTGGTCCAACTGATAAGACAGGGTTTTCCACGGATACATCATCCATCCACCCCACCTCCACACTCACCTCCACAGCATACACCTTCACCCACACTGCTGCCACAACCACTGTCGTTCAACATGTCGAACTCAATAAAGCTGTCAATTTTCGAGGGTATAGGGAGCGAAGACACTAATCAGTTCTAGTTTGTTGTGAATTTTGTGTGGACTGCGCAGCAGATCACTTAAGACAACATAAAGAAGGCACACTTGGTTATTGCTTTGTAGCATCGCGTGCTGACGTGCTATATTAAGTATTGTGTTGATCATCTGTTAGCAACACTAACAAACACTAAGGATGCTTTAAACAAGGAATTTAGCTAGCATAAATCTGACTCGCAGTCAATAGTTGGATTTAAGGAAATCACGATGAGGGTCGGTGAGACACCTTGGGAGTTAGATCAAAGACTGAAGTGTGTAATCAGCAAAGCTAATATACAACTCACAGATGGTCAGCACCGCAAATGGTTTATAGCCTCACTTCTGCCCCACTTGAGGATTGCTTTGTCACAGCAAAAGATAGGAAATCAGGCGGAAGCCCTGGAAATATTAATGAGATTGCACGAGATACATATTTAGGACGCGACTTTGGGAGTCTAACACATTCACTCACAGTTGCGGAACCTCTGCTTGGAATTGAAAGCTTGAAAAAAGAGAAGGAGGCTAGGCCAGAGGTGCGTGAGGAAGTCTGGTGCCTCAAGTGCAAAATCCAGGGGCATGATAAAGACCATTTCCCTGTCTTCACAAATTATATTACAAGGGGGGTTGATTCCCCTGAGGCAGGAAGCTCCAGCAGGACCGAGTGCGGGGCCCACGCTATGATGCGCTATTTGTTAGGTGGTTGGAAAACACGTGACAGATAATTGTCATTTGCTGCAAAAGTTCATTCAGACACCACAACAAATGTTCTGCTATTTCTGCAAATCAGTGGGCCGTGATGAGTTCCATTGTCGTAGCTACGAGCTAGTGATGGAAAGAACACTTACCTACCGAATGCAAGCAGAAACTCGGCCTCCAGATCAGGGTGCAGGACGAGCGCGTGGAGGTTATCAAGGAAGAGGATGGGGCGAAGAAGGAGGATGACCTGGTAGAGGTTGCAATCAGGTTATTTTACATAACTGTGGGACACCAGGGTACTACGCGCGGGAGTGTCAGCGTCAGACACGCTCATCCTGTCAATACTGCAACCAGTTTGACCACACTATAGAAGAAGGACCTGTGCTGATAGCTAAGATGCAAGAGAAGAAGGTGCAACCTCAACAACATATGCAGAACTTACAAATGATGAGAGCAAATCATCACGAGGAAGATCCAAATGTGAATATCGTGCTAAGAAGCAGAGTAACAACTGGGGATGATAAGGGAAAACAACCTGAAGAGGACAGATGGGTCTGCAAGACCTCGGAAAAGGAAGTTGGTTTTTATCTGGTGCACATGAAGGAAACTTTTATAGAGGCTAAGAAAATATTCGCTGAGGAATCTACCTCAGGAAGTCAGAACTAAGTACCCGAGAGCAGCGTGCCTACAGAGGTTGATCCCTCTGTGCTTACCACATTCTTGGAAACCTGCATGAAGCTTTTGCATGATAGCAAGGCTATGAAAGGCCTGCGGGAATTAATAAACAAATGTGTTGGTAAAGAAAACACTCCTGAGGGACACCTCGTAGTAAGAACAATTGGCAAACATAAGGCAAGAACAGGGCGCGAGATGACAGATAAGAGATTATGAGATGGACCAGGTTATTTTGGATATGGGGTCTGACATAAACGTTTTTCCTAAACAGACATTGGAGAGAATGGGGAAACTTGCGCTGCAGTGGTCTCCGATCCAACTGAGAATGGAGAAACGACAGAAGATTATACCTATGGGATGACTCCATGGAGTAACAGTGGATATAGAAGGTGCAAGCGCACTGGCTGATTTTGAACTAATAGAGATTGTCGATGACAACAACCCATACCCCACCATACTTGGAATTGACTGGGCCATTGATAACTTAAAGAAAAGGCCAATGTTGTTTGAAAGGAAATCACTTCGTGTTGTAGTACCATTAGACCCCGCAGAAGGACCGCGCTCTACTAAATTGGTCTGCGACTACAAAGAAAGTGATGATGACTTGGATCAGATCTACAAAATAACAGCGCAAGACCAAGACTGGATCAATCCAACAGCTGATGGATAGATTGCATGGGACCAGGAAAGTTCCTGTACCTCAAATTCAGATGAAGAATTGGAGCATTGTCATAATAGGCTGCATGAAGTATCTACGTTGCGTTACAATATGATGACTAAATCGTTGCGTTGTGTGTCATCGAAGGTACGAAATTTACCCTATTATGATGATTTAACTGATGTAGACAAGTTTTTGGATGCCTTAAAACAAGAATTCCCTAAGGATCACCACTTCCAAGCACTAGATTTGGTGTTGCGCGCTACGCCTGCACAATGGTGGGGTACGCACAAAGACAACTTTGGTGAATGGCGAGATTACGGAAGGATGATGAGGTTGCGATTTGGTCATCCTAAAATTAGACTGACTGAGAAATATGATGGGAGGGATGATCTGCGCGATGATTTAGCGAAGTCGACTAAAGTTTATGGAACAAATCCACAGCCGAAGTGGGTGTGCTTATTCTGTCATACTTTGGATACAATCCCTGTGAATTGGTACTTGGAAATGGAGCTCCACCATGGCACTGCAGAGTGGGATATATTAAGGGAAGGATTCTTATTGACCCTCAGTTTTGAAGATGGGTTTGAATGCATTGATGAAGCTCTGCAGACGGTTAAGGCAGCGATCTTCAGAATACCACAGGATCCTTTGGAGTTGGTTCAGTCAGATTGGAGCACCTAGTTGTGCCATGCATTAGAATGTTATAATGTGACCGTCGAGGAGGAGGGTGAAGACCCAAGAAATATCAATATTCCAGGGGTAGAAGGCCATCGCGAAGTTGAAGGTCCGCAAATAGAGAACCCGGACATCATCGCACCATTGAAAACCAACCAAGTAAACATTGGTACTGAAGCAGAGCCAAAATTTGTGAAGATTGGAGACTACTAGGATGATGCCACAGTGGATAAAGTCGTTGAGATCATCTGCGAGTACAAGGATATTTTTCCTACCAAGTTTTCGGACCTGATGAGCATCATAGGTGACTTGGGTGTGATGAAAATCACTTTGAAATCGGATGCGAAGCCTATTAAGCAGAGGTCGTATTGCCTTAATCCCAAATACAAGGAAAAGGTTCGCATAGAGTTGGATAAGATGCTAGAAGCAGGAATCATCAAACCGGTGGAAGAATTTGATTGGGTGAGCCCGATGGTGGTTCAAGAGAAGAAACATAAGGGAGAAATAAGTATTTGCGTAGATCTAAGGAAGCTTAATGATGCTCGCGTCCATGATCCTTTTCCGACGTCGTTTACTGATAAGGTTTTGGACAACGTTGGAGGGCAGGAGGCCTACTCATTCACTGATGGGTTTTCGGGGTACCATCAGATCAAGATTGTGCCAGAAGATAGGAGCAAAACAACCTTTGTGACTGAATGGGGTTGTTTTCAATATATTGTCATGCCATTTGGACTCAAGAATGTGCCAACGATATTCACTCGCATATTTATAGAAGTGTTTAAGGATTTCATCCATAAGTTCTTGGAGTTGTATTTTGATGATTGGACGGTGTTCGACTTAGTGAAGCGCCATATAGTAAGTCTGCGCTTGATGTTGGATACGTGCCGCAGATACCAGATCGCGTTAAACCTGAAGAAGTGTCTATACTATGTCCCCTTTGGGATCTTGCTAGGTCATGTGGTGTGCAAGAAAGGGCTGACGGTTGACCCTACCAAGATCATGGTGATAGTAAATTTGGAGGCCCAAGAAGTGTCAAGCAGTTGCATGCAACCCTTAGGCATACATGATATTACAGAAAGTTCATCAAGGCTTATGCTCAAATTACGGTGCCCATGAGAAACCGCTGAAGAAGGATGCTACATTCTGTTGGGATGAAGAATTTCAGCACAGTTTGGATGCCTTGAAGGAGAAGATGGTCACCACATCGATTTTGGTCTTCCCAGATTGGAAAAAGGAATTCCATGTACATGTCGATGCCTCATGCATTACGTTGGGAGCAGTGCTAACACAGGGCGATGAGGGAGAGATGGGCCACCCTATAGCCTTCACGAGTATGAAATTATCGAAGGCCGAGAAGAATTACTGAACGACAGAGCACGAAGGGTTGGCTATGGTATATGTGCTTTAAAATTTCAGGCATTACTTGTTGGGCGAACATTTCAAAATGTACACAAATCATTCTACCTTGAAATACCTTGTCAATAAGCCTGTGTTGGGGGGGAAGATCTATCGATGGCTGCTTCTATTCCAGGAGTATGAATTTGAGGTGATTATGAAGCCAGGTAGGTTGAATGTAGGACTTGACCATCTGTCGCGGATCAAGACATGGGAAGAGGCTACTAATTTGGAGGAAGGATTGTTTGATGCGTAGATCTTCGTGGTGCGCGTAAAGGATAACCACTTTGTGGTATTATTCACATTAATACTATAGGGATGGCACCGAAAGGATATACGAGTCAACAGAAGAAGGAACTAGTAGTGCGCGTGACGGATTTCTTAGTGATTACAGGACATTTGTATAAAATGGGTGCAGATGAGATATTGCGACGGTATGTACCAGATTTTGAATGGAATAACATCCTCGTTGAAGCTCATGGAGGGGCTACAGGAGGACATTATGCAGGAAAGGCAATAGCGCAAAAGATTTCACGCGTATGGCTGTGGTGGCCTACGTTGCATAAAGATTTTGAAGCGTATTGTAGGGCATGCGATGCATGTTAACGAATGGGCATACCATCGCAGAGGGACAAGCTGCCACTAAATCCTCAAGTATCATTGTAGCCCTTTGAAAAATGGGCATTTGATTTCGTTAGACCAATTCATCCCCCAGGAAAGAAGACAGGTGCGTGCTATATTATCACCACGATGGAGTATCTAACCAGATGGGCAAGGGCACAACCAGTGAAGGATTGTACAGGGACCACAACAACAAAGTTCTTATTTGAGTATGTATTAACCAGATTTGGCTGCCTAAAAGTGTTGATGAGTGATCGGGGTACACACTTCCTAAATGAAACGATTAGCGGGTTGACTGAAGAGTTACAGGTTTATCATCAGAAAAGCACACCGTATCATCCTCAGGCTAATGGAACACTTGAGGCCTTTAATAAGATTTTGAAGAATGCGTTGATGAAGATTTGTAATGCACAGTGGAATGATTAGGATGTGCACGTACCTGTAGTGCTATGGGCATACAAAACCACTTGTAAAAAGCTGACAAGGCAGACACCTTTTAGATTGGTCTATGGCATAGAAGTTGTCATGCCTATGGAATATATCATGCCTAGTCTATGCATAACATCTTTCACGGGAATGGCAGATCACGAAGCCTTGGAAGAACGGCTCGCACAGCTGATGGAGCTTGAAGAAGACAGATTCTTGGTTGGATTCCATCAGCAAGTACAAAAGGAGCATGAAAAAGCATGGCATGATTGACACATCAAGCTGCGCGTGTTCAAGGTAAATGATTTGGTATTGTTATACGATATCAAATTCACTAAGTTTCTGGGGAAATTTCAGATGCACTCGCTTGAGCCATATATTATCAAAGAGATTATAGATGGAGGCGCAGTTCAGCTCGTGAAGCTGAATGGGGAACCTTTTCCGGGAAGGGTGAATGGAAGTCGATTGAAGCCCTATACAAGGGATCCAGTTCAATGAATATATGATGGCAGGACAATTCTAGTGCTCCAGGCAGTTGCAAGGGAGCATGGGACTATAAACTACATTTCCAGGATTGGAGGATTCTGCAGTAGGGGGTTGCACGGAAAATGGTGAAGTTACAGTATAAGAAGTTGCATGAAGGGAGTTGTGTTATGAATGGAGGTGTCGTGCAGCACAGCAGGAAGGTGACAGTTGGAGTCATTGTTCATGATTTGACAGCTAGAAGACGATTAAGAGGAGCAGGCTAGTGACATTTAAGGCTAAAATATTTGAAGATATACTACCAAAACAACATTGATGATCGAATTTTGGGGGAATTGTTGGATTTGAATTCAAAAACCCTTATAAATTACGCATGTTGGCCCAACAGAGAACACTTTGCACACTTAGAAATTTTGAGCTGAGTTGTCTGTTGCTTATGAACCGCTCGTTCTTTGAGGATTTGGTCGCAAGCCCAGCATTTGCCAATTTACCAACATTGAATCAGAAGTTCATCCTTGACAGCATGTTAGGACCAAGCCCTGCTGAGACTGTGAGCACTAGGGGAGATGTCGCGTCTGAAGGAGCTGCTCCAAAGGTGGTGAGTATGGAAGCTCCAGCTCCTGTGCCTATGGCATCGAGGTCGCCTAGGTCGAAGCCTGCCCCTGTTAGAGAAACCCAGAAGTCGAAGAAGGATAAGTAAAAGAAGCCAGTGCCAGTGCGCGAGTCACCCGGAAAATACTCTGCGACTTAAAAGTAAAAGAAAGACAAACAGGCCGAGAGGGTTGTCGATTTGGAGGCTAAGAAAGGACAGGGCACCAAGGATATAGATGCAGAGGGAATTGATCCCATTTCATAGTTGTCGAACCATATCCCTCCGCGCAAGGGGAAAACAAAGGTCACCAAGGACCCGGACTCCAATAAATTTCTCATTTCTACGCCCCTACTGCCAAAGCAGGTCCCCTTCGAAGGTCTGCACCTTGCACCGGTCCCCTTGATAAAGATGGAAGATTGGAACCTGGAGTACCATGAGCAGTTCCCTCACTAGCAACTGCAAATTATATGAAGCATGTCTATTACCCAGACTCGGGTGTCACCGAGCTAGAGACTGTGGAATGGATCCGCGGAGTGGAGAATTTAGGCTTGTTGAACCTGTTGTGGGTACCCCACTATCACTGCTCCATTATTAACCTGTGTGCGTCACTTTCTTACTTTAGTGTACGATGGGTGTTTATGGCTAGGAGGGCCTATACCCATCACTGACATGATCATCTACAGGATCACGCACCTACCACATGAGGGTTTGAATCCGGCCAAGGAGTTTTGCGGCAAGGCAGGAGAAAAGGATTTGGGAGACAAGATGAAGAAGCAATTTTCCCTCGTGAAAAAAGTCGGGCGAATACTTAATCACTTCCATAAACGATCCCGCAGTGCAGATTGCCACACAAATCCTAGCAAGGAAGGTAATGAGGAAGTGTCGCACAGACGAGGTTCCGACGCCTGTGGTATCGTTCGCTGCACAATGCACGAAGGGTGTGCAGTTTAACTGGTCAAGGTACTTATGCAGTGAATTCCTCGTGAATTGTCATGAGGTCCAAGATGAGACCAAGCCATTCCACTATGTGTGGTTGCTGCTCTCCATCGTGTTGATTACATGGGACCTACCAAAAGGCAGACAATTTCCTTCGTTGAAGGAAGGATTGCTAGAGGCTGCACAGTTTGCCTCCCTGTGGGCCATGAAGGACCTCACGTGGGTCACTGAAACGAAGATATTCTAGGTTTTGATGGAAGCAAGCCTCCGCATGGCCATCAACCAGCGCCCAAGGTTGTCCCTGACCTTGTACAAGCAATTGTCAACATATGTCGTGTTTAAAGTTAACTTCCACCTTGTCTACATTCAGGTGTGCAAGGACCCGCAACAGAAATGGTATGATTTACCATACTTGGTCACAGATCATGACATTCAGGATGTGATCAAGCATTGTCCGGCAGAGTGGCGCGCCCCATCAGATTTGGATGTCAGAACCAGTAAGGGCACGGGCAGCTCGACTGAGAAGAAAAGGAAGGTGCAATAAAGTAGGCTGCGCAAAATTTGGTCGCGTAGCGGGAGAAGGAAGTCACAGAGAAGGCTTGGATGGAGAAAGAGCGCACTGCTAAGGAGTAGGCTGAGCGAGAACAGTGCGAGTCAGAGCAAAGCGATAAATCCCCTTTGCCTGAGACCAGGGAGGAAGAATAGTCTGAACATGGTGGCGGAGAAGATGAGGGCAGAGCACCCCATTTCATCTCAGAAAGTGCAAACAACAGCAGCAGGAGGGTTCCCACAAGAAGCAGAAGTCAGACAAAACACAGGTGGATCCCATGACCTTGACGGAGGGTGATCTCGATGAGATCGACGACAAAGTCCGAGATACTACAACTAAACTACTACAACAGTTCGAGCAACATTACATGCAGACATTGGGGAGCATCCAGAAGGATCTGCCCGAACTGTAGATCCAAACTAGCAGGATACAGGTGGGCGCAGGTCAAGCGAGCGCAACATAAACGAGCCTGGCACTGGGGACAAGTAAGGCTGCAGAACTAGTAAGGACATTGGACCTTCGAACAGTTTCTCTACCGGAAGGGTCCCTATGCATAGAGTCGGCCGATGACAAAATCATCTTAAGTACCCTTAAGAACATCGGGCTGAACATTGCAGCGCTCCCTAATGAGCTTCTTCATGCGCTACAGGTAGGGGTAACGGAGGAATTGAGAGCTCAAGAGCATCACGCTCTCAATTTGATAAGCGAATACCAGGTGAACAATGAATAGATTGTCGCTGAGAAAACACAGGATTTGAAGGAGAAATATACCATACAGACACATAGTTCTAGGTTGGAGGTTGCGGTAGCAGAGGCGTGCAGAACCGTGTCGGAGTTGCACATCCCAGAGGGTGCACAATCGGAAGCCAAGATCCGGAAATCAGTTGTAGGAATGCGCGAAGTGAAGGCGGAAGTTGGGCGAGTTCAATTCGAACTCAACATGAATATCACAGAGCTGCAACTCCAATTACAACCTATGACTCCACCCGAGGTCAGGGAACAGCGCGAAGCCGCCACCAAGGAAGGGATGGCCACTTTGGGTGTCGCAGTCATTGACTGCTCAGCCTTATTTGAGCAAGCTATGGAATTGGCTATGATTTTGCAGGAAGACCCAACCCTATAGATATTGAATACAGAGGTTTGTGAGCTACAGAAGTAGTACTATGAGGTCAGGGCGACGGCCCGCTCAATTGCTCCAGCGCAGCACCTCACCAAGTTGGAGGAGGGGAAACAACTCCTTGCACATGTAGAAGCAACTCATAAGAAGGAGGTCGTGCTTAAGCCAGATTGGGACCTTGGTTAGAAGAAGACTACCAAGTTACAACCACCATTCAGGAGACGCTGATGATCTTGCAACAGACATAGCAAAAGATGAAGCTGGCTGCAGAAGGACCAGCAACTGAGAAGGTCGTAGAAGAGGTCAAGCAGGCAGCTACGTAGAGTGCTGCCGAGGTTGTAGTTGTGCAAGTGGAGCTAGGGGATCTTCGCAGCAAGTTCACTACGCCAATTGAGTGACTCGAAGGTAAGTCATGACCTTTGTGTTGGGGGCTTGTTGGGATGGGGTCCCTTGGGTCAATTTTGGGGTTAAAAACCCAAGTTTTGTGTAAAATTTGGTAAAAATATGTAAAGTCTCCGCAATTTGTGGATGCAGATCATGTAGATAGTTAGAAGTCAAAAGCGGCTTTAGCCCCTTGGTTATGTAAGGTCAAGTCGGTTTTGAGATCCACCCATGGTCTGTGGACCATGGGATTGTATCTAAAAAGATATAAATAGGTGTGTCTCAGAGAGTCTAAGGCAGATGGATGCTCATGGCTACATCTGAGGAAAAGGGCAAGTAAATAGTAGGTAGATAGAAGGGACAACGGTCCGTAGTTGAGTGCATGAAGGCCTAGAGTAGAGTCCACAGCTAAGTGTGCGGACCCCTGCAGCTGAGTGTGGAGGGCAGTTTTGAGTTTGTAACATCATATTGAAGATCAATAAAGAAGAGTGTTGAAGGAATTCATGTGTTTATCTGTTTACTTATGTTATTTATGCTTGCGGTATATGTTGTGATGGACTAATGTCTTTATGAATTAATGATGTATTGATGCACGACTCTATTGGATAAGTCTTATTAACTGAACGCAATGCATGTTAAGTATTTATGTGAATATTATAATACATTATGTTATGTTTATTAAGCACTTAAGTAGATCTGCGTGAACTGAGATCTAGGGTTAATTCATGGTGCGCGTAAGTGGCTGATTCACCTGTTAAGGGTCCACAAAGACCTATTGTATACCTTCGTGAGGTTCTAGAGGTCGTTTAAAGGAAGTTGCAGTACCGAGCCCTATGGGGCTTATAGATCTGCGTGAAGACAAATCTAGGGCAATAGAAGACATCACACTGATCTCTGGATGCAGAAACTTGGTTCCATTATCCCCCCATACTGCTTGGGGTGATACTTGAGCCTGTGCTATGCGGTTGATGCCTAAAGGGCCAGTAGTGAAGGGTTTTTGTTTGGCGCAATTAAATCTGAACCAAGGTCAATACCCATTAAACCAATAGTAATGTAAAGGACGTTTCCCCCTCAAAGATGTTGATTTCTAAGTCGTTGGTCTATCTTTTCTTCTATTTTGAGTGCTGGTTGCATAAAAGATTGATCGAAAGCCATCTTTGGTCAACCCCGCTCTCTCTGAAATTTAGTCTCGTGAGTCCGTTTTCAACTAACCATTGGTTAAGAAAATGGTAGACTTGGTTCCGCCTTCAGTTAACCATACCTTTTCGGTTGAGAGTGAACCTCATATCGTCCCCGAGGTGCATGAGAGTAATTCTCCTATTTCCACAGTGCAAAAGGGCCACTCTCATGTTCCTATGACACTCTATCCTTGTAGTTTAGTCACTTCATTTGATTGGAGTCGACTAGCAGGATATCATCTTTCGTCTTATGTGCCTTTCTAGATTACAATACAAGATTACCATATGGCCATACCTAGCACAGTCATAGACGAGGGCGCATCTGTTAACATCGTGTCCTCAACTGCTTGGCAAGATTTAGGTTCTCCTCGGCTTGTTCTGTCACCTAGAATCTATTAGCTTTTAATAGAGGAACCAGTCAACCGTTAGGGATCCTTCCTAAGTTACCTATTACTTTGGGAGGAAAGATTGTCTATATAGATGTGATGGTTGTCCAAGGCCCTTTATATTTTAATCTACTCCTTGGTCGTGACTATGTTTACGTCATGGGAGCTCTTGTTTCCTCCCTCTTTCAAGTGATGTGTTTCCTGCATGAAGGAAGCATTGTGATCATTGATCAGCTTACATTCATTGGTCCTTAATCAAATCCCCATCAACCATCATCCCTAAATGGTTCTTATATGCAAGCGATATCACCCCCGACACAGGTTAATTACGTGGCCACCTGTTCCATGCCCACATCTACTGATGATCTAGTAGGTGATGTAGTACATCATGTGTTGGGGGCATTGGAGCCCGATTTTTCATTTGGATCCCTGGACATGTATCCCTTCCAGAGTGTTGTTCTCCCATCTTATGAAAACCTCTTGGAAGCCATGGCCACTTTTGGTCTATGACGAAGGGTCTAGAGCAGAGTTCTTTGTCATGTGTCAAGCTCGTTAAAACCGAACAAGGGCCATGAGGATAGTTCTTTTACTATGTCAACCTCGTTAAAAGATGAAATAGGTCCCATGAGGATAGTTATTTTACTATGTCAACCTCGTTAAAAAATGAAATAGGTTATGAGCAGATTTATTTTACTTGTGTCAATCTCATTAAAAAATGAAACAAGGTGTCATGAGCATGGTTATTTTATTGTGTCAAGCTCATTCAAAAATGAAAAGAATCCCCTTCCAATTCAAGCCTTTGATTAGATCTTGTAAAATTCAAGTCAGGTCTTTGACTTGATCTCGTAAGTGAACCTTCATTCCATCCACCTGTTAGTAACCAGTGGTCTACTTAGGTGAATGAAATGAAGCCTGGGGGGCATGTACCTCAAATTGAGTCATTATTCTAGGGTCATGCAAACTTATCTCAAGCATAGTTTATTTTTGTTTCAAGCTTGTGTAAAAATGAAACCAAACCCAAGCATAGTTTGTTTATGTTTCAAGCTTGTGAAAAAATGAAACCATCTTCAGGTATACTCAAGCATAGTTTCCCATGCTTCAAGCTCGTATAAAAATGAAACAGATTCCCTCTATACATTTCGTGATTGTCATTTCTATCAACTTGTTTTGCCAGATGAGCCTTGTTTTTTTCATTCCATTGCCACCATCTCTTTGGCCAATCATACGCTTTCACTTGGTTGTTTTATGCTTGCCTGAGGAACATCTGCAATGAGTGGTCTTATTAGCCAACCTCTTGAACTTTACATGTTTTGAGCAATTCCATCATGACTGGAACCAATTGATATCCTTTTATACCACTCGTTTCTCCAGGTGGAGTCATCTTTAAGCTCTTTTCTGACTCTCGAAAAATGAAAAGATTGTCGAGTACTTGTCGTTTCGAATTCGTAAAAATAAATGGAATGACGTCTACTTAGTATAAGTTTAACCCTTTTTCATAATGAGATAGACTATGGTACGAAAAAGGAACACCTTAGTCGAACATGGCTAAGAGGTTCTCTCGAATATTGTTTTCTACCTTAACGGGTTCGAGAGACAAATTACGAAAAGGGACCTGATGGAGTTTTCTTTTTTCGTCTCTTTTTCAAACTCTCTCAATATAAAAAATACATTGAGTTACTCTTCTGTCAGACTTGTAAAAATTAAATGACGAAAGACTTGTCATCATGACGAGCCCGAGTTTCTCCTTCCTAAGACTCATAAAACTTACTAGGATGGATTCATCCGAAGGGTGAACTTATACGACAATCATATGGTATCCTCTTCAAGCTTGTGTAAAAAGAAAAAACTACTCACCAGAAATAGTGGGGAAATGAAAGTGAAACATCCTTTGTATATGCAGCATGTCGCTCTTGAACATGACACTCTTCTACTTCTTGTGTCGGGTTTGGGATATCCTCACTCGGTCACTTGTCCTTCTGGGTTTGGGTGATCTATTTTGCCTCTCATCTGACTATTCCACTTCATCAGTATGATGCTTGGTCCTATGTTGAGTCTAATGTTGCCACACTCCAGAGTCATGTCGCCAATGGGGGACTCATCATTGCCCTCCTTTGACGGGTCACTTCCTGTTGACTTCAACTAATTATCCAGGAAGATGACTTAGAGACTCCCTTTTAGTACCTTAGAGCTTGCATGCCTTAATGGCAAGTTCTTTGCATCCAATGATAGGTTTTCATCATTGGCATTCGATTGGATGATTCCACGACTATTCGACATTAGCTTGATTTTCACATTCAGGGATTGTATTGTTGTACCTTTGAGAGCCATTGTCATTATTGGTGGTTTCTCTCATGCCCGTTAACAGTCCACATCATTTCCTAGTAATTAGGTGGTTTTCTAGCATGTTCGACTTTGACACATTGATTCGCATGTTAGAATTCACACTTTGATCGGGTTGGGATGGAGTGCAAGACCCTGAGCTTTGTCTGACATGGCTCAGGCTACGTGGAGTTATGTATTATTCATGATTGTACAAATGTTTCTTCTATACAGATGGTTGAGACCATACCATGGGACTTTATATTTATGATGATCCTTCTATATCGGGTGGTTGCATCCATACCTTGGATCTTAGATTTACAGATGATCCTTCTCATTCGGATGGTTGCACCCATGCCGTGGATCTTTTTCATAGTCCTTACTATATGGATGGTTGTGTCCATACCGTGGATTGATTTTTTGATATCAGATATGTATATGTATATGTGTCCTTGATTTGTAGATCTCCTGATAGTGTTTGTTCTCCTCCTTGCAAAAGATTGTAAATCATCTCAATCATCACTCCCTGTTCTAACTTCATGCTTTAGGGGGCATCTATTACACATTATTTTGTCACACCTCCCAGACTTCCCTATGACATACCCCGAAGTTCCCGAAACATGACCATCATGTAGTGTACTCATTGAGATATGCAGCTCAAATCCTCCCTAAAACACTGATGAAAAATGCCTTGAGCTTCCCCTGAGGAAAAGGGCTCTAAAACCCTAATTTGAGGATCATCGCTCCCCTGACACTGAAAACCATGATGGTCACTAGTTGCATTATACTAGCCCCGCGATGCCAGTGCACTTTTGGCTTGGATACCAACGATGATCCCTAAAAGGCAATTTTCCAAAAGAGGACAAGAATCTTCGTGATCTAGAGGCTTCCAGAACGACGAGCTGGAGGTTGTTCAGCGTGGATGAGGTCGAGTTCTCTCAACTTGGCCCTTTGGTCTTATCCCTATGAGTTACCTCCTTGAGATGAGGGCCTTCTCCTATCTTTGGAGAGATCCTAACTCCCTTTCCCTGCCTATATATTCATCCTCTCCCATTCCCAAATGGTTGGTCTTTGGCTATTTGCACCCTTATGCTGAGATTGTGCCTACATGCTACTCATTTGGCTTGGAGAAGGAGTGCTTGGAAGGCTTGAGCTTGGACTTGGACATTCACTCAAGGATAGCTTATTAACATCAAGGCTTGGTTATATACTCCCTCCTTTATTCTATTAATATATACAACTGTTGGTTCACTTTCCATAAATGTTTGTATTGATGCATCATTTATCTTAATGCTCCTTGATCTGTTAAGTAGGTCACTTTCAATTGTGTTATGTGTACTTGTATGCTTTGTTGTGTCTTGATCTCTTGTATAGGCATTCAAACGCTATGAGCAGTAAGATCAAGCCCGTGGCGCAAGTGATTTGAAGTCTTCAACAAAGGAGGACGTTGTCGCATCCGAACGAGGTAGGCCATCTTCCTCTTCTCATATTTTGATTGTAACTTAGGAAAGTGCCTAGTTGATTGTCACGTAGGTTGCTAGTCCCACTCATTAGGCTAGAGGGATCGCCTTTGTCTGCAAAGAGGATTGCCTAGACAACAACAACACGGCATCAAAGGCACCTTACAAGATGATCACGCCAAAGCTAGTGGAATTGAAGTTGCAATAAAAGGAAATGCTTGACAAGGGATACATCAGGCCAAGTGTATCGCCTCGGGGTGCACCAGTGTTGATTATGAAGAAGAAGGATGGTACTCTCAAGTTATGTATTGATAATAGATAGTTGAACATGGTAATTGTAAAGAACAAATACCTATTGCCAAGGGTTGAGGACTTGTTTGACCAGTTGAAGGGAGCAATGTTGTTCTCGAAGATTGATTTGAGATCAGGATACCATCATGTATGCATCATAGAAGAGGATATTTATAAGACTAATTTTTGGACCAAGTATGGCCATTATGAGTTTGTTTTAGTTCCTTTTTGTTTGACTAATGCTCCAACTACTTTTATGTGCTTAATGAATAATGCGTTGTGTCCTTATCTGGACAAGTTCTTTATTGTATTCATAGATGATATATTGATATATCCTAAAAATGAGGAAGAGCATGTCGAACACTTAGCAACAATATTGAGATTGCTAAGAGAGCATCAGTTGTATGCTAAGCTTAGTAAATGCAGTTTCTTTCAGACAAAGGTAAATTACTTGGGACATGTGATTTCCAAGGAAGGCATAACAGTGGACCGGGAAAATATAAAAGCTATCATGGAATGGGAGGCTCCTAAGAATGTGGATGAGGTAAGGTCATTTATGGGGTTAACAGGTTATTACAGGAGGTTCATCAAGAACTTCTTACAGATTGCTTATCCTATTACATCATTGCAAAGGAAAGGTAAGAAATTTGAATGGACAGAAGAATGTGTAGCGAGTTTCAAGCAATTGAAGCATCCCTTGAAAAATGATCTAGTTCTAAAGATTGCATATCCAACTAAAGAGTTTGTGGTGTGTATAGATGCATGCAAAAGAGGACTTGGTGGAGTCATGATGCAAGAGGGACAAGTGATATGTTATGAATCAAGGAAATTGAATGAGCATGAGCAGAATTATGCTACACATGTTCTCGAGTTGGCAGTGATCATTCATGCATTGAAGATGTGGAGGCACTATATTATTGGCGGGAGGTTTGTATTGATGGGTGATCACAGTGGATTGAGATATTTGTTTGACCAACCAGATCTGAATGCCATACAATATAGATGGTTGACCACAATCATTGAGTTTGAATTTGAGATCAGGTATTGTTTAGTCAATTTAGTGTTTCTAAATTGATGTCATTAATTGTCAACCCGGGGCTCGTAAGCTGATGAAGTGAAGGTGTACTATATGTACTTAAGCAACCTCTTAGATCTTTTTGTCGTTTGGGGGTGTTGTTTGTGGTCAATTTATCTTCCTAAGATGGAATGGAGATTTTATAAACAGATGAGTGAGTGTGTGTGTAAGGTGATTTCTAAATACCTTCTAAACTTGCAAGGAAAAAGCTTGAAAGAAATAACTTGAAATGAAACTGAAAGCAAAGCAGGAAAAAACCACTTTCTAATAGCACTAGTCACTACTCATGCTGCTGCAAAAAGATAAGAAAAACTACTTTAAAGACCAGTTATAATGTTCAACTCTTCCTAACTCTCTGCTTTCAACATATGGAATTATGAGAAACACGATTAAGAAGTAGTGAGAGAGAAGTCTAAAAAGTAATCAAAAATAAGAAAAATCTACTTTAAAGACTTGTTATAATGTTCAGCTCTTCTTAACTCTCTGCTTTCAGCATATGGAATTATGTGAAGCACGATTAGGAAGTAGTTAGAGATTAGTCTAAAAAGTACTCAAAGCAAGCTGTAATTTATTAGTATTATGATCTCTAAAAGATGAACAACTTATGATAAAGAGACCATCAATATGTTAACATACAACTTTGAGAAACTAAACTAGAAATCAGCTATAAAAATAGAGTAAAGGCAGCAACTTATGAATATGACAACTGAAAATACTATTAGAGATAAAGAAAATACACAAGGACACACAATCCCGGGCTAACACCTGCAGAAAACAATATTGATCAGTTTAAAATAAATGCTGGAAATGAAATGACATGAAATCAAATGGTACACTATTATACAGGATGAAAAGAAATAAAAATTGCTGAAGGTAGGAAAATGAAATCAAACACTATGTACACGGGCTGTCATAGATGGGGGCCCTCCATCCACGCAACCAACTAAAAGATCAGCTACGAAAAGGTGAACAGAAACAGTCTTCTTTTTATAAAACCAGCATGTCAAAATACAGTGAAAAGTGCTGTAGAAACAGCCTTCTAAAACAGAGTTTTGATAACAAAATCAGTGCAGCAATTACAATGTTCAAAAAGTTAATCTATAAGCGTTGACACACGCTTTATTTATAAGCGCAGAGGCAAACTACCCTCTGCGTGAACTAAGCAACTACAGCCTAACTTATTAACTACGCAGCAACACGCAGTCTTAACTAATTAACTTGTGCAGCAACACGCAGGCAACTCCGTGCACTTTTGAGGGAAACGATCATCATGGGCAGTAAATCTATGTTTGGATCCTGTCTTTTGCTGTCCTTGTGGCGTGGAGGAAGTGTCAGCTACGGTTCCGTGTCCCAACTGCTCACGGCTCCCATGCCACCGTTTAGAACTTGACCGTTTGACTGAGGGAACACCTGCGTTGACCAAGGGCATACGTGACTGGTTTGGCTTAACCAATAGCATATGATCCATGTGTACATCCATCCCAACATGCCCATGTGGACCATTCCTTGAGAAGACACGTGGAGTATATCAAACAACAAAAAGGCTGCGGAATCTCTGAACAGCTGCGGAATTGCTGAACAGCTGCGGAAACTCTATTCATATGTCAAAAATCTAAACCAACAGTAAAACATAAGCAAAGTTAACCAATTATGCTTAAAGACATCAAATGTAATGATCTGGGTAGGTTTATGCGGAAAATAGAGCAAAAGAGAGGGATAAGTGAGGAAAAGCTGTAGGTAATGATGGATAATCAAGTGCAAGTTAGAGGCTCTACATACCCCCACTACGAGGGTGTTGCATGTCCTCATGCAACGAAAACATTGTTTAATCCACCTGCTGAGATGCCTCTGCTAAGACATCTAGTCTTCTCCTCTTCCTCTGTGTGGCCACATTGACTCTTGGTCTTTTCATCAAACATCTGAATTTTAAATTGATCAAAGCTCTGCTTAGCTTCCTGCATTTCTTCTTGAGCTTTTTGTTTTCCTTTTGCCAAAGGCCCATATGAAGCATGGTATTATCTTGGACCATCTTGTCCACATTGCTCTGTTCCTTCAGTTTTTCATTTTCTTGTTTGATGTGGCGATTTAGTACCTCTAGCTCAAATACTTCTTGCTTCAGTGATTGAACTTGCTGTTCAAGAGGTAGAACAGTGCTTGGACCAGCAGCAGCTTGTTCTAATGTCTCCAAGTAGTTATATACTCTCTGCTGGTCTGGGTCAATCTCTGGTGACCTCTTTGGACTAGGCTCATGCTCAAATTCAGGTTCATGTTCAAATTCAGGCTCATGTTCAAATTCAGGCTCATGCTCAAAAGGACTTTCCTCACGTGGAGGGCTAGTCTCAACCTGCTCAACATGTGGAGAGCTTTTCTCAAAGTCAAGTCTTGTAGCAACCTTTTTAGGTGTGCTCAAGTCAATAAAGAATGACTCTTTGTTCTTTGTGGCCCCCATTTTGCTTTGTAACCTGCTGCTCCTTCTCACGGTGGTGATGCTCTGTTTTTCTTTTTGTTGCTTCTGTTTTTGTTTTTGCATCTTCTTGGAAAGGGCAGCCTCATGAAGTTGGGCCAACCTATGTGCCAATGGCTGAGTGTCCTCTTCACTGGAATTTTCAGGAGTAAGGTAGGTTTCTTGGGCTATGGCTTTTCCTTTATCTTTCTTTTGTTTCTTCCTACTCTCCTTTTTCTTTTGAGCAGCTTCTTGTACAATTTCTTGCAGGGTTTCTGTAATGATTTCTTGGGCTGTTTGATCAATGTCTACAGCAGGCTCAGGGTCAATTTCTTTTTCAGAATGATGGGCAACATTTTCTTCTTCAACAAGGTCTTGGACAGTTTCTTCTTGGACAGCAGTTTCTGGGGTAACCTCTTCTCTTTTTCTTCTACTCTTTCGAGGCACAGAGGCTTCTCCTGCCTCTTCGAAGTGGTTTCTCACAAGAAATCTTTCCCAGGTATCCCTTTTGGCCTTTAACTGTTCTTCAACTAGTATTTTGACAAGCCCATGATTGTATAAATGTGGCTCAATGTTTCTTGGGTTTCTTTGGACTATTGAGCACATTTTTCTAAGGCTTGAGAGTAAAAAGTATGGAAGGTTAATGTCATGCTCTCCTAAGAAATGCATCATAATTTTGGCATGATAAACATATAGAACTCCAAACCTTCCCTCACATGTAAAGAATTTTTGTACTAGTAGAAGCAAAGCTGTCCATTCTTCTTTGACAAGATTAACAGGGATTCCTTTTGTAAAGATGCTAGTGTCCATACCTGGATTCTTCAGAATTTTCTTCCTTTGCTGGTCTTGTACTGATCGGTTTTTGAACCATCTCTCCCCAGTTTGTGGTAGTGAAGTGGCCTGTGCCAAACTGCTCTCGGTGACTGTGAATTTCAGATCTCCTATCTCCACTTGGTTGTCTTTCTCTTTGAAAGAACGTGCAAAAGTCTTTGTGACCTCTCTATGATAACCCTTGAATTTTTGAATGCACTGGAGCCAATTTGCCTTCTGCAAAGCGTCTTTGACTTGGGGATATCCTTCCAGAAATTTGGAGCCCTCTGGCTCTGCCCTCAGAAGTTTACCCATCAACTCTCTGGCTCTGTTTTACGGCTCTGTTTTAATACTCTTGAGGAAGGGTTATACGGTTTCAACAGTGGCTTTAACTCAACAGCTTTACGGCTTCAATAGTGGTTTCCACACAGTAGACTTATGGCTTCAACACAACAGCCGTAATACATTCACAACAGTGGTCAAAGTTTAGCAGAGGAGAGAAACGAAACAGAGTATGGTTACGATGACAGAGTGGTGAATAAGGCAGAGCAGTGGAAAGCAAGGAAAATGCGGAATTGAAACAACTGCGTGAATGAGATAATACATGCGTAGGAGGGTTATGAATGATGGGAAGAAACGGTTAAGTCCTTAGACTTCGGTCATGAGTGTACATTTGGCTGCGGAATCATAATGCAGAGAGCCGTAGTACAATTGTCTACGTCACTTAGGTATGAAAATTTTAATGGAAAGGCAGCCGTGTGTGGGCTTTTAAAATCGTGATGAATGGTGGCTGTTAAGGCTGAGAGATACGGGGATTTCGGTCGAGTAATGGAGAGGATTTGGCAATCATTACATTGAATGGCAAAAAACACAACCCGTAAACTATGCAAAATGTTATAACCATAGGTTTAGAAATTAGATCATACCTTAGGTGTCCGCGTTTTGATTCCTTTTGCTTATCTGACATTAACCTTTCATTGTTTGTTGCTGCTACATGACCTTTTCAATTTTTGCTGATGACCTTTGGACTGCAGATTCCTTCTTTAAACAGACTGTGTTTTTTTATGCAGGTGCAGAAAGTGTATTGGCTGCAGAATTGGGATATTGGCTGCGGAATTGCTCCTCAGCTGCAGAAACTGCAGTAATACCCTTCTGACTGCACAAAACAACTTTAGCTGTGTAAAAATAAATCTGACAATGACTTTATTGGTGGAATGGAATGTAATGGATGGATGAATGGAAAGAAATGAGGTGGAGTGAGAGTGGTTGGATGAATAAGATGGTGAATGAAGTGGATGAAATGGCGAAATGAGATGGAAGAGAGAGAGATTTTTTTTTTTGGAAAACATGAGGTGTCAGGTGACCCTGATTTTCACCTCAGGTTTTCTGCATAAGACTGCCAATCAGAGATTGGTTTTCAGGCTTATACATTTATTCTTTTTTTTTTCTTTTTTTTTTTTTTTTTTTTTTTTTTTTTTTCTTTTTTTTTTCAAAAACCAAAGATTAGGCTGATGGAGGAGAAGAATCCTTCTCCACCAACCTGATTGCAGAATCTTCTTTAAACAACTTGACAAATTCCTCTTTTGAGAGTGGCCTCTGGTAGACTTTCAATCTATGGCCATTCACAATAAGAGGTGTTTGAAGCTCATCAATGGTCTTCACTCGAACTGCTCCATTTTTAAAGACTTCATCAATCTCATATGGCCCAAGCCAATGAGTTTGAAATTTTCCTTTGAAGTCCTTAAATTTTGAATCAAACAATAGTGCCCAATCTCCTTTCTGAAACTTTCTTTCTTTGATGTGTCGATCATGCCATTTAGATCTTTGGTGCTGAACTAGATCGGTCCTTAGAATTGCATCTTGTCTTATTTCATCTAGCTCATTTAGCTGGTCCATTCTGTGTCTTTGGGCTTCCGTGAGGCTCATCCCCAATTGGACTGCCATCTTGAAGGTCTTGATTTGGAACTCAATGGGGAACAGGACTTCCTTCCCATAAACAAGTTCATAGGGAGAATGTCCTGTTGTGTTCCTCCATGTAGTTCTATAGGCCCATAAGGCTTCAGGAAGCCTTTCCGCCCAATCTCTTCTATGAAGATGAACAGTCTTAGTGATAATGCCTTCAAGAACTTTATTGGTAGATTCCACTTGGCCATTTGATTGCGGATGGTATGGAGTAGATGTTCTGTGCTTGATCTTATATTCCTCCATCAGCTTCTCCATCAATTTAGATGTAAATTGGCTTCCTTGATCTGTTACAATTTCTCTTGGGACACCAAAACGAGTAAAAATATCCTCAAAAAGAAATTGAACAACTGAATTTTCAGTGGCAGAAGGCAAAGCTTTTGCTTCTACCCACTTAGTAACATAATCAGTACAAACCAATATATACTTCTTTTGTTTTGATGGCGGATTAATAGGTCCAACGAAATCTAGAGCCCATTTCTCAAAGGGTTCGATGCATACCTGTGGCTGTAGTGGCATTTCATTTGAAGGAGTTGGTCTCCCAACTCTTTGGCAGCTGTCACACCTCCTAACATACTGCTTTGCATCTTTAAAGAGAGAAGGCCAATAATATCCTAGAGAAAGGATTTTATAGGCTGTCCTCTTGTCAGCAAAGTGTCCGCCGCAAGGTTCATCATGACATGCCTTAAGGATGTCAGGCATTTCATCTTCCCGAACACATCTTCTGATTATACAATCTGGCCCTGTTTTGAACAATTCATTAGAAATCCAAGAATAATGTGAACTCTCCTGAATGATTTTCCTTTTCTCATTAGGAAATAAGTGTAGAGGAAGCTTCCCTGTAACTAGATAATTAGCCATATCTGCATACCAAGGAGTCTTGGTGGTTACTGCAAACAAGTATTCATCTGGAAACTTATCTTCTACTGGAGAATCCTCATTAGTGTTTTGGATTCTAGACAAGAAATCAGCTACTGTGTTTTGTTTCCCAGGTCTATCTACAACAGTAATTTTGAATTCTTGTAAAAGTAAAAGCCATCTTGTAACTCTACCATTAGTAACAGGTTTGTTCATTAAATATCTTATGGCAGAGTGATCGGTATGGACAAAAGTTTCATAGCTGGTTATGTAGTGTCTAAATTTATTGATCGCATGTACCACAGCTAAGAACTCTTTTTCTGTAACAGTATAATTTAACTCAGTGGGAGTCAAATTCTTACTTGTGTAATAAATGGCATAAGGGATCAAATCTTTTTGTCCCAAAACAGCTCCTAGAGCTGTATCTGAAGCATCAGTAGAAATGTGGAAGGGGAGTTTCCAATTTGGACCCCTTAAGATGGGTGCTTCAGATATTCTAGTCTTTAAAGTTTCAAAAGCAGTCTGACACTCGGGATCCCATTTGAACTTATAGTCTTTGGTAAGCAATTTGAAAAGAGGAGATGCTATCTTGGTGAAGTTTTCAATAAATCTTCTGTAATATCCAGTAAACCCAAGAAAACTCCTAACATCTTTCTGACAATTTGGAACAGGTAATTTGGAGATGACTTCTACTTTGGATCTATCAACTTTAATTCCATCTCCTGAAATATGATGTCCTAAAACAATTCCTTCAGTAAACATCATAAAACACTTTTCATGACTTAATGAAAGATTTGTTTCCTTACATCTAATTAGTACCTTTTCCAAATTTTCTAATGCTTCTTCAAATGTATTACCATAAACTGTGAAATCATCCATGTAGACCTCTACACAATCATGAATTAGATCTGAAAAGATTCCTAATACAGCCCTTTGAAATGTAGCGGGTGCATTGCACAATCCAAAAGGAAGTACTCGGTAAGCAAAAGTTCCCCAAGGACAAGTAAATGTGGTTTTGTCTTGATCTTCAGGTGCTACCTGAATTTGATTGTAACCACTAAAACCATCCAAGAATGAGAAGAACTTTTTACCTGCTAAAGTATCTAATACTTGATCAATAAAGGGCAAGGGAAAGTGATCCTTTAAGATTGCTTTGTTTAATTCTCTGTAATCAATGCAAACTCTCCATTTACCATTCTTTTTGGGCACTATAACCAAGGGAGAAACCCATTGGCTATCTGAAATAGGGTAGATGAAGTTCACATTGAGTAACTTCTGGAGCTCTTCTTTCACTATCTCCCTAAGATTTGGATTCATCCTTCTTTGAGGTTGTCTGATTGGTCTACTGTTTTCCTCAATATAGATGTGATGAATACAAGTCTTAGGGTCAATACCTTTCATGTCGGTATACTCCCATGCAAAAGCAGTAGAATGTCTTTGCAAGACTTTGGTTAGCTCTTCTTGTTGAGATTTTTCCAAGTTTTTGTTAATGTTTAATGTTTTTCCTGGAAAGATTTCAATGGCGGAACTACCAAATTCTTCCATGGAGAAAAGAGACATTTGTCTAGATGATAGACACTCTATGTCAGAATCCAACTGAAAATGTGTACAGTCATATTCTGAAGATGGTTCAAAATTTTCTAATGTATTCAGAATTTGACTATCTTCACTAATCTCAGAAGTGGTAAAGACAGGTTGTATAGTATCTTCATCATCAACCCATTCATCTTCTCCTATTTCTGTTATTGCCTTTGCTGGAGGTTACAAGTTGAATTTCTTGGTGGAACTACCATCTGATATATACATGTCCCCAGACCTACAACTGATGAAAGCATCAGCTGTGGCCAGCCAAGGTCTTCCTAAAATAAGAGGATGTCCTCCTAGATTGTTCTTGGGAGTTAAAATCATAAAATCAACTGGATATTCCCAAGAATCTAGGGAGACTGGAATGTCTTCCAATACACCATCAAGTTTAATGATTGATCTATCTGCAAGCTGCAGTAAAGTAGGTGTAAAGAGAAGGTTAGGAAGCTTTAACTGATCCATGGTCTGTCTACTCATGATGTTGATCGCGGCTCCTAAGTCAATCAAAGTATTTGGGATTTCAACCCCATTAATATGAGTTTTGACAATAGGGCTACCGGGGTCCACATATTTTTGCATGGTAATCTTACCCATCATAATGTCTGCAATTTTTCCAACCAGATGTATCCTTCTGGTATCTCTGGTTCTTTTTCCTGTTTTCTTTAAACTCAACTCCTTTATTGTCTTTGCTAGAATGGGAATTTCCTTAATGGCTTGTAACAAGGGGATCTTGATACAGACATTCTTCAATTCATCTAGAAAATTATAGTCAGGAAACCAAATTTGCTTTTCCACTCCTTTGTCAATTTGTAATCTTTCAGGAAAAGGAGGTGTAGCTGAAGAGGTAGGTTGCTCAACTATGGGAGTTGTGGGGGTTGATTCTTTTTCTTTTTCTTTTTCTGTTTGAATGTTTGGGCGTTGAAGGGATACTTCAGAACCCTTATTAGCTCTAAGAGATTCTTCCTCAGAAATGCTTGGCTGTTGAACATTTATAGAAGGTTGATCTAGGACTCTACCTGATCTGAGTTGTACTTCGTTAAGAGGAACAATCATATAGGTAGGAAATGGTTGACCTTCCATCATGTAAGCATTTTGAGGGTTCCTATTATTGGGGTTTGGCAATGGCTGAGAGGGAAGTTGATTTGACTTCTGTTGAGATTGGAGCAAGAGTTGAGAATTTTGATTTTGTGGAGGAGGTTGTTGTTGTTGAGGGTATGGCAATGATAGTTGTTGACCTTGATTTGGAAGTTGTGGAGCTTGCTGATTCTGAAAAGATGGAGGATATTGATAGAATTGAGCAAATCTCCCATAAGGATTTTGCATGCTTTGCATCCATGATTGAAAAGGATTTTGTGGTTGAGGCCAAGGTTGTTGCCAAGGATTCCAATTTGGTTGGGGTTGAAAATTCATAGAGTTGTTAAACCCTTGATTCTGTTGCCCCTGCCAAGGTCTCCTTGCAACAAAACAGAGAGATTCAAGTGTGTTTGGATCTTCTTGAAAGACTGCTTTAAGTCCAGGGATTGAAGGACAATCCTTGGTCTCATGAGTTTCTGAGCAAATTACACATGTTTCCACAACTTGTGCCTCTAAGGGACATTCCCTTAAAGCATGTTTCTTCCTACATTTCGGGCAAAAGATGGCCAAAGCCTCGGTTTCTGCTTTCTGTTTATTGTGGATCTTAAGGGTGTCTAATTGTTCACTAAGACTCCCTAAGATATCAGTTTTAAATTCATCAAGCATATTGCCGATTTCAGCCCTACTCACTGATCCGGTTGCAGATTTATTTGCCCTAAGTAGAGAGGGATCTCTAGGCCCTTTTTGAGTTTTTGATTTGCCCCTTGAGAGATGGACACATAATTCTGCTATATCAGAAAGTGGAAGCTGAGATATATCTCCCTTCCCCATCATATTCAGAAGATTTATCCATTCATCTCTAATGGCTTTTAGTAAGAGGGCTTTCAAGGTCTCTTCATCCAAGTTACTCATTTTTGCTCTTTTCAAATTATATTGAAATCTTTCAATCAGATCCTCTAAGTTCTCATCTTCTCCTTGTACCATTTTAAATACCTCATCCTTATGATTGGTGGGCATACAGTAATCTAGGTACCTATCCAAAAATGTCTGTTTCATTTCATCCCAAGACCTAATGGACTGAGTGACTAACCCCATGAACCATTTCAAAGCTTGTCCTTTTAATGTGGAAGGGAACAATTTGAGTTTTTGAGTATCATCTAAATAGTCATAAGTTCTACATAAGACTTCAAACTCAAATAAGAATGTTTCAGGGTCCTCAGTTCTTGTCCCATGGAAATTTGGGAGGACAGATGGCGATATGTTTTTCATGGTAGCACGGGAATCCTCATTAACAATAGGAAACCCAAATGAGTTATCCCCATCTCTATTTCCTCCTCCAAGGGGACCTCTACCTCCTCCATTGTTGTTTCCTCCTCCTCCTCTACCTCTACCTCTACCAAATCCAGGTGCTTCTTCTTCTGCCATAGTAGTTTCCCCAGAGACTTCAGAGTCTTCAGGCTCTTCTACTAAGGGTGTATGAGAAGGATTTCCTCCTTCTTCTTCAGATGTTTCTACTTCTTCAATTATAATTTGCCTCTCTGGAGAAAGAAGGAAAGGATCTCTTTCTAACTCAGACTCGATGGAAGGTATGGGAGAGTCGACTCCTGCTTCTTGAATTCCAGGAACCCTAGGGCTAGGAGTATCAGTTGGAGATAAGGGAGGTGTCTCTTGTCTATCTCTTGAAGTAGATGGACTTGTGAAAATTGAACTTTTTGCTCTAGCTAAAAACCTTCCCCTAGAATCTCTAGCTCTATGCATGTCATTTTTTTTTTTATTTTTTTTTTCTTCAAGTCAAGTTAATAGTTCTTTTTCTGATCTTCCAGGTCACTCTAGGTGCAAGAAGAGAGCATACTCAAGAAACAACTAAATCAATAACTTTCTCTTTTCTGATCCTCCAGATCACTTTGAAGTGCAAGAGGAGAGCATACTTTGATAGGTTATCAACTTCTTTCCTTGAAATTTTATGTTTTTTTTTTTTTCTAAGAATATGGCTACTTAATTTCACTTCCCCGGCAACGGCGCCAAAATGTTTAGTCAATTTAGTGTTTCTAAATTGATGTCATTAATTGTCAACCCGGGGCTCGTAAGCTGATGAAGTGAAGGTGTACTATATGTACTTAAGCAACCTCTTAGATCTTTTTGTCGTTTGGGGGTGTTGTTTGTGGTCAATTTATCTTCCTAAGATGGAATGGAGATTTTATAAACAGATGAGTGAGTGTGTGTGTAAGGTGATTTCTAAATACCTTCTAAACTTGCAAGGAAAAAGCTTGAAAGAAATAACTTGAAATGAAACTGAAAGCAAAGCAGGAAAAAACCACTTTCTAATAGCACTAGTCACTACTCATGCTGCTCCAAAAAGATAAGAAAAACTACTTTAAAGACCAGTTATAATGTTCAACTCTTCCTAACTCTCTGCTTTCAACATATGGAATTATGAGAAACACGATTAAGAAGTAGTGAGAGAGAAGTCTAAAAAGTAATCAAAAATAAGAAAAATCTACTTTAAAGACTAGTTATAATGTTCAGCTCTTCCTAACTCTCTGCTTTCAGCATATGGAATTATGTGAAGCACGATTAGGAAGTAGTTAGAGATTAGTCTAAAAAGTACTCAAAGCAAGCTGTAATTTATTAGTATTCTGATCTCTAAAAGATGAACAACTTATGATAAAGAGACCATCAATATGTTAACATACAACTTTGAGAAACTAAACTAGAAATCAGCTATAAAAATAGAGTAAAGGCAGCAACTTATGAATATGACAACTGAAAATACTATTAGAGATAAAGCAAATACACAAGGACACACAATCCCGGGCTAACACCTGCAGAAAACAATACTGATCAGTTTAAAATAAATGTTGGAAATGAAATGACATGAAATCAAATGGTACACTATTATACAGGATGAAAAGAAATAAAAATTGCTGAAGGTAGGAAAATGAAATCAAACACTATGTACACGGGCTGTCATAGATGGGGGCCCTCCATCCACGCAACCAACTAAAAGATCAGCTATGAAAAGGTGAACAGAAACAGTCTTCTTTTTATAAAACCAGCATGTCAAAATACAGTGAAAAGTGCTGTAGAAACAGCCTTCTAAAACAGAGTTTTGATAACAAAATCAGTGCAGCAATTACAATGTTCAAAAAGTTAATCTATAAGCGTTGACACATGCTTTATTTATAAGCGCAGAGAAAAACTACCCTCTGCGTGAACTAAGCAACTACAGCCTAACTTATTAACTACGCAGCAACACGCAGTCTTAACTAATTAACTTGTGCAGCAACACGCAGGCAACTCCGTGCACTTTTGAGGGAAACGGTCATCATGGGCAGTAAATCTATGTTTGGATCCTGTCTTTTGCTGTCCTTGTGGCGTGGAGGAAGTGCCAGCTACGGTTCCGTGTCCCAACTGCTCACGGCTCCCATGCCACCGTTTAGAACTTGACCGTTTGACCGAGGGAACACCTGCGTTGACCAAGGGCATACGTGACTGGTTTGGCTTAACCAATAGCATACGATCCATGTGTACATCCATCCCAACATGCCCATGTGGACCATTCCTTGAGAAGACACGTGGAGTATATCAAACAACAAAAAGGCTGCGGAATCTCTGAACAGCTGCGGAATTGCTGAACAGCTGCGGAATTGCTGAACAGCTGCGGAAACTCTGTTCATATGTCAAAAATCTAAACCAACAGTAAAACATAAGCAAAGTTAACCAATTATGCTTAAAGACATCAAATGTAATGATCTGGGTAGGTTTATGCGGAAAATAGAGCAAAAGAGAGGGATAAGTGAGGAAAAGTTGTAGGTAATGATGGATAATCAAGTGCAAGTTAGAGGCTCTATAGGTACATTAAAGGGAAAGAGAACAGGGTTGCAGATACTCTTAACAGAAGAGTACATCTAAATCACGTTGCAATTATGAGTTCGCACAAGATAGATCTACATGATCTACCTTACAGGCAGGTCAACAGGATGACAGGTATAGGGAGCTTAGGCATAGGTTAAAGCAAGATATAAGTGATCAAGATGTGGACTATCATCTCATAATGGATGGTTTGGTCAGATTTAGGGATAGGATATATGTGCCGGAAAACAGTGAGCTCAAGAAGATTATATTGAGGGAATTTCATCCTAAGGCATATTCAAGTCACCCAGGATATCAAAAGATATTGAAAACGGTGAAAAAGTTATATTATTGGTTGAATTTGAAGAGGAAAGTGGCAAAGTTTGTGGCTAGATGCTTGGATTGTCAACAGGTAAAAGCATAGTGTAAGCATCCAGGTGGTTTACTACAGTCGATTCGGATTCCATAGTGGAAATGGGAGGTAATTCCCATGCATTTCATTATAGGTTTTCCGAGGACATCTAGACAACATGATTCTATTATGGTTGTGGTTGACAGGTTGACTAAGGTATTGCACTTCATTCCAATGAAGTCTACTTATTCAGCTAATGATGTAGCACAGGTCTACATTAGAGATGTAGTGAGGTTGCATGGAGTAGTGAAGAAGGTTATGTTAGACAGGGATGCTAAGTTCACCTCTCGATTTTGGAAGGAACTATTTGCAACTTTGGGGATAGAGTTGGCCTTCAACATAGCTTATCATCTACAGATAGATGAAGAGATAGAGTGTTGATTTGGGGTATCATCGGATATGACCTAGCCATTAAAATTGGTGGAGAGGCTGAATCACATGAGATATCCAAGACCCAGAAATGGTTTGGGCATATTCTACCCGGTTAAGGAGAAATTAAAATAATTAATATTTTTAATCGAGTTCCTAAGTCTAAACTTAGGAAAAATAAAATATTAATGGGTATTAATATAAAACTAGGTTAAAAGGTTCTAAATGACATGTATCAAGCCAAATCTAATCTTATCCATTGATTAGAGACGTAATCTTGGCCGTTGAAGGACGAATAGGAAAAGTATAAGAGGAGACTTGAGGGTCAGTTGGAGAACACACCAAAGTGATCAATCATTCGATTTTCTAGAATGGCATTTGCCAAGAGAAATCGAATCAGTGATCAGAGTTGAAACGAGGGGAAGTGAGTACGAGACAGAGATGAAGAGATAGTGTTAGAAGTTTAGTGCAGAGTCAGAGAGGCAGACGCTGAGACAAAGGGAGCCACGTAAAGGCAGAAGAGACTACGCAGAGGCCAGAAGGGCCTGCGTCATCCACGCAGAGGCTACAGGAATGACACAGAGGGCCATAGAGGCTGTGCAGAGCCTCAGAGGGCTGGCGCAGAGGGTTTTGGGCTGACGATGAGCTTCAGATTGTGTTGGAGAAGGTTTTGTGGGACAAAATTTCCGAATATTTGCTTCCAAATAGAGAGGTATTACTGTCGGATTATTTTCTCTATCGGGTGAGCTAGTTTGGCACCCAGTTGTACTTAGAAAGACTGCATAACAATATAACCCTTGGAATTGTTGCACCGGTTTTCCCAAGTTGGGTTTTTCCGAGGACGTTTGTCCAAAAATAACGGTGTCACTTGTGTGTTTGTCTATTTCTTTCAGTTATTGATCCGTAGATGATTGAGACTATATTGTATTTATTTCAATATTTATATGAGTGAATAACTTGTAAGTAATTAAACATGTAGGCGAAATAAACCAGAGAATACAAATAAAATTTTTAACGGGTAATACTTAGAAATTTGAACATGGTATCAGAGAGTTGTAGGTCACAGGAGAGCTAAAGGCACCAACTCAATCAGAGCATTTGCAGCAAAAACAATTGTCCCAAGTGACAGAAGTTGTTCCTACCAGAAAGCAGCAGAGAAGGTTTGACACAGAGGGATTAGGTCATCAGTTTGAGCCAAAGAAAGGCCAGCACAGAGGTTGAGGAGGGCAGAAGAGGCTCACGAAGAGCCACGCAGAGAGCAAGAGGGTTGACGCAGTTGAATAGTGGGGAAATTCATCCAGTGTCGAGATTGCGCAAATCCTAGAGGCTCAGTCCTTCAATTGCTGGGGAATAGGAAGCTGTGGGAAGATTAAGGGGAGTGAATATGGTGGGGTGTTGTTGTTGCTGAGACAAAACATAACCTAACGAGGAAAAACCAAGGTAGAGGGAGTCGCCACCTAGGCGGATTTCTAGCCAAGAAATTGAGATCAATGTTGCAGGTGCATATGAGATCGAAGAGGTGTGAATCGATGATTGGAAGGCGGATTTCCAGGAGGTAAATTGAGACTCAGAGGTAGTCTAGCAAAGAACTTCCATGAGGGAAGTAGCGCCTCAGAAGGAGTCAAATAGAGAACTTCCAGATGGAAATAGAGGCTCGGAGGAGTCGAAAAGAAGAGCAGAGAGATCGCCATGAATGGACTAAGGGATCAGGACAAGATGGATGTGGCGTCCAAATTTGTCATCTGGAAGGCCAAGATCTTGTCCATTCTAGATATATATCACATCAAGGCCTTCGCCTTGAGAATCGTGGCTATCCCAGTTGACCCAGCTGACAATGAAAAGTATGAGGAAGCGATGGCCAAGGCGAAATGCATAATCCTTGATGAGGTCAAGGATCATGTGGTCCAACATATTTCCGAGAAGGAGATGACAAAGGAAATGTGGGACACCTTGATGACAATGTACTAGCATACTTTCGTGCAAAGGAAGATGTTACTAGAGAATCAGTTGTGGTCATGCCAAATGCAGAAAGGGGAGCAGATAAATCACTTCCTTGGCAGGTTGAAAGAGATCCGAGACCAACTAACTTCCATAGGAGACATGTCGAATTAGGAGTTGATGGTGAGGACCAATCTAAACACAGTTTCCGAGGAGTGGGAGACATTCATCAAAAGTATTTTGGGCAGAGTGAATCTTCCATATTGGGAAGAATTGTGGGCGGCTCTTCTCTAAGAAGAGATCAAACGGCTGACCAAGACGGAAAGTAGCAATAAAGGAGTCTGGATTAAGAAAGAGGAGGAAGAGGATGCATCTTTGGCATCTGGGGGAAGCAAGAGAATAGGAAGAAAAAGGACCTCTCCAAGATAAAGTGCTTCAACTATGGGGAACTGGGGCATTATGTGAACCAATGTCTAAGGAAGAAGAATAAGGGAGAGGCGTCTGACTCCAAGGCAGCACCAGCAAAGGTGGAAAAGGAGGTATAGGAGGATGATGATTGTGCCATAAGTGCTCATGTACCTCTAGAGAAGAGGTGGGGAGACATCGAGTTGTAGTTAAGAAAACTACAGGCAATGAGGGGCAGGATCCTTGAGATACCCAAACTCTTGGATTATACCTAGCTATAGGAGCCCCAAGTGAGAGTAGCAGGATGGTGGATGTCGGTAGAAATGGATGCGGATGAAGCGGAAGAGAGTGTTAAAAGTGCAGAAGTCCCATGCAATGCAGAGAGGGTTGTAGCAGTGCGAGAGGCGTAGAGGAGGTTGCAGCAGTGCAGGATGGCACAGAGAGGTTTGCAATGTGTGAGAGGTACAAAGTTGTTGTAGCAGCATAGAGACAGTAAAGGGAGCACGAGATAGCGACAGAGAGAGCTTCAACATCGGGAATGTTTCTTGCCTGACAGGGATGTTAGTAGTTGGGTGGATCAGTTACTTACTTCTTAGTAATTGAGTTGCAGTGCAGTAGCAGTAAGAAGTAAGCAGTAGCATGATGCAGCATGATGAGAGGGGGTTGCAGTGCAGATGCAGTGTTGGGAGAAAGGACCAGCAACAGCACGGATGCAGAGGGAGCTGTCGTATGGATGTAGCAGTGGCAGTGGAAGAGCCACGAGAAATGGTACAAGATGCAGCAGTACAGAGGATGTTGGTGTAGGTTTTAATACCGTACAGAAATTACCTGCATACGAATTCTAAAACACATAAAATAAAAAATGCGAGAGCATAACACATAAAACACATATACACAGAGATTTTCCCCTGGATCCCAAAACCGAGACTACCAACTTGATTTTTCATTATGTTCCTTTCAATGTTATAATACATATTTATACATGCCGAAGCATCCAATACCATGGACTGAAAACCATCGTGTCCAAGAACATGTACGAAAATCATGCACAAAACCATAGGTTTGTCCGCCCAACCTAACATAGGTTCCAAAACCAAAATTTTCTGGGGCGCTGCCCTGAACCCCATAGAATGGGGTTACCTGCACCCCTCAAACCCCCTGTGACCCCCCCACTATGCAATCGGTGCAACGAAGGGGGGCTTTTCCCCCCCTCTAACCCCCCGGTTAACTATGTGGGCTAGTCGTGGAAAGAATATAACACAACCCAACAGTTGGGCGGGGAGCCCTAGCATCATCACATGTACTAGTGCCATATGATCAGAGTGATGCTCAATATGGAGTATTACTAGAGCACAATCCTCGCTAAGAGGGAGTGTTGATTTTGGGTAGCATTGTATGTGCTCTAGCCATGCAAATTGGTGGAGAGGCTAAAGCACATGAGATCTCCAAGACCCATAAATGGTTTGGGCAGATTCTACCGAGTTAAGGAGATATTCAAATAATTAATATTTTTAATGGAGTTCTTAAGTCTAAACTTTTAGGAAAAATAAAATATTAATGGGTATTAATATAGAACTGGGTTAGAAGGTTCTAAATGACATGGATCAAGCCAAATCTAATCTTAGTCGTTGATTAGAGATGTAATCTTGGCCATTGAAGGACCAACAAGAAAAGTATAAGAGGAGGCTTGAGGGTCAATTGGAGAACACACCAGAGTGATCAGTCATTCAATTCTTTAGAGCGGGGTTCGCTAAGAGAAATCGAATTAATGATCAGACTTGCGGCGAGGGGCAATGAGCATGAGACAGAGAGGCATAGATAGTGTCGGAAGTCCAGCGCAGAGGTAAAGAGGCAGACGCTGAGCCAGAGGGAGCCACGCAGCGGTAGAAGAGACTACCTAGAGGCTAGAAGGGCCTGCGTCATCCACGCAAAGGCTACAGGAATGACGCAGAGAGCCATAGAGGTTGCGCAGAGCCTCATCGGGCTGACATAGAGGCTAGGAGGGTTGACGTTGAGCTTCAAATTGTACTAGAGAGGGTTTTGTGGGGCAGACTTTCAGAATATCTTCTTCCGAATAGAGAGGTATTACTTTTGGATTATTTTCTCTATCGGGTGAGCCAGTTTGGCACCCAGTTGTACTCAGAAAGACTACATAATAATATAACCCTCAGAATTGTTGCACCGGTTTTCCCAAGTTGGGTTTTTCCGGGGATGTTTGTCCAAAAATAACAGTGTCACTTGTGTGTTTGTCTATTTATTTCAGTTGTTGATCTGTAGATGGTTGAGATTGTATTGTGTTTATTTCCCTATTTATATGAGTAAATAACTTGTAAGTAATTAAACAAGTAGGCGAAATAAACCAGAGAATACAGATAAAATTTCTAATGGGTAATACTTAGAAATTTGAACACAAAGAGGGTCAACAGGATTCTGGAGGACATGTTGAGAATGTATGTGATGCGTCAACAGCGAAAGTGGGAAGAATATCTTCCACTAGTTGAGTAAGATTACAATAATGGTTATCATGAGTCACTTAGGATAGTCCATTTGAGGCACCTATGGGCGGAGTTTTAATACTCCTATTAGTTGGAGTGATCCAATGAACAAGGTATTGATAAGACTAGACATGTTAGCAGAGATGGAATAAGAAATGTAAGTTATCAAGAAGAATATAAAGGTAGCACAGGACAGGCAAAAAAGTTATGCAGATGACCATAGAGCATTTAAGGAGTTTCAAGTTAGGGAACATGTGTTTTTGCACATCAATCCCAAGAAGATCTCTTTGAGGATTGGGTCATGTGCGAAGCTAGCACCTAGGTATTACAGGCCTTTCAAGATCCTTGAGAGGATTGGACCAGAGGCTTACAAACTTGCACTGCCTCTTATAGTGAAAGTCCATGATGTTTTCCATGTGTCATTACTTAAGAAGTATGTTAAAGATGTTAATCATGTGTTTGACTAGTCTATATTGCAGGCGAACCAGAAGGAGAATTCCAGTCGAAACCTCAGTGCATTTTGCAGATAAATATGCTCATGCTCTAGAACATAGAAATCGAACAGGTTAAAGCGAAGTGGAAGCACTTTGGGCCCGATGAAGCTACATGGGAGATGATTGATTAGATGCAAGCTATGTATCCTTCATTATTTGTCAGTTGGCGCAAAGCAATTTTGGTATATGTATATATGTATAAGGATGTAAATAATACCACAAGTTGTGTTATAAAGCTCCAATAAGCAATATGGTTGTCATGTTGGTTTGATTTTCAACATGTTTTTCATTGTCAATACTACAATGAGCTAAGTTATCAAGCTCCATGGGCATTATGTTTTTCTTTTCAGCAATCTTGTTGGTTGTAGGTGTCATTAAACACAGAGGACGATGTTCCCCTAAGGGGGAGGGGTTTGTAACAACCCTGGGTTAAAAATCCATGCAATAAAGTTAATAAAGGCAAAATAATAACCAAGATCATGGGACACATATTCCAATCTGAAAGTTGGGAAAAAACATAGTGATGGGTATCGCTTGTGATTAATAAGTGGCTATGGAAATTGACAAAGACAATGGAAAAGGCTTTGAAAATGTGTGAGGCATTAATTGGCATTTATTTATGAAAATAATGGAAAATAGGAGAAAATGAAAGTGAAAGGTCACAAGTTGCATGTGAAGGAAAATTAATCAAAAATGAAGAAAATAGAGGCCTCAATGACAAAAAGGCTTTTAAGGATCAATTCACATATTTTGCCAGTTTTAGCTTGGAGATCTCTCTTCTACTCTCTCTCTCTCTCATACTCTTGGACACTTCGAGTTTTCTTGGAGCACTCTTAGAGGAGTGTGGCTTACTTGGGATTTGGAGCAAGAAGGCAAAGGAAAAGCAGGAAAGCGAAAGAGGACAATGAGATTAGCAACTATAATGGGTTTTTCTTACAGGTACCGAGTTGCATGTATGATTTCCTTGTTAGTTTTGACATGCACGGCATATGCATGTGGTTATTTGGTTATGACCTGTCATTGGCTTGGAGGATTTCCTGGATTGACAGTGGTTTTGCCTAGCCTTGCCATTTCCTGGATAGCCATGGTGTTGTGAGTTTTATCTTTTGTTTTCTGGTTGGTGCTCATGTTCCTTATGGTTGTGGGTTAAGTTATTGGTTCTTGGAGCCTTGTTTGGAAAAACACTCTGGAAGCCCTATAAAGCTTGGGTTAAGCTACCAGTCCTGGAAGCCTTGGTTGGAAAATGCTCTGGAGCCCTTGATGGGTTGAGTTACGAGTCCTAGAAGCCTTGTTTAGACAAACGCTCTAGAGTTGACAACAGTTGTGGGTTGAGTTACTAGTCCTCGAAGCTGGGTTGGAATAAACGCTCTAGAGCCCTGGACAACTCGGATGGAGATTGATATGGTGATGGTTAGTGATATCCGACCGTGAGGTGGAATCACTAGTTGAGGGTTGAGGTGGTTTTGCCTCTAGAAGCCCTAGTTTGGATTTGATTCGTTTATTCGATGAGATCCCACATTCATGCTTGGCCTATGGCATGGGGTTGATTGGCTGAAAGAAAGATTTGGATAAGCCCAATCTATGGTCAAGCCATACATGGAAGTTCCTAACTTGGTTGGATTTGCATATGTTAATAAGAGCTCTTTTCCTCTTATGTTCTAAGTGTAAATGCACTTGTTATTATGTAGCTATGATGGTTGTTCTATTATTGTTGTTTATATACTTATATGATGGTTACAAGTATGGTTTTATGACAATCTTGAATTATAGCTCTCATCATGTTTTGGTTAGTAGATGAAATGTTAATGAATAAATGACCTAATAGATGATAATGCAACTAATGTCAGAGGGCATTAGACCTTCTTGATGAATCTTAGATAAGTATGAGCTCCCTATGTTCAGATGTGTTTTTATGACATGTACATTACATGTTCATGATGTGTTTGATGAAATGGCTATCATGGTTAGGGTAAGCCAGGTCAGGTCCTTATTCAAGTTTTGCATTAGAGGCCTTATCTTCTTGTTATTTATCATTTTTGAGAATTTCATCAAGTTTTGGGCAGAGGCCTAAGAGCTAGCCCTGAAAAAGTGGCTCGTAATTCGGGGTTGTTGGCGTAGAACTGTTTGAAAAAGAATACAGTCGCATGGAGGCTTTGTTGTGGGAGCGATTGGAGGGTTACAGTTGCATGGAGGGCTTGTCATGGGAGTGACTCGGGGTCTAGTTTAGTTAAAAAGCAAGTTAACTCAAGGTTTGGGTACCTAGAGTGGTTGGTTAGTCCCTGGGGGTCCTGTAGCTCCTGAAGAAGGTCAGTTGGTTTTGGTTTGTCGATACCACTTCCTTAACTGTACTTGGGGAGTTGAATCATATCATAGTAACTATTTGTCACATATTTACCCCAGTGGAATGGTTAGATTGGGTAAGTGTGGGAAGAGGGTGTTACATCATTAATCATTCAATCCACTAGTTTAAAATCCTTGCTTGCATTGTAAATAAAAGAAGGAATACATATAACATAAAGTAGAATTCAAGTGTACTTCATGTTTTTTAGATATCAAGTGCCTTCATTGATGTCCAAGGTGAATTTCCTTACTAGTCAACTTGGTTATACAAGTTAGCGCGTTATTTTTAGATAAACAAATTCTAGCAGAGTTAGTACAAAATACAAAATTCCAACTAACTATAATTAGAACTAGACCTAGAATTTTGCACTAACTCTACTAGAATTTGTTTATCTAAAATGATGCGCTAACTTGTATATATAGCCAAGAAATTAGTGCAAAAGAAGGGTTTATTGTTGAGTTATTGTTCCTCCAAGCTCTTGATTGACGACCACATAAAACATTGAATCAATTATGATTATTCCATCCCAAAGGGAGAATAAATAAAAATATTGTGTGGTAGTGTTCCCTGCCAAATTTGGTCATCTTAAACATACATAAATTCAACCAAAAAAAAAACATGTCGATACACAAATCTATATATAAGTAGTTCTATAAGATATTAGGGTTTCAACTGCCTTGAGGGTAGCCAACTTGAATAGCTAGAAAAACTTTGAAGTTACTTACAAAGGATGGTTTTTCCCATTAATATATTTGTTGAGAGCCTGCCTTGCAAGTGGAAGCATTGAAAGAAAGAAGAAAGAAATTATTTTAACGTCCACCAGGCTAAAGATAACCTATGGGACATATTGCTTCTTCATCTTCTTGATGTATTCGACCCTTTTTCTGTGAAGCTTCAAAATAAATGCTCCTAGCTTCTCGACAAACCCCTTGCTAAATAGATTATCCCAAGAGCTCGCTGCCAGCATATATGCATAAATTTCCATGTTGTCTTTGAAGGCCTCGCATTATAAAATGAAATGTTTTTTTTTTTCCACTTTTCCGGAAGAACAAAAAATGCATACTCTTTCCTCCCACACTTCCTTTGGCCTTTTCCAATGCCCTGTTTCACAACGAAGTTGATGAGAATTAGTCCTTAACTGAGCAATAAGACTTTTGGCTCTCCAAGAGATATTGGCCTCTATGTATGCTTTTGTTTGATGACTATGAGTGGGATTAAACACTTCAATATAGTATTGTTTCTTTCTTCCTAACTCCTTATCCCAAGTACGCTTGTGGAACTCTTCCATAACAAAAGCTTTTATCTCTTTGTTGTTTATGGGACACGCGTTCAATCAAATACCCCATTCACTAAACCATTTGTTATTTTGTTGCATCCAAGTTTTTTGCTCTTGCACAATCTATCATTAAAGACAACCTTAGGCCATCTACCCTAGGCCATATAAGATACATTTTAAAGTTTAGTAATAGTAGAGACCTTGCTAGTGTTCGACCCATAATTCTAGCCATATTTTTTGCTTCTCTTTGGATATGTAGAGTATACCAACAACAAAACCTTGGAACCTTCTCAAATAATAATCACGAGCTTATATGAAGAATTTTAGATATGAACTTGTAAAATAAAACTATCAATATATTCGAATAACTCTTGGAGATTGCAGTAAACCTAAGGATGGTGATCATTATGTATTCACTCGATTGATACTAGTAGATCCAAATATATATTTTCCTTTCAAGAATATCACAATACATAAATGACATCCCGACAGTGGCATTGTGTTAGAGAGGCTATATTTGAATTTGTGACGGGATTCATTTTTCTCTTAGTGTCATTGAGTGTTGTTTTGTTGTGTTACGTGGTTTGTGAGGAGAAAGTTAGTAGATGCCCATTTTTCCTTCTAAATCATAGTGCCACACCTATTTACTTAGCTTGCAATATGGGAGTTCACGCCTTCTCACATTTGGACATGTCATGAGCAACAATTTCCCATGGAATTTAGGTGAGGAATGGAATTATTTAATTTTAGTAGATAGAGCATCGAAAACAATGCCCTCTCTCACAAACTTTTGGTTTTTCATTATTAGTCCTTGCCTAAAGGCCATGGCACCATACAATTGTTGGGATGAGTTAGCCACTGACTTCAGATTAATACTTTCTTTGATTTTTATTTTTTTGTTTGCAATGTTAAATATAGGAGAATTTATATAGTATTTTTATTAGAAAATAAAAATAAACATCTATTTTTTAAAATATGATTAGCTCTTAATTTTCAACCTTTATTGTCACAATGACAACATGCAATTAACATTTTTTATGAATATTTATTGACACTCACAAATATTTATTATGTAATTAACAGTTACAAATATTTATTTCATCGCCAAATGAGTAACACCTAGGTCAAGAAATTCAACAAAACGTGTCAACCTATCTCCTCCCTTAAGGCACCCAAGTAAAATCATAATAAAATCATGTGTATGCATACACGTGATCCACAATTCTTGCAATTTGCATAAGTCTTGAAAGTCCTGTATTAAACATTGAAATAATAAAAATATGTACTTAAGCAAATATATGGGTATTTGGACCCATAAGATATGGATTTGAATTCTAATTTCAATTTGCTCTTCACTGGACTACCTCCATCAGTAATTACTGATATGAATGACCTGGCATGATCTTATTTCTTGGCAGGGGTGTTGGGGTCATTCTTTAGGAGACTAATTCCAAACAAGAGCCTCCATTTCATGTAATCTTCCTATGTCCATCACTAATTATCTAAGGTATTTTTTCAAACCATTTATTTGTATTAAGGCTATCAATGTGCTCTATAGCTTTTAAGACATATATTTGCACTAAGACAAGTAATGTGTTGTGTAGTTTAGATGGTAAATTATATAATAGACTAATTGTAGTTAGCATTCCATGTGGACGATATATTCCCTTTGAAGTTTTAAAAAAGAATTTGCTGGCATGGAACAAAGGAAAAATCTCCATAGGAAGATCTCTGACTGTTGGAAAACTTAGTTCCATCAAGATTAGAAATATTTCAATGGGTTTCTAAGAGCTTGGGCATAGGAGTTTGTTTGTAGAGGGCACATGCTTCTGGTGTTAATGGGTTGAACATCAAATGAACCGAGCAATTAGGACTTCAATGCACGTTCCCAAGAGTGGTCATGAAGCAATTATATATATGTATAAATATATATATATGCAAAAGAGGTGAAAGAAACAACTGAAATTCCTTTGGAATGCCATTTTGAAGAAGAAATAATGGAGTTGTTGTTCCACAAATACAAAGAAACAATTGGAAATAGATGGATCAAGCCCATGAAATATTAAGAGAATGGAGAAGACCTGATTATACTGTTGGAGCATAAGTGAAAAAGATAATAAATGGAGAGAAGCAATCTTCTGTCTAATGCATTTCATTTTTAATGGGTTTTAAAGGTAACTCTTCATTGTTGTATCTAGTGTGATCAATTTATGATTACAACCTATCCCTTTATAGTTTGAACTACTAGGGATAAGTTATATATAATTAAGGTTGTGTCTTAAAAATATACCTTTCATCTCCTTAAACATATGTTACAACTTGTTAAAATAAAAGATTCTTGTGAGATTTTTATGATGAGTACGACTATGTTAAAGCAAGTATGGTAGTCTTCCTTTCCCATCTTGCTAAGACAATTTAGATTCCCATGAGATTTTACAACGAGTATAATTAGATGTACACTTTAGGTTAGTTTTAGATATACTTACTTCAAAACAACCATTTGAACAATGACAACTTTAACATTCATCAAATATAACAATAATGGTATTTTGCATATTCGAGGACATAATGGCATCGAGTTGGATACGTATTTAATCTTGGGTTGCATTATCCATTGTAAGTAAACTAACTATAGTACATTCGCAAACTAAAATATAATCCCTAACCATGCCTTTTGCTTTCTTCTTATCTACATAAACTTTGGCCATTGGACGACCTATGAAAGTGATAGACAGTGGCCAACAGATAATCTCCTATGAGATTTCACCAAATAATCTCCAAAATGATATGCATCTGAGATCACAATGCCACTAACTTCGACATAGATCTTAATATACAATATATTTTTAAAGAGAGCTAGAAAGTCGACATGTATGTAAGGTGATAGTGACAATAACTTCGACTCATATATTGATAAATTATTAATTGGTAAATGTTACATGGATTTGGGAGGAAATAGGTCTTTTACTTTAAACAAAGTATATTAGGTGTTAGTTATAAGAGAAAAGTTAGTATACATACATGGTGTCCATGAAATTTTGATGTAAAACTCCAAAACACAACCCATATCATGGTTGTGTAAAAATATTGCATGTTGCCAATCATAGAAGAGGTCGAAACATTATATGATTAAGATTTATTCTTTGGTAATTTTACTACAATTTGTCTATAAAACAATTGTTGGAATTAACATTTTTGTTATTAGATTTGCATTTAAAATAAATATGGTGTCCTTGAAAATCCTTATCATTTACTTTTTTGGTAAGCTACGCATTTATATTATATTCCTATTAACCAAAAAAATATAGGTTCTTGTTTATTCCTATTAACTCCATAAGTCTTGTGCTACCAAGATTACTACTACCTTGCCTATGTATATATCTAGCCTAATTGGTAGGTTCCTTGCTCAATAAAAAACAAAAAAAACTTGAATCTAAACATGTTAGTCTAGGGGTGAGTCCACTTGAACAACATATGAATTGTTTGCATCTTCTTTAGAGTCTAGGAAGTCTAGGTTGTCAATATTTTAGCCCACAACGGCACCTCGTTATCTAATTTTTTTACTTACAAATGAAGAGCATCGACACATAATACAATTTCTTACTTAGCTTCACTTCTCTTCAAAAACACTTTTCCCATGATATTATTTATTTGCTAGGAAAATTCAACTATCTGGAGATACTTGTTGTAGTGACCCATGTTGATGTTGGTTTCAAGGACCCATCCTCCCACATTTTTTTCATTCCCTCGTCCTAGATGAATTGATTCTTCACCTTCGCTTTCATTTATGACATTAGTCTCATTCCTTGCTACTTGCGGGGTTTGTTCCCAACATATTGTTGCCACGTTTTATTGGGTCTGAGTTCATGAGTGACTCCTACTTCCATGACAACCTCAACAATTTTGACTAGCTCCAATATGAGGAATGGTAGGTGGCAGACACACATTGTGAGTGGAGAGGTGGTGTGAGCAGGGGGAAAGGAGCCAAGGAGGATTAAAAGAGTACAAAATTTTGTAGAGAAGGGTACAAAGTGAATGTTGGAAACCAACGAAGATAGTCAAGACTCTGGATGTCCTTGAGGGAAGAGGCCAAGAAGGTGGATTGAAGCTTCTGTAGGGGAGGGAGCAACACAAGGTTAACAAACAAACCAAATTTTCATTTAAATGGTTACAAAGTAAATTTAGGGAGCTTCCCAAGACAAACAACCATGTAGGGGAACATGAGGAAATAGACCAAGATGGCATGCTAACTCTCCCATACCAGAAAGAGAGAATCCATGAAGAAAACTAAAACATGAAAATTAACTAAAGAGGGCCTATAAAACCTACTTGCCCAAAATTGTGAGAGTGGTAGTTGGTGTGCTAAGGTAACATAATCCTTTATGCAAGCGGAGCCAACAACTTTATTGTGCACCATTATGGATGGGCATGGAAATTATCATGACGTGTTATTCAAAATAATCTAGAAGGAAACAACCAAATTAAAGGCATTCAACTTTCTACAATCCCCATTAAATTCAATTTGTTTTTTTACAGGAATGAGAAATATTTGTATTAACTTTGTGCCTGGACGTAGCAAAGTACACGAGGAAAATTTACAATCAACTCCCAATTGTTGGTTCTTCAAATAGATACATGAGAGAAGATTCAAAATTGACATCTGTGAAACTACTACAGACATACATACTATTGATCAAACTGTAACAATAAATTTTACAATATTTACCAAACAAAAATATAATTTTGTAGAAGGAGGGCAATACTTTGACGGAGGATCAAGAGACATGATATTTGAATGAGTTACAGAGGCACCGCTAGATTAGTAGTTTTGATCATCAGTGTTCCATTGAGTTTGAGACACTGCTAGTTGGTTTCTAATGGTTCCAACTTCGTCTTCCATACTGCTCACTTAAACTTTCAAATTTTGCAATTCCATTGTTAGGAAAAGGATGGTATCATATTGTTGTTGGATTGTGTGACAAAGGTGTAGAATATGGGATTTAATGTCAATCGGAGGATGCCAGCATCTAGGACAACTATTATCCCCTCAAAAAGGGACAAAGGGAGGATATATGTGATCCATAGAAAGCGACTTAAGATGCAAACCACAAACTAGCAAAGAAACTTAGTGCTAATTCAATGGACGAGAAGAAGATCCCCGGACTAAGGGTGATGTGGGAGGAGGGTTATGGAGATCAGGGTGCCAAAAACCCGATCGACACAGGGATAGGAAGGACCTCCCACAATAGAGAGATTGAGATAATGCACCAATTTTGTGTAAATAAAATGTCTAAATTGAAGAGAAGTACCTTTGAATTTTTGAAAGAGCCAGTATTTCCAAATGAATTTCACAAGGCCTCTCGTTAGCACTGCAACCGTGGCTCCAAGGGTGAAAAAATGAAGAAACACTAAGTAATGAAGGGTCTCTAAAATCAACACAAAGTTCAACTGTGTTGCCCTTAAGGGATAGAGAGTCATAAGAGATTGCAAGATGACCAACCGACTTCAAGTTCTCCACCAAATCAATTCCAGGAACTTCGACACTCAAACTCAAAACATATGCCCCCATTCCAATCTAGGAAAATTTCATCAATCCTAGGAAAGCGTCTAGTACACCCCTATTCTAGAGACTTGTTAACGATGTTGGACCCGTAAACATTCAGGGGATCTCCCCAGTTTGAAGTCCAAACTAGACCTCACATCGTTTGGAGTAGGAGTCCCATATGATACGATGGCCCGATTGCCATTATCTAAAAGATATGCCTTAGCACTTGCTTGTCAGCACATGAGAGTGGTATACTTAGTCTTCAAACAACGAGGTTCATTTGCCTAGTGAGTGCTTAGTGTAACTTGTGTCTAAGTTCTTTCACTGTAGAGGGAGAGGGTGAGAGTGAGTCTCAATGATCCAGGTCGATGTTGGTGGCCACCCACCTATCCCACTTAGACCCCCACAACTGTCTCTTTCAGTTTTTCAGTTTCCCTATTTGTAGCACAATTTAGTATTTTTAGCAGTTTTTCGGGTCCTGAACTTCCAGAGCCGTTTTGAGGCCCTAAACAACGTTTTTTGGGAAATCTGGGAGCAAGAAAGGTACATGGACCGATGTTGCTCTTCCCAAAGTTGTAGTTCTCAGATTGATCTTTCTAACAAGATATTGTGCGTTTCAAATGGAGATCGTATACCAAAGTTACAACCCCAGGAAGTTGATGTACCAATTTACCCAAATGGGGCCCACAATTTGGTGTTTCATCTTCTAGGGTTAGGCTTTTGGATGTTGAGGGTTTCCATTGTTTCTCAACAATAAATATGCCTTCGAGCCTCATTGTAACACAGTTCAGAGGCATGTAGCCGTCACATATCTTCTCAGAGATAAGCTACCATCGCCCTAGCTAGTTTATTTCCATTTCTATTTGTAAGCATATTTCAGTGTTTTACATTAATGAAATGAAGTATTATTTCCGCAACATCTCTGTATTCATGGTTATGTCTGTACTTTCTTGTGTTCCTGTTTAAATCCGGATCACTCAAGTTGAAAGGGAACAGTCCAAACTCAATTAGAAACACACAACACAATAGGATCTGTGCAGCTTCTGGCGGAGTAGTCCACATGGATGTGCCAGTCGCAAACACAAAGTGAACAGATAACACATACAACACCCAACGGAGTAGTCCACACGAGTGCAACGGTCGGTATAACAAGTTTACAAGAATGAATAATGTCCGGCAGAGTAATCCACACAGGCGAGAAACCAATAACAACTAATACAACACATTTCCAACAACATATGCACTAAAACAACTGAAATAGTTCAACTATCTTAATATAGGTTAAATCAACATGCATTACAAGCATCCAAAGAATAGCCTTACAAACGAATACAATACGTGTGTGAAAACATGTTGGCTTGTTAACAGGCTTTTGAGTTAAGCAAAAGTTCCAAGACACATTCGTACAACATACATCACTAGCCCCAGTAGTGCAGTGTTGGAGCCATTGCTCGCTCCTGAAAGAAAATATTACAGACTCTCAAGACTATGTGGAAGGAGCTAATGTGAAAAGTCTTTTGCATTTACAAATGAGGGGTATGTATAGCCAAGGGTGAAACTGGCCCTTGTGACTCTTCGACTTCCCTCATGGTTGTTCGACTTACATGACTATTCGACTCCATTTGTGGGTCTCTTGGACTTCCACATTACATTACATTGATTACACAAGTATGACCCAAATAGCGATGTGGCCGAGGTGACTCATGACCCAACTCGACGTGACACTGTTGGGATGCACATCCTAGTTGTGTTGTTCGTGTTGAGTTGTTGTGTTGCTAAGTGATGAGTGTGCTCGTGGTGTACCATAGCTTCACCTTTGCATGGAAAAGGTGTGGAGTCCTCAATGGTCTTGGTTTTCACTGCATGTGTCTCCTTCGCTTTCTACTTGGTATGATTCGTGTGTTCTTCCAACCGCGAGTGAGTCTTCTAGCATGCACTCCTTGTTCATCACATTTGTGGTCACACCATGTCTCATTTGTGTACATGTTTCTCCAATCACTCGTGATGAGATGGCATCAAATCTAGAAATCCCCTAGTCTACCATGTTGCATAGTATTTTGTTTCCAGGTGCAGGTGACCGGGAGAAAGGACAAGGCTATGAAACAACACAGAGTGCATGTCAGGCCGAGATGTGAGGCTCCGAGACACTGTCAGGAAAAACTGCGCATAGGTCAATAAGAGGCTAGTTTGAGAAATCCGGGACAACATGTGACATCTGCGGGATCTGGCTCAGCTGGGAGGTAGAATTGCACAGGAAGTCAGTGTGGGTAGCAAGAGGCACTAGCAGTAAAAATTGTGCAAATTTCCAAAGGAGGTCGGGATCGGGCTGCGAGAGCTTACTGATCACAAATGAGTAGATCTGGGAGGCAGTCAAGCAAGACATGTTTTCGTAGTTTCCAGGCTGAGCGGGGTGTCGAGCAACAGGTGGACTGTCCATGAAAAAAGTGCATTTTTCAGGAGCAATGGAGAGCATTTCAATAGGGGGACTGCCTAACAAAATTGCACAATTTCCAGGGATAGTGTAGTGACAGGTAGCGGGTGCCTGTCCCTCATGTCTGTGCAATTTCTTCAGTGTAGGCAGGCAGGCTAGACAGCTTCTGCGCAGTTTTGGATATGAGTGCAACCCCGGGTCAGTGCTCCAGTCAAATTCTCTAGTTTACCAGCGGGAGGCTTGATAGATAGGCTTGTAGAGCGCAGACTAAGATGGCTTCATGGGCAACTTCTGCATTGGTCTAGGTGACACTTAGACAAGCTGATTGCAGAATTGCACAGTGTAGACTGCTTAGAGGGCATCCTCAAGCTCTGCACAGTTATGGGCAACAATGCTTGGTCACTGAGAGTTAAGACTGTGCAGTGCAGCTCAGTGGAGGTCCGGCTAATGGAGGGTGGTTTGATCGACAGATCTTCAGAAAAATTGTCTCAAGTGTGTGAGCGAGTGAACTCGTGTATACATGACCTTGCAAACATGCACTCATCATGACTCGACGACAAGGCATCTCAAACCAACAAGACACATGCCTTAGTGTGACTGTCTAAAGGTTAAGAGCAACAAGTGCGACGCTTGAGATAAATCATTGAATGATCGTGACGACACTTGCGCAACATTGTTTACAACCTCGTGTGTGAGTGCAATAGATGTTTACATAGAGAACACAACTCAACACACAAAGACAAACCTTCAACATCACCAGAACAAGGTCGCAAGCATGAAATAACAATCAACACGTTGAAGACGACAGTTGGTCAAACAAGCGTAAAGGAGTCTAGACATGTAGAGGAAATACATGAAATTACTTTTTTGTGTTTGCACATGTGCATGTTACTGAAGACAAGATGATATGACAATGACAAGCAGTCCTGCAAACTCAAATAAGAGGTGTACTTCGAAAGGTGTTCTTTAATTACCATACTTAACCTCAAGATGATCATGCATCTAACGGAGTTTTCACGCGGTCATGGTCTTTTTCCATGACTTGGTTTCTTGGTCCTTCTCCTCAACTCCTTGGGAGTGGTCTCAGCATGTCACCTTGTCCTGTATTCACTGAGAGATAAATCAGTGCAGTTTCAGTGGGCAGTGACTACTACTAGGATGAGGCCATGGGAGGCCCATCTATGTAGTTTCTGCATGTAAGACAGATAGGGAAGCTTAGAAAACACTGCGCAATTTTGAGGCACATGACACTGTTGCGGGATGGTGTCCTGTGAGGACACCTTTACGCAATTTCTGAGTGCATTGTAGCCTGGGAAGCTGAGAGGCAATACAGTTTCTAGATGTAAGGCACTGTTGCAGGATGGGTTCCAGGAGGACACATCTGTGTAGTTTCAAGTTGCAAGGCAGACTGAGCACCTAAGGGAGAATATTGCGCAATTTCTGATGACAGTGGGTTCCGATTGAGGAAAGGACACTGGAGGAAACCACTGCCCAATTTTGGATGCCAAGGGAGGCTAGGGTCTGTGCACACTGTGCATTTCCAGCAAGAAAGGGAAAAATCTTGAGGGGTTCATAAGCAAAGTGCACAGTTCCAGGAAAATGGATGAGGCTAAGTTGCTTGGGAAATTGGCTAAGTGTGAGATTAGTGAAACATATGTAAACATTGATAAGAATCAACTATGATCACACATGAACACATAACGATACAATGTAGACCATCCAAAATGTATAAAACATACTATGCTTGATGAAACAACCTTCGTGAAAAGAGTGCATGAAGTGAGTGTGAAACATGTCTATGTGATGATGACAAACAACAATCCCTATGCCCAAAGATGACACATGCTGCATAAATATGAGAACATGAACAACTCTTAAGATCAAGGAGGGGAAACTTGAGATCATTAGCTTACCAACAAGTGACCAAGGACAATCGATCGCAGTATCCAAGGTAGGCTCCGAAATTTGCATGCGAGCCAAAATTTTGGAGAGTGGTTGTAGCCGCTAGAACAAGACTCCAGCTGCTCTCTGGAGCAATAATATAACTCCTTCACGCATTAACCAAACAAATTATTTCACACCAAATGAAATTAACCAGACTCTCATGCAAGTTGCAAGTTCGAGAGCCCTGGATGCTTTTCGCCATGCTACCTCTTTGCATTTTAAGATGAATTCATAGAGGTTAACATGTTGCAGTGATCTCATCCTAATTGAATTCGATTAAACACCACCAACTTGATGAATTTTGATGGCACAAGGGTAATCACTGATTGGTATAGTCTGAAAGTTGGAGGAGCCACATGCAGAGATTCAATGGACATGGCGGGTGCATGGCTAACATTCCTAACATTTTCTGCCTTGACCACAACGTCAAGAGATATACACATTATTTCCACCTTTAAAATCCCATCCTATAATAAACATAGGCTTTGAAAAGCTTTGATATGAAACACTGAATTAATGTCCCCGTAGATATTCTTTCAATGCCACTAATTAAGTTGGGATATAGAAACATGAGAGAGTACCTTATGGGAACATATTCCATCCTAACAAACCATTATTGACAAACTGACCAACCTCCATCCGATAGGCCATTTTATCCTACACATTTGCTTCCTTGTTTTGAATCCTTAGGACGTGTAAGAAGGACTTATGAGGAAAAGTTTCCAGTAAGTTGAGGTTTCTGCTGAAAAAAATACTTAGTTAATTGTTTTAGGGGTGATCTATTGTAAAGGTGTTAAATGGTAAGAAGGGAGTCTCCTCGATAGTTATCTTAGAGGGGTTCCTTTCTTTTGCTAGTTGAAGCCCATACATTTCTGGCATGTTGTTTGTCTTTATGTCGAGACGTCAAGAGTACCTAATTTCATGATTTCCTTTGGGATTTAAAAGTGTAACAACCTCCTCCCAAACTTACCCAAGTTAATCGATCCATTGGGGTAAATATGTGATGAAGAGTTACTATGATATGACTCAATCTCCCAAGTACAATTAAGGAACTAGAATCATTCAACCAAAACTTTACTGACCACCCTCTGGAACTACAGGGCCCCCAAGAGCTAACCGACCTCTCCAGGTGCCCAACCCTTGAGTTAAATTGAATTTTTAATGATTTGGACTCTGAGTCGCTCCCATGACAAGGCAAGCCAATGACTGTAACCCTCCAATTGCTCCCATGAGCCTGCTTCCCAGTGACTTTAGACTAAATTGCTCAGTTCTGTGCCAGTGAGCCCGAGATCTAAGCCACTTTTTAGGCTAGGATCCAGACCTTTGCCCAAAACTTAATGAAACTCTCATAAATGATAAATAACAAGGAGACAAGGCCTCTAATGCAAAACTTGAACAAGAACTTAACCTGACCCACCTTAACCATGACAAACATTTCGTCAAACATATTGTGAACATGTAATCTATAGGTCATAATTACATATCTGAACATAGGGATCTCATACTTATATGAGAATAGTCAAGAAGGTCTAATGACTTCTCTCAATATGATCTGAAAATGGGACACTAAAGGCTTCTTGTTAGCTTACAAGAACCTCTCCCACTTCCAAAGCTTAAATATTCCCAAGATCTAGTGATTAGCCAATTACGAATTAAAAAGTGCTTGAAAATAGGTGTATGCTTGTGTTTGGTTTTAAACTGTTTATGTGTTTTAAGTTTATTTGCTTGAACTGATATAAAACATATAATAGCAAATAAAGCAGCAGATACAATGCAATAACAAGCAATTTCACATAACAACAATATAATATGGAGTTCACCCAAAACTCTCGGGCTACGTCTCTTTGAGCTCTAGTCAACTCAACTAGGCTCTTTGGGATTATGGCTTAAATTCTTTTACAAGCTCCACGCTCAACTCCAGTGGTTTACACTGAACCTATGGGCTTAGAATGCCATCTTACCCCTCTGGTTGTCCTCACTCTGCAGATAGATCTAGGCTTCTCTAGACTTGACTCCTTCAATTAGCGCTTTGAGCGATCTTGCTCTAGCTTGCGCCAACTCCCTCAGAATCCTCTTAACCGTCTCTTGAATGCCTTCATCTATCTTCAACACGCTTTGGACACCAGCAACAGCTTGATCATTTCGACCCTTTGTTGTTTTGCAGCTTCACTACGGCTCCATGGCTCTTAGAAGTCTACTGTGAGCTCTCTGGCTCTGGCTCTGGCTCTTAGCTCTGGCTCTAGCTCTTGGCTCTGGCTCTGGTTCTTCGCTCTGGCTTTGGCTCTCTCTGAGCTTCTCTCGGCCTTTGCGTGCCTCTGTAGTTCACTTGACCTCCAAGCGACTCTCGACAACCTTCCAGCGACCTTTTTCAGTCCTCCAGCTCTCTCGGCAACCCTCAACTACCTTAAGCACTTATACTCTCTATAGTTTTTATCATGCATCGGTTACAGTCCTCCATCATTAAAGAACTCGACTGTTTCCTCACAAGAATCCGTTTACAAATGGAAAAGAACAGGCGGGCAGGAAAACCCAGTCGTTTTTCCTTCCTCTGGCCATGTCAGCCAAATAACGGAAATACACAGGAAATGCATGCAAAACACATCATGGGCCTTTAGCTCGGACTTCAAATATTATGGAATCAGCCCTATAAACCTATCAGGTCTGTCCAAATATCGCTTATCGCTATTGCATGGCATAATGGCCAAAAAAACCCAATACACGGATAATACACAGAAAATATGAAAATCTGGATTTCAAAACTTATGAAATCATGTCCATAATTCGAATTAGGTCCGCCTTTGTATTTGTGTATCACAAGTCGCAATCGCAATGTGCATTGGCCTTGGTATCATGGATTCGTCAACCATCGATTTCTATTGGCCCCATGGCTATATCGCAATCGGCATATCGCATATCGCTATCACAACGGCCCTGAGGGTCTTCCCTTTGCTCATGCTGATCCGCCAATCCGATCCTAACTGTTGATCAGCGACTGCTAATCCAACAACTGACACTTTGTTTCGGACGCGTAACTTGCGCGGGGATTAACCACCCAAAAAAGTGGTTTCCTCTCTCCTCCTCCATGCCACACGTCAGCCAATGTATGGATTCGGGCAGAGCCCGTCCAATACCGCTTACTACCTGAGGCCCGCTTGAAATACCGCTTACTGCCCCTTCCTTTTAGAACTCAAAAGGTTTGCCTATTTGGTTTATAAATCCGTCGGGTCCGCTGAAGGCCTTTGCGCCTGTTTTAAGTCCTTTCCCTTTGTTTATTGCGATGCGATAAAGAATTGCGATGTGATGGGTTCTAAGGGTTTTTATGTTAAAAAACACATTTTCCCTTAAGTCCCATTTATATAAGAATTTGCCTCCTTTTCAAAGGACAAAGGCAAACTTATTTTTGCGATAACTTCTTCATCCGAAGTCCATTTTAGCCCATTCAAGTTGCAGTAGATTCAAAATGAAAAGATCTACGCAATGGGGCTATTTCCAAGAGCATCCTTGGACTTTCATTTTCCTTTGTGAGGAACACTTTAGACTTAGAAGTCTATCTTAGATCCATTTTGGATCACACCTTCCCACTAAAAGAACTTTTGGTCTCCAAAAGACTGATATACTGATCTGAATAGTAAATGAGAGTACCTCACCCTCTTCTTTCAGCCTCCATACACTTGCCTTGCATAGTGCCTCTGAACCAAAGTCTCTGACCACTTTCCTTCCTTGATGTGCTAGTCCTCCTGGGAAGCGCTGTCTTCCTCCTTGATTTCATGCAGAACTCCTGCTGAGATGGTCACAAAAGGTAGTTTGAACTTCTCTTCCTTTATCATTGATCCAAGGTGGCTCAAACAAATGTGAAGTTACATCTGTTTCACAAAATTTTCATTTATACCTGTTTGAAAAACTGTCAATAACAACTGTTAACAACAACAGAAATACAGACAACAACTGGATGGATTAAACTCCTGCCTCAACAAAAGAAATAGCTTTTCACATCTTGTGAATACCTCCATGTCTTACATCTACATACAAATGATGGACTAGATAACAAGCCCACAAAACATGCCTTTAAAACAAATGACCCTTCAAGTCAAGTATGTAGAAAAAGACCTTTAGGACTCTTTTTCAAAAGATAACCACTTCATCATCATCTCCATCTTGGAGACCAAGTTAACTTCTCCCAATTCAAAATTGCATTACATGCATGTCAAAGAAATCAACCCTTAAAGTTAATCACACACACATGCTCAAAAACAAGGAAATCATCAACATCCCTGTGTTCATGCACATCAAGCTCATGCATGCATTCCATCTTTCAACTTTGGCTTAAGCACACTGTACTTTCGAAGTTGAAATGAAATATAATGTTGCAGCAACAAAGTGAGTCTCCTACACAAATTCTCCATTCACCTTCTTGGTAAAATCCTGCAACTTGCATTCCATTAACAAAGAAATGAAAATAGATGCATCAAATAGACGTGCAATCTTAATTGGATAAGAACTCTAACCATTTCTTACCAATCCATTTCAAAGGTGCTACCTTTGTCTGCACATCAACATCATCATCTGAATCATCTTGAAACACATCATCCATGGAAACTTCCTTTCCATTTCTGCCATCTTCTCTTTCCACCTTCTTCAGCTTTCGTGGAAACATTGTTGGATTCAGAGTCCAACACTTTTCAGCAAGATGCCCTTGCTTATGGCAGTAAGTGCAACACATGTGCATCCTCTTGACAGCATGATTTGCCTTGTCCAATGGACCTTTGGCTTCTTACTTCCTTTCCTTCAAAAGTTTCTTGCATGTGGCTATCCTCTTCCAACATCTAGAAACATGATGGTTATCCAAACCACAAAAGGAACATGCAATTTTTTTCCAATGCTTATATGGAAATTTACCATGCTGAACAAAATCAAAAGGATTATGATTAGAACTAGATTTATACCTTTCTCTTTCACCTTTATTGCCTTCATGAGGAGGTGAATTAAATGAAGAAGTGGCTCCCTTTGGAACACCATCAATTTATTCAAGGCTTTTAGAGTTTCCACAACTCTCTGGTTCAAGTGTGTGCTTTTGAACACCTGTATCCTACAAATGATGTTTCAAGCTATTGCATTCCTCCTAAATACAATCTTCACACTCTTGAGGTAGAAGACCTGAAATGGAACTCCTTCTTGGGACTATTTCAATTGTCTTCATGGCAGCTTTGGAACTTCCTCCATAAGACTGTCCATAGCCAAGACCCAAATACTTAAGCCTTTCCTCAACCATTATTGGCTCAACAATAGCTTGTGCGTGTTTACCCAATCCTTTTCCCTCATAGCCCATCTTGGACATTAACTTGGAACCTATGCCTCTGGTATGCTTTTCAAAAGAACCAAGACAAGCATTCTTAGAATAATTTAAAGACAAATAGGAATTGTTTACCTCTTCTTCAAGCTGATACTTGACTAAGGCTTCTTTGGCAACAAAGAGCTGTGACTCCAACTCATGCATCCTTTTCAGGTTCATATTTGCAATATGAAGTTGCCTCTCCATTTCCTGCAATTTGTTAGAAACCAACTGCTTCTCTTCCTCCACGGAATTCAACTGCTCTCTAAGTATGTTGCTCTTCCTTCCATCCTCATACATTTCTCTCACCATATCCATCATGGTGGACAAGTCTTGCTTCATGTCTTCATCAAAGACTCTTGTGAAGAAATAAGAATTTGAGGACCCACTTGTAGAAGTTGTCATCATGCCAATAAACAAAAGAACTTCAAACAAGATTAATAAAGAACTTATTTAGCAACCTTTTGCAACAAACCTATTGTGCTTCAAGGATTGCTTTGAGGTCCTTTGGGATAAGAAGAATGCCTTCAGCCCTTCTTCCTTCTTGTCTTTCCTAGACTGAGCTATCAATAGCTTTCCCTTCACCTTTGCAAACTCAAACAATAGTTAGTCTGCAAACAAGCATACATCAATCAGACAATCAATCCTTGACTGCCCAAACACCTTTCAACCAAGCAATCTTTGCTTGGTCAATCAAGCATTCTGATCTGATACCACTTGCTCTGGTATAACCAGCTTTGATATCACCTTCTTGAAGGTGGGGTTAACCAATCTTAGGCTCTGATACCACCTGATATGAAAATGGGGCTCTAAAGGCTTCTTGTCAGCTTACAAGAACCTCTCCCACTTCCAAAGCTTAAAGATTCCCAAGATCTAGTGATTAGCCAATTACGGAATTAAAAAGTGCTTGAAAATAGGCGTATGCTTGTGTTTGGTTTTAATTTTTTATGTGTTTTAAGTTTATTTGCTTGAACTGATATAAAACAAATAACAACAAATAAAGCAGCAGATACAATGCAATAACAAGCAATTACACATAACAACAATATAATATGGAGTTCACCCAAAACTCTTGGGCTACGTCTCTTTGAGCTCTAGTCAACTCAACTAGGCTCTCTGGGATTATGGCTTAAATTATTTTACAAGCTCCACGCTCAACTCCAGTGGTTTACACTGAACCTATGGGCTTAGAATGCCATCTTACCCCTCTCGCTGTCCTCACTTTGCAGAGAGATCTAGGCTTCTCTGGACTTGACTCCTTCAATCGCCGCTCTGAGCGATCTTGCTCTAGCTTGCACCAATTCCCTCATAATCCTCTTAACCATCTCTAGAATGCCTTCTTCTATCTTCAGAACACTCTGGACACCAACAACAGCTTGATCATTTCGACCCTTTGTTGTTCTGCAACTTCACTACAGCTCCATGGCTCTTAGAAGTTTGTTGTGAGCTCTCTAGCTCTGGCTCTGGCTCTGGCTCTTGCTCTTGGCTCTGGCTCTGGCTCTTGGCTTTGGCTCTTGTCTCTGGCTCTGGCTCTCTATGAGCTTCTTTCGGCCTCTGTGTGCCTCTGTAGTTCACTTGACCTCAAAGCGACTCTCGACAACCTTCCAGTGACCTTTTTCAGTTCTCCAGCTCTCTCGGCAACCTTCAGCTACCTTCAGCACTTGTGCTCTCTGTGTTTTTATCATGCATCGGTTACAATCCTCCATCATTGAAGAACCTGATTGTTTCTTCATAAGAATCCATTTACAAATGGAAAAGAACAAGCGGGCAGGAAAACCCGGTCGTTTTGCTTCCTCTGGCCGTGTCAGCGAAATAACGGAAATACACAGGAAACGCATGCAAAACACATCATGGGCCTTTAGCCCAGACTTCAAATATTATGGAATCATCCCTATAAACCTATCGAGTCCATCCAAATATCGCTTATCGCTATCGCATGGCATAATGGCCAAAAAAACCCAATACACGGATAATACACAGAAAATCCGAAAATCCGGATTTCAAAACTTATGAAATCGCGTCCATAATTCGTATCGAGTCTGCCTTTTTATCGGCATATCGCAAGTCGCAATCACAATGTGCATTGACCCTGGTATCAGGGGTTTGCCGATATCGCTGATCGCTATCGGCCTCGTCGCTATATCGCAATCGACATATCACATATTGTTATTGCAACGGGCCCAGGGGTCTTCCCTTTGGTCGTGCCGATTCGCCGATCAAATCCTAACCGTTGATCCGCGACCGCTAATCCAACGACTAACAGTCTGTTTCGGGTGCGTAACTTGCGCAGGGATTAACTGCTCGAAAAAAGCGGTTTCCTTTCTCCTTCGTCGTGCCACTCGTCAGCGAATGTATGGATTTAGGCGGAGCCCGTCCAATACCACTTACTGCCCCTTCCTTTCGGAACTCAAAAGGTTTGCCTATTTGGTTTATAAATCAGTCGGGTCCGCTGAAGGCCTTTGCGTCTGTTTTAAGTCCTTTCCCTTTGTTTATTGCGATGCGATAAAGAATTGCGATGCAATGGGTTATAAGGGTTTTTATGTTAAAAAACACATTTTCCCTTAAGTCCCATTTATATAAGAATTTGCCTCCTTTTCAAAGGACAAAGACAAACTTCTTTTTGCGATAACTTCTTCATCTGAAATCCATTTTATCCCATTCAAGTTGCAGTAGATTCAAAATGAAAACATATACGCAATGGGGCTATTTCCAAGAGCATCCTTGGACTTTCATTTTTCTCTGTGAGGAACACTTTAGACTTAGAAGTCTATCTTAGATCCATTTTGGATCACAATAGCAACATTATCATCTATTAGGCCATACATTCATTAACCATTCATTTACTAATCAAAACATGAAAAGGGCCATAACTAAAGTCTGCCACAAAACCATGCTTATAACCAACATATAACTAGAATAATAACAATGATAGAACGACCATCAAAGCCACATAATAACAAGTATAAATACTCATGAAATACAAGAGGAGAAGAGAGCTCTTATTAACATATGCAAAAGCCAACCAAGTCAGGGACTTCCACGTACCACCTGACCATAGATTGGGTTGAACCAAATATTTCGTTTCCAATCATAAATGTGGGAATCACAACAAAACAACTAGGGCTTCCTCAAGCTTTACTGCACATCCCACCATAACCATCAAGGGATTTATAGGCCTGAAAACCTCATCTATACAACCAGGCTTTAATGTGTGTCTCGCCATTATCGGGCAAGGGATTCCTAGGCCCAAACAAAGAAAACATTCACTACAAACTTTACCACAATCTCGCCATTACCGATCAAGGGATTACTAGGCTCAACAAGCTTGGATGCCTTCGGATTTCTTCACCAATACCTTGAGGAATTTTCCTGTCTCCACCCTCAGGCTTTATCGTGTGTCCCGCCATTACCGATCAAGGGATTCCCATGCCATCGGGAATTTTCTTGAGACCACGTCACCCAGTTCCAAAACCATTTGACAATCCAGCGGATCCAAATGAAAGAACCCCATCACACCATGGTTGTTATAAAATGGCAAGGCAAGGCTGAAACAACTATCACACCTAGAAAAACCCATGCCAATGACAACAGGAGAACCAAATACACAATGCATATACCATGCATTCCAAAACTAGCAAGGAAATCATACATGCAACTTGATAACTGCAAGTAATCTTGTTGTAGCCCCTTGATCCAACTCTTCCTTGCTTTATCTTTGCTTCCCTTTGTTTCCTTGTCCTTCCTTTGCCTTCCTTTATCCAATGCTAGAGTGCCCTAAGAATGCTCTAAGTTTGCAAGAGTATGAGAGACAGAATAGAGAGAGAGCTCCAAAACTGAACTAACAAAAGTTGTGAATTGATCCTAATAAGCCCTCTTATTAATGAGGCCTCTATTTTCTTCACTTTCCTCTAATTTTCCTTCAATTTTCTCCTCATATGTAACGTGTGACCTTTCACCTTCCTTCTCTTATTTCCATTATTTTCATAAATAAAAATGCCAAATAATGCATTTTTTCCTTTTCAAAGCCTTTGCCAATTTTCCGTTAGCCATAATAAACCAAATGAACACCCATTAAGATGTTTTTTCCCAACATTCAACTTGGAATACGTGTCCCATGACCTTGGTCTTATTTTGCTTTTATTAACTTTATTACATGAACTTTTAACCCCCAGTTGTTACAAACTCCTCCCCCTTAGGGGAACATCGTCATTATTGTTTTATGACACCTACAACCAGCAAGACTGCTAAAAAGTAAAACAAACTACCCATAGAGCTTTATAACTTAGCTCAATGTAGTATTTACAATTATTAACTTGTTGAAAAGCAAACCAAAATGACAAACATAACAACATGACACCTGTACCACAGCTTTATAACACAACTCATTGTGATATTTACAATAACAACCATACATACATATGTAAATATACCAAACTCATTTTCCTTCACTGACAAATAATGAAGGATACATAGTCTGCATCTGATCAACCATATCCCATGTAGCTTCATTAGGCCCAAAGCGCTTCCATTGCACTTTAACTTATTTGATTGCTCGATTTTGGAGCATGAGTTGTTTTTGTTGCAAAATGCACTAAGGATCCAACTAGAATTCTCCTTCTGGCTCCACTTGCAATACAGACCAATCAATAACATTATCAACATATTTTACATATCTCTTAAGCAATGAAACATGGAAAACATCACAAACTTTCACTGTCATAGGTAGTGCAATTTTCTAGGCCACTGGTCCAACCCTCTTAAGGATCTTGAAAGGCTCGTAATACCGAAGTTCCAACTTCACACATGACCCAATCCTCAAGGAGCTCTTCTCGGGCTTGATGCGCAATTACAAATGTTCCCTAACCTGAAATCCTTAAATGCCCTGTGTTGGTCTGCATAACTTTTCTAGCTATCCTGTGCTACCTTTAGATTTTGCTTAGTAACCTACATTTCCTATTCCATCTCTACCAACATGTCTGGTCCTATCAACACCCTATTCACTGGATCACTCTAACTGATGGGAGTATTACAACTCTATCTATAAAGTGCCTCAAACCGACTCATCCTTTGTGACTCCTGATATCCATTGTTATATGCAAACTCCACCAGTGGAAGATACTCTTCCCACTTCTGTTTTTTATGCATAACATACATTATCAACATGTCCTCCAAAATCCTATTGACCCTCTCTGTCTGTCCATTTGCCTGCGAATGATAAGTTGTATTGAATGTCAACTTTGTACCCAAACTTGTAAATAACTCTTTCCAAAACCTGGAAGTGAACTTAACATCTCCATCTGACACAATATTCTTTGGAACACTATGTAACCTCACTATATATCTGATGAAGATTTGTGCTACATCTCTAGCTGAATAAATAGACCTCACTGGAATGAAGTGTTCTACCTTTTTCAACCTGTCAACCACAACCATAATAGGATCATGTTGTCTAGATGTCCTCAACAAACCTGAATTAAATCCTTGGAATTTCCATTATGGAATCATAATCGACTATAGTAGACCACCTGGATGCTTGCACTCTGCTTTTACCTATTGACAATCCAAACATCTAGCCACAAACTCTGCCACTTCGTTCTTCATATTCGGCCAATAGTAGAACTTCTTCACCATTTCCAATGTCTTATGATATCCCAGATGACTTTAATACAATTTAACATGAAATTCCCTTAAGATAAGCTTATTGAGTTCACAGTTTTATGACACATAGATCTTATCCCTAAATTTGACCAAACCATCCGCTGTGAGATGATAGTCCACATCCTGATCACTTGTACCATGCTGCTATAACCTGTGCCTAAGCTCCCTATACCTATCATCCTATTGTCTTGCTTGTAAGATCCGATCATGTAAATTTGTCCCATAAGAACTCATAATTTCTATATGATTTACCTATACTCTTATGTTAAGAGCATCTGCAACCCTGTTCTCTTTTCCTTTAATGTACCTAATCTCGAAGTCAAACTCACTAATCGTGGCCAACCACCTAGCTTGCCTAACATTCATATTAGGTTGGTCAAAAAATTATCTCAACCCACTGTGGTCACTCATCAAAATGAACCTCCTGCTAAGAAGACAGTGCCTCCACATCTTCATTGCATGGATGATCACTGCCAACTCAAGATCACATGTCACATAGTTCTGCTCATGTTCATTTAATTTCCTTGATTCGTAAGATACCACTTGTCCCTCTTGCATCAAGACTCCACCAAGTCCTCTCTTGCAATCATTTGTACACACCACAAACGCTTTATCCGGATATACAATCTTGAGAATTGGAGGATTGGTCAACAACTGCTCAAAACTTGCTGCACATTACTCTGTCCACTCAATTTTCTTTCCTTTCCTCTGCAATGATGTAATAGGATAGAAAATATGTGAGAATTTCTTGATGAACCTCATGTAGTAACCTGCTAACCCCATGAATGATCTCACCCCATCGACATTCCTAGGAGTTGCCCATTCCATAATAACTCTTATCTTTTCCAGATCCACTGCTATGCCTTCCTTGGAAACAACATGTCCCATGTAATGCACCTATGTCTGAAAAAAACTGCATTTACTAAGCTTGGCATACAACTAATTCTCTCTTAGCAATTTCAACGTTGTTGCTAAGTGTTCGACATGCTCTTCCTCATTCTTAGAATATATCAATGTATCATCAATGAATACAATAACAAACTTGTCCAGATAAGGACACAACACACTATTTATCAAGCACATGAAAGTAGTTGGAGCATTAGCCAAACCAAAAGGAACTACAACAAACTCATAGTTCCCATACCTAGTCCGAAAAGCATTCTTGTAGATGTCCTCTTCTTTAATGTGTACATGATGATATCCTAATCTCAAATCAATCTTTGAGAACATTGTTGCTCCCTTCAACTGGTCAAACAAGTCATCAATCCTCGACAACAAATACTTATTCTTGATGGTTACCTTGTTCAAATGCCTGCAATCAATACACAACCTAAGAGTACCATCCTTCTTCTTCACAAACAACATTGGTGCACCCCACTGCGATACACTTGACCTTATGCATCCTTTGTTAAGAATTTCCTTCAACTGCAACTTCAATTCCACTAACTCTAAAGTGCTCATCCTGTATGGTGCCTTTGATGCTGGTGCTGCCCGTGGTACCAACTCAATAGAAAAGTCCACTTCTCGATGAGGCAGAAACTCTGAAATCTCTATTGGGAATACATCCTGAAACTGCTGCAAAACCATATACTTCTTGAAGACTTATGTATCCTCAACATCACTAGAAATATGTATTGTAAATAACACACACCCTTTATTACGACTGCGCTTTGCCTGCATAACTGTAACCATTCTAACTGATGTAACCTTCTTCTTACCCTGCAAGATTCTTTGTTCTCCATTGACATCCAAGCACTCAATGGCCTTGTCATAGCAATCTACTTTGCTCGTGTGAAGGTACAACCAATCCATACCCAGAAGAACACTGTATGACCCAATGGAAGCACATTCAAATGCGCTAACGTAGGCATACCATTCAACTCATATGCACAAGCTCTTACCCAATGATGAACTATTTTCTTAGTACTTGTAGCCAACTGCATTAACCAAGACTTTGCATGAACTTCTTTTATCAAACCACACTTATCCACTAGGTCAAGGCTAACATAACTATAATTATATCTAAGGTCAATCAAAATAGAAACAACTTGATCACAAAGCTTACCGTCCATCTCGATAATAGATGCTTGTTGATTTGCCTGCCTATTATCTAATGCTACATAGATATGAGGAATGCTCTGCCCAACATCCCCAACCATCTACGCTCCTTGTGCACTGTATGTCTGAGGTCTACCACCCTAATATGGTCAATCCTTCTTGAGATCCTCCTTGCCACATATCCAACATTGCAACTGTCTCTTACCCTCACTTTTATTCTGCTACCCTCCAAGTTGTGACCCATGTCCCTTTCCAACTACATTGAACTTTATGTAAGGAACAACATTCTCTTTCTCACCCGCATCTTGAGGTCTTGTTTGCTTTAGTAGCCATTTAACTTTAGTGTTATCTTTCCCTTTCTAATCTTGCTGAGATTATGTCTTATGCTTCGATTGCTCATAACAGTGATTCAACTTTCCAATTACTTCTTCAAGCGACCGAGGCTCATCATACTCAATCCGATCTTTAAATGCTAATGGTAATTCACTGACAAATCTTTGAACTCTGGCCTTCTCATCCTTAAGATACGATTATACCTCAACAACTCCAGAAAATTAGTCGTATACTCCTCATCTATCATCGATCCCATCTTTAGCTCATAAAACTCCTTAACTTTACTGTCATAGTAACTTTTGACAAGTACTTTTTCCTGAAAAGTCCCTTGAAATCATGCCAACTCAACTCCTTTGTCCTGATGTCTCTGATCCGCTTCACATCTTCCCACCATATGTCTGCTTTCCCTTTGAGGTTGGAAATAACTATTGTGGCCTTCATGTTTTTTGTGTAGCCGTGCAACTCAAAGAATTTCTTCATTCCAAGCAACCATGCCTCTACATCCTCCGACTTCTTCAGCTCTCGATCAAATGTAGGTGGCATGGCTTTCTTAAACTCATAAGAAAAATATTCCATGTCATTCCTTCTGTAAGAATGATAGCGATGATGACCATCGTACTTGTCCAAACCAAAACTAGAATAAATCCCATGTCCACTGCCTCTCTTATCAGGTGTATCCAAGAATCTGTCCTCCCTGATGGTATCATCCCTGTTTGACCTGTGCCCATCATGAGATCTGCTACCATAAGCTCCATTAGTCTTGTCCTCCTATCCATGACTGATCCTAAGTGGTCCCTGTCTCTGCAAATCTGACAAACTCTGAAGGATAACTGCATTGACCTCTACTTGTTTCTCATGTGCCCTCACCAGTGTCTCTTATGACTGAATGATTCTTATCTGCTTTACAACTTTTTATTTTTGCCTTCAAACTTCTCAAATTATCTGCTATGTGAGGGGAGTACTCATCATCATGTTGCTCATTTGATTTGTAGGGAGAGTCTCGTGAACTATAATCCACCATTTTTCTATTCATCTTTGATCCTATTCTTTTGACAAGTATACCGTGGCAGATAACCAAACATAAACATAACCAACATACTTTAGCACGGTCCCGGGGAGGACATCTCATCTGCAAGGTCAACCAGATTAGCACGATACATGTATAATCATAATCATAACAATATATCGACATCATCTCAATCATCATCCAATTACCATGCACGATGTCACAATTGTAACACCGATTCGACACGTGCTAGTCAGAGCCACTATAATGCATGCATGAAAACATATAGACACTGACATGCATTCATGACAAACACATCCCAACAACAACATCATCAACTTCTACATGACAACACAACTATAACAACGACTATCACCATGCATACATAACAAGCACATATACAACTTTCATGCATGCATGACAACCATATTCCACCCATCCAGTCCAAGTGTTGAACCATGCTCTGACAGCTCTTTGTAACACCCTCCTCCCACACTTACCCAAGTTAACCGGTCCACCATGGTAAATATATGATGAAACATTACTATGATATGACTCAACCTCCTACGTACAATTAAGGAAATGGAATCGTTCAACCAAAATTTTACTGACCACTGTGAGGAACTATGGGACCCACAGGAGCTAACCAACCCTCCAAGTGCCCAACCCCTGAGTTAACTTGACTTTTTAATGATCTGGATCCTCAATCACTCCTATGACAAGGCAAGTAAACAACTTTAACCCCTTTAGTCACTCCCACGAGCCTACTTCCCAACGACTATAGACTAAATTGCTCAGTTCTGTGCCAACGACCCCGAGATTTGAGCCACTTTTTCAGACTAGGATCCATATCTCTCCCTATACCTCAATGAAACTCTCAGAAATGACAAATAACAAAAAGACAAGACCTCTAATGCAAAAATTGAACCATGACTTAACCTGACCCATCCTAACTATGACAAACATTTCATCAAACATATCATGAACATGTAATCTACGGGTCATAATTACATATTTGAGCATAGGGATCTCATACTTAAATGAGAATTGTTAAGAAGGTCTAATGTCTTCTCTCAATAGTTGCATTATCATCTATTAGGTCATACATTCATTAACCATTCATTTACTAATCAAAACATGATGAGAGTCATAACTAATGTCTGTCATAAAACCCTGGTTATAACCAACATATAACCAAAATAATAACAATGATAGAACAACCATCAAAGCCACATAATAACAAGTATAAATACTCATGAAATACAAGAGGAAAAGAGAGTTCTTATTAACATATGCAAAAGTCAACCAAGTCAGGGAGTTCCACGTACCATCTGACCATAGATTGGGCCGAACCAAACCTTTATTTTAGCCAATCACCCCTGTGCCATATTCCAAGCATGAATGTGGGACTCACAACAAAACAACCAAAGCTTCTTCAGGCTTTACTGCACATCCCACCATTACAGGTTAAGGGATTTCTAGGCCCGAAACCCTCATCTATACAACCAAGCTTTAGTGTGTATCTTGTCATTACCAGTTAAGGGATTCCTAGGCCCAAACAAAGAAAACATATGCTACAGGATTTACTGCAATCCCACCAACCGATGAAGGGATTACTAGGCCTAAACAAGCTTGGATGCCTCCAGATTTCTTCACCAATACCTTGAGTAATTTTCCTGTCTCCACCCTCAGGATTTACCGTATATCCCGCCATTACCAGTCAAGGGATTCTTAAGCCCTTGGGAATTTTCCTGAGACCACCTCACTTGGTTCCAAAACCATCCGACAATCCAGCTCAACCAAATGAAAGGAACCCATCACACCATGACTATCCGGAAATGGTAAGACAATGCTGAAACCACCATCACACCTGGAAAAACCCATGCCAATGACAATAAAATAACCAAATACACACATGCATGTACCATGCATGCCAAAAATCTAGCAAGGAAATCATACATACAACTCGATACTTGCAAGTAATCCCGCTGTAGCCGCTTGATCCAACTCTTCTTTGCTTGATCTTTGCTTCCTCGTCCTTCCTTTGCCTTCCTTTCTCCAACAGTAGAGTGCTACAAGAATGCTTTAAGTGTGCAAGAGTATGAGAGAGAGAATAGGGAGAGAACTCCAAACCTGAACTAACAAAAGTTGCGAACTGATCCTCATAAGCCTTTTTATTAATGAAACCTCTATTTTCTTCAATTTCCTCTAATTTTCCTTCAATCTCCTCCTCATATGCAACCTGTGACCTTTCACCTTCCTTTTCTCATATTTTCTATTATTTTCATAAATAAAAATGCCAATTATGCCTCTTTGCCTTTTCAAAGCCTTTACCATTAGGATGTTTTGCCCAACATTCAGCTTGGAATATGTGTCCCATGCCTATTATTAACTTTATTACATGAACTTTTAACTCGGACCGTTACAAAAAGAATCCCTCCACCTCTTGCTATTCAGTTGAATTCAAAATATATTGTATGTAAAATGAAATGTAATTTGACACCACCTATAGCTTTAAATAATGTGCTCCTTATTATTATAAGGATTTGAGGTCATAAACATATAAAACTAGCTAAATAACACCCCATCACAGAATAAAAATCCATGTTACATTACAATGGTAAAATATCAATAATTAAAAATTAAAAATTTAATAATTCATAACTAAATATTAAATAAAAATATGAAAATTCCGCGTCATAACATATTTGAACTTGGCTCAATTAATAATTATATTTACCACAAAATCATATATGTATGTATAAATCACAGTGACACACATTTACCATCACACAAAATTATTTTTTTCCTCTAACCATGCAGACAGCAATGGACAAATCCCCGTCCACACTTATTTTTAAAATAAAGTAACTCTTCACGAAACCATTTACGCCTCAGCTCACCCGCGCTGTACAAATACCTTGCTCACACCATCTACTTTTGTATAAATACAAGGAAAATAACATGAAATTTTGTACATATCTATTTTTATTTGCTTGGGTGGCCTTTGAACCAACGAAAGCCAAACATTCCCTCACTGCTTAGTGGTGGAAAACTTCAACCGGGTGAGCTCTCCCACCGACTCCACTGTATTTCGCTAGTCCAACTGTCGTTGGATTCCTTAACCACGGTTAACAGTGGTAAGGAATTTTTTCATTTTCCGGGGAGAAGAGCAAAACGAGCAGCCATGTTCTGCATTTGCATGTGCGCTTCCATTTCGCTCTATCGCGGCTTTGTCCAGCGAGGATACTTATGATATCTCCAAAGCCCCAGAGGCAAATCAAAGATATTGACACTGATCAGGTCAGGGTTTTGATCCCGCCGCGTCCTGTGAAACAGAGGACCAAAACAATACAGGTAATCGGATCGACTTCATCGAATTAAGCGCCCGGGGACTTCGAAAACGAGATCCGACCTTTAAGATGGCTATTTTTTGATACACAGGATGAATGCACCATGTTATTCGATTTACAGCGAAGAAAAATAATTGCAATTTTCTCAGTCTCTGAAAAATTCGGGGTTAGCGAACATGGAAGTGGATTCGAACGCAGGAGCAGAAGTCGTTCAGGAAGAGGCAGCCGTTCCGGCTCCTCCTGGGCCTCCCGTACAAGCGGCGAACCTCCCCCCGCCGGTCGGACCTAGGGCTGCCCCGTCATACCGGGTAGTTAATTCGATTATAGAGAACAAAGATGACGGACCGGGCCCTAGGTGTGGTCACACTTTGACGGCTGTTGCCTCGGTCGGCTCAGAAGGAACACCGGGCTATATTGGCCCTAGGTTGATTTTGTTCGGCGGTGCGACTGCGCTTGAAGGAAATTCAGCTGCTGCTGCTCCTCCGCCTTCATCTGGTGGAAGTGCAGGGATCAGTACGCTTTTTCCTTGCTTTTCTCTTTCTCTATGTCTGGCTTTTTGCTTAATATTTGAAATTCGCTTTTCCGTGTTTAATTGTTGCAGTTTTCCCTGAAATTCCGCACAAGTAATCAAAGCTTCGTTCATGTTAGAAGTATTGCATTGATTCGCATTTCTGCATTTTTTAAAATATTTCTTTTTTAGATTTTCCCAGAAGTAATTAAAGCTTTGTTGATGTTAGAAGTGTTGTATTGATTTGCATTTCTGCGTTTTATTGTTTCAGTTTTCTTTAAATTTACGCAGAAGTAATTAAAGTTTTGTCGATGTTAGAAATGTTACATTGATTTTCATTACTGCGTTTTTTTGTTTCTGTTTTGTTAAATTTTTGCATAAGCAATTAAATCTTTGTCAGACGTTAGAAATGTTGCATTAATTTGCATTTCTACGTTTAATTCTTTCATTTATCTTTAAATTTCCGCTGTAGTAATTAAGCTTTGTCAATGTTATAGAAAGTGCTGCATTGATTTCGATTTGTTTATTTTACTGTTTTAGTTTACTTTAAATTTTCGCTTAAGTGATTAAAGTTGTGCCTCGGTTCTATGTTAGAAATGGCGCATTCATTATGTCATGCCATCCTGAACTGTGTTTTTTCAGCAACCAATTGGGAAACTAAAGGTTTTGTGTTTTGTATGGAGATCTATGATTGATAGCTTCAAAATCACTTGAACTGTTTTCTCCTGGAAAAAAAATCGGAATTTTATTCAATACGAAAAGAGATTGCATTCTGTAGATGCTTGGTGCATTGCATAAGAGATCGTAAGAGAGCATACATGTCTAAACATCCCTATACTGCCCTTATAGATTTACCATACAAAAGGGTCTATGGATATGCTCAGACTTTACCCTATACAGATCAACGGGCAGATCCACCACATTAGCTAGGAAAAATACATCAGCAACTGTCCAAAAATTTCCAAAATATTGACCCCCAGTTGGATCACTGATAGGACAAAAGAGCCAGAGTTACGTACTACCCAGACCTTTGGCAAGTTCTGCCATCTCCAAGAGCCGATAAATGAATCAAGACAGAACTAATAATTGTCCTTGTAAAGACCAGATATTGCAGCTCAAACAAAAAATAGAAATGATGTGATCCTGCAGAATGTGTCTTTGATTTCCTCCAAGAGCACAGCTCAGCAGCCAATTGAGAGCCTCTGTTGAGAGTTTGTCAGCATCAGTGTCGAGCTCTCTGGAAACATGAACAAATTAGATTTGATAAAAAACAGATGGATTCCTCACTTCCTTAAAGACAAGGCTTAGAAACAGGTTAGATAATCTATTATTCCCAGTCATTCAATTGATTAGCACCCAAAAATCCCCCAAAACCTGAACTTGGGATACACCTTTTTAAGCAGCCAGGTTAAAAAAAGAATTCAAGGCAAGGAGTTCAACGTAATTGTTAGAGCTTCCTCCTAAAGCAGCTTTAAAATGAATGAAGTGGTTCTCACTTAAATAGAAAATGCTACCTGCCTCGCAGAAAGGGGGGGTGGTTTGACTGGCACCTTCCAAGTGTTGAATGGTGTTGTCATTGATGTCAACATCAGTTATTGAACGCTCTTAATATTTGTCTGGATTACATCAGTTGGAAGCTCCAAAGGATGAAGCCCTTGAAAACCCTAGAAGCCCTGCACTTGTTTGAATTTTTGAGGACGAAATTCAGTTGGATTGCTCCTAAGATCACCATCAGTTGGATGCTCCTCGTTGATCTGATTCCAGTGGTATATGGCATGCCACGAGAGCCCTCACGGGTTGAGAGATATGATTGTTTGAAGATGAAGCACCCACCCTGTGGTGAAAAGCCCCAACAATGGATGATGTGGCAGTCTATCATTGGCCAAACATCTTCTCAAAAATTAAATTAAGGTGTATTATGGCACAAGGGTGTTTCTGGAAGGTTTGAAAGCCTATTTTGAAATTAAAAGCACACGAGGGTTTTTGTCTATATCCCAAAAGGCAGACAGCCTCATCTATTGGCTCCAATTTTAAAATTCAAATCTTTAAAATAAGGTTTTTCCTCCTAAGTCAGTTGCCCTAATTTGTGTCCTCTATAAACTAAAAAAATGCACCATATCTCACCTTCTTAGTATGAATTGAACACATCTAATTAAGTTCCTGCTCTGAAATTTTTGGCCTTGTGGAGTATTGCTAGATCAGACAAGAAGCCTTGTTTGGAAGTTTTTGACTGCAATTTTCTTAATGGATCCAGCCTCTCTTAGGGCATGGTTCTGTGCACTTTGGCCCTGAGGAACAAGAAGTTTTGGTTGGGTTTATGACTATGATTTCTGGGCATAAGGGTTACGTTTGTCAGATTTTTGCAGGTGAAATCACACTATGATGAAGAATTAACTTTGGTCATATCCAGTAAAAATATTACCAGTGCGCAGTTCTTTATGGTCTACTTGGCCTCCTTTTGAAAGACGTCTGAATTTTTCTAAGGCTGGTTTGTGTAGGAGGTTCGACTCTCAAGAATCTCATATTCTCGGCCCTTCAAACAATCTGAAGCACAGAACGATGATCTAAATGAACTAGTCTTGTGATAAATTTGCGGCCTGGTTAGGTTATCTCTGCAGATTGCAACTGAAGACATCCTCATAATGAGGTAAAGGTCTATTGATTATTAGCTGAGCAGGGAATGATAAGCTATAAACAAAGAACCAAAAGTAGACCTTATCATTATATCTTGAGATAGTCGCTTAAAGGAGACTTTGAAGCAGCCGCTGTGTGTATTGTTTGCAAATTTCATTATGCATTCCATGATTCGGCCTTGGTTCAGAGTAAGAAGAAATATTGAGAGCGTTCTCCATACATTTACCTGCGGCCTTTTATTCTAGAACACATCTATTGACAATACATTTCGAGCTACCTTGTATCACATAGAGACTCATTTTGATTGCAGACCTGTGTAGTATTCTCTGTATAAAAATTGGCATTTACTGTGACATTTCGGTGCTAATACTTGCAGCCTCACCTAGACTTCATCTGCGGCCTCTTTGATTCATCGCAGTGGCTGAAGTATTTAAGACCAGATGTGTTGAAGTCAATTTGTTTGATGTCCTAATCAAGTTTGCTGGCATCTGAAGTGAAGAATTGAAATACTATTAGCCCTCCATCTCTGAGATTCGTTGAAATACTTACTGTGGCTCAAATCTGAAGGGTATGCTCAGAGATCCTATTCTAGACTATTGCAGTAGGCACTGTAAGAAGATATCTACAGGCAGAGACATCAACATATTATTGGCAGCAGACAGAAGGCATCTAATCATCCAGACTTGTCTACAAAGCAACATTTGTTTAACAGTATGGTTGTTCACCTTGATGCAGATCTAAAGGAAATTTTGTGAAGATTGAAGCAGCAGGCTTGTGATATAGTCTGGTGGCATCTTGAATCCCGACAAGGAGACCTATGCACTAGTCCGTTTGAAATACAACTGAAATATTGTTGGCCATGTATGACTAAGTGTAGCATGTGTAGATGTTTGTAATACCATGAGGATAGATCTATGTAGATACATGTGAGCTAAGGCATGATTGGTCTAGACTCTAGCCTTTGCAATGAGAAGGATTTGATGAATGTATTGTTGCTGATGAGCAGTGATACATTGATGATCAGAGTAAGGTTGACTGCTAGGTATTGAAGGAACATAAATTTTTGTCATATATGCAACAGTTGATGTCTATTACCATAAGCCCTCTATATGCTATATCATATATCGCAGTTCATGCCGTGTGCTTCGCTGAGGAAGGTACCAACTTAAATGTAAATGATGCATCTGAGAATTGGCATGGCGCTGAGTAGACAGTGTGCTAATGCTTTGGGCAGATTCTTGACCATAGCCAGAAGCCTGTTTTGCTTGACCTGAGTACCATCAATTTAAGAATATATTGTTGTAAATACACTCATGCTGATAGGTTGTAACATATCACAGAATATTGATGATTCGTATATTATTGTTAGAAGGACTAGGGTTTGTATGCTGCTGTTGGAAACACTGTTGATCTGTATACCACAGGAGGCATTGAGCAGATTTGCTGCCATCAGGGTTTTGCAGAGAGACATCATGATTCTGTGATAGATAGCATTCGTTGATTTAGATGATGCTAAGTATTGACACTATTAATGCATTTTGGCAAGCTAGGGTTTGTGTTTAGTTGCAATCAATGGTATATATTGAGGATTATCTTTCAGGTTGACTTGCAGAAGGAAAGACTTGAGCAGAGACTTCACGATGAGTTGAGCCAAGCATAATACTTCGATGATATGCATTGCAGAGACGAGCAATGGAGCAACTAGGGATTTGTCATGTTGATGAGCAGAAAGAGATGATGCAGCTATTGATGTTTTATTATGACAAAGAACTTGGTAGGGTTTGATGTGCAGACTGAGGAGAGGAAGATTTGATTGACGGAGATTGTTTTGCAGTTTCCTTTATATTGATATCGAGCACAGGTGGATCCAGTGTGAAAATTGTGAAACATGGCCCGCCGGTTGATTAGGGTGGCAATGTGGTGCTAAGGTAGGTTGGAGCTTGCACAGGGCATTGGAGCGGCCTTCCAGTTGCAGCTGGTAAATAGGGTGTTGGAGCACTATTTTAAAATTCGGCCGAGTCAGATCCGACTCGGCCGAGTTGATCTGAGCCACTAAAAAATTTTATGACCCGACCGAAATACCAGTTAGGGAGGCCTAGTCATGACTGACTCGACTGAGTTATTGCATGACGACCGTTTTCGCATCTACTCGGCCGAGTCATTAAATCCGGCCAGTTACCCAAAAAAAAAACGATTTTTCTCATTTTTTTTAACCTATAAACATTTAGCTTATTGTTGGGGACTCCAAGGTGTTTTCTAAATTGGTTAAGTGCTATTTGGGGTCCATTCCCCTCTCCCAAACCCTATTTAACCCACTCAAATGCTCTCATTTTCTCACAACCATCTCATGCATTTGAGTGAGAACTTCAGTGAGAGTTAGTGAGCAGTTCTTGAGTTTGTTTTTGGAGCAGCAGTGAGGAGTCTTGGGCAAGCATTGTAGCTGGAGTGAGGAGCTTCTTGGGCAGCCATTTGGAGCAGCATTGAGGAGTTGATTCTTGGAGCAAGCTTGAGGCGACAGTTTGTGCCCGGAGGTATTTTTTTCACTTCTACAAATCTGTTTTTGCTTATTAAATTTTAGGTGCATATCTAGAAAGCCCAGAGAGTGTTTTTTGTGAAAGAAATGAACATTAAATCAATGTTTTTTTTTTAGATTGTTTGCTTTCATTTCCTAGTCAAAAAATGGCACCTAGAGCGAGAGATCCTACTTGGGCATATGTTGAAATGGTTGATAGTGAAATGCATTGCAAATTTTGCCAAAGGAAAATTAAGGAAGGCCTTGGGGGCATTAATGGGTTGAGACAACACTTGGCGGGGATTAGAGGCCAAATTACTCCATGTACCTCACCAGAAATTGGGGAGATTAGGAAGCAATTGTTAGCCAGCGTTGAGAAGTTTAAAGAAGATAAGGCTAGGCAAAGAGAGTTAGAGGCTGAAATTGGGAGGAAGAGGGAGATACAAAAAATGATGGCTACCAACCCCATTATGATTTTGAGGGTTCTTCCTCTATCCCTCATACTGATGCATCCAACCCTTTCCGATATGTTCCTCCCTCTTTTGGTTTTGTTCAAGATAAGGGAAAGGGTAGAATGAAAAAGGGTGATATGACTATCAAAAGTTATTTCACTCCCTCCTCTCCATTAGATGCACATGGTCCTAAGCTAGTAAAAGTCAAATGCATCCCACTTTAGATGACCATTGGAAGAAAGAATTGAGGGAGACTGCTTGTGAGTACATAGCTAGATGGTGGTATGACGCTGATATCCCCTTCAATGCTTCCCGTTCACCATATTATGAGCCTATGTTTGATGCCATACATGCTGCTGGAAAAGGCTTCAAAGGCGCTACTATGCATGAGCTAAGGGGGTATCGTTTGCAGAAAGAAATTGACTCCATTAATGAGTATTTGAAAGATTTCAAGGACTCATGGGCAAGAACAGGATGTACCATCATGTCAGATGGATGGATTGATCAAAGAAATCGTACCATCATAAACTTTTTTGTCTTCTGCCCACGGGGAACCATGTTTTTAAAATCAGTTGATGCATCTGATAAGGTAAAAGATGGGCAATTGTTGTTTCAGCTATTGAATCAGGTTGTTGAGGAGGTGCGGGTGGCTAATGTTGTTCAAGTCATCACAGATAATGCCTCTAACTATGTTCTTGGTTAATTTTGTGCCAGTCAAATTCTCTGTATCGGATAGCCAATAAGGCATCCAAATATTGTATTAAGAAACTACTGCATAATAATACAAGCCCTCAGCTGCTGCACCGGTTTTTCCACATTGGGTTTTTTCGTGGACATTTGTCCAAAAACAACGGTGTCAATTGTGTGTGTGGTTATTTCTTCTTGCTCAGTTCTTGTTTCCACATATAATTTAATTAGTGAAGGCCGTAGTCGTATTTACTTCGATATTTACAATGTAACACAGTAAATAACTTGCATGAATTAACAAGCAGGAGAAGTAATATCAGTTTGCTGCAGTAGGGATTTGGGTCTCCAAATTTTCACATGTAATACTCCTGCAAACACAACGATTAGCGCCAAAAAGTAATTTGGATGACAAATTGAGCAAATGGCTAGGGTTTAGAGGCCCTTTAGGGTGACGACTAGGGCTAGAATCCCTAGAAACCCTTGTAGGGAGGTCCAAAAGTGGCGTTGAGGTTGACAACTAGACCTCAAAGGGTTTGGAAGATGAAACAAATGATTTTGAGCCCATGAAACCCATCTTTAATGGATAATAAGCTTGCAAAACCAAGATTAGTCCATGAGATGGCAAAAATATGATGGGAAATTATTGCAAACCCTTGCCAAAAATTGTTGTAGGCCTGCAAAACAAAATGTTAGCCTCGAATTCACTTGTGAAAATTGGATTTGAGGCCTTCTAGGGTTGCGACCTAGGCATAGATGCCTATTTAGGCTTTCAACCTTCTTGGGTAGGCTAAATAGAGGCCACGACTAGGGCTTTTTGCACTCCAATCCCTGCGGCTAGGCCAAAAATGGCATCTAGCCCTTGTGGCTAGGAATCTAGCCTCAAAAGACTGAAAAATGCCCAAAAAATGACCTCAAACTTGAGGATCCACCTGCAAAACAACTTTAGAAATCAATTGCTGAAGAAAAACCCCAGTTGCAACAATAGGAAAACCCTCTAGGGCTAGCGGCTTCCTCAAGGAATCTAGATGTTGCCAAAATATCACTTGGGTTTTGCAGATCTTGGTCTCCATACCCTAGATCAAACCTTATAGGTTGAACAACCTATTTCTTTGGGTTGGATGACTCCTCTTTGTTAGGATACTTCGACACATAGGAAATAGTTAAGTATAACTTGGTCTAGTGTAGAGTTAGGTAAAGTGTGTTTCTTTACTATGTACTTTTGTAACTTACAATCGATGGTCACGATATGTTCTAGACATGAAGTGATCTGACGGTTCCTTCTCTCCTCAGTATTACCGACACTTGATCCGTGGCTTAACACCCGATTGGTCCATGATCTCTATTTAAAGAGCATGGAGGGTCATTTGTACAAGAGAGTAACTTATGTTTATTTCTTTTATTAATAAATTGCCTGAAGTGGCCGTGTTGGCTTAGGCCGTTGACTGTTTCCCTCTTTGAGGGTTTTAACCATGTCAAGAATACTGGTGTATTGATCTATGATCTGTTTGTGAGCGGTGTCCTTTGGTGTTTTGTTTGAGGAATTTACCTTGTAAATTCCTACATGGTATTAGAGCTATTTGAGGGCTGCATCCGTTGGTGATCCAAATCTGAAGCCGGTACAACTGCATCTGACTGTCGTTTCCTAGATCTACTGTTTTTGATTGCATTCTGGTAGCCCTCGCTACGCCATTTTTAAGATATGGAGGTATACAAACTTTATTTGCAATTCTAGCTATTCATCTCTTTGTTTATTTCGATTTATTTAGCTCTCTGTTTTTTATTACCGGATCTATACCTTTAATTTCTGCATATGCTCTTTGCCCTGCGACTCTGTGTGATCTGGGCAAATAAGAAATAGAAAAGAAGAATTTTCTCATGCGTATGCTCTTTTTCGCGGCACCTTAGTGTGATCTCGGAAAATTAGAAACATTAAGGAAAATATTTAGTTTTCGGCTAAAGCTAACTTCAAGCTGTAAGGTTTGTTTTTTTTGTATGCTCGTGTTGGGTTTTGTGGTTTTTGTTTTGTAGGCAAAAAAGAGCCTTTTCAAGTAAGCACGCACCCAAAGCTTCAGTGACTAAAAAAACCCCTTCCTCTTTTCCAAAAATTACTAACCTTTTAAACTAGCTCACTTGGTCCAAAGTTACATTACGAGAATAGAGGTCTTGAGTTCAAGTCTTTCTTTTTGTTGAGTTACGTTTTCAAAAGGCACATGTAACATATGTTTTAAAGTTACTTCATGTAAAAATGTTCTCACCCATTATAAAAAGTGAATCACTTATAATTCTAAAGTCTCTTTATCTTTTATTTAAGTTACAATTTAGTGGGTAGCTCATAAAGTACCATTGTAAAAGTGACTTTCACTTATTTATAAAAGTGAGTCACATAATTTTTTTGTTTTGTTTTTCTATAAGTGAGCTAATTAGATTAAGTTTGGAAAGGGGGGGGATTTTTTTAAATATAACATTATCATTCATTTCTGCACATTCACGCACTTCGTCAGCTTCTTCAACAACTTTTCTTCAAAAAGCCTTCACTTCTTCATTTAGAAGCCCTTTTTTTGAATCAGCCTAATTTTTCGAGATCTTTCCATTGGAACACTTAGTTTCAACATCTATAGCTTCAGTTTCTGTTAAAATGGAAAAAGTTTCAACATCTACAGCTTCAGTTTCTGTTAAAATGGAAAGTCCATGCCAAGTTATTCTTGACAGTACCAACTACTTCCAATGGTGGTCCTACATTGTGGATTTACTTAAAAATAAAGGTCTTTATAGAATAGCCTTAGGCCAAGAAACCAAACTTCAAGATGAAGATAAGGCAGCCAAATGGGAAAATAGCAAGATCAAGCACGTGGGTTGACAAGGATGTTTATTTCTCCATACCTTAGATTCCATATCGCAGAACTTGATACTCCTAATGAAACAATGAAACAACTCACTAAAGTTTTTGGAATTAAAAATGAAATTAGAGCCCATCAACTCGAAAATGAGTTGCTTACATTGGATCCCAATAATTTTTCTTCCATTGAAGATTTTTTGTCCAAGTTCAAGACCTTTAGACTTCTCTTGGAGGGTGTTAAGGATAAGAAAGAAGATGGTAGCCTTATCTATTCCATTCTTACTAAATTGGGACCAACCTACTCTATGTTTGTTTCCACCTTCCATTCTACTAGAGAAGCCTTTATTTCTCAAGGACAAGACTACAAGTCCCTCTTTTTTGATGCCTTTTGTGATTCTTTAATAAGAGAATAAGAAAAACTCTTATATCTTGGTCTTCTTAATCTTATAAACTCTTCTAAGAAAGCCTTAGCCGCCTAGCAGCAACCAAATTCAAAGAATCCTAAGAAGCAGTATCGTAAAAGAATGGTCCTAAACCAAGCAAGGGTCCTAATCAATTTCAGTCTCAAAAGAAAAATTATTTCGACAAAATGATGAGGCAAATAAAAACAATGGGAAGAAGACTGATAGGCATTGTTGCTTCTGTAATCAAGATGGCCACTTAGAATCCAAATGCTTTAAGAAGATGAAAGCCTTGGAAGCAATAATGAAGAAGCATAACATCCATTTGGAGCACTCTTCAACTTCAACTTCATCTTCAGGAATAGCACTTTCTGCATGTAGTTGTCAAGCATCTCGGTCTGGTTATGCACTAAATGTATCTTCTTCTTCTCATTCTCATGAGTGGCTCATTGATTTTGGAGCTTCTTATCACATGGCCAAAAACAAAGCCATGTTTTCTTCTTTAAATGATTTTAACACCAAAAATATATATGTTGGTGATGATAGATCTCTTAGTGTTGTAGGGATTGGAACTGTTCATCTAGACAATGGTCAATTTAATGATGTATTATGTGTTCCAACCTTATCCTGCAACCTTCTATCTATATATCAGATAACTCATTCAGGGGAAGGTAAAATCGTTAAATTTTCACCTCACGATGTTGTAATTAAGGACCTAAGAGATCCTAGACAGATTTTAGCTATTGGCATTGCTGATGATTCTACAAGGTTGTATAAGTTTAATGATGAAGTGAGCGATTTGGTCACTTAAACTATCGCTCCCTTCAGAATCTATGTAAAGAAAATATGGTGACAGGTCTTCCATTGGTATCTTGCAGAGATGGTGTTTGTTCCGGATGTGTACTCTGAAAACATCATCGGGATAGTTTTGAAAAATGTGCCTCTTGGCACGCCTTAGCCCCTTCACAGCTTGTGCATAGTGATTTATGTGGTCCACTTCTAGTTGTTTCATTCTCTGGCTACAAGTATTTCTTAACTTTTATTGATGATTTCTCTAGACGCACTTGGGTATACTTCTTAAAACTCAAGAGTGAAGTATTTAACATGTTCTTGGCCTTTAAGGCCTTTGTTGAAAACAATCTGGACATCAAATTTTTAAGCTAAGATCTGATAATGGTAGAGAATATTTTAACAACAAATTCATCAACTTTTTCATTGAGAATGGAATTCAAATGCAACATACTATTCCATATACTCCACAACAAAATGGTGTAGCTGAAAGGAAGAATTGCACCTTAGAGGAAATGGCTAATTGTATGCTTCAATCTAAAGGACTTAGTCTTAATTTTTGGGCAGAAGCAATTAACTGTGCAAATAACATAGTAAATCGCACTCCTATTAAGGTTTTAAAGAATATCACCCTAGAAGAAGCATGGAGCTCAATTAAACCAGATGTAAGTCACTTTCGTGTTTTTGGAAGTGAAGCATGGGCCCATATTCCAGATGAGAAACATAAAGCTTTAGAACCTAAGAGTGAAAAATGTATTTTTGTTGGATATTTTGAAGATGTCAAAGGATATAGACTTATTCCACTTAAGTCCAAAAATGTTATCATTAGAAGAGATGTAAAGTCTGCTAAAAATATATCGGCCTATGAGCCTAGTTCGGCGGATGTGCCACCTCTCTCTATCCCTTCTACTTCTGAAAATATTTCTTCTTTAGATGATGACAACGAGGATGACAATCCTCCCCCACCTTCTCAGGATCCTCCTTCAGCTCCTCAGCTTCCAAAATGGGTCCGTGCTACTCAGGATGCCCCTCGGGCTTGGTATGCCAAAATGGATAGCTTTCTTTTAGAAACTAGCTTTTCTAGGTGTCATTATGACAATACTGTCTACACCAAGAAAGTGGGCAAGTCTCTTATCATTCTTGTTCTTTATGTTGATGATCTTATCCTTACTGGTAGTGAGACACTTGTATTATTTTCTTGGTCTTCAAGTCTTGCAATCCAAGGAAGGTATTTCCCTTTCCTAGTCCAAGTATGCCTGTGATCTTCTACGCCATTTTTACATGGAAGATTGTAAGCTAGCCCCTTCTCCCTTTCAGCCTGGAGCCAAACTTTCAGTCACTTGTACTTGCCTTGAAGTTGATGCTACCTTATATCGTCAACTTAGGAAAACTTTTGTATCTAACCCATACTCGTCCTGAGCTTTCCTTTGCTGTTGGCCTTATTGCTCGATTTATGCAAAACCCACATTAAAGTCATTGGAAAGCAGCTAAAAGAATACTTCGTTATGTTCGAGGTACAGTTCACTTTGGGATTCATTACAGTGCAGAAGCATCTCCTCTATTGGTTGGTTTCAGTGATTTCGATTGGGCTGGTGACCCTGATGATTGGAAGTCTACTGTAGGTTATGTGCTCACTCGAACCACCTATTACATGGGCTTGCAAAAAACAAAGTGCCATTTCTCTTTCTTCAGCAGAAGCAGAGTATCGTGGTGCCGCAGAAGCTAGTAAGGAAGCCCTGTGGCTTCGTCTGATATTGTCTGAGTTTGGCTTTAAGCAGCAACATCCGACTACACTTTGGTGTGATAATCAAAGTGCCATTCAACTATGCAAAGATTCAATCCAACATCAACGCAACAAACACATTGAACAACACATGCACTTCATCAGAAAGCTCATTCATGACCATGTTCTTGAAGTGCAATATTGTTCAACAGATGATCAAGTTGCAGACATCTTTACAAAGGCTCTCATAGAGGCGAAGTTTACTAAACTTCGATTTATGGTTGGAGTTCAGGAAGTTGTCACTAAGGGGGGATAGGCTCTAATGCCTCCTTCCTTCTCCTATTGTGTCATATTTGTACATGCTTCAATCCTATCCCAAGTTGTTCTTAAGGGGGGATGTTAGGATATTTCGACACATAGGAAATAGTTAAGTATAACTTGGTCTAGTGTAGAGTTAGGTAAAGTGTGTTTCTTTACTATGTACTTTTGTAACTTACAATCCGACAGTCACGATATGTTCTAGACATGAGCTTAGATAAGCTTAGGGTTTAAACAAAATGGAATCACCTTGAATTCCATGTACTTGGGTCATACCTAAGGGCTAAACATCTAAAGGTCTCTACACACAAGATAGATTATTAGTCCAAGAGGGCCTGATTCACACAAGAAGTCTAGAGACCTAGAGATACTTGCTATATTCAATGTGCTTACTCCAACCTAGTACCTAAAGCAAGATCCCTGTGTTAATAGATAATTCAACAACTGGCCATGGAACAATAGTCTTCAGTTAAACAATTAGAACATTAAACATAATTCAACACATACCATGAATCATCAAGCGAGAAAACACCTTGAATTGAAACCCCAAAGCAGTACCTAAAGCAAGATGCTGTGTTAATAGATAATTCAACAACTGGCCATGGAACAATAGTCTTCAGTTAAACATTTAGGACATTAAACATAATTCAACACATACCATGAATTATCAAGCGAGAAAACACCTTGAATTGAAACCCCAAAGTCTTTATTAATGCAAAAATTCCAGCAAAGCTTAGCTTAGTACAAAAGATTTTCAACACAGTTGAAGTTACAATGAGGAGCTTGAAAGCTTCCTTATATAGAAAAAATGAGAGGATCAAACCCCTCCAAGTGGAAAATAATGGCTAGGTCCTTGATCCATGGCTTGATCCTCATCAAAACAATTTGATTTGTTGATCTTCTTGAAAAAATTTGATCACCTTAGATGATGGAGAAAAATTCTTTGTTCCTAGTCAAAATTTGAATTTTATTCCTTGATCCATGGTTAGAGGATCAAACCCCTCCAAGTGGAAAATAATGGCTAGTTCCTTGATCCATGGCTTGATCCTCGTCAAAACAATTTTATTTGTTGATCTTCTTGAAAAAATTTGATCACTTTAGATGACGGAGAAAAATTATTTGATCTGTCAAAATTTGAATTTTATTCCTTGATTTTGAGGAAAAATTCAAATTCCACGTTAAACTCCCTTTTTCTTAGTCCAAAAAATAATATTTTGAACTTTTACCCCCAAAACACCTTCTTTGACTCAATCACCATGGTCCAAAGGGTCAATTTCTCTTAAAATTTTGATTTTTCCCTTGATTGATAACACCATGTTTTTTTTTGACCCACGAATTTTGGATAATTTTCTACTTGGAGAAAATTTAATTTCTCTCAAATTAATTAATTTTCTAGCTAATTATTTTATTTTTATTTTTGCCAAAAAAAATTAATTAAAAGACTCTAGAGGGGAATTACACATTTTCCACCCTCAAAGTGTGTCTAAAAAATATTTGGTAATTGTGTTTTAATTATGAAGAACCATTCACCAAAAATATTTCCGAAACACATTTTTTACACCAAGATTTTACAATATTCAACCCTTAGAAGGGGAAATTTATAATAGACACAAACCCCTTAAGACTCATCCAAATTCTGCGACTCAAGACACATGCTCTAGTATGATAAAATACATCGATTCGATAACACCATGACTCACCTAAGACCTTGTCAATTCCACCCTAGCTTTGGGGTATATCTGGGAGAAGTCTCTGTTAATTATCCGTGTTTACAAACGTAGATTATATGGGGAGGTTAAAAAACTCCCTAGAGGGAAACCTTTTGAGAAGAATCACAGGCTCACCTAGGTGTTGTTACATGGCTTAATAGTTATACTAGAATCAATTTTACAATACAATAGCAAAATTTGGGATTACATTGACAAATTAGAAGCTTCATGATGATAATGACTTCGAAATTTTTTATCTTTTGCTTTGTACTTTGCTTCTTAGAATTGTTGACATGTGTGGTCAACAGGGGCGTCCTTCAGGTTGGATCCTGTAAACTAGGGGGTGGAGCCTCCTTCAGTTGGAGTTGAGAATCTTGATGTAAATCTTTTGAAGATAAATATTAAGAAGCATTTGGTGGTTTTTCTCCCAGAAGGGTTTCCACCTAAAAATTTGTTGTCTACTGTTTTGATGTTTGTGCATCGTTGAATGGTGTTGTTTACTGATGTACTATTAATGTTAATATCAATACAATGTTCTTTGATGTTAAAAAATGAAGAGAAACACTGGTTCACCCCCCTCTCAATATTTCCAACACTAAGTACCACCAAACCCTCGACTTGTGTACAAGAGGTTGAGAGAGTTGCCTCAAAGAGTAGGTTTAGGAGCAAATTAGAAACTGAAGAAAATTTTCTTAGCTTGAATAGTAGATTGGAAAGGAGGAATAAATCTGACCTCAAAGATACTCACATTGTGAGCCAACCATACCCCATGAAATAATCAAAGGAAGAGCTTTAATTTCTTTTAATTTGATCCTTTATTTCTAATGCTTGAAACACTTAGCCACAGTCTCCCCTCCCCAACTATCTGTCACATCTTGTCCATTTCTGCCCAAACCTCCGTTGATGGACATAGGATTAGTATGTGGCTACTATTCTCCTCCTCTCTTTTACATAGAGAGCACCTTATTGGACCATGCATATCCTTTTGTATAACAACCCAAGTGAGGGATTATTCATATAGCAAGTTGCATAAATATCCTTGATTTTAGAGGTGATTTGATCTTCGAAAGTGGCTTCCACCATCACTATGGAGCCTCAGGGCTGTCAGAAGTATACATGGCTTTGTATCCTATTCTTGCAATATAATGCCTAAGATAGAATTCTTGGACCGTACAAGATCATCAATTACCTCTTTGTTATGAACATGACACATATTAAGCTTAATGTGAAGGCCTCCCACTATTCCTTTTTATTTTCCTCTGAACCAAAAAATCTTCCTATATCCAATGTCGACTTCAGATTGGAGATGCTTCTTGATAGGTTGCTTGAGCTAGATTAAAAATACTAAGCCTTTGAAGGGAGGTTCTTAGATAGCTTATAATCATTTCCACTACCAACACAATGGTGTGCTCAAATCCTAACTTCTCTCCGTTTCCTACCTTGTAGGATAGGCAATCGCCAATCACAAGGAAGACATTGACCATAGATTTCCATATGGTAGAAACATTGCAAATGGGTTGGGCTCCTTATTCAGTCCTTGGTAGAATGAGGATTTATGTATTTTTGGATTAGGGATTGAATCTAAAACTCGTCCCCTTTGATAAACCTCTAGACACTCTTGGCAACTAAAGCCTTCCTAAAAAGGAAATTGTTTTGAAGGTTCTATCCCCACAACTCCTTAGACTTTGTAATGGCTTGCCATTGAACCAATGGAATACCCTCTTCCTCTTTATTCCTAGATCAAAGAAATATGAAACTTATCTTCTTGATTTTGTCCAAGGCCCCATTAGGAATATGGGCTAGAGAATGCTATTACATTGGAATAACTTCCTAACACTGACTTTACTAGTATCTACCTTCCAGCTATAGACAACCACTTATTACCCCACAAATCAATCTTTGTTTCACTTTTACTATGAGCCATCTCCAATCATTGATTCCATAATCTTTGGGCTTAATGAAAAATCTAAGTACTTGAAACCCACTTGCAATTTAGATGGTTCATGAGGAAAGAGCTGAAGGATTTTTCTAACAAGATTTTCATCCACTCATTAAACACATAGAAGATTCTTGCAAGTTTACTTTTGTATTGGTAGCTAAGAAACTAGATTTGTCCAAACCCCCTCTTATGTCTCGAATTCCACAAATCGGACATGATTTGCTGGGACACGTGTCCTAAGAGTGTGTCCGACGTGTCCTGGATCATGGGATTCAACGGACACACAAATCCTGAGAACGTGCCCAGTGTGTCTCGATTTTGGGACACGTGTTCCCTTAAAAAGCGTGCTACGCGGCCAATAAATCTCGATTTGGGCTTGTTTGGCACTCATTCTTGAGTGTGTCTTCTACTACGAGTGTGTGGGAGCTTCTAGCAAAGGGCTTGGAAGCATTTTGGAGGTGATTAAATCAACATTGCCAATATCTGGGGATTTTTCTAACAAGAATTTCATCCACCTCATTAAACACATAGAAGATTCTTGCAAGTTTACTTTTGTATTGGTGGCTAAGAAACCAGATTCATCCAAACCCCTCTCATGTCTCAAATCCCACAAATCGGACATGATTTTCTAGGACACGTGTCTTAAGAGCATGTCTGACGTGTCTTGGATCGTGGGATTCAACGGACACGGAAATCCTGAGAATGTGCCTAGTGTGTCTTGATTTTGGGACACGTGTCCCCTTAAAAAGCGTCGTGCTGCGCGGCCAATAAAGCTTGATTTGGGCTCATGTCACTCATTCTTGAGTGTGTCTTCTGTTGTGAGTGTGTGGGAGCTTCTAGCAAAGGGTTTGGGAGCATTTTGGAGGTGATTAAATCAACATGGCCAATATATGGGGTTAGTATTGTTTCTGATGGATGCATAAATCCAGCACGCCACCCACTCATCAACTTCATAGTGTCTTCCTTGAATGGACCAGTTTTCTTGAAATCAGTGGATGCACTTGGACAATTTAAGGATGCACAATACATTGGTGAGTTGTTCATTAAAGTTATTGAAGATGTAGGTGTTGATTCTTGTGTGCAAATCATTATAGATAATGCATTTGTTTGCAAGGCTGCTGGCATGATTGAGGAAGCTAAATATCCACAAGTATTTTGGACACCTTGCATTGTCCATTCCTTGAATTTAGCTCTTAAATCTATTGCTTCTGATGTGCCTTGGATTGGAAGTATTATTGAGGATGCACGACATATCCACAACTTTGTACAAAACAATGTTGTGAACATCTCAATAACATCGCGATTTTATCTCAAAATCATGATTTTTTGGCCTAGCCGATGTTTGCTGAATTTTATCAATATTTTGATTGAGCCGAGAGGCTCATTCTACAACCCAGTATGAGGGGATGTGTAAGTATGTCTGTTGGTTCATTCCCCTTTAAAATAAAATTTAAAATTATGTTCTAAATTGAAAAATAATGTCCTTTATAAAAAAAAATGAATATGCTCTAAAATAATTAGAAGTAGAAAAATGTGCGAGTAAGATGTTTAAATCTTATACTTTTTAAAATATTTAAATAAACTATTTGAAGATTTATGTTGACTAATTTATGTCCATATGAACTTCTTATATAAAATATTTTAATGTTGTATAAAAAGATATTCAATGTGGGTTATCATAAAATATTTTAATACAAATTAATATTAACATATACTTAAAAATATATTAATAATAAAAAAACCAATTTAATTTGCGTGATAAAATGTCTCGATGTACATGTTGTGTAAAATATTTTAATGTCAATTACGTATATTAAGTTTTATGGTTAAAACATTTATTTGATCCTATATATACTCTATTTAGCATTCAAAAATACAATTTAAATAATGAAAAATAACACATTGTATTTTTCACTCTAAAGAAGTTTGCACGTGAAGAAATTTGATCCCTCTCGGCTCATGTTAGATCTGTACTTAAGATGGATCTATGCTGGTGGTATCTTGATTTTGCCATTGTTTGCCGACATCTTTTTGATTTTTACGATTTTTTGGTTTTTCGAACCCTTGTTGATTTTATCCCGATGCCGATGTTCGCAACATTGGTACAAAATCATACAAATGCCCTCACAATCTACAAGGAGTACACCAATCTATCATTGTTGAAGATTGTAGATACGGTTTGCCTCTTCATTCATCATGGTAAAGAGGTTGAGGGAGGTTAAGACCACTCTTGAGGCCATTCTTATTTCAGAGTTTTGGTCATTTTGGAGAAACACAGGTCAAGCAACTTCAAAAAGAGTGAAGGACACAATGTTAGATGTTGCTTGGTGGGAAAGGCAAGATCTCACTATTAAGATCATGGACCCTATCATTGCTTTGCTATGATTTGCAGATACAGACCAACCCATCCTCGAAGAGGTTTATGAGGGATGGGATTCCATGATTGAGTCCGTGAGGACCATTATTTTATAGAGCGAGTGCCCTGAGTATGAGACATCATCAAAGACCTTCTTCACCACCATACATGATATTCTTGTCAGTAGATGGGACAAGAATTGCACACCTTTGCATCCCACTCATTGAACCCAAAATGCTACAACCATGAGTGGCTGAATGGTGGACCTCCTGTCAATTCCCTCCTCACATAGATGGTGAAATTTCACTAGGGAGGAAGGATACATTGGGGTGGATTTTTTAGGATAGAGCATCCCTTGATGAGGCGGAGGATGCTTTTGCAGAGTTTTCCACTGGCATTGGGCGATTTGCAGGCTATGATGTGATTAGAGACAGGGGGGCTGAGAAGCCCTATGGTGGGCAACTCATGGGGCAACAAGCCCTCTTCTACAGTAGTTAGCCATGAGGCTCCTCTCTCATGTGACTTCATCCTCCTGTTGTGAGAGGAATTAGAGCACATATGGGAATTTGTATAGTGTCAAGAAGAGCAGGCTTGAGCAGTCCATGGCAGAGACAATGGTGTATGTGCATACCGACCTTCGTCTTATTTACAGGTAGAGGGATGAGTGGTTGAAGGGAAAGACAAAGATGTGGGATGTCTTTCCTGATGATATGAGTTCGGACAACAATGTTGAGTTTGCATTGGCCAACTTGGATCTTAATGAGCCAGTCATCAAGGGTCATCCTCCACACCAACAGAGAGTGACCAATTTTGATACCTTTCATAGAGCCAACTCTTTTTGCTTCTAGGATAGCCATGTTGAGTCCTTTTACTATGATTAAAAATAGCAAGGAAGCCAAATGGCACCTCTGTATAAACCCTCTAGTAGGTCTAAAAAAACTAGAGGTTGAGCCATTGATGAGAGTTATAGAGGAATTGGGGTCAAGCAACTCATTGCCTAATTAACTGGTTGAACACTAAAGGCAATATGAATTAACATGAGTGTCAAATAAAGCTAGTTGGCCCAATCATAGGCTTTTGTAACATCCAACTTCAGTACCATAGTTGGGAGCTTTTTTGTTTTAATTGAGGGAAGCCCCTTTTGGGCCACCATGTTCACATCACGAATTTGCCTACCATTGAAGAAGCCAAACTGTTCAAGGGATATAGCTTAAGACATAAAGCTCTTGGTCCTTAAAACAATGAAATTTGCGATGATCTTGTATATAGAATTACATAAAGAAATGGGATTGAAGACATTGAAAGAGTTTGGTTTGTCTTTCTTTGGAATCAAGGTGAGGAAAGTAGTGTCCAAGGCACTCAATACTTTCTTTGTGCTTCTTGACTCCTCAACAACCCTAAAAAAATCCAGTGTTGCACACATCGCGATAAAATCGCGATAAAATCGTAAAATCGCGAATTTTGCCGATTCAAAGCGCGATTTTTATCGAAAAAATCGCCCCTAGCGAATCGAATCGCGATTTTTTAATCAAATCAAAAATCCTCAGCGAATCGTTTGGCACAATATTCTTTCAATTTCAATTTGTGCCAAACGATCCCGCTTTCCGATTTTTCCCGATTTTAACGAGCTTTTTTGCGCCGATTAAATCCCGATCGCGATGTGTGCAACACTGAAAAAATCCCCTTCCAATAGCTCAAAAAATCCTAGCAAGAATTCTATTTTCTACCCAAGAGCCCTAGTTTTTGGTCCATCTAGAAACCATGGAGAACCTTTGGTAGTTCTTCCTTGGATATTTCCTCCATCAATATTGCATTAACTTTGATTTGTAAATGTTAGGCCCATGGCTTGTTCATTTGGTCAACACAAATGCGTTGAATTGTAATATCTTTGCAATCTTCAACAAGGTGACTTTAGGCTTCTTATGTTTTATTTAGATTTGGTTTCCAATACTTGGCTGCTGTATTTGTTATCAAGACTGATTAAATACAAACTCAATTTATTAGATATGCAATCCTAACACTCTACTCCAAGCACTTGTCAATTATTGAGAGCCTAGATTGATTGCCCATGATGGCCCATGATGGCCTCTGGGTGTTTTTGCAAGAGGATGAGAGCATAAATTAAAGTTGAAGTGGAACTCAAGGTAAAGTTGAAATGGAACCCAAGGTAAAACACCCCTATCATTTGAGGCTGAAGGATTGTAGATCAAACCATGAGTTTGAGTATTCTGATGATGTCGTTGTCAAAAATATCTAGAACTCCTCTCGATCCCCAACTTGGTTGGACTTTAGACATTAGGTGGAGTGTCGTGGAACAATGCCTAATGCACATGTGATCGTCACCATGAGTTGTAGATGTTAGGCATTTATCACTCTCAGTGGTTGTTATTGACTGGATGAAGGTAATCCAAGTTCTTGCCATTGGGGGATGTTGAAGCATAGAGTGACTAAAGGTGAAGGTGAAGTTGTGATTATACTCCCCTTGTGATTGGAGGAAAACACCTTTGATGGGTGGTATCTAAAGAAGACAAAAATAAATCCCTCGAATCCTTGAAATGATCATCTGTCTACCATATTTCTTATAATAAGCAAAGGACCAAAAGAGGAAGTATTCTTAGCATCCTCTCTCGTATTCAATGTTGGGGCTCATCGATTTCTAGCGTCTTTCTTTCACTTGCACCCATTTTCTTGAAAAAAAGATTCATTTGATTATCAATGGTATTAATATGTACAAAATAGCCAAAAGAAAAGAGAGCCTAACTAGCCTCCACGAGTAGAGTAGCATATATATATATATATATGAATGAACAATGAAATGGACACTGTGGGGAACACATTGGGCAATTTCCTCCATTTCGAGGATGTTAGACAAGGTAAATCGATTGGTTCTAGTTTTGGCAACCTAACCTAGAGGGGAAATTGAGTGATGCCCATAATATCCAAGGAAGATAGCTAGCTCGGGGACTTGACCCCATGATCTCTTACTTGTAATTCATAGCACTCAACCACTTGAGTTAATCTACTAGGCTAGAAGAAATATAACATCATAACAATAAACATTAAACATTTAACCACAACAATTGGGTCTAGAGTTGGGTCCCATATAGTTAGAGGTAGGGTAGCCTCTATGGTCTATATAACATTTTGTTTCTCTAGAGTTGCCTTGTGTCTGGGCCTCTTTGAAATTGCAAGAGCAAAGGGTGGGAAGTCTTTGCCCATGTTTTGGGGTTGGTTAGTAGAGATGTTGTGAACATGCTCATGGTGCTTTTGAACTAGTTTGCTATTATTGTGCTTAGGCTTACCTGTTGAGAGCCTATAAATTAGGATGAGAAATTTGTATCTACAGATTTGCAAGAAAAGCTTGCACATATGCAAGTGTTACTATTGTAAATGCAACATTTGTTTTTTTCATGAAATACACATCTTGGTGAAACTTGTTTGGCGATTCCCTTCATTTTGAGGATGGTATCTAGGGTAGACTATACCTTGTAGAAACTTGAGGCTTTGTCAATATATGGATCAAGGCCATTATATTAGTATACTCTTTCACAACTCAACATGTTACTTGTGGGAGAATCTGGGTGTGGAGGGTAACACTCCTTCACACAAATTTTTTATAACAGTTAAATTTTATAAATGGATAGGTGCCTGAATCCCAAGGGTTAGAGTGTTAGAAGAGTATTTGCACAAATCAATGTTAAATTTGAGTTGTACAACTTTGGAATGACTAGAACAAGTAAACTAATATATCTAGAATAATAGATTGGCTGCCAAATGTATTTCACCTTTACATTTAGAGTTGTAAACACAATTTCTTAAGATTCAAGCTATATATGCAAAGAAACCAGATCCTTCTCAGCAACTTTGCCTTCATATAGAACCATGATACAATCAGAGATTCTCCATAGAAGTGACTTCCATTCTCTCACCAAGGATGCACTCATGTACTCTCTTGCATAACAAAATAATAAAAGCATAAGAAGAACCAAAAATATTGACCAATCTCTCATAATGAAACCGTCCATCTCATATAGATGAGAATGGGAATTTACAATTGATAATTGCCCTAAATATATTGATTAATGCGGGGAAAGAGGCCAAGTTAACTTCAATTTGAATGTGGGAAGTTGGAACATATTGAGAATAGCCTCCAAGGCTAGGCGCATGATGATATATTGCACAGGGAATGAAAACATGTGAAAATATGTAGTAAAACTCCTCCAAAGTGGGATTCACTCTCCTATTAATAATATGCTACATGAATGCCAAAAATATGCCTCAAGGAGTGTGCCCTCATCTTGCCCAAAATAAATACATGAATTTGTGGAATGAATTGGATTTAAGAGCCTCAAAATATCTCTCCTTTCCCAAAATAAGTGAGAATTGAAGATAAAACATATAATGCATCCTTAGCAACACTTCCAATTATGTGCCTCTTTCATTGATTAGCACTTGCATGTGATAGAAAGTCAACTCAACTTATATGCAACTACAACACACTTCTTGTTGAGACAAGTGTGGATAAGATAAAGCTCGAGATAATTGCATGCATCCTCATCATCAAGTGTGCCCTCCTTCCAAGGAATAGATCCAAAATAGTGTTAGAAGTCTCCTTCTGGCAAGCACTCTTGTCCTTGGTGATAAGAGGATAGAATAAGATTCTTAGGACTGCACACCTCTTTATCTAAAATGCAATCTTTCTTGAGATAAGTATAGATAAAGGAATAGATTAAGGGTTAAAATCAACAGGAATTATATCTTCTTCGTGAGTGTGCCCTCTCTCAAGTATAAAAGATTCTCTACAAATTACAAAACCACCCAATATAACATGTACAAAATCTCATGGTTACACAAAGGGTGCATCACCCTTGGTTATTGTTTATAAGCCTTGTCATTATTGTAAACATCCTAGAAGATCCCTCAAGTGGAGTGATCGCTTCTTGAGCTAAAAGGAGTATGTATATGGTTCCAATTCCAACAAACTAAAATCCATTACTGTAAACTCAACTAAATTGTGTCAAATTGGAATGAAGTTCATTGAATTACCAAAGGACCCTGAAAGTCACCATTCTTCTATGCCATGTCATCTACTAACAATAACAGTGAACTCTAAAAATATAGGAACTAAAGAAAATTGAAGTTCATACTATAATTGAAATCTCAAAACTACCATTAATAGTGCACATGCATACTTGTCAAAAACAATACCTGGTAAAAATGGTAGAATTTCCAATTGAGCTTGCAATATAAAACACTGCCCACGAGACCAACTACTATAAATGGCATATTTAAAATAGGCATTGCTAAAAAATAACATCACCTTGCATGTCATAGAAAATAAGGCCATGAAACTCATGTTCCTCTGTAGAGAAAGAATATGTTTTTTGTTTTTCAGTGGCCCTAGAACTTCACTTGCTAAATATTATCTTCAATGTTAGTGAGAGTAGTCCTTGTTATTGCAAAATCTAGCAGGTCTAGTGCAAAGCCTCACTAGGCAACCTAGGTCTTATGGCAACAAAGAGACCAGTCACCATTGTGATTTTTAGTGGCTTCTCTCAAATTGTTTAGTGGTGGATGTTGTCCCCACAAGTGGGACTAACCTAAATGAATCACTAACAAGATATTGAACAAGCAAGGGCTCAAGTATGATATAAGGTCTAATGATTGGAGAGTGAAGAAATTTCAACCCCTACTCCGGTTATTAGTTTTCCTTATCATTCCATGCATTTAGTTTTAAATCCAAACATGATAAAATTTTTAAAATTGGGAAATGACAATATTTTCTGAAAACACAAATTTAAAGGTTTCACAATTGCTGAAATTGCAGAAATAAAACATAGTAAAATTATGACAACCACACATAGAAAATAACACAGTGATTTTTGGTCACTGTGACCCTAGAAAATTTATAAACCCCCTACAACTCTTGGGGAAAACCAGTTTGCTAGCTCTTCTTTATTTCTGAAAATGCTTTTACAGAGACACTGAAATACCAATAAAAATTCCAACAACCACAAATTACAACTTATCTCGATTTCTGTGCTTGAATTCCACCTCGAAAATCGTGCCAACCAATAAAAAGCCAAAACAGAAATTTTCTAGCAATAAAAAGCATTAAATGTTGTATGGCTTGCCTCGAAAACCATGCCCGAAATCTGCGCTATGGGTTGTACAGACCGTATGGATTTCAACAATACGATTGCCTCGTGCCCAAATATGCCTCGAAATTTGTGTAATTGCTGCAGTCCCTCTACCTCGATTTTTATGCCTTTCTCTTGCTGTACAATTTTGCTTTGGGATGCGTGCGAATAAATGCTGCTGCCCAAATTCGCTGAAATATCTTCTTGCTGCTCTCCTTTACTTCCTCACTGCTCATAAATTTTCTCCTTGTTCTCTCTTCTCTTTCTCTCAAAATGCCCCTGAAAGAATGAAATGATCTTTTTCTCTTCTCTTCTCCTTTTACTCTCTAAATGACCTTTTCGGTTACCCTAAGATCTAATGGCTGAGATTCATTTAGATCTAGGGATGAAAATAAATGTGCATTTAATTCTCACTTTCTATTTTTTAACTCACCCATTTAAATAAAGAGCCACTTAGCCTTTTATTTCCGTAGTCATTTTTTCACTTTCTAATTCTTGATTGACTTTAATAAAGTCACCTTTAAATTAGAATGTAACTTTACCACTTATAAAGTCACTTTTAAATTAAATTGACTTTACCACTTATAAAGTCACTTCAGGAGAAAAGTACAAATAAATTGGACACTTTTCCCTAGGCCAAATATCAAGGCCTTAGGGAACCACTTGTCCTCTGGTACCCAAATTTTAACACTCCCTCTTACCGAGGAAAGTGTTCCTCACCACTCCCATCTTGTCTCTGAAGTAGACATGCTTGCCCCGTGGTAAGGCTTTGGTGAAAATGTTCGCTACCTGCTCATTTGTGGAAATGTACTCAAGCTTGATAGCTCCCTTTTGAACGCAATCTCTAATGAAGTGATACTTGATCTCAATATCCTTTGACCTGTCATGAAAAACTGGATTCTTCGTGAGTTTTATGCAACTCTGATTATCACAGTAAATTACTGAAGGTTTCAATGCCTGACCAAATAGATCGAACAACATCTTGCGAGGCCATATGGCCTCACAACTAGCCAAACTAGCAGCAATATACTCTGCCTCAATTGAGCTTAATGCGGTTGACTATTGTTTCCGGCTGATCCACAACACAACTACCGAACCCAACCCAAAACAACACCCGTAAGTACTCTTCCTATTTGAAGCACAACCTGCCCAATCTGAATTCGTGTACCCTGCCAGTTTCACTCCATCACCCTGTCTATAATCTAGACCAAAATCCACATTCCCTTGCAAGTAACGAAGAATGTGTTTTGCAGCCACCCAATGCACTCTCCTAGGCTCACACATGAACTGACTCATAGTGTTAATTGCAAAACATATATCTGGTCGAGTGTTGACCAAATACATCAATTTACCAATCAACTGTCTGTATAGAGTAGGATCCACCAACTCAGAATCAGAAGTGTGAAACTTCTTCCAGTTAGTGATCATAGGTGTAGACATAGGTTTGCAGTCCTCCGTGTGAAATCTACTAAGAATATCCACAATGTACTTCCCTTGTCCCAGGAAGAAATGCCCCTCCTGCCACACCTCCAATCCCAGAAAATAATGCATCAAGCCGATATCCTAAATCACAAACTCTGAAGCAAGATCTCTCTTGCAGCCCTCAATGAGTCTCTCTGCACCAGTGATGATCAAGTCATCAACATACAACACCAGAATGAGAGGCTTCTCACCCACCACAATGAAGTATAGGTTCGGGTTAGCCTCACTCTTTGTGAAACCCAACTGCTGCAAGTATGTATCAATCCTCGAGTACCAAGCTCTAGGAGCTTGCTTCAGGCCATAGAGTGCATTTTTCAATTTGCATACATGGGACTCCTTCCCATGCACCTCAAAGCCCTGCGACTGCTCAATATAAACCTCCTCCTGAATGAAGCCATTGAGAAATGCGGTCTTCACATCCATTTGGTGGGTCTTCCAAGCCGTCTTTGTTGCAATCGATATAATGGAGCGAATAGATGTATACCAAGCTACAGGAGCGAAGGTCTCCTCATAGACAACTCCCTCTACCTGTGAGAACCCTCTCGCCACAAATCGAGCCTTGAACTTCTCGATGTTGCCATCTGCAACATGGTTTATCTTGTAGAGCCATCTGGAAGTAGCAACTGATTTACCTTCAGGCCTTGACACTACCTCCCAAACATCGTTCTTCATAATAGAAGAATACTCCTCCATCGTGGCCTCTCTCTAGACCTGCTAGCTGGTTGCCTCCTCATAACTAGAAGGCTGAGAGTCAATAATGCTTGTTACCAATGCCATGTAACTACAGAACTGCTCAGGTGATTTACTCTCTCTAACTTGTCTCTTTGGCCCAACAACTGATGTGGCCTTGCACAAGGTATATTGAAGCCACTTGGGCTTCCTCTTCCCTGAGCATACTTCTCCCACCAGAGTGAAAGAATCCTCATCATCATCAGAAGCCTGAACCCCTGAAGGCCTGTCAACTGAACTCATGCTTGAATTTGTGCCTGTAGATGCTGAAGTACCGTGCGAACTGTCCATTAGTGGACTACTCTATGAACTGCTTTGTTGATTGCCCTGCATGCTGCCTGAAGAACCACCCACCTGACTCTGAGAGCCACTGCTCACTAATGGACCTGACACTGTAATCGATGTACCTCCTGATCCCCGACCACTAGATCTCTGTGACTGACTTAGCTGCTCCCAAGGGTCTGGTGACTCTGGATACTCTAACTCCTATGACCTCATGAAAGTTCTCTCCTCCTCGAACTTCACATCCCCCCCTGACAACCACTTTCCTCTGCGCAGGAATATAAATCCGATAAGCTTTCGAGGTCTCACTATAACCACAAATATGCCCTTGTTTGTAGTGGGCTCTAGCTTGGTCTTGTTCTCCTTGAGGACATAGGAATATGTAAGGCACCCAAAGATACGAAAGTGCCCAACATCAGACTTCTTCCCAGGAAAAGCCTCCTCCGGAGTCACATTCCCCAAGGCATGATGTGGACTCCTGCTCTGCAAGTACACAACAGTGTTGCAAGCCTCTGCCCACAAAAATAAAGGTAGCCCCTGATCATGAAGCATGGCTTTGGCAGTCCCTACAATGGATCTGTTCCTCCTCTCCGCAACCCCATTCTGCTGGGTATTGTAAGGAACTGTGAACTCCCTCCTAATGCCTGCCTCAGCACAAAAATCAATAAACTCACCAAGGGTATACTCCCATCCATTGTTCAACCTGAGGACCTTGATCTTTCTACCTGTCTCGGTCTCCACAAGATCTTAGAACTCTTGAAACTGCTTGAAGACCTCACTCTTGGTCTTCAAGAAATAAATCCAGGTCTTCCTGGTGTGGTCATTAATGTATAAAACACTGTATTCATAGCCACTCAAGGATACGTGAGACATCCGACCACTCACATCGGTATGAATCAAGTCAAGGATCCCGGTCGCTTTGCTGTCATTGCTGGGAAAAGGGGATCTGGCAAATTTCCCCATAGCACATCCTCTGCATACATCAAGGTGATCATAACTGAAATCTGGCTCCCGCACTATACTCAAGGCCCTATGATACATGTGCCCCATCATGCGGTGCCAAATCTCACACAACTCTGAACTGCTAGATTTGCTGTTGGTCTTGTCTCAGGCGCTGCTACTCAATGCCATCAGCGGCTGGAATGAGAACTTGTACACCTTGGCATGGCGCACACCAATCACTCTAGCTGAAGAAGCAGGAGTTCCCCTAGGATATATAAGCACCTGCCCCTTGCTAAACAACACATCATACCCTTTGTCCTCAAGTGTTGAGACAAATATCAGGTTATTCTTCATTCCAGGCACATATAGAACATTTGACACTTTCAAGGGAGGTTTGGGCCCCCTATCAAATGTAAATGTCCCCACACCGACTACTCTAACAATGTTGTCATCACCAAGTACTACCTCCATTTTAGTTTCATCCCCTGAAAGCTCTGAGAAGTACTCACCGACTCCTGTCATGTGGAGGGAAGCACCATTGTCAACATACCAAATGCTAGAAGATGCTCTGCTAGTAGCGGGAAGTGCACACTCCCTCTGAACCTGTATGGCAAGTGATCCTGCACTAGTGGATTCACAAGCTATGAACCCAAACTCCCGATCAAAGCTCTTCTATCTCTGCAGAAGTTGCCACGGGTTTGTCTTTCCCTTTCTTGTTCTTTTTCTCCGGACACACAACAGCATAGTGTCCCAACTTTTGACAATTCCAACATTTGACTTTGGAATAGTCCTTCTCCTTGTTCTATTGCTTGCCTTTACCTTTGCCTTTGCCTCCACTGTTGGAAGCTTGCTTCTTTGCTCCACCCTTCTTGCCTCTTGCTAACAGTGCCACATTGTCATCCTCCTCCACCTGTTTGGCTGCCCCAAGATGGTTCTTTCTGATCTCATTTTGAATGTAATCATCCCACAACCTCTCCTAGTCGGGAAGGTTTTCTCGTGCAACAATTCCACCCACAAAATTCTCCCAAGTCTTGGGAAGACCATTCAAAGCAATCCTCACCAACTCAGTGGGTGCAATGATCTCACCTACCACTGCCAACTCATCTCTCACTGAAGTGATCTTTGTGAGGTATGCTGTAGCATTGTCAGCCTTAGCCATTTTAATGGCCTTCGGTTTCTCCTTCAGGACCATTTTTCTGTTTTCATTTGAGCTCTGGTAAAGACTGGTCAACGCTGTCCACATCTCATGTGCATAAGTCTTTCCTCTCACATGAGGAGTGACATGATCTTTGATTCCTTCCAGAATCAATCTTTTTGCCTTAGCATTCTTTTTGTTAAACTTTGCCAACTGTACAGGGTCAGCAGGTACTACTACTGGGTTCTGTGTGGTATTTACCATAATGCCCCAGACTTCTGCTTCCTCAAAGATGCTCTGGATTCTCTCCTTCCATGCACTGTAGTTGTTCTGCCCATCCAACCTGTCTTCAACTCTCAAACCCAAAGACATGTTTCACTGTCCTACCAAACTGAATTTTCAAGTCTGTGGTAAAGGTTTCTGTTTTCTGTGTAAAAATCAGCTTGCTCTAATTTTTACTTTGCTGTCCCAAACTGCGCTTTTCAGCCAACCAAGCTCTGATACCATGAAAAAATTTCAACCCCTACTCCGGTTATCAGTTTTCCTTATCACTCCATGCATTTAGTTTTAAATCCAAGCATGATAAAAATTCTAAAGTATGGAAATGATAATATTTTCTGAAAACACAAATCTAGAGATTTCACAATTGCTGAAATTGTAGAAATAAAACACAGTAAAATTATGGAAACCACACACAAAATAAAACTGATTTTTGGTCACTGTGACTTTGGAAAAACCCCCTACAACTCTTGGGGAAAACCAGTTTGAAAGATCTTTTTTATTTTTGAAAATGCTTTTACAGAGAAATTGAAATACACAGTAAAAATTCCAGCAACCACAAATTACAACTTATCTCGATTTCCGTGCTTGAATTCCACCTCGAAAATCGTGCCAATCAGCGAACAACCAAAACAGAGATTTTCCAGCAATAAAAAGCATTAAATGTTGTACAACTTGCCTCAAAAATCGTGCTTAGAATCTACTGTATGGTTTGTATGGACTATAAGGATTTCAGCAATACGTTTGCCTTGAAATTTGTGCTCTTGCTGCTGTCCCTCTTCCTTGATTTTTGTGCCTTTCTCTTGCTTTACGGGTTTGCCTTGGGATGCATGCCAATAAATGCTGCTGCCCATATTTGCTGAAATATCTTCTTGCTGCTCTTCTTCATTTCCTCACTACTTATAAATTTTTCTCTTTGCTCTCTCTTCTCTTTCTCTCAAAATGCTCATGAAAAAATGAAATGATATTTTTCTCCTCTTCTCCTTTTACTTTCTAAATGACCTTTTGGGTAACCCTAAGATCTAATGGCTGAGATTCATTTAGATCTAGGGATGAGAATTAATGTGCCTTTAATTCTCACTTTCTATTTTTTAACTCACCCACTTAAATAAAGACCCACTTAGCCTTTTATTTCCATAGTCACTTTTTTCACTTCTAATTCTTCATTGACTTTAATAAAGTCACTTTTAAATTAGAATGTAACTTTATCACTTATAAAATCACTTTTAAATTAGAATGTAACTTTACCACTTATATAGTCACTTTTAAATTAAATTAGCGTTACCACACGATAAAGTCACCTTTAAATTAGAATGTGACTTTATCACTTATAAAGTCACTTTTAAATTAGAATGTAACTTTACCACATAAAGTCATTTGTCCTCTGGTACCCAATATATTAACAGAGAGAAAGGTCTAATGAAGTTATATAGATGAAAATTCATACGACCAATAATTATCTAGAGGTCAGCCGTAATTCTTGGGTGAAAACATGCAATTAATGTTAGATTTTTCCTTTCTATATTTATTAAATGCAATCCCTATCAATAGGAAAATAACAATAGACATAAATTTCCTATAAAATGCAGATTTAAGCTAACCCTAAGCCTAGTTACAATGCATAAAGAGGAGAAAGGGGAAATGAAGATGATCATCACCTAGTCTAGTATCTTCTCTCAATTGGACAATGGAGTTAATAGTGGTGAGGTCCAAGATAGAAGGACTTGCATGAAGAAGGTAGAAGACTAAAAATCCTCTCCTAGAAACCCAAATGACTTTCATTAAGTGGGGATTAAAGATCAAAGGATGTATATACCAAGTTCCCTTGATGGATTCCTGAAAGATAAATATTGAATAACATATAGAAACAAGATTTCATGAAAGATTTTGCATTTTTTAATATGGCACAATAGAAACCCTAATTTCAGAAATTTGCATACAAAATAGGAAATTCAACAGTAAACTTATTGACTGCCTGCTCTTGTAATCATTACTACTGAGTAATGAGCCTAATCTTCTCAACGAAATCCTATTTCTAATTCAAATTGCCAACAATTTCCTTTTTGTTATGTTGATAACTAGGAGTCTCTTTTGTCTTCTAATTTTTTTATCACCATTGTGAACTTCATTTTCTTTATAATGAGGTTGAGAACTTGGTCGCATTATATGAGGTCTGATCTAATAGTAATCTGTAGGTGAGAATTGTGTTGTCTCCATCTGCTAATTATTTTGCAAACCCTGGTTTGGAAAACAATTTGATTGGGATCCTAATTTAATGTGGGTTAGAGCCATTCATTATGATGCTCTTTGTCACCTGAAAACTTTGAAGTCTTGTATGTTATTTTTTTACAAGCCATTCGAAAACATATTTTTAGAATTGTCTGCATTCAAACTAAAATTAGAAGACTTCCGAGCCTTTCCCTCTGGGAGTCCACCCGATCTCACCAAGACTAGTTCGGAGGTGCTGCTACATACATCAGGCCACACATTCTTAGAACATCAGAGAGATCAGCTCCAGACAGCTCCACTGTAAAGCACCACATGCCGGTCAGACTACCTTCAGATCCAGATGGGCAACCTCAGATCCATTTGGAGTTTCCTTCTTTTGACCTCAGATGCTAGGAGGTTTCCTCGCTGGTACATTCTCCCGAGGATCATACAGTTGGGCTCTCCTAGGGTTCTAGGCGACTCTGACAGCAAGCCAGTGCCCACTTTATCCCCCACACCCTCAGCCATCAGACTTAGGAGAGTTACTTAGTGTTTTGTATCACCATCTCTTTCAGGTTTTTATACACATGTTCTGATGCTATTTTTGTGTAGGTTTCTTTCTTTGTATTATTTTCAGCATTTTCTAGGAGATGCACGTGCACTCCCACATTGTACTCATTCTAGTTGCACCCTTCAGTCTCATAATTCATTGACATACTTTTGTGGTCACTTGTCGAACATTAATAACATTATTTTATGTTATCTTATGATTCATCTGCAATACCTTGAGATAAATCATAGTGCACAACATGTGTAAATTCTAATCCAATGTGGGTCCAAGACATGATTCATTATGATGTTTTATGCCACCTCAAATTTTTGCATTCTTTTATGTTATCTTTTTACAATCTATTCATATTTTTTAAATTATCGATATTCAAACTAAAACTAAAAGATTTTTGATTCATCTGCAATTTCTTGAGATAATTCATAGTACATGCCATGTTTTTTGAATCAAGATGTGAGATTCATCTTTTTGTTTAATGAGTTTTGTGTGAGAATTCAATGTCTATCAATGGGCCATGTTTGATTTGTGTCTTGTTGAGGTGTAGGGTTAGCAGGAGCAACCGCGGATGTGCACTGTTATGATGTCTTAGCAAACAAGTGGACAAGGTAAGACTGAATAGACTATTGCCTAGGCCTAGTTTGACTACTTGATATACTTTCAGTCTATCAAATATGTAACTATTATAAGAGTGTGGTGCAAAAACTTGCAGCTTTGGGTGGAATTATGTATTTTAGTAGAGTTTCTAGAAAATACTCATGGAAATCAATAAGTAAAATTTCTCTCTTCATACATACTTGCTTTTAAACAATAGGTGGTAATTAAGAAATTATTGACTCTAGTTCTCAGTTCAAAATGTTATGCTTTTCCTACACAGACCAACAATTTGTTTATACCTAAATAGTAAATACTGTTCAGTATCTACTGAATAACTGATTTCAGGCATTTTCTCTTTTCTTCCCTTACAGATCACTGAATTGTAAAAGCCTAACTACTGATTAGTAATTATCAAGTGAATGACTTTAATGAGCTTTTTATTCTTTTCTTATATGGACCTTCAAGCTCTTATAATTTAGGATTTGAGCTTAATCACCAGAATTGATGTCCCATGCTCATTTTAATCTATCTGCCATTGTAAATGTGCCCATCTGATAAACAATCAAATTGTTAGTCCTAGACTCTTAAGTCAGTTTCTGGGTTTATTCAATGCAATTAACACTCCATAGTCTGTTTAATTTTTCTGTATTTACGAAGTTTCCAATATAATAGGAGGGACTATGGAGCGTAAACAGCCGCAATTATCATTATAATATGTTTCTTTTAATCTTTCTTGGAAATTTCAGGCTTGCATGGTGATCAGCGGCCTATCTATGAACTTTTAAACTATTAATATTCAGTGTATGCAAGAAATTATGATACGTGTATCCTTGAGTGAGTTGTGGGTTTTCGGTATTCTGCATTTGTCAATAATTCTTTTCAATTGGTATTATTTCAGTTTTTCATTATTCTACATCTGTCAGTATGGATTCTGTTTTGTAGAACTACATCAGGTTCTACAAAATTCAAACTCAACTTTGTGTGCATTTAATTTCATTTTTAAGATTTTCAAGGCTCCTCCTGGGACCTATACCTGTAAACTTGTTGGAATAATTAAAAAGTTGGATGCTTCTACTCTTGCATTTGGACATTGAAAATCTGTTGTGGAGCTAGCACATACTTGTAGTAGGATGCAGTGTAAGTCTCTAAATGGAAACAGGAGAGGCTTCATATTACAGAACACATTTTAGAAGAACGCTGATTGAAGTACATAAAGCATGAGAATGTAACATAGAAGGAGCCGATTATTGAGTCATAGCCGATGATCCAATATGTTGGGTAACTCTTAGTTCCAACACGTAATGTTATTCAAATGCTTCCAGATCATTGTTGGACTCTTCGAAAAATTCAACTATTGACCGTTTAAATTCTTTTTTTTGTTAAAATTCAGTGTTAGAGAGAAATTCTTCGGCGAAAATCACATAGAATACCATTTGTCGACGCGTTTCGAACCAACCAGTGTGGTTCATCGTCAGGACAAGTTGAAGAAACAGATCCAGCTTAGCATGTTATATAGACCGAGCAGAGCCTCCAACGGCTAGTTTGACCAACCGTTAATATTGACTAATGGACCGGGATCAAAATAATAGTTTATTAATAAATATTTAAAAATTAAAGGTCAATTATTTTTAAAAGGAAATTAGTTGCAACAAACCGCTTCTATGAATAAATTAAGAGTTAAATGTGAATAAAAATAACTAAATGAATAAAATAATAATAACAAATTAAATACAAAAAACACAAAATAAAAATAATAATAAAAAAAAAAAAAAAAATTCAGTGTTATCAGATTTATATTCCATATGTCTATATTAAAACCAAGCTTAGAAGAAAAAGGTTAGCACTCACAGATTTGTATCCTCAATATTCCAGAGATGTGGTAGCAGGTCCATGGAACTTAAATTGTGGGATAGGGTGGTGGGAATTTTATTTTTTGTTTTATATTATTTATTTTTATTTTTAATTAATATAATTTAGAATCATCAGATTGATGTTCCTTATGTTTAAAATTAAAACCAATCTTAGAGGGAAAAAAGCTAAAACAAACAGATTTGTCTTCTCAATATTCCAGAGATGTGGTAGTGCATCCATGGAACTTAAATACTAGAATATGAGGACTGGAATACCAATTTCTCTCTGCACGAGTTAATTGTTTTGACCATATGTCTTGATTTTACACATGTCCAGTTCTCTCATTAATAATACTGATTTCAGGCTCCATCCTTTGGGGGAACCACCATCACCCCGTGCTGCACATGCTGCAACTGCTGTTGGTAGCATGGTTGTGATCCAGGTGTGCTTTCAAATCTCTTTTATCTGTGTTATGTTTGTTCACAGGAAGTGTGGGTTTTGCTTGATCCTAAACTAGTCTCTCTCTTTTTGTTGATGACATCATTTGCAGGGTGGTATTGGTCCTGCAGGGCTTTCATCAGAAGATCTGCATGTCCTTGACCTAACTCAACAAAGAGCACGGTGGCATAGGTAATAATTTTAGATTGAAACCTATAACTGAAATTTGTAGAGAAGAACATTCTAGTATATTGTTGGAATTCTATACTATGCTGTTTGAAAACTTGATGCCTTGGCAGGGTAGTTGTGCATGGACCTGGTCCTGGATCTCGCTATGGTCACGTCATGGCTCTTGTAGGGCAAAGATTTTTGCTAGCAATTGGTGGAAATGATGGTAAGATTTTATATCCTGACACTGTTCAATGCTATTGGTGCCTGCATATTGTTATATACTTTTGTTCGGCAGGACGGCTCTTTGAATTTTTATATACTTTGTTTCAGGGAAGCGACCATTGATAGATGTTTGGGCTCTGGATACAGCAGCCAAGCCTTATGAGTGGCGAAAAGTGGAGCCAGAAGGGGATGGCCCACCTCCTTGCATGTAAGACTTAAAATACTATATAGTACCTTGTATCAGCTGTCCTTTGTTTTCTAGGTCATAATCTGTTGTCCTTTGTTTTTGGCATCATTTATCAATGTTACGTGCTAAGAGATTTTTTAGAAAATCGAACTATAATGTGTCATGGTTTTTGCTTTATAGAAACTTGTCATGATCCTGTTTACCAAATTTGATAATGATGGGGATAATCAATTATCATTTTGTAATCCAGAGATTGGTAATTTAGATTAGTATTTGTAGTTTGCCAGGTTATATATTATTGCCTACACAAACTACTGTCAGTAGTATCTTGTGAAAGTTCTTCATTGTCTTACTTCTCAACTTATGCCTGTTGTTCAAAGAAGGAAATTTGCGTTGTATTTGTGTTCATAATAGCTTATCCCATCTTGAGCTTCAGAAAGGGGACATGTATCTGGCTTTGCTTGAATGACATTTTGTATGAACTGAAGGCAGCCATGGCATGAATATGCTGTTATTTCAACATTCTTAATTTCTTATTGCATCTGTATGATTTAATAGGTGATTCTGATCAGTGGAAAAAGCATAATGATGCCTTGTTCTTATATTATTGCATACTGCTAAAGTTGAGCAAATCTACTCCATTATACACACTTGTGTGAACTGAGTTATAATATTGCATGATTTATAACTCTAAATGAGATTTGATTCTGATTCTAATGATGCTTGCTTTATGCACCTTACAAGGTTTATATATGCAGCTTCTCTTAATTCGTATCACATCTGAATTCGAAAATGCTCCCATCAACAAGCTGAGATTAAAAAACGTACATTACAATTTTTACATAAAGGGCCTTTGGGTTGTGTGATATGCCCTTTTGAGCTAGTCTTTGGCTTAAAAGCAACCTCCCAAATATCAAACTAGGAAGAACAAAGGCCTCATTGGGCTTTGCAAATGGCTTCCACATGCTAAGAAGACAGAAGAGTTGTGTCTTTTATTTACGTTGCAGTTTCCACAGTTTGTTAATTTGGCCATCCAAAGTATGTTTTGAGACAACCATTAATACCATAAACAAACTTATATTTTTCAAAGGCACTGGGTTTATTCCATCTCCAATCCTAACACCAAGTAGTTGGTGTTCATGCTCCAATTTTCTTCTTGAATGCTCAATTTTATAAACTTTTTGATGTTATATTTATGTTTCATGAACATGATTTAAGATTATAAATAAGAACACGTCTTTAGAAATATATATTTAATGTTTAATCATTGTATTTAAGGAGAGTATTAAATTTTATTATATATATTTTTTCATTTTCAAATTTTGTAATCTCGAAATTAATGCTGAATTCTACCCTTAAAATTTTCACTGTTGAACTTCTGTTGAACTTCAAGGACGTTGAACTTGAACACAAACATGAACCGGGTGACTTAGATGCTAGCAATGGTCTGACAATTCAAAAGCCACCATTCTTGAAATTGCTAGCTTTTTCATCAATTCTCAATGGTTGAGGGCGGTGTGGCATCCATGCAGATACTAAGATGATTAACATGTGTTGATGAAGTGATTTGCCATTAGGCATCATTCTATTTGTAGTTTGCTTTAATATGGTTGCTTTTGCTAACTTTGATCTTTAGCCATAATAATCTAGTTTTGATGTAGTATTCTTTGGCACAACCTAAAATGGATTAGAACACTTATGATATCCCATGACTATTGCAAGTCACATCACAATTAAAGATGGCATTTGGGTTCTATGATATGTCCATTTGAGCCAGTCTTTGGTCCAAAGCCATGCATCCATGTATGGAAGACCAAGAGAAAAAGGCTTCCTCGAGTTGCCCAGATGGTTCCCATATTCTAGGAAAATGGAAAAGATCAATATTTATTGATTTTTAAAAATCACACAATACTTTGTCCAAAATGTCAAAGATTGTTTATCTTGGAAGAATATCAAGGTAACACCTAGACGCAAATTAAAATATTAAAAGAAGAAATTGCAAAACTTCAACAGAAAATAATGAAGAAATTTGGCGTCTAAGGGACCATAATAAAAATTACTTGAGAAGGTCAAGAAGTCCAAAGATACCAGAAAAAAATTAGAGGAAGAAAATGAATGTCTCGAGAAGAAATTCAACAGGAGTCTATTAGAAAAGGAAGAAGAAAATTTGCATTTAAAAACCCTGAACCAAAGGTTAATAGAACAAATCAAAAGTATAAAAGATAAAGAGAAGGATATTTAGGACAAAGTCAATGATTGAGAAAATGATGAACTTTCTTGTCTAAGGAATCATAATCAAAACCTTCTAACGCAAATAAAGAAGCTTAAAAGTGACAAGAAGTTGCTAAATGACAAGTTAAAACAACTTACTCAAAAAGAAGTATTGAAGTCTCCAATTGTAACAGTCCAAGTTGAAGTTAAGGGAATGAATACCAATCTAGTCAATATCACAACTCAAGAAGTGGATAAACCTATTGAAATGAAGATGTACTCAAAAGTTGCAGTTCAAGCACCAGAGATTTCTAGTGAAGATTCTATAACCAACTCAACAACATCAATACCTAAAGTAAATCTGGAAATTGCCACACACATGTTAAAGGAAGGTCAAACAAGAACTCCTTATCTACATCCGAATCACAAGAATAGACACCTCAATCAATCTACCAATCTATATCACTCAGAACATAAACAACAGATTTATGTTTCAAAGAATACTGAAGTTTGCAAAATCCAGCCCTATGGTAACAATTCATTACAAAATTCCAGTGATTTGAAGATTCCACATAAAGTTAATCTAGGATGGTTTGATCCATTCTCAGTTCGACAATTTTGTTTATCACTTAGAGCATCATATCGTCTTGTACCAATGAAGATGAAAGTTTAGAGACAAGAAGGTATTTGAAACGGTAAAAGAGATATAGCCCGTTCATCAATAAGCTTTGAGGACAAACTTTTTCAAGAGGAACACAATGTTATGAATAAAAATATATATAAAATAATACAAATAATGTAAAACAATAATAATAAGAATGATAAATTAGTAACTAGTTAATGAAAATGTATGTCTCTAAGGAAATAACCGTTGGTGAAGAGGTACCTGCCTAGGGTATATAAGCAGACCCTCACCCTCATTGTAATCATCTCATCAATTCTTATATAATATTCAATATACACTTACTTGTCCTGCAATGGATGTGTTTGTCTTCAAAGTATTTTGAAGCTTACTCCACTGCATATACGAATCTTGTTCGTTACATAGCCACATGGATATTGAATGTCGAGTTGCATACTTTGGGTTGTAGTTTTAATGTGAAGGTTACACATAAACTAGGGCATTCAAAATTATCCATACTTTGTTCAAAAAGATTTCTTGAGCTGCTTAATCTTTGTTGAATGCTACATAAATGAATTCCTGGTTAAACCTTAAGTAGGATTCCACCTTTTAGCCTTGCAGTCCTTGTTAAATTGCAATAAATAGGGGTCTCCTTGACGGTCACTAATAAAATCATCCTCTAGGAGGGCTTTTGAAGGATGAGATCATTCATCTAGCTCTCAGTTGCATTTGTGGCTATGAGTGATGTTAGTCATCTCGGGCCTCTTATGGGCAGGCTCAAAAGGGGACTTAGTAGTAGGCTTTTTAGAAATGATGGCTCGTTGCATGAAATAGAGGAGTTTCTTTAGCTGGGCAACTTCTTGTCGTTTTTGTTGCTACCATTGTCATTGCTCTAGTCCTCTTTTTGCTTGTTTCAAACACCCCTGACCCCTTATGTGCTAGAAAGGCTTGAAAACAACGACCCCTAATTCTACATCGGATAGAAGGTTATTGACAATTAATTGCAGATCAACTGTGGAGAGACCATTACAACTTACTTTCTTTGTCTCGACTTCAAACACAAATAATTTTTCTTGGGAGATACACATCAGTGACCATCATATCTGGAGACAAGTAGTGATTACTATAGACAATTCATAGCAAACATAAGCACTCAAGTTGAGACCCCAAGCACACAAATCCATAAGAAACACATGAAACCGAGACTTGTCTTGGATTCTTGGTAGGTTCCATAGTGAACTGGCCAGTTTGGTACCCTAATTGGTCATTTAGCATTGAATTAGCTAAACCCATATGTTCGATTCCTGTTCTAAATTAGTTTGAACTTTCAATATGGAAAAAATAGTGAAAAAAGGAAAATTAAGTAAAATAAAGAAAAAATAGCTGTGTGAATTGGGAATCTGGTTCTTCCAATGTAACCCTTGCAAGCATAAAACTGGGCTTGAGCTAGATTGGTGGTTTTCTCTATGGGAATTGGCTAGTTTGTTATGCAAATTGGCCATTTAGTACCAAGCCAATCAAACTTGCAGATTTTGTTGATTCGATTTCTAAACCAATCTAAATCTCCATAGGAATGACCCACTAAGATCCATAGATTGAGGAATACATCCACAAAAGAAGACCCATAGAGGCTTTGTACTCCACATGCATAGGTATGTACTTTTACAGCACTATAAGCCTTCTCTTTGTGAAATCACACATAGGGTAAGGGGAGCTTGAATCCTCTCCACATATTTTTAGAATGATCAAAACATAACAACATATAGCACCACGATGCACAAGAACTCCATAGAGTGGAATGCATTAGAATCATGAACCATTGGAACTTGGAACACACTGAAGAAGAAGTTGACTCACTATTCCTAGGGAGAAATTGAGAGTCGGGATCAATAGATTGCGTTATGTTCACAATGAACATCACTATGCTACAGGAGCTCAAATGACAGAGACCCCGGGGCAACCATTCTTATGAGTCAACCATTATTCATTTTTTGTGAGACAACTATGTTATTCAACCTCTTCCAAATAGGACTTGTTACTATTTTATTAAAAAACTGCGTGAACCAGAATTGGAACGAGTCTATTCTTCTAGTGCAACCTTCCCAAGCATGAAACCGAGACTTGTCTTGGATTCTTGGTAGGTTCCATAGTGAACTGGCCAGTTTGGTACCCTAATTGGTCATTTAGCATTGAATTAGCTAAACCCATATGTTCGATTCCTGTTCTAAACTAGTTTGAACTTTCAATATGGAAAAAATAGTGAAAAAAGGAGAATTAAGTAAAGTAAAGAAAAAATAACCGTGTGAATTGGGAATCTGGTTCTTCCAATGTAACCCTTGCAAGCATAAAACTGGGCTTGAGCTAGATTGGTGGTTTTCTCTATGGGAAATTGGCTAGTTTGTTATGCAAATTGGCCATTTAGTACCAAGCCAATCAAACTTGCAGGTTTTGTTGATTCCACTTCTAAACCAATCCAAATCTACAATACGGAAAAAAGCGAAAAATGAAAAATTGAGGGAAATAAACATAAACCTCCCCTCCCATCCACATGTGCTATATAGTAATATGTATGAGCAAATTTGTCATTTGATGTATACTGAGATTGATATTATTTTGCAATTTTCTCTGGCTTTTTAGTGCATTGGCTGGTTCTGGTTCTGGTTCTGAGTTTCAAAGCATTGCTTGTTTTGCTATCATGCAAATGTTTATTGTTTGGTTTGTGGCAATTATGGTTAAGGGATTGATCTAAGTGTTCTTTTCATTTTGAACACGAGGATGTGGAAGCTTATTCTAGCCTTTTCCTAAGGTTTTGCTTGAAACTTCATCTATAATGAAGTATTTTTGATGGGGCTTTATAATGAATTGTTTAAGAAAGGATTATTAAATTGTAAATACTTGTTTATATTTTCAAAAGCTATGACAGCTTGTTATGAAGTAATATGATAACTTTCATTAATGAAAGTTTTATTGACATTCCTTGCAATGTTTGCATGCTTCTAATGGTAGAAGTAAATGATTGATCAGGTATGCAACTGCAAGTGCACGTTCTGATGGTTTGCTCTTACTCTGTGGAGGGAGGGATGCAAGCAGTGCGGTATGTATTCTAAAAATAACAATGCTATGGAAACTAAAGCAAATGCAGACTTTACGACATTTCAACAGTTACAAGTTTTCTATATTTATGTTTAGTCTGATACATTGTACATATGATGTTGTAATTTTGCTACATTTTGAAAACCCACAGTTGAAAAGTCAGTTATCATGTTTATTCCTAAATTCAAACGGACCTTATATAATCTTCATGTAGAGAGTATTGTCACTATGTAACTGGTACTTTACAATGAGGACAACTTGTGAAGTTTTGAATTCTATCATATCTTTAGATAAAATTGCCAGGTTTGAGAGAAATTTATCTTTTCCTATCCACGGGAAGTACACCACATGAAAATAGATGTGTTTTTTGTATAATGTCTATTTATGATAATGTTGGATGATAAATTTATTTTCTTCCTAAACTTGGTCTATGCATGGTTAGATGTGTCTGTGTGCTGTCTTTTTGCTTATGCTTTTACTAGGGAGTCTTAAGGTATTCAAAGAAATGTGGTATATGGTTGGTTTAACTTTCCTACTATTGTATGTATAGTTGGATGATTTTTTGCATCATTTTTGCTTATAGTTTAGGTTTTCAAACAAAATTGTGGTCAAATTCTTTGAGATTTATGCTTATCAATAAAGGCGAAAATATTTGTTGTTAACCCCAAATTAGTCACTTGATTTACTTTGTGTTCTAGTTTATGTTGGTCTTTGTTGACTTGTACATGTGACCTATGGGATATATATTGTGACTATGATGTAACTACGCTATTACTCTAAGTTGGTACAATTTAATTACTAGGGTCATTATTATAAATATGGTTTTAGGAATCTATTTTTGAAAGTCATTTAGCTAGAGGTCCATTGTGTATATGGATCTCTATGCAGATCAAGAGGCATAAACACAGTGAGCAGTTATGAGATAACACACCAATGTGCAATTTATAATAATATATTGAATAATAAATGAACGATGATTTACAGTAACATTCATTAGGGTAAATATACATAGACAGCTCAAGGTTAAAGGTTATACTGAAGGGTTATATCCCTTAGTGGTTTATTATATTTAAGTAATCTTTGTTATACATGCTTTATGTATGTTGCATTTCCTTCGCCTTCAAGGATGCTTTGTCCTCAAAGCACTGGTAAGTAAGGATGTTGTTATTGAAAGGTTTCATCCCCCCAAGAGGCATATTATTTTTGTAAGTTATTCCATTTGATAAGGTATTTTGCGCACCATTCATGATTGTAGTGATTTATCTTGAGTAGTCAAAATACCTTCATGTTTTGGTAAGGGTGTTTGTTCTTCACGAAGGATAGGTAGTTTTGTTTGCACTTGTTGATTGTGTCCTATTTTGTTCTTGAGATAGGAGATGTGAGAGATGTTACAAATTCAACTTTTTTCTAGTAGATTTAGGGAATAAGCTACTTGATTAAATTTTTTGTTGATTTGGTATGGACCACAAAATTTTGGGGTTAGTTTGTTCTTTTGTTTTAGGGATAGTTGTTATATGGTTGAAGTTTTACAAAGACCCAATCACCTTTTTTGAACCCTCTTTCCAATTTATGCCTATCTTCCCTTAGACTTTGTAATAAATTGGGAAACAAAAGATGAGTAACTCCTGTCTCACCTTTCAAAGATGGGACAATTGACAGATCTTATTTGATTGGTTGAGTTGGTGTTCTGCCTCCACTCGAAATCTATGTGAACCCACTTTGACATTGTTCAAGGGGTTATGAAGAGCATGTTCATTGACAACATGTGTATGAAGGTTAAACGAGTCCTTTGCTTGGGCATCCACATTTGTCTTACATCACACTTTTTATTCCAATAAAAGCTTGTCCAAACATTTGTTTTCAAATACGGGAAACATCATCTATTTTCATGATTTAAACTTCTAACCATTAAATTGTTTCTTTTTGTGTAATTTTTTTTCTTTTCGCTCGACTGTATACGAACTAAACTAGTCATTGCACTGAGAGGCATTCTCGAGACCAATATGGTAGAGATGTTGTAATGTAATGTCTAGTTTAACATTTTGACTTGGTTAAATTACATAAAAATAAAAATAAAATAAAATAATAAACATAAAATTAATAATTATACTCTGTCAACATAAACATAAAAATGAAAAAAAACATAATGATAAAATTAATAACTATATTTATAATTATAATTATAAATAATAATTAAACCAACTTAGATCCATCTTAACCTCGGATCTACCAAGCATCAGGAGTGATAAATCTCTAGAGATGCAAACCTCTTTTAAGGTGAAAAGAGATTTGATCCCTCTTGGCGCTTGGTAGATCTGGAGTTTAGATGGATCTAGGCTGGCTTTTAGGACTTTAAATATACACTAAAGAAATCTGATTTTATCGCTAGAACTCAATAATTGAAAACCCTACTACCATCTTGAATAGAAACACACTCCACAAACATTAACTATAGCCCCATTGTACAAACATTTAACAAACATTCAACCCTAGTAAATTTGTATAGTCACTCAAACAAAATCTTGATTTGACATGTTAAGCTTTTTCTATCTTCCATTATTGCTCTTTTCAAATGGGAGATTTTAGGGAATAGATTGAGGAACCTATGCAATCTAGTGTTTTAAAAATTGGCTTGGTCCAAATTGTTTGATTGGATGGGGCAAGGGGTCGAACTGGCCACCAACCTAGATCGATTGATAGGTTTGGTACGAAACCAGTAGAAATCGGTCTCAATGGGCCGACCCTGTCTTGAACCAATCACGTCGGGAAGACCTAACCTGCAAACCCTAAACAAAAGACAACTCCTAAACTTTAAACAGAAAACCTAGCCCCTAAATCCTAAACAAAAAACCTAACTCCCTAACCCTAAATCTTGAACAAAAACCCCAACTCCTAAATCCAAGCAGTGCAGGCAATCAATGGTGATTGTTAAATTCTTAAAGTAAAAGGATAAAAAGGAAAGATAAAGGAATAACATTACCATTAAATATTTCAAGATGTTTGAGAGTGTCAACTGTTGAAGAAAAATGTAAGTAGGTTCGGTCTTCATAATGACATGATCTTTGTTAATGACGTAACAAATTATTTTTTGTATATCTTGCTTAATGGGTTTTATGAGCAAGAAGTGTAATTAGGTCAAAGACTTATTCTTGATGTCTTTAAGGTTTGATTTATTTGTCAAAGAGTCATGTCATGTAATGAAAGCTCTTCATGAAACTATGTAAATGTAGACAAGTCCTCAAAGTTGTGTAACAACCCTCCAAGACCAAGATCAATACCTCAAAAGCAAGCCCACCGAAGTCTACAAGCAAAACAACAAAGAAATCTTAATGTCGGCTCGAAAAATGAATTAAATGCATAAATGGAAGTCATGTCGGCTCAAGGAAATGACATGTCGGTTCATGGGATCACGCCGACTCAAATATGTGGCGCAAACCACTATAAATACCCATCTAGGGTCAGCGCATAAAGAACAAGAAGAAATTCGCGTTGTTGCTCTTTTTTTTGGTGATTAAAGGAGCAGGGATCCGCACAAATGGAGAGATAAATCTAGGGTTCAACTGCTACCTCGGATGGGTATAAGGAGCAAAAGAACCCAGAAAAATCTACTCTCAACATACCTGTGATTTGAAGGTGAAGTTCTCAGATAGATAGGGAAGAGAAGAATACGACACAGTATTGACATGTCATCTGGGCTAGATATATTTATGTGATGACAATCTCGACATCTTTGTCTTGGCACATGTAATCTTGGTATACGAATTTGTTTGGATATATCACAATAGCATAGCTAATGATCTCGACATACCCTAAGCAGATCCTATCGTGGTGATATACTTGGCTATAGTATTGGTGAAATTAAAGACACAGTCACAGTAATCTCGGTGCACAGTATCCATCACAGTGTCGACATCCATGTGAATGAGTCTGTCCTCACTGTATTAATAAGATCACGTTGAGTGTTGTCTCAGTCTCCTATATATATTACAGTCTCGGCATAACACTGATGATAAAATAGGTTTTCGGTGATGATCAAGAGATTCTCGGCATACCTGGATAAAGGAGACATACAGTCTCAATAGTTATCACAATATTCGGATCTAGTATGATGCAGTCTTGGTATGCTACAAGGAGCAGTAATAACCATAGTCTCGACACAATGATGATAACGAGGATTGTGATCTCATAATGCTATACATCATCTCAATCTATAGTAAGGTGCAAACACAAGTTATGATCTTGTATTTGAAGATCATGTTCTCAATGAAAGTATAGAGATTACATCGGTGGTAATCTCTAGAGCAGTCATGGTGCAGTAATAATGCAGAAGAAGTAAGGGTCTCAATAATGCAACAGTAAAGCAATGATGAAGGTCTCAGCAGTGATGAAGATTAGGATTGATGTCTTGGTCTTGGAGAGGCAGATTGTGTCAAGGGTCATGGTCTTGGCATTTGTCAATGGAATCTATATAAGAAGAATTTTGCGTGGGTTTTCCTCTCCAAGAGGGAGAGGTTTTGGCCCTGGTAGAAAGCCAAACGTTTGTGTTCTTGTCTCTTTTGTTTTTGATAGCAGTTTGATGAAGTAAAAACATAGACTAATAATGAATGAAACATCAACCTAAGATAAATTGTAAAAATTCTTCACAAATTGTTATCATGTATTGAAGAATCATTTTAATTTTTGAAAGCCCTAGATTCTTCAACGTCAACCTTATTGTATTTCATATGGAGAAAGTAGAATTTCATATCCCGCTCAAAATTCAATAGGCTTAACAGTTTTTAGGGTTTAGGATTGGTAAGGTTGCAACATTTTCATTGATTTCTATCATGGATGAGGGTATGGGATTGACATTTAATCAACGACACCAAGCCCTTTATGTACCTTGATGTTGGTGGTATTGATTGTTGAACTCCTCTAATGTTGGTGGTATTATTTGTTGAACTTCTCTACTATGGCCTTAACAAAAATGTACCCTTCACCCAAACGAAAATCATTGGTTAGGCATGTTAATCCTTATCTACTATATTATATGGTTGAGTATAATGTTCCCGGGAAATTAATTGCGTAAGGGATGAAATAACTTATCAATCCCCGTCAGCGATAGTCCTCAATAAAGGGGAAAAAACCCCAAAATATCTTAGGCTGGGCAAGTTTGGGGCAACTTAGCAAAGAAACCCAAAATTGGGGCTTGGAGTAAAGTTTACTCATTCATTTAAGAAGAAGAGACCCCTTTAGGAAATCTATAAATAAAAGAGGGATGAATTCATTTTGATCATCATTGTGGAACAATTTGTCTCTTATTTACTTGAGCCTAAGGTTCTGAGGGTTTTAATACCCCTTTTTTCTTGTCAATTTAGGTGGTGAAAGCTTCCACCCCAGTTGACATATTTCTATCTTTCTTCACTCTGTTCCAGTGCCACTTGGGAGCGGGGAGCGGGAGCGACATTTTCAGAAGCTCCCGGTTTGGGAGTGAATCCCGGAGCGCATATATATATATTTTAATATTTTGATACATATATGTCAACAAAAACATGTAGAATGATGAATTAGATATAAAAAACATAGATTGAAACATGTATCAACAATCATCCTCTATATATTACATGTATTGGACATTGTACTGGGTGCCATTTTGATATAATAGATATATTCATGAGCATACTTTGATCATATGTTGTCTTCCTTCTATATTCTAATGCTTTGAGTTTGGAAACATGAATGAAAATCTTTAAAAATATATTTTCAAAAAAAATTAAAATTTAATGTAGTTTTTACAATGACTGAGTAAATCAACTAGGCCGAGTCGATACTGAGTTGGAGTTGACCCTCGACCGAGTTTTAAAACTATGATCCATACAAGGTACTTGGACATTCTCAAACTGAAGAATTTTCATAAGAGTCAAATTGATAAGCCATCTCATAAGCTACTTTCTTAGCTTATGCCAGAGCATCTCATCATACCAACCAACATTGTCACATAACAAGGTCTTGACTAACAACTCTACCCCTCCATAAGATCAGAGCACAATGTTGGCGAGAACAATGACCAATAGACACCATCATCAATGTCTCTCAAGGCATATACCCCACCCAATTGTTCACAGGGTATGCCCTTTTAGAACAATTCCTATCTTGGATTGACACATACTCAATGGATTTCCTCTTTGACTACTCTTACCTATTGGATGCCCTACCACATCCTGAAAGAGTATTAGAATCAACTTTGGATGCTTACCCAATCCTCCATTCTTTCCTCACAATATGAAGACAAGAATGATGTGTCTATCTCTCCCTCTCAACTAGGGAAGATATACTTATTCCTATAAAAGGAATATTCCCAAACTCCCTCTTAGTTAGGGACTTGTTATCAACAAATACTATCTATTCTTTCGTGGAGATCATGGTACTATTAGCTGCTCGTAGGGCTCCTCCTTTTGATGTCATGAATTTCATCTTCATCATGGAGCCTTCATCTTCTAGATTTTTCTTTGTAGGGCATCGACCATCCATCACTTTCCTTCAACAATCATAGGGTTGCCCCAATAGTCATGTCATCTATCTTTGCATAGGAAAGTGATCCACATCTAGCTTTTCTTCACATAGCTACCTCTTTCCAAGTCATGTTTCTTTCAGGATCTTCCATCCATTCCCAGGTGTTAGTTGTAGGTGACAACTACAACTCTCTTTTGGTAGCCTTGTTTCAGTCCAACTAGATGTTCAAAAAAAAAATGAACATCAAATCAAAGTTACCTTTTATGATGGCCTTTCATCATTGCTTGCAACATCAACATCCTACACATTCATAAACACATCTCTAAGGCATCCAATGTCAAGGGTCTCCTTCCTTTACAAACTTCATCAGAGTCTTCATACTTTCTCTATGGAGTTGTCATAACCAATTATTCTAGTCATAGGATGTTGATCACTTATCTTATGAGACTATAGTTGCATCTTTCACGAATTCTTTTTCCTTTTTTCATATATTATTCCCTAAGAACTTATATACATAGTTTCTCTATCTTTGTCAACCACCTCATATTCCATATGAGGACATATTATGTTGATTTCATCAGAACTTATATACATAGTTTCTCTATCTTTGTCAACCACCTCATATTCCATATGAGGACATATTATGTTGATTTCATCTTGTAAATATGTGATTTAGTTCAAGACATATGCCTTCATGCATCTTATCAAGGGAAGAGATCCTTTTTCTTCGATCATGCTCATGAGATAGAGCATTCACCCATGCTATTTGCAACTATATGATGACATGACTTAATCTATCAAATATATACATACCTCTTTTCTCCCTTTGGTCATCTAGACTTCGTTCGACAACTTCCTTTCTTTGCTTGAAAGTACTTCAATGGTCTTGGCTTACTGCACTCCTTTGTCATCATACCATCATCTTTCTAAACCGTAGATCCCACACAAGGTGTAATGATCAACGAGACACTTGATTCTTCCAGGTTGAGGTGAACCTTCTAATGAACATTCCAACGAAGGATCTTGATTATCCTCGTTCTGCAAATGCTCCTTTCTAATGATGATGTATGATGAATTCTTTCTATCTTCTAATATGCTAGATGAATTTCTTCATATATACTACTCATGCTTTCAATGAGGTTACCAATAGCTACTTCCTTTTTATGAGGACTGCTACAACGATGTAGACTTCTATTTCAACGATTCTTTCAATCTTCTATAATGATGTCATGAGCTCTTATCAACTTCAATTGTAGTCTTACTAGATGCCATCTTTTAATATGGTGCATCCTGTCATACTTACTATGATTCTCATATTGACTGCAATCTCTAATCATAATAGAGGTCTTTTCACCTCCTACCTCTCTTTGCTATGGACCTGAGAGACCTTAATAGTGAAGATCTATCTCTTCCTTCTCATCAGGTTCTTATACTTCTTCGGTGATATGGGCTTCAATTCTTCTTTTATTTTCTTGTTGTCCTTGAGTTTAGGGCAATCTCTCTTGAAATGCCCATATTCCTGACATCCACAACATGGGATCTTTGACATGTCGATCTCCTTCTTTTTCTGTGGACCAAACTTTCCAAACCTTCCTTTTCTCCTTGCCATGACACCAAATGCTTGAACTTGCTCATTTGATCCCAAATCACTTTTTGCCTTCAACCTTGTTTCCTCAATCTTAAACAATGACCAAAGTTCGCTGAATGGAGTGGTTTCCTTCTTCCCATAGATACTTGATACAAAGTTGCTCCATTCATCAGCTAGTGCATTGAGCACAACAGTGGTCATCTCTTTGTCAGACATTATTTCCCTCAACTCTTGTAGTTGGTCTCTTGTGACACCCTCATAAGATATGAGGCTATCCTTTTTTCCTTTGATACCTTCATCTTGTATATCTCGGTTCTCAAAGATATCACTTCTCCTGCAATGCTTACAGACAATAATCCTACCATCTTGTCATAGATGTCTTTAGAATTCTCCAATTTTGCTACATAGTGGATGAGAGAATCCTTGATTGATTCTATAAGGATTCACTGAGCCCTTATCTCCCCCTTCATGTACTTTGATAGAGCTTGAGCTTCTTCTTTTGGTGGTTCAGTGATTGAACCCTTAACATGTCCAATGACTTCATTTTCTATTAGGATCAGATCTGTCCTCTTCTTCCATTCAAGGAAATTTGATGACCCAACCATTTTATTGCTCTCCTTGCAAAATGAAGTGATTTTGACAATAGATTCAATCATAGATATAAGGATACTTGTCAAGTGAATATGCTTCTTGATGATGATAACTTCAACTTGATTCCTTCCTTGATTTTGATGATAGTTGATGATGATAACTTCCTTGAAGATGACAATGCTTTTTCTTCTAGAGATATCTTTCAAATATACTTGAGATGTAATCCTTGATTTAATGAGAGGGAGACTACCTTGATGTATTTGATGATGATGGCAACGCCTCTTCTAACTTTCTTGGATGATAATGTAGAGTGTGGAGACTTCCCAAGGTGCTTCAAATGTAGAGTCCTTTGATTGAGTGGAGGTAGGATCCTTCTTGAATGTAGAGTGTTTGAGGTCGTTTTCTTGTTGCCATGATCCTTGTGATGTGATAAATGGTCCTCCTTGTTGTTGCTCGGCCCTAAAGTATCCACAATTTGTCACTTGCTTCTTTGTAGAAATGTACTGCAATCTCATAACACCCCTATAGACTCTATCTTTGTTGAAGTTGTATCTAATCTCAATATGCTTGGACCAATCATGAATCACAAGATTCTCAAAGATCTTATTGCAACTTTGGTTATCACAGTGTATCACCATGGGCTCCACAGATCAAATAATCTTGCAAGTATCTTTCGAAGCCACACTACCTCACAACTCACCATACTCGCTGCCATGTACTCTACATCTGCTAAACTGAGTGCCACTGACTGCTACTTCTTGTTGAACCATGAGATCATGGCTAATACCAAGTTGAAACAACATCCAGATGTGGACATTCTGTCCACCACACTCCCTTCCCTATTAGTCTGTGTACCCTTGTAGTTGCACTCCTCTAGCTCTGGCATATCTTAGTCCAAAGTCTACTTGCCCACTTAGGTATCTCAGCATATGCTTTGCTACCACCCAATGAAGTTGTCTCAATTCCACCATGAACTAGTTGAGTGTATTCATAGCAAAACATATATCCGATTTGGAGTTGACCGAATACATCAAGGAACCTATCAATTGCCTATATAGGGTGGGATCCACTAGTTCACCTTCAAAAGCACTCAACTTCTTTAGTTTGGTGATCATAGGTGTAGACATAGGCCTGCAATCCTCCATCTTGAATCTCTTCAAGATCTCCATTGCATATTTTCCCTACCCAAGGAAAATCTCTCCTAGTTGTTGCCACACCTCCAATCCCAAAAAGTAATGTATCAAGCCGATGTCCTTCATGTCTGAATTTCGAAGCAAGATCCTCCTTGGAGATCCCTATGAGCTTCTTCGATCTTGTTAGGTAGTGATCATCCACATACAATACCAAAATAAACGATTCCCCCTCAACAAGTACAAAGTACAAATTGGGATTTGCCTCACTCTTGGTGACTCCAAGCCAAGGAGATATCCATCGATCCTGGCATACCATGCGTGTGGAGCTTGCTTCAGCTTTTAAAGGGATTTCTTCAACCTACATACCATAGTATTCAAAACTGACTAGTTCGAACCATAAACTGGCCAAACCAACCAATTCATTAGGTGAAGGTGGCTAGTAGAAATAACTGGTTTTTATATGTACGGGCTAGGGTTTTGGCATTAACCAACCATACACTGATTGATTTATGAGGGAACCGATTGGTTCCATCATAAACTGGTTGGCTCATTACTAGCATGGCCGCAGACCCCACTTGAGTTGTTTTTTTGGATTTTTTACTATATTATAAGGTTGAGGAGATGAACCCTTCATTCAAACCAAAATCATTGGTTAGGAATGTTAAAATTTTTCAGTTTCTACCATATTATAAGGTTGGGTTTGAAAGTGGTGTCATGGTTTAGCAGGAAACAAAGATTAGTGGCACTGAGTTCCATGGAGGCTGAGTACATTGCAGCTAGTTAGGCCAGTTGTGAAGCTATCTGGCTTTGCAAGTTGTTGTATGGATTATTTGGTTAGAGGCTGAGATCACTACGATTTACTATGATAATCAGTTGTATTAAAATCATGAAGAATCTAGTATTTCATGACAGGTCAAAGCATAGTAAGATCAAGTACCACTTCATCCGGGATTGTGTTCAGAGAGGAGCAGTGAAGCTTGAGTACATATCCATTGAGGAACAGGTTGTAGACATTCTCACCAAGTCGTTACCAAGGGGAAAGGATGCGTACTTCAGAGATAAGATGGGAGTGGTGAGAGGGAGTGTTGAGAAAAACGGTACCAAGGAGGTGTTTCCTAGTGCTTTTTGCCTTTGGCCTAGGAAAACACATGAGACACCTTTTTAGCGTGACTTTATGTGGTTATTAAAGTCATGTGACTTTTTTGTCATTTTATGAGGTACAAAAGTACATAGTACTTTATTATATTAAAGTACTATGTTTTTAAAGTGGCTTTATAGAAAAAGGTACAAGGTAGAAAAAGACATTAAAGTGACTAGGGAGGCTCATTCATGAAGGGGGAGACATAAAGATGGGGTCAATGGGAGATTAGATCTCCACCCTTGATCGAGGAGGGCTGAGATCTAATCTCAGCACTTGATCTTAGGGATAGGGCTTCTCACTCGAGACTAAAAAGGAGGAAAAAGGCAAGTAGAGCATTCATTCTTCATGTGCAAGAGTTGGAGAAGAGGAAGTGAAGAGAGAAGGAGAAGAGGCTGAGATAGCCATTTGCAAAGGAGAGAATGTACAGCAGGAACATAGACTGTACAGCAGTAAGCTTAGGAGACCATATAGCAGCTCTAATCCCAAAGCAGAGATTGCTGGCACAAAAATCGAGTATCAGCGCGGTCTTTGTCGGGGTTATGGCTGCATTAAATGTGGTTTGACAAGCCCACATTTTGAGGAGAAAAATCGGGTATGAGTCTTGAAATTCGCACCAGAGAAAGAACTGTCATTGGCATGCAGAGCGAGGTAAATCAGTCTGTGTGACAGCGTGATTTTCGGGGTCATTTATTTCTTTGAAGTGGCATGTTTTTCAAGGGAGCTGGACACAGTTTTCTGGTGACTGTCTGAGCGCAAATTCTGAGTCAGAGGTTTGACAGTGGCACAGGTTTCAAGGACATTGGTACAAATTTCTAGAGAACTGGCACCAGTTTCAAGGGAGAGATAAGTACTCTTGAAGTGTATTTAATGCTGTAAATTCTCTGAGATTAAAAGCAAATAAAATCCTCCTTCAAACTGGTTTCCCCCTTGGGGGTTTTTCCAGGGTCTGAGATTGACCAAAAATAAGTGTCATATCACCTGAAAGTGAAAGTGAAAGAGTAGTGGTAGCCTAGCAGTGTTTTTTTTTGAATTTGTATTCATGTTTAAATATGCAATGAACTATGGGGTTGGGCATTTAACTTGTATGCAAAAGAAACTGAAACCGAAAGGGGCTACAGGACACATTGAATTTTTCTACATACATCTGTTAATGCAAATTCTACTATCTCTATGATAGCACCGAGAGACACATACCACCAGTTTTTATTGAAATTATGTATTTACATAAAAGCATAATAATGTATATACAATTACATAAGAATGCAACAACATATACATTTTAGTATATATAAAAACATACATGATTAAAGTAAGAACATATATAATTATGTAAATGGGCATATATGTTATTCATACCTATAAAAAATCACACGTAAAACTGCATATCTCTCTCTGTATGTATTCAATTAAAATACATTTATTTTATAAAATCAGTCCACCCACAAGAACCGTAGAAGGTCGAGTAGTGAGATTTCTGGACAAAAAAACCATAATTAAATAAATTATATATGAATGTAATAATGTAATATGTATAACTGCATGTAAAGAATTGCAAAGGGATATCTACAAATAAGGCCACATATAAAGACTTGCCTAGTGATTTCTGCCAATGAATCTTCTGAGAAAACCTAGTGCCATTCTCTTTCTTCAGTGGCACAAGTCTCATACTTGTTGAAGTATGCAAAATTGAAGTATAAGATCCTAGAATAACTCTCATTTTCGTTTATGAAAAATTATAACATTTTTTAGATTTCTTATAACTATTTGTGACCTTAAGCCATAAGCACATTTTATTACCATGACAAGTACTGCTGATACATTTGTTTTCACTCACTATGGCTTTTTCTTTGGTATCTGTAGCCTTTGGCTAGTGCATATGGATTGGCAAAGCACAGAGATGGACGTTGGGAATGGGCAATTGCACCTGGTGTATCTCCATCTCCTAGATATCAGCATGCTGCGGTAAGTTTGTTATGATTTAATAGCCGTTTCATCTTCTATTAGTAAAACTGCCCCGACTTTAAACAAATTTGTTTCCATGGATCTTATTTAGTGTTTTGTCAGGTTTTTGTTAATGCAAGGCTCCATGTTTCTGGTGGAGCTCTTGGAGGTGGTCGAATGGTAGAGGATGCTTCAAGTGTTGCAGGTATCCTTAATTGGACCGCACCTGTAATTGCTGATGTGTCCTTGTCTAGTCCATTTTGCCTGTACAAGTGTCATAACTTTTTTATGCACTTTTCATTATAAACCCTTGGAAATAAAAGATATTTGCACTGCTTGTTTTTAGTTCTGGATACTGCAGCTGGAGTCTGGTGCGACAGGAAGTCAGTGATTACTAGTCCTCGGACAGGAAGATACAGTGTAGATGCTGCTGGTGGGGAAGCATCGCTCGAACTCACAAGGCGCTGTCGTCATGCTGCTGCAGCTATGGGTGATCTAGTTTTCATATATGGTGGCTTGCGAGAAGGTATGTTTGTTCCATTTGTAAATCCATAGGGAATACTTTTTAAACAACATTTGCAATTTTGTATATGAAATCTGAAAATTTTGATGATCAACTGGTTTATTATTTTTAAGCTTTTCTTATTCCCTGTTTTCTTTCTTTAACATGCTAATATGCTGGATATTTTAACTGTACATGATACTTTGTTTTTTTTAGATATTTATTGATTTTGCTATGTATAGTATGGGAGAAGCAATATGTAGAGCTGGGGGTTTTCCATCCATTTGTTAAGAAAACGTTTCAGCTTAATAGTGATGTTAGATGCTACTTGTGGTTTATGTAAAGAGTTCTTATATCAGCACTGACTCATCGATAGATTACATTGTAAATTATATACATTTGTTGGTTTGGGATTTATATATACTAGACTATGAGTTGTCCAGAATAAAATTTTCTGTACAGGTTACAAAGTTGTATTACACACCAGTCATTCTTGAGATTCAGTAATCATCAATGGTTCCTTGTCCTCTCCCCCCCCTCTCTCTATATATATATAAGAAACTAAATTGCTATCTTAATTTAAGTTTTAATATTTAGGATTATCTGAGTTATTTCATGTGAAATGCGGACAGTGTATTTTTGTATGAGTTCTTTATAACTAGCAGAAATAATTTTTTATGTATTGCTGGTGCAAGCCTTAAATCATCTCAGCATTTGGCCTAAGTTTTTATTTTCTCATATGGTCTGCAGTTACTTTTCTTGGTTAAAGTAACAAGTTTTCTTTGACATCAGATCATAACCGAAAAATATTTAGTTCACTGGCTGCTGGTGTAGAGATTTCGGAAATATGTTCAATAGTTCACAAGTTTATCATAGAAGTTTCAGCCATAGGGATGAGCTGAAGTGTTCAAGAATACACCAGCAAACATCTCAAATCTGTCCACCACTAATCGAGGCATGTTTGAATAGATTAACTCTGTGAAACACTTCAACACTAGATCACTGCAACAGCCCTTATAGCATAATCTAATAAAGTGTGGAGAGCTGAAAATGACATTCATTAACAGGGGAAATATAATTCAGCATATTTCAGATCTAAAGTTTCATCTAAGCCATGCCAAATCACTCAACATTTCTGCCTTGCTATCCCAATAAATCAGCACATCAAAACAGCCATGGAAGTGTTCAAGACACATGAAAACCAGCTCTGGAAATACACGGACATCAATGAGATTCGTGGATGAAGGAAAAATGGCATTTATGATTACAAGGAATTTGAAGAAAAGAAAGTGCCATAAATATCCCAGGAGTTCCACAAAATTCACTGTAAATAATGAAGTTATAGAAATTTATGACATTCTGCCCTCAAACATAACACGTAAAAAAGGAAAGGACAGCCATATCCAATTAGGTATTCAAGGAAGCGCAACCATGAGCTAGTAGTTCTTGTTTGTGATTATCGTGATCTCTAGGCAGTTTTGCTGGTGCTTTGTGTGTTGTGTACCTACACATAACATATCCTGTACTTGAGTTATTTGGTTTGTAAGATTGTAAATTACTTGTTTAGTTAATCGAGAGTTCTTAGTTACTCGTATCAATTTGCCATCACTAAGTTACTGGTGATGTGCTAGTTACATCCATTAATGACTTCATCACTGTGCTAATGGAGAGGTGTTAGTATGGGAGTTGAATTAAAAGGTGGCTCTCTTATCACATGAATCATTTCTATTATCAAAACAATCTAATATTTATACTCATTTGAGTACCTGTTATATGGATAAATCTTCCTCCATCTTTTTCCCACCAGGTGACGCCAACCCTTTCTTTTCTTGATTGTTGATTAATGTTGAAGTAGCCCATTTATGGGCAATGGAATGCTTCAAATTGGTATCAGAGCAAGTCATTTCGCTTTTGTTGCGCTTCCAAAAAATTGGGGAAAAACATGCAAAGATAGAGAAATCAGGGCCACGACACTCAAATCGATTTCTGAAACTTTTTGAGCATATTCATCTGAAACAAATAGCAGACATAATATATATTTAACATTGTGGGTTCAATGAAAAACCCTACTCAAATTGGAGGTCAGACAACATATATATTTAACATTAAAAATGTACTTTAAGGGCATGTTTACTACATCCTTGGTTATGTTTTCAGGTTTCTAGCAGGTTATCAGAAGTATTTCTTTTGTTGGACTCTACAATTGAAAAGTTTATCTTCTTAGATGTTATGGGCTTAATTTCAATCTATAAAGAAAAAATTATGAGTATTTAAATCAATGTTGCGAAAATCGTTATCGCCGATTAAATCGGCGAGGGGAACAAATTGGGAAAAAACAGTAAAAATCAGGAAAAATATCGTAAAATACAAAAATATTCATTTTTTTTCAAATTTTTTTAATATCTAAAGCATCTACAACATAAAATAGATACATTGAAACATAAATATGATAAAAGAACTAATATATAAGATGGGTAATATCATTTCTAGCGCTACATCACACATAACAGTGAATCATGTTCTGAATAGTAAGTTTTAAACCCTGAGTCCCAACTCAACCTCAAAATATCAACAAAAAAAATAATAATGTATCTCATATCATGAGTCATAATGTCATATTCAATGAAATGAACCAAATAACTAAAGTCTAATACTATTGATTTCCTTTGCCCCTCTTGCGATAAAATGCAATAACTTTCCCTTTCCCTCTAGATGTGGATGCCGATGGAGTTGGTAGTGGACTCTGCTGTGCTCTAGAACTTGAAGAAGTAGGAGCTAGAGGAGGTAGACCACGTCCTCTACTGGTGGCAGGGGTAGCCCAGGTAGGTGGTGTCACCTCCTCCTCCTCCTCCCCCTCTACGCCTTCCACTACCTCCTGCTCTAACCAATCATTGGAAGACTCCATGAGAGGCCTCTCGGCCTCAACCCTCCATGCAACAGTGGTGTCAATCCCATCCAATGAGATGGCCTCCATATTAGGTATTCTCTCAAGTTGCCTCACCCACAATTGAAGATTGTAGTAGACGTAGACCATGTCATTAAGTCGCTGGGACTCCAACCTGTACAAAGATCATAAAATAATAATTATAAAAAAATATTGTTTAATGAATTAAAAAAATTAATTGGAAATTTGCAATATTGTAAGTTTTAAGTTTAACCTGTTGCGCTTCTTATTGTGTATTTTTTCAAATACACTCCAGTTGCGCTCGCATTCTGAGGAGCTACATGTTTGGTTGACGATTCGAATGACAAACTTTTGCAAATGGGGTACCTTGGCACTATAGATTCTCCACCATGCCTCTGTAACAAAATTACAAAGAAAATTTTAAATAAACATAAGAAAAAAATGAAATTTGAAAGTTGAAGCAAGGTATGGAGTTATGAACTTGAAGAGACAATGGAATTTGAAACAAACTAAAAAATACCTGGAATTTTAGTCGTCCTATCAATGACAACTATCTCAAAGCCAAATGTGCTACTTGCCATCCTGTATATCTCCATTTTTTTTGGAGATTTCTGCATGTTCTGCTGGAGATCGCATCGTCCTCTTAACACAGGTTAAGAATCCATCCATGATTTCAGCATTAAATACGAACCCACATGGGTAAGAAAATGCGGGGTTCAAGTAGATCCCTGCAACATGAATGAGACGATGGAGTGTGTTGTTCCATCGTTCATCAATCACTTCCCATAGGAGGAGTTGTTTCTGAAACTCCTCGTTTCCCTTATCATCATAGTAGGCCCGAATGGATTCTTTGGCCTTTACCAAAGGTTCAGTAACGGTCTATGTTGCAGGAAACGTGGTATAGAGGTCCGTTTCCGTACGAAAACGGGTACGAAACGCGGAAACGCGTTTGGTAAGGCCGTGAAATGCGTTTCTGGCCGTACTGCCACGTTTCTCGAAATGGAAACGTGGCCAGTACGGCTGGAAACGCGTTTCAAGGTCGTACGACCAATGTTTCCTTATTGTTATCGCGATAATATCACGATTTTCGCAACACTGATTTAAATTTGGTGAAGTATGGCGAGGGAGTTGAATTGTTGTGGCAAAAATTCAATGAGCAAGAGAAGAAGATAAGGGACCAATTAATATGGATCATCATAATAAGGGGATTTTATGGGAAGAGATGAGCATCAAAAGGATGTGCATCTTCTACGAGATTTTCAGAAAGAATATTATTAAGTTGCTTAAGCATTATGACATGTTGACCATGCACATGTCAATAGTTCCAAGAAGCAGAGTACCTGTCAGAAGGATTAAAATTTTCAGAATCATTATCACAATGAAGCTTCTAGTTTGTCATTGTAATCCCAGTTTCTGCTATTTTTATTATAAAAATGATTCTAGTATGACTATTAAGCCATGTAACAACACCTAGGTAAGCCTATTATTCTTCTCAAAGGGTTTCATTCTATGGAGTTTTTAACCTCCCCTAATTATTTGTGTTTGTAAACATGACTAATTGTCCGAGTTTTTCTCCCAAATATACCCCAAAGCTAGGCTGAAACTCACTGGTAAGGTATTAGGTGAATCCTAGTGTTATTGAGTCGATGTATTTTATCATACTAGATCACGTGTCACAAAATTTGGTTGTGTTTAAAGAGAATGTGTTTGTGTAAAATTCCCCTACCAAGGGTTGATTATTGTAATAGCTTGATGTGAAAGTGTTGTCTAGGTATATTTTTGGTGAATAAGAAAAAGAAAATTATAAAACAATACCTTTATAAAAATATAAAAAAGAACAATATTCATTAAAGTTTAAATATTGTGGTACAAGAAGTGAAGAAGTGAAGTTTGACAAAGATAATAATGAAGAAAATAATAAAAAGGTTACCACAAAACCCTAAGGTCAAGCAATGGAGTTTAATTTGAAAATGAACGAAGAATCTAAGGATTCCACATATAATTCTACGTTTTGGACCAAATGCCCTTTTTGTCAAATAAAAGATGAATATTTATTGGTTTTTAAAAATCGCACAATACCTTGTCCAAAATGTCAAAGATTGTTTACTTTGGAAGAATATTAAGGTAACAACCAAACACAAATTAAAAGATTAAAAGAAGAAATCGCAAAATTTCAATAAAAGAAAGAAGCATCAGAGAAGAAATATAAAGATCTCGAAGATCGGTTTCATGAAAAATCAATAGAAAGCAACGAAAAAATTTGGCATCCAAGGGACCACAATGAGAAATTTCTTTCACAGATAAAAATGTCCAAGATCAAGAAACAAAGACTAAAACAAGAAAATGAAAGTGCTGATAAGGAACTAAAGGAGAATCTATCAGAAAAACAAAAAGAAAATTTGTGCCTAAAAACCCTTAATAAAAAATTATTAGAGCAAAGACAAAATTTAAAAGATAAAGAGAAAGATATTAAGGATAGAGTCAACGATTTTGAAAATGGCAAACTTTCATGTCTAAGGAATCATAACCAAGCCTTACTTACGCAAATATAGAAGCTTAAAAGTGACAAGAAATCACTAACTGAAAAGTTAGAACAACTTAAAGAAGTATTATCAAAGTCTCCAGTCGTTTCAGTCCAAGTTGAAGATAAAGAAACAAATACAAAGGATAAACCTACTGAAGTGAAGACACATGCAGAAGTGGCAGCTCAAACGATGGACGTTACAAATGATAATTCAGTAGCCAACTCAACAACAACAACCCTTGAAGGAAATCAAGAAACAACCACTAACATGATAAGGGAAAGTCCAACCAGAAGAATTATTTATCGACATCCTAATCACAAGAGTAGACTTTCCAATCAATCTACGTACCGGTATCACCCAGAACATAAACGACAAATTTATGTTCCCAAGAATACTAAAGTTTGCAGAATCCAGTCCTGCGATAACTATTCATCACAAATTTCCATAGATCAGAAGATTCCACAGGAGATTAATCTAAGATGTTCGGATCCGTTATCAGTACGACAATTTTGTCTATCACTCAGAGCATCATATCATCTTGTATCAATGAAGATGAAAGTTCGGAGACGAGAAGATATTTTCTGTAAGCTTTGAGGACAAAGCTTCTTGAAAAGAGAGGCAATGTTATGAATATAATTCATATAAAAATAATAAATATAAATATAATAATAATTAATTAACTAATGGTTATTTAGTTAGTCATGAAGAGGCATGTCTTAGAGACATGCCCATTCATGAAAGGGCACCTGCCTAGGGTATATAAGTAGGCCCTTGTCTCATTTGTAATCATCTCATATCTTACATCAATTCAATATACATTATTCAATATACAGTTACATGTCTTACAATGGACTATTACGTCTTTGAAGTATTTTAAAGATTTCTGTTGTGTATACGACTTTTGGTCGTTACAATGTATCTGCTATCTGTTCTTTTGTGGGTATGTATTCCATCTTCACTATTTTCTCAACCACCTGTTCTATGAGGAATGATATGTTTAGTCTTTGAGTGAAGCACTGGATTTTTCAAAATACGTATTGCACTTGTATTATCGCACTTAATAGATATAGGTTCACTGAAATTTACCTTCATATATTGTAGAGTCTATTTCATCCACAACACTTGTGTGCAACAAGCAACAACTGCTATGTATTCAACTTCTGTTATACATAGAGATACCGATGATTGTTTTTTGTTTAACCATGCAACCGATGATTCTTTGAAATGGAATGCACCACCATTCATACTTTTCCTGTCATCCACACAACTAGCCCAGTCTGCATCTGTGTATGATCTCAATGTAAAGTTCTTCCCTTTTGGGTACCATAGTCCATAGTCTGTAGTCCCTTTTGGAGTATTTGAATATCCTTTTTGTTGCTAGTAGATGACTTCGTTTAGGCGCTAATTGATATCTTGCCACTAATCCGATTGCCAACATTATATCTGGTCTAGATGCTGTTAGCTATAGCAAACTCCCTATCATAGATATGTAAAGCTTCTGATCAACATCAAGCGATTCAGCATCTGCACATAACTTGCATCCAATTTCCATAGGGGTTGAGACAGGTTTATAGTCTTCCATTTGGAACTTTTAAAACATATATATATTAGGTATTTCTCTTGAGAAATGAATATGCCTCCTGACTTTTGTAGGATTTGCAGCCCTAGGTAAAAGATAAGTTCTCGAATCACTGACATCTCAAACTCAAACTTCATCTCTTCAACAAATCATTTTCCTAGATGATTTTTATTGCTTCCAAACATAATATCTTCCACACACAACCACAATTAGTAATTCATCTCCATTAACCTTTATGTACAGATTACTATCAACTTCTCCTCTCTTGAAACCCTGTTTTTGAAGATACTTGTCTAGTCTAGAGTACCATGCTCATGGTGCTTTTTTATGACTTTACAGTGTTTTATTTAACCTGCAAACATAGGATTATTTGATAATAAAAATCCCTCAGGTTGTTCCATATAGACTTCTTCTTCAAGTTCTCCGTTCAGGAAAGAAGAGTTCACATCCATTTGGTAAACTTTGAAATCATTAGAACAGGCAAAGGCCAAAAACATCCTAATTGCCTCCAATCTTGCCATTGGTGCAAAAGTTTGTTCGTAGTCAAGACCTTCTACTAGTGAATCACCCTTGCATACTAGTCTGGCTTTGTTTTTAACAATTTGTTGTTCATTCATCATTTTTTTTGAATACCCATTTTGTACCTATCACATTCATAGCTGGTCTTAGTGTCAGTTCCCAAGTCTTGTTCTTTTCAATTTGATCTAACTCCTCGTTCATAACATCTATCCAGTTTTTGTCGTTACTTGTTTCATCAAAGTTCTTTGGTTCAATCTGTGACAACATAGTAATAGGAGTCTGGTTTGTTTTCTCTATAGGTTGCCTCCTTGTTTGAACTCCTTCACTTTTATCTCCAATAATTTGACTATTAGGGTGATTCTTTTGTGTATGTTTTCATTTTTTCTGAATTTTCATCATGTACTTCATTTTCTTCACTGTCATGGTGATGATCTAGAGGATTGATAAAACCTGTCCCCTTGTTCTTATCAAGTAGCTCTTCATCAAACTTTACATCTATACAATCCACAATCTTATGTAGTCATTTATTATAGCCCCCGTATCCCTTACTTTTTGACAAATACTCCAAAGTATTCCTTCCTCTGATCGAGCATCAAACTTTCTTAACTCTTCATCATTATTTCTGATATAGCATATAATTTTGAACACTTTAAAATGTTTGATTGAAGCTAGCTTACCGTGCCACAATTTATATGGTGTCTTGTCACAATTTGGTTTGAGATGTGCCTGATTGAGAATATGCACTGCTGTGTGTATTGCTTTTTCCCAATAGGTTTGAGGAATGTTTCTCTCTTGCATCATGGCTCTGGCCATTTGTTGAACAAATTTGCTCTGTCTCTTTGCAATTCCATTCTGCTGTGGTGTGTCTGCAATAGTATACTGTCTTTTTATGCCAAGTTCATTACAAAAGTCTCCAAACTCATCTGAAGTAAATTCATCTCCTTTGTCTAACCTTACACACTTTATCTTGCACTATGTTTGCTTGTCTTCGAGTGCTTTGAATATTTTGAACTTCTCAAATGGTTTTGATTTATTTCTAAGGAACGCTATCCATGTCAATCTAGAATAGTCATCAATTACTAACATAAAATATTTTTCTCCTCTTGGTGCTTTTGTTCTGGAAGGACCACACAAATCCATATGTACTAATTGCAAAGGCTTACTACTTGACAACTTATCCTTGACCTTGAATGAAGTTCGAGTCTGTTTTCCCATTTGACATGACTTGCAAGTAGGGTTTTGAGGTTTCTTTATCTTTGGTAGATCTCTAACTGCTCTCTTCTTACTAAGCCTGATGATGTGATCAAAATTGAGATGCCCCAATCTCCTATGCCATAGCCAAGACTCATCTTGTTTGCTGATGTAGCATTCTTTATTATTTTCCTTCAAAATATATACATTATTCTCTGTTTGAACTCTTTGGCCAAAACATTCCTAGTAGTTGTTGACATGATTTCACAATCCTGAGCTGTGAAGAGAACATCACAACCTCTATCACACATCTAACTTACACAAATTATGTTTCAAACCATCTACAAACAATACATTCTGAGCCTTTTCTATTCCATTCTTTAGATTGACTGTACCTTTTCCTCTAATTCTTCCCGCGTCATCATTTCTCAATGTGACATTTCTGATTTTATTTTCATGTAGGGATACAAACTTGATTTTAGGTCATGTCATATGTCTAGAGTCGCCACTGTCCACATATCATTTACTGTTTTGATCTTGAGCATACAAAACTAGGCCACACTTATCAATTGACAATAGAAACTACCTTTTTGCCATCTATTGGATTTTGAATTCCATTTCCATGTTCCATTGATCTGTAGTATACTTCAAGATGTAGTAGAGCCACAAAATTCTTAACACCACATTGGTGTCCAACACATCTACCACAAAGAAGTCATCAGTCACAGTGTAATTCCCCATGGTTAGCTGCAGCTTGGGGATATATCTAGTGCAGTCCATCTGATGGCCGCCAAGCCATCGAGCTGCTCCATAGGAATCCCTCCCTGTTCAACCATGGCTGCATCTATGAAATTGTGGGAAGCCCCACCATCGATCAATACCGTCACGTTATGTCTTTCCAGAACCCCTTTGACTCTGAAAGTATGATAGCTGTGGAATCCCAACATGGATGCAATAATAGGGGCTTCCCTCTGCATGTGAAGTCTCATCCCCCAACTGTCTGATGTATCTGTACCTGTTCTTGTATCATCACAGTCACTCTTAGAGTACACCTCAATATAGTGGGCCTTGCCCACCTTGTCCTTTCGTGCACGCCTGTGCCCTGGTGCCCAAGGGTGCCCAAGGATCTTGACAATTGAAACAAAGCTTCTTTCGCAGCTCCTTTCGGGTCTCATTACCCATATTTGGTTTCCTAGTGCCCTCTCTCTGAAAAGGTTTGACTTATTTGCTCTTATGTGGAAAGGAATGTTTATGAGGGAATCTGCTGTTAGGAACAACATCTTGCATGTCCCTGTCTCTGTTAATTGCCGTACGAAGAGTGGTCGGTTCAAAACCTTTGACCCAACCATGTAGAGGTTCAGACAACCTCTCCACAAATAGCATCACCAATCTAGACTCGAGATATTTGTGACCATAATTCTCTGAAACTCTGCAATGTAAGCCTCTGGGCTCAATGTTTGCCGGAGCTGGGCGAGCTCCCTAAAATACAACCTCTGATCCTCCCCGTCAAACCGTTCCTTGAGCCTCTGAGTGAACTCAATGTATGAGGTGATGTTGTTGTGAGCCATTGTCACCAACCCATGGTACCACCACTCATGTGTGTCGCCATCCAAGTGTAATGTTGCCAACTTAATGCCCTACTCCTTTGTCATTTGATGAAACTGGAAATATGTATCCAGCTTCGGAACCTATGACCGAGATGAGCATTTAGATGACCCATCAAAGCAAGGGATGGTCACCTTCCCCAATGTCTTTTCACAGCTTGTGACTCTGCCTCAAAGCCTTCTGAATTGTCTTAGGCTTTCCTTTTAATTGGAGGTGGCAGAAGTCAGTGAAACTCATAATGGCTTGGAACTCACGTACCAATGCTCTATACTCAAATAATCTTCATAAGGAATTCCCTGACTTGTCTGCTCTTTTTGGTCTTTTGCTTCCTCATGTATGAACTGAGGCATGTTGAGTCTAGGAGCTCTGCCGTGCAGGCATGAATGGATCTGCAGGGAAGGATGGGTATGACTGACCTCAGCACTATTAGAGCCCTCTCCATTAACTGGTTCCTTCTCAGTGGAAGCCCCCTTGTTTGCTATCTTGCTCGTCAAATCCACCATGTCCTTTTGGCCCTTAGCCAAATCATTCAGAGCATTGAGCAAGCTGTTAAATGCTTGAGTCTCCTTATCCCCCATGTCTGACTTTTCTCTTTCAAGCGTCCCTTCTATTCCTTCCACTTACTAGGGGTTTCTTCTTTATCTATTTCAGGACTCTCCTCTTCCTCTCGAATAGGAGTTGGTTTTATAGTGTCTTTTGTAAGTGACGTAAAGATGATCTTCTGAACTCATTAACTGTGAATCTGCCCCCAAAACCTCACAGCGGTCCAAGAACATGCTCTGATACCACTGTAATATTCCCACTAGGAAAATATTCCAAAATGGCTATTAACTTTTTTGAGATTTAGTGAATCTTTTTAGTGAGAAATTTCGTCAAACATATTGTGGACACACTGCTGTAGGTGTAAATTTGATTGCTTGTCTTGACTATTTAAAATGCAATAGCACAAACATGGAAACCCAGCTTTTAACCAGTAATAAGTTTATTGTATTGTGCTCAGAAATATTCCTCAAATGCTGATATGACAATAAATAATGAGAAATCTAAAATAAACAAACTAATAGTTGACTTGCCAGATGTTTTACACAGTGAACAATAAGACAATAGAACCTTGTCTGTCCTCTTCAGCAAGAAATCACTTGTGTATCAGACCTCCTCAACCATGAAAGCGGTGATGTAGTTCTGTTTCATTCCAAAAAATCAGCAATACATCTTCCAGAGACTCTTTTCTGTTAGATGTACTAACCAACCAGCTGCTCGTACCATTACATTACTGTAGACTAAACTTGGTGGTCTGGACACTAGTATATGCGCACAGGATAAGTTGATTCAGCACCTACATAGCAAAGAGTCACCCATGAATTTTCTGGGTCTGTCATTAACTTCCGGCACTGATAATATATGCAGCTCAGCCAAAAAATCACCTTGAACTCAACCCTCTAGCTGCTGAACTTGTCCCATAAGGTACTGGAAGGGTTTTGATCTTTTTCAGTGACAAATCTTCCCTTTGTTGAACAGAGTGCCACCAGAAGAGAGAAGTACAAACTCGACCTGTGAGATGAGAGATTATTTGACCCTCTTGTTGACTGAATCTTCAAACCAAATGTCCTCAGAAAACCAACTCGTCCAGCTAACAGTGAATAAACTCGTTTTATTTATGCATGAAACTCTGCCTCTTTAATCAAGAAACTCTACCCCTAAATAAATGGCTGTGTATGTGGTTTTTCTTCAATAGGAAAATTGACCCTTGACCTTCGCTTGGACCTCCACCTGTGAGAAGATGCATGGAAACACGAAATCAAAAGATAAATCAACTGATAACACCTCTTTATCTCAATATCTTCTGCAAATCATCTTTGGCTTTGAATTCCAATGGTGAAATCTGAGTGATTCCACTCTCAAGACCAACTAGGGTGTTTAATTTCAACATTGAAGCTAGCAATCACTGTTAGGGTTTCCAAAAACCCTAAGCTTCTCCCCAAACTTTTGAAGATTTTTTTTTCTCCAAAATGCAAGCGATAGAATGATGAGAGACTCTTCAATTTTCTTTTTTTATAATTGAGTGGCCATTTTTGTCACCATTTTACCCTTTTAATTTTTTATTAGGTCACTTTAGGAGACTTACTTTATAAACTCAAAGTGACTTTTCATTAGCTTGGGATATGTTCTCCTTTTCACCCTTTAGGCAATTCTAAAGTTCTCTCAGCGAATCATGTTCCCCGATTAAAATTTTTCTTTGCCTTAGCCTACTGGAACTTATTAGGCTAGCAGAACCCATCGTATTCCTTCTAAGTGGTCGAGGACATTACACTTATTGATCATTTAGAGGACTAATTGTCTCCCTAGATTCTGCTACAAGGACTGAACTGCATATTGTAATGCAACTATTCTCTAGCATTCTGTGAACTTCTCTCGGTGAGCTATCATTTTAATGTTTGTATGTTCCTTACCTTAACATTTGCTATTTTCAGCATAGGCTATATGTTTTGTTCCCTTTGGTGATGTAATTCTATGAAAACCAATTTCTAGATGCTGGAGGGAAGTTGTCTCTTACATTGCAATAGAGGAGAAATTATAGGCTTTGGTTGATGAAAGAAGTTTTCAGTCATTTTTTGGTTGGAGGGAGTAGTTTGTATCCATGTGCTTATTTTTTCAAAGAACATGAAACAGATTTTTGGTCTTAGTAGTATGTAAAACGTAAGCCACTTCGAACAAATATCACAATCTCATTATGCTGATGATGCCAATTGTTTTTTTTCTTTTAGTTTATTTCCATATATCATATATAGTTATTTACATTGTAGAATTTGTGTCTGTTCTAAGATCTGGTCATAATTATTTGCAGGTGTTTTGCTGGATGACCTGCTTGTAGCAGAAGATTCAGCAGCCCCAGAAACATTCAGTTCATACCCAGGAACAATTCCAGGTAGATCTGGTTATATGGACGGACAAGCTAGATCTGCATCCTCGGGTGATATCTCTGATGGTGCTGTTGTAATGGGAATCCCTGTTGTGCCTTTTGTCAATGGCCATGCATCTATCGATATATCTACGGAAAATGCGTTCTTCCAAAGACAAAGGTTAGATGCATTTAAACCCTCTTTATGCTTGAGTATGGAGAGAAAATTCAATATCTGAATGCTTCTAGATGCCCCAACAATTTCTTCTAACAGAACCCTTTATAATAGACTGGTGTATTAATAATCTGAATGTCGCTTTCTGTTGTTTATGCATGGTTGATTAATTTTTTTTGGTAAATGTTTTCAAGTGGCTTCATATTAATGAGTGATCTTTGAAAGATCATTGACAGCAAGGTAACTAAAGCCTTTACATTACAGGAGCTTGGCTAGAGGTGAGGAGACTCTGGTTGAAGCTTCTGCTGCAGAAGCAGAAGCTATAAGTAAAACATTGGCAAAAGCACGGGAGAGTAATGCAGAGGCAGAGCAATCACCTGATCAAGATGGGGGAGCAGAGTCAGTGCACAGTGGGGATGAACTGTTTAACCCTGGGAAGTCACCTGGTGCTGTTATACCAAATGACCCTTTGCTGACTGGTGTTCGACTTCATCATAGAGCTGTAAGAAGACATTTGTCATAAAACAATGACCTACTTACATGCCAAGTGATTCCAGGAAGTTCACAAGTTCATTGCATGCACTATTTGCCTTGATCCTATTCCTTGATGCTGTTAATAATGCCCCCTGTTGTTTGTAGATCCCATCACAGTTAGAAATTTATCATATTTATTATTTGTGTCTATTTTGATGATGAGTGCTATTTCCATATGTATTAATCATGTATGTCTGTTAGTAAATTGAATTTAGTTTAATATTTCTTGTTGGTAAACCTTTGTAGGTAGTTGTAGCTGCAGAAACCGGGGGAGCCTTAGGTGGCCTTGTCAGACAACTTTCTATTGATCAGTTTGAAAATGAAGGCAGGCGAGTGAGCTATGGGACTCCTGAGAGTGCTGTTGCTGCCAGAAAATTATTGGACAGGCAGATGTCAATCAATAGCATACCCAAAAAGGTAGTTTTGCATGCCATAATTTTTTGACATACAATGAATATTTTTCTTTACAGTAAAGTAATAAATGATTTGTTTTTCCTGCATGACAATGAAATAAATTATTTTATGCAGGTATTAGCATATTTATTAAAGCCACGTGGCTGGAAACCTCCTGTGCGCAGGCAATTTATTTTAGATTGCAGTGAAATAGCAGAGCTCTGTGAGAGTGCAGAACGGATTTTTGCTCGAGAACCTAGTGTTTTGCAAATTAAGGCTCCTGTTAAGATCTTCGGGGATTTACATGGTCAATTCGGAGATCTCATGCGCTTGTTTGATGAGTATGGTGCCCCTTCAACTGCAGGAGATATCTCGTAAGTCTAATTATCTGTTTTAAGCAGTTCACATTTTCATTGCTTACATCATTCTGCTTTTTATTTAAAATTGCAATCTTGTTAAGTATTGCAGAACAACATATTGGTGGCATGACTAATTTTATATGCACTGATTTTCAACACATAAGAGTGTTTTTTGACTGGAATGTTCTTAAGTGCATTTCACAAGGTTGTCGGTAGCCTGATTATAAGTTTCTAGGGCTACATAATTCCAAATACTTCATGTTAATGCAACTGGTTGTAGTTGCTGAAAGTTCATAAACTAAACTTAATTCTTCAGGTGGATCCAACAACTCTGTCAATTAAAGAGTAGCTTTATTTTTTCTGTGTCCTAATAAGGCAACCTTCTGGCAGCGTTCTTTTCTGTTGAACATGACAGAAGCTGTTGAATCTTCAATGTGTTGTGACTACATGTTCTTTCAGTCCTGGAGATCTACAATCTATTTTTTTCCTTAATATTTTTTCTAATTCATTTAGTTGCTGGATGCTGGATTCTGTAACTACAGACAATAGTATTGATTCATTAAATATTATAATTGTGCAGATGGTTGTCCATTTGTTCTGAATCTTTCTGTTTATTGCTCTCAGATACATCGATTATCTTTTCCTGGGAGATTATGTGGACAGAGGACAGCATAGTCTGGAAACAATTGCTCTTTTGCTTGCTCTCAAGGTAATGTATAAAACTGGAGTATAAGTCGTTGGTTTTTCCCTCATCTAAACTGCACTGTGTAGTTCCATTTCTCTTTCTATCTTCATTTTAGGTGTCATCATTATAGACCTGTGGTCAGAGGCCCATTGTTTAAAGTTTGAAGAAGGATACTTCAATGCATGCTTATTCCTTTCATTGCAGGTGGAACATCCATATAATGTACATTTGATTCGTGGAAACCATGAAGCTGCTGACATCAATGCATTATTTGGCTTTCGGATTGAGTGTATTGAACGCCTGGTAAACCTTGCCGTATTTTTTTTCTTTCCAAAATCTCATATTTCTGGTTGTATTGAGTTTACTGAGTATGCTTATGAATAATATTGCTATAATGGTGAGCAGGGTGAGAAGGAAGGAATATGGGTGTGGCAGCGTATCAATCAGTTATTCAATTGGCTGCCACTAGCTGCTTTGATAGAGAAGAAAATTATCTGTATGCATGGTGGGATTGGCAGGTCAATCAACCATGTTGAGCAGATTGAAAATTTGCAACGTCCTATCACTATGGAAACTGGATCTGTTGTTCTCATGGATCTGCTATGGTAATTTGCTTAATCTATATGCTGAATTGGTGACATGTAAATGCGATATCAAGTCAATTCTTAGGTTTGGACTTTAGAGACTGATGTGATATATACTTGCAGGTCTGATCCAACGGAAAACGACAGTGTTGAAGGTTTGCGGCCAAATGCTAGAGGCCCTGGCCTAGTGACTTTTGGAGTATGTTTCCATCTTGAAGCTTGTATATGGGCTATAATTTGATATATTTAAATGAACCAGTTCTTGCCAATTTTATCGAATCAATGTCTTTTCTAATGTAATGTGAAAACATGGAGATATTTATTTTATTGGTATGAAATAATAAGAATTAGTGTAATTTTAGTTGCTGCAAGACAATGCAGGTACCAATACTATATAGGTTATATGGCAAGGTTGGGTGTGCTGGTACCAATGGTTTATGAAAGTTGAAACACAAATATGGCTTCCTTTATTGTTAGACATAGGTTATTGCTGTGGGCTTATCCCTGGGTTTGCTTGTTCTCAGCAGACAGCTAGGTACATTTTCATCCAAATATGTTTTTCTGAATCACCAAGTTCCTTCTCATGCACGTATATCATGGAATCATGAGCATTCCATGTTGCAAAGCCACAAGGGTTCAAGGCTCTTTAAGCACAAGATAGACAAATGTCAAGCATGTGCCAATTGCATTTTCTGTTGTCACCCATTTTTGCTATCAAGTTGATGAACCACCATAAGACATATCAGTAGAGATTTGTTCTAGCCACATATAAGCACATTCTCCTTATACAGTAAGTGTATGCATGACAAATGGCAAAAAAAAGAGTGTACAGCAAGTCATCTCTTTATCCTTGAAGCAAACTGCCAAGGTTCCAGTTATAGCTCATAAGAGTAGGTTTTGACATGCAATTACAACATACAGAGTGTTTTATTAATGTTGATATTCACTCGATTCATATCAAAATCACATGAGTTTGTGCAATCTAGCTGGAGCAAACAAAGTTCATTCTTCAAGTTAAATACTGAAAAGACTTGGAATATGTAGATCTCCATTTAGGATACAAATATATATTAAAATGTATGAGAATGAATGATGATACAATTGAGAGTGAGGGCCCTGTATATATAGCCAGGTAAGTACCCTTTATGAACGATCATGTCTCCATAAACATGCCACTTTGTATAACTAATTATTACTTATTTACATATTATTATGTTTATTATTTATTATCTATATTTATTACTTTTACATAATTATATTCATAACATTACCACTTCTTCAAAAAACTTTGTCCTTAAAGCTTGTTGATGAAAGGGCTTGATCTTTTTTTCTGCTACGAATGTCTTCTCGTCTCGGGACAATCATCTTTGTCGATACAAGTTGATATGATCCTCTAAGTGACAAACAAAATTGCCGCATTGAGAAGGGATCACATTGTTTTAAAAAACCACTGAGCTGGCTCGGATTCGGTCGAGTTGACCGAGCCATACCCCTGGCCGGTCTGGCTTTGCAGAAAAACTGGTCTAGTGGCCGGTTTGTTATCAAAATGGCTGATCCAGTCACCGACTCAACCGGTTTAGTAACAAATTGGTTGGCTCGGCCTAGTGTGAGTTAAACCCGCCGAACCGACTAGTGACGCCCAAAGACACCCAACGAAATGTTTTGGAGGGAAAAATGGACCCCAAACATAATTCTAATTTGGTTTTAGGTTTTATTTAATGCCATCTACCTCTCCCAAGCCTATAAAAGCTACCTAACCCCCTCACATTTCCTCACAACTATCTCATTGCATTGTGTGAGAATTTGTGAGGAGTTTGTGAAGAGTTGTGGAATTTGGTTTTGGAGCAACAGTGAGGAGTCTTGGGCAATCATTGGAGCAACAATGAGGAGCTTCTTGGGTAGCCACTGGAGCAGCATTGAAGAGTTGGTATGTTGGAGCAACAATGAGGAGCTTCTTGGGTAGCCACTGGAGCAGCATTGAGGAGTTGGTATGTTGGAGCAACATTGAGGAGGCAGTTCGTGCCTAGAGGTATTTTTGTTTTTCACTTCTATCTAATTTTGCTTGTTTTATTTTGTGCAAATCTGGAAATTGAAAAGAGTAATTTTTGTAAAAGAAATGAACATTGAAGCATTTTTTGTTTTGTTTCCATTTTCATTTCCAAGTCCAAATATAAGAAAATGGCTCCTAGAATGAAAGACGTTGCTTGGGCATACGCTGAAATTATTGATAATCAAATGCACTGCAAATTGTCATAGAAAAATTAAGGGGGGGTGGAGGGGCATTCATACGCTGGAACAACACTTGGATGTTGTTAGAAGCCAAATTATTCCATGTGAAGCATCATCAGCACAAATTGGGGAGATTGGGAAGGAGTTGCTAGATAAATTTCAAAAGTTTTGATTATGGGGGCTCTTCATCTATCCATTGCACTAATGCATCCAACCCCTTTCGCTATGTTCCTCCCTCTTTGGAGTCTATTCAAGAAAAAGGGTCAGGGTAAAATGAAAAAGAAGGGTGATATCAAAAGTTATTTCACACCCTCCTCTCCCTCTGATTGTGCACTTGGTCCTCAAGCTAATAGAGGTCAAGTGCAACCCACTTTAGATGACCATTGGAAGAAAGAATTGAGAGAGACTACCTGTGATTACATAGCTAGATCGTGGTATGATGCTAATATCTCCTTCAATGTTTTTCGTTCACCATATTACGAACCTATGTTTGATGCCATATTTGCTGCTGGAAAGGGCTTCAAAGGCCCTACTATGCATGAGTTAAGGGGATCTCTTTTGCAAAAAGAAGTTTCCTCCATTGATGAATATTTGAAAGATTTCGAAAGCTCATGGGAAAAGACAAGATGTACCATCATGGCAGATAGATGCACTGATCAAAGGAACCATACCATCATAAACTTTCTTATCTTGTGCCCACAGGGAACCATGTTTCTAAAATTAGTTGATGCATTTGATAGGGTGAAAGATGCACAATTGTTGTTTCAACTTTTGGATGAGGTTGTTGAAGAGGTGGGGGTGGCTAATGTTGTTCAAATCATCACAGATAATGCTTCTAACTATGTTTTTGTTGGTAAAATGTTAGAAGAAAAACACAACCATCTCTTGGAGACCGTGTGTTGCACATTGCATAGACCTCATGCTTGAGGATATTGGCAAAATAGATTGGATCAAGAACACTGTAGAGCATGCCAAAAGCATAACAAAATATATCTACAATCACTCATGGATATTGAGCTTGACGAGGAAACATGCAAGGGGCAGGGATATTATTAAGCTTGCCATCACTAGATTTGCAACTCATTTTTTGACATTGCAATCTATGCTTTCCCAACATAGAAACTTGCAAAGGGTGTTTTCCAGTGATGAATGGAATGAATGTCAATGGACTCGCAAACAAGATGGCAAAGATGTGAGAAATAAAGTTAATGAAGAAATATTTTAGAAAAGGTAGCAGAGATTGTGAAGGTTGCTGAGCCATTGATTAAGGTGTTGCGGTTGGTGGATAGGGAAAGATTGGCTATGGGCTTTATTTATGAGGCTATGAATTAAGCAAAGGAGAAAATAAAAGCAGTATACAAGGATAGAGTGGCTAAATGTGGGCCCATTTGGGAAATCATTGGTAAAAGATGGAACAATCAACTCCATCGCCCTTTACATGCAACTGGGTTTTTCCTGAAACCAAGTTATCATTATAAAGCTTTGGAGGCAGAAGCTTTGACTGGGGAGGTTAGAGATGGATTAATTGACTGCATTGATCGCATGGTCCCTAAGGAGAGTGATCAGCTAGAGATACACCGATAGATCACTTGTTTCAACAGAGCCACAGGTACCTTTGGAAAGAACCTAGCATGGATTACAAGGGAAGCGAATGAGCCAGGTAAACAAAAATTTCAATTTTCAAATTCTTATTTTGTTAAATTGTTTATAATTTGAAAGTTAGATATAATTTGTTGATATAACTCATTACACAAGTATGTTTTTTGCAACACAATGGTGGGAGGATTTTGGTATCCATTGTCCTCAATTGCAGAAGTTTGCAATCCGTATTTTGAGTCAAACTTGCAGTGCTATTGGGTGTGAGTGCAATTGGTCTGTCTTTGAGAGGATTCACACGAAGAAGAGAAACCGTTTGGAACAAAAATGGTTAAATGATCTAGTCTATGTCCAATACAACCTCTGACTAAGACACAACCAATTGTTGAACAAAAGACCTGATACAGATCCCATTGTGTTGGAAGATATTGATCCAACATTAGATTGGGTAGTGGAGAGTTATCCAATAGAGTTTGATTATGATGAGGATATTGGTCTTGATTTGGATTTATAGATGGAGGCATTAGTTGAACATAAGTTCAGTTGAATGTAGATCTACTTGTACCAGGAACACCCCAAGTCTTCCAGTTGTAGGCACTTCCTCTACTCAGCCACGACGGAAGCGCATATCTCGTCTATCTCAGCATGCAGTTGCTGCGCCTGCTAGTGCTACTACTTCTACAGTTGGAGATGGTGATGAGGAGGAGGAGCCATGGGTTCCCTTGTCTGACTTTGATTCAGAGTCTGAGCCAGATGATGTTGGCTTCTCTAGTAGTACCCAACAAGTAGTACTGGTGACTAATGATGTTTTACAATTTACTTTTGTTGTAGAGGCCATTTAGAGCTTCTTTGGCTATGTGTTTTGTTTTGATCTTATATCATGTATGTATTGGACAATACACTGGGTGCCATTTTGATATAATGGATATATTCATGAGCCTAATTTGATCACATGTTATCTTCTCTCTATATTCTAATGCTTTGTGTTTGGAAACATGAATGGAAATCTTTAAAATTATGTTTTTTCTTAAAAAAATAAATATTTAATTTATTTTTTACAACCATTGAGTCATTGAAATCAAACCGTTTGAGTTGATACCGAGTTAGAGTCAAAGTTGGAGCCGACCCTTGGCCGGTTCTGAATCCGAGTCGGAGTTTTAAAACATTAATATAATCCTTTTTTTTCAATTATTGACTTCTTTTTTCATTCCTTTTAATATTTTTTTCTATATATATATATGTATATTTGTTTTTTTTCCTAATATTTTCTTTAACCTTTTTTTTTAATATTCGTTTTTCTCTCTTTTTTTTTTTTTTAATAATTTAATAATTTTTGTTTTTTTATGGCCAAAGGCCAACTGGCGAATTGGAAACCCTCCAAAATCTTCTAGCGAAACGCTTCAATGACAATGAAGTTGACGAATTTCGATGGCCAAAGACCTGGATCGGAGAACGGGCTCTGTGCAGCGGTGAAGCGACCAAAGGATTGAATTGCTCTGATACCGAATGGAACAAACAAAGTTCGTTCTTCAAGTTAAATACTCCATAAGACTTGGAATATGTAGATGTCCATTTAGGATACAAAAATATATATTGAAATGTATGAGAATGAATGATGATACAATTGAGAGTGAGAGTCCTGTATATATAGTCAGGTAAGCACCCTTTATGAACGGTTATGCATCCATAAACATGCCTCTTTGTATGACTAATTATTACTTATTTACATATTATTATGTTTATTATTTATTATCTATATTTAGTACTTTTACATAATTATATTCACAATACTAGCGCCTCAATAATAGGATGTATTTTTATCCAGATCTTTTGCAAGAGGTAGATGGGGGTTTTATCCCTTGTTATGCTTTTGCTAGGCTAGTTTTGGAATCAGATGTGAACAGTCAGGAAAATATAGACTAACAGCCATAACATTTATGTAAAGTCAATCATCCACCATCCAAAACATATATCTGGGTATCATTAATCTATGATGGTAGGCATTTTTATGCATGTGCTGACCTAAAATGAGACTTTTAATGAAAAACATGGATAGCGTTTGGTAATATGCAATAATGCGACTCAGTATAATTCAGTGTTGGAAAAATCAGAGTTGGAAAAAAACTGATGTGGGCCAACAACTCTACAAATATGGCAAAAAAGGGCCAAAATCAGACTATAGAATCTAGATATAAACTAACAATGACAGAAGATTTAAAGATGGCAAATACAGATCAATTTTTTCCCTCGAAACGCACTGGAAGTTTCTTCTCTCGTAAAATTGCAAGCTGCTCACACTGCAAAACAAATCCTGAACTTCTCTCTTAAAGGCGTTTTCAAAATTGTTGAGCTGGCAAATATTTGAATAAGTCATGATTTTGACAATCTAATCGGTTGATGCAAAAAATCACCATCTATCTGGTTTTTGGACTAATTGGTGATTTTTTCCAGAATGGTTTTCTTAAAACTATATTTTCTATTAGGTGTATGTGTTGGTACTAGGTTCTGTTTCAGGTCCAGTGTTGACATTTGTTGTTTCTCGATTTGTGAAATTGAGGTTTTAGCAAATTTTATGTTTGAATCTTGAAAATGATCAGATATGTGATATTAGTAAAACAAGTAATATAAAACGACCTTATTCATCATAGAATGCAATAAAATTATAAATTACTGGATAACAGTCATGATTCGTTTATTAAGATTAAGATTCCTTTTCTCGTCGAGCATACCACATGTACCCCTTTTTCTCTTTAATAGTTTTTATCTTGTATTGATTGTTAATTTTGAGTGAGGTTATGCTCTGTTCGTTTTATTTCTTTTTTGTTCTTTTTATTTCTTTTCTGTTATTGATGGATCATTTTCCGCTGTTCTTGATGGATCATTTTCCGCCGATGGATCAAGATCAGCATGGTTTATTTATTTAATACAGTGGGAAAAACCTATCATAATTCAGCTGTCAAGCCAGCAGCAGGGACAGCCACCACTGGCTGCTATCCGTGAATGCAGGCTGTCTCACAACTGTTATTCAAGGAAAACCACACCACCTGGAATGATCTGCTGGTGGTCTGTAAGGGGGCAGGCTTTTACTCCTGCTAGATGCCTCTAGGTCTTGGGCTGTTAACCTGTTTCCTTACGTCCAAGGAAGACAAGCCCTTAGCCAAGCAGAAGCAGTTTTAGGGCATACTCAAGGCCCATCAAAATGGTTACTTATTGTATTAAGATAAAGGGTATTACTCTAAACCATAATATGTAAAATTGGAGAAATAGGAATTTTATTATATCCAAAAGAAAAATCAAAGTATATCTTAAAGTTCAAAAGGATTTCAAATTAAATTTAACCAGATTAAAATCATATTAATGTGATTAACCCTATTAACTTGACTGTTACATTTATTGGGTGTTTCCATTTCGATCATGTGTGAGCTGCGACCAACCAAAAATTAGGACGTCACATTGATCAGTCAATGTCTTCCTAAACGACATAATATAAATGTTTTTTTACAACAATTATTTGCTTCGATATGATACTTGATTCTTGGTTCAGATGATAAAAGCATTCTGCCTACTGTGGAATCAAACACTTGACTTTGTCAGTAAACATTTATAAATTGTTTCTATATTTGTTTTTATTTCATCCCTGAATTATCATCAATTAATCATCAATCGGTCCTGATTTATCCAGTGATAATGGTGTACTAGCAGCTACTCCGGATGGTTGTGTGGGTAATGAATCTACTAACAGAAGAACATGAACTTTGCCTTCTTTGGAAATTTGGTAACATAGCATTATTCATATTCTTCCCACCAGTAAGGAATTGTAGTTTTCGAAGCGAGGGAAATTTCATATGTTTTAATGACCGGTTAGTGAAGAAACTGACTCCAGAGTATATATGTTTGTAAAATGCCGTTTTTTCAGAACTTCTCCTGCCTATACTGTTTTCTGTCATCAGATGCAGATTGTAGCTAAAAGATGTGTGAGGAACCATCATAATACTGGATGCTCTTGGAATCACAAAGTCATTCCTTATGAAATTCAGTTACTGATTTTGTTTGCTATGCACAAAAAAGCTTTGAAAATGTCTAGTCACAAAAATGCTCCAGGTAGACTTCTTCTAGAGAACAGGCCCTGCACATCTTCTACAATATATAATCTGAACTTACAGAAGTTTTGATAAAATGTGATCCTAATTGAAAAATGGAAAATTATTATTTAAAACTTTCAAATCTGTGGTAGTGCAATATTTCATCCCTGAAATGTCATGGGAAGTTGAGAAGCCGTGTAGTTTGGCTTGGCTAAGCTATAAGATTCACGAGTCTTGTTGAGCCTTAGCTACGGTAAGTACTGGCCTAAGTTTTGCCCCATGAAACTCACCACTCGCCAGATTTGTGGGAAGCTCACCATACTCTCTGGACTCGCCATGTGTCAGGTCATACTTGTGAGTCCAACTTGGAGGCCCTTGTGACCATTATATGGGCATTTTGACTTGTGAAATGCTGATTGGAGTGGGGAAAATATATTGGAAATGGAGTGACTGGCAGGGAAGTTGGAGTGTTAAACCTTAAAACACAAACGTAAATACATAAACTCTCAGCCCTCAGATAAGTTACCAGTCATGCTGCAGAGGTTGTTAGACAATATTCAGCTCTGTTTCTTTGGGGTCACCCCACTGAAGTAACAGTTAGGTTTATCTGGTTAATTTGGGTTAATAGCTGTAATTGGGCAAAAATTTTCAGCTAAACTGTTAAGCTCTTTATGAAACTATCAGTTATGTCTTTGATATATCTTATTAGTAATTGTTGAACTTGGTACCATTTGTGGATTTGATCTTGGATATCTTTCAGTTCAGTGTTTTGTCAAAAAAATGTAGTGTCAAATGTTGCATTATTGTATTTTTTGTGACGATCTTATGAATTTGTGCATAGATTCTGGTTTTATAACTTATATGGATTGGGAAGGTCATTAGTTAAATTTTTTTGTGCACAAAATTTACTATATTTTGAGCTTTTCTGGTATTTGCCTAGTCATTGCTGAGTCTAGACTCTTTCTGGAGTTTTTCCCTAGTCGTCAGTCTTGCTGAGTCCCAGGCCAGCTGAGTCCGAGTCAGAGTGTGACGACTTTGGAGCAAACAAGGCATGTTAACTATGCAATTTCATACAAGAGAAACCCCAACATTAGTTTAGTGTTTTCTGAATTCAGCAAATTGTTTCCTGTCTACTCTGGCAAAATACTTATGGCCAGGTGTTTCAATTTCTTTAAAATGCCGTTTAGGAAATACTTCTCGATAGAAAAGAAAACGCAAGCATTAATCTTATTGGAATTGATTCCAAATGTGTCATTTAATAAGAGCCTGAGAAATGTCAAGAAAAATGGATCTTCCAGTATTTCACTATTTGTTTCATAAAGCTAATAGGATTCTTCCTCTGTTAAGGACTTGGATGTTCCTTTTAGAGTATGCATCGTCTAGGCATTTTCTGTGAAACTAAGATAATTCTAGTAGTTAAGGCTATTGGGTTCTTGTGTTGCAGCCAGATCGAGTGATGGAATTCTGCAAAAACAATGATTTGCAGCTTATTATACGAGCACACGAGTGTGTCATGGATGGCTTTGAACGTTTTGCTCAAGGCCATTTAATCACTCTCTTCTCAGCCACTAATTATTGTGGTATGTTCATTCTTTCTTGAAATGAAAATGTGATACGATTGGCTCAGGCGTGGCAAACAATAATATATATGTTTCTACAGGAACTGCCAACAATGCAGGTGCAATCTTAGTACTAGGTAGGGACCTTGTGGTGGTTCCAAAGCTGATCCATCCTCTTCCTCCGGCAATAGCATCAGCAGAGGCATCTCCTGAAGGTCATATGGAGGACACATGGATGCAGGTAGTTTTTCCTAATGGCCTTGATACCCTACCGATTTTCAGTTGTCTGTGTTGAAAGTTCTGATCGCTTTAATGTGGCTGTATTATTTTTTCCGGCTTTTGTTAATGCTTACCTTTGCTTTGGAATCAGGAGCTCAATGTTCAAAGACCACCAACACCAACAAGAGGTCGCCCGCAGGGTTCAAATGATCGAGGTTCTCTTGCATGGATTTGATGGCCAGATTTTTCTCTGCTTAGATCAGCCTTCGACTCCAGACTCCAGTTCATGATACTTGGTGGTGTTACAGTTCTGCATTATGCATTGTAAACTATATAGCAGTTTTGTCTGCACAAAGGTCAGATATTTTCTTTCATCATTTGTTGCTTACCTGCACAACTTTCTGTTATTCCAATTCTCTTTTCCTGGGAAGGTCCACAAGAAATTATTGACATTGTTGTGCCAACGCCTTTCATGGCATGCATAACTTCAAAGATGTGAATTCAATGCCAGAAGAGTATTATTGTAAAATGGTAAGGCTGCCAGCTTTGAAGGCTCGAATCAAACAAATCATAATTTGGCCTTGGAATGGAGTTTTATGTGATCTTTTGGAGGCAGATGCAACTTGAAGCGTCTGAAATTTGCAGCTACAACATCCAGGGTTCAGTGAAGAGTGGCAGCTGCAGAGAGCTGATTTCTATGGTGTACTTGTTACTTTATGGCTTCATCAAAGCAGTTGACAATGGGAGGTCTTTTGTTTGTGAATGTTGCATTAAGCTAATTTAGCTGGTCAATATTTTTCAATTTGTAGATTATTAAATATTATTCATAGGTTGGCAGGCTTTACCGAGTTGTCATTTGGCCTTGCCGTGTATCATAGTTAGAGCACATTCATGTGCCTGTCTAGAATTTTGCTGTTGTAGTACATAGACCTTACCTCAGAACACTATTGAGATATCAATCTATTAATTTTTAAGCATTTGCAGCGACTTAAGCTGTAAGTTCAAGGGTAAGCAGTTTCATTTATCATCTGAAATATGGTTTTGTAAATTTACCAGCTACTTGGGCTCTGGTGCCCTGGGATTATTTTTTACGGAGTCCTTTCGTCCAAAATCATTGAATCCTCTTTATTTTAGGGATTATCGTAGAGATTTACGATTCTGCGATTATTTTGGCACCGCTAAGTACGGGCGTACAATAAAAGGTTTCTCTTGGCCACTTAGTTGCCTTTATCAAATAAGAGAGTGACAGCCAGCCAGATTAAGTGACTTACAGTTTTTTTGGGCATTCTAGCTGGATTTAGAAACCGTAGAAATGTTTTGGCTGTCGTCGTAGCTAATTATCAAATTTTCGATATCTTTATTATCATCATGCCATTGCTATGTTAGAAACTAATCCTTGTATGGAGTTCATGGTGTTCATATCTATCTGTATTGTATTGTTTCTTATGCATGTTTGCGATTCCAAATGCGATTGCTGCTCATATTTCTGGTTCTCAGACCTGCCATTGTTTCTAAAGATGTGCAGAAAATAGTACAGTTCCTATAACGTCAGTCATACCATGCTTGAATATGCTGTCAGCCATGTTAAAGAAATGCGAAATGAAACGAGAAATCAGATCAGAATGGAAACGAAAATTCTCAGCTTTTCGCAAAAAGAAACATTTTGAGGGTGTTTTAATACATGCAAGAATAATTAAGTTGTTAAACATCTCTATATTATTCATCCTAGTATCGTTATTCCAAATGCCCTTGCAACTATATTTCCGGTTCTCATTGTTTCTCAAGATGTGGTACAGTTAGTCACACCATATTATGCTGTCAGCGATGTTACGAGAAATGCGGAACAAAATTAGAAGCATGTTCAGAAAGGGAAAAAGTTTAGCAATAATAAACATTTTAAGGTGTTTTCAATACACATATCCAAGAAGTTGTTTTTTTTTTTTTTTTTTGGGTGAGATGTGATTGTGGATGCAATTCTGTCTAAATATATTTCATGGTATGGTTCATATGAAATTAGTCACACCGAACTTGAATTTCCTGCCAGCCATGTTACGGAAAACCAGGAATGCAAAACGAAATAAGGATAACTCAGAATGGGAGACACATTACCAGGTTTCGCAACAAGAAATATTTAAGGGCATTTTTAATACATAAGTAATTATTTTTTACCTATTGAAGGTAAAACAAACCTTACATGAGCTTAATATATATAATATAGTTTTTGAACAAATCATTTAATTTTTAAAACTAAAGAGGGAGCATATTCAATGCCCTAACCAACAGTGAGTGATCCTCAATAGCATCGTTCATACTAACAACAGGATGTTTATAACAACAGAAATATCCAGATGTTCAATATTCAACTTATAAATTGTAAATCTTGTAACAAATGAACTAATACTTTACCATCTCATCCCCCCTCTTAGGGTGAATGACATTACTTTGACCATTATCAGTGGTATTATGATTCTGGCCTCAAAGCATATCCTTTGCATTTGTGTGCAAAATCTACCACGATAAAAGCATTGTCATCATCACTTTTAGTATTATATCCTTTGCATTTGTGTGCAAAATCTACCATGATAAAAGCATTGTCATCATCACTTTTAGTATTATTATAATCCATCATCGTCATGCATCCACTTTGATCTCTTTCTAAGCGGGTCAATTTAATGGTTCATTTTTATTTGGAAAGAAAAAACAATATTAAGAGGTGAAATGAATAATTAAATTAATAAAGGTTATAAAGAGAATTCAGGGTATATCAATGACCCATGTTATTGACCAAGGTATTTCAACTACCCATAATATTTGAAGATGATAAGTTATAAAAAGAAGAAGATGAGAGTTCATTTGTAGTATGAATGAGTATTGAATTTTTGATAATTGTTTAAGGGCTTAAGTAGCTTACGGTGTGAAAGAGAAGCTATTGATATATTTCTTGGTTTTGGTGTTGAGATATACACCTTAGCTGGTGGTGGTTGGTTTCGATGGGTGTAAAACCACCCTAGCTGATCATTTGCCTTTGCATGAAAGATTGAATTGATTATTCAAAGAGGCTGAATTTCCAGACTCAAGAGAAGGCTAAATTGACCAATCTGGAAGGCTGAGTTGGTTTATTTAGAGGGTTCGGTGGAGTTGAGTTGCAAAATTAAGGGGTCTAGGAGCCAAGGATTTCCACAAAATTCACCTAACAGGTTTTCTCACAAAATATGGATGTAATCTTCTTAGTATTAAATAAATGAAATTAGTTGAGGTTTGCTTTATTTTCTCTCCAATATTATGGGTTGCAATTTGCTTTTGCATGAGAGGCCAAATTGACTATTCAAGGAGGTCGAATTTCTAGACTCAAGAATGCTAAATTGACCAATCTAGGAGGCCGAGTTGGTTTATTTAGAAGGTTCAGTGGAGTTGAGTTGCAAAAATAAGGGTGTTAGGAGCCAAGGATTAATAGCTAATTCACCTACCAGGATTTCTTGCAAATTATTGATGTATATCTCTTAGTATTAAATAAATGAAATTAGTTGGGATTTGCATTATTTTCTCTCCAATTTTGTGAGTTGCAATTGCAAGATTTATTAAAGCACCAACAAACACCAACCAAAATTGGATTGCAATGGCCAGATTTATTTAAGCATTGATAATTTTCATTGCATAAATTTATATTGTTTTCGGTAAACTTTCATGCTATACTCCGTTGCAAAAAAATTCTAGAAAATCTAATCAATTAAATAAAAATGAATACTACAATGGTATCATAGTTAGTTTTCCTATCAGTTATTTGAAAAATGCTTCCAAATCAGCAAGGGGATTTTTTTCACAGAGATATTTAAAAAAATTGAAGATTGTAATGAAAAATGTGATGATTATGACAAAAAATGTGAAGATTGTAACATAAAATTACTTGAAGATTATAACATGAAATTTGAAGATTATAACAGAAAACAACTTGAAGATTATAACAGAAAAATTCAAGAATATAACAAAAATTTCACAAGAATGGTAGATTGGATCGAAGCATGGGCATTATCAATGGTGGTGAAAGGAAAAAGAAATTGCAAATTTGAAGCAACAATTAAAAACCAACAAGCATAGATTGAAGTGAGCCCAAATGTAAATAACGATTCAGGTAACAATATGGAAGAATAATCTGTCAAAAGTGAGATGCCTTGTGATGGATTAGAGGTTTGTGGCTACACATGACAACATAACAGTGGTTGGAACACTATTTCAGACTTTTTATAAGTACCATTAAAGGGAAATGATGCTGGAGAGAGGTATTCATCATTCTAAGCAACAAAGTATTAATCCATGTGGTAGATGCAAAAGAGACAACTTTTGTTGCTTCAATGGATGAAGGTAAAAGTCGTGGTCAACCTACCAAGGAGAAATTTGATAGGCTGCACTTGTTGAGTAGGAATATGGGCAGGAAGCAACAAAAGTGGCCTAGTTTTTTCAACCAAAAATAAGTCAACATTGACAATGGTTGATGATTGTAATCAAAAGCCTTCTAACCCATTTCCTAACAATACAACTATAGTTTTTGATTGAGGCAAGGATAAACTTCTGAAGAAGCATAATTCTATAAAGGAAAAGTCCATATATGACAAAGATAATTGATTGGGAACCAATTCTCTTAGTAGGCTTAAACATCAAGTTCATTACATGTAATATGGAAACTTGGGCTAGTCAGTTGTAGTTGTTTAGACTTATTACAAAGATAGTAGGGTTACAATTGGCCAAGCGAAGGGGTCGCCTGAAATATTTAGGAAGGGAAATTGTATTTTGACTCATGTTGTTCAACATATGCTTGTTAAATGTTGGATTGACATTTGGAAAAAATTACATCAACTAATCAATGTAGAGACTGTGAACATAAATATAACTTCCCAAATATTTCCAAACAATTGCTATTTCAGTGGTATGGGCCATGTAGATTGGTATTATAGTTTTCTTATAATTGAGGCTTGACAAATTGCTAGGAAAGTTTTATGCAAGATGCCCAAGTATCAACAAATCTGAAGGCTTAGAGTTTCCGATAGTTTTGGAGACTTGGGATTTCTTGGGCAAGTTATTCATTTTCAGTGGTCTTGCCCGATGGGTTGAAGCCTTGATGGGGCCCCTGAGCCTTGAGCCTTGAGCCTTCCTTGATCTTCGATCCATCCTTGAGCCTTGAGCACAAGTCGAAAAGGTGCTTCGCCGAGGTAAATGTCTGTTCCTATCTCTACTTGAGATAGGGCTTATCACCGAGCTATCAATTAGGAGGGAATGAGTCAGAGCAGGGTGTATTACCACCGCAGGGAGTTCTTTGATGATAGTTACTTCCGTGAAAGTGCTCCGTTGAAACTTCAACAAGGAGGTGCCCAAATAGTTGATGGATTAAAGAATCGAAAAATGGCAGCAAGAAAAAAAATCGAAAGATGGCCAAACGCAATAAGGAACGATCACACGGATTTGAGGTTAGTGATCCAGGGTACAACCTTGCCTCAACAGACTGGTGCCACTAGCACTTGCTAACACACATGTGGCCCTGAGGGGACTGACTTGAATCCCAGTCCATCCATCCTTGATGATTGGGGTGTCCCTGGTTAGGGAGCCGATGCAGCCTTGCCTCAAGTTATTGGTGCCACTAGCGCTTGATAACACACATGTGGACCTAAGGGGATTGACATGACTCGCAGCTCCATTGCTTGGTTTGTCCCAGGTTAGGGAGCCGAGGCAGCGTTGCCTCAAGTTATTGGGGCCACTCACTTCAGGTTGGTGGTCTTGAGGGGACTGACAAGACTCCCAGCGCATCCTTGATTGGGGTGTCCCAGGTTAGGGCGTCGCGCTGTCGTGCCTCTCATATGTGGTACCACACTCGACATGTGGACCAAAGGGGACAACCTTGAACCCAAGCCAACATGGCTTGTCTCGAATTAGGGAGCAAGGCCACATTGCATCATCGGTGTGGGTGCCACCACATGGAAAAGATCACAGGTGGGCTTGATGGTGCGACCTGCCCCTAGCCCAATCGGGGGGATGGAGTGTCTCTCAACAGGGTTCTTACTAGGGTGTCACCACTTTCATACCCTCAGTCCCGAGGTTAGGGAGCAAGGCTGCCTTGCCTGAGAAATAATGGGGCCACCGTTGAAGGGTGGTCCCTCAGGGGACAACTCCTTGTGGGACGGGGTGTTCCCTGAAACTAAGGTTCTTACTAAGGTTTAACACTTTTCTATACCCTAAAGGGTAGACCTGAGGAACTTGCCACTTCGAAGTTGACCTTCTTGTTTTCACCACCATAATTATAGGCGATGCCATGTCAGCACCTATAATTCATGAAAAAAGGGCTAACCACGTGATTATGATGAAGAATACTCTAGAAGAGTCTATATTGTAACTCTGGTTAAGAGTTGAGGTAGTCAAACCTAACCACTAGTAGGCTATCAGGCTGTGTTATAATCGAGTCACTAGGAGAAAATGGGGTTCCATTCTTTCGAGTGCATTTGTTCCATAACTGAGCAAAAATAGCCAAGAGGGATAGGAGATAGAGCACACAAAGCGGATTTTTTTACTATAGTAGCCCACGGGCCAGAAGTCATACTTCTCTGTACTCAACCATATTTCCATTAAGAGAGAGGGCATAGCAACCTCACCTTCATGCTAGGTTTTTCTCTTGAAAGGGTTTTTCAGGGCATATTGTGTGCCAAATGTGTTTGTAAGTTTTATTTCACTGTTTTATACTTTCTACATAATTTTAATTCACATGCATACACTATTAACAATAATCTACAAATCTTTAAATCTAAAGAGAAATAATATTGTAGTAATGTAGATTTTGTATTTTTAAGCACAATTTCATTAGATATGTTGGGACATAATGCCCAATGGAATATCCACAACAATTTATAGATCATATTGGTATCATAGCGGGGCTATTTGAGTATATTGTGGATATTTGCATGAGATCTTGATCGATTGGGCCAAAAGTCGTAAAACCCTAATCATGACCCACAAATCTATGAATAACCCTCGTGATCCTTCAGAAGAGAGGTTTTTGCGGCTAAAACAACAAGTTGCAGATATAAATAATAATGTTAATCTCCTCATGATGACCTTGTGAACTAAGCTTGGGATATTCAACGAAGATGGGGGTTCTAAAGCAGACGACAAATCAAAGGACAAATCAGATGGAAAATTAGGGTATCAAAAAGAAACATAGAACCAGTCAAAGAAAGGACTCGAAAATGACCAACCCAATTCGACTACCATGAATCATTCATAGTCCTTGTTAAAAATGGAAGCGAAGGTCGATATCAAGACACACCATGACGATATCAACAATATGGAGCTAAATCATTGGTTGCAACAATTTGAAGTGTATTTTAGTGTCCATTAAATTGTGAAAGAGCATCAAATTTCATTTGCGCAACTGAAATTAGAGGCGATGCCCTGACATGGTGGGAAAGCCACTCTAAGACCTTTAGGTTGGAGGGAGAACCTTAGTGACTAAGTGGGAGGACTTCCAAACCCTCATAAAGTCATAGTTTTACCCTATTGTGTACGAAGATGACTATTGGATTTGGTGGCACTACTTCAGGCAAAAGTAGGGGCAAAGCGTTCAGAGTACACCACAAAGTTTAGAAAGATGGCCATAATGTTGGGTATCTCCCCAAGTGTTTAGGAGTACACCACAAAGTTTAGAAAGATGGTCACAATGTTGGGTATCTCCCCAAATAAATCCATGTACTCAAATGTTTGGGGGGTCTGCACCGCCACGTATGGGAGAAAATGATGTTGTTCAAGGTTAGATCGGTGGACGAGGCTTGTGTATAGACACAATACTTGGAAAACATAGGCTCGAAGAAAGGGAAATCAAGTGGGTCACAAGGAAAGGAGAAACAAACCACTTTTAAGGAGGGGAAGAAGAAGAAGGGGGGAAAAGATAAAATTACGACAACCACGATACATCAGTGCAAAGTTCTCAACAACCACTGCAACCATGCAACATTGATGACCATATAGAGAAGCGTTGGAAGTTGCATCCAAAGCTTAATCTTAAGAACAAAAAGAAAAACAATAAGAAGAAGAATCTCATGGCCACTGATTCAACCAACCAATTTGAAAATAGATCGGACGTGGATGAGAAGATCATTTGTACTTCAGTGCAGGAGGTGAATCATAGTAGCCTTTAGCAACAGGAAGAAAAATAAATGAACAAACTCTTCCAAATAAATATATAGGTCAAGAAGACCACTATTGATGCCCTATTTGACTGAAGATCATAAACAAATCTTATTGCAGTATAGTTGGTCAAGAAGTTGGAGTTGGAAGTTTGTGATCATCCAAGCCCATATCCATTGGTATGGGTAACTAAGGATGTGGAGTTGAAGGTAACAAAAAAATGCAAAATTAGATTTTCCATCAGTGTTGGTTTTATTGATGAAGTAGAACTAGATGTGGTTTAGATTGATGTATGTGGAGTCGTGCTTGGGAGTCCCTACATGTACAAGCGAGATGAAATATTCATGAGGAGAGACAACTAGTATCAGCTCATTAAGGATGGAAAATCTTTCATCATCAATGTGCACAAGAGAATCTAAAAAAACATTGTCGGTAAGTTTGAACCAAGCCAAGAAATTGATCAGTTCCAACAAGAAGTATGTTTTATTGTTTTTAAGAGAAAATTAATTTGTGTAAGAGTCAGTAAGAGGCAATACATCATTGAAGGGGTGTACTAAGAAATAGAAACAACAATTGGAACAAGTGCTACAAGCATAAAGGCATGTGTTCCGGGAGCCTAAAGGGTTACCGCCTAAGAGGGAAGTACAATATGAGATCCAACTATTGTCAGACTCCCCATTGTCAAACATTAGGATGTATAGACAGTTTGTTATAGAAGAAAGTAGGGTGAAAAAGCGATTGTAACAATTACTGGAACAAGGTGTCATTCGATCGAGTTCATCGCCATGTGGGTCACCCATTATCATTGTGCAAAAGAAGGATGGGACTTGGCAAATGTGTATAGATTACAGGGCATTGAACAAGATCACACTTAAGAACAGGTACCCCCTGCCCATGATATATGCTCTATTAGATCAGTTATAGTAATAAAAATACTTCACCAAGCTAGACTTAAAGCTTGGATATCACCAGGTTCGAGGCAAAGAAGAAGATACCTGGAAGAATGCCTTAAAAACTAGGCAAGGCTTGTATGAGTGGTTAGTCATTCCATTTATCCTATGTAATGCACCAACTATGTTTATGAGATTAATGAATGATGTACTACACCCTTTTATAGATTCATTTGTTATTGTCTATTTGGATGATATAATGGTATATAATACTACTTGGGAGGAACAATCTGACATATGATGTAGGTGCTAGAGCCATTGAAGAAGCACCAACTACTAGAGAATCTCAAGAAGTGTGAGTGTTTATGAGTCTTTGATGTATCTCGGTTATGTGATAGGTGGATGAGAACTAAAGATAGATCCTGCCAAGATAGAGGCCATCATGAAATGACCGATGCAAACTAATGTTTTTGAGGTTAGGAGTTTTAATGGGGCAACACAATACCTGAGGAAATTCATAGCCTCGTTCTCAACAATAGCAACACCATATAGAAATTCTATGTAGATTCAAAGCTTCTCTTGTAATTTACTAAAACATAAAACTTGAATCTACTCTACTCATATTAGAAAATCTATTCACGATCGAGAAAGGAAATCATAAACATGCAACATGAATAAACACACAAACATGGAGAATTATCTAGGGGAAAACAACTGCTCAAAACCCCTTCCTATATGTATTACATTAATAAAAAAGTAGAGAAGAAATAGAATGCTTTCTCAAGCATGAGCAACCTCTAGTCTATCTCACTACTTCAAAATCCGAATCTGGTCAATAATTAACCCATTTCCTGCCTTTCCAAGTCCCTATTTCCTTGCACCGTTCAATAAGGAATTAGCCCCTATTAATTAGGGAAATTGCTCATTGGGAATTGCGTAATTCCTATAGTCCCTTCTCTGTCTGCATGCACCACATGTACAATTTGGAAATGCCTACAAATGATAGTACACCAAGGAAAATTTTAAGGATGGAAGTTTATCCTAAAGTTTAGAAACCTTGGCGAATCTTACTAGTCCATAACATGCAAATTGTAAAATGTTTGGCAATAGTTTTATAAAAGATTTATAATGGTTTTATATTAGTCTATATAAAATTTTGGCGATTTTTAAAGTAAAATAATTTTATATTATAAAATGTGGACGAATCATTTAAAAAAAAATGGAAATTGGCGAACTTGTTTTTGGAAAAAACATGGAAAATTAGCCCCTAAAATTTTCCTTGTACACTGCCCTTGAACTCCAATCTCAACTTGGTAAGTCGAGTTTCTTGCATGAATCGATTATCTTGGGTTGGTTGATGAGTTAAGTGGTTGATCATTGAGGTACATAACCCACTACTAGACCCTCCACTAGTTCTCTAACAGTTAGAACTAGTTAAACTCACAATAACTCAAATTAACTGAAATAGATTGCTAGAAATTAACAATAAATCATACTAAACTGCACTCAAGTGTCTCTTACTCGAATTAATTGAGTGATAAGTGCCATATCACCTCAGTTAACTACCCCAAGTATTTTACTGAAATTGAAATTCAAATTTTAATCTAGTTTGACCAAGGTAAAGTCGAAACTAGATTTTTTTGTTGCACTTTCAACACTCCCTCTCAACAAGAAAGGGATTATCTAATACCCCGATCCTGCCTCTATGGAACTCGAATTTTCCCTTTGACAAAGCCTTTGTAAAAATATCCACATCTTGTTCCTATGTAGGAATGTATTCCCAACAACATGACCCACCTCTACACACAATCTCATAGATGGTGATATCAGATGTTGATATACTTAGATCGATCATGAAATACATGATTCTCACAGAGTTTGATACAATTATGATTATCACAGTAAGATCCATCTGTTGAAATATAGCAACAATAATATTCCAATTTAATTTGTCCTTGAATTAAATTGTGAATTAAAATCAAATTTAGTCCTAATAGCTACTTGGAAATAATTGATTAATTCATTTTGAATTAATTAGTTGGAGAAATTCAAGTTAGAAGTCTTTCTGAAGACATGCAAGAGTTATCCCTTAAATTAAGGAGATAAGATTGAGTTATATTTGAGTTGTAATTAGTTAACTAAGCTTACTGAGTTAAGTCTAGTTAAATTAGTTCCAAACTGTTTGGGGAACTAAAAGAGAGTTAACAGTTAGTTGATGCATGCATGCACTTAATGAGTGTACTCAAGTTAATTGAAGATTCCCTCATCAGAAACTCATGGATGTCTATTTGATCCAGGTGGATTTTGGTGGCCACCCACCTATCCCATTTGGACCCCCACAACTGTCTCTTTCAGCTTTTTCAGTTTCCTAAATTGTAGCACAGTTTACTATTTTTAGCAGTTTTTCGGGTCCTAAACTTCCGCAGCCGTACAGTATCAGGTGGCTTCACGAAGGACGAGATTTGAAAGTTCGCCAGCAGTGCCGCCTTCCCTACAACATCAAACCCTTCACAGATGAGGTATTGTGTGATGTTACACCTCTGGATGTTTGTGATGTACTATTAGGCCAACCATACTTGTGGAGGCGACGTGCTGTGTATGAGTCAAGGCCTCGTGCTGTCATTATTTCTTTGAATAATTCATTATATAGGATACCGGAGGTAGCCCCACTTACTGCCACATCTTTGATCACCGCTAAGAAAGGCAGCGAGCTCATCTCCCAGACTAGGAAATTCATCTGTATGGGGAAGATTGTTGCTACATCCATGGCCCCCACAAGGGATTCCTCCATGCAGCAGCAGCAGCAAAGGGATACGGTCATGACAAGACACAGGAAAAACTTCTCCTCACCCACAGGGGTACCACCCAAGTTTCAGGTGGGCGACAAAGTCTGGTTGCATCGACAGAGAGAATGCCTTACCAGAACGCATCAGAAACTCAGACCACTCCGACATGGTCCTTACACCAGTACCAAGGCTACGGGCAACAATGCTTTGAAGCACAACATTCCTCCATTCCTTCGCTTGCACCGAGTGTTCAATGTGGACCATCGTCGACCATGCTTTTCACCATTTCTGGACACATCAGAGATGGTAGAACAACTCACCAGAGACCCAACTCAGCAGAAGCTTCCTCATCTCAGGGAGGAACTCAACGCAATGGGGACCATTGCTTCCTAAGGAGGGAGGAATGATCCAGGTGGATGTTGGTGGCCACCCACCTATCCCATTTGGACCCCCACAATTGTCTCTTTCAGCTTTTTCAGTTTCCTAAATTGTAGCACAATTTACTATTTTTAACAGTTTTTCTGGTCCTGAACTTCCGGAGCCGTTTTGAGGCCCTAAACGACGTTTTTTTGGGAATCTGGGGCGACATGGGTCCATGGACAGTTGTTGCCTCCCAAAGTGGTAGTGCTCGGATAGATCTTTCTAACGAGCTATTGTACGCGTCAAACGAAGAACGTATGCCAAAGTTACGACCCCGGGAAATTGATGTACCAATTTACCCAAACGGGGCCCACAATGTGGCGTTTCATCTTCTAGGGTTAGATTTTGGAATGTTAAGGGTTTTCCATTGTTTATCAACAATAAATAGGCCTTCGAGCCTCATTGTAACACAGTTCAGAGGCATGTAGCCAACACATCTCTTCTCAAAGATAAGCTACCATTGCCCTAGCTAGTTTATTTCCATTACTGTTTGTAAGCATATTTTCAGTATTTTACGGTAATGAAATGAAGTATTATTTCCGCTGCATCTTTGTATTTATGGATATCTCGTCTCTGTATTTATGGTTATCTCTATAATTTGTTGCGTTCATGCTTAAGTCGGATCACTATTCTGAGAAAGACCCAGTTGAGATTAAAGTCAAGGACAATGTACTATCAGTTGCATGTGTTTTTTTATAAAGAAAACTCATGCATGCAGTCAAGGCATCATTCCTTGAGCATTGCGTAATTCTGACAATGTGTGAGATTAGAGTGTTCCACTTGGTGGTGAGAATCATCCTAGAGGAACAACACAAGGAAATAGGAGCTTGGAGGGCAGAGAGGAAGGCTTGAGAGAAACCAAGATTGCCTGTGAGCATCTGTGAGGATTGTATTGAGGGAGCTAAGGATTTTCATAATTCCTATGTATTTCCGCTTGTATGATAATACAGATAGTGGGGTTTTTAACTGAGGCTTTCCCCGGAGTATTTTTCATGTGTATTGTGCATTGATTCTTATTCTTCTGGTTATATTCTTCAACTCGATCTTTAAGCTTCCGCAAATTGATAGCAGAAGTAGGTTATAGTATTCTGCTTTGATTTATATTGCATTATCGTGTTAACCTACATATAGATTTTCTACATGGTATCAGAGGGAGATTTGTAGAAATTTTCTACATGGTATCAGAGCAGAGTTTATCAGAGCTATGAACAGTATACTGAGAAGAGAATTCGAAGTTTGAAGTTCAGGGTTGCGGGTGCAAATCGAATTCATATCATACTTCAAGATTGGCCAATGGAGTTCTATGGCTTGAGACTTGAGTATGCCTTGGAAGGTAGCTCGAATTACATATCATGGAAATATAGAATGGAGGCTGTATTAGAAGACAATGGCTTGAAGGATTTCATTGATCAAGAAATCCCAAAGCCAGCTTCAACTAATGCACAAGAGTTGGCTGAGCGGAAGAAGTGTGTGGCGAAGGTGAGATGGATCATCCTTGAGGGAGTTTGAGACCATATTGTCTCGGGTTTCCATGGGAAGGATACTCCATTTTCAATGTGGAAGACATTGAAGGACCTCTACCAGAACAATAGCGACTAGAGGAAATTGGCGCTCAAGGATAAGCTTCGAAGAATCAAGATGGAGAAGGGCGATACTATTTCCACATATCTGAATAAGCTCACCATCTGCAGAGATGAGCTTGGCAATGTGGTAATAACTACTACCAATGAATATATGGTGAGCCTCGCTCTCTTTGGCCTTCCAAAGAGTTGGAATAGCTACCAGGACTTTGTGAATGGAAGGGAGAAACTACCGGATGGGGAACGACTGTGATCGGATCTCATGCAGGAGGAGATCAGGAGGAGCACACGAGATGGTTCTTCATCTAAGAATGATGATGAAGAAAATCTGGCCTTAGCAAGTAAGGCAAGGAAAGGGAAGGGGAAGGCTTCCATTTCCAAAACGAATTCTTCTCATGGAGGGAATAAGGGTGATAAGTCTAAAGTGAGATGCTTTAATTGTCACGAAATGGGACATTATGCGACTAATTTCCCATCGAAGAAGTCCAAGAAGGGATCCTCAAAAGGATCGAAAGGTGAAGCATTAGCCTCTCAGTTCGAAATGGACTTTACCCTCATTGCATGCATGGTGTCATAGATGATGGGTTGTGTCTGGTATCTTGACAGTGGAGCCTCATTCCACATGACCAGTGATAAAAGTTTATTCAGTGCCTTGGAGGAGAAAGACCTCGAGATGCACATAGAGATGGGTGACGACGGAAGATTCAGCTTGGAATACATGTCCTATGACTTTGGTCTTATTTTTATTTACATAGGAAATCAACTAGGGGTTGTTAAAAACCCCTCTCCCTTGGGGGAACACCATCCTCGATGTTCAATAAGCTAACAAAACACATGCTTCCCATGGAGCTTTATAACACAGCTCGATGTTGCATTTACATCATATCATATTGTTGAGACCATGACCATCATACCATGAACACCATACTACTTATTGGAGATTTATAACACAGCTTGATGTGGTATTTACATACATATGCATATTCGATTTGATTCTTATGCAAAAATTCGAACTGTCTCCTTCCTTCTACGTTGAGCTCTTTGACTTACGATTTGTGCTCTAATACCATGCAAAAAATTGGTGACCCGATTCCTACTACATCAAACTGATGATATTTATCCTATTTGTTAAATTACTTAAACAAATTACTTGTAGTTTTCTACGGCAGATATTCAAATACATACACAGCAGCCTACACAAAATAAAATACTATGGAAACTAAATACTGCACTGGAGAGAAATAAACACACACACATACACTGTTGTTTTTGGACCAATGTCCCCAGAAAAACCCAACTTGGGAAAATGGTGCAACAACTGAGGGTTTTATTATTATGTAGTAGTAATATGAGTAGAAATCATTAGATGCAAAATCTAGTGATCTGATACAGAGAACAAACTGGCAAAGTAGTGTTTCAAGAGTGGGCACGGTTGCTTTTCAGAGGGAGCATGGAGCTCCTATCACCTTGACAGATGTGATGTATGTGCCTGGTGATGAGCCCCAAAAATGTACAATTATTTGGGCTCATTCAACCTCCTAATTTGGCTTAGTCCACCATTCTCATTTGTTTATTGCATGTTTTGATTATTTTTATGTTAATAGAGTGAATTTGGTTAGTCATTATGCCAACAAGTCTAATGGGTGCTTTGTGTAGCCTTTTTGGTCAACTTGGAGACAAAATTGAAGGTCTTAATGAGCACTTGGCAGCCAAATTCGTGGGAGAACAAGCTAGAGGATTTGTAGGAAGGTGTCCCCCTCATTTATGGACCCTTACCTCGAATTCTCCACCATCAGCTCGGAGTTCAAGGGCCACCGAATCAATCAGCTCAAGGGCAGCCAAGCAAGTCAAGTTGGACTGCTGTTAACTACAAGTCCTGGGCAGCCAAGTCCCTAACTTTTAGGAGGACTGTTGGGTCCTCAAAATTGTATAAATAAGAAGGCTTGGGGCCTCATTTTGGTTAGCCAGTTAGTCATTTTGTTTTAGCCATTAGTTGGCTAGTTCGTAGTTCGATTTTTAGGCAGTAGATTAGCTTTGCTTTCAGCTCATGCTCAAGTTCTTCTTGTGGACAGTTTTGATGTAACTTTTCATTTCTTGATTAATAAAGATGGATCCAGCTTTGCACCAGCTCTAAATCTCTCTTGGGAGACTGTAGTTCTTGGGGTTGGGCCCATCTCAAGCGCCCAGTACCTCCCTTGTTTATATTTATGTGTTTGCTGCGTTCTTGAAATAAAATCTGCTCTTTAGATCTTGCTTTGTTATTGTAGTTGGTTTTGATGGGTAACGTAGCTTTTTATGCTTAGAATCGATTGGTAGGAGTTTGTATGCATTTAGATCTTTTGGCATGTTCTTGCTCACGTGATGTATATGGTTCTCTTTTCAAACAAGGCTGCTGTTTATTCATTCATTAACAGTTGGATTGAGTTAGCTAGGATTTGGTTTGTTTGCAAGAATTCATTGATTTGTTTGAATAAGCATTGTGCAGGGCATCTCTATCACCTTCATCACCTCCTCGTTCATCTGAGCCTCGTTCAGGTCAGCTCCTCCATCACCAAGTCTGTTTCTTCATCTCCCATCTGCTCTTTTGCCACGTAACCCTACCTTCTTGCTTTTCCATTGCCTAAACCTTCGTTGATGCAAGTCAACCTTCCACATCATCTCACCACTCCATCCATCAGTTCCTAGGTCACTTCAGACCCCCATCCTACCTCCATAACCATCCATGCATCTTCCATCAACCATCCATCCTCAAAAATCCAATTCGTAAACATCCTGTAGAAGAATTACAGAACGTCCTGTAGAAACTTCCTGTAGAAGCCCCTGCAGACTTCCTGTAGAAGTTCATGAACACAGTTGCATGTCATCCAGACTTTGTTAAACTCTCAGAAAGAATACTGGGGATCCCTTAGACCCTCTCTGTACCATCCCAACCTTTCCCAAAGCATTTCATCCCTTGATCCATCCCTGCACAGTGGAAAACTAGTTAGAAGCACATGCATGATAATTTCAACAACTTAATCAAAAATACAAAAAGATGTTTTCTTCAGATAATGATAACTTAGACACATGCATTTTACCTTCCTAGAAGTAATGGAATCTCTTTTCGTTGTTTGCATTCTTTCCTTTGCATCAGTAGGACTAGCTGGTAGAATTAGGGTTTGCTAGGGTTTGTGTTTCCTTTTGGCTTTCAGTTTATTTTCGCAAGTAGATTAACTTCCTTTGAGTTAGCTTTCGTCCATCAGTTAAAAAGCTTCTTCTGAGAGCATATAGAAGTTGGCTTGAGCCCTAGCGGACTTGTGCCAACTGACCAAGTGACAACTGCGACAAGAGCTAGTACTTGTGCATACAACACCGTCGCTTCCAAGTTTGTTACGAACTACCGGGTTGATAAAATTAGAGATAGGGAGCTCCAGGAGCTGTAGCATTATTGCTACAATACTGGAGCCCACCATCTTTTTGGCGCCGTTGCCGGGGAAGCGGCAGAGTATTGGTGATTGTTGCTATTCTTCTATTTTCTACTACAACCTTCTGCTAAGTAGTTTATTTCATTTCCATTATGCAATTTAATTTATGCAAAAGTAGATTAGCATTTCTTGCTTTCATAGGTTAGCATTTCAATTCCGCAATTTCATTTCTGCAAGCGTAGATTAGCATTTCAATTCCGCAATTTCATTTCTGCAAGCATAGATTAGCATTTCAATTTCGCAAGCGTAGCCTAGCATTTCATTCCTGCAATTTCATTTGAGCAAAATAGATTAGTCCTTTCCTGCTTTCATTTCAATTCCGCATTTTCATTTTCGCAAGATAGTTAGTTGCAGTTCAATCTATTTCAGTTTTGCAAGTAGAAGTAGGAAAAAGCAAAAATCAACAAAAAATATTTCATTTCATGCCTTGTAGGAGTAGAGATAAGTTAGAAAAATGATTGCACAACCCCCCACTGCTTCACACAGCCAACGTTATCTCTTCTTCGATGGCTGTGATTAAAGAACCCCTGGGTGGACATCAAGGCATATTTAAAGAACCTCTCGGGGAGAAGAAGAAGAAAACATTCCTCTGGAGCAAATGGCTACAAGTAGAGATGTTGGGAGCAACATCTTGTCCAAAGATGAGTTTGAAAATCAGATCAAAGATTTCAAGAGTGATATGAGGCAATTTCTTGCCATGCAACTGGATACCTTGCGGATCCAAAAGAAGCAAGAGGAAGCCAAGAGGGCTTTGGTCATCTTTTGTCCTAGGTGCACTAGAAAGCATCCTAGGAACGAATGTCCAATGCACTCCTTAGAAGTGTGTTTCATCTGTGAAGAATACCATCCTACAGATCAGTGCCCTTCCTTTCCCAGAATCAAAGATGCATATCAAAGAGCCAAGGGAGCCACTGAATCACTCTATTACATGAACCAAAGTTGGCCGCATGGACCTAGATTTTACCAGCAGGAACTGCAAGGGACACCCGAGACCTATTATGACCCCTATCAAGCCACCTTCATGCCTTCTTGGGGTCCCCCTGCTCATCCTTCCTGGTTCACACCTCCTCCTTGTTCCTTCATAGATCCATATTATGCCCAACAAGCAGCTCAATCATTTCACTCTTATGCTCAGCCACAGCCTCAGTGGAATGCACCTCATCAGGAGTGGAGGCCCCAATACAACACTCCTCCCGCTTATTTTCCTCCACCACCTGCTCATCCACAACCATCGCCTCCTCCTCCACCAAGGCAACCCCAAATGCCTACCCAACCACAATGCCATCCATCTCCATCTCAATTTCACACCTCCACTCAACTACCCGTACCACCATTTCCAAAACCATACAATGGAGCAGCTCAACCCAATTACAAAGCTGAGGCACAACATATCCAAATGACTCCTCTTGAGCTCAATGATCTTCACCATAGCTCAGGAAAAGCATTGCAAAAAAGAGATCATCTTGAAAGCATTGAAGGATCACATCCAGCAAAAGAAGATTCAAAAGAAGAGATCAAAGAACCATGGGCTACACTTGATGAAGAGAAGAGATCAGAATCAGAGATCGAGAGAGTTCCCTCATGGTTACCATCAAATCTTCCATGTATTCAAGAGAAAGATCAACAAAAAGAGGAAGATCAGAAGGTCATGATAGAAGGTGACATGAAGAATGATCCAGATCAGCAAAAGAACCAAGGATATCAAAGCTATATTGAGATACGGCTTCAGAAGGTCACTAAGTTGCAGCAGTACTTTCTTCCTCAGCTTTGTTTGATCCCTTCAACGCCAGATCATTCGGTCTCTGAGATCTGGATACTTGTCCAAGCATGCATTTCGAGCCTTCACATCATTTTTTCTCTAATCTCGATGTGCACATGGCTCCATTGGAAGTATTCTTATACTTGATAATGATTTTGTTTTTCAAGTAGGGTAGGGTAAAAAAAAAAAAAAAAAAAAAAAAAAAAAAGAAAAAAGAAAAAGAAAAAAGAAAAAGAAAAAAAATGAAAAAAGAGGAAAATATAAATCTAAGGTGAAAACCTCCTCGGAGGCGCCTTAGATTGACTCATTGATTGAAAACCTCCATGAGGCGGTCAATGGGTTGAAAAAAAAAGAAAAAAGAAAAAAGAGAATAAGATCTTTGGGTGAAAACCTCCCTTGGAGGCGCCCAAGGTAGGCAATTAGGGTGAAAACCTCCATGAGGCGCCCTAGTTGTTTTTCAAAAAAAAAGAGAAAAAGAAAAAGAAAAATAAAGCTAATCTCCATTGAATAGTTTCATGTTGCAGCAATGACATTGCAGGTTAAAGAAGGACGTTTCATGACAGGAGGAGCAATCAAATCAAGGTCAAAGGACTTTTTCTTGTGCCTTCTACAGGAAGCTCTGTATTTCTACAGGAAACATCCTGTAGAACCTTTGGACGAGCCAAATCCAATTTCAAAAGTGAATCTGATGGTGGGAATCTGTTGATCAGGCCTACAAGCACTTGTGTGTCCATCCCGTGCCTTTATCCATCATTTTTTCACCTCCTTGTGCTTCTACAGGAACTTCCTGTAGAAATTGTGGGAAACTAGGCATGCATTTCAAAAAGTGGTTTGGCAAGCATGGTAGCTTCCTCAAGGGTTCAGAAGCCCTCATGCAATCTTCCAACTCCTCCTCCATCATCTCCATACCTGCATCACAGCCAAAATTCATTTTGTCATACCATGCAACCAAAATGCAAAGTGCCTTGAAGCAAAAACACATAGAGCAGAATTTGTTTTTGCCATAACTTGAAAACCATGCATCCATTTGACAAACCGTTTTATGGGGAATTGTACAAGGTTGATGACAACATGCCTGAGCAATTTCAAGCAATTCCGGTGCACGGTTTCCAAGAAATCAACCTCCATCACCATCAGCCATTTTTGTATTTTCTCCATAACCGTGCATCCGTTTCAAAACCTGTTTCATGGGGAGATGCACATGGGTGATAGTAACCTACCCAAGCAGTTTCAGCCGATTATGATGCACGGTTTCCGAGAAATCGACCTCTGAAATCTTCAGCCATTTTCCATTTTTCTCGAAATCCGTGCATCCATTGATCACAAATTTGCTATGGGAGATGCATAATGATGGTAGGAACATGCTCACCGAGTTTCAGATCGATCCGATCTACCGTTTGGGAGAAATGGCAAAAAGAAGTTCTGGTTTTGTGACCATGCAGCAGTAGCAGCTTGAATGGGCAGAGTTGAACGTGGAAACGATTGCATGCAGCTCAGATCCGGCCAGAGGACACCTGCACAAAGAAAAGCAATAAAAAATCATCAGCCACGCCCTCATGCAACCAAGGAATCCAAGCATGTAGCAGCAAAACACGAGCATGCAGCAGCAAAAAGCTTCACAAGTAGCCGTTTGATTTCAGGTATGTGACTAAACCTTGTTCATCTGTTTGCATAGATCTAATCTAAAGCAATGCATGAATGAATGAGATGAGTGGATTCAGCCAAGAAGAGAGCCACGTTCAATTGCACTCAGCAAGGCAAAAATCACGCAGCATGATCAGTCATTCACGTGGAAGCTGGAAAACACAGTTAATGGTAGATGTGTTGAACTCCAGTGAACAAGATGTCAATTAATTAACAGAGAGAAGAAGACATGTATCACTGCAGTTTGAAAAATCTAGCGCACATGTTTTTGCCACCTCATCACAAATCACGGAGAAATTAAAGATGGCTTGGCTGAAACTCATGAACTGCTGTTCATCTGCACTTTCCACGTCCTCAACTAAAGTGTGCACAATCAGTTAATTGGTTCTCTATCATCAACTCATTTGATGATTGTTTTATTTCTCTCCGAAATTGTTGCAATGATCATGATGCGAACATTGAGCCGTGGAAGTTTAATGACAGCTATGCTACTATTATGGGTGTTTATGGGTTTCTTTGCAGGGTATGCATTGTCACGTCTATCTAAGATGTTCAAGAGCACAGAACAGAGGAGGAACACGCTGAAACCACATTCTTGTTTCCAGGCATTGCCTTTTGCATTTTCTTTATTCTCAATGCACCGCTATGGGGAAAGAATCAGCTGGTGTAGTTCCTTTCGAGACTATGTTTGCCTCAGTCCTTTTATGGTTTGGAATTTCTGTGCCAGCAGTTACTTTGGCTACAATGAGCCTACAATTGAAGATCCAGTGAAGACCAATCAAATCCCCAGGCAGATTCTAGAGCAATCTTGATATGTAGCCCATTTTTTCAATACCAATTGGAGGCATGCTACCTTTTGGAGCTGTATTCATTGGACTGTTCTTCAGATTAACTTCAATATGGCTGCATCATTTCTACTGTATATTTGGGTTCCTGTTCATTGTCTTTGTAATCCTCATTGTTACATATGTAGAGATCACCATTATCTTGTGCTACTTCGAATTGTGCAGTGAAAATTACAACTGGTGGTGGAGATCTTATGTGACTGCAGGCTCCTCAGCATTTTACTTGTTTCTCTATGCCACATTCTATTTCTTCACCAAGCTGGAGATGACAAAACTTGTTTCTAGAATTTCATATTTTGGCTACATGCCCATCATGTCATACTCATTTTTGTTCTGACCGGTATAATAGATTTCTATGCATGCCTTTGGTTTGTGCGGACAATATACTTATCAGTGAAGATTGACTGAGGCTCTGCATGCAGCTACCATTTTTCAGAGGGTCCGTTTAAATTTCAAAGTCTGGACATAATCTGATCATGGTTCAGCCTTCTACAGGAATATACTTGCACACTCATACCAAGGCCGAGAATTCACTAGGAAAAGGAACAGGCAGTGAGGAAAAAGAAGCAGTGGCCGAGGGAAAGAAAGAAATAGGCCAGAAGACCCCGACCACAGTGCAGAAGAAAGAACAAAAGAGGAAGCATGAGAAAAAGGATGACAAAGAAGAATGTGACACACCCATCTTGTCAGCAAGAGAAAAGAGGCTGAAGAGCAGAACGGACAAAGCTGAAGTGGTCCACATCAGCCCAAGTACCTCATCAGCACCTGGAACCAAACCAAACAGCAAAACCCATACAGCAGAGCAAGCAAAGGTGGTGACACCTGTGTCTACAGGAAAGCAGAAACAGGCTTCTACAGGAAGCCCGAAATTGGCTAAAACAGGGTCTTCTACAGGAAGCCTTAAAAAGGCGAAACCCAAGGAGAAGAAGGCGGACATCCTAGCTAGGGAGACAGCAGCTGTGCTGGCCGCCCTAAGTACCTCTCCCAAGCCGAAGGAGAAGTAAAAGAGGGAGCTTCCACTATTTTTTTTAAGGCAAGAAAGGGCATGCAGATAAGAATTGGCAGACCCCAAACCACAGTCAAAGAAGCAAATTGTCATTGAGGACACACAAGCTAAACAAAAGAAAGAGTCTCCTTCAAAGGGGTCCATCATCTATGAATGAGGAAGCTAAAAACCTTCATCTAGAGAGAAGCAAATCAAGGTGATGGACTCAAAGACTGCTTCTACAGGAAGACAAAGGACTGTTTCTATAGGAAGCCAGCGAACTGTTTCTACACGAAGTTTGAAAAGAGGGAAGCCAAGGGAGAAAACAGCCGAGATGTTAGCCAAAGAAGCCACCAGGGTTATCAAAGACGAGGAGAGAGATTGGTTGCTCAGAGGATGAGCAACACTTTCAGTAGGGGGGTGATGATGAGCCCCAAAAATGTACAATTATTTGGGCTCATTCAACCTCCTAATTTGGCTTAGTCCACCATTCTCATTTGTTTATTGCATGTTTTGATTATTTTTATGTTAATAGAGTGAATTTGGTTAGTCATTATGCCAACAAGTCTAATGGGTGCTTTGTGTAGCCTTTTTGGTCAACTTGGAGACAAAATTGAAGGTCTTAATGAGCACTTGGCAGCCAAATTCGTGGGAGAACAAGCTAGAGGATTTGTAGGAAGGTGTCCCCCTCATTTATGGACCCTTACCTCGAATTCTCCACCATCAGCTCGGAGTTCAAGGGCCACCGAATCAATCAGCTCAAGGGCAGCCAAGCAAGTCAAGTTGGACCGCTGTTAACTACAAGTCTTGGGCAGCCAAGTCCCTAACTTTTAGGAGGACTGTTGGGTCCTCAAAATTGTATAAATAAGAAGGCTTGGGGCCTCATTTTGGTTAGCCAGTTAGTCATTTTGTTTTAGCCATTAGTTAGCTAGTTCGTAGTTCGAATTTTAGGCAGTAGATTAGCTTTGCTTTCAGCTCATGCTCAAGTTCTTCTTGTGGATAGTGTTGATGTAACTTTTCATTTCTTGATTAATAAAGATGGATCCAGCTTTGTACCAGCTCTAAATCTCTCTTGGGAGGCTGTAGTTCTTGGGGTTGGGCCCATCTCAAGCGCCCAATACCTCCCTTGTTTATATTTATGTGTTTGCTGCGTTCTTGAAATAAAATCTGCTCTTTAGATCTTGCTTTGTTATTGTAGTTGGTTTTGATGGGTAACGTAGCTTTTTATGCTTAGAATCGATTGGTAGGAGTTTGTATGCATTTAGATCTTTTGGCATGTTCTTTCTCACGTGATGTATATGGTTCTCTTTTCAAACAAGGCTGATGTTTATTCATTCATTAACAGTTGGATTGAGTTAGCTAGGACTTGGTTTGTTTGCAAGAATTCATTGATTTGTTTGAATAAGCATTGTGCAGGGCATCTCTATCACCTTCATCACCTCCTCGTTCATCTGAGCCTCTTTCAGGTCAGCTCCTCCATCACCAAGTCTGTTTCTTCATCTCCCATCTGCTCTTTTGCCACGTAACCCTACCTTCTTGCTTTTCCATTGCCTAAACCTTCGTTGATGCAAGTCAGCCTTCCACATCATCTCACCACTCCATCCATCAGTTCCTAGGTCACTTCAGACCCCCATCCTACCTCCATAACCATCCATGCATCTTCCATCAACCATCCATCCTCAAAAATCCAATTCGTAAACATCCTGTAGAAGAATTACAAAACATCCTGTAGAAACTTCCCGTAGAAGCCCCTGCAGACTTCCTGTAGAAGTTCATGAACACGGTTGCATGTCATCCAGACTTTGTGAAACTCTCAGAAAGAATACTGGGGATCCCTTAGACCCTCTCTGTACCATCCCAACCTTTCCCAAAGCATTTCATCCCTTGATCCATCCCTGCACAGTGGAAAACTAGTTAGAAGCACATGCATGATAATTTCAACAACTTAATCAAAAATACAAAAAGATGTTTTCTTCAGATAGTGATAACTTAGACACATGCATTTTACCTTCCTAGAAGTAATGGCATCTCTTTTCGTTGTTTGCATTCTTTCCTTTGCATCAGTAGGACTAGCTGGTAGAATTAGGGTTTTCTAGGGTTTGCTAGGGTTTGTGTTTCCTTTTGGCTTTCAGTTTCTTTTCGCAAGTAGATTAACTTCCTTTGAGTTAGCTTTCGTCCATCAGTTAAAAAGCTTCTTCTGAGAGCATATAGAAGTTGGCTTGAGCCCTAGCGGACTTGTGCCAGCTGACCAAGTGACAGCTGCGACAAGAGCTAGTACTTGTGCATACAGCACCGTCGCTTCCAAGTTTGTACGAACTACCGGGTTGATAAAATTAGAGATAGGGAGCTCCAGGAGCCGTAGCATTATTGCTACAATACTGGAGCCCACCACCTGGGCTGAAGAAGAACTTGTTATCGGTTATGATATTACAGGACAAAGGCTACGATGTTGTCTTCAGTAAAGGAAAGGTGTTCCTAAAACACATAACCACGGGTCAGACCAAAAGGATAGGGATTCAGGTGAAGAATCTCTTTAAACTAGAGGTAGATGATTGTGTAGCATTGAGTACGAAAGCAAAATTGGTGCAAAGCTAAGACATTAGCGAGTTGTGGCACAGGTGGTTGGGCCATTTGCATCATGGGGCTTTGAAGATAATGCAACAGATATTTACAGGGCTTCCCAAAGGTAAATTTGGCAAGTTGACACATGTAAAGGTTGTACCTTGGGAAAGTACACCAAGTCTTCCTTTCATGATCAAGACAGTTGAGCAAAGGCTATCTTAGAGCGAGTTCATACTGAGGTGTGTGGACCATTCTCGATGACATCCACAACGAAGCAAAGGTATTATGTGATTTTCATTGATGATTATTCCCATAAATGTTGGATTTATTTCATGTAGAAGAAGGACCAAACCTTCACAAAGTTTTGCGAGTTCAAAGCTTTGGTTCAGAAAGAGCCAAGGAAGAAGATCAAGGCCTTGAGAAGCGAAAACGATGGAGAATATGTCTCTCAAGAGTTTAAGGACTTTTGTGCAGCGAAAGGAATTAAATGAGAGTTGACGACACCTCATAACCCGCAACAGAATGGGGTGGCCGAGAGGAAGAACAAAACTATTGTAGGGGCAACACGGACAATGTTGCATGACCAAGGCCTACCACTTCACTTCTGGGCTGAGGCATGCAACACAACGGTCTATGTGCATAATAGAAGCCTGCATCAGAGACTTGGGATGAAGACACCAGCGGAAGATTTCTCCGGTAAGAGATCAGATGTGGGTCACTTCAGGATATTTGGCTCATCAGTATATTTCCATGTGACAAAGGATGCACAGAAGAAGCTTGAGCCAACAATAGAGTTGGGGATACTTGTGGGGTACACTGATACACCTCACAACTATTGGGTGTACTTGCCTACCAGTCGGAGGACAATGGTTTGTAGAGATCTCAAGTTTGATAAGCAGAAGGCCATGCGAGTTTTCCTTGAGAGGGAGTTCCAACTACAGGCTGTGGAGGAACTATTGGTTCCTAAGGAGGAGGAGCCTTAGATTGATGCGAAGTAGCTGCATGTAGAGGTTCCAAGAGTGGAGACATCCAATCAAGCAGAGTCTTCCAGAGATGGATGGAAGCGAACAAGAGAAGATGATAGATTGTTGGAGGAAGCGAGAGAGAATGTGGGAGCACCATATTCTCAGCGTAGATAGAGGAGGTCACCTGAGAGGTACACTGGATACATGGCCCTTGTTAGGGAATGTGTTGAGATCGAGGCATCTTACTTTGAGGAAGCAATGCAATAACCGATTTGGGTTGATGCTATGGTGGAGGAGTATGACTCCATAGTTTGTAACAGTGTTTGGGACGTGGTTATGAGATCAGAGAACAAGTCAGTTGTGAGTTCCTGTTGGCTTTACAAGGTGAATAAAGCTGCTGAGGATGGGAGGATCATGCTACTGCAGTATATTTTGATCGAGGAGAAATATGCTGACATTTTGACAGAGGAATTGTCAAAGTGTAAATTCGAGTTCCATAGAGATAGGATCGGGGTGGCAGATAATCCCTTTCTTTTTGAGAGGGAGTGTTGAAATATGGCAACAAGAATATTCCAATTTAATTTGTCTTTGAATTAAATTGTGAATTAGAATGAAATTTAGTCTTAACAACTACTTGGAAATAATTGATTAATTCATTTTGAATTAATTAGTTAGAGAAATTCAAGTTAGAAGTCTTTTTGAAGTCATGCAAGAGTTATCACTTAAATTAAGGAGATAAGATTGAGTTATATTTGAGTTGTAATTAGTTAACTCAGTTTAATAATTTAAGTCCAATTAAAGTAGTTTCAAACTGTTTTAGGAACTAATAGAGAGTTAACAGCCAGTTGATGCATGCATGCACTCAACTAGTGTACTTTAGTTAACTGAAGATTCCCTCATCAAAAACTCATGCATGTCTATTATGAGAAAGACCCAGTTGAGATTAAAGTCAAGGACAATGTGCTATCAGTTGCATGTGTTTTCTTATAAAGAAAACTCAAGCATGCAGTCAAGGCATCATTCCTTGAGGATTGCGCAGTTCTGACAGCGTGTGAGATCAGAGTGTTCCACTTGGTGAGGTGAGAATCATCCCAGAGGAACAGTGCAAGGAAATAGGAGCTTGAAGGGCAGAGAGGAAGCTTGAGAGAAGCTAGGATTGCTTGTGAGCATCTGTGAGGATTGTAGTAAGAGTTGGCTAGCTGTGAGAGCTAAGGATTTGTATAATTCCTATGTATTTCCACTTGTATGATAATACAGATAGTGGGGTTTTTAGCCGAGGCTTTCCCCAAAGTATTTTCATGTGTATTATGAATTGATTCTTCTTCTTCTAGTTATATTGTTCAACTCGATCTTTAAGATTTTGCAAATTGATACTAGAAGTAGGTTACAGTGTTCTGATTTGATTTATATTGCATTATCGGGTTAACCTACATATAGATTTTCTACATCATCATCCGACCAAATAACCCAACAAAAATATTTCTCATCCAGATCGCCTCACATGTTGCTTGACTTACAACCATGTACTCTGATTTTGTTGAGATGACTGCAACAAATCTATGCTTCTTGATGTACCAAGAAACCACTACTGACCCAATGTTAAAAATTCCTCCTCATGTGCTCTTCTTGTCTGATGGACTCCCCACCCAATCTCAACAGTGAAGCCTTTCAACTTCATTCCCTCTGTCTGTCTGTACCAAAGACCAAAATGAGTGGTGCCTTTGAGGTATCTCAACACATGCTTTGTTTCCGTCCAAGATAGTTTGGTTGGCTTAACCATTGCTTGACTAAGTTGGTTAACTACATAACACATGTCTGGTCGTGTTTTCACCAAATACATAAGTGAACCAACAAGCTGCTTGTAAATGGTGGCCTCCACTTCCTCACTTGAAGTGGCATCTTCTTTTCTTCAACTTCATGCTAGAGGAGTGTCTATGGGTTTGCTTCTCTCCATGTAGAACTTCTTCAGTACCTTGTTGGCATATTTTCCATGAGAGACAAATAGTTCCCATCTCCTTTCCATACTTCCAAACTGAGGAAATAATGCATGAGCCCCATGTCCTTCATCTATAATTCTCTTTCAAGGTCCTCTTTGCTAGTGCGGATCAACTTCTCATCACTGGTTAAAATTAAATCATCAACATATAATACTATAATGAATAATTTACCAACAACAATATGGTAAAGGTTTGCATCTGCTTCACTTTTGTTGAAGCCCAACTTAGTAAGATAGTTGTAGATCCTGGTGTACCAAGAACAAAGTGCTTGCTTCAATCCATACACCGCTTGCTTGAGTTTGTATACATGCGACTCTCTGTCGAAGGTCTCAAAACCTTCTGGTTGTTCAATGTACACCTCTTCCTTAATAACTCCATTGAGGAACGTTGTTTTCACATCCATCTGATGTATCTTCCATCCCATCTATGCTGCGAGTAATAGAATTGGTTTGATTGAAGATTACTTGAGAGAACCCCTTGGCCACAAATTTGGCCTTGTGTTTCTTGATGCTTTCGTCTGCTGCTTGCTTCACCTTGTAGATCCATATCGAACCCACCATTGATTTGTCCTCTGCTCTTGGGACTATTAATGTCCTATATTATAGTAGTAAAAAACAAGTGTTGTCTTTTCAATTTATTTTGGTAAATGTGTAAGGGTTTTACTATGATATCTTAGAGATCAAGCTATTGGTGTTTGTAAAGAATGTAAGATTTCATTATTGATGTAATTATGTTAGAGTGTGTGAAAGATGATGTAAAAATAGTTATGGATTCCCTTAAGATTGAGTCAAGTAAGTCTAGGGTCGATGTCTTAAACAAGATCATGAGTGAGGTCATAGCGAGTCTTGTTTTCTCATCATTGCACGAAATAGCGGGGTCAGTTCATTCATTTAGGTTTTCAACATCATCAACTAACCGTTTTCCTTGATTAGAGACACCAACATCCAGTCAAACATATGCAAGTGGAAATTTGCTATGCTTCTGCTGTGAGCGGTAAATTTCAAAGACAGAGGTTTGTAGCTTGAGTACATGCCTCTAAAAAGGTTCATAACGTTGTATAGGATGTATTCTACCTACTCAACATTTTCAGAAATCCAGGGAATAGCTAGAAGTATGAGAACCGTGGAGTTTTTGCGCTTTTGGACAGTTGTTGAGTTTTTTTACTATTTTGGCATCACTTTCAAAATCATTTTTTGACCAAATGGAGATGAATTTTGAAAGAGTGAAAGAGGTTTTTGTCAAAAACGAGCTAAGTTATAATAACCTCCTTCAGTTTTTGGACAATTGCTGCATTTTTTGACTGTTTTTGTCATCATTTTCAAGGTCGATTTTTGACCAAATGGAGATGAATTTTGAAAAAGTGAAAGACATTTTTGTAAAAAATGAGCTAAATTATAATTAAATCCTTTAGTTTTGTAACAGGTTTCATATATTGGAAGATTCAAATGAATCATTACAACCTATTTTTCAGATTTCGTTATTTCCTGTTTTAGTCATGATCTTTGGGAGAGGATTACGAGGATATGGAGAAGAATTTTAGAAAACAGATAGAGTTTTATCTCAAGAACAAGTTCATAAAAAAAACTCCTTTATTTTTGTAACAACGATCATGATTCGAGAGATATGATTTAATATTTGACCCCTATTTTCCAGAAATTCAGTCCTTATTTCCTAGCAGCTAGTTTCTAAATCTAATGTAACCGATTCTATCTTTGGGAAATGGTTGAGCTAGATCCCATAAGTATAGGAATGACATAATTATATATATTTCATTAATTTTAGTTTGCAAAAGGTTGGATGGTTGGTTAGATTGGAGAGAAAGAGACTTTGTGTTGGAAATACTGAGAGGGGGGTGAATTAGTGTTTCTATTCAATTGTTACTTTTACCAGTTAGATCACTTATATTTAGAACACAAAAATGAACAATAGAAGTAAACACTTTTATTAAGATAATATTTATAAAGAATCAAGTACAATATGGGTAGGGCTCCAACCCTTGATGATGACACCTAGGCTCCAACCTGGGATGTGCCAAGCACCTACTTGGACTTTTTAGTGAGGCTTTGACCTCTAGGGCTTAGACCCTATCTTATCCAAGGCACCAACCTTGAGTTTAGGAGCACCAAATCCAAGGACACCAATCCTCAATCTTCCAGGCTCCAACCTGCATTTTCCAAGCACTAACTTGGACTTCCAAGGCTCCAACCTTGTCAATTTTGAGGCACCAACCTCAAGAGCTCCAACCCTATATCTGGTTCAGGCTTCGACCTGGTTTCTTGAGGACTTCGACCCTCTAGGGCTCCAAACCTATCCTCCAAGGCACCAACCTTTTCTTTTCGAGGCTCGAACCTCTTGGGCTCCAACCCTTACTTTACTTCATCAGGATGTATTTGGTTATACTTCACGGCTCCCTATGTCTTCTTCAACAAGCCCTGTCAATCTTCAACAATCTCTCCTCAAAATTACTTCATTAATGACAACTTTGTCTTCACATGAAGGCCTCTCCACAACTCTTCATGGTACCTAAACAAGATCTTCAAGGTCACCTCATGATGACTTCAGTCATACATCACTAGGTCAACAATGTCTCCAAGAATGCTTTCAATATCAACTACTACAAGGTGTCTTCACTGCTTCAAAATATTCTCAAATAGTCAAATTGCTTTTACAAATCTTCAAGCTATGCTTCAAGAAGGTTTTCCACATGCTGCCCTAAGAACTCTCCACAATCTTAGATCTTCAATGTGACTCCACAAGGCCTTTAGTCAATTCTTCAAAGGCTTCTTCAAGAGGACTACAAAAAATTTAATAACTGCTCCAATGCTCAAAGGATGTTCTCAAGTCTGCACATCAATTCTTCAATAAGCTACTCTAAGAATCCCCTCAAAAATATTCTCAAAAGTGTCAACAGATCTGCTTCACAAGAGGTAAATTAAGTTTGCTGTAAATTTGAATAGATCTGCTCATAAGGTAGGCTTGTAGGTTCATTTTATTGTTGTAATTGTTGTTGCTGGTTAGTGTTAGTAACCCACTGCTAGAAACCCTCTTAAACCTTCCCAACCAGTCCTTCCATAGTTGCAGCGTTGCTCCAAGATGATGTTGTTTCCACTCACTGCTCCGAGAAGACCCTACAACCTTGTTTCAAGGCCTTTAAACCATTTCCCAACTGGCTGTAGCATCTTGGCCTTCTTCCTACAACTGCACCAACCTACAACAACTCCAAAACACTTACTACAATACTTGCAATAAGACTATTTGTAGTAAACATGCCTTCTAACTGTGCCTTATTATAGTAAGCTGTGCCCTTATGCCTGAGATGTAATCTGAGCTACTTTCAATAGGATTGGTCCCTTTAATTGCTGCACCAATGTCACTTTTAATAGGACTACACCAACATCACTGTAATTACATTCACAAAATTACCCAAACAAGTATTTCACTTTCCTTGTCTTCAAGAATACTCCTTGCTGTCCTCCTTACTGTCTACCACCGAATTATGAACTTCAGACCCAAAAATAATGGCTAAAGAATGAGCTCAAATCCCTAATAAATATTGGTTTTTGCACAACAAAACGAAAGGACACGTCCTTGTTTGGACGCTGACTTGTGTAGGCTGCTTAGGTCGGCTCCATGTCCAGATTTAATAATTTAACTTCAAAAATTCATAACTTTCAAACCGCTTGGAGTTTTGGGCTATGTAATAGCTCATTGGAAAGGGAAAATTATGCTCTTCAAGATGGTGAAGGTCTCATGGTGAGATTCTGCCTTTAAGGAGGTGAAAAATAATTTTTAATGTGACTGGTTGTTATTTAGTGCAGAAATATAGGACATCAACATTTTTCATGGATGGGCTTCTCATGGATGAGCTTACTTTTATTTGGTTTCTTCATCAAGGATCCTAGGCTCATAAATGTCATCATGTCCCCAAGATAGTGATGTGTCATCAATTATATGCAACATGTAATCTTTCATCATCATCATATAGTCTTCCATTATCAAGATCATTGGAGGTAAGGACATCTAAGGTTATGGCTTCATAAGATCATCAATGGTAAGGACATTAATCACATAGGTCATCAAGAGATCCTAGATCATCAAGGTACACTTGGTACTTCTTCATTAGTGACTTGGCATCTTCATCAATGGCATTGTAGCATCTCAAGAATATTTTCCATCCCGGCTACTGTCGTATTGAGATCAATGACAACCTAGATTAACAATCTCCCCCTTTGTCATTGATGGAAATATTCTTTCCCTTTCAAATATTCTCTCCCCCTTTGATATCAATGGAAAACTGGGTGTCTAAAAACTCCCCCTGTCGAGATGCTTCTTTTCTTCATGAATAGTAGTTCTTCATAGGTACGTTACTCCCCCTATCATGGTGCTCTTCTATTTGGAAATGTGGTCCATGATATGTTTGTATTCTTCATGTGGTGAACCAACTTCTCCTACCTACACAACCTCCTCTGGCTCAGGAAAGATTACCTGCTTAGTTGATCAAGTGAAAGACATCTTAACAACAATTCATCGAATAGATAAGAGATCATGTTCTTCAATGGAGCTACTCCCGAGATATGATCTATCAACAAATTATTGTTCAAGTGTGAGTCATCAAGGTTCTTATAGGATTCATCCATGACTAGCTTCTGCAAGAATGCTTAATCATCATAAGCTCCCCCTAACTGTAAGCATGGTCTTCTTTCTGACAGAGTCTCCCCATCAAATACTTAGATTATCAAGGATCAGGCCCACAACACGTGTTGTTGGCTAGAGAGTTCAAGAAATTTTCAGATTGTATTTGCTTCCTTCTCCATATTTGTGTAACTTTCTTTTCTGGCATAGTTCTAGCTTGAGTAGGTTCCCAAGTCAAGTTACAATTACGTGCCATATGTCTAATGTTATGTCACTTGAAGCACTCTATGTTGTTCATGAATAAGAATTCATGACTTCTTGCAAAATTTCTTCTCAGAGATTGGCAGGGACCATTATATTTATCTTTGTGATATTCCCTACAATCTTTTGCCATGTGCCCAAAGTTTGTACAAGAGTAGCAATAACCAAGAAATATACTTTGGTATCTGGGAGAAGAAGGTTTCCTTTATGTAATTCTGAAGTCTTTTTGCCTTGGGATCCTTTGATGATAACGTTGCTTCTTGCATCCTTGACACTATCTGCATTTCTTCTTGGAGTAGGATTTCTTTCAATGTCAACTTGACTCTTCCTTTTGATGGGAGAATCAACATTTCTTCCAGGCTTCCTCACATCCTTGTTGTTTGAAGCATTATCATTCTTGCTTGAGGATTCACCTGCATAGTCGAAACTTGATTTATCAAGGGGAGACCTTTGATAACTTAAGATGTCATCTAGGGTTTGAGAGCTTTTCAAGTTCTTATTCAGCAAGTCAACTTCCTTTTTAAGAAAGACAATTTCTTCTTTAAAATTTTCACAATCTTCATCTTTCATAACTAGTTTCTTCTTCATTTCTTCCATCATCCTTATTACTTCATGTGTTTCGATTTTTAGAGAGATGACATTTGATTTTAGTAGGAAAATTTCTTCATACTTTTATTTTAGTTGGCATATGATGGTGTTTCTCTCCTTTTTTGCTTCATCAACCTGTCCTTCTATGATTGCCAATGCTTCCATTGTCTTCTCAGCTCCTTGTGCTAACTTTCTTGCTTCTTCTAGTTGATATTTGAGAGAGGAGACCTCTACCTTGTACTGACCAATCTCTTCTTCAAGTTTGTTCAAGTTTTTGTGCCTTTGTTCAAGATGACTTGACAAGATATCTTCCCGTTTCTTTGACTTATCCAATTGATTTGTCATGGATATGACTTCTTCATGATGCTTTCTTTTGTTTTGAGGAAATTCCTCCTTAAGCTTGGCGAGATCTTCATCTCTTTCTTGTGCTTGAAGCTTGACAAGGTCAAATTCCTTTCGTGTTTGGTCTTGGTCACCAGCTAGTGCTTTCTTCTTAAGTTCCTCATTTTCCTTTTTCAAATTGATAATCTCTTCCATGTGTTGAGTCTTGAAAATGTCATTCATTTCCATTACACTTTCACTATTATGTCCATTATATCACCTCCATTTCACCTCCATTTCACTACTATGTCACCACATTCATCCCACTTTCATTATCATTGGGCCACATTTATGTTTTTCCAATCTTTATTAATTCTAAGCCTTTTAAGTGAATTTGTGGTTAAAAATTAGAAAATAATGTGCATATGCTTATACCTAACAAATGGGTTGAGATTGTTGACATGTGTAGGTTGAAAGGAGGCTTCTAGAAGACCCTTATGTGGCACTCTAAGGCCAAATTCGAATTTGAATGGAAAGAATCATGGGATCATGAGGATATGTGTCACATCTCCTAATTATATTGTAACTCTAAGAAGACATGTGTCTTATCAGTTCCTATTTTGATTAGGACTCTAGAGGTAGAGGGAGAGATTCATGGACTTTCATTAATGAGATGGATTCTCATCTTTTTGTATAAATAGGAGATCTCTCTCCTTCATTTGTTAGTATCAGCTTGTTAATTTAGAGCTTAGAGTTTAGAGCTTAGCTTGTGAGTTTGTAGTTATTCCTTGATGGCTTTTGAAAGCTTTGGAGAGCTTTGTTGTACTTTGTAATTTTGAAGAATTCGAATAAAGCTTTGATGTTCTCAACATGGAAGGAGATGTGAAGTAGATGTCATGGAGCATATTAGAATGTAAGGTAGAGTAGATTTCATTTTGTAATTTTGCTTTGATTTCATTATTTCATTTGATTGCTTTCAAGTTTGATAGATTATATTTTTCATTCATGCAATTTTAATTCATGCAAGTGTGTTCAACCGGTTGATTGTAGATTAGTTTTTCTTTACATGTTTTTGCATCAAATAGTGACATGAGATTTACCTCTCTGCTGACTTTGTTTTTTCAGCTTTTCAATTTCAGTTATGTTTTGATTTTAGTCTTATTCATTTGCTTTGTTAGTTATTTTAGATATCAGATTGCTCAAGTTGTTTATGATTACCTCCGAAAGCCATAGCGAGACTAACTGGCGAGGGGTCAGACTATGAATTGATGTGATCTGATTTTAGTTTTACTTTTCTGCAATTAGATATTAAATTGCTCATATCATTGACGGTTACCTCCAAAAGCCATAGCGGGACTACCGGCGAGGGATCGAATTATGAATGTGTAATTTTATTTTAGTTTTACTTTCCTTGCAATTTTTGATTTCTTTGAGTGCAATAGCTTAACTTTTATTTCCATATTTAGACAAGCAGCAGAGACAGTGATTTCATGATCAATATTTCATCTTTTTCTTGATTGAAGTAGCTGCATATTTACACTTTTGTTTAAGTACTAATTCCATCAATAACATGTTTTAAGATATTTTGAAGTGCTAAGTTTTGGAAGTTACCATTAGGGACATAGACCTTGTCTTGAAATCTACATCCATACTTTACCTTTAAAAGTATTCTTAAGACCTTAGAATAGGATTTCCATTTGCATTAGATACTTTAGGAGATCAACAAGAAAAAAACCCCAAAATAAAATAAAATCTATAAAACAACGAAGTAAGAAAAGGTTAACTAAGCACATATGGTGCACCACACTTCATCATTTTACGATACCCGGATTGATAATTTATGTAGAGAAATTTAAGACGTTAGATTGACTAGACACCATGGCAGCCATAAGTTTAGTGAGGTGATCTTCTTCAAAATCTTTTTCATTCTCTGTCTTCTAGGTCTTCTTTAGCCTTGATGTCATCACTCTTATCTTCAGCTTCCTTGATGGGCTTTGGATTTAGTTCTTGTTTTCCATCATTTTCTTGACTAGAGATCATTGCCAATGCTCCTTTTGACTGAAGATCATGAAGTTTATCCCATATGCCTTTTGCTGACGAACATTTTTCAAAATTAGCCTTCATAGAATCAGGTAGCCCATTCAAGATTGCTTTCATTGCTCTTGTATTATGTTCCTTGGATTCTCCATCCATCATGCTATCAGCAATCACCGATTTCCAGACTTCAATGCCTTGATTCTTTAAGAAATTCCTCATTCTTGCCTCCCATATATCAAAGTTTCCATTGAACAATGGAGCCTTCACAAATTGATTGACTTCAATTTCGGTGGTTGAGGGAGACACATCTTTAGGAGGATTGGAGACTTTCTTCCTTGGCTTTACCATTTGTGTTCTAATGATCAACCTTCAAGCTGTTAGGCTTTGAGTGAAGGTACTGGCTCTGATACCAATTGTTGGAAATATTGAGAGGGGGGTGAATCAATATTTCTTTTCAATTGTTACTTTTACCAGTTAGATCACTTATATTTAGAACACAAAAATGAACAATAGAAGTAAACACTTTTATTAAGATATTATTTATAAAGAATCAAGTACAATATGGGTAGGGCTCCAACCCTTGATGAAGACACCCAGGATCCAACCTGGGATGTGCCAAGCACCTACTTGGACTTTTTAGTAAGGCTCTGACCTCTAGGGCTTCGACCCTATCTTATCCAAGGCATCAACCTTGAGTTTAGGAGCACCAACGCCAAGGACACCAATCCTCAATCTTCTAGGCTCCAACTTGTATTTTCCAAGCACTGACTTGGACTTCCAAGGATCCAACCTTGTGAATTTTGAGGCACCAACCTCAAGGGCTCTAACCCTATATCTGGTTCAGGCTCTGACCTAGTTTCTTGAGGACTCCAATCCTCTAGGGCTCCAACCCTATTCTCCAAGGCACCAACCTTGTCTTTTCGAGGCTCCAACCCTTACTTTACTTCATCAAGATGTATTTGGTAATACTTCACGGCTCCCTATGTCTTCTTCAACGAGCCCTGTCAATCTTCAACAATCTCTCCTAAAAATTACTTCATCAATGACAACCTTGTCTTCACATGAAGGTGTCTCCACAGCTCTTCATGGTACCCAAACAAGATCTTCAAGGTCACCTCATGATGACTTCAATCATACATCACTAGGTCAACAATGTCTCCAAGAATTCTTTCAAGATCAGCTACTACAAGGTGTCTTCACCGCTTCAAAATATTCTCAAATAGTCAAATTGATTTTACAAATCTTCAAGCTATGCTTCAAGAAGGTTTTCCACATGCTGCCCCAAGAAATCTCCACAATCTTAGATCTTCACTATGACTCCACAAGGCCTTTAGTCAATTCTTCAAATGCTTCTTCAAGAGGATTGCAACAAATTTAATAATTGCTGCAATTCTTAAAGGATGCTCTCAAGTCTACACATCAAAGATTCAATAAGCTGCTATAAGAATCCCCTCAAAAGTATGCTCAAAAGTGTCAACATATCTGATTCACAAGAGGTCAATTAAGTTTGCTGTAAATTTGAATAGATCTGCTCATAATGTAGTCTTATGGGTCTGTTTTATTGTTGTAATTGTTTTTGCTAGTTAGGGCTAGTAACCCACTGCTACAACCCTCTTAAACCTGCCCAACTAGTCCTTCCACAGTTGCAGCCTTGCTCTAAGATGATGTTGTTTCTACTCACTGCTCCTAGAAGACCCTACAACCTTGTTTCAAGACCTTTAAACCATTTCCCAACTGGCTATAGCAGCTTGGCCTTTTTCCTACAACTGCACCAACCTATAGAAACTCCAAAACACTTACTACAATACTTGCAATAAGCCTATTTGTAGTAAACAAGCCTTCTAACTGTGCCTTCTTATAGTAAGCTGTGCGCTTATGCCTGAGCTGTAATCCAAGCTACTTTCAATAGGATTGGTCCCTTTAATTTCTGCACCAATGTCACTTTTAATAGGACTGCACCAATGTCACTGTAATTACATTCACATAATTACGCAAACAAGTATTTCGATGTCCTTGTCTTCAAGAATACTCGTCGTTGTTCTCCTTACTGTCTACCACCGAATTATGAACTTCAAACCCAAAATAATGGCTAAAGAATGAGCTCAAATCCCTAATAAATAGTGGTTTTTGCATAGCAATACGAAAGGATGCGTCATTGTTTGGAGGCCGACTTGTGTAGGCTACTAAGGCCGGCTCCATGTCCAGATTTAATAATTTAACTTCAAAAATTCATAGTTTTCAAACCACTTGGATTTTCGGGTTGTGTAGGAAAGCTTATTCTCTTCAATATGGTGAAGGTCTCATGGTGAGATTCTGCCTCTAAGGAGGTGAAAAGTAATTTTTAATGTGACTAGTCATTATTTAGTGAAGAAATATAGGACATCAACATTTTTCATGGATGGGCTTCTCATGGATGAGCTTACTTTTGTTTGGTTTCTTCATCAAGGCTCCTAGGCTCATAAATGTCATCATGTCCCCAAGATAGTGATGTGTCATCAATTATATGCAGCATGTAATCTTTCATCATCATCGTATAGTCTTCCATTATCAAGATCATTGGAGGTAAGGACATTTAAGGTTATGGCTTCATAAGATCATCAATATCATCAAAGGCAATGACATTCATCACATAGGTCATCAAGAGCTCCTAGATCATCAAGGTACACTTGGAACTTCTTCATTAGTGAATTGGAATCTTCATCAATGGCATTGTAGCATCTCAAGAATATTTTCCATCCCGGCTACTGTCGTATTGACATCAATGACAACCTAGATTAACACTTTGTGTGCACTGTATTTCTGAAATCTTGCTAGTGAATGAAAGACTTAGGTGATTTGCATGGATTCTTGTGTCAGATCTTGGAGGTGTTGTGATTATTTCATGTTGTAAGTTTGTATTATGTTTTTAAATCTCTTGAATGTATGTCTTCAAGCTTGGAAGAACCAGATTTTTAGCTCAGAATTCATTTAAAAGGTGATCTGATTTAGTTTTACCAAGTGATCTATGTTTTCTTCTTAAAGAAACATTCATAATTTATCTACAGTTTGATACTATTTGTGTTGTTTCCATATTTTTTCACATTCACCCTCCTAAAATGAATTAATTCCATCACCAAGACTACCTACGTTGCCCCTGTGGAAAAACCCTTTCTCTCTTCATTTTATCACTGGACAAATAATCAATTTGACATGACTCGATGCCTAATGGATTTGTCTCCTTTCTTACCAACAAACCTTTGAAAATCAAACCTTATTGAGCACTATACCTAGATTAATATCATATTATTTGAACAACTTAAGGGAGAGAGCTCTCTAAGTCTAGAAGGCCTAGATTGTAGCCTAAAAGTGGTTTTGTGGTCACCTCTGAAATTTCTCTGCTCAGCCTAGGGAAATTTACGGAGTGCTAACAGGGACCACTTCCCAAAAAGTGTTTATGATAATGGAATCATATTCCTCTACCATTAGCAAAATCCCATAGTAGTTTCTCTACAACTTCCTTGAATGAGGATGTCTCAATCTCTACAAGCTAACTCATCAGAGCGATGTAGCCAGCGTACCGATCTGGTGACCTCCTCTTCCCGCGCTGTGATGTGGATGCTCCGACATTCTCTCAAGCATCATGCAATAATTTTTTAGCTTCCTTGGTTTGTTTCCTTCCATCTATGGATGTCTCTTCTTGACTGGATGTTTCCACTCTCCGCTCCTCTGCTTGTGGCTGCTCAACAACTTATTGAGGTCATTCCTTTGGAGATAAAAGCTCCTCAGCTGAATGCAATGAAGCTCCCTCTCAAGAGAAAACCTAATTGAATTCTCCTCATCGAAATTTACATCTCTACAAACAACTGTCATCTTGAGAGATGGTAAGTACACACAATAGTTGTGAGGTGTTTCTGTGTACCCCACAAATATGCCCAACTCTACTGTTGGCTCTAGATTTTTCCTTGATTCCTTGGAAACATGACAAAAAACTAATGATCTAAAGATCCTGAAGTGTGACACATCTGGTTTCTTCCTTGAAAATCTTCCTCTGGTGTGCTCATGCCAAGAATCTGATGAGGACTCTTGTTCTGCAAATAGACCACTATGTTGGATGCTTCGGCCTACAAGTGTAGTGGTAGGCATTGATCATGAAACATCGCCCTTGATACTCCCACAATACTTCTATTCTTTCTCTCAACCACCCCATTCTACTGTGGGTTATGGGGTGCTATCAATTCCCGTTGAATTCCTTCCTTTTCACATAAATTTTTAAACTCATTCAACACATACTCACCTCCATTATTACTCTTGATAGCCTTCACTTTCTTGCCCATCTGTTTCTCAAAAAGTGCTCTAAATTCAAAAAACTTGGAGAATGTCTGGTCTTCCTTCTGCATGAAGATCCAACACTTCTATGAAAAATCATCTACAAATATTACATAATACCTGTGCTTAGTAGTGGAGGTTGTTGAGAAAGGTCCACACACATCAGAGTGAACTCTTTCAAAGACTGCTTTCACTTTACTATCCTGATCATTGAAGGTGGCTTTTGTAAACTTCCCCAATGTACACCCTTTGCATGTATCTCGCTTCTCTAGTTATCCTTTGGGAAGTCCTATTGAAATATACTACATGATCTTTAAAGCACCATTATGAAAATGGCCAAGTATTCTATGCCATAATTCATCAATATCTCGGTTCTACATGTTACCTGCTTTTGTGCTTAATGATGACAATATTCCACATCTAATTTGTAGAGGTTATCTACATGAACCCATATATGCTTCTTGTCCCATGGCTACTTGTCTAAGGAAAACATTCCCTTTGTTAAATATCACATTGTAGCCATGGTATTCCAACATAGCAGCTGAAACGAGATTCTTCTTCAGACTCGAAACATACATGACATCCTTGACTTTGAGAGGGTAGATAGAATCCATCTAAAAGGTAACTGTGCGAATATCTATCACACTATACCTTCCATCATCTCCCATATTGATGTGCATATGGAGGTATTTCTCCTCCAAGTCATTGAAAAATTCTCGGTTACCCTTCATATGGAACGAGGCTTCACTATCCAGATACCACACACTACCCATCACCGTTCTCACCATACATGCGATGCAGGTGAAATCAAGCTCAAACTGTGAAGCCAAAGATTCACCTGCCCCTCCTCACGAGGGTTTCTTTCTAGCTTTCTTGTGTGGACACTTCGTGGCATAATGTTCCAGTTCATGACAATGAAAGCACTTGATTTTGGATAAGTATTTCTTCTTTCCGTCTTGAACAGATTATCCTTTGGATTTGGATTTATTCCCTTTCCCTTTCTTTTATTTTCCGTCCAAGGCACAATTATCCTCATCCTCAATCTTGGAAGAGGTCCCATCTCTAGTATTCTACCTTATCTCCTCCTGTACCAAATTCGATCAGAGGTGTTTCCAATTTGGTAGCTTCTCCCTCCCATTTACCAAATCCTAGTAGCTTTTCCAGCTCTTGGGAAGGCCTATAAGGGCTAGGCTTATGAGATCATCCTCCACAACAATTACCCCAACTCCTCCAAGTTCATCATGACATTGTATGAACTGGTTCAGGTACTGTTGAATTGATTCAGTCTTGTGTGTCTTGATATTCTGAAGCTGGTCCTTCAGCTCCAACTTCCTATGGTCACTACTGTTTTGGAACAACTATGTCAGTGCTTACCACATTGCATATGGGGTTTATTTCCTGTGGATATTGTAGACTATGTGATCCTTCACACCTTCCAATATATTTATCCTTTCCTTGGCTACACACTTTTTGCATTCTGCTAGATCTTGAACATGAGATGGTGGTGGTTTTAGGATCTTAATATCTATGAATTCCTTCAACCCATTATCCTCCAACACTGCCTCCATCCTATCCTTCCAAGCAAAAAAATTAAAGCTACCCTAAAGGACATACTCGAGCCTCATTCCATAGAAATACATCCTGCTAGCTTTGAAGAATTGATCTTGGAAATTTGATCCTCTTGCAAAGATAACTTCAAATTCTCTTCTCTACTGTGAATCCTACTCTGATACTATGTAGATTCAAAACTACTCATGTAATTTACTAAAACATAAAACTGGAATCTACTCTACTCATCTGTGGACAGAAATTTAGGATCAATAAAGGAAATCATAAACACGTGACATGAATCAATACACAAACACAAATAATTATCTAGGGGAAAGCAAACACTCAAAACCCCATCCTATCTATATTGCATTAATAAGAAAATAGAGAATAAATACAATGCTTTCTCAAGCCTGAGAAACCTCTGCACTAGTATAGTCTATCTCACTACTTCACAAGATGACTCTAGTCAATACTTAACCAAATTCCTATCTGCCCAAGTCCCTGCTCCCTTGCGCTATTCAATAAGGAATTAACCCCTATTACTTAGGGAAATTGCTCATTGGGAATTGTATAATTCCTGTAGGTCCTTCTCTGTTTGCATGCACCACCTATATAATATGGAATTGTCTACAACTGATAGTACACTTCCCTTGAACTCCAATCTCAACTGGGTAACTTGAGTTTCTTGCATGCATCAATTATTCTGGGCTGATTGATGAGTTAACTGGGTGATCACTGAGGTACACACCCCACGACTGGACCCTGCACTAGTTCTCTAACAATTAGAACTAGTTAAACTCACAATAACTAAAATTAACTGAGTTAATTGAGTGATAAGTGCAATATCACCTCAGTTAACTACCTCCAAGTATTTTACTGAAATTGAAATTCAAATTTTAATCTAGTTTGACCAAGGCAAAGTGAAAAATAGATTTTCTTGTTGCATTTTCAACACACCAATACACACTATAATAACATGTCACAAGAGTTTCCAATGGGAAAAGGGTTAACAAGGGGCCTTCGAGGAGCTAAAGAAGATTAATCAAGCACCATTTTGAGTATTACCAAACTTTCCGTAGCCCTTTGAAGTGGAGACAGATTCAAGTTGGTATGATATGGGAGTGGTGTTGAAACATGAAGGCCTATGTGCTACCATTATGGAGTATTTCATGAGAAATTATTAACTACACTACCTACGACAAGGATATCTATGCCCTAGTGAAAACTATGAAGAAGTGGAATCACTTTTGATGGGAAAGAAGAAAATAATCTACACAGATCACCAACCACTACAATACCTGGAGGCCCAAAGTAATCTACAAAACACCAAGCATTGCAAGTGGATGGGGTTTCTACAACAATTTCGTTTGGTGATCAAACATGAAGGGAAACACAAAAAAATTGGCCAACATGCTTTTAAGGCTACCCAAATAAAATATCACAACTTTTGTAACTATGATGCACATGGACCTATTCGCCCATGATGCATACAAAGAGGCATATTCAAAGGATGAGGACTTCAGGGAGGTGTTTCAATAGTTGTAGTCAGATTCACGTGCACAATGGTGATAACACCATTGAATCCAATCTCTAGGATGGGTTGATCTACAAGTCAGATAATTTATGTGTTCCTAAAGGTGAGTAATTACATATGATTAGAGAGGCTCACACCTCTAAGGTTGTAGGGAACTTCGGTGTAGGGAAGACAATGGATAACTTGTAGAGGCATGTGTATTGGCCCAAGATGCAAGAGCAGGTAACTAGGTTCATAAGAGAATGCGTGTTTTTTGTACCATCAAGCCTAGTAACAAGAAACATGGTCTATATCATCCCTTACCTATACCAAATCGTCCTTGGGAGAGGATTTCCATGGAATTTGTGGGAGGTTTACAAACAACTTGGAAGAGACTTGACAACCCGCTTGTGGTACTTGAAAGGTTCAATAAGATGTGTGTTCGGATGCCTTGTAAAAATAATATCAGTGGGAAAGACGTAGAAAACTTGTTCTTTGGATAGGTTTGTGTGAAATTTGGGATACCAAGGAGCATCATTTTAGATAGGGATACAATATTTCTCAATGCATTCTGGACTCCATTATGGAGAAGATGGACACAAAATTGAAGAGATCTATAGCATTCCATCCACAGATGGGTTGGAAGACAAAACTTTGGTGCAACTTCTAAGGGGATACAACCAGAAGCTTCTGAAGGTGTGGGATGAAAATTTAGTATACATACAACATTCTTACAATAGAGTAGTTCACACTTCTATTGGAAAGTTCCCATTTGAAACTTGTTTTGGATATTTTCTGCCTTCACCTTTGGACATGGCATATGGGAAACAAGGAGTGAGGGAATATTTTACAGGAGACGCCTTGAGGGCTCAAAATTTTATAGAGAAGTTCAAGAAGATCCATACACAGGTACAAGATACACTGTAGAAGTCACAGGAGAAATATAAAGCTAGGCATGATCAACATAGAACAAAGAAATTGTTCAAAGGGCATAGTAAGAAAATCAAGGCTCCACTATATGGTCCCTTTGAGATACTAGAAAATGTGGGTGATAATTCCCATCGACTCAATTTACCACCATATATGTGCATTTACTCAGTTGTGAATGTAGAGAATTTAAAACTCTATAAGCCTTTCATGCTCGATCAGGAAAAGGAATAGGTCCTACCTTCTGTGGAGGATGTGACACCATATGCTTAGTTAGTTTTGAAGGAAAACACAATTTTATATAAGAGGTCCATAACTACAAGAAAGGGGTAGCACAACCTTTGTCAAATTGGGTTGAAAGGACAACTTGCTAGGAAAACTATATGGTACACCTAAGAGAAGGTGGAGGAAAAAATTCCTTACCTCATTTAATAGAAGCTTATGGGGACCAAAATACTCTGAAAATGGGGAGGTGTGATCTGAATTATGTCATTATATTGTTTTTAATCTATCTTTATGCTTCTTTCATAGTATAAAAAGTGGAGGAATCAACTCATAGGACCCTTTTTACCAGTGGGACCCAGTTTGACAAATTAAGGTCTAAAAACCTTTTGGGAGCATTTTGAGGCATCAAACAACATTTTTTTGGGGGAAAAAATTTAGCCTCTTTAGAATTTCACATTATTTTCCTATTCTACCCACAAACACCTTTTCAATAGTGTAAGAATCACACCAATCTGAGTCCATATGCAAAAGTTATGCCACTCAGAAGTTGACCTACTTGTTTTCAGCACCATAATTCAAGAGGATGAAATATTAGCCCCCATTATTCATGAAAAATGGGCTAGCCACATGATTATGTTGAAGAAGACTCTAGAAGAGTCTATATTACTCCTGTTAAGAGTTGAGGTAGTCAAACCTAACCACTAGTAGGATATCAAGCTGTATTATAATCGAGACGCTAGGAGGAAAAGGGGTTCCATTCTTTCGAATGCATTTGTTCCATAGCTAAGAAAAAGTAGCCAAGAGGGATAAGATATAGAGCACACAGAGAGGATTTTTGCAATGTAGTAGCCCATGGGCCACAGGCCATACTTATTTGTATACACAACCATATTTCCATTTAGAGAAAGGGAGAAGAGCAACCTGTCCTTCTAGCTGAGTTTTTCTCTCGAAAGGGTTTTCAAGGTCATATTATGTCTCAAATGTGTTTGTGATTTTTTATTTCCTTGTTCTCTATTTTCTGCATAATTTTGATTCGCATGCAGACACTATTAATAGTGATCTATGAATCTTTAAATCTAAAGAGAAATAAAACTGTAATATTGTAGCTTTTGTATTTTTAAGCATAGTTTTATTAGATATGTTGTGACAAGTTGTCTAATGGAATATCCACAATTGTTTACACATCACTTTCAAAGAGGATCAATTTAATTTCTCTCTTTCACTTAGAGAGAAAAAACAACATTAAAAGGTGAAATGAATAATTAAATTAATAAAGGTCATAAAGAGAAAATCCATGGTATTTTGATGACCCATGGTATTGACCATGGTATTTCAGTGACCCATGGTATTTGAAGAGGATAAATTATAAAAAGAGATGATTGATGTTCATTTTGGATATGAATGAGTATTGAAATTTTGATAATTGTTCCAAGAGATCAAGTAGTTTATGGTGTGAAGGAGAATCCTTCAATATATTTCCCAAATTTGGTGTTGAGATATACACCTTAGTTGGTTGTATTCAGTTTTGATGGTTGTAAATCCACCCTAGCTGATCATTTTGTTTTGCATGAGAGGCCAAATTGACTATTCAAGGAGGTCAAATTTCCAGATTCAAGAGAAGGCCAAATTGACCAATCTGGGAGGCTGAGTTGGTTTATTCAGAAGGTTCGTTGGAGGATTCAAGTTGCAAAAATAAGGGAGCTACGAGCCAAGGATTTATATCTAATTCATCTATCAGGTGTTTCTGCAAATTATTGATGTAATCTCCTTCTTTGTATCAAATAAATAAAATTAGCTAAGATTTGCAGTATTTTCTCTTCAATTTTTTGGGTTGCAATTGCAAGATTTATTTAAGGACTCTTTCTGGTAATCTTCCATGGTGTATTCCTTTGTGAAAAAGTTTAAGAAAATTTAACCAATTAAATAAAAAGGAATATTGCATAAAAAAATAGTCTTGTTGAGGTAAAAGGCAACATTTTTATTAAACACAATTTTTATAAAATGAATGAAAGAATACTCCAATTTTTTCAGATTCTAATGAACTAGTCACATATATATAGAAATAAAGATGGTTAACAATAGAAATTTGAATATTGAAATACAAATAATTTTTTTCAATTTTAATGAGATTAGAATTCCAAATAATAGTAATAATCCATATAAAAATACACATAATTTTTTTAGCTTTAATAATTAAAGTAAAAAAATGTATATCACTAACATTTCCCTAGTTGGCAAATGAACAAAACAATTCTTCCAACTTTATCTAATATGTCATGAAGTCCGGGTTCTATGAGATCCTTAATTAATGTGAAAAGGAGGTCCTCATTTTTTCAAAGGTAATGGGTGTGTATAGTTTGGGTACATTAGTAGTTAAATTATCACTTCCTTTATGTGTCCTTTCCATAAGGAGACTACTACATTGAATATTATGCCATTTCCAAAAATAAGCCTTCCAATTGACACATTAATATTTCTACATTCTAGTAATTCCAAAGATGGTTGAATTGTGAAAGACCATGACGACGAACAATATTAATCACTAGGTTGCATTAGCTACTACATTGAATGTTATGTCATTGCAAAGATAAATCTTTCAATAGATCCATGCATATTTCTACATTCTCATAATTTCAAAGATGGTTGTGTTGTGGAAGACCATGACAATGAACAATATTATGACCACTAGGTTGTATTAGTGGTAGAGATGGTTGTGGATTAAGTGGGAATGGCAGGGAGATTGGTTTTTGATCTTTCATTATTATCTGCTTTCCTTTTCAATTTGAATTTAATGCTACCTTGGATGTGCAACCCTTTTATTAGTGATATTTTATGGCGAGGGTATATACAATCTTTTGATTATGTGTTGTGTGTGGAGCATGATTGTTCAGAGGTATTTGTTTCAGCCGGATGTATACCCCAGGAAGTTTGTACACCCCTCCACGCGGGGGGGACTTGTCCCCCCCGCGGGGGTCCGGGGGGGCCGATCCCCCCCGGCTGGGGGGTCCGGGGGCCAGCAGTCCCCCGGCGGGGGCTCGGGGGTAGCGCCCCTGAAGCTAAAAACAAATGTAAAATTGCCTTGTAAAAGTATAGTAATTTCTAGTCAATCTGGGCCGTTCATTAGGAAGATGATCTGACGGTAGAACTTATGTTTAGTTTAGGGTTTTTTGCCCTAGAAGGCAACCCCCTCTCTTTGTATGAGGGCATTGTATTTGAGGCTGAGATATAGATGTGTATTCTGTGAGCGAGAAACAGAGAGGTGAGATTGTGAGAGAAAACAGAGGATATTACAGCGGATTTGCTGTAGGTTGTGTCTCTTCATTTTGATGGATAATAGAAAGGAAGGACTGGCTGTTCGGGGTGGACGTAGCCCAAACTGGGTGAACCACGTATATCTGTGTCTCTCTCTTGTTTTGTGCATTTTCTGTTTTTATATTTCTGCAATATTTTATGTGTTCCATTGCTCCGTAATATATAATTTTCTAACAACTGGTATCGGAGCCGAAGGTCTATTTGGCTGATAAACTCGCAGGAAAGAAGGGTTCCTGGTTCGAGTGGGAGCAATGGCGGAAGATGGTAAGTTTAGGGTCGAGAAATTTAACGGCCAAAACTTCTCGCTGTGGAAGATGCAGATGGAAGATTATCTGTATCAGAAAGATATATACCTACCATTGGGCGGAAAAAAAAGATGCCGACGGGTATGAAAGACGAAGAATGGAACCTTCTCGATAGAAAGGCACTCGAAACAATACGGTTGTGCCTTGCTGCATCAGTCGCCTTCAACATTTCGAAGGAAACCACGACAGAGGGTTTGATGCAGACGTTGTCGAAACTATATGAAAAACCCTCGGCCTCAAACAAGGTATTTCTTATGAAACGGTTATTTAATATGAATATGTCGGAAGGTGGATCTGTTGCAAACCATTTAAATGATTTTAATACAGTTACAAGTCAGCTAAGTTCTGTAGGGGTAAACTTTGATGATGAAGTTAGAGCTCTGTTATTCTTGTGCTCATTACCAGAAAGTTGGAATGGTTTGGTAATGGCCATTAGTAACTCCGTTTCTGGATCTAGTACTTTAAAGTTTGATGATGTTGTCGGTGCTATCCTTAGCGAGGAAATGCGACGGAAAAGCTCCGGTGAGACAAATGCTTTGAGTGCAGAGTCTAGAGGAAGAAAAATGGAAAGAGGAAAGAGCTCAGGATATCGCAGTAAATCAAGGAAAGGCAGATCCAAGTCCAGATCGGGGATAGTGTGCTGGAAATGTGGAAAGAAAGGACACCTAAAGAAAGACTGTAGATCTCGGAAGGGAAAAGAAGGAGATGCACAGCAAGAAAACAATCATGAAGCAAATGTGACAGGTGAGGTGTTACAAGATGCTTTGATTCCTTTTTTCGAAAATATTACTGATTCCTGGGTGGTAGATTCAGGGGCTTCATTCCATGCCACACCTGATAAGAAATAATTTCATGACTATGTTCAAGGAGATTTTGGACAAGTTCGTCTGGGTGATGATAAACCCTGTAAAATCATTGGAATGGGTAAGGTTGTTGTAAAACAGCAGAATGGAAACCAATGGCTATTAAAGGAGGTAAGGCATGTTCCAGATCTAAAGAAAAATCTGATTTCAACAGGGCAGTTAGGCGGTGAAGGTTGTGTGACAACTTTCACAGATAAAGCTTGGAAGGTCACCAAAGGAGCCCTGGTAATAGCAAAAGGAGAAAAGGTTGGTACATTGTATTTATGCAATGGTATTTCTAACTCTGTTAATGCTTTAACTTCCAAAGGAGCAGATGTAACATTATGGCATCATAGGCTCGGACACATGAGTGAAAAGGGGATGAAGATTCTTCACTCAAGGAATTTGTTGCCGGGTTTGAAGAATGTTGATTTGGACTTCTGTGAGAATTGCGTTTATGGAAAACAGAAGAGAGTCAGATTTCTCAGAGTTGGGAAAGAAAAGAAGAATGAAAAATTAGAGCTTGTGCATATAGATGTATGGGGACCTGCTTAGGTATCATCTCTCGGTGGCTCTTGTTATTATGTTACTTTTATTGATGATGCAACTAGAAAAACTTGGATTTATTGTATTAAGAATAAATCTGATGTATTTGATACTTTCAAGAAATGGAAAGCTTTGGTTGAGATTGAGACAGGAAAGAAATTGAAGTGTCTTAGATCAGAAAATGGAGGTGAATATTGCAGCAAAGAGTTTGATAGGTACTGTTCAGAGCATGGAATTTGCAGAGAGAAGACAGTTCCAAGAACACCACAAGAAAATGGTTTGTCAGAAAGGATGAATAGAACAATCATGGAGCGTGCAAGGTGCATGAGATTGCATGCAGGATTGCCTTTACAATTTTGGGCAGATGCTGTAGATACTACTGTTTATCTAATAAACAGAGGGCCTTCAAGTTCCTTGGATGGTGGTGTTCCGGAGGAAGCATGGACAGGTAAAAAGGTAAACTACTCTTTTTTAAAGCCTTTTGGTTGTGAGGCATTTTGGGGTAAAGCCCAAGAGCAAATCCATGAGAGCTTAGGCCCAAAGTGGACAATATTATACCATTGTGGAGATATATGGTGTCCATAGTCCTTACAAGTGGAGCTGGCTGTTGGGTATACGACCAAAGTCCCACATTGACTAGAAGTGGAGAGGATCATGGGTATATAAGGATGGACAAATATCTCCATTGGTATGAGGCCTTTGTCCATATTGATAAAGAAAATAGAACAAAGCTTGAGGCAAAGTCAAAGAAATGTACCTTTATTGGATATGGTGTTAATGATTTTGGTTATCGCTTATATGATTACGAAAATCACAAAATAATTAGGAGCAGAGATGTAATATTCAATGAAAAGGTCTTGTATAAGAATCATTTGCAGGAAAAGAAACAGGAAAAAGAAAACAAGGAATATGCAGTTCTTGATGAAATCACTGAAAAGCTAAAGGTGCTTGAAAATAATAATAATCAACAACAACAACCACCACAACAACAACAGGTACCCCAAACACCTGAAAGTGGTGTTAGAAGATCTACCAAGATACTTAGACCCCCCTGAACGATACTCTCCTTCATTATATTATTTATTGTTGACTGATTCCGGTGAACCCGAATGTTATGAAGAAGCAATGCAGGTTGAAAGCAGGAAGAAATGGGAGGTAGCCATGGAAGAAGAGATGGACTCCTTAATGCATAACCAGACTTGGGATTTAGTCAGGTTGCCTGCAGGAAAAACTACATTGAAGAATAAATGGGTTTACAGGCTGAAGGAAGAAGATGGAGGAAAACAGAGGTACAAAGCTAGACTTGTGGTGAAGGGGTTTGCACAAAAGAAAGGTATTGATTTTGATGAAATATTTTCTCCTGTTGTTAAAATGACTTCAATTAGAACCATTTTAAGTCTTGTAGCAGCTGAAGATTTGCATCTTGAGCAGTTAGATGTAAAGACAACCTTTCTCCATGGGGATTTGGAGGAAGAGATATATATGCAGCAGCCACAAGGATATGAGGTGAAAGGGAAGGAGAAACTAGTGTGCAGGTTGAAGAAGAGCTTGTATGGCTTAAAAATGACTTCAATTAGAACCATTTTAAGTCTTGTAGCAGCTGAAGATTTGCATCTTGAGCAGTTAGATGTAAAGACAACCTTTCTCCATGGGGATTTGGAAGAAGAGATATATATGCAGCAGCCACAAGGATATGAGGTGAAAGGGAAGGAGAAACTAGTGTGCAGGTTGAAGAAGAGCTTGTATGGCTTAAAACAGGCTCCAAGGCAGTGGTATCTAAAATTTGACAAGTTTATGTCTGAACAAGGTTATACTAGATGTCACTCTGATCATTGTGTTTATTTGAAAAAGCAAAATGATGACAACTATATTATATTTTTATTGTATGTATTTGACATGCTTGTTGCAGGATCTAACATGCAGGAAATAAATGTACTCAAAAGAAAATTGGCAAATTCATTTGCAATGAAGGATTTGGGAGCTGCAAAACAAATCCTTGGTATGAGAATCACTAGAGACAGGACAAATCGCAAATTAACATTGTCTTAGAATGAGTACATACAAAAGGTGTTGAAAAGATTTAATATGCACAATGCAAAACCAGTTAGTACACCTTTTGCTAGCCATTTCAAACTTAGTAAGGAAATGTGCCCAAAGACCCAAGAAGACATGGATTATATTTCTAAAGTTCCATATGCATCAGCAGTTGGAATCTTAATGTATGCAATGGTCTGCACAAGGCCTGATATTGCACATGCAGTGGGAGTTGTAAGCAGGTACATGAAAAATCCAGGGAAGGAACATTGGATGGCAGTGAAATGGATTCTCAGATATTTGAAAGGTACCACAAATCAAGCATTATGCTTTGGTGGTGCAAACATTTCTCTACAGGGATATGTTGATGCAGATATGGCAGGTGACAAGGATAACAGGAGGAGCACTACAGGATATGTATTTACTGTTGGTGGAACAGCTGTCAGTTGGATTTCAAAAATCCAAAGTGTTGTTGCACTTTCAACAACAGAAGCAGAGTATGTTGCTGCTACAGAGTCTAGTAAAGAAATGATTTGGTTACAAAGGTTTATGGGTGAATTGGGTAAGGAGCATGATATGGGCACGTTATACAGTGATAACCAAAGTGCCATTCATCTTGCAAAGAACTCAGCATTTCATTCTAGGACTAAACACATACAGCTCAAGTACCATTTCATACGATCAGTGTTGGAAGATGGAGAGTTGAAGATGGAAAAGATACACACTAGCCAGAATCCTGCAGATATGATAACAAAAGTTGTAACCAGGGAGAAACTGAGAATATGCTCAGTTTCAATTGGTCTTCAAGGATGACAATGAAGATGAGAAACAACCAGGTCCAAAGAGGAGTCATTGTCCAGCAAATGAAGCAGCGGTGGAGTTTCTACAATCATTCTCCAAGTGGGAGATTGTTGTGTGTGGAGCATGATTGTTCAGAGGTCTTTGTTTCAGCCGGATGTATACCCCAGGAAGTTTGTACACCCCTCCACGCGGGGGGGACTTTTCCCCCCGCGGGGGTCCGGGGGGGCTGATCCCCCCCGGCTGGAGGGTCCGGGGGCCAGCGGTCCCCGGCGTGGGCTTGGGGGCAGCGCCCCCGAAGCTAAAAACAAATGTAAAATTGCCTTGTAAAAGTATAGTAATTTCTAGTCAATCTGGGCCGTTCATTAGGCATATGATCTGATGGTAGAACTTATGTTTAGTTTAGGGTTTTTTGCCCTAGAAGGCAACCCCCTCTCTTTGTATGAGGGCATTATATTTGAGGCTGAGATATAGATGTGTATTCTGTGAGCGAGAAACAGAGAGGTGAGACTGTGAGAGAAAACAGAGGATATTATAGCGGATTTGCTGTAGGTTGTGTCTCTTCATTTTGCTGGATAATAGAAAGGAAGGACTGGCTGTTCGGGGTGGACGTAGCCCAAACTGGGTGAACCACATATATCTCTGTCTCTCTCTTGTTTTGTGCATTTTCTGTGTTTATATTTCTGCAATATTTTATGTGTTCCATTGCTCCATAATATATAATTTTCTAACATTATGTTGGTGAAATTTATCCATTATATGAATAAGCACATTTACAAAACCCACAACCAAATTTCCAAAGACTTTTTGGCATTGCATTCTTTTCAATAGGCATTGGTTTGTATTTTGTTGGCAATGGTTGATATGTTTGTGATGTTGATTGTTGGGTGCTTGGGATTTCTTCCTGAAATATTAAAATGCAGAGAGCAAACAATGCACAATTATGATAACTTAGAAATCCCTACAAAGAAGAGAGTGTGTTTCATAGTCAATATTATGTGAAGAAGTCCATTGCTATATGTTAGATGATCCAAAATAAATAATTCATAGTTCACAAAGTTAGGATAGAATATTTATTTGTTTGGAATATTTAATTAAATATTGGAGACACTTAGAAATAGAATATTGTTGTAAAAGATATGACATCTAGAAAAGTGTCGTATCTTAGGCTCCAATATAGGAATATAGTTAGTAGATTTGTTAGAATTGCATTTATTGTAAATGGACACTTGTTAATTCAATAAGTGATCCATAACTAGAATAGGTTAGGACATTGAGCTTATATATAGCTCATTCACCCGATTGCAGGAGTGTTGGAGTGTTCGGGTGTAAACTCTTGCAAAATTTCTTATCTCGATTAATAAAATTATGTGTCTGAGGATACTTCTACCATTACCATATACTTCTATTCAATCCAAACCCCTATGTCCAAGGCTTCACAAATGTCAAAAGATTTTTCACAACATCCAAGTTCCAAAAGTGTTAATTGTAAGGATTTTCCTTGCTCTAACCCAGGAGAACAAAACGAATGAAGTGGTTTTACTCTTATATAAGAAACTTTGAAGGTTATTTCTCTCTCCTTCTCCCTAAGAATTTTAAATTTTTAGGTGATTTTTAAATTGTATAATTTTTTTTGTTTTGTTTATTTCTAAGATATTTCTATTGGTTGTTTCATGTTGACTACTTTTCTTATTTATAAATGGAATGCTAATGTTATTTTATAAATAGAATATTAAGATTAAAATAAAATATCTATGATGGTTTTACTTTTGAGAAGTTTTTTTTTTAGGAATGTCCCCTATCGTAACATATGATGATACATGGTGTTGGTATGTTTTTATGACCTAAAGCCTAGCGATATAATGCAATTTATATTAATGTTAGCAAATAACCAAAATAGAAGAACGAGACTATAAAAACCAGAGATATATTGGCTATACTGCATATGTGTTTGAGTGTAATATTGACCAAACTATTTCAAATGGCAAGGGGAGTTGGATCAATTTTTAGTGGAATGTATGGTACTTTTCACTCCGAATAAGTGGTTTTGATTTCTATCAATACTATTATTTTTTGATTCGTGTAATAAATTGTTTGAAGTATTTTTGATATCAAATATTATCATTAATAATAACATTTTGGATGTAAAAAAATAATTGAATAACTATTAATACCTTAACACATTACCACTTTACTAACCATGTAATACTAACCCTATTATAATTTTCAAGAAGTTTATTAGAAATTTCCTATTAATTCATTTAAATTTAGTTTCTGAAATATGTGAGATTATGTTTTGTATAAATAATGCACACTATTGTGAAAGTAATGACAAAATTTTCAATTTCAATCACAAAAGTTTCAATTTGTGATTAGTGTATTTTGATGTAATATTTTTTTTAATAAAACAAAAATAATTTAATTTTCTAATTCTTATTAAGAGGAGTCTTAAGTTTTCTATAAATTATTTAAATTTAATTTTTGAAGTATGTGATATCATGTTTGTATAAATACTCACACTATTGTAGAAATAATGACAAAATATTTAATTTGTGATTAGTATATGTGATGTAATATTTTTTTCCTAGTAAAATAGAAATAACCTTAATCATTCATTTATTTCATTTTTGTTCAAAATTGTGTTGCATTCATGTAAAATATAAAATACATAACATTGTTGTTGTTGTTGTTGTTTTTTGTAAATTAGGGATTTATATTACTAAAAAAAGTAGATATACATAATTTTTCCATATTTCTTCTCGAGGAAACTGATCCTCCTCAAAACACAAAACACTTCAACTAGCGAAATTAGGATTGAAAAAACCCCATACAAGCCTAAATACAAAGGTTCACATACACATATTTCACAATGGATGGCACTGATTCCATTAAACCAAAACATAATACATATCCGACAAGTATATCAACAAAATATAACTGACATAAATGCCTCAGCTGAGTCCTAAACAACAAAACTAAAACTAGTATTCCGAAACCAAAAAGTAAATAGACAAAAACTAAGACCAACATAAAAGACAAGAACCCTGCTGATCGGGTCGAAGGCAACCACGTAAGCCACCCAACTGAATCACTTTTCATTGTTCGAAGAGGAGATTGTCATAGGAGTCCTCACACTTGAGCCCGAAGGATCCATCAGATCACCACTATCTGATTCACAAGAAATATGACCTTCCACGTGCAAAACAAGATTCAATCCTATCTAGTAAGAAATGTTGGTTTCTAAGCATCCCCTTAATGTATTCCAAGTTGGAAAAGACATTATATTGCTTCACTTACTTATCTTTCAAGACCAGGCCCAACAAGGCCTTCATTTTCTACTGCAGAGTCATAAAAATAAATTATTGTTTCTTCCTGCCCCTAGTGCGTCCAAGGTCAGGAACCCATGTTGACATGTCCTCCATGAATTCATAGTCAAAATGGGATTGTATTTCAACACTTGCTTGATTCTCAAGCTTGCTAATTTCCTTCCTTGTATTTGGCGGAACATTGAAGTAAGTGGTAGTTGAGTTGTGAGCAAAGAGTCTCGCTCCTCTCTGACCTTGCGGAGCACTACCACCTCCCTCTTGTCTACACTACATTCTCTGTCTTGGTGGCATAAATAAGATCCTGGGGGAACACTTGGAGCAATTACTGTGAATTCCTATTCATGTAAAGAAACAAGAGAAAAAACCACACCCATTTTCACAAGGAGCAGGACATCAACCCACTATATTATCCCAAAACTCAATACACAAAACTTAGACTCAAAAGAAGCCCTGAAGAGGGAAATAGGGAGCATGCCAACCTCTTTGAAGGACTCAACCTCTAATACCATTAAGTAAAATAGCAGACACATATTGAAAAGAGAACCCCAAACTCCTATGGGATGCAAGAAACTATGAAACTTAACCCACAAGGGCCTTTCCAACCTCGCTACAGACTTCATGGAACAATTGCCAAATACATTAAACCAGAAAATACCCACTTTCCCAATATCTAAACATTTCAAGGAGCCTCAAAACAATAGACATTAATAGGTTGATAAGCCACCCCAAGCCCTATCCACAGACCAGACTGAAATTCCAGACACAACGACATAAATCATAACACATCATAGCCACACACAATGCTACAAATAAAGAAAATAACCAAACATGGTGAGAAAACAACTTGAATCTATGGTTTGTGAGAAACAATTGATACCCTTTCCAACGCACAAAAATTACAGGTTTTAAATGATGATGCACATAATAGAATGACTAGGGATATTCATTGCTTCCTCCATCACCCTTGCAAAACAACACATTCACTTCTCGCTGTCTCAATTAAAAATTTAAACCCAATGAGGGATCCTCATGAACATAACTAGACCAGGGAACATGCATCGAGAGGTTGAGGACCAACCCTCGCCTCCACTCGAACCAAAATTGTATGGTAAGTTTGATAGCATATGAGTCTCAAATCCACCTTCCTTCTAGCTCTTTTCTTCCTACAAGAGACGAATGCCTTTATCAAATGGAAGAAAAGAGGCTGAAATGCCAAAAAGACTTTACGAAGGATCACTTTAACTAACCAATACATGATGAACGTAATAAAGCACTACTTAATAAATGCGAGCAAGAGGCCGGCTAGATAATAAGTCGCATGCATGCTTTAGCGACACAAGATGGGGGCGGACTTAACCAAACATCTCACGACACGAGCTGACGACAGCCATGCAGCACCTGTATGCCTTTGAGTGTAGTCCTGTTACGAGACACACATCGGCGATTGAGCTACAATAGCAAATTGCACACCCTGTTCTGTATCCAGAGAATCGCTATGAGTGGTTACATCCCTTTTTGCATCTTGTTTTGCATATAATTTTGCCTCCTTTTTGCATCCAAGTTTGTGTCCTTTTTTTCATCTGTTGTTGCATCCACTTTTGTTTCACCACAATTTGTGCCAACTTTTGCGCCTACCATTACACCCATGTTTGTTTCCACTTTTTCATCTCTGTTTGCATCTTGTTTTGCATCCAAATTTGCATTAACTATTGCATCTATTTTTGCATCCACTTTTGTACTAGGTTTTGCGTCTTGTTTTGCAATTTTGCTGCATCCAACTTTACGTCCATTGTTGCACCCATTTTTGTGTCTGCTTTTGTATTCCTTTTCCAACAATCATTATATTTTTTGTATTGATGATATTTCTTATGACACTAACAATTATGAACAACTGATGACAATGCCAATAATCACGACGATGATGATAATGAAGATGATTATGACGACATGATTGATGATTATGATAAAGACAATGGTGGTTACAATGACAATGACAATGATGATGATGATGATGAAAATGATTATGATGATGATGATGACAATGATTATGATGATGATGATGCTAATGACCTTGGCTAATCTTCCCAACTTTTAAATGATGTCATTGTCATAATAATAATCATTATCGTTGGTGTCATCATCCAAGTCATCATCATTATCATCATTGTCATATAGGTAATCATCAACAACAATAATGGCATGAATGATGATGATGTCCATGATGATTATGACAACAACGATGATAGAAACTGCATTAATGATGATGATGGGGATGATGAAAATGATAATGAGGATTATAATGGTGGTGATGATGATGATCATCACCTATGAAAAATAGAGTTGTAATTTATCATGCATATATCATGTGTCCTAAACAACCCTTTTCTAGCACTCATCACATTTTTTAGTTTTATGATATTTCTTACAACACTGATAATTGTGAACAATTTATGACAATGTCGATAATCATGATGATGACGATGATGAAGATGATGATGGTGACATGAATGGTGATTATGATTATAATGAAAATGATGAGAATATCAATGACAATGATGGCGATGATGATGATGATAATGAAGACGATGACAATGATTATGATGATGGCAATGAGCTTACAGTCTTATGGATTCATGAACTTACTAGTTTCAATACCATCTTCCGCATATGTATTAATATCAAACTTTTTACATTTTTGTCTCTTTTGGGATATCTTACTATAATGGTGGTGTTAACAATATAAATATATATTGTTGTAATGGTGGTTCTAATGTTAGCACCATAATTTTTTTTGTTAAATTTTGGTTGAAAAAAAGTTATTTATACAGTTATTTTGACAATCTATGTGAAAAACTAAATAACATACAATTATTTTGACTATAGTCCCATGGATTTTCATGAATTCACCAGTTTCAAGACCATCTTCTACTTATATATTATTATCAAAACTTTTGCATGTTTTATCCCTCTTGGGATATCTTGTTGTAATGGTGTTTTGTTTTTTTTTTCCCATAGGAAATAACTGAGCTGATCAACCCCGACGGGGATCAAGCCCCGCGACCTACTAGCTGAGTCTAACCCCAAGGGCGTTGAGGAGAATTTACCCTGTGACCTCCCGATTGGCGAGGTAATTTAACAACGGGGATTCGACCGGTTGAGCTAACCCTTGGGGCTTTGTTGTAATGGTGTTTTTTTCCCCTAGGAAAAATCATAATTTCATTAATGAAGAGAAATTACATTTTGTAGATACATATGCATATTCAGATCATATCTATGACATGACTATCATCATCAAAATAACCAGAGTTCAAAAAATATTATTACCTTGATCCACGTAGGGAGGTAACAATATCCAATATATACTGAGAGATAATCACAAAATATATAAGAATTGAATTGTCAAACAGACGATAAATATATACAAAAGTAAAAAACCATATACCCTGTAGTACTGATAGTGTGCTCCATCAAGCAGTTCCCGGATCATCCAGATGCCCAGCTCCCAGAGCGCAACTTCTTTGGAAAGGCAGTCAGCAGTTGTGTTCCGCTCCCTGTAAATGTGTTTGCAAGTAAAAGAGTCAAAATAAGAAATCAATCTCAGAGTCTCATCCAGAATATGACTCAATGAGTAAGTAGAGCATCTAGCGGTTCTATTCAACCAGTCACAAACAATTTTGGAATCCCCAAATAATTGTAAGTCTCTACAATTTTTCTCCAAAGCAAATTGAATAAGGTATTTTGCTGCTGATAACTCTGCGAAATTATTTGTGCCTCTTCTGAATCCCAAGAGCATGCTGTATGAATGATGAGGAGAGATATGTAAAATCCCCCCCCCCCCCACAGCCATTCTCCTGTGCGGCCCCATCAAAATACGCCCAAGGCATGTTGTGGTCAATATGTTCAGGAATGATACTTCTAGGCCTGGGGGGGAGGGTCGTCTGGGATAATAGAAAAATCGGCTAGCGAGGAGGTGAGTTCAGGAGTATAAGGTTATTGCGGGCGATCCAGATGGCCCAACAAATCAGTAAGGGAAGATTACGCAGCTTGGGGGAGGAGACAGAGGTATACCAGATATTCCAGGCCTCAATGATAGATATAGCAATCCAGTTGCAAGGGGGGGAGACAACAGAAATAACCAATACCCACAGCCTATGGGCTTCCGCACAATCGAGGAACATGTGATTAACAAATTCATTTTCACATTTGCAAAGGTAGCACAAGTGTGGTCTATAATATGCGCGCTTGAGGAGATTATCACCAGTAGGGATCTTATTTTCCAGGATACACCACATGAGCAGCCTAGTCCTAGGGGGTGCCTTCAGCTTCTAGAGATGTTTCCACCATGCTTCTATGGTCTGTGGTTTCCTCGCATCAGACAACACCAAATATCCATCTTTAGGGGAAAATCTGCCTGATTTTGAGAGCGCCCAAATGATCTCATCTTCTCCATCAATTATGCGAATATGAGCTTCAGAAAGTGCTTGAGTATAGTCCTCCCAGAGCTGGTTCCATTGAGGAGGTATGTTTAATTGAAGAGCAGTTTTCTAGGCCTGATGTAGAAATGTGGAGTTTTCTCCATCAGCTATATGAGCTATGTGTGTAACATTATGTTCCTGTAGATGCTGTAGGAGATCTAATGGCAGTCTGTGAGTGTTTCCACACCCGATCCATGGGTCAATTCCAACTCACACCCTGTGTCCCGAGTGGATTCTCCAAGTGAGTCCTGCCCTGATAGGATCCAATGCCTTGATTACTGCCTTCCAAATAGTCGAAATCCTAGTAGTGCTTCTAATAGGTCTCCTGATCCAATCCAAGATTTGCAATGGGGTGATGTATTTTGATTTTGTCACTCTCGACCAAAGGCTGTCAGCTGTGATTAGATGCCGCCCGAGATTTACAGCCAGTACGGAGGAGAAATCATCAAGTTTTTTTAACCCCCATCCCACCCACTTTTTAGGTAGATTGAGGGCATCCCATTTGACCCATGCAAATATCTTGCCCGACTGGCTTCCCTTCCATAAAAATCTGCAGCAAAGGGCTTGTATCTTGGTAAGAATACCTCTAGGAATCCAAGCCAGGGACATCCAGTAAACAGGTGTGGCTTCCAATACACTCTTAATGAGAGTGAGACGACCAACACGAGAAAAATATTTGAGGTACCAGATATTGAGTCTTTTCTCCATCTTAGCTATAAGCCAGGTCTAGTCTACTATCTTGTAGCCCAAGGGCTTTAACTTATACCCCAGATATTTCAAGCCTTCTGTAAGACCCAGCTGTGTGAACCGGAAGCGATGAAGTGAAAATTGTATTTCATGCTGAGTGCATGCTACCGCTGTCAGCGTTGATTTATTATCATTTATCAACATACCAGTAGCCGTCAGAAATAAGGAAAATGTGGCTTTGATATTGGTCAGATCACCAATGCTTCTATTGAGAAATATTAGGACATCATCCACAAAAAGTAGATGTGTGAGCATGCAATCATCTGTTATCTTGATACCCTGTAGCCTGCCTCTTCTGTGTTCATCCTTTATAGTCCTGTTGAGCCCCTCCATGACAAGGAGGAAAAGTAATGGTGAAAGTGGATAGCCTTGCCTTAATCCTCTTTCTAAGAGAAAAAAAGGGGATGCACTTCCATTGACCAGGACTTTGAATGGAATGTCAGTGATACAACTCATGATCCATTTGATGTAAATGAAGGGAAACCCCAGATGTGTTAAAAGCATTCTAATGTATAACAAATTTACTCTGTCAAAAGCCTTAGATAAATCTACTTTCATGATCATACCTTTTCATTTGCTGGTGTGTAGAGTGTGTAACACTTCCTGAGCAGTGCCAACAGCCTCATGAATCTGTTTGTCTTAGAGGAAGGCAAATTTTTCTGGAGATATGTGATTGGAAAGAATGGGCTGCATCCGATTGTCAATGATTTTAGCAATAATCCTGTATATGTATTTGCATAGTGAGATAGGGCGATACTCGTCAAAGGAGGTCGGATTATCAGATTTATGAATAAGCGTGATGAAGGTAGAGGTGATGGATGCCACAATATGTCCACTGATTCTGGAGTCCTCAATAACATGCAGCAGATCTGCACCAATGATGTCAAAAAAAGCCAGGTAGAACTCAATAGTCCAACCATCAGGTCCAGGGCTTTTGTCTTTTTTAAACCATTTTAATGTGGCCTCCAGCTCTTCCAGAGTAACCTCTTTTATCAGTTCTCTTCCCTCTTCTTGCTCCACAAACCATGGGAATTATTGAGCAACTCTAATGATGTCAGCCAGATTTGCTTCCCGAGGGGCACTGTATGCTCTTTTGAAATGAGAGGTAGCTAGAGAGGCTAGTTGCGGAAAAGTGTTTGCAACTTGTCCCTCTTCATTCTGTAGCTGCCAAATAGTATTTATCGCCTTCCTACCATTGGCGAACTTATGATAGAATTTGGTATTAGCGTCCCCATCCTGCATCCAAATCGCCCTGCTTCTCAGCCTCCAGACTTCTTCACGGTCTTTAAGGATTTTCCCTCTAGCAGTGTATAGGGATGTAATCCTCTCCTTATGTTCAGATGTACTGTACAATCCACCCTATACATTTTCAAATTCAGACAACTCAGATTCAATTTGTCTCAGAGAGAGATCATCCTGAGTCCTCTTGTTGTGTGCCCATTGCTTGGACATTTTCTTCAGCATTGTAAGGTTGTGTATAAATCCATTAGTGAAATTCCCCCCTGCCCTAGGTGGATTTGCTTTCCAGTAATCTATAACCATGCTGACATAAGAGGCTTCCCTGAGCCAGGCTGAGCAGAATTTATATGGTCCCTTGGGCTTTGCTCTGCCTCCTTCGATTTCCATGTAGATAGGGAGGTGGTCAGAGATCCCCCCTGATCCGACCCATTGTCTGATGCAGAACCCCAAATCAAGTACATTCTCTTTAACTAAGAATCGGTCCAGTCTGCGCGCTAGACCATTCTCCCCGGTCCGATTATTTCTCCAGGTGGCTTGAATCTTGGCTGAAGGGATGTCAATCAGATGATGATAATCCAGAATGGTAGAGAAGTAGTTCGAGAGAGAATATCTCTATGCTCAATGGCCCTAGGACTCTGAGTGGCCAATGGAGAAATTTAGATCCCCTCCAAGTATCAAATGATCAACATAAAATAAATCTGAACCCAGGAGATATTCCAAAAAATCGGGTTTGTTTTGACATGGCCCATATATGTTGTAAATTCTAAATATCATGCCTAGGTCCGTAGAATGAATATCGGCTCCAATATGTCTGGCCCCTCCCCAAAAATTGAGCAATTTGATAGAATGGGAGTTGTATCCCAAGGCTATACCCCCAGATCTCCCATGTGCATCCAGACCAGTAAATTTCCACCCAGGTAACATATACTCAAGGGACAGTGTAATTTTTGCAGCAGGGCTGAGTGTATCTTGTAAAAACATGAGGTCAAGCAAGTCAGTATTGACTAACCATCGGAGTGCTAGTTTTTTATCAGGCTTAGCAAGCCCTCGACAATTTAAGGAGAAAAATTTCATGGCATGGGTTCAGAGGGGGTTTCTTTAGCTCTAAGGACCCCAGGAATTGTGGACTGTTTACCCGATGCAATTTCATCTCCCGCTTGAGATTGTTCAATAGTGGGAGAGGAGGGTCGACCTCGATGGAGTTTATGCTGGGGGGGGGGGGGGGGGATGATGTCGAGGCCGACATGGTCTAAAGCCTGTCTCTTGGTTTTTGAGTGGTTTAGATACCCAGGTGTTGGAGGGGCAAGTAGGGAGGATGTAGGTGGAGGAGGGGGGGGGGGGAATAAAAAACGGGGGGTGTTGGTGGGAAGGACTAAACCGCCCAAGAAAAACGCCTAACCGAAGGTCTTGCCTGTTAACAACTGAGGTAAGAAGGTAAATGGGAAGTAGCAGGGGGGATAGCAATTACGGGGGCACTCAGTAAATGCGTACTGCAAACCCTGGAACCTACAGACGAAAACAACGAAGTAACCCTAACCCCATCGCTCCAAAATCGTTAATATTCGATTTTTACAAATTGCTCAAATTATTTATGATTATATATAAATTTGTAGGTTAACTCACTACTTATTGTTTAGAGTTAGATCTCCATTTGAAAGTAATTAAATAAGTTAAAATCTATTCATTTGAATTTCATTGCTCTAACCACAGAGTGTTTAAATCATGAGGCTCAAATTTGTTTATAAGTTAATTTGTTTATTGTTTAATTCTATATTTGAGTGTATAATGAAAAAATAATCAAAATTTTGAATCAATTGGATTTGATTTATACACAAAGAAAATATTTGTTTGGATTTAAGGAGAGTCATTTTAGGAAACATTGCATTTCATGCCTAAGCTCTTTTGTCTGTTGTAATGGTGTTATTAACATTAGAAATATATATTTTTGTATTGGTGGTGTTAGTATTAGCACTAAAAGAAATCATTAAATTTTGATAAAAAGTTTTGATAAAGTTTTTGTTAAAATTTGTTTTTATTTTTCATTAGGTAAAATAAAGTTTTTGTTAAATTTTGGTATTAACTAGTTCTAGGTTGAATCATGTGTATTAACCATATTATTTGTATTACAAGTCTAATTCTTGGGACAAAGTTGAGCTTTCAGATAAGTTACAAACAACATATAAATGGAAAAATAACAGTGGAAACTATTTATATTGTCCAACTGTTTAGGATATTATGTGTGAAAATTTTCAGCATTTTCAGAAACAATGGATTACAACTTGTAATTTTACAAAATCTTTGGATGATGCATCAAAATAGAGTTGGCTTCATTGATGTGCTCAGGAACTACTTTGGATAAGAAACCATAGGTTTTGGAAGTATGCAAATAGTTAATTTTGTCTACCTTTGATAACCAATGAAATTTTGTTTCTTTTTCCTCTTCAAGCCAAGGAAGATATGACAATAATCCTCATTAGAAAACAACTTGTTGTTCAATATGGATAATTAGTTACAAAAGTTTAGTAGCTATTTATAGACGTTTTTAATTACTATTAGGGAAAAAATGCTATTATATGTTTTAGTAGACATAGATCATTCTTGGTATTTGATTCACTTCGATAATGGCCTATTCTGACTAATATATGAGATTGTGAATTTGTTGATATTTTTGATATTACCAAGTAGAGATAGTTGTCCATAGAAATTTTGTGAGACCTGGAGTATTGACAAATGGTTTTTTCATTGTCAAGCATGTTTAAGTCAAATTGGGTTGCAAAACTTAAGGAGAAATAAAAAACAATTGTCAGTAGTTGTGAATTGCTAGAGCCATTAAATGATTCTCAACCATGTTCTTTGTACTGCAAGTCTAACTCTCTAGACAAAATTAAGCTTTTTGATAAGTTAAAAATAGCATATAAATAGAATAATATCCATGGAAACTATTTGTATTGTCCAATTATTAAGTATATCATGCGTGTAAATCTTTACCATTTAAAAAAAAGATATAATAGGTGAGATTGTAAATGTATAGAATGTTTGGATGATACGTCAAAGACAAAGTTGGCTTCATCAATGTGCTCATGATCAACTTTGGATTAGAAACCCTAGGTTTTGAAATTGTGCAAAAGATTAATTTGTTCTGTTGTTGAAGATGACAATGATGATGAGGATGATGATTAAATGATGACGATGACAACAAAAATGAAAATGACAGGGACCCCATTGCATCACAAATTCCCTATGTAGGGAAAATATTACCTTAATGTGGGAAAGTTATCATTGATTACAAAAATGAAGAAACTCATTAGAAAATTCAAATATATTTGTGCTAATAAATTCCTTGATTTAACTTCACAAGTTATATTTGTGTGTATGCACGATATATGGCAATTTATACACATCCAGTAGGTCCCCTAGTTGATTAGTAGGATGTAGTGTAATGGGCTTGAACCTATCATCTAATTGGTGGTTTCTTTACTTGGAAGTGGTTCTTTTCAATTAGCTTATAAGTGTTGTATTAACAAAGAACACTAAGAAATTCTATTGTTGCATTTTCCTAGAATTCTGTTTGAACAAAAGGATAAGGATTGAGTGTGAACTATCACATCAATTTTTGGTATTGAAGTAATATTTACACATATAAAACTTGATTTGCACATGATCAGACCTTACAAAAATTCAAGACTATCATGAATGGCTTCCATATGTGCAATGATGATCATTAATCTCAAAGTAAAGTGTCTTCAAAACTGCCATGAAAAATCTAGAGATGGCCTTCAACAATTTATTCAAATATGCTCTATGAGTACAACCCTTTAATTGTGAGAACTTGTAACAACAACTTCTCACTTTGGAATCATACTTAAAAAGTGTCACAATCGATAGATTTTCAATACAAATTTGATTGGAATACCAATTCAAACATTCAAGGATTCATCTCACTCTTACTAGCATATGTCCACCATAGAGAGCATTTAGGTGGTGACGGGGTGGGGCGCGCTTTTTTGTGGCATTTCTATGCAATTCCCCATTTGACATCAACTTTTTGTTGGTGTGGAACCTGTTTATCTTCTTGATTCAAAGGTATTTGTTTCAACTAGATGTATGCCCCAGGAAGACTGTACACCCCTCCACGCAGGGGGGCTGGGGCAATGCCCCCAAAGCTAAAAATAGATGTAAAATTGCCTTATAAAATATTGTAATTTCATAGTCAATTTGAGCCATTCATTAGGTGGATGATCTGACGGTAGAATTTAGGTTTAATTTAGGGTTTTTTTCCCTAGAAGGAAAAACCTCGCTATATATGAGGGGAATATATTATGGCTATGTATATGTGTTTTTTGAGCGAGAAAGAGAGAGAAGACTGTATGAGAGCGAAGAGGAAATTACAACAGATCTACTATAGGTTGTATCTCTTCATTTTTCTAGATAATATAAAGGAAGGATTGGCTGTTTCTCCATGGACATAGCCCAAATTGGGTGAACCACATATATCTGTGTCACTCTTGTTTTATGTGTTTTTTTGTATTTGTGTTTCCGCAATATTTTATGTGTACCATTTCTCTGTAATATGTAATTTTGTAACAACTGGTATCAAAGACAAAGGTATATTTGGCTGATAAAATTGTAGGAGAGAAGGGTTCCTGGTTTGTGTGGGAGCAATGGCAAATGATGGTAGGTTTGGGGTTGAGATATTTAACGACCAAAACTATTAGTTGTGGAAGATGCAGATGGAAGATTATTTGTATCAGAAAGATATGTACCTACCATTGAGTGGAAAAACAAAGAAGCTGATGAGTATGACAAACACATAATGGGATATTCTCAATAGAAAGGCACTTGAACAATACGGCTATGCCTGATGGCATCTGTAGCCTTTAATGTTTCAAAGGCAATGACCACATAGGGTTTAATGACGACATTGGCTAAACTATATGAAAAACCCTTGGCCTCAAACAAGGTATTTCTTATGAAGCATTTATTTAATATGAAGATGTCAGAAGGTGGATCTGTTGCTGATCATTTAAATGAATTTAATACAGTTACCAGTTAGCTAAGTTCTGTAGGGGTAAATTTTGATGATGAAGTTAGCGCTTTGTTATTTTTGTGTTCACTGCCATAAAGTTGGAATGATTTAGTTATGTTTATTAGTAACTCTGTCTCTGAATCTAGTACTTTAAAGTTTAATGATGTTGTCGGTGCCATTCTTAGTGAGGAAATGCGATGGAAAAGATTTGGTAAGACATTGGGTAATGCTTCGACTGCAGATACTAAGGGACAAAAAATGGAAAGAGGAAAGATCCCAGGATATCACAATCAGTCAAGGAAAGGCAGATGCAAGTCCAAACCGGGGATAATGTGCTGGAAATGAGGGAAGACAAGACACCAGAAGAAAGATTGTAAGTCTCGGAAGGGAAAATAAGGAGACACATAACAAGATAAAAATCATGAAGGAAATGTAATTCATGATGTGTTGCAAGATGATTTGATCATTTCATTAGAAAATATTATTGATGCTTGGGTGGTAGATTCAGGGGCCTCATTAAATGCCACCCTTGATATGAAACATTCTCATGATTATGTTCAAGGAGATTTTGGATAGGTTTGTTTGGGTGATGATAAACCCTATAAAATCATTAGAATGGGTAAAGGTTTCATAAAACAACATAATGGAAACCAATGGCTATTGAAGGAGGTAAGGCATGTTCCATATCTAAAGAAAAATATAATTTCAACAGGGTGGTTGGGAGGTGAAGGCTGTGTAACTACTTTTATAGATAAAATCTAGAAGGTCACTAAAGGAGCACTAGTAATAACAAACGGAGAAAAGGTTGGCACATTGTATTTATGCAATGGTATTTCTAATTCTGTTAATGCTTTAATCTCCACAGGAGCAGATACAACATTGTGGCATCATAAGATCTAGTACATGAGTGAGAAGGGGATGCCGATTCTCCACTCTAGAAATTTGTTGCTAGGTTTGAAGCATGTTGATTTGGATTTATGTGAGAATTGTGTTTATGGAAAATAGAAGAGCGTCAAATTTCTCAGAGTTGGTAAAGAAAAGAAGAGCGAAATCAGAGCTTGTGCATATAGATTTAGGGGGACTTGCTCAGGTAACATATGTCGGTGGATCTTGTTATTATATTACTTTGATTGATGATGAAACTAGAAAAACCTAGATTTATTGTATTCAGAATAAATCTGATGCATTTGATACTTTCAAGAATTGTAAAGCTTTGGTTGAGAATGAGACAAGAAAGAAGTTGAAGTGTTTCAGATCAAAAAATGGAGGAGAATATTATAGCAAAGAGTTTGATAAGTATTGTTTAGAGCATGGAATTCATAGAGAAAAGAGAATTCCAAGAACACCGCAGGAAAATGGCATGTCAGAAAGGATGAATAGGACAATCATGGAGCGTGCAAGGTGCATGAGATTTCATGAAGGATTACCTTTACAATTTTGGGCAAATGTTGAAGATACTGCTATTTATCTAATAAACATAGGGCCTTCAAGTTCCTTGGATGGTGGTATTCCAGATGAGGCATGGACAGGTAAAAAGGTAAGCTACTCATTTTTAAATACTTTTGGTTGTGAAGCCTTTGTACACATTAATAAAGAAAATAGAACAAATCTTGAGGCAAAATCAAAGAAATGTACCTTTATTGGATATGGTGTTAATGATTTTGGTTATCGCTTATATGATTATGAAGATCACAAAATCATTAGGAGTAGAAATGTCGTATTCAATGAAAAGGTCTTGTATAAGGATCAGATGCAGGAAAAGAAACCTGAAAAAGAAAAAAATAATACACAGTGCTTGATGAGATCACATAAAAAGTAAGGTGTTTGAAAATCATAATGATCAACAACCACAACAATAACAACAACAAAAAAATATTAGGAACCTCAAACACCTGAAAGTGGTGTTAGAATATCTACCAGGATGAGTAGGCCCCCTGGACGATACTCTTCTTCATTATATTATGTATTATTGGTTGATTATGGTGAACCAAACTATTATGAAGAAGCAATTCAGGTTGAAACTAGGAAGAAGTGGGGGCTATCCATGAAAGAAGAGATGGACTCCTTAGTACATAACCAAACTTGGGACTTAGTCAGGTTGTTTGCAGGTAAAAAAAATTGCAGAATAAATGGGTTTACAGGTTGAAGGAAGAAGATGGAGTTAGAAAAGGGTATAAATCTATACTTGTGGTGAAGGATTTTTCATAAAATAAAGGTATAGACTTTGATGAAATATTTTCTCCTACTGTTAAAATGAATTCAATTAGAACTATTTTAAGTCTAGTAGCAACAAAATATTTGCATCTTGGGTAGTTAGATGTAAATACGACCTTTCTCCATGGGGATTTGGAGGAAAAGATCTATATGCAACAGCCACAAGGGTATGAGGTTAAAGGGAAGGAGAAACTAGTGCGTAGGTTGAAGAAGAGGTTGTATGGCCTAAAACAGGGTCCAAGGTAGTGGTATGTAAAATTTGACAGGTTATTGTCTAAACAAGGTTATACTAGATGTCACTCTGATCGTTGTGTTTATCTCAAGTGAAAAATGATGGCAACTATATTATATTGTTATTATCTGTAGATGACATGATTGTTGCAGGGTCTAACATGCAGGAAATAAATGTGCTTAAATAAAAATTGGCAAATTCATTTGCAATGAAGGATTTGGGTGCTGCGAAAAAATTCCTTGGTATGAGAATAATTAGAGATAAGAAAAATCACAAATTAACATTGTCTGAGAGTGAGTATAGACAAAAGGTGTTGCAAATATTTAATATGCATAATGCAAAAATAGTTACTACACCTTTGGCTATCCATTTCAAACTAAGTAAGGAGATGTGTCCCAAGACTAAAGAGGAGATGGATTATATGTCTGAAGTTCCATATGCATCAACAGTTGGAAGTTTAATGTATGCAATGGTCTGCATAAGGCCTGATATTGCAGATGCAGTGGGAGTTGTAAGTAGGTACATGAAAAATCTAGGAAAAGAACATTGGATGGCAGTAAAATGGATTCTCAGGTATTTTAGAGGTACCACAAATCAAGCATTATGCTTTGGTGGTTCAAATATTGTGCTATAGGGATATGTTGATGTAGACATGGTAGGTGATAGAGATAATAGGAGGAACACCATAGGGTATGTGTCTACTATAGGTGGAACAACTGTCAGTTGGGTTTCAAAAATGCAGATTGTTGTTGCACGTTCAACAACGGAAGCAGAGTATGTTGCTACTACATAGGCTAGTAAAGAAATGTTTTCGTTACAAAGGTTTATGGATGAATTTGGTAAGAAGCAAGAGATGGGAAGGTTATACAATGACAACCAGAGTGCCATTCATCTTGCAAATAAGTCAAAATTTCATTCCAAGACTAAACATATACAACTCAAGTACCATTTCATACGGTCAATGTTGGAAGATAGACAGTTGAAGCTAGAAAATATACACACTAGCCATAATCCTGTAGGTATGTTAACAAAAGTTGTAACCAGGGAGAAACTGAGTTTTTTCTCAGTTTTAATTGGTCTTCAAGTATGATGATAAAGATGAGAAATAACCAAGATCAAAGTGGCGTCATTGTCCAACAAATGAAGCAGTGATGGAGTTGATATAATCAATCTCAGAGTGGGAGATTATTGGGTGTGGAGTCTGATTATCTTCTTGATTCAGAGGTATTTGTTTAAGCTAGATGTATACCCCAGGAATACTGTACACCCCTCCATGCAGGGGGGGGGACTTGTCCCCCTTGTGGGGGTCTGGGGGGTTTGGAGACAACGCCCCCGAAGCTAAAAATAGATGTAAAATTGACTTGTAAAATACCGTAATTTCATAGTGACATCTGAGTTGTTCATTATATGGATGATCTAATGGTAGAAGTTATGTTTAATTTAGGGTTTTTTCCCTAGAATGCAACCCCTCACTATATATGAGGGAATTTTATTGCGGCTGCGTATATGTATACTCTAAGCCAGAAAGGGAGAGGAGATTGCATGAGAGCGAAGAGGAAATTACAACATATCTATTGTAGGTTGTATCTCTTCATTTTGCTCAATAATATAAATGAAGGGCTGGCTATTTCTTCATGGACATAGCCCAAATTGGCTGAACCACATATATATGTATCTCTCTTGTTTTATGTTTTTTGTGTTTGTGTTTCCACAATATTTTATGTGTACCATTTCTCTGTAATATATAATTTTCTAACACTTTATTTTTCTACTTGAAGTGGATGCTCCAGGGAAAAAATAATATTTCTTCAATTCATCTTTCACCACTATAATAACCAACCACTAGTTATTCATTGTAGAAACATTCTAGCATCTCTACAACAAATTATTCATATATGCCCCTCCATTATGATTTACTTATAAGATTGTAATCTCAAACAACATATGAATTGGAGACGAATCAAAAATTTTGGCCAAGCATTAGGAGCACACAAAATAATCAAGAACTTATTGTACTATAGGGTCTGACATCAACCTAACTATAAACAGAGAACAATAGCACATTTTTGGAGCTTAAGAGAAAGAGATGCCATTGTTATATAACATTTAAGATTGATGAGAAGATTCAATAGATTACCGTGGACAAGATTGGCACTCCTAGGGAAATTTATGATGATTTCATTGCTTATAAATGCAATATTCAATCTCAAAAATGGTTATCCTACAATCCATTTAGAATTGTAAACTTTTGCAATATTATTTTCAGATTCATGAACATACTTGGTGTCTTCATATACATATTCAAATTATGGATTCAACATTCATCTTGGATATTCATATGTTGTCTTTTATTTTTTAGAATCATGAACTTTAGCAAAATGATGGCACTCCCATATTAGGTTAACTAAGCTCAATACACTTTTTAAGTTTTGACTTCAAGAAATTTTTATCATCACCATCAAAGTTATACATCAACATGTACAAATGGCATTTGATCTATGGATCTAATTATTCTATAAAAAATGCATAAGACTTTCCTAAAATACCCTTTTTCCTTGACAAGCTAACCATGGCCAATTATTACCTGCAATGGAAAGTAGATTCGGTTTGTTCTTGAAGTAACCTACCCAAGGGATGTGACTTCTAGGACTCATTAAAGAAGTTGATATCTACCACATGACCCTAGCCACACAAACTTATAATTTATTTCAGTAACATATATACAGGGAGTGCATGTTATGTAACCTGTTGTATTCCAATCTTTCCCCAAATCAAAAATACAACTAAAATAGAAGATAAAGAAACAAATGAAGAGATAGTACATGAGGGAGGCATCGTCGAGTAGTGGCTAACTAGAATTGTGGTTGATCAGATATATGCTTTATGGAAGCCCCATCAACGATCAAATAAATAGTCATACTAAGGTCTGGAGTCAGAGTCGTCAAGATAGTAGGGGTAGTCAAGATAGTTGTAGAAAGGACAGGAGGAGTTATCACTATCAGGACAAAACCTTTCTCTTTCACCTTGGGAGATGAGGGATTGTACATGTTAGGGCATGTTAGGGAGTGGTAGGGTGTGATAGGGAGTGTCAAGGCATGCCAAGGAATGTGGGGGTGATAACACATGCCACATAGTTCTAAGGGATTGTTATACATGCAAGGTGTTATGGCATGTCAAGATGTAAACTATGGTTCTTAGTTCTTTTATAGCCACAGTTGGACATGAGCCTTGACTTGGAAACTTGTAACTTGTTAAGTGGGATAAGTGGAAATTATACATGAGTAGTATAAGATGAGTTATAGTTAGTTCTTAGGTGAATAAGTCATAGTATAGTTGTAGTAATTGTAACTTGGTCAAGTTGTTGTATTTGAGGAAGGAATTGGTTGGGTTCCTAAGTCCCAAAAAAGCAAGTGTAGTTATGTGGGCATGACAACTAAAGAATGTTAGGGCCTACCATGGAATGAAAAGGCATGCCAACACATGCCAGAAAATGTCAATGCATAATAAGGAGTGTTATGGAGTGCCAGGGAATCACAAGGGATAATTAGGTCAAAATGCATGGAAATGAACGAATAAGAGTGTGTGCTAAGGAGTGTTAGCGAATTCTAGGTATCCTAGGGACGAAGTGTGCTAGGAGATGTTCATAATAGGAATTTCGTGAGGCAAGCCTATGGTTGTGATAAGGGGCTAGAGAAAGTAGTTTCAAACAAAGGGATACTTTGGGTTGGGCACCACAATATTGTTTTTCTAACGCCTTGGTTGGGTTACTGATGAGCCCCAAAAATGCACAATTATTTGGGCTCATTCAACCTCCTCATTTGGCTTAGTCCACCATTCTCATTTGTTTATTGCATGTTCTTGATTATTTTTATGTTAATAGAGTGAATTTGGTTAGTCATTATGCCAACAAGTCTAATGGGTGCTTTGTGTAGCCTTTTTGGTCAACTTGGAGACAAATTTGAAGGTCTTAATGAGCACTTGGCAGCCAAATTCGTGGGAGAACAAGCTAGAGGATTTGTAGGAAGGTGTCCCCCTCATTTATGGGCCCTTACCTCGAATTCTCCACCATCAGCTCGGAGTTCAAGGGCCACCGAATCAATCAGCTCAAGGGCAGCCAAGCAAGTCAAGTTGGACTGCTGTTAACTCCAAGTCTTGGGCAGCCAAGTCCCTAACTTTTAGGAGGACTGTTGGGTCCTCAAATTGTATAAATAAGAAGGCTTGGGGCCTCATTTTGGTTAGCTAGTTGGTAGTCATTTTTTGTAGCTAGTTAGTCATTTTGTTTTAGCCATTAGTTAGCTAGCTTGTAGTTCAATTTTTAGGCCATGGATTAGCTTTGCTTTCAGCTCAATCTCAAGCTCTCCTTATGGACAGTTTTGATGTACTTTTCATTTCTTGATTAATAAAGATGGATCCAGCTTTGCACCAGCTCTAAATCTCTCTTGGGAGGCTGTAGTTCTTGGGGTTGGGCCCATCTCAAGCGCCCAGAACCTCCCTTGTTTCTATTTATGTGTCTTTGCTGCATTCTCATAATAAAATCTGCTATTTAGATTTAAATATTGTGTTGTTGTTTAGGTTGCTTTTGATGATTAGAAAAGGGTGTTAATGTTCAGATTTGCTTGATAGGTTAATCACAGGGAATATATTCAGAAAAAGGATACCAAGTACTTTGGATCTCACCTCCCCTTCAGTGGAATCATGAGCTGGGACCAATGTAACCTTGCTGCCAACAAAAACACTTTCTTTGCTTCACCATGCAATCACTAGTGTTTGAATCTCATTTGCAGAACTTGATATCAGTTTGGATGCATGTTTACGTTTATAATCACTTAGTTTCATAATTGTTTCACATGGTTTCACTGCAAATAAACTTCTGTTCATTTCCTTTGCTGTTAGGTCAGATTAGAGTGAAGTAACTAGGTCATAGGTTTCATAACTAGATCTTTGTTTTCTTGCATGTCCTTGTTGGTTCAGTTGTAAACACTATGCAAGGCACCTTCATCACCTCCTCAAGTCACTCATTCGGCCTCTGCTCCGCTCTGTTATCTCCCAAAGTCTTTCACTCCTCACGTAACTTCATTCCCTAGCCCTTTCGTTGACATAGCCCTTTATCTTCCAACCTACTCCCTACACTCATTTCCCATCCTATTCCTCCACTTCTGAGCCATCACCAGCCTTATTCCTACCCTACACACCTCCCCCTATCATTCCATCACTCCTCCATCACTTCAAACACCCACGGTAGGTCATCCTGTAGCAGTTTGTAGACATCCTGTAGAAACCTCTGAGTATCCTGTAGGATCCCCTGCAGACATCCTGTAGGAGGCCACTCACTCGGTTGCTGAGCTTCTGAACGTGAGGAACCTCTGTGGATGGATGCTAAGGATCCCTAGGGACCTCTCCTAACCTCCCCAACCTTTCCCATGCTTTCCTTCCTTCTCCATCCCATCTGCACAACCAAACCCTAGTTAGCACAAAATCACAATCATTCCATACACTTAAAGGAAAAATATAAAAACATGTCTTTTATGATGCAAGTAGCTTAGATCCATGCATTCTCACTTATTAGAGGTAATGACAGCATTGGTAGAAGTTTTATTCACATTCTTTGCATTGTAGAGGTTAGACTAGTCGAATTAGGGTTTCCTAGGTTTACATGCTTTGATTTGCTTTCAGTTCATTTTTGTCAAGTAAAGTAGCTTTCCTTTGAGAATAGCTTTCGTCCATCAATTAGCAAGCTTCTTCTGAGAGCCTATAGAAGTTGGCTTGAGCCTTAGCGGACTTGTGCCAGCTGACCAAGTGACAGCTGCGACAAGAGCTAGTACTTGTGCATACAGCACCGTCGCTTCCAAGTTTGTACGAACTACCGGGTTGATAAAATTAAGAGACAGGAAGCCCCAGGAGTTGTAGCATTATTGCTACAATACTGGAGCTCACCATCTTTTTGGCGCCGTTGCCGGGGAAGCGGCAGAGTATTGGTGATTGTTGCTATTCTTCTATTTTCTACTACAACCTTCTTCTAAGTAGTTTATTTCATTTCCATTATGCAATTTCATTTATGCAAAAGTAGATTAGCCTTTCTTGCTTTCCTAGATTAGCATTTCCTGCTTTCGTAGATTAACATTTCCTGCTTTCATAGATTAGCATTTCCTGCTTTCCTAGAATAACCTTTCAATTCCGCATTTCAATTCTGCAAGCGTAGATTAGTGTTTCAATTTCGCAAGCGTAGCCTAGCATTTCATTCTTGCAATTTGATTTGAGCAAAATAGATTAGTCCTTTCCTGCTTTCATTTCAATTTCGCAAGATAGTTAGTTGCAGTTCAATCTATTTCATGCCTTGTAGGAGTAGAGATAAGTTAGAAAAATGATTGCACAACACCCCCACTGCTTCACACAACCAACGTTCTTCTTCGATGGCTGTGATGAAAGAACCCCTGGGTGGACATCAAGACATATCTGAAGAACCTATAGGGGAGAAGAAGAAGAAAACATTCCTCTGAAGCAAATGGCTACAAGTAGAGATGTTGGGAGCAACATCTTGTCCAAAGATGAATTTGCAAATCAGATCGAAGATTTCAAGAGTGACATGAGGCAGTTTCTTGCCATGCAACTGGATACCTTGCGGATCCAAAAGAAGCAAGAAGAAGCCAAGAGGGCTTTGGTCATTTTTTGTCCTAGGTGCCTTAAAAAGCATCCTAGGAACGAATGTCCAATGCACTCCCTAGAAGTGTGTTTCATCTGTGAAGAATACCATCCTACAGATCAGTGCCCTTCCTTGCCCAGAATCGAAGCTACATATCAAAGAGCCAAGGGAGCCACTGAATCACTCTGTTATATGAACCAAAGGAGGCCACATGGACCCATACCCTACCAGCAGGAACTACAAGGGATACCCGAGACCTATTATGACCCTTATCAAGCCACTTTCATGCCTTCTTGGGATCCCCCTGCTCATCCTTCCTGGTCTACACCTCCTCCTTGGTCATATCCTCCTTGTTCCTTCACAGATCCATATTATGCCCAACCAGTTGCTCATTCATTTCACTCTTATGCTCAGCCACAGCCTCAGTGGAATGCACCTTATCAGGAGTGGAGGCCCCAGTACAACTCTCATCCCGCTCATTTTCCTCCACCACCTGCTCATCCACAACCATCGCCTCCTCCTCCACCAAGGCAACCCCAAATGCCTACCCAACCGCAATGCCATCCATCTCCATCTCAATTTCACACTTCCACTCAGCTACCCATACCACCATTTCCAAATCCACACATTGGAGTAGCTCAACCCAATTTCAAAGATGAGGCACAACATGTGCAAATGACTCCTCTTGAGCTCGATGATGTTCACCAAAGCTCAGGAAAAGCATTGCAAAAAAGAGATCATCTTGAAAGCATTGAAGGATCACATCCAGCAAAAGAAGATTCAAAAGGGGAGATCAAAGAACCATGGGCTTTACTTGATGAAGAGAAGACATCAGAATCAGAGATCGAGAGAGATCCCTCATGGTTACCATCAAATCTTCCATGTATTCAAGAGAAAGATCAACAAAAAGAGGAAGATCAGAAGGTCATGATAGAATGTGACATGAAGACTGATCCAGATCAACAAAAGAACCAAGGATATCAAAGCTATATTGAGATATGGTTTCAGAAGGTCACTAAGTTGCAGCAGTACTCTCTTCCTCAGCTACGTTTTGTACTTTCAAAGTCAGATCATTTTGTCTCTGAAAGTTGGATAGTTGTCAAAGCATGCATCCCGAGCCTTCACATCATTTTTTCTCTAATATCGATGTGCACATGGCTCCATTGGAAGTATTCTTATACTTGAAAATGATTTTGTTCTTCAAGTAGGGTAGGGTAGAAAAAAAAGAAAAAAAATGAAAAAAGGAAAAAAGAAAAAAAATGAAAAAAAAGAAAAAAAGAAAAAATGAAAAAAGGAAAATAGAAATCTAAGGTGAAAACCTCCTTGGAGGCGCCTTAGGTTGGCTCATTGATTGAAAACCTCCATGAGGCGGTCAATGGGTTGGGAAAAAAAAAAGGAAAAGAGAAAAAGATCTTTGGGTGAAAACCTCCCTTGGAGGCGCCCAAGGCAGGCAATTAGGGTGAAAACCTCCATGAGGCACCCTAGTTGTTTTTCAAAAAAAAAAAAGAGAAAAAGAAAAAGAAAAATAAAGCTAATCTACATTTCATGTTGCAGCAATGAAATTGCAGGTTAAAGAAGGACGTTTCATGACAGGAGGAGCACTCAAATCAAAGACAAAGGAGTTTTTGTGCCTTCTACAGGAAGTTTCGTATCTTCTACATGAAGCTTACAAAAAAGCCAAATTGATCTCCAAGGAGGACCTAAAGGCTTGGAATATGTCCATGAGGCCTACCCACATCCATGTTTCCATTCCTCACCCCTTTTCCATCATTTTTTCATGTCATTAAGCTTCTTTCCTCAAAACTGTGTCTTCTACAGGAAAGCTCTGAATCTCTACAGGAAACATCATGTAGAACCTTTGGACGAGCCAAATACAATTTCAAAAGTGAATATAACAGTGGGAGTCTATTGATTAGGCCTACAAGCACTCATGTGTCCATCCCTTGCCTTCATCCATCATTTCTTCCACCTCCTTGTGCTTCTCATTGTGCTTCTACAGGATCTTCCTGTAGAAATTGTGGGAAACTAGGCATGCATTTCAAAAAGTGGTTTGGCAAGCATGGTAGCTTCCTCAAGGGTTCAGAAGCCCTCATGCCATCTTCCAACTCCTCCTCCATCATCTCCATACCTGCATCACAAACAAAATTCATTTTGTCATCCCATGCAAGCACATGCAAAAAGCCTTGAGGCAAAAATCCATAGAACCAAATTTGTTTTTGCCATAACTTGAAAACCATGCATCCTTTTGAAAAATCGTTTTATGGGGAATTGTACAAGGTTGATGACAACATGCCTGAGCAGTTTCATGCAATTTCAGTGCACGGTTTCCAAGAAATTAGCCTCCATCACCATCAGCCATTTTTGCATTTTCTCCATAACCGTGCATCCGTTTCAAAACCTGTTTCATGGGGATATGCATGTGAGTGATGGTAACCTACCCAAGCAGTTTCAGCCGATTCCGATGCACGGTTTCCGAGAAATCGACCTCTGAAATCTTCAGCCATTTTCCATTTTTCTCGAAATCCGTGCATCCATTGATCACGAATTTGCTATGGGAGATGCATAATGATGGTAGTAACATGCTCACCAAGTTTCAGATCAAACCGATCTACCATTTGGGAGAAATGGCAAAAAGAAGTTCTGGTCTTGTGAAAATTCAATGGCAGCAGTTTGAGGGTGCAGATCTGAACGTGGAAATGAACTTTTGTTGCATGCATCCGTCCAGAGGGCACCTGCACAAGAGAAAACAGCCATAAATCATCAATCAAGCTACCATACATGCAGCAAATGAAGATCAACACATGCATGCAGCAACACGCTTCACAATCAGCCGTTTAACTTGCAGGTACGTGACTGAACTTGTTCCTTTGTTTGCATGAATCTAATCTAAAGCAATGCATGAATGAATGAGATGAGTGGGTTCAGCCAAGAAGGGAGCCACGTTCAATTGCACTCAGCAAGGCAAAAATCACGCATGCATGGATCAGCCATTCACGTGAAGTTCAAAACAAAACACAGTCAGTTGGGGATTAACTAAACTCTAGTGCAACTAATGGAATTGAATACAAGCAGAGAACGAATAGTTAGCAACAGCAGTTCGTGACAACACTTCAGTTCAAAAAAACCAGCGCGCATGTTCTCTGCCACCTCACCACAAATCACGCAGTGAATAAAGGAACGCTCGGCTGAAGACTCACGTAATTGTTGTTCAGGTACACTTGCTAACTGTTGTTCATTTACACTTGCAAATGTTAAACTCACGTCCTTCATCAAGTTTTGGGCTTGTTAACAATTCTCCCGCATGCAAAGATCATTCAAAGGCGCAGAGACATCCTACAGGCGTTTCTACAGGATGTCGTCTACAGGAAAGTGCAGCAGAGTCTTTTCAAAAGCAGAGAAGCCCAAGTTTTTTCTTCATCCAGTTGAAGCTTGAAGAAAGCCTATTGTTTAGCTGAAGTCAAGATTGTTGCAAAACAACTACAGCCCAGGGACAAATGGATTGCTTCTCCGCGGCAGAGTTTGGACAGACTAAACAGGGATAGAGTGCGAAGTCTTGAGCACAAGAAGCACTTGAATGAAAGCAAGGAAAAGAGCTCGAGATTATGAAGTTTTTCCAGATAGAACATTATTTTCTGACTTCAAATGCTCTGCTACCTCATTGGTGAGTCTTCACCAAGGAATTGATTATGGGACAGAACTGTATATTTTGAAGTGATTCATACCATTCAAAGTTATCCAAAACAGTAGAGGGAAAAATGACCAGAGAGTTCTTAGTTATAGATAGGCTTGCATTGAAGGATATTGATGAAAGTTTATCCCTCTTGGAGAAAGCCCCCTGCTTCATTGAACGATATGGAAATCAAAGAGTAAGAATACCTTTGGTAGGTTCTTTCATCTCTTAGGAGTTGTATGAGATTTTCTTCAAAATAATTTGAATTTATCCTAGACCAATATGGAACATGGGGAGAATTAATTGTTGAGGAAAGATGCCATCTCTGCAATATGATCATGAATTCAAAACAGAGCAGTAGAATGTTGATAAAGAAATGAATTCAGCAGTGTCTATAACTAAAATTGTTGACATGAAGTTCTTATTTTCCTTGAGACACATGCAGAGCCATAAATGAAACAATTGACTGCCAATTTTGTTGTCAAAATTTTGCTAGATGACCAGGAAGAAAGTAATTAATTTCTGCTGAGTTTTTCTAGTAATTATACTCTTACGAAAAATAACCCATGAATAAAAGCAGGAATATATTTTCCAAAAAAGGGTCAGATGACGCAAAGATTTTGTATCATATACTTCCATAGATGACAAAGATCATTCTTTCAAACATGGATATGGGACAGCTCATAAAACAGGAAAAGCAGCAGGCAGTGGGAAGAACCAAAGCAAAGAAGCATGGTTTCATGACAGTGATGAAAGGACACGAGAACATGTTGTCATGATATGTGTTGGAATAAATGGTGAACTGAATTGTTGAAAAAAATGAATGAAGAGTTTTGGCCAAAGATATCAGTCCTTTTAACAGTGAGGAAAAAGAGCAGAAAGGGGGAGAAGATGAAGGCTACCACAGCCCAGCTGAAAGGAAAATCGCCCACAGCCAAGCCAGAACTCAGCTACAGGACTGTTTCTACAGGAAGACAGAGACTGTTTCTACAGGAAGCCAGCGAACAGTTTCTACAGGAAAGTTTGAAAAGCGGGAAGCCAAAGGAGAAATCGGCCGAAATGCTAGCCCAGGAAGTCACCAAGGCCATCAGATGAGGAGAGAGATTTGGTTGCTCAGAGGATGAGCAACACTTTCAGTAGGGGGGTGATGATGAGCCGCAAAAATGCACAATTATTTGTGCTCATTCAACCTCCTCATTTGGCTTAGTCCACCATTCTCATTTGTTTATTGCATGTTCTTGATTATTTTTATGTTAATAGAGTGAATTTGGTTAGTCATTATGCCAACAAGTCTAATGGGTGCTTTGTGTAGCCTTTTTGGTCAACTTGGAGACAAATTTGAAGGTCTTAATGAGCACTTGGCAGCCAAATTCGTGGGAGAACAAGCTAGAGGATTTGTAGGAAGGTGTCCCCCTCATTTATGGGCCCTTACCTCGAATTCTCCACCATCAGCTCGGAGTTCAAGGGCCACCAAATCAATCAGCTCAAGGGCAGCCAAGCAAGTCAAGTTGGACTGCTGTTAACTCCAAGTCTTGGGCAGCCAAGTCCCTAACTTTTAGGAGGACTGTTGGGTCCTCAAATTGTATAAATAAGAAGGCTTGGGGCCTCATTTTGGTTAGCTAGTTGGTAGTCATTTTTTGTAGCTAGTTAGTCATTTTGTTTTAGCCATTAGTTAGCTAGCTTGTAGTTCGATTTTTAGGCCATGGATTAGCTTTGCTTTCAGCTCATTCTCAAGCTCTCCTTATGGACAGTTTTGATGTACTTTTCATTTCTTGATTAATAAAGATGGATCCAGCTTTTCACCAGCTCTAAATCTCTCTTGGGAGGCTGTAGTTCTTGGGGTTAGGCCCATCTCAAGCGCCCAGAACCTCCCTTGTTTCTATTTATGTGTCTTTGTTGCATTCTCATAATAAAATATGCTATTTAGATTTAAATATTGTGTTGTTGTTTAGGTTGCTTTTGATGATTAGAAAAGGGTGTTAATGTTCAGATTTGCTTGATAGGTTAATCACAGGGAATATATTCAGAAAAAGGATACCGAGTACTTTGGATCTCACCTCCCCTTCAGTGGAATCATGAGCTGGGACCAATGTAACCTTGCTGCCAACAAAAACACTTTCTTTGCTTCACCATGCAATCACTAGTGTTTGAATCTCATTTGCAGAACTTGATATCAGTTTGGATGCATGTTTACGTTTATAATCACTTAGTTTCATAATTGTTTCACATGGTTTCACTGCAAATAAACTTCTGTTCATTTCCTTTGCTGTTAGGTCAGATTAGAGTGAAGTAACTAGGTCATAGGTTTCATAACTAGATCTTTGTTTTCTTGCATGTCCTTGTTGGTTCAGTTGTAAACACTATGCAAGGCACCTTCATCACCTCCTCAAGTCACTCATTCGGCCTCTGCTCCACTCTGTTATCTCCCAAAGTCTTTCACTCCTCACGTAACTTCATTCCCTAGCCCTTTCGTTGACATAGCCCTTTATCTTCCAACCTACTCCCTACACTCATTTCCCATCCTATTCCTCCACTTCTGAGCCATCACCAGCCTTATTCCTACCCTACACACCTCCCCCTATCATTCCATCACTCCTCCATCACTTCAAACACCCACGGTAGGTCATCCTGTAGCAGTTTGTAGACATCCTGTAGAAACCTCTGAGTATCCTGTAGGATCCCCTGCAGACATCCTGTAGGAGGCCACTCACTCGGTTGCTGAGCTTCTGAACGTGAGGAACCTCTGTGGATGGATGCTAAGGATCCCTAGGGACCTCTCCTAACCTCCCCAACCTTTCCCATGCTTTCCTTCCTTCTCCATCCCATCTGCACAACCAAACCCTAGTTAGCACAAAATCACAATCATTCCATACACTTAAAGGAAAAATATAAAAACATGTCTTTTATGATGCAAGTAGCTTAGATCCATGCATTCTCACTTATTAGAGGTAATGACAGCATTGGTAGAAGTTTTATTCACATTCTTTGCATTGTAGAGGTTAGACTAATCGAATTAGGGTTTCCTAGGTTTACATGCTTTGATTTGCTTTCAGTTCATTTTTGTCAAGTAAAGTAGCTTTCCTTTGAGAATAGCTTTCGTCCATCAATTAGCAAGCTTCTTCTGAGAGCCTATAGAAGTTGGCTTGAGCCCTAGCGGACTTGTGCCAGCTGACCAAGTGACAGCTGCGACAAGAGCTAGTACTTGTGCATATAGCACCGTCGCTTCCAAGTTTGTACGAACTACCGGGTTGATAAAATTAAGAGACAGGAAGCCCCAGGAGTTGTAGCATTATTGCTACAATACTGGAGCTCACTAGTTACCAAACCACAAAAAAAGTAAGGTTATCTACAAGGGCATGGCAGATACAGAGTGCCATGGAATTCTAGGAATTACTAACACATGTTAGATAGTTACAAGGAATGTTAGGCATTCCAAGACATGCCAATTTATAACGCAGATGCGCCAAGTGCCAGGGTGTGGCGTGAACACATGCTAGAGAGTGTTAGGGTCAGGTGTCAGGGAAACACAAGGGAGAACTAGTTTCAAATTGATGGAAATGAAGTGTCAGTGAGTTCCAAGTGTGATAAGGAGGGAGTGAAAATATATGTTAGGAAGTTCCAAGGCATGCAAGAGTGATAGGGAAGCATACCAAGATGTGACAATTTCCAAGGTGTTCTAGTGTGTGTTGAGTGTTAGCGAATGCTAGGGAAACACAAGGGAGCACTAGGCCATCAAAATGCATGGAAATGAATGAATAAGAGTGTGTGACAGGGAGTGTTAGCGAGTTCTAGGTGTTTTAAGGGGGGAGTGACATGGTATGCTAAGCAGTGTTAAGTCATGCTAGCATGCCAGAATAACAATCGACCAAGATGTGCCAAGTGCCAAGGTGTGTCAACATGTGCTGGAAAGTGTTAGGGAGTGCTAAGGAAACACAAGGGAGCACTCGGTCAAAATAATGCATGTAAATGAAAGATTAAGAGTTTGTGCTAGGAAGTGTTAGTGATTTCCAAGTGTTCTAAGGAAGGAGTTATCCAAGGTATGCTAGGTATTGCTAAGGCATGCTAGAGGTGAGGAAAACATGAAAAGATGTGTCTGGTGCTAGGGTGTGCCAATGCATGCTAGGGAGAGTTATGGAGTGCTAGGGAAAAAAAAGGGAGCACTAGTTTCAAATGCATGGAAATCAATGAATAAGAGTGCTTGATAGGGATTGTTAATGAGTTCTAGGTGTTCTAAGGAGGGAGTGACAAGGTATGCTAGGTAATTCCAAGGAAAGCTAGAGTGCCAAAGTGACATACTAAGATGTGCCAAGTCCCAGGGTGTGCTAATATGTGTCAAGGAGTTTCAGGGAGTGCCACGGGAACACAAGGGAGAACTAGTTCAAAATGTATGGAAATGAACATATAAGAGTGTGTGATAGGGAGTGTCAGCGAGTTCCAATTGTGCTAAGGAGGGAGTGACAAGGTTATATGATAGGCAGTGCCAAGGCATGCTAGAGTGATAGGGTATGTCAGGCAATGGTAGGGTGTGATAGGGAGTGCGAAAGATTGCCAAAGAATGCAGGGGATGCTAATACATGCCACGTAGTTCCAAGGGATTGTTAGACATGCCAGGTGCTATGGCATGTTAGCATGTAAAATATTTTGCTTAGTTGTTTTATGGGCATGGTTGGATGTGACCCTTGACTTGATAACTTGTTAACCCAACTAGTTCCGACGGACCTCGGCGTGCGTTTTCTTCGGCTGATGAGAGGAGCTCTGGCTCTGATGATTCTGGTGTTGCAAGTGTTTACCTTATTCGCGATTGGTATACTTCTACGTTGGAGTGCTGTTCGCGCTGTGAAAAATACGGGGGGTTGAGAAAAGAAAGAAGGTCAGTAAGGAACTCCGCGCACATGAAGGGGTCAAGTAAGGGCCTACTACCAGCTCTATTACTTGAAGGAAGCAATACTACCACTTACTGCGAATCCCCTAAGTGGGATGAGTTAAGATTGGACATGAGAAGCCTAAGATGAGTTAGAGGCCATTCTTAGGTGAACAAGGCATATTCTAGTTGTAGTAAATGCAACTTGGTCAAGTTGTTGTAGCCAAGGAAGGACTTAGTTGGGTTCCCAAGTATAAAATAAATAAGGGTAATTATGAGGGCATGAAAGCTAAGGAGTGTTAGGGAGTGCCAAGGAATGAACATACATGCTAACACATGACATATAGTGTCAATGCATGTTGAGGAGTGTTTGGGAGTGTCAGGGAATCACAAGGGAGAGCTAGGTGAAAGTGCATGGAAATGAACGAATAAGAGATTCTGTGAGGGAGTGTCAGTGAATTCTAGGTGTCCCATGGATGCAGTGTGTTAGGAGAATTTAGTAATAGGACTTGAAAGAGGAAAGAATATGATTACAATAAGGGGATGGAAAAAGTGGTTTCAGACAAAGGGAGACTTTGGGCTAGGCACAACACTTTTTTTTTAATGACTTGGTTGGGTTCCCAAGTCACAAAAGAAGTAAGGCTATCTATGAAGGAATGACAACTAGGGAGTGCCAAGGTGTGCATGGAATTCTAGGAAGTTCTAACACATGCCAGAAAGTTCCAAGGAATGTTAGGCATGCTAAGACATGCCAAGATGTGCTAGGTTCTAGGATGTGGCGCCAACACATGCTAGGAATTTTCAGTGAAACATAAGGGAGGACTAGTTTCAATTGCAAGGATATGAATGAATAAGAGTGTGTGATAGGGAGTGTTGGAAAATTTTAAGTGTGCAAAGAAGGGAGTGACAAGGTATGTTAGGTAGTGCCAAGGCATGAAAGAGTGCTAGGAAAACATGGTAACATGTGTCAAGTGTCAGGGTGTGTCATTGTTTTCCAAGGAGTGTTAACGAGTGCTAGGGAAACATCAGGGAGCACTAGCTCATAATGCATGGAAATGAATGAATAAGAGTTTGTGACAGGGAGTGTCAGTGAGTTCCAAGTGTTCTAAGGAGGAGTGTCAAGGAATTCTTTTCAATGCTAAGGAATTCTAGAGGTTTAGGGTGGCATGCGGCCAGGATGTGCCAATGCGTGCAAGGAAGTGTTAGATGGGAGTGCCAAGGAAACACAAGGGAGCACTATGTAAAAGTGCATGGAAATGAACAAATAAGAGTTTGTGATTAGAAATGTCAGTGAGTTCCAGCTATGCTAAGGAGGGAGTGACAAGGTATGCCAGACAATGTTAAAGCATGTTAGAGGCTAGGGAAACATGCCAAGATGTCATAGGTGCTAGGATGTACCAATAAGAGCCAAGGAGTGCTAAGGAGTGCTAGGGGGATCACTAGGTCAAAATGCATGGAAATGAATGAATAAGAGTTTGTGACCGGGAGTGTCAGTAAGCTCTAAGTGTGCTAAGGAGAGAGTGACAAGGTATGCTAGGTAGTTCCAAGGAATGTTAGAGTGCTATGGTGCAGGCCAAGATGTGCCAAGTGCTAGGGTGTGCCAATGCGTGTTAGGGAGTGTTATAAGGGAGTGCCAAGGAAACATAAGGAAACACTAGGTCAAAATGTATGGAAATGAATGAACATGAGTGTGTGACACAATTTTTCAACACGTTCTAGTTGTGTTAAGGAGGGAGTGACAAGGTTATATGCTAGGTAGTACCAAGGTATGTAAAAATACCAAGGCATGTCAGGAAGTGCTACAGTGTGCTAGGGAGTGTCAAAACATGCCAAGGAATGTAGGGGATTTTAACACATTCCATATAGTGCCAAGACATTCTAAGACATGACAAGTGCTATGGCATTTCAAGATGTAAATTGTGTTGCTTAGTTATTTTAAAATCATGGTTGAATGTGATGAGCCTTGCCTTGGTAACTTGTTAAGTGGGATGAGTTGAGATTTGACATGAGTAGCCTAAGATGAGTTACATGTAGTTATTAGGTGAACAAGAAATATTTTGAATTTCCATGACACATGAGAATCTGGGTTTGGTCTTAGAATCTTTGATACAAACACACTCAATTGCCACAATACATCTACTTTGCAGAACAAAATCTACACACACAAGGAATCAACTAGTGCGCATGATAATTTTAATTTTTTCAAACCCTTCTTCCTTATATTACAAACTATATTAGAATAGGCTAGAGCTCCCATACCAGGGATCATGGCCCTTTATAATCACACTGATATAAGGAATACAACTAGGAATTGGTGTTATTACTTTGAAAACCAATCTACCTTGAACAAGACAACACTTGACCTACTAGTTGATGGTGGCCAAACACAACCCTTTCAGTCCACATGTCTTGAGTCCACATGTCTTGAAAACATCTCAAAGATCCCCTTGCCTTCCATTATGTAACTCCTCAATTTGCCTCTATCGATGAACTCAAATCCTTTAGGTTATTGAACTCGGCTCAACAAACTTTTCCCTCTAGCTACCTCCTTTTTCCTTCAAGGTATGCAACACTTAGAGTCTTTGAATAGTTGTTCATAACTCTATTGGTGAATAAGTATTTAGTCTACCCACTTTTTCCATACTACTGATCCAAGATGACAAGTCTAGGGCTATGGAGGTTTCCCTTCTTCTCACTGACTTAATCCTCTATAATACACTAATCTAGGGCTAGTTTTATAGCCCACTTGACTGTTACTTTAGTCCTTCAAAGTCTACATGTCCATAGTCCCAATATACCTACCCTTCCACTAGTCTTGTTGTCCTTCACAAGTATAGGACTTAGGGCTCTTCTTTGGCAGTCACCTAACAACCCTTCAACTGTACTTGTTGTTAGAGCCTAGATTGACCTTAGGCTGAAGGAAAGGCAATCCTAGGATAACCACAAACCAAGCTTAACCTGGTAGCTAGCCCTACCAGGTCGTAAGAGGGCTCTCTCCTTGTGAATCTCAGTCAAGATAACTAAATCAGATATGGATTTTAGGCTAGGTATAGTAGCTCTAGGGTTTTTGATTGATTTTGTTGGTTTTGTTGTTGGATCAAATGGAGCAGACAACTTTGGGTCCGGGAAATCAAGTCAGGAATGCAGGGTGTTATATGGGGCAAGGTAGGTAGGTGTTTTGGCACTTGAAATTGAGTGAGATGGTAGGTATAAGACTAGCGAGGAGATGAGGAGGGCATGCAAAGATCATGTATCCTTCGCAAATAATAGAAAACATCAAAAACTAAATGGTTTCCCAAGACAAAGCACTGTAACCAATGTATTCTACCTATCTATCTTGATATCATTTAGCTAGAAGAAATGAATTAGATTGTGGCACACATAAAAAATTAGAATAACTAATAACAGAAGAAGAAACTATGCAAAAACACTTTACCACAAGTATCCCATAAAAATAGCTGCAAATCCAGGTTTAATTTCCTTGCCAAACTGTTGGTAAAGATGTACAATATATCTCAAAGCATCCAAGAGAGTCCAAACTTTGCTAATGTCTGAAAAAATACATAATATAGACATCAAACCACCTATGATAGCCATCAGGGGTCGAATCCAAGAGATAAGGAAATGTTACAACCATTTCCAAACAAGGAACAAGAATATAGACAGTGGAACAACTTGCCTCTAAAACCATGGAAACTAATTAATTGACCCCCAAACCACCTCAAACTGATGAATCTACCCTATAAGATAATTTCTCAATTACATTTACATAGAATAGCATTAATTACAATCATAAATTCATCCATGAAGAGAGAAAAAGTACACTTGCAGAAAAACTAGGCAAAAATTGGATTTTTTTGGCAAACTGGCTCTATGCGCAGCGCCACTGGACAAGTGCATAGCGCCGCTTCACAACCACTTTTGGAGGCCTTATCCCTGGCTCAATTGAGCCCAAGATAGCTCATTTGAAAGGTCTACCTGTCTAGTTTCTGGAACATCTTGAATTTTTTCATTTGGATGTCATTTGCCCCCTAAAAAGTGAAATCTCCCAAGGATGCTTCTGTGTGTCCAAAAAGAGGCAGAGAGGTCATTCTTCTGTAGTTTTTTGCCCTTTTAGTGACCTAGTTTTGCTCCAAAATTGCTGAGATTTTCTAGGTATGATGCTCTCATCAAGATGAATCTAGACATATAAGCCATTCCTCCAAAACGTGTTCTAGGGAAAAGCGCAGCGCCACCTAGGCCAATTTCCTGTTTTCAAAATTTCAAAATTTGAAAAAGACAATAATTCATCAAAACTTGCCCAGATTTAGAACAAGGCACCACCATTAGTTGCTTTGATGGGCTAGTGAGGTTTCAACCAAGATTTTTAACTTATCTTGCTCCCTTTTCTTTTCCCTTTCTTTGCTGCTCAACCTGTACCTGTCTTGCTGAAGAAGAAGGCAAAGCCCCTTCCACTCCTTGTGGAGATAGCATTTGCCTATAGCTTGATGATGAAGGCGAGACCCCTTCCACCCATTGTGGAGATAATACTCACCTAGTAGCTGCAAAAAGTTTCCTAGTGCCCCTCTTATATGTCACTGACACTGGCACTCCAACAGTTTCAGTCTCTTTGACCTTTTCATGTCCTGAAGGTTCACCTTCTTGATGATGTACTGATGAAAAGATTTGTGGGCCTTTGAACATCTCATGAGAAATGAAAGTCTCCCATGGCATGTTAAGAAGGTTCAACTGATGTAGAACAATGATTTTAATCAAAGAGTAGTGGAAAATGCTATTCAACTGATGGGGGTATGGTTTCTTCTTTACAATATGTGCCATCTTCTCAATATTCCTGAACATGAAGTAAGGGATATCCATCATTCTTACTCTAGTGAAATGCATCAGCAGTCTAATGTGGTAGGAATACAACCGGGAAAACCTACCTTCACAAGATAAGTACTTGATAATGATCTTCATCAATGGAGCAAACCTGTCTTCCAAAAATTTGAAGGGGAATACTCTCTTCAGTTTGTCTTTGTATCTAGCCTTGATGTAAGGCTTATAGTACCCCCTATCAATATCTTGACCTTTGTTCCATTTTTCACCCACCTTTAGAATACCTGTAGCCTCTGAGATGACAACTATTGATAAGGTGAATGTAATTCCAGTAAGGGTTACTTCATTATGGTGCAAATGTGTCACAAACAACCTTGCCAACTCATGATGAAATTTAACTCTTTCTACCATTTCACAAAAACCAAAGCATGACTAGTGTTTAAAGCAAGAAATGGAAAGTGGACAGGCTTGCAACTCCCTCAAACTAGTGGGCTCCGCTTTGATAACCCTTCCTCCTTTATAAGGCTTCCTTTGCTGTATGTTTCTCTCCCTGGAACTGTCACTAAGGGTGTCTTCTTCAAGCTCATATTCACTATCTCTTTCCATTGTTTTTATAGTTGTGAACACTTGTGGTGAATGATGAGATAGGGTGGATGGATGAAAGATGAGTATGAAGAGATTTTATGGATGAGTAGGTGAGAGTGAAATTTGAATGGGATTTAGGGAGTGTGTAGGGTTTTGGGGATAGTATATAGGGTTTAGGGAGTGAGTAGGATAAAGTGTGTAGGGTTTGGGAAATTTGTATGTGGGAATGGGATTTAGGGAAAATATATGAGGGAATAGGGTTTAGGGAACAATAGATAATGGATAAGATAGGAAAACAATAAGAGAGTAAGCTTTTTAGTTTTATGAGACAGTTTGTGTGAACACTAGGTTTTTGACTTTATGAGTGAAAGAATCACCAAGACTTGATGTAATAACCCTTTTCAACAAGAAACATTGGTGTACTTACTTGCAAAGAGGTAAACTTGGATGATTTGAGGCAAATTGGGCGATTTGGAGTGATTTTGGGCTTGGATTCCAAGTGTGCAGTGCCTCACCCAGGTGCACAACGCCTCCCTGGTGCGTAGCACCCTTGTATTTTTACACTGAGAATGATTGCCAGTGCGCAACAACGACCTCTTATGCGCAAGGCCTTTTTGCAAGACACTTTTGAACTCTTTCCTGGTGTCAAAATTCGATGAGGTATAACTCGTTGGAAATATTGGGGGGTATAATTTCCATAACATCTTGAATTTTCAATTTGTAGTTCATTTTCCCTGTCAAAAGTCCAATCTCCCAAGATTGATCAAAATGTGCAGAATGAGGCTGCCTAAATGTAGAGTGCTGTTGCAGTCAACTTTTGAAGGTCTTCCTCAACTCCAAATTGAGCTCATGATATCTCATTGGAAATATATTTGTGTCTATTTATCAGTTGTATCATCAAGAAAGTAATGTGCTCATTCCATCTAGGAGAAAAATTGAGTTTACCAAGGTCACTCCATAGGTGCAACAACTCTCTTGTAGCAACTGTATTTTTGACATTTCTCTAAAACCATGACACTTGTGTAAAAAGTGAAAGAGGTTTGTCTTCCTTGTCCTATTGCGGACAAAAACCTCTCTCACTTTTTCTAAAGTAATTTTTTCTTGCTCAAAAACAAAAACCCTAGGAGAGGGAAATGAGCCTTACCCAAGTACAATCGAAGCACGAAAAAGATGTAAAATGACCCATTGGAACCTGAAATGATGATGAAAACCTTTTGAATGATGGTACACTTAGCTGAATGGTGACGTGGACCGACACTTGGAAAACTTTGGAAGGAGTGAAAACAAATCCTATACCTAATACCTAGTGACCAAAGTTTACTTGAAGACTCACTGAAATGACAAAATTTGACCTTGACACCCTAAAATCACTTTGTAAGAGCATGTTTGATCACAGGAGGAAGGATTCAAAGATTGACACTAACATTGGCTCCATTGGGGATGGTATCTCCTTGGAGGTGCCAAGAACACTGTAGACCTAGTAGCCTTATCCATTGGGCATGGAATAAAAAATTCAAACTGAAATTACATAACTGAATACTGATGACTCAAAGACACAAACTAGCTTGAAACTAACTCAATACTAAAAACAACTGACAAACTGGAAAATATACTCAAAATGGAGCTTATTCAATAAAACCTATTCTAACTATTCCATTCATCACTTGATCAAGTGAAATGAAATAACCAATGCAACCAAGTAAGCATTCTAGATGTTGTTTGAATTCTCCACAAGTGCTTTTTTATGAGAAAGAAGAGAAAACTACTGCAATGCAACTCCCATGAAAACTTGTAAACGGATTCGTTGAATAATATGGATTCTCTATCTGACTCCAAAAACACTGCATAAGAATCTTGAAATTCATGTGCACTGGGACTTAGCTCATCCAATGGATTACTTTTCTTCTCCTCATACCATGAATGCAAACTTTCATCTAAGCATTGTGACGAGACTCCTACTAAAAATGACAAATAAATCGGTTGCCAGATCAAGTTTGTATCAATACTTTTGTCAAGCTCATAGTTAGCTACTGAAGAAGGACTTTGACTACAGACATCATCCAACACATCAGCAATTGGATCATGAAAAACTTGAAAACACTGTTGCAACCCATCTCCTATTGGTTCCAATGAGATTGTGTGATTTTTTGCAGGCTGCTCATCCTTTATTGAAGATGTACTATACAAATTTCCCTTCAAAAAATGAAATGATTCAAAATAGAATGGTACAGAATCATCTTGCATCATTTGATCATATGTTCCAGCTTCCAAGTCTTCATCTACAACCTAAAAATCAATGGCATTCGGGGGCTGCAAATCTAGAATGAGAAGTCTTGAACAAGGATTTCATTGCCCTCTACATGGTCAAGATCGAAACTTATCGACGGTTGATTTCTGATAGCATGATATTGTCTCTGATGAACTGAAATGAATTATAACAAAAAGGCAAAGATCCTTCACTTACTTCAAAATTTTCTACACTTTCCTCCTCACTTCCATAGATGATATGTAATGGCTGATCATTGTACTCGAACTGCTAAAAGTGAACTTCCTCCTTCCATAAACGAGCTGCTAATTTGTTTGCAAGACTAGCTTCTGTTTGGAGAACATAATCATCATCATACTAATCAAACTGAGGCAAATCATCAGTATAAAACACATCATCAAGCATACATGTCATATCTTTTAGCGCTTGAAATTTCACCTCAGGCTGAGAAAGGTAAACCTCAAGGCTACATCAAACCATTTAGCCTCGTAGCTAGCCCTACGGGGCAGGAGAAGGCTCTCTCCGGTCAATCTCGGCAGATCTTCAATGGATGAGATGACCAATAAGGTATCACTGATATTAGGCTAGTAAACTGATTAAAGAGGTTGATTTGGGGTTTTTTGAGTTTTTGGTGGCAAATTGAGGAATTGCAATTTTGGGTGCGGGGATTGGACACAGTTTCTGCAGGGGGTTCCTTGGGGCAAGGTAGGAAACAGTATTGATGCCTTAAAGTGAGATGGATGATCAGGAATGAAAGATGAGGAGCTAAAGAGAGCAAAAAATGACTTTGAATTCCCTTTAGACAGTAGAAAACATTGAAATTAAACAAATTTAAAAGCAGAGCATGGCTAGCATGAATTCATACTTTAACACTTCATTTGTTTAATGTGCAACAGTAAAGAAAGGAAATGAATCACATAACAAAGCTTACAAGAACATTGAGAAACACACCATCAACACATGAGTCCACAAGAATCCCAAAGATGACTGCAAAACCCTGGTCTTCCTTAGCAAAAAATTGCAGAGATACAGTGAAATAATACAATGATAGTTTCTCCCTCAAGAGTCCAACCATGAAAATGAGCAAGAAAGTACATAATATAGATGATCTAACCTCTTTCCCTGCCTCCATGGGTCGAGCTCACTATCCTAGGAGCTGTTTGAACCACTTCTAAAATAAGCACTACAAAATAGGCAGTCAAAACAACTTGCCTCTATAAACTTGGAAATCAGTTCATACATTCAATTTTTACCCTTTACATAAATGAATCTTCTAGAAGTGTTAAACAAGATTAAAAGTATCTAAAAAGTGTCACAATTACATCCAAGAGGACCATCATTAACCTCAAAAAGTCAAAAAGAGTCAAATCTGCGTTTTCTGGGCTGAACAAGTCAATTCTGGCAAAATCTGCTCAACGGGTCGCGCACATTGGGAGCTCTGTTTGCGGCACTTGCAGGTGTCAGAATTGGGTGCAGGATAGCCCGTTGGAAAGTTATGTGAGTATAATTTCCAACCCAACTGGAATTTTTGAATTTGGAGGTCACTTGCCCTGTCAAAACTTAATTCTCCCAAGACTGGTTTCTGTAACTCAAAAAAGGGGCAGAAAGTCAATTTTTGCATGTATTTTGACCTTCTGAAGTCCCAAAACTCCATAAAAACTCAAGTCCATCCATAGGCATATGTAACTTTGCATGAAAAATCTAGAAATGCTGAGTTTTTGCAAAAAGGAGCTGCCATGACAAAGGGTCTCACCGGGGGTGAGACCCGTTGAGGAGCCAAAACCTGTAAATTTCCAAAAATTGCCAAAATTACCCAAAATTTTCAGATTTTTTTGGGATTTGAGCTGTGGCTAGGCTAATGAGTGCCATGATCCTTGAGTGAAGTCTCAGCCAAGATACGGAGGGGATTTGGCTTCTTTCTCTGTTTTTGAGCCTCGGTCAACCTCCTTTGAAAAACTTTCATTTTGGCTTTGCATACATGCATCCTTGCCCAATAATGATTTTTCATATTTCTCAACAGCTTTTTCTCTTGGTTGGCCTTAGCCAATAGCCTCTCTAAGTATGCATTCACCTGAATGAGCATTGACTCTCGGTCAGCAGGCAATGGATCACCGGGTCTTCTTCGGTTCAAGACTCGGTCACTACGAATCCTCCATAACTCATCAAGTGCTTTCTCCTCCTCTAACTGTTTGTTCCGCTGCTCCAAGTAAGTGATAGTCCATTGGGCACCCTCAAGTTTCTTCTGCAAAACATCATTTTCAGCTCTCAGATGCTGAATGATCTCCTTTGCCTCTCGGCTAGGAGAACTGGCCTCAAGATCAATGACCTCGATGTCGGGGACTCCTGATGGACCCTCATGAATCATGGGCTGTTTGCCCCTCTGTGGTACCTGTGCTGGTGAAGAAAGCGAGGCCCCTTCCACCTGCTGTGGAGATAGTACTCACCTGGCTGCTGCAAATAAGGCCCTTGGGCCTTTCTGATAGGTGACCAAAGGTGTAGAGTTGGCATGTCGGGTGACCGGAATATCAGGCTGCTGAGATGGTCCTCCCTCCTCATGAATGACCTCATGATGTGACTGGGGTGGCACTGTGAAAAACTCACGAGAGATAAACTCCTCCCATGAGATACCCTGCTGTGTCAACTAATGCAAGACTATGAGCTGAATCAAACCATAATGACATAAGCTCCTGTACTGCTGGGCCGGGGTCTTCCTCTGCAACATGGGCACCATCATCTGAATGTTCTGAAAGAAGAAAACCGGGATGTTCATCATCCTCACTCGGGTGAAGTGCATCAAGAGGCGAATGTGATATGAGTACACCTATGAAAATATGCCCTCACAGGTAAAATAGTGCATAATAAGCCTCATGATGGGAGCATACTCGCTCCAGAGAAATCTGAATGGAAAAACACCCGCTAAATGTCTCAAGAATGATTTTCAAACATAAGGCTCAAAGTGAACAATATCTAGCAACTTGCGCTTAGGCCACACCTCACCAACATTCGGTATCCCTGTAGCATGTGAGATCACCTCGGGTGTCAATGTGAAATCTACCCCTGCTAGATTGACATGTCCATCATGCAAATGTAAAACAAAGAGGCGGGCCAACTCTCTGTGATGTTGAATCCGGGAGATCCTCTCACAAAACTGATAACAAGACATGTACTGAAAACAAGTCACTGCCATGGGACAAGCCTGTAATTCTGCCAAAGAGGTGGGCTCCTCTCGCTTATGATGTCCACCCTTACCTCCCCTACGAGGCCTCCTCTGTACCTCAACCTCTGTAGATGATGAATGGTCATCACTTTGCTCATAAGTTTCGGTTTCTGACATGGTTTAGGAGCAAAGTGGACAAACTGAACTGCTGTCTCTGCCTGCAAAAAGTGCTGAACTCTATGCTATTTTAAGGGGAAAAAGACATGAGGGAAATGTTAGGGGAGGGATCTTTTAACAAGGAATGGGAATATATAAATATAACAGGGAATTTTTAAGGGAAATGTTGCAAATCATTATGCATATAGGAATACATATTTATAATTGGGAAATCGCTTGCAAAGATCATTGTATATAGAAAAAAAATGTATGAAAGTGAACATGGGAATATGCTTACATGCATTAATAGGGGAAATAGGGAAACCATACACACAACATGCTGACATATTTACCGACATTCTTGTTTTATTTACACATGCATATGGTGGGGGAAACTAGGGTTTTGAATTTTGTTTTTTGATGCTTTGGGAGAAGGGTAGGGTTTTCATTTTTAGTGATTAGGGATGGGGAAAGATTTGCATTTTATTTGTAAAATACTATGGGAAAAGAGATGAACATATAAGTGTGAGTGAAAGGGAAAGGAGGGAAACAAACCAAAGGGAAAAATAACTTGAAACAACCTAAACCCTAGCACCATTTGCTCATTAACATTGCAGCCATATAAGGAGTTCCACTTGCAAAATTTTAATCATTTTAACATGTTCATGACACCCACCATCATAACCAGCAATTAATCCATGTTTAGAGCACCTACCTCGAGCAAATTGATAGCTTGGAAGGAGTTTGAGGTAATTTGTTTGAAGTTTGCAGCAAGGCGGTTCAACGGGTCGCGCCCGTTGTTTTTCTGAACGGTGGGAGACCCTCTGACGGGTCGCGCACACCCAACAGGTCGTGCACCACCTTCAACGGGTCGCGCACCTCTCTGTTGCCCGAAATTGCTCTGCCGTTTCTCCTTTCTCACAATCGCTCTCTCAAACCTCTCTTGCAAGCATTAGGATGCACAATGAGAGTGAAAGGAGGGAATCTAGGCTTTTATGGATTTCATTTGAAAAAATTTCATTCATAAACCCACTTTCTAATGTTTTCCTTTTGACACTTTATAACACTGATTTTTGGTTTCTTTTATCCTGATTTTGACTTATTTGAGTGCTTTGACTTGATTCTTTTTGCAGGTAGATCATCTGAGGGATCTTGGCAAGGGGACCAGGATTGCAATTTGTCCGCTGAAGACTTTTGAAATTTCATCACTTATTTACAAAAACTGAGAAGATGACCTTGGCTTTAAAAATAGAGTTTTTAAATCCAAGGTGAAAGTTCACTGTACAAGATAAAAATATCGGAGAAACATGTTTGCAATCCTCTCTCTGGCTTGCTGAGTACTCATGTATTTCCAAAGACATGACCTTGCAGAGATAAATGACCAAAACCCTAGACCTAGGACTTTGGCCTCAAGACAAATCAAGACAAGCTTGAAAAACTTAATGACTGATATGACCTGATCCAGCAAAGCCAAGAGGGGTATAAATAGACCAGCTCCTCCATCAGGGTTATGGCATGCCTAACGAGATGCAAAATTTGACACTGATGAGACACCTACTAATGCAAATGCAAAGAGATTTGATCACTGATGGAGGGCTTTCAAGACCGACACTAACAATATCAATAGATCTCTCTTCTACAAGCCAATCTATAAAACAATCATTATCAGATCTATGACAACTGGGATAAGAAAGGAAATGTTTTGGATAAGCCACTTGTTCTTCTTCAATTAGCGAGCCATGGTCTCGAACATCATACTCATTCCTGGTGGTGATCTTTTGCATAATCTCTTCCACTGCACTTACGAAAATGTCGAGCTTTACCTCTAAATATGTCGATTCTTTTGGATCTATGTTCTTCCTCTCTTCTTCTTTCAACTTTGCCCTTCTGATTAGAAAATTAGCCTCTACATCTACTGCACTGTTCTGCATCTCTTCAAGTGTTGCAAGGTTCCTTTCCCTCAGCTGAAATTCCATTTCCAGATCAAAGGCATCTGGGTAGTGCAAGAGAGCGGATCTAGGAGGAGGTCTTACATTAATAGGCATTGAATAATAAACTTGATTAAATTTGACAGAAAATTGTTGCACTATCTCCCCTGGCTATCTTTTCAGCTGGTTATACTCTTCTAGAATCAGGAAAGGGTTCTGTCTGACCACCCACTTGTCAAGGAAAACTTTGAAGAACTATTGGAAATATGAGATGCTCGCATCAGGTAGGGTTTTGAACTAACTCTTGACATTCCCTTGCAAAGAAAGAGCAAAAAGCCTAATACTGAAATCTTCTTCATCAAATTCAAAAAGGTCAAGAAAAGACTCAAAATTCAGTACATGTCTCTCAGCAGTGATGCTGTCATATTCACCATCAAATCTTGGTAGATATAGGTAATTATTTTTAGGGAAAGCATGGGATATAGGAGGTAAAATCAGAGGCTTATATCTATCTAGAATTTTACAAGGTATAGGAGTATATACAAAAGGTGTAGAATCGGCCTTGGTCTCTTGAGTCTTATTAGTCTGAAGACGGTCATCATGAGATTCAGAAGAAGGGTCTTGATCAAGATCAAAGGCATGTGAATATTATGTATTCACAATCTTCAAAGGGAAAGAATCAAATGCAGGTCTAGGATATTTTCGCGAAAATAGTATACTTTGTAAAGCCTTCTTGACATTCTTGGGAAAAGGGAAGAAATAATTTATAACAAAGAACATAATGTCTTGGATGAAATTCCAACTTGAATACTTGATCTTTGCATATCGTCCTTTCATGTTTCTGCTGGTCAGGTTCATCCTTCAGTGGAATCCTTAGATCTGATCTTGAAAATGATTTAGAGTCGCTAGTGAAGAATTTTAGCCTTCTGGTGTCTGATCATTGTCCACCATCAACAATCAAATATAAACTTGATACATTTTTCTGAGGAACATAAAATTACATTCCCTAGGGTGTTCGCCTCTATGTTAGAGCCTATATTGATCTCAGGCCGAAGGAAAGGCAATCCTAAGATAACCACAAACTAAGCTTAACCTGGTAGCTAGCCCTACCAGGTCAGGAAAGGGCTCTCTCTTTGTGAATCTCAGTCAATATGACTGAATCAAATATGGATTTTAGGCTAGGTATAGTAGCTCTAGGGTTTTTGATTGATTTTGTTGGTTTCATTGCTGGATCAAATGGAGCAGGCAGCTTTGGGTCTGGGAAATCAAGTCAGGAATGCAGGGTTTTCTATGGGGCGAGGTAGGTAGTTGTTTTGGCACTTGAAATTGAGTGAGATGGTAGGTCTAGTACTGGTGAGGAGCTGAGGAGGGCATGCAAAGATCATGTATCCTTCTTAAACAATAGAAAACATCAAAAACTAAATGATTTCCCAAGCCAGAGCAATGTAACCAATGTATTCTACCGATCTATCTTGATATCATTTAGCTAGAAGAAATGAATTAGATTATGGAACACATAACACATGAGAATAACTAATAACAAAAGAAGAAAGTATGCAAAAACACTTTACCACAAGTATCCCATAAAAATAGTTGCAAATCCTGGTTTAGTTTCCTTGCCAAACTACTAGTAAAGATGTACAATATATCTCAGAGCATCCAAGAGAGTCCAACCTTTGCTAATGACTAAAAAAATACATAATATAGACATCAAACCACCTATGCTATCCATCAGGGGCCGAATCCAAGAGATAAGGAACTGTTACAACCATTTCCAAACAAGGAATAAGAACATAGGCAGTGGAACAACTTGCCTCTAAAACCATGGAAACTGATTCATTGACCCCCAAACCACCTCAAACTAATGAATCTACCCTATAAGATCATTTATCAATTAAATTTACATATAATAGCATTAATTACAATCATAAATTCATTCATGAAGAGAGAAAAAAGTCAACTTGTAGAGAAACTAGGTGAAAACTGGATTTTTTAGGCAAACTGGCTCTATGCGTAGTGCCACTTCACAACCACTTTTGGAGGCCTTTCCCTTGGCCCAAGTGAGCCCAATATTTCTCATTTGAAAGGTCTGCCTGTCTAGTTTCTGGAACATCTTTAATTTTTTCATTTGGATGTCATTTGCCCCCTCAAAAGTGAAATCTCCCAAGGCTGTTTCTGTGTGTCCAAAAAGAGGTAGAGAGGTCATTTTTTGGTAGTTTTTTTCCCTTTTGGTGACCTAGTTTTGCTCCAAAATTGTTGCGGTTTTCTGGGTTTGATGCTCTCATCATGCTAAATCTAGACATATAAGCCATTCCTCCAAAAAGTGCTCTAGGGAAAAGGTAGGCCAATTTCCTGTTTTCAAAATTTCAAAATTTGAAAAAGACAAAAAATCATCAAAACTTGCCTAGATTTGGCACAAGGTGTTAGCGCTCGAATCTGCCTCAGGCTGAGGAAGGCAAAACTCAAGGCAACATCAGACCAAGCTCAACCTTGTAGCTAGCCCTACGAGGACAGGAGAGGGCTCTCTCTAGGTCTATCTTGGCAAAAGGTCTTCAAAAGGGCTGAGATGACCTATAGTTAATGCTGATCTTAGGCTAGTAAATAGATAGGAAAGTGGGGTTTTTAATAAATAATTGGGTTTTCTGGGCTGCATGGGGCAAATACAACAAGAGCATAGATTTAATCAAAGGCACAAATTATTTTCATAAGGCGAGGTAGGAGTGAAGTTTAACAATTAACTTTGAAATAATATGGGATGAAAGACTATTTAAAGAGCTGAAAGGGCATTTAATCTATGAGTCCTTTACAGATAGAAGACAATTACACAAATATTGAAACGGTCTTTCGAGGCAGAGCAAATAAATTGGGTTCTACCTCCCTCACTGTAAAGCATTCAGCTGGAAATGATAATGAATGAAATTATGAAACCTTACAAAGACATATGAAACAGAAGAAAATCATGTGCTAAACTTTCACACCACAAGAATCTTACAAATCAGAGCTACGCCATTTCATTATTCTCTGTCAGTCAACTGTACAATAAATCTCTCTGTTCTCCTCCACGCACACCTCAGAATTCTCTCCCAAATGTTTTTCAATACAATATATAAAACTCAGCTAGGAGAAAACAGATCGACCCAAAAACAAGGGCGTTTTTTCAACTGAAGCCATGAAGATAGAAAAAGGATCACCCATCTGCTCTAAAGATAGAAAAGCGTTACATTATTCTAGCTGAGAATTTCTAATGACCAATGAAAACCAAACCTGGAGCGTAGACCCTATGAATTACTAACTGAAGTCATAAATAGACTACCTAATCCTATTCTTCTGCTGTAGTGGGTAATCTGCGTTTAATTTGGGTTCTTACTTTTCCTTTACCATTTGAATACAACCAAATTTTTTAATAATTAACATCCTTTGTAACTTTAGGGCGCTTTCATCCATGTTACCATAAATGATTACACGTTGCAAAGAGTCCTGGCCAGGATATAGATATGATTTAAAATAATTCGGTTTCCCCCAAATATATGACCCATTTGACTAAGGTGAAGAAAATCTTGGCATCCCACTAATATTTGCACGCATGGAAGTGAAGAACTTTCAGTTTTGGCGTCCTATGAAAAAATGTTGGAAGACAGTATTGATTTGCGGAAAAGAATAATGCCAAATCTTCCACCTCTGGAAAATGAATTTGACACCAATCTTGTTTATAAAGGATTTTTCGGCGAAGATCACATGAGACATCATTTGTCGACGCGTTTTGAACCAACCAGTGTGGTTCATCGTCAGGACAAGTTGAAGAAACAGATCCAGCTTAGCAGGTTAAATAGACAGAGCAAAGCCTCCAACGGCTAAAAAGACAACGACTACTTTTGACTAGGTCCAGGGATCTAGTTTAGACCTAGTCAAAAGTAGTCGTTGTATTTTTAAACGTTGGAGGCTTTGCTCTGTCTATTTAACCTGCTAAGCTGGATTTGTTTCTTCAACTTGTCCTGACGATGAACCACACTGGTTGGTTCGAAACGCGTCGACAAATGATGTCTCATGTGATCTTCGCCGAAAAATCCTTTATAAACTTGATATGGATCACAGAAGCCTAAACTCTATTACCAATCTTGTTCTTGCATTTCACCTGTGTAAATTGAAACAAACTGAGCGCAAGATTCCTGATATTTGTTTGGCCCACTACAACAACAATCACTTCTTCCATGTCCCTTAACACCTCGATTGAAGACCCACAAAAGACTAACCAATTTGATTTGCTTTGCTGGGATAGTTATCTGTACCTCAATTTGGCTTTGATTGCCACGTTACATTTATCATTTGAAACAAATCCATTTTTAAATAAAACACCTTCGATCGAAAACCTTGCCTTGAAGATCGATCACATTTCTTTTGAATATAGAGCCATCCAGCCACGTGCAAAGGAGATATCCTAAGTATAGCCTTTCACAGTTCCAACAAATATTCTCTGTACAGGTCCAAGTCCGAGACTTTCAACAATTAAAATGTAAACGCAGAGATTAGAGAAGGCGAGGGTCCAATCATAGAGTAGATTTGTGCGTTGCAATGTTTTTCAAGCTCGCTGGACCATGTGAATCATCTATATTGCCTTCACTGGCATGTATGCAAATTGCAAGTCGATGGAGCCAATTTGATAAGAAACTGGGCGCATTAACAAAAATTTCTTGGTGCTGTGACTGTGTGCGTAGCGCACGAACCCAACACGTAGCGCACACCTGAGTGCGTAGCGCCTATGTATTTTTACACTGGCCAGTGAGGCCCAGTGTGTAGCGCCCACCTGAGTGCGTCGCACACCTTGTGTGGGTAGCGCGCACCTCTTTTGGCAATTCTTGAACTATTGGCTGCAACCAAAGTGAATGTATACAACAAAGCAACTTGAAGAGAGGAGGCAACATCCATGATAAGAGAGAAACCATAGGATGAGAAGAACCAACATCAAAAGTGAATGCATAACCATTTTGAGAGGTGGAGACTGAAGCCTTTTTACTACCACTCCTTTTAAGGTCTCTCTAAAAAATGGTGACTCTGTGGAAAATATGCCACATTAGTTCATTCTCTGGTGTATTTGGGCCTCTAATTAAAAGATTCACCAAACCCAAGATATCTTGCAACTCTTTTTTAATCCACTGTTCCTTTAAAGGTTCAAGTAACCAAGTTAAAACGCTTTGCTGTTGCTCACTCCCAGCAGCTGAAGCCATCACAAGAAATGTTTCTCCAACTCACTAATTCGTTCTTTCACTTGAATTTTCTGGATGCAAATGAATTGACAATTGTGGAAATATATTATGTATGATAGATTTTGATCTTCGATCTGGAACCCTCTTTGCAATATTTGAAACTTTGATGTTTCTTTTCAACTTTATTTTGCTTTGCCTCTGATTGCTGATGATGTTCTTTCTGTTTGTCTTTGCAGGGATGGAGCTGCAGAAGCTGCTGCCTTTTGAAGAGCTGAAGAATTTGGAACATTTTGACAAATCACATCTTCTAAACAAAACACATTTGATGATTTCTTCTTCAAAACAGGGTTTTGAAGAAGAATCAATCTCACATTATTGACGATGACATCCCCAAAAAACTTACTGCGTTATTTCACACTTCTGCAGACAAAACCCTGGACTCAAGACATAAAATGACTCTTCTGATCAAAATGGCATTTAATGACTTCCAGTGACGGGAAATGAACCTTGGTGAATTCGACTGCAGCGGGCTGACAAGACGGAGTCTAACATTGGCTCCAATGGGGATGGCAACTGCCACTTCGTGGAGGTTCCAAGAACAACAGAGCTTTGGGAGAGCAGACAATGCCTCCATCCATTGGGATATGGAGTCATTATTTCAACAGAAAACATGAGACTTCCGACTCATTTATGGACTGAAACTTGACTGAAATGCTTAAAAAAAAAAAACTGACTCGACAAACTTCACACTAAAACTGTAATGAAACTCAGAACGAAATGCTGCCTTTTGGCTGCTTATTTATTTACAAAATCTACCCTACTCTACTGTACAAACAATAGATCAGGTAATACTAAAATGCCAGATCAACCATTCAAGTAAACCTGAGAATAATACCGCTTGAGAATGTTTCCACCAGGACACAGATGTAATTGCTGGCAGCCCTACATGCACGTAATGAGCCTGATCATGTAAAAGACAGTTTGATTTGTTAGTCAAACTGAAAAACATTTCCATGTACATCGCAATAGGATCGCGAAAGCCAGACTCCATTTGCTGCCCCAACTCTGCAATACATACATCCAGCTGCACACGATCAATGCAAACATCTGTAGGCAACTCTATTGTTTCTTGTTTCGAAGGAGGAAGAGTTTCCAAGAACTTTTTAGGGTCTCGGAAATCATATGACTGGATCTGCTTATTCAAATATTGAATCTCCTTCTCAATTCTTTCCACAACTAACTCACAGACACCAGTTTTAGCTTCAAGAGGTAGCTTTGGAGATTTCAAACATTGAAGCAAGGCATTGAAAAAATCTTCATTAATTTCAAAATCTGCTAACTGATTTCTTACTGATTTTACAGCTTCACACAGTGCAGGGTTTGCCACATACCCTACCATTGCATAAATGGTTCAGCAAGCACTGGAATGTCTAGAATGAGCTGGAGTCACCAGGTGAATGTCTCAGCCTTCATATGTGTCTGACCGCTGCCCACCATCAGCATCAGATTTGCAACTTGATTTCATGTACTGGGACAAGACAATCAACAAGTCGAATGTCACATCAACAACAAACCATCTTCCCCAGTATGGTCGCCACTATGTTAGTGCTCGAATCTGCCTCAGGCTGAGGAAGGCAAAACTCAAGGCAACATCAAACCAAGCTCAACCTCGTAGCTAGCCCTACGAGGACAGGAGAGGGCTCTCTCCGGGTCTATCTCAGCAAAAGGTCTTCAAAAGGGCTGAGATGACCTATAGTGAATGCTGATCTTAGGCTAGTAAATAGATAGGAAAGTGGGGTTTTAATAAATAATTGGGTTTTCTGGGCTGCATGGGGCAAAGACAGCAAGAGCAGAGATTTAATCAAAGGCACAGATTATTTTCATAAGGCGGGGTAGGAGTGAAGTTTAACAATTAACTTTGAAATAATATGGGATGAAAGACTATTTAAAGACTTGAAAGGGCATTTAATCAATGAGTCCTTTACAGACAAAGAATAATTACACAAATACTGAAATGCTCTTTCGAGGCAGAGAAAATAAATTGCGTTCTACCTCCCTCACTGTAAAGCATTCAGCTGGAAATGATAATGAATGAAATTATGAAACCTTACAAAGACATATGAAATAGAAGAAAAACATGTGCTAAACTTTCACACCACAAGAATCTTACAAATCAAAGCTGCACCATTTCATTATTCTCTGTCAATCAACTGTACAATAAAGTTCTCTGTTCTCCTCCACGCACACCTCAGAATTCTCTCCCAAATTTTTTTCAATACAAAACTCAGCTAGGAGAAAACAGATCGACCCAAAAATAAGGGCGCTGTTTCAACTGAAGCCACAAAGATAGAAAAAGGATCATCCATCTGCTCTAAAGATAGAAAGCGTTACATTATTCCAGCTGAGAATTTCTAATGACAAATGAAAACCAAACCTGGAGCGTAGACCCTATGAATTACTAACTGAAGTCATAAATAGACTGCCTAATCCTATTCTTCTGTTGTAGTGGGTGGTCTGCGTTTAATTTGGGCTTTTACTTTTCCTTTACCATTTGGATACAACCAATTTTTTTAACATCCTTTGTAACTTTGGGGCGCTTTCATCCATGTTACCATAAATGATTACACGTTGCAAAGAGTTCTGGCCAGCACAATTCGGTTTCCCCCAAATATATGACCCATTTGACTAAGGCGAAGAAACTCTTGGCAGCCCACTAATATTTTCACGCATGGAAGTGAAGAAATTTAAGTTTTGGCGTCCTATGTAAAAATGTTGGAAGACAATATTGATTTGCGGAAAAGAATAGCGCCAAATCTTCCACCTCTGGAAAATGAATTTGACACCAATCTTGTTCTTGCATTGCACCTGTGTAAATTGAAACAAACTGAGCGCGAGATGCCTGATCTTTGTTTGGCCCACTACAACACCAATCACTTCTTCCATGTCCCCTAGCACCTCAATTGAAGACCCACAATAGACTAACCAATTCGATTTGCTTTGCTGGAATAATTATCTGTACCTCAATTTGGCTTTGACTGCCGCGTTACATTTATCATTTGAAACAAAACCATTTTTAAATGAAAACACCTTCGATCGAAAACCTTGCTTTGAAGATCGATTGCATTTCTTTTGAATATAGAGCCATCCAGCCACGTGCAAAGGAGATATCCTAAGTATAGCCTTTCACAGTTCCAGCAAATATTCTCTGTACAGGTCCAAGTCTGAGACTTTCAACAATTAAAATGTAAACGCAAAGATTAGAGAAGGCGAGGGTCCAATCATAAAGTAGATTTGTGCGTTGCAATGTTTTTCAAGCTCGCTGGACCATGTGAATCATCTATATTGCCTTCACTGGCATGTATGCAAATTGCAAGTCGATGGAGCCGATTTGATAAGAAACTGGGCGCATTAACAAAAATTTCTTGGTGCTGTGACTGTGTGCGTAGCGCACGAACCCAACGCGTAGCGCACACCTGAGTGCGTAGCGCCTATGTATTTTTACACTGGCCAGTGAGGCCCAGTGCGTAGCGCCCACCTGAGTGCGTAGCGCACACCTTGTGTGGGTAGCGCGCACCTCTTTTGGCAATTCTTGAACTATTGGCTGCAACCAAAGTGAATGTATACAGCAAAGCAACTTGAAGAGAGGAGGCAACATCCATGATAAGCGAGAAACCATAGGATGAGAAGAACCAACATCAAAAGTGAATGCAGAACCATTTTGAGAGGTGGAGACTGAAGCCTTTTTACTACCACTCCTTTTAAGGGCTCTCTCAAAAATGGTGACTCTGTGGAAAATATGCCACATTAGTTCATTCTCTGGTGTATTTGGGCCTCTAATTAAAAGATTCACCAAACCCAAGATATCTTGCAACTCTTTTTTAATCCACTGTTCCTTTAAAGGTTCAAGTAACCAAGTTAAAATGCTTTGCTGTTGCTCACTCCCAGCAGCTGAAGCCATCACAAGAAATGTTTCTCCAACTCACTAATTCGTTCTTTCACTTGAATTTTCTGGATGCAAATGAATTGACAATTGTGGAAATATATTATGTATGATAGATTTTGATCTTCGATCTGGAACCCTCTTTGCAATATTTGAAATTTTGATGTTTCTTTTCAACTTTATTTTGCTTTGCCTCTGATTGCTGATGATGTTCTTTCTGTTTGTCTTTGCAAGGATGGAGCTGCAGAAGCTGCTGCCTTTTGAAGAGCTGAAGAATTTGAAACATTTTGACAAATCACATCTTCTAAACAAAACACATTTGATGATTTCTTCTTCAAAACAGGGTTTTGAAGAAGAATCAATCTCACATTATTGATGATGACATCCCTAAAAAACTTACTATGTTATTTCACACTTCTGTAGACAAAACCCTGGACTCAAGACATAAAATGACTCTTCTGATCAAAATGGCATTTAATGACTGCCAGTGACGGGAAATGAACCTTGGTGAATTTGACTGTAGTGGGCTGACAAGACGGAGTCTAACACAAGGCACCACCATTAGTTTCTTTGATGGGCTAGTGAAGCTTCAGCCAAGATTTTTAACTTATCTTGCTCCCTTTTCTTTGCCCTTGCTTTGCTGCTCAACCTGTACCTATCTTGCTGAAGAAGAAGGCAAAGCCCCTTCCACTCCTTGTGGAGATAGCATTTGCCTATAGCCTGATGATGAAGGCAAGACCCCTTCCACCCCTTGTGGAGATAATACTCGCCTAGTAGCTGCAAAAAGTTTCCTAGTGCCCCTCTTATATGTCACATACACTAGCACTCAAACAGTTTTAGTCACTTTGACCTTTTCATGTCCTGAAGGTTCACCTTCTTCATGATGTACTAATGAAAAGATTTGTGGGCCTTTGAACATCTCATGAGAAATGAAAGTCTCCCATGGTATGTTAAGAAGGTTCAACTGATGTAGAACAATGATTTTAATCAAAGAGTAGTGGAAAATGCTATTCAACTGCTGGGGGTATGGTTTCTTCTTTACAATATGTGCCATCTTCTCAATATTTCTGAACATGAAGTAAGGGATATTCATCATTCTTACTCTAGTGAAATGCATTAGCAGTCTAATATGGTAGGCATGCAACTGGGAGAACCTACCTTCACAAGTGAAGTACTTGATAATTATCTTCATCAATGGAGCAAACCTGTCTTTCAAAAACTTGAAGGGGAATACTCTCTTCAGTTTGTCTTTGTATCTAGCCTTGATGTAAGGCTCATAGTACTCCCTATCAATATCCTGACCTTTGTTCCATTTTTCTCCCACCTCTGGAATACCTGTAGCCTCTGAGATGACAGTTGGTGATAAGGTGAATGTAATTCCGGCAAGGGTTACTTCATTATGGTGCAAATGTGTCACAAACAACCTTGCCAACTCATGATGAAATTTAACTCTTTCTACCATTTCACAAGAACCAAAGCATGACTGGTGTTTAAAGCAAGAAATGGCAAGTGGACAGGCTTGAAAATACATCAAATGAGTGGGCTCCTCTATGATAACCCTTCCTCCTTTATGAGGCTTCCTTTGCTGTATGTTTCTCGCCCTGGAACTGTCACTAATGGTGTCTTCTTCAAGCTCATATTCACTATCTCTTTCCATTGTTTTTATAGTTGTGAACACTTGTGGTGAATGATGAGATAGGGTGGATGGATGAAAGATGAGTATGAAGAGATTTTATGGATGAGTAGGTGAGAGTGAATGGGAGTGTGAATGGGATTTAGGGAGTGACTAGGGTTTTGGGGATAGTGTATAGGGTTTAGGGAGTGAGTAGGATAAAGTGTGTAGGGTTTGGGAAATTTGTATGTGGGAAAGGGATTTAGGGAAAATATATGAGGGAATAGGGTTTAGGGAACAATAGATAATTAATAAGATAGGAAAACAATAAGAGAGTGAGCTTGTTAATTTTATGAGACAATTTGTGTGAACACTAGGGTTTTGACTTTATGAGTGAAAGAATCACCAAGACTTGATGTAATAACCCTTATCAACAAGAAACATTGGTGTACTTACTTGCAAAGAGGAAAACTTGGATGATTTGAGGAAAATTAGGAGATTTGGTGTGATTTGGGGCTTGGCTACTAGGTACGCAGTGCTTCACCCAGGTGTGCAGCGCCTCCCAGGTGCATAGCGCCCGTGTATTTTTACACTGAGAATGACTGCCAGGTGCGCAACAACGACGTCTAATGCACAATGCCTTTTTGCAGGACACTTTTGAAGGCTTTCCCGGTGTCCAAATTGGGTTTTAGGATAGCTCACTGGAAAGATTCATGAGTCTATTTTCCATAACATCTTTAATTTTTCAATTTGGAGTTCATTTGCCCTGTAAAAGGTCCAATCTCCCAAGACTGGTCAAAATGTGTAGAATGAGGCTGCCTAAATGCAGAGTGTTGTTGCAATCAACTTTTGAAGGTTTTCCTCAACTCCAAATTGAGCTCATGATAGCTCATTGGAAATATCTTTTTGTCTAATTATCATTTGATGCATCAAGAAAGTCATTCGGTCATTCCATCCAGGATAAAATTTGATTTTACCAAGGTCACTCCATAGGTGGAGCAACTCTCTTGTAGCGAATATATTTTTGAAATTTCTCTAAAACCGTGACACTTGTGTAAAAAGTGAAGGAGGTTTTTATTTTTTTGGCCTTTTGTGGAAAAAAACCTCTCTCACGTTTTCCAAATTCATTTTGTCTTGCTCAGAAATAAAAACCTTAGGAGAGGGAAATGAGCCTTACCCAAGTACAACTGAAGCATGAACAAGGTGTAGAATGACCCATTGGAATCTGAAATGATGATGACAATCTTTTGAATGATGGTACACTTAGATGAATGGTGACATGGACTGACACTTGGAAAACTTTGGAAGGAGTGAAAACAAATACTAGACCTAATACCTAGTGACCAAATTTTACTTGAAGACTCACTGAAATGACAAAATTTGACCTTGACACCCTAAAATCACTTTGTAAGAGCATGTTTGATCATTGGAGGAAGGCTTCAAAGACCGACACTAACAATTGTACTACCATCAATTTTCCCAACCATAGTTTTACTAATCTAGAGCCCACAACATTGCCCTCATCTAGGGCTCTTCAAATATACCACCTAATAGTGATTTGAGTCCTCTCAAAATCACTATTCTTGTGTATAAATTTCTTTGTTGTCCAATCTATGAAAAATATGAACTATTCCTCTTATCACCCTTCTAAAAATTTGTAGATGGCTGAACTAGGGTCACAAATCATCCACTAATAGTATATTGACTAAATTTTTATAGGTTTATTTAGATCTTTGTCCAAAACTCTATGGAAAATCCACGAAGATCAACTCCTTTTTATGTCAATCCATTCCTCATATGGAACATATCTTCTGCTCAATCTTCTACTCAGGTTCCACCCTCCTTTGGGTCTCTTATCTCCACACATACTTTTGCAAACCATCTTCCAAATTTGTAATCTATATTCCAAAGATAAACCTCACTCTAAGGGTCATGACCCCTCTTCTTCTATGCAGATTTGTCACAGTCTTAAGGGCATACCTTATGGACTGAAAATGCTAGGAAACCACCCTAACTAGAGAATTATACTTTTGTTCTAATTTCTTTAGAAAAAACCCTATCAACCCATAGAAAAAATAACAACTCTTGCCTCTATAAGGGACTCAACCTAGCTCATATGGATCCATAGATTCTGGGCATTTCTTTGACTGAATCTTGACCTGAACTTTAGATCTCTATGACCCTTAAACTATGATTACCTTAGTCAATATTAGACCTGTTGCTACTTCTGTTTTGACCCTAAATTCCAATGCACGCCCTCCTCCATTGTGTTGGTATTTATCACAGAACTTACGACCTACTAACCACCACAAGATAGGGTCTCAACCCTCTCTGCTATTTCATTATTGATGCGGCCTTCACATAGAAACACCACTAAAATCACATGGCCAAATTCTCATGAGTTGCCTCTCTTGAGCTCGATTTTCCAAAAGAGAACCAACAATATGCCATCCTACCTCCTAGCTTGAACCCATTAAGGTATGCAACATTCTTGTGAACCCTCACATGATGATATTGCTCTTGGTGGATGATCATGGCCTCCCTTTAACAACCCTTACTCATCCCTCTAACTCCACCTACTTTAGGACTACATCTATCCTCACCTCCTTGATCAAATGAGGTCCTTATCAATGTTTTAAAATTCCAATTCGGACTCTGACTCGGCCGAGGGTCGACTCCAACTCTGACTCCAACTCAGTATTGACTCAGCCAGCTCGATTTCAATGACTCGGTAGCTGTAAAAAATACATTAAATATTTATTTTTTTTTATAAAAAAACATAATTTTAAAGATTTTTTTTCATGTTTCCAAACACACAACATTATAATATAGATGGAAGAAAACATATGATCAAAGTAGGCTCATGAATATATCCATTATATCAAAATGGCACCCAGTGCACTGTCCAATACATGATCAAAGATTCAAAACAAAAAACACATAACCAAGGAGGCTAGAAATGGCCTCTACAAGAAAAGTAAACTGTGACTAGAATCCAATACTATTGGATAGTAGCTACTGCAAGAGGAGCCAAGATCATGTCGATCAATATCTAGATCATCATCAGAGTCAGATAGCGGGCCCCATGGCTCCTCCTCCTCATCATCATCTCCAACTGCAACTATAGAAGTGGTACCACTAGCAGGTTGTGCAACTGCATTAGATGCAAGCTGAGATAGAGAAGATATGCGGCTGCGCTTCTATCGTGGTTTAGCAGAGGAAGAACTTGCAATTGGAGTCCTTGCTGGCTGTGAGACTGAGGCTGGTAGTATAGGTGGATCGGGATCTTCATTCAACTGAACATCATGTTTGAGTGATGCTTGCATATCTAAATTTATATCAAGATCCTACCAGGATCAAACTCTACTGGATGACTCTGCACTACCCAATCTGATGTTGGATCAATGTCTTCCAACACAATGGGATCTGAATCAGGTCTTTTGTTCAACAATTGGTTTTGTCTGAGTCGGAGGTTGTATTGGACATAGACTAGATCATTTAACCATTTTTCATCCAAATAGTTTCTCTTCTTTGTGTGAATCCTCTCAAAGACAGACCAATTGCGCTCACACCCAGTAGTACTGCAAGTTTGACACAAAATACGAATTGCAAACTTCTACAACTCAGGACAATGGCCACCAAAAGCCTCCCACCATTGTGCTGCAAAAAACATAAGAGTGTAATGAGTTAGCTCAAAAAAATTACAAATTATATCCAACTTTCAAATTATAAACGATTTAACAATTTAAAAAAAAAGAGTAAAACTATTAAGAATTTGAATTTGAAATTTTTGTTTACCTGGCTCATCTGCTTCTCTTGCAATCTTTTCTAGGTTCTTCCCAAAGGTACTCGAGGCATTGCTGAAGGTCGTGACCTGTCGGTGTATCTCCAGCTGATCAGGCTACAATGGGATCATGCGATCAATGCAGTCAATCAATCCATCTCTGAGCTCCCCCCTCAAAGCTCCTGACTCCTTAGCTTTATAATGATATCGTGGGTTCAAAAAATACCCAGCTGCATGTATAGGGTGATGGAGTTGATTGTTCCATATTTCATCAATGATTGCCCAAATGGGCCCATACTTAGCCATTCTATCCTTGTATGCCCTCTTTATTTTCTCATTTGCTTGATCCATAGCCTCATAGATGAACCCCATAGCCAACCTTTCCCCATCCACCAACTGCAACACCTTAACCAGTGGCTGAGCAAGCTTCACAATCTCTGCTACCTTTCTCCAAAAAGTTTCTTCATGAACTTTCTTTTTCAATTCTTTGCCTTCCAGTTTGTGAGACCAATTGCTTTGATTCCATTCATCACTAGTAAACATCTTTTGCAAGTTTCTATTTTGGGAAAGCATAAATTGCAACGTCAAAAAGTGAGTAGCAAATCTAGTGATGGCAGGCCTAATAATATCCCTGCCCCCAGTGTGTTTCCTCATGAGGCTAAAAATCCATGAATGATTGGAGATAAATTTTGTTATGCTTTTGGCATGATCTACAATGTTTTTTACCCAATCTATTTTTCCAATATCCTCAAGCATGAGGTCTATGCAATGTGCAGCACATGGGGTCCAAAATATGGTCTTGTGTTTTTCCTCTAACAGTTTACCAACAAGAACATAGTTAGAGGCATTATCTATGATGACTTGAACAACATTAGCCACCCCCACCTCCTCAACATCCTGATCCAATAGCTGAAACAAAAATTTCCCATCTTTTACCTTATCAGATGCATCAACTGATTTTAAAAACATGGTTCCCCATGGGTTTAAGACAATAAATTTTATGATGGTACGGTTTCTTTGATCAGTCCATCCATCTGACATGATGGTACATCCTGTTCTGCAAACGGTAACCCCTTAGCTCATGCATAGTAGGGCCTTTGAAGCCTTTTCCAGCAGCATGTATGGCATCAAACATAGGCTCATAATATGGTGAACGAGAAGCATTGAAGGGGATATCAACATCATATCACCATATAGCTATGTAATCACAAGCAGTCTCCCTCAATTCTTTCTTCCAATGGTCATCTAAAGTGGGTTTCATTTGATTTTTTACTAGCTTGAGGACCATGTGCATCTGATGGAGAGGATGGAGTGAAATAACTTTTGATAGTCATATCACCCTTTTTCATTCTACCCTTTCCCTAATATTGAACAAAACCAAAAGAGGGAGGAACATATCAGAAAGGGTTGGATGAATCAGTATGAGGGATAAAGGAAGAACCCTCAAAATCATAATGGGGGTTGGTAGCCATCATTTTTTGTATCTCCCTCTTCCTCCCAATTTCAACCTCTAACTCTTTTTGCATAGCCTTATCTTCTTTAAACTTCTCAAAGCTAGCTAACAATTGCTTCCTAATCTCCCCAATTTCTGGTGAGGTACATGGAGTAATTTGGCCTCTAACCCCCGCCAAGTGTTGTTTCAGCCTATTAATGCCCCCAGGACCTTCCTTAATTTTCCTTTGGTGAAATTTGCAATGCATTTGACTATCAACCATTTCAACATATGCCCAAGCAGGATCTCTCACTCTAGGTGCCATTTTTTGACTAGGAAATGAAAGCAAACAATCTTAAAAAAAATAAAAATTGATTCAATGTTTATTTCTTTCACAAAAAACACTCTAGGCTTTCTAGATATGCACCTAAAATTTAATAAGCAAAAACAGATTTGTACAAGTGAAAAAAATACCTCCAAGCACAAACTGCCTCCTCAAGCTTGCTAGTTGCTCCAAGAAATCAACTCCTCAATGCTGCTCCAAATGGCTACCCAAGAAGCTCTTCACTCTAGCTACATTGCTTGCCCAAGACTCCTCACTGCTGCTCCAAAAACAAACTCAAGAACTGCTCACTAACTCTCACTGACGTTCTCACTCAAATGCATGAGATGGCTGTGAGAGAATGAGAGCATTTGAGTGGGTTAAATAGGGTTTGGGAGAGGGGAATGGACCCCAAATAGAACTTAACCAATTTATAAAACACCTTGGAGTCCCCAACACTTAGCTAAATGTTAAAAATTTAGAACAAATATATGAAAAATCACTATTTTTTATGGGTTACAGGTTGCATTGATTGACTTGGCCAAGTAGATGCGGATCTGGCCGAGTTTGCCAAGTCATGAGTAACTCAGCCAAGTCATTCAATAACTCGGCCGGGTCAGTCATGACTCGGCCTCCCGAACCGGTTAATCTGTCGGGTCGAAATTTTTTTCCAGCTCGGACCAACTCGGCCGAGTCGGATCCAAGCCGGCGTGATCTTAAAAAAATGGTCCTTATCACTTGATGTTCTTACCTTCATACTAAGGCCTCCTTAAATATATTTTCCTAGCTAGGCCTCTTAGGAACCCTATAAAACTTATGGGTTTTATCTACTTAGAACTTAGGAAATATTAATTTTCCTTTTTAAATTTTCTTTTAGATTTTAACCCCATCTTGGGTCCAAAACCCCTTTGCTTAGGTTCTTTTTTTACAAAGCCTTTTGTGACCAAAATCACAAACCCATCTCACTAAGCTTGTGGAGTACCTCCCAAGATACACAATTCAACAACATAGTCTAGTTCTAGTAACTGTAACTTGGTCAAGCTCTTGTAGTCAAGTGAGGACTTGGTTGGGTTCCCAAGTTGCAAATTAAGTAATGGTAGTTGTGAGGGCAAGATAACCAAGGAGGGTCAGGGCATTCCAAGGAATGAAAAGGCATGATAACACATGCCAAGAAATGTCAATGCATGATGAGGAGTGTTAGGGAGTGTTGAGGCATCATAACGGAGAACTAGGTCAAAATGAATGGAAATGAACAAATAAGAGTATGTATCAGGCAGTGTCACTGAATTCAAGTGTTCCAAGGATGAAATGTGTTAGAAGAAGTTCATAATAGGATTGCAGGAGGCAATCCTAGGGTTGCGATAAGGATCTCAATAGAATAGTTTTAGAAAAATGGAGACTTTGTGCTTGGAACAACATTGTTTTTCCTTTATCTATTATTTTTATATGACATGTGGCACACTTTAGTTGAATTCTCATGTTTTAAACTATGTTAGACAATTCCATATTGTACATTGTTGTGTATGAGTTTTGGGGCATTCGACTTGTGCCGACTTGTATCTTGTGTGTCTTGTGCATCTTGTGATTCTTGGAAATGCTTAGTTAATGCTCTGTTGTTTATATGAACTGGAGATACATGTGAAATATTTCCTGTGTAAGATATGTTGCTTAGTTGTTTTATGGACATGACTATATTTGATCCTTGTCTTGGTAATTTCTCAAGTGGGACATGTTGAGCTTGGACATGAGTGGCCTAAGATGAGTTATAGGCAGTTCGCAGGTGAACAAGGCACAATCTACTTGTAGTAGGTATGATTGGTCAAGTTGTTGTGGATGAAGTAGGGTAATGTCACATGGAATGCAGTAGTTAAGGACTTGATTGGGTTCCCAAGTCATGAAAAAATATAAGGCTAGTTGTGAGGGAATGAGTGCCAATGTGTACTAGGGAATGCTAACATGTTCCAGATAATTCGAAGGCATGTCAAATATGTTAAGATGTGTCAAGTGCTAAGGCATGCCAATATGTGCAAGGATGTGACAATACATGCCAAGGACTGTTAAGGAAACAAAAAGGAGAACAAGTTAAACTACAAGGAAATGAACACACAAGAGGGTTAATAAGTCATTAATTTACCTTTTCCAAGAGGGGCATGTTAGGCACACCAATAATTATTCTCAGATAAATTTAATAGTAATCAATTCCAAAGCATACCAAGGAATCTCAATGAACATTAGACATGCTAAGACTTTCCAAGCGCCAACACGTGCCAAGTGCCAATGTGTGTTAGGGAGTGATACACATGTTATGAAGTGGCAGGGCATGTCGAAGAGTGTTAAGGTGTGCTAGAGAGTTCTAATGCATGCTGAGGAGTGTTAGGGAGTACTAGGTAACACAAGGGAGAATTAGGTCAAAATGCATGGAAGTGAATGAATATGAGGGTGTGCCATGGAGTATCAACGAGTGCTAGATAATGTGCCAAGGAGGGAGTCACAAGTTATGTTAATCATTGGTAAGGCATGCTAGGGAATACCCAGGCATGTCAAGAAGTGCAAGAGTGTTCTATGGAGTTCTAGTATGTATTAACATGTGCCAAATAGTTCCAAGGCATGCCAAATGCTAAGGCATGATAGTATGTGCAGGGTGTCAAGGTATGCCAATATGTGTCAAGGAGTTTCAAGGAAACAAATGGAAGAACCACTCTAAAATGAAAGGAAATGAACACATAAGAGGTTAGTAATCCATGACTTTATCTTTTTCAAAAGGGGCATGATAGGCACACTAATAATAGGTTCCAATACATTCAAGTGTCAATTCCAATACATACCAAGTGTCAATATGTGCCAAGTGTTAATGTATGTTTATGCATGCCAAAGTGTTCTAGGGCATGGTAGGGACTACAGGGAATTCCAACACCTGCTAGGAGAGTGCTATGTTAGGGCCTGCCAACATGTGCTTGGGTGTCCTAGTCATGGCAATATGTTCTATGTATAAAGATGTTCCAAGACATGCGAGGTGCCAAGGAATGTTAGTGTGTGCCAAAGCATGTTAAGGTGTGCCAAGAGTGTTGAGGAGTTCTAGGTCTCTCTCATTAATAGAATTGATAGAGCTTGATTATGTATTAAATAATATATTTCCTCCACACACTAGTGGAACTTTATCTAAAGGGAATATGTTAGATAATAAACCTAATAAAGATGAATTGTGTATTGACTCATAGGAAAACTATATTCTCATTACTTGAGGGAAATGATACACACTAATTAATTCTTAACAAATTGAATAACTCTAACCACTATGGAATTGGAAACATAATGAAAAAGACTACACAACGATGGTACTAAATCGTTATTTTTTGAAAAAAAATATAGTAACATGCACATAGCATCATCAAAAACTCATTGGAATGATCAATGATGACAAACATTTTTTGACCGTCACCAAAAGTAACCAAAAAGAGCATTAGTGAGGGTCAATAAAATATTGTCACTAGAAGTGTCACCAAAGAGAGAATTAGTGAAGGGCCTTTAACAATCCTCACCAAAAGTGTCATTGAAAATGGCTTTACTGACAAGCCTTAAAGGACCATCATTATATGCACTTACAACAACACTTTTTTAAGGACCATCACCATATGTGAGCATGAACCTCACCAATGGCCTTTTTGGTTGTAGTGAACTATTGGTTTCTTTCCACGGTGTAGAAATAGAGATCATCTAAGTGGTACTTCATTTCCCAAATACATGGAGCTCCATGCTAGGCCATTAAGTCTTCTTGAGGCCCATACCTCCATTTACTCACTGCAGACGTGTGCATGGAGTAGTAGAATTCATTTCTCCTGTTAGTGTTGACCTTGGTTTCTTGCTACAAGGGATTCCATAGGATTAGCCCATATCAATTTCCAAATACTCCATGCCTTCATTCAATACCTTAGTTTTCGACCCATTATGCCTTTCAAGCTCTAAACCACACATTCAGAACTTTACTGCATCGAGACTTTTACTCTTAAAGACGTTACAAAACAGTGAGTCCTGATCTCCTTTGGTTTAGCCCCTTTCTATATTTATTCATCATAGGGCTGAGGGTTGTGACTAGAGGCTCAGCCTTAAGGCGCTAAGGCCTCTTTTTCCTGTCCGATGGCCGTTTTTCCTTTATATTTTTCTCCCCTTTCCTTTAAGTTCCTCTAGAAACCATGTGATAGCCAAATATCAGAGCTGCTCTTCATAGGAGGTTTACAATCGGGGAATTTACTCTAGAGTCATTATTTCAACTTCTCTGATCAATGTTAGCCCTCTATTATTTACCCCAACCTTGTGCATTTGGTTCTTTGTTCTTCTTGTGACTGTGTGCCAACCCTTATATTGGAGCCCCCTTATTGGCACTTTTTCAAGTGTCCGCTGTTGTAAAGTGCCGACATCCATCAACCTCTGATATGCAATCTATGATGTGACGTCATCCTTGCCACATGGAACTTCTTAAGTTGTGACACGTGTCACCTGGATATGCCCCCATAGCCCCCATCAAAATGCCAAAACGGACAACCACATGTCCTTCCGTACCACCACGTCATGCTAATGTCAGTTGTCGTATGTTCTTATCAGAGCTAGTCCTATGCCGCCATGTGTCCTACTGGAGGAGATATAAAAGGGCTCTTTTTCCCTTGGTTTCCCAATGAAATCCTTTATAAACTTAATTTTGAGTTCCCCGATGGTTTTACACTATATCAAAAATTTATGTGATATCACAACTTTAAAAGGTTGTCACATGTTCAGAAGTTCCGATATTCAATTTCTGATCTTGTGATATGCTTGATGTTTCAATTTCCAACCACCATGACCTCCGAGCTCTGATATGCGATCTCCAATATTAGACCTCCGATATTCCTTATTTCCTTGAGGCTTTAATCCTTGAGACTTCAGAAGACCATAACTTTTGATCTAGGAGTCCATTTTTGGACTTCCACATATTGTTGGAAAGCTTGTTTAGAGCACTTTCCAATGGAGAGGGTCTGATGTAGGTGTGGATTTCTTCTATGGCTTCGAATATGAGTGCAATATTCTCTTCCTTTTTGCGTTCTTTTGGCATCATTTGGCACCATTTGAACAATTTTGCAGTAGGTGATAACAACAGATTTACCCAATTCTGAAGGAAAGAGTTTCATCATGGTGGTAGTTGATAGACTTACCAAGTATGCACACTTTTGTGCATTATATCATCCTGTTAAATCTAGTACAATTTCTACTGAATTTATGGAAACAATTCAAAAGCTACATGGAAACCCAAAGATTATTGTAAGTGACATAGAACCCACTTGCACTATAAATTTTTGGACAAAATTATTTTCTTGTCTTTGTACTCAATTAGCTCATAGCTCATGTTGTCATCCTCAATCTAACGGGAAAACTGAGATAGTGAAAAAGTTTTTGGAAGGATATATTCATTGCTTTGTATATGATAAATAAGCATAATGGTTCAAGTGGTTACCTCTATTTGAATGGTGGTATAACACTTCCTTCCATACCCTAACAAAAATGACCCCATTTATGGCACTTTATGGATATCATCCACCATCCATAACATCATATTTAAGAGAAAAAATTAAGGTTCAAGCAGTGGAAGATCGCATCAAGCATCAACAACAAGTTGTCCAAATCTTAAAAGATAACCTCACTCTGGCGTAGAATCAAATGAAACAACATGCATATCAACATCGCAATGAAATAAATTTCGATGTAGGTGACTAGGTGTTTTTGTGACTGCAACAATACAAACAAATGTCCCTCAAGCAAGCTAAGAAGGATAATAAATTATCACCCAAGTAGTATGGTCCTTACAAGGTGTTGCAAAAGATTAGTACTGTGGCATACAAATTGGAGTTACTTGCATATTCTCCAGTACACCCAGTTTTCCACGTTTCATTCTTAAAGAAGGTTATTACTGACAAGCTTCGAGTTTAAACAATGTTGCTAGAACTTGATGGAGAAGAAAAAAAATCATATTTGAGCCTGAAGCAGTCACGGAAAGAAGAACTCGACTACTACGTAATCGATTAATTTTAGAGTATCCCAATATGTGGAAGAACTTACCTGCTGAAGATTCCACATGGAGGATGAGAATTTTATACATAAGCATCCAAAACTACTCAAGCGTTGAGGACGACACTTTTTTGAAGGAGAGGGGCATGTTAGGTCCCTATAATACTAGTTTATTCCCTTATTTTTATTGTTAATGTAGTCCCCTATTGTTATTGTTGTGCCCATGTATCCCCATGTTGCTATTGTTGTGCCCCATAGAATCCTGTTATTGTTATTGTTTATCCCTTACATTATTATTATTATGTAGGATTTGATTATATTGTGACCCCTTTGACTCCTGTATATTCCAAGGAGGTATTATCATTTGTATTATCCAAGAATGATTCATTTATATAATTTAAAGGAGGTTTCCCCCTCAAAGAGAATAATTTTAAGTCGTTGGTCTATCATTTCTACTATTTTGTGAGTTGGTTGCATAACATGAACACTCACTAGGTACACTCACTTTCTTTTCGAGGTACATGTGCATTCCTCTCTCTTGCTGATAGTTAGATCCAAGGAAAATATTTAATAAAATGGAAACCGATACGTATTTTGGATGGGGCTCCTATACCAAACGGTGTGAGGCCTAATTGGGACCACATATCGAGGAGACCCCGTGAATGTTGGCAGGTCCAACACTATGAACAGGTTCCTCAAATCCTCCAAATGGAAAGGTTACTGATCAAATTTCTACTTCAACTCCATCTAATTTTGGTCCCCTAAATATTAAGACACCAACTGATGAAATAACAATTAAGCCTCCTCCTAAAGGAATTATTCATAATTCTTCGTTTAATCCTCATGCAAGAGCTTCCCAGAACTACAACATAGTTGAAGATATGGCTCAGGATCCTTCATCCATGTCGACTCTTGAAGTTATGTATAAATGTATTGCATAGAGGAAAGTGTTATTAGCAGCAATTGGAGGGGTGGATCCTTCAGATTCAAGCCTTAATGTTTTTAATTTAGAGAGATATATTCCTAAAATTCCACATTAACTTGCATTTATGATCCAAGTTATTATCAAAGGCAATAATGTGTTTCACATAGTAGTAGAAGGGGGTGGATCCATTTCTATCAGTCAGTATTGTGTTGGAAAGAAGTGGGTTCTCCACTGATCAACCGGTCACCAACAACCCTCAAAGCATTTATTGGAAGGAGATTCAAACCTTATGGAATTATAAACTCTTTACCCATAGAATTAGCAGGTAAAATGATGTCAATAGAGATAGAGGTTTTTGATGGACCATTAGACTACAACCTCTTACTAGGTTGTAACTGGACTTATTCTATGGAATTTTTGGTTTCATCATGTTTTCAAATGGTTTTTTTTCCTTCGTCAAGGAAAGATCGTGACTATTGACTAGCTCACATTTTACGCTGCTGATTCCCATACCACTGGAAGTATTCCACTTGTAGATAAAACATCACTTCATTACAATAATGTTGGGATTGATTTATTAAAAGAATCATCTTTAATGGGAACTTTTTTTCTTCCTCCTCCCAATGTTTCCACTACAGTCGCCCCAATCAACATGATCATGTCTAGTATTGTTCCTTCTCAATAATCATATGATCCATGGATAGTACTTGTCAAATCTAATATCGAGTATCTTAATGAACGCATGCCACTTAGCCTTATTAAATTAGCATATGCAACTATTCACCTGGCCTACCCAGTAGTTTCTAAAAAAAACAACACAATGAACAGGTTTGCGAACATTCTAAGGATTCAGGGTTAATTCCTGTTTCATGTTAGACCCTTTCGACAATGTCTTTCCTACTCATGAGAGCATCATGGAAATCATGTCATTAAATAAGAAACTCTGGTATGATAACCATCATCATTCCTAATTCTTACCTAAGCTGGAAATATTTGAAAATATTTTTGATGACTTATTTTCACGTGAGATTACTAAGCATCCTCAGAATTTTGATTTCCACATATGAAGTCATTTCTAAAAAGAATTTGGGGAATATCAATAGAATTGTACCACTCGACATCTTAGTGAAATTCGAAATTTTTGAAAATGTTCACATAGGAGCCTCCTATTCTCTTGATGAGATTCATAGTTCTAAGGCCCTATTTCAAGAATTTCGTGATATATTTTCTTGGACCTATCAAGAGATGCGAGTCATCGACCTAAATATTGTGGTACATGAATTGAAGACATACTCGGATTCAAAACTTAATAGTTGGTTTTATATATCTTGTTCCATTAACTGATTGTGTTTCGAATATTGTCCCCATGATGAAGAAGTAGGGTACCATTCAAGTAAGTGTTCATTATTGGGACATTAATCGAGCTCACCCCAAAGACAATTATCTAAATCCCTTTAGTGACCAGATCATGAATGATTGTGATGGAAGCAACATGCTTTCATTTATGGATGGGTTTTCCATCTACAATCAAATAAATATACTGCCTTCTTACCAACATAGAACCTAATTCATTTGTCCATGGAGAAAATTTCTTATCAAAAGCTCCCCTTTGGACTGAAGAATGTGGGAAAAATTCTCAATGGATGTTGGCTTAGTGGGTCTTGATCCAGGTTCAGAGTTAATTGCGCTAAACAAAACCCTACACTACTGGCCCTTTCGGCATCAACCCACGTAGTACAGGCTGAAGTATCACCCGAAGTAGTATGGGCGGATGCTGGAACCAAGTTTCTGCATCCAGAGATCAATGTGATGTCTTTTATTGCCCTAGATATACCTTCCTGCAGATCCATAAGCCCCTAAGGCTCAGTATTGCAACTTCCCTTAAACGACCTTTAGACCTTCATGGAGGTCTTTGACAGGTTTTTGCAGACCCTTAACAGATGAATCATCCACTTATGCGCACCATAAAACAACCCTAGATCCGAGTTCGCACAAATCTACTTAAGTGATTAATAAACATAATAGAATGTATTATAATCTTCACATAAATACTTAACATGCATTGCGTACAGTTAATAAGACTTATCCAATCGAGTCACGCATCAATACATCATTATTTCATAAAGACATTATTCCATCTCAGTAAATAATAGAAGTAAACAGATAAACACATGAATTTCTTCAACAATATTCTTTATTGATCTTCAATACGAGGTTATAGACTCAAAATTTCCCTATGCACTTAGCTGCAGGGGTCCAACAACTCAGCTACAAACTTTACTCTAGGCCTCCGTGCGCTCAGCTACGGAGCCTTTTCCCTTCTATCTATTTGATGTTTACTTACCCTTTTTCCTCAGGCATAGACATAACATCTTTCTCTCTCTCTCTTAGACTCTCTAAGACACACCTATTTATAGATTTTTACATACAATCCCATGGTCTGTGGACCATGGGTGGATCTCAAAACCGACTTGAATTTACATAACCAAGGGGCTAAATCCCCTTTTGAATTCTAACTATCTACGCACTCGACATCCACCATTTGCAAAGACTTTATATCTCAAAATTTACATCGAAACTTGGGTTTTTAAGCCCAAAACTGACCCAAAGGACCCCATCCCAATAAGCCCTCAACACAAAGGTCGTGATGCACCCTTGAGTCACTCGGCTGGTGCGGTGATCTTGCTGCGAAGATCCCCCAATTCCACCTGCACGATTGCAACCCCGACAACGCTCTACATAGCTGCCAACTTGACCTCTTCTATGAGCTACTCTGTAGCTGGTCCTTCTGCGGTGTTAGGGCCTAAATCTACCTCAGGCTGAGAAAGGCAGGTCTAGGGTAACATCAAACCACGCTTAACCTGGTAGCTAGCCCTACTAGATGGGGGGAGGGCTCTCTCCTTGTCAAGCTCAGGAAAATATAGAAAATGGGGCTTGAGATGACTGATATAAAGACTAATTTTAGGCTAGGTATATGCTCAGGGGAGTTTGATTGAGTTTTATGTTGGTTTACTGGATCAAAAGTGAAAGGCAGTTTTGGGTCTGCAGAATAAACTCAGTCTTGCAGAGATTTTTGTGGGGCGAGGTAGGAAAATGATTTAGTACTTTGAATTAAGTGAAATGGAGAGTCTTAAGACTGGTGAGGAGTTGGAGAGGGCATGAAAGTATCAGGAATCCTCTTCAGACTGATTCATTCAACTCCAAACCACCTAAAACTGATGTATTTACCTTATCAAGTCAATTTTTATCATTTTTACATCATAGTACATCAATTTACATCATGTTAGCTCATGAATTTGGCCATAAGAGAGAAAAATTCAAACTGGAAGAAAACTAGGCGAAAAACAGAGTTTTTGAGCAAAATTGGCACTTTTTCATCTTGGGCGTAGTGCTTTTTCCCAGCTGAATTTGGAGGCCTTACCCTTCACCAAATTTGATCCAAGTTGGCTTGTTGGAAATTTCTATCTGTCTACTTTATAGGAAAAGTAGAATTTTTGAATTTGGTGCCCATTTTCCCCTCCAAAAATCAGTTCTCCCAACACTGTTTCCTGTGTGGCCAAAAAGTGGGAGAGAGGGCATTTTTGAGGTGTTTTTGGCCCTTTAGGTGACCCAAAACTTGTCAAAATTTCCTAGTAATTTCCAGGCATTTATAATTTTTCATGATGAATCCAAAATGAAAAGTTTTACTCTAGAGGAGGTCCCTATCAAAAGCGAGCACTAGGTGGCGCTACGCACCTACCGGAAAAACCTGTTTTTTCCTTGAAAAATTCAAAATTGCCAAAAAGTTTGCCAAATTTCTTGAAATTTGGCATGAGTGATCTGCATCAAGTACTATGCTGGGCCAATGAAGCTTTAGCCAAGATCTTGAGCTTATCTTGCTCTTTCTTGCTCCTCAAAGTCTTCTTCAACTTGGCTTTTAGGCACCTTATCCTAGTTTTGCAAATTTTGTGTCGTGCCAAATAGTGATAAGCCATGTGCCACAACATATTTTATCCTTGTTGGCCTTTTCAAGCAGATTTTTCAAGTGCATATTTTCCCTCTCTAGCCAAGATTCCCGGTCAGCATCAATCTCTTTCTCGAGGGGTGTCAATTTGACTTTCTTTCTTTTTGCCACTTGCTTGTTTTCCCTTATGGTTTGCAGCTCCATGATTGTCTGTTTATCCTCCAACTGCTTGTTTCGTTGCTCAAGGTAATTGATGATCCACTTAGCCTTTTCAAGGTTAAGAGCTAAGGCATGGATGTCAGCTTCTTGTTCTTTGATGATCTCCTTGAGTCTTGAGCTTTGGGAGCCCAAATCAGTATCTTCATCCTGAATCAAAATAAAATCTCTCTCCTGTCCTTTAGAAGGCCCTTCCTCATGCAATGGTTGTTTCCCTTTATCCTGTACCTGCTCTACTAAAGAAGAAGGCAAAGCCCCTTTCACCCCCGGTGAAGATAGCATTTGCCTGTTGTCTGGTGAAGGAAATAAGATCCCTTCCACCCCTGGTGGAGATAATACTCGTTTTATAGTTGAAAATAGCCTCCTTGTCCCGTTTTCATAAGTGACAAATATTGACACACTTGTAGTTTGAGTCTCATGAGCCTCTGGCTGATTTGAAGGCCCTCCTTCCTCTTGAAACACTGATGGGGTCACTTGAGGGCATTTGAAAACCTCATGTGAAATGAGAGTATCCCATGAAACATTCAACAAACTCAGCTGATGCAAAACAACAATCTTGATCAATGAAAAATGATAAATGCCGTTGAACTATTGATGAAGAGGTTTGCTTTGCACCAATGTAGCCATTTTCTCAATGTTTCTGCATATGAAATAGGAGAGGTTCATCATCCTCACTCTAGTGGAATGCATCAATAATCTAACATGATAAGTGTACAAGCAAGAAAATCTCCCTTCACAGCTGAAGTATTTGATAATGAGCTTCATGAGTGGAGCATAAGTGTCTTGTAGGTATTTGAAAGGAAAGACCCTACTGATTTGCTTTTGATAACTAGCCCTGATATAAGGCTCACGATGCTCTTTGCTCACAAGCTGTCCTTTGTTCCACTGTTCACCCACATTTGGAATACCTGTTGCTTCAGCTATAGTTTCAGGTGTTAAAGTGAAGGAAACACCTGCCAAGTTCACCTGGCCATTGTGAAGATGAAGGACAAATAGTCTAGCAGGTTCATGGTGGTATTTCACCCTCTCCACCATCTCACAAAACTGGTAGCAAGATTGATGTTTGAAACATGTTACTACAAGGGGACAAGCCAATAACTCTGTAAGTGTGGTGGGCTCTTCCCGGATGTGTCCCTTATGTGGTTTTCTTGGTGCATGAATCTCTTGGGAGGAATCGCTCACAGTTTCCTCATCCCTTTCATAAGCTGAATCTGTTTCCATATTTGCCACTGTATGGTGTAAAATGATGAGTATGAAGAGATTTTATTTCAAGAGTAGGTGTCTGCTGTTTTCTTCTTTGGGATTTGATGAATGAGACTGATGAGTGGAAGGTTTTGATGCTGGCTGTAGGGTTATTAGGGAGTGATAGGGTTTTAGGGTTTGGGGATTAGAGGGTAGGATAAGTGTCAATGAGAGAGGGAAAGGGGAAGAAAATGTAAGGAAATGTAGTGAAGGGAAACTTAAGCAAAGGAGTAGACAAACAACAAGAATGACAAAAACTGCAAAACCCTAGCAATTTTGCAATATAACTGTGCAACAATTTAGGGTTTGAAATTTCACCTTTCAAAACACCATCAAGGATGACTAAATCTCTTTTTATGGCAAGTGGATGGGGAGTTTACTTACTTGGAGGAATGGAGATTTTGGAGCTTTAGAAGGTCAATTGGATGAGTTTGTGGCTTGGTAGACTGGTGTGTCACGCCAACACCCAGGTGCACCATGCCTGGCCTGTTCAAATTTCTGTGCCCGGTGCGTAGCGCTGAGCAGGTGTGCCGCGCCAAGAAGAAATTTGAAAAATTTGCTGCAATTTTCCTCTATTTGCCTCAAAACGCAAATTTCACCTTGTGCTCTCTCTCACTTGTACAATTGAAGTTTTCAAATACCAAAAATAACTTTATATCCACCTTGGCTTTTAATTTTTCATTTGAAAAACCCATTGTTCTAAAGTTCCTTTTCACTTTGTTCTTTAAAAACTCTGTTTTGCAGTTTGGCTCTCTTTTTGTCATTTGATAGACTAATGCTTGGATTTTCTTGTCTCTTTTGCAGGAGCTAGAGTGCAGGAGTTTGGCAAGGTGACCCATGGCTGCATTTCTGAACTTATTACATATAGAAAAATTAAAATTACATGAAATTTTTATACATAGAAAAAAAAAACTCTATTTTTCCTCAAAACAGGGTTTTGAGGAAAAATCAATTACTAAGTATATCATTATTTAAGTTCTGATGCTGAGACCTTATTAGACCTCCTGATGTGCTTGCTGACCATTATTGAGCTTTTACATGACTATGGTGACAAATCCTAGACCTAATGAGACTTGATAACCCTAAAATGACTCCTGTAAATGAAATGAAATGAAAATGACAGCAGATGACTTGTACATATGGAAATAGGCTAGCAGATGAAAATCATGAGGGAAATTGATAAAGAACCACTACCATCAGATGATCCATGACCTAATGGAGTGCAACTGATCAGATGAGACACTTAAAATGCATGCAAAAAGAGAATTTTGATCACTGATGGAGGGACAAAGATACCGACACTAACACGCGGCCAACTTGATCTTTTGCTTTGTTTTCTGCAAGCTCGTCAACTTCTCTTGAATGTTGGTTGATACTTGGTAAGCTTATTCTGACCAAGGTCCCAACCTGGTCTTAAGTACTACCTCCTTCTTCTGAGCTGCTTCCACCTGTGCGAGGAGCTACTTCCCCTCCTGCAACTTGGCGAGGCGCTGCGTTGTAACAATGGAGTTCATTGTCACCCTGACCTCCTTGTACTTCTTCTGGAGCTCGTGAATCTATGTATTCAATATCTGTAGGTTTGGGTCTTCCTCTAGAGTCGTTACCAACTTCATTGCTTGTTCAAACAAGTTGCAAGTTGTAATTTGAGTTGTAGCTCCATGAGATTCATATTGATTTCGAATTGAACTTGCCCAACTTCTGCCTTCACCTCACGCACTCCTGCAGATAATTTTTGATATTGGCTTCCGGCTGTGCGTCCTCTGGGATGTGCAACTCTGACACTGTTCTGCATGCCTCTGCTACTGTGACCTCCAACTTGGAACTCTGTGCCTGGATTGTTTCTTTTTCCTTCAATGCCTGCTTTTTCTCGATGAACATCTATTCGTTGTTCACCCCATACTCGCTGATCAAATTGAGAGAACACTGCTCTCGAGCTCCCAGTTCCTCCATTAATCCTGCCTGCAGCGCATGAAGAAATTCATTGGGGAGAACTGTGATGTTCCCTTGCAATGGTTCCTAGAAAGAAAACCATTTGTTGGCTTAGTGGTTCTTGAACTAGGTTTAGAGTTAAATGCGCCAAAAAAACCCTACACTACTAGCCCTTTCGGCATGAACCTGCTTAGCGCAAGCTGAAGTCTCACCCGAAGCAATATGGGGGGATGCTGGAACCAAGTTTCTACATCCAGAGATCAGTGTGATGTCTTTTATTGCCCTAGATTTGTCTTCGTGCAGATCTATAAGCCCCCAAGGCTCGGTACTGCAACTTCCCTTAAATGACCTTTAGACCTTCGCAGAGGTCTACGACAGGTTTTTGCGGACCCTTAACATATGAATCATCCACTTATGTGCACCATAAAACAACCATAGATCTGAGTTCACACAGATCTACTTAAGTGCTTAATAAACATAACAAAATATATTATAATATTCGCGTAAATACTTAACATGCATTGCGTACAGTTAATAAGACTTATCCAATCGAGTCACGCATCAACACATCATTATTTCATAAAGACATTATTCCATCTTAGCATATATTGAAAACATCAATAACAAAAGTAAACAGATGATCCAAATGGATCCAAGAATGCCTCTAAGTCTTCATGAATCTTTTAAAAATCATGCCCAAGGTTAAAAATCCCTTAAAAGATCAAAATTATCATAAGAGGGACACCCTTAGCAGGGTGGAGAAACACTATTAGGAGGCCAAAAACCCATGAAATCGTGAAAAAAAACAGAGTAATTGCAAGCGGAACAAGTGATGCACAGTAGTCGTCCGATCTGGCTGATCAACGATCCAGATTGGATAGGCAATCACAATCGGCGGTGAACTTCGGCAGAGATTGGTGAGATCCACATAAGAGTTGCGATCACGAACAGTGATATCGATGTTTAACATATGTATATGGCGAAATCGATTGGCGGAGTTAATATGGACTGTCAATCAAGCACGCAGATCGACGACCCATATTACGTTGCAAGATTACTATCGGGGGATTGCAGGAGCACTTACAATGGCCCAGGGGCATTGCGATGGGTGATTACAATATTGAAATCACAGGACCCGATGATCCGGACCTGATAGGATTATCAGCAATATTTTATAGAATTTGAGATCCGCAAACAGGGCCATTTCAATGTATTTTCACGATTTTCGTGTAATTCCAAAATACAAAGGAAACGAGCCATTTCGATTTGCGACAGTGACAGTAGGTGGACCTGATGGAGAATAGGGAGGATTTAAGGACTTTTGAAGTCTGACTTGTCATGTTTTTGGCGGATTTCTCCATTTCAAAATGCATTTCCCTGTGTTTTAACAGGACACGGCTGTTTTAAGAATTTTAGAGACCCGGGGTACTCTGGCGTTATGGATAGGTGGCCACCTCCCCTCCATATGTTAAACAATGATTGAATAACACTGGCAGAGGGATTCTAAGTGTTCAGAGGCTAGGGAGACTGAGAGCCGAGGATGCGAAATGAACATGCAGCCCAGAATGGCATTAAAAGCCACAGATAGAGAGTAAAGAGGCAAGCAATATTGAAGAGCAAATGCGAGACAGAGTTTAGATCAGATTGAGAGCTGTGTGGGAGTCTGGCCACTCAGAGGAAGCTTGAGGAATTCAAGTGAAGCTCTTGTTATTGTAATTTGTTTGTGTGTGAGGCTCAAATTGAGCTCACTATTGTAAACAAAACTCTGATTGAAGACATAATAGAGTGGCCACCACTGAAGGTTGGACTAGGAGATGTAGCCCAGGAGTATTGGGTGAACTCCTTATTAAGTTTGTTGTGTCATGTGTTATCTATTATGTTTTGTTATTGCTTCATTGTCTATGCATTTCACAATCTTATCGATCCATTGCATATAATGACATAGACTAATCCATGCACATAAGTTTGTAATACCTTATTAATTGTCTTAGATCTCATTTCAGATCAAGTGGTATCAGAGCTTTAGGTTTCTAAGGTTAAACAAGCTTGTGCTGGACTGTTTATGAATGCTCACTAGATCAAAGCTTAAATTAGGAGAAGGAAAATTGGTTGAATCTAACCCAGAAATTGGTAGAATCTATACTAAGAGGAAAATGGTAGAAGAAAACCCTTTGGAATCAGACTCTCAGTTCATGGACAATTTCATGACCATGAAGAAATGTATAGATAATTTAAGAAAGGTCGAAGTGAAGATTCGTCTACTTCCAAACAAGACAAAGGAGCAAAAGAATCTCATATAGATGGACATTCTAAAGGCAAAGGGAAAGGAAAAGAGGTTCCTCTGTCCACACCTCCTGACATCCTTGGAAATAAAAAGAAGAAAAAATATTTGATTAAATTAGTTGTTAAATTTGATTTTCCTGTTTATGATGGAGAGTTAAATGCATAGAAGTTAGATAACTGGATTAGGTAGATTGACGTGTATTGCAGGGTCCAAAATATTGATTCAGACAGAAGTAAGATTCAGCTGGCTAGCCTACGTCTTGGAGGAACTGCCTTGGTATGGTGGGAAGGTAGGACACAAGCTGACTTGAAGAAGCATGGTAAAACTCTTTCTGTCTAGAGTGAATTTGTTTCTGCAATTAAAAAGCAATTATATCCACTAGCTTATATGCAACAAGCTATGATGAGTTGGCAAACTATTCACCAATTAAAAGGGAAAAGTGTACAAAGCTACACCCAAGAGTTTAGAAAAAGATCTTTGATTCTAGGCATTTCTTTAGACTCACTTGAAATTTTGTTGAAGTATATATGTGGTCTACATAGTTATCTAAGACATACCATTCTCATGTTTAACCCTACTAGCATAGATGAGGTATCTGTTCAGGGTACCCATCTAGAGGCTAGAGGCAAGAATGTGAACCCAGAGATTGGGGGATCATCAAAACCCATTGCAAGAAAGAAAAAGGAAAAGAGGAAGCAGAAATGGAAAGAGAGGAAGGCCAATACTGTACAAAAGGCCAAACATTCATGCACTCACTGTAAGAAGGTTGGACATGATGATGAACATTGTTGGTCTTTTCATCTACAGCTGAAACCCAAGAAGTTCGATGGCAAGAAGAAGAAGACTGCTGCTACTATACAAAAATATTTGAGGTCAGACTTAGGTGATGAAACAACAATTGCAGCCATAGGTATAAAAGGTAAAAATTCTGAAGCATCTACTAGCAATTCTGCACAAACTATTGATAGTGAAGAAAATGAGAGATGAAGACATGAGCTTTTTCATATTAGAGTTATTTCCAAGCATCAAAAGATTGATACTTTGTTTGATAGTGGCTCACAAGTAAATTTAATTTCTGAAGCAATTGTAAAGAAATTGGGACTGCTAACCACACCTCACAAGAAGCCATATCCATTAGGTTGGGTATGTGATAAAGCAAAAATACAAGTGACTAGACAATGTAAACTTAGGTTTTCTTTTGGGTCAGCATTTGTGGATGGGTTTGAGTTAGATATTATTCCCTTGGATATATGTGGAATTGTTTTAGGAATTCCTTACTTGTTTGATAGAAAAGCCATATTCTATAGAGCTGAAAATAAGTATCAAATCATTAAATATGGAATCGAATATAGTGTAAGAGCTCATAAACTCAAGAATAATTATACTCTCATAAACTTAGGGCAGATGAAAAGAATTGTAAATTCATGCACACAATTTTTACTGATGGTTGTAACGGAAAATAAAATTGATAAAACCAATGTATTTGAAGGCTGTGATGCTAAACAACAAGCTGATTTAGAAAGAGTTGTTTCAGAATATGATATATTATTTCAAGAACCTAAAGGTCTGCCACCCAAAAGGGAAATTGTACATAATATTAATTTGCAGCAAGATGCTCCATTGCCTAACATCAGAATGTACAGGTTATCTGCTTTAGAGAATGCAGAAATCAAGAAGTAGGTATAGGAGCTACTCGAGAAAGGGTTGATAAGACCAAGCACATCGCCATGCGGATACCCAATAATGTTGGTGAGAAAGAAGGATGGTTCATGGAGGATGTGCATTGATTACCAAGCACTGAATAAAATAACGATAAAGAATCGTTATCCCCTTCCTTGCATAGATGATCTATTGGATCAGTTGAAAGAGGCTGTTTACTTTTCCAATTTGGACCTACGTAGTGGTTACCATCAGGTCAAAGTAGAAGAGCAAGATGCATGGAAGAATGCTTTCAAAACAAAGCAAGGGCTGTATGAATGGTTAGTTATGCCTTTTGGCTTAACTAATGCTCTTGCCACTTTCATGAGAGTAATGAATGATATACTCATGCATTTTATTGATGATTTTGTAATTGTATATTTAGATGACATTATTGTATTTAGTAAAACATGGGAAGAACATTTGAAGAATGTGAAGCAGACTCTAGATGTTTTGAAAAAGGAAAATCTCTATATTAAATTATCAAAATGTGAATTTGGTAAAACATCTTTGAATTATTTGGGTCATATTGTAGGGGGTGGCGAACTAAAGATAGATCCCTCTAAGGTTGCAGTCATTGTAAACTGGCCTAATCCCAAGTCTGCTACAGAAGTTAGAAGCTTCTTAGGGGCAACACAATATTGGAGAAAGTTTATTGCTAACTTTCCTTAATTGCAGCTCCCTTACATGCTTTGAAAGGATTGAACAAGGTGTTTCAGTGGGGAGGAAAACATCAGAAAGCCTTTGACACCTTGAAAGAAAAAATTAGTACAACACCAGTACTAGCATTGCCAAATCCTCAACAACCATTTGAGATCGAAACAGATGCTAGTATTATGCCATGGGAGCAGTGTTGATGCAACATGGTGAATCCATATGCTACCATTATGAGACTTTTACTTCTGCAGTAGTTAATTATCCTACATATGATAAAGAATTGTATGCATTAGGGCAGAGTGTGAAAAAGTGGAAACATTACTTAATGGGCAAAGAAACAGTTATACATACTGATCATCAACCACTTCAATATTTACACTCACAAACTAAGTTACAACAATCAAGACACTATAGGTGCATGGGTTTCCTACAATAGTTTCATTTAGTCATCAGATATAAAAAGGCATACACAATAAAGTTGCAGATATGTTGTCTAGACCAATCATAAATGCATATACTATACTTAAGCATAATTCAATAATGCATGAAAGCTACATTGAACAATATGCTCAAGATATAGACTTTAATGATGTATATGTAGCTTTAAGTAATGGCAAAAGGGTAGAAGAATGGGATTACTATGTTAAGGACCGACTCTTGTATCATTTGGGAAAGTTATGCATTCCTCAAACATAGAGAATTAATATAATTAGGGAAGCACATACTTCTTTGATATCAGGTCATTTTGGGGTAAGCAAGACAATTGCACAAATACAAAGATATTGCTATTGGCCAAGAATGCATGAAACAATTTCTAGATATGTAAGGGGGTGTACCATGTGTGCTAAAAGTAAGCCCAACAATAGAAAACTAGGCTTGTACACTCCAATACTAGTACCTTCACGTCCTTGGGAAAGTGTTTCCATGGACTTTGTTGGAGGACTGCCAAAATCTAGAAAAGGTCATGACTATTTGTATGTTATTGTGGATAGGTTCAGCAAAATGTGTATTTTAATACCTTGTAATAAGCAGATTACAACCAAACAAACAGGGAAATTGTTCTTTCAACATGTCTGGGTGCATTTTGGGTTACCCACTTCCATAGTATCTGATCGAGACTCTCAATTTGTTGGGAAGTTTTGGTTAAGTCTATGGGAATTAATGGAAACCAGAGTAAAAAAAGCACAACATTTCATCCAAATACATATGGTTAAACAAAGGTAGTCAACCGGACAGTGATCTAGTTGCTCAGGGGTTATTTTTTCAAGCATATCAAGCTTTGGGATGAACATTTATGTTATGTGCAACATGCTTACAACCATTTTAAACATTCTTCTACACAGAGATCTCCTTTTGAGACCTGTTTTGGTTTTATACCAAGGTCTCCCTTATATTTTGTCTTTGAAAAAGACATAACAGTTGCTGGACACAGTGATGTGGATAAAGCAACTAGATTCATTGAAAAGATCCAAGAGATTCACCAGGCAGTGCAAGAACAGCTAGAAAAGAGCCAAGCCAAATACAAGGTAAGGCATGATAAACACTGGGTGGAGCACAACTTCCAAGTTGGCGATCAAGTCTGGTTGTATATCAGCAAGGACAGGATGCAAGGTGAAGGAAAGAAGCTGAAGCTAATAAGGTATGGGCCTTTTAAGGTACTTGAGAAAATTGGTGAGAATGGTTTCCACCTTGATCTGCCAGCATACATGCACATCTATTCAGTAGTAAATGCAAAAAATTTAAGACTATTTGAACCTTCTTTAATTGAAGATCCTGAAGAGCAAAGTCAATTGCCTTCCATTGATGATCTGTTCCCTAAATACCTCAATGAGTTGTAGGAAGATATAGTCATCGACAGGAAGGTGAGGACAACGTGCAGAGGAGATGTTGAGTACCTAAGGATTGTACTCAAAGGTTCAAAACCCAGCAGTGAAAAATGGATAGCGATTGGACAAGTGAGGCAAATGTATCCTCACTTAAGCGATGCTTGAAAACCAACTTTTGGTGGTCCAAAATCCTTTTTCAGTGGGAAGGCGTGATCCAAATGGATCCAAGAATGCCCTCTAAGTCTTCATGAATCTTTTAAAAATCATGCCCAAGGTTAAAAATCCCTTAAAAGATCAAAATTATCATAAGAGGGACACCCTTAGCAGGGTGGAGAAACACTATCAGGAGGCCCAAAACCTGTGAAATCGTGAAAAAAAACAGAGTAATTACAAGCAGAACAAGTGATGCACAGTAGCCGTCCGATTTGTCCGTTCAATGGTCTAGATCGGATCGGCAGTCACAATCGGCGGTGACCTTTAGTAGAGACCCGCAAGACCCACATAAGAGTTGCGATTGTGAACAATGATATCGGCGCTTAACATATGTATATGGCGACGATGATTGGCAGAGTTAATATGGATCGTCGATCAAGCACACAGATCGACGACCCATATTACGTCACAAGATCGCTATCGGGGGATTGCAGGAGTGCTTACAATGGCCCGGGGGCATTGCGATGAGCGATTGCGATATCGCAATCAGAGCGACTCGATGATCCAGACTCGATAGGATTATCGGAAATATTTTATAGGATTTGAGATCCGCAAACAGGGCCATTTCAATGTATTTTTGCGATTTTCATGTAATTCCAAAATACAAAGGAAACGAGCCACTGCGATTTGCGACAACAACAACAGGCGGACCCGATGGAGAATAGGGAGGATTTAAGGACTTTTGAAGTCTAACTTGTCATGTTTTTGGTGGATTTCTCCATTTCAAAATGCATTTCCCTGTGTTTTAATAGGACGCAACTGTTTTAAGAATTTCAGAGACCTGAGGTACTCTAGCATTATGGATAGGTGGCCACCTCCCCTCCATATGTTAAACAATGATTGAATAATGCTGGCAGAGGGATTCTAAGCGTTCAGAGGCCAAGGAGACTGAGAGCTGAGGATGCGAAATGAACAGGAAGCCCATAATGCCTTTAAAAGCCACAGACAGAGAGCAAAGAGGCAGGCAGTATTGAAGAGAAAATGTGAGACAAAGTTTAGGGCAGATTGAGAGCTGTGTGGGAGTCTGTGTACTCAGAGGAAGCTTGAGGGATTCAAGTGAAGCTCTTGTTGTTGTAATCTATTTTTGTGTGAGGCTCAAATTGAGCTCACTATTGTAAATAAAACTTTGCTTGAAGTCATAATAGAGAGGCCACCATTAAAGGCTGGACTAGGAGATGTAGCCTAGGAGTATTGGGTGAACTCCTTATTAAGTTTGATGTGTCATGTGTTGTCTATTATGTTTTGTTACTACTTCATTCTCTGTGCATTTCACAATCTTATCGATCCATTGCATATAATGACATAGACTAATCCATGCACATAAGTTTGTAATACCTTATTAATTGTCTTAGATCTCATCTCAGATCAATAGATAAACACATGAATTTCTTCAACAATCTTCTTTATTGATCTTCAATATGAGGTTACAGACTCAAAATTGCCCTGTGCACTTAGCTGCAGGGGTCTAATAATTGAGTTGCGGACTCTACTCTAGGCCTCCGCACACTCGGCTGCAGAGCCTTTTCCCTTCTACCTATCAGCTGCTTACTTACCCTTTTTCCTCAGGCATAGACATAACATCTATCTCTATCTCTCTTAGACTCTCTAAGACACACCTATTTATAGATTTTTACATATAATGCTATGGTCCATGGACCATTGGTGGATCCTGAAATTGAATTGACTTTACATAACCAAGGGGCTAAAACCCATTTTGACTTCTAACTATCTACACACTCCACATGCACCATTTGTAGAGACTTTACATCTTTTTATCAAAATTTACATCAAAACTTGGGTTTTTAACCCCAAAACTAACCTAGGGGACCCCATCCCACAATGGCCATGAATTATGATTTTCATGATATAAAGCACATTGTGCAACCATATATTGATCATCTACCTACCCATTCGAAACATCGTCAAGATCACCCTATGTATCTTATTGTGATTTTCTTGTGATGTCAACATTACAAAATACATTTGAATATGCACAAATGTGTATTTCGTGTGGAATTCAATCAAATCCTAGGCTTCATTATGTCTAAGCATGGAACCTTTATTGATCCACTAAAGGTTCAGGAAATCCTTGATTTTCTAGCTCCTTCAAACCTTGCTCAGCTACAAAATTTACATGGGAAAGAAAACTTTCTACATTGATTTGTCCCTAAGTACACATAAATTACTAAGGGGTTTACCTAATTGTTGAAAAAAAAGTGCCCTTCCATTGGGATGATGCTACCCAAAAATAATTTGATCCTCTAAAAAATGTATTAGCTCATGCATCACTGTTGCATCCCCCTAATTATCATCGAGATTACTTCTTATATCTTGTTGCATCTACTACTACTATCACTATGGTATCATTACATGAGGATGACTTGGGCAACAAACATGTAATTTACTACTCGAGTCAAAATTTGATAGATACCGAGATTAAGTATTCACATGTAGAAAGGTTGGCTCTCGTAGTGGTGTAGGTTGTTAAAATATTTCACCATTATATATTTCTTCGCAAGGCTACTGCGTTTCTGATTGCAATCCCATAGTTATATATTATCGTAACAATTTCTGGGGGGGAAGTGAAACCCAAATATGATGCAAAAACAACAAATGAAGATATTGTTCTTGATGAAACGTTGTTTCAACTCAGCTCTTTTGGTATGTGGTATGTGTTAGTGTCGGTCTTGAAAGCCCTCCATCAGTGATCAAAGCTCTTTGCATTTGCATTAGTAGGTGTCCCATCAGTGTCAAAATTTGCATCCCGTTAGGCATGCCATAACCCTGATGGAGGAGCTGGTCTACTCATATCCGTTTTGGCTTTGCTGGATCAGGTCATATCAGGTCATTGAGTTTGTCAAAATGCTCTTGTTTGGTCTTAATGTCAAAATTTTAGGTCTAGGGTTTTGGTCAGTTGTCTTAGCAAGGTTAGCAAGGTCATGTTTATGAGAGTCCTTGACTGACCAGCAAGCCAGAGGGAGGATGGTGAACATGTTCCTTTGAAATTTTCATCATGTATAGCTCATTTTTAACCTTGGATTTAAAAACCATGTTTTTTAAGCCAAGGTCATGATAATTTTTGTAAAAAGAATAAGTGTCCAAGAAATCTTCAGAAAGGCAGCAACAACCCTGGTCCCCTTGCTACAGTTCTTCAGATGGTCTCCCTGCAAAAAGAATCAGGTGAAAGCACTCAAAAGGTCAACTTCAGGATAAAGGAAACCAAGAAAATCAGTGTTTTCAAAAAGTGACAAAATAGACTTTATAAAGTGGGTTTTGGATGCAAATTTTTTCAAAAGTGAGATTATAAAAGGTAATTCTCCCTCCTTTAAATTTCATTGTGCATTTCGAGCTTCTAAGAGTGATTGTGAGAGAGTGCAAGTCGAAGAAGGCGAAGATACTAGTGTTTTGGGCAGTCTCCAGGTGTGCGACCCTTCCAAGCTCGTGCGCGACCCCTTGGGTGGTGCGCGACCCCTCCAGCAGCTTCCGGCAGTGCAAAATCACAATGGACATGACCCCTTGAGCTGTGCGCGACCCCTCCAGGGCTGTGCGCTACCCCTTCAGCTGTTTGTCACCAAACTGCAAACAAATTCTCTCATTCCTCTTCGAACTTGCTAAATCGGTCGAGGTAGGCACTCAATTCATGAATAATGATATGGATGGTGAAAATAATGATGTGTGTCATGATTTTATCCTCTAAATTTGCAAATGAATGGATTAATGTGGCTGTTTGCTAATGGTTGTAAAATGCTAGGTTTTGTGACTGTTTCAAGTGTTTTTTGTCCCATTGATCCCTTCCTTTTTCCCCTCTTTCATTAATAGTCATGCTTGCATCCCTGTACCATATTATTTGCACATGAAATGTTGCCTTTCTCCCCCATACCTAAGCTATAAACACTACCCCTCTTACAAGCACTCAAAACCCTAATTCCCTCTACCATACACATGCAAAAACTAAAACAAAAAAGAAAAGATACATTTGTAAAGAAAGAAAAGAGTCATGTGAATTAAATGTTGCTGTATATCTAAAGCATGTACATAACCCCTATATAACCCCTATATACCCTTGACATCCCCTTGTACATGAACACTTTCCCTTTATGTGAAAATAATGTGTATGTACTCCTTAAGAACAGAGAAAAGAGCAAAATTTGCCTTATGACACACATGAACTCCTGCAAGCAAATTTGTGTATGGTGTCCCTATGTCCTTATTGATTCATGTATGCCCCTTCATGTTCATTATCATACATGTTTTGTCCCATATGAGATGTTCTATGCACATGATTTCCCGATGTTAAAACTGTTCCTATATGCATGATAATGTGTAAAGTTTCCCTTGAAAATTCCCTGTTATTATCATATATTTCCATTCCTTGTTTAGAAATTCCCTCCCCTAACATTCCCCTCATGTTTCTCCCCTTGAAACAGCATATAGTTCAGTATTTTTGCAGGCAGAGGCAGCAGTTCAATTTGTCCTTCAGTTTGCCCACCTTGCTCCAAAACCATGTCAGATACCAAGACTTATGAGCAAGGTGATGACCATTCATCATCAGCAGAGAGTGAGGAACAGAGGAGGCCTCGGAGAGGGGGTAAGGGAGGTCATCATAAGAGGGAAGAGCCTATTTCTTTGGCAGCATTGTAGGCTTGTCCATTGGCACTGAATTGTTTCCGGTACATGTCATGCTATCAGTTTTGTGAGAGGCTTTCACAGATTCAGCACCATAGAGAGTTAGCCCGTTTGTTTGTCCTACACCTCCACGATGGACATGTCACTCTTGCAGGGGTGAATTTCATATTGACACCCGAGGTGATCTCAGAGGCTACAGGTATACCGAATGTGGGTGAGGTGTGGTCGAAGCGCAGACTTCTTGATTTTGTTCACTTTGAGCCCTATGTCCGGTCATCATATGTGGAACAGTTGAAGGGTATTTTCCCATTCAGGTTTCTTCGGAGTGAGCATGCCCCTCTCATGAGACTTATCATGCAGTATTTCACCTGTGAGGGTAGATTTTCACGGGTGTATTCATATCATGTTCGCTTGTTGATGCATTTCACCCGGGTGAGGATGATGAACCTCCCGACCTTCCTATTTCAGAACATTCAGAGGATGGTACCCATGTTGCAGAGAAAGACTCCGGCCCAGCAGTACAGGAGCCTTTGTCACTATGGTTTGATCCAGCTTATAGTTTCTTATCAGTTGACTCAGCAGGGCATCTCATGGGAGGAGTTCATCTCCCGTGAGTTTTTCACAGTGCCACCTCAGCCTCAGCAGGAGGTCATTCATGAGGAGGCAGGACCATATCAGCAGGAGGTCATTCATGAGGAGGGAGGACCATCTCAGCAGCCTGATGCTCCCATCACTCGACATGTCAGCTCCACTCCCATGGTCACTTATCAGAAAGGCCCAAGGGCCTTATTTGCAGCAGCCAGGCGAGTACTATCTCCACAGCAGGTGGAAGGGGTCTCGCCTTCATCTTCAGAGCAGCGAGTGCTTTCTCCACATCAGGTGGAAGGGGCCTCGTTATCTTCATCAGCACAGGTACAGCAGAGGGGCAAAGAGCCCATGGTTCATGAGGATCCGGTGGTTGATGTTGAGGCCAGTTCTTCTAGCTATGAGGCAAAGGAGATCGTTCAGCTTCTCAGGTCCGAGAATGATGTTTTGCAGCAGAAGCTTGACATGGCCCAATGGACCATCACCTATTTAGAGCAGCGGAACAAACAGCTGGAGGAGGAAAAGGCACTTGATGAGCTATGGAGGATTCGTAGTGACCGAGTCCTCAACTGTAGGAGACCCGGTGATCCATTGCCTGCTGATCGGGAGTCCAGGCTTATTCAGGTGAATGCCCATTTGGAGAGGCTGTTGGCGAAGGCCAACCAAGACAAGAGGCTGCTAAGGAACATGAAAAACCACTATTGGGCTAGGATGCATGTTTGTAAAGCAAAGTTGAAAATAGTCCAAAGAAGGTTGACCGAGGCTCTTGGGAGGAAGAAAAAGGCCAACCCACTCCGCATCTTGGCTGAGGCTTCCCTCACCCATCATGACACTCATTAGCTTCATCACAGCACCAAGCACAAAATTTTTTGGAAGTTTTGGCTCATTTTTGGCATTTTTGGGAAATTTACAGTTTTTGGCTTCTCAAGGGGTCTCACCCCCGGTGAGACCCCTTGTCCTCGTAGCTCCGTTTTGTGAAAAATCAGCATTGATGGATTTTTCATGCAAAGTTACACATGCCTATGGATTAGCTTGAGTTTTCATGGAGTTTTGGGTCTCCAAAAGGTCAAAATACAACCAAATTTTGACTTTCTGCCCCTTTTTTGAGCTGCAGAAGTAGTCTTGGGAGAATTAACTTTTGACTAGGCAAATGACCTCCAAATCCAAAAATTCCAGTTGGGTTGGAAATTAGACTCAGAGACCTTTCCAACGAGCTATCCTGTACTTCATTCTGACACCGGGAAGGCCTCCAAACAGGGCTCCAAAGTGCGCGACCCCTTCGGCTGGATGTGCGCGACCCCTTCAGCAATTTGTGCCAGATTTTGCCAGTTCGGCCAGAAAATCACTGTTTTCACCTACTTTGACTTTTTGGGGTTCTAGATGATGGATTTTTATGTAATTATCATGACTCAAAGACATTTTTACTCTTCTTTAACACTTCTAGAAGTTTCTTGAATGTAACTGGTAAATATTTAATGCATGGATGGGTTCCCTAGCTTATAGAGGCAAGTTGTTTTGACTGCCTATTATCTAGTGCTCAGTTTAGAAGTAGTTGAAACAGCTCCTAGGAAGGGGAGCTCGACCCCTAGAGGTGGGGAGAGAGGTTAGATCATCTATATTATGCACTCTTTTGCTCATTTTCATGGTTGGACTCTTGAGGGAGGAACTATCAATGTATTATTCACTTGTATCTCTGCAATTTTTGGCTAAGGAGGACCAGGGTTTTGCAGTCATCATTGGGATTCTTGTGGACTCATTGTGTTGATGGTGTGTCTCTTCATATTATTGTAAGCTTTGTTATGTGATTCATTTCCTTTCTATACTGCTGCATATTAAACAAATGAAGTGATAAAGTTAGAATTCATGCTTGCCATGCTCTGCTTTCAAATTTGTTTAATGTTTATGTTTTCTACTGTCTAAAGAGAATTCAAATCCATTGTTTTCTCTCTTTAGCCTTCTTGTCTTTCTTCCTGATCACCCACTTCAGCTAAAGACATCTACACAAGCTCCTACCTTGCCCCAAAGATCCCCCTGCAGAAACTGTGTCACATCCCCGCACCCTAAATTGCAGATCCTCAACTTGCCACCAAAAACCCCAAAAACCCCTAAATCAACTTTTTAATCAGTTTACTAGCCTAATATCAGTGTTACCTTGTTGGTCATCTCATCCATTGAAGATTTTACCGAGATAGACCGGAGAGAGCCTTCTCATACCCCGTAGGGCTAGCTACGAGGTGAAATGGTTTGATGTAGCTTTGAGATTTGCCTTTTCAGCCTGAGGTGAAATTTCAAATGCTAATAGTATGGAGATATAATCATTTGTCTCCAAACCCAAACTTTTCAGCCTAAATTAACTCATTTTCATTGACTTCATATTCAATATCAGGCTCGACACTACATTATAATCAGTGATACTCTTTATCATCACAGAATTGACACAATTTTTTGACGTTGTCTCACACATAAGGAAGCCGAGAAAGCCCTTAATGACTCTCACGTTGGAGTATGCAACAAACATATGTCTACTTATGATACCACATAGAAAATCCTACATGTTGGTTACTTTTGGCCTACTATGTTTAGAGATTGCATCTTGGTCTTCCAAAAGTGTCATGCTTTCCATATCTATAACCGTAAAGCCCATGCTCCACCCACTCCATTATATCCAGTCATCTTTTTTAGACTATTTCTAAATGGGGTATCAGTTTCATGACATGTAACACTCGCTCGGCCAGGGGGCATGTTTATATTATCATTGCAGCCAATTATTTTACTAAGTGGGCTAAGGCGATGCCTACATACAAAAACAATGGAAAAATTGTTTCACTTTTTTTGTTCAAACATGATATTGTGAGACTTGTTGTACCATAGGCCATTATCACAAACCATGGAAAACATTTTTGTAATTACATGATGCCTGAATTGACCGCCAAGTTGGGCTTATGCCATGAAAACTCCACTCCCTACTACCTGTAGGCTAATGACTAAGTTGAAGCTATCAATAACGTTTTGAAAACAATGCATCAACATATGGTAGGTATTCATAAATCAAATTGGAACACCATTCTATTTTCTACCTTGTGGGCATATCGTACTTCCATCCATAGCACAGCCGAGTTTACACCATTCCAAATTGTGTATGGTTTGGAGGTTGTTCTTCCTATTGAATGTGAAATACCATCATTGAAACTAGTCGTCAAGCTTCTTTTTCCCACCTCTGTTGAAGAAGAATGTTTTTTATATCTAACACGTTTAGACGAGATTTGTCATGATGCCACGATGGCTAATGAGGCTCATACAGAATGCATTAAAACACAATTTGATCAGAATATCAAACCTCATGATTTCTCGAAAGGTCACTTGGTCCTTCTTTATGACCAAGAAAGTATAAGTTAGGAGTCGGAAAGCTTGAGCCCATGTGGTTGGGTCCATACATAGTCAAACATGTGCTTGCAAAAGGGGACAACGAACTAGTATATTTTGCTGGAATTCCTTTGGCGGAAATTATTAATGGGTTGTACCTAAAAAATGCTATTTCTAGAGTTTCTTCTACATAGTTAATTTCTACATATTGTACATATTTGTCAGTGTGTTTGCATTGTGATCTTCTTGTAAGTTTTTCTACCACTTCTGTGTATCCTATATTGCATTTGATTTGCAGATGTCTACACTCTCTCAACCCTATGTTGGCTATGCTGATGGGACTAGCTGTAATACTCGAAACCTTTCTTCCACAACATGGGAAATTTATGCTCCTACTAACGAGTTGGTAAGTCTACAAGGAATATGTATTGGTCACACAACTAATAATATCATTGAGTATAGCACGGTGATCAAGCTATTATCCACCGCCATTTCGTGTGGCATTCGTTGTTTGATTCTCAAGCTTGATTTTGAACTCATGGTAACACATTTAAATAACATCTATTCAGTTAGAATTCCAAAACTGTTATGAATGTTTTTGAGAGTTCACCTCTTGGATATATAGTTTGAATATATTGAATATCAACATGTTCTGAGACATCTAAACACATTAACAAACACATTAGTTGATTACTTTTTAGATAAAAATTTGCAACATTTGTAAACATGTAATAATCATCATACATTGTACAAGAAAGCAAAATAAGTTGAAAAATATCCATAGATAGATACTGTAAATAGTGCTTTTAGTTTTACAAAAATTGTGTCTGAGACACATATGGAAAGCATCTTATAATATCCAGTACATTCATAAAACCAATTGTGGCTCAAAGTCCCTAGGTGACTAATCATAATGATCATGATTTTCAAGCTGGCACCCCTATGTTGTATCTTTGTAAGCAAATTAGGATATAATCATTCCCTCCATCTATAATGCTCCGAGTCAAACCCTCCAACATGAGCCTTGAATTCAGCTAGTGTCTATGTTATATCCATACTTTTCACTTCTTCTCCACCTTGTCCAAACTACAATTGTGTCTGTCGATGAAGTGGTGACATACCCATTGGTCCCACCAATCCAATGTTTACATGAAAAAATAATATTTAGTCTATGACACATAAAAAATAGAAAAAAAATATAAAACTTAAAAAACCTAAATTGATAGTGTTTTTTACTTGCATCATCCCACTACTCAGCCTCAGGTAGGGCAAGCTTTGGATCAACTCTGAAATCCACTCTAGCATAAGGACAATCCTCGACCATGATCAAATACTCTCACAACCATCTGAAGAATGTGGGAGTGAACTTCATCATAGGTCCTTCCACATGGTGAGCTATCATTTCCACCCATTGTCTCATGTGAGGCTCTCTAGGTCCAGTCAACTACTATGATATCCTATAGGGATGTAGTAGTGGAATCCTCCCTAAGGAAAATGAGACTAAAATGGAACCATATCCAAATTTATTCAACAAACTAGTTTTTTTCCCTATTTAGCTTTTCCCTCAAGTTGGCAAAAAATACTTCACACCAATTAAAAATTGTAGGTTCCAAAACCTCCAATGTGTATTGCATCTCGGATTTGGTGGCCAGATGAGGAGCAGTGCTACTGGCCAAGTGTGTGATAGTGAACAAAATATTTTTTAGAGGAAGCTCACAAATGCCATTAATCTCAAAATTTCCATCATTGTTGGGTTGAGAGTTGTCACAGTAAGTAGCTACATTGTACCTCATTGACTCTCCACCTATTTGATACCTGAAAACGAAGTATGAGCGCCCCTTTGTGAGAGTCCTGTAAAAAAATAGATATCTTCAACATCTATGGTGACTATGTGTTCACCAAATCTGAAATATTTTCCTTGTATGTCCCATACCCTCACTAAATATTGTAGCAAATCCATATGGGATCTCATGCTCGGAATCCATAAATATTCAACAAACCATAGCCTCCCAATGCTCTAACTATCCCTAGATCTAGTTTCATCCATTTCGGTTGTAATTTTAGGATTCATACACATATCTATGAAGTATAATGGCTATGGTCATACAAAATATCATCCAAGCATGGATCTATACTGCATAATCAATGGATGTGACTTTTATCATTATACATGTAAAATGGCTTATATGACGAGTATGGGTATGCCTACCTTAGCACTAATATCATGTTGATATGTCTTGCAACAATTGATTGATGATTGTTATATCTCAACCAGTCGACTCTCGATCTAGAATTTTCACATGGTATAAAGCACTTCAATCTTCATCCATAGCTCCTGAATTTGTACTTTCGGGGCAATTTGTTACATGCCAATTTGTCACACTTAAGTAAAAGGCCCCAAACTTGGATCTCTCGTCATCCATAACAATTTGCATCAATCCCTTGCAAGGCCAAAAGAAGAAGTATTTCCAAAAGTTATAAGAGTCTTGGATTACACTGGCTCAAAACCCTAATTTAAGACCTCATCACCCTTAGCTTCATCGCAACATGTGATGGCGTAGGTTTCACATATGAAACTTGCACTGGTCATCGCAAGTCACCTTTACAAAAAGTGTGATGACAATTGGAAATGAGGAAAAATAAAATACAATTTCGAAGCTTCCCCCTCTAGAAGCTTCGAGAGATGCTTCATCTGTTTTATGTTGAATATGATTTCGAATTTGTACTAATGCAGCTTTATCCCTTATCTTATGGATATTACCTCCTTTCAAAGTGGATCTAGACCTAGTATGGTGGATCTAAAACTTCCTCATTTTCCCTATAAAAGAAGTACCTGCTATAGAGTCTAGGTTGGCTTTTGAAGACTCTGCTTCTATTGCTATGTTGCCAATTTGAGTTTGGAGGTCCATAATCCATCCTTTGCATTGGTGAGATTTAAGGATTTATCATTGTGGCAAAGAAAGGATGAGAAAGTTGGGAGAGATCATCAAGGCCTCACAAGGGTTGTAATATTTCTCTATTATAATTAATACAAAGTGCATTGTTTTTCCCATACATCATGTCTTTGACTATACATGTGTAGAATAAGATTCCTTGATATCTTATTTAGACTTATTTGAATATATCGTGTCGTATATCTTGATCTATTTTCTTGTCTTGGCTTATTTGCAGGTTCTTCTTTTAAGAGTTAAAACTTGAGTTGGAGTGAAGAAGAGAAGAGGGCTCATGAACATTAGGTAAGTATTATTCTTATGAATTAAATATCTCCAGGGAAAGATAATGTAGTTTGTTTGGTTGTTTCTAGGTTAAGCCATTGAACCTAGGGAGATCACTTATGTCTGCAAAAGGGATTTGTCTAGAAAAACCCTCAAAATAGCTCTTGGAGGGATCTACTCTTTCAAGGGAACTTCACCTTTGTTTTTCATTATGGGATCGGTCTATGCTATGTTGCACCATACAACTATCCATGCTTTTAAATATTGCTGCAATTGAGTCTTCTAACATGTTTCCATGCAAACCCAATTGTTAGAAATGTCAACATAAACAAATCAGTTCTCACCTTGACATTCTAATACCAAGCATGTTGATCTACAACTATTCACACATTTGGAATTCATGTGAGTTACATGTTACCAGAATCTAAAATATATATTAGCATGTTTATAACCATGTTATCAAAATATTGGAAATCAACATTTACCAAGACTAAAATCATAAAATTTTGAAACTATCCTTTTACCAAGGTTAGCATCCATGACATAGTCACCAAACAACGTGTAGTCATTAGCCATAGTGATACAAATAGCACCCACTTTCAATCTTGTGCATATCATCTTTCTCAACACACACTGATGTAGGAGCATCAACGCAAATTGTACCATTTTGTTTAAGGCCCCAAAGGGGACATTCAAATTTTAGATAATTCTTATTTTCTCTTTCCATTTAGAGGATTTTGTAATGGGGAAAGTGTCCCGATTCTAGGGAAATATGGACTACCAATATGTTATGATATTTTGAGGTAAGTATTTGTAAACTTTGACAAGAGTTTGGCTTAGGTGTTGGGTAGTTTTGGACAAATGTCTATTTTCTTTGTCTTGGAGATATATTTTCCCCACAAATAGGAATTGTATATGTGTAAGGAGGTAGAAAAGTAGGAAAGGTGAGAGAGGACAAAGAGTAGAGGCCTGTGAAGGAAATAAGAGCTCATTGAACGAGTGATTGAACTTCCTATGTAAATATTTTCTTTTGAATTTAATAGAATCTACACAAATATTTGTGTTCTTATTTCCCTGTTCGAATACTTACTAAATTCATGTCAATATGAGAAATGTGTTTTGTTGTTAGAGACTAAGATATGTCAGGGTACACACCATAATTTGTAGTTATACATTCTCACAAATGTAGAGTGATTTCTTCTACGATATATAATTTATTCTCGTGGAATTACAATCATTTATTATTACATTACTTGTATGTGTATTAGATGTATTGATGTGTAGCTAGAGTAACCATGAGATTGTATTTTAAAGCTCGAAGAGAATGAATGTGAATAAAATATGGCGCATTCAAAAATAGTTTGTAATTGTTGAGTGTTAAGAGTTGGGAGATGAGCTCATATGGATAGGCGATATTCATCATAATAGAATGAAGGATTATAGCAGTTTAAGGTATGATAGATTCATGAAATGGAGTCAACATGAAAGGATATGAGGTTGTCATCGTAATTTCCAGGAGAGTCGTCGAAAACATGGGCGAAAGGTAAGAAGTTATGTCCCAATTTTATAAATCATTGAAGAAATGATAGATCAAGGAACCTATCAGTTGTCAAGAGGATGTAAGTCAACCTATAAACAAGTCATTCCTTGTCTACATCAACTATAAGTAATTGAACATAGCTATCTCCCAACCTCAATGGGCCATAATCGAGTAGTCAACTTGGAAAGTAGGTTGGCCTTTTATTAGTTTGACATGAAACAAGTAACCCGACATCGACAGAACCCTGTTAACTAGTTAGCCAACAAAAGAAGTCAGGCTTCAACTTATTGGTGATTAGTGTGCTTCCAAAGAAGTATGACCTCTTTCCTCAAGTTAGGGCCAACGTCCAATCAATTCAATGGGGACCATAAGGGTATATGTATATATAATTTTTTGGGATAATTTATAAGTTTTAAAGAACACGAGAAGAAAACAAGGTCTAGAGTCAAAGGGAATCATGCGACCATTAAATAATGGGGTTTCATTAAGTAAATTATAAATGGAGCTCCACTTCTGGGAGAAGGATGAAAAGGCGAGGACACATGGGTATAATTTATTATTTTTAATTGTGGGTCTTTTGTGAATACAAAGAGAATCAACTAGAACCCTAGGAAAATATAATAGGCCACCAAAGGGGCCTACTATAACACACACATTGTATTAGCACAATTGTCTTAAAACATGATCATTCCTTAATGAAATATCATAAGCACATACCCATGTCATGTACTTAACCAAGAGTTCAAACAATACTTTAAGTGTGCATAAAATTCAAAAGTCATAGTCAATAACTTTTAGGTGACACTTATCTAGAGAAAATCACTAACTGGTAGCAAACCTCTCACTATGCACTCACAACATTATCACAACATGCATATAAACAAGCGTAGGCGTCACTTGTGTCATTCTCTAAACAACACCTTATTTTCCATAGCCTTATTTACTCAAGAATTTATGCAATAATTTCATTGGTTTCCCAATCAAGTTATCAACCAGGTCTCGAGTACATATTTACCTTTAACCATTATTAGTCATATGAATCATGTTATGACAACAAACTAATCCGAGTATTTATGCATACACATCCATTACTATATGTACCTAGCATGCCTTCATGCACCTATCATATCATTATTTAATATATATTGGGTGGAAATGCATATCTAAACTGTAACGCTCCTTCCTTCCCTTAGAATTGTGAATTTTTCCCCAGCTAACACCATGAAACTAAATTATAACACTCCCTCCCACTCCCTTGATCTCTCCAAGTCGAATGGGAGGTGTTAATTTTCCCTAACCCAACTTCCAAGGTCTCGTTATGTAAATGGGGTTAAAAAATTCCTCCATTTCCAAAGTTAGTGAAATTAACTTTAGAATACACCATCATGTTTAGCTCGTCGATAGATTTTTGACAATGTAAAATTTATCAAAATATGACTTATGAATCAAAAGTTACGCCCCAAGTTTGGCCAACAACCCCTCACCACATTAGCAAACAATGTTGCATGTATCCCATTTTACCAACCCATGAGGCACTACCACTTCACCAGTAGTCCCCATTGAATCATAGAAATGTGATCGTGTCATTGTACCTTTCATGGCTAACATTAGTTAAGCTTCTATGCGGCCAAGGCATGAGAGAACTCTCTTCGTCTACTACCAGGAGAAATTCTTCCCATCACTTGGTCTCATCAACCATGTCCCTCCTTCGCTATAAAAATATTTCATGATCCACAATAATATCATAAATATGTTATCCCATAATGACAAATTTCTTCGTCAAGTGCCGAGAATATTTCTCATATCCTACCTTTGTTAATTGTGGCTCGACTTGTGAAATACACCCTTAATCCTCCTGGGGTAGGTGGAGCCACGATGAAATCATGTTGGAAACACATTACTATGTGGCCTCCTCTAAATGCACCACATACACGTCGGTTTTAGGCCACAAGGACATCTAAAAAGCCATTTTTGGCTACCATATGTCACGTTTTCTGTGTGCTACATCAACCTCTCTTCCATATGATATTTCCATGTTGGCATCCATCCTGGGTCCCATCAAGGTCTTGAATTTGTATGTAGATCAACCTTTGTCATTATAAATATTTTCGAGGTCCATCATGGAACCCAGCGTATGATACCTCCACATCTTGTGCCACTACCCAACATTACAACAAAAGTCTTCCCATGGACACATGACTACAACATGACTCTTTCTCCATCTACTGAAGGGATGATTCTCCATGTCTCAACTCATATCTCCTAAGACTATTGTGAAATGGCACACTCACTCAGATCTCGGAGCATGAAAGGAAACTCACCATCGGTCAATGGGTAACTCCCTATCAGGCACCCATATACACTTAGAAAATTTCCCAGACTCCCTCTTCCTCTCATGCTATGGAAATAAGTAATTGGGCCAAATGTGATGTATTGGCCTTCTCGACCCTTACACACCAAATCATTTAACATCCATATAGGATTATAAAGAGAGGGAGAGAAACACACACACAATGAGTCAATGTAAATAATATATTGTAAACTCAATAACAACCACACCAAAATTGTTGGTCCATTCATGCATAATATACCATTTCTCAAGTATGGAAGGAAATGGTTATTTAAACATTCAGAGTACATAAAATCCATAATAAAAATATTCAACACATTAAAATATTCCTTCTCCAATCATAGAGACTCCATGTTATTTATAACATGCAGACCATGGAATTCACACACCACAACATTGTATATGACTTCTCTAAACACATGAGTCATGCAATTACTTATAATATACCAACAACATAGGGATTTCCAAATCCCTCATATAAAGAGAATGAGATGCAAGAACACAAACAATATTTATCAACAACACTAATGCACATCATGCATCCATGCATAACCATGTGTTTAATGTACTCTTTGTTGTTGCTTTTTCTAGCACCTTTAGCACAAGTGCTTCAGCAACTATGGAAGCTTCCTAGAGACAACCTGTGGGTTGATTGTAGACCAGTGCCTAGGACATCTTAAGAGAGGAGTGCTTTGGAAGATTATTAGTGGGGGCTTTTTGCTACACTCCAATTGTCATGTAGTTTGAAAAGATAATAAATGGGGGCTTGGTTCAATAGTCTTTCATTAAGGTAGACTCAAGAAGATACATGGATTTGAATACAAAGGGGGTAGATCTAGTTAATCTAAAAAAGAAATGACTGATTTTGGTGGCTGACACACAAAAATAGGTAGCCTTAATATTGGCATTGTAGTAACATGAAGGGGAGGAAATAAAGGAAGGAGTTCAATGCATAGGGTTGGGAACAATACATAATCATAAGAAACAATATTATGCCAGAAGTACGGAAGACTAAAGAGGTGGAATGATAGGAATTGTGGAGCGTGAATTAGGGTTTCATATTTTATACCTCATTGACACACTTATCACTTATTAGAATAACTAAATCTGTGCTCATTATAGGTACATAAGTAATTATTTAAATAACACAGGGACTATGACTGGTCAGTAGCATACATATAGCTATGAAAGAGTGAAACCAACATCTTCATTACAGAATTTTAGTAGAAGAGAAACATACATGAACTGAAATATGAAGAGGAAAACATAATTCTCATTGCTCTGATAGGAATCAACAAAATAGTTTCATTAATCCTTGAAGAGTTTAAATCACCAGACCATATACATTCAACACTTATCGCTCAAGTCCCTCATGAACACACAATTAGAACCAAAGTGGAATCATAGAATTTGGACCCCTTTGGTGCAAAAAATCAGAACCTCTTTTAAGTATTTCTTCCTCCCTTTTATAATGAGAGGGAGAGAAAACATTTACAAAATATCTTGTTCTGAGTTCCAACTCTCTCACAGACTAGCTATCTCGACGTGTGAAGGTCTACTACCCAAAAATATGTCATTCGGATTTAATTTCGTTCTTGGAAATATAAAAATTATAGAATAATAAGTAAAGGAAAATAGAATGATGACGAGAGGAACATATCTCCATTCTATTCCTGTTATGGCCTTAGCTTAGGCCATGTCTCTACCCTGATGTGCCTCTCCGGTCGCTCAGCTGGTTCCTATCGCTTTCACTTTAAATGCCTAACTTCCCCCACTCTATGGAGCTAAAAACGATTAACCGTGGTAGTCTTGGTGCTATCATGGAATCACAGCTGCCGACGCATCCATCACATGACTCCCTGCATTTCACTATTGAAGTTCTCTATTCCTAGTAATATAGCCATATTGTTATATCAAAGATTTTGCTTCATCAGGGCTTTTACTCTAAAAGGCATTACACACGATGATTAACTATGGTCTCAAGCCCCTTTTATTTAGCCCCTTTATGCTTTCTTCCTCATATAACTGGGGCTATGACTAGGTGCTTAGCCATAAGGCACTAGAGCCTTTAGACTCCTATTTGGGGGCCTTTTTCCCTTTATAAGGTGCTATGTGTCCCTTTCCTTTAAGTTACTCTAGCAACTGCACACTTAGAAAAATATTAGAGCTCCTCTATGTCAGAGGTTTTTAGTCGAGGCTTTTATATTGGAGTTGCAACATGTTTGTGATCTCCGATTGTGACAACCATTTAGTGTTTGGCTTCTAGCTCTGCCTTTGGTTTTTTATGCCTTTGTGACCACAAACTAGCCCCTACATCAGATCCCATTTATCACACTTTCTAATTGGAGAAAAAGCATTGGGGTTACGACATTCCCACTTCTCCGATATGCAACCTCCAATTGATGACGTCATTGTCACCGAGTGGCACTTCCTGATTCGTGACATGTGTCACCATGTTTTTCCCTTTTTGGACCCTTGAAAATGCCATATCTGCATGCCATGTGTCCTCCATATTGCCACATCATGGTCACATCAGATGCCACGTGGCTTTATTGGGACCAATGGTATTCATCCACGTGGCCCTCTGGAGGAGAGAGAAAAGGTTCGCCCTCTTCTAATTTTTGTAGTTGAGTTCGTTTGTAAATGTTTCAAGGTGTTCTCTTGAAAATTTACACTATCAACACTTTTTCCCTGTAATTCATTTATAGTGGTCCCTCAAGGATTGTCAATTTCTGACTTGAGACAAGCCCAACGTTGTTGTGATATTGCGTGATGTTGGACCTCTGATTGCCAATCTCTGATTTTCTATGTTACTGGACCTACGATTGCGATTGTCGATATCCTGTGATGTTGGACCTATGATTGTGATAGTCAATATACTATGATGTTGGAACTCCGATTGCGATCACCGATATCGCACTTCTGTCACGTGATGCGCCGATGTGCCATGTTACTAAACCTTCGATATGCGATCTCCGATATCGAATCTCCAATATGCAATCCCTGATATGGAACCTCCGATATTTCGATTTGTGACATCTCTCAAACCTCTGATATGCTCTTCATTATTCCTTTCAAAGGTGACAAAACCCTTCACTTCAAAAGGCCATATCTTCAGATCCAGAAGTCCATTTTTGGACTTACACATACTATTGGAAATCTTATTCCGAGAACTATCCAAACTTGAAACCTCTCTATTCCTTTGCACTCTTAGATAGCTGGAATGCTCGTAAAGAAATTGTATCGGAATGCATTGGTCGATCTTGCGGCAATCACTCTCTTTCTTCCCACCCGGGAGAGGGTAGTTGGTTAGGTAAGGGCTGACACAACATCACATGCCGGGTCGAACGCCAATCTTTTCATTCAATGACAACATTGGATCGAACTAGGTACAGTTCCTTGCTACAAAGGTGTTGAGAACCTATAAACCAATAGCCTTCACCATTGGGAATGGAGTCAAAATTTATAATGAACTTATACAACCAAAAAATCTCCATGGAACTTTATTTGCGAGTCCTTTCCTCATAAAATTGAAATGTATAAAAATAAATTCTATTAACTGGAATTTAAATGCTCATATCGTGAGATCATTTATGTACAACTCCTATTGTTGTATTGGGCTCAATTCACCCAAGTGAGGTCCAAATTCCAATGATGCCATTACAACATCACAGTACTGGAACTTATGCCTCCTTGCTGCTGAAATTTAAAAACCAAAACAAGTATGCACCCTGAAAAAACTTCAGACAAAAATTTTGATATGTGCCCCCATCTTAATTGTTGATGCTCATCTCTTTTAATATCCTCCATGAACCTTCTAAAGGGGTTATGTTCTTGAAAATCAATGACTAAACTAGGAAGGCACCCCATAAGAACTTCATACAAAATATTTGGCACATACCTTGGAATTGAGGAATATTGTTGCAGGCCAAAGAAAGATGCCATGTAGTCATCTATTGGATCATGGATTTGATGAGGTAAAGTTATAGATGTATCCATTTCTTCACCAGTTTCCAGGGAGGAATATTTATGCAATAGGGAGCCACAGACATTGCTTGGCTCTTCAACCTTGGGCTCCTATTGAAAAGCTTATCACTGGAAGCCCTCTCTCCACTTGTTCATAAGTAGACCCCTTTGAAAATCCACAACCATCTCATCCTCCTAAGAATCATATGAATCATAAATCGAAGGAGGTTCTTGAAATTTTTCTTTAGGTGAAGGATGTGAATCGTAAATTGGAGCCTCTTCTTTCTATTCATCTTCCCATTACTGGAACTGTAGTAGTTCTGCATTACTAGACTTCCCATCAGAGTCATACTCATCATAAGACAGAGAATCATAAAATTTGGCTGAATAAGATCTCTGAGGGTTTATTTGCAGCTCGATGATGTTTCCTTCTTTGATTTCTTGACCGTTGGGCAATGGTTCTTGATGTGAGTAGATATCTTCTTGGAAGGGAGTCTCACAAACATCTTCAATAGGATCATTTACCTCAGGAATATTTCCATCATTGAAATATGCAAAACAATATTCAAACAGAGCATCCGGTGGATATAAACCTTTGTAAAAATGAATGAATGCCATGTGAAAGCTCTTTAAGGAAGATATGATGCCATGAGGCATTGTTTTGTACCAAAATTTAGCATCTACATTTAGAGAATACATGAAAATTTTCATTTTCACATCTTCAAAAACAATACCTTGTTGTTCCATGCATTCATGAAAATACTTGAGATGATGGTCTGGCCTTCTATATGTGTTTCCACTGAATCTAGGCAAATAGGTATACCATTCATGAAATGAAGGGACATGATGGGGATAACTAAAAACAGAAGAAAAATACAGTGGGGAATATTTGTCGGCCAAGAATGTAGGAATAGGAATTTTGAACACACCTTTAGGTGAGTGATCTCAAGTTCAGATGTAGGGGAAACTTTTGTTGTTTAGCATCAGAGCGAGTATGAGGCCTTTTGAAAGCAAGGATGATAAAAAAAATAAAAAAAAATTTGGATAGTGTAGTCATCAGATGTTTACAATGAAATTAAGACAGTGGAGTTGCCAAGGTGAGAGATTTTCAACCCGCACTTCCCTTTCTCACCTAACAGAGGGAATGTAAATATTTGTCATAACCAGGGAAAAGTATTTCACAATTCATTCCCTAGCAATGATGCCAGAATTTTTTTTCACTTTTTCTAGCACCCATAGCACAAGTGCTTCAAGAGCTATGGAAGCTTCCTAGGGACAACCTCTGGGTTGATTATAGACTAGTGCCTAGGGCATCTTAAGAGATGAGTAGTTTAGAAGATTATTAGTGGGGGCTTTCTGCTGCACCCCAATTGTCACGTAGTTTGAAAAGATAATAAATGGGGGCTTGGTTCAATAGTCTTTCATTAAGGTATACTAAAGAAGATACATGGATTTGAATACACAGAGGGTAGATATAGTTAATCTCAAAGAGAAATGACTGATTCTGGTGGCCGACACACACAAAAATAGGAAACCTTAATATTGGCGTTCTACTAACATGAAGAGGAGGAACAAAAGGAAGGAATTCAATGCATAGGTCTGGGAATAATACAAAATCCTAAGAAAAAATATTCAGGAAGAAGTATGGAAGACTAAAGAGGTGGAATGATAGGAATTGTGGAGCACAAATTAAGGTTTCATGATCTATACCTCATGGACACACTTGTCACTAATCAACATAAGTAAATCTTGTTGGATAGTTGGCACTATGTGGATGGTCAGTGGCCTAGTGAGGGAATCTGCAGGTGTGTTGGCATTTGCTGTCAACAATCATGTTGGGGAGATGCGTTGAGCAGTTGGTAGTGCCTAACAATAGGCAGGAGTGTTGGCATTGATTTCAAATAGACAAGCTTGGTTGCTTGTTGCAACAGATGTTGGTAGTGATGACCTAGGAGAAATTTCAAGGTAATTGTGGTAACTATGGGCTTCATGTAGAAAATCATCATAGCTGGGAGATTATTGGAGAAGCCATAAAATGATGATTACAATGATGGAACAAGAAGGATTTCCATGGTTTCTACAGGCCTCATGCTAAGAACACATTGTGTGTGTGTTTCCCAGATGTCTAGAGAGCCATGGAGAAGAAGGATGGCAATGAGATTGGATCCTTATTTTGAGGTAGTATATGGGCTCAGTGGATAATTAGACCCCTCTATTACATAGTGCCCAGAATAATCTTTCCAACGGTATGTGGAAGTCTTAGAATGGACTTCTGGATCAAAAGTTAGAGCTAGTTGAAGTTCTGCCTCTTCAAAAGAGAACTTCCAATGTCCTTCTGACACATGTCCAATCATCAATCAACAATTGGAGGTTTCAAGTTGCAACACAACAAAAATTTCATTTGGCTGATTAGCGACTTGTAATATCGACATTCGAAGGTCTCGCATATTGGAGATCAAAGGTATGCATACAGGCCATCCTAGAAAATCACAATCAACGATCAGAGGTTTTGTGGTGCAACACAACAGAGATATGCGATTAGCGATATCGACAATCGCAATACCATAAGTCTTGGTAGTCAGTGATCAGAGGCCAAGCTATATCGATGGTCATAATCAGAGGTCGGCACAAAGGTGTAACGACACATAGTGGTGCATCGACGATCAACGTTCAACGTTTCAAATGTGACGACAATGAGATGTTGTGATCGTCGAACGTTGACTGAGTTAAAATTCTGGGTTTGGTTCACTCTTCTTCAAATCGTCGAGAAGGAAGGAAGAGGAAATGCAAAGGAGTTTGCTGCAAAATCAAGTAAGGCGAAGCTATTTCTCTCTACTTCAGGAGGACATGTGGAGGTGTCTGGTTGGCTTTGAAAAGGAAAGACGGTAGCATCAAAGGAGCTTTGATGAGGACATGTGGCAGGAATTGATTGGTTCTTGTATGGGACACGTGGAGCACAAATTAAGGTTTCATGATCTATACCTCATGGACACACTTGTCACTAATCAACATAAGTAAATCTTGTTGGATAGTTGGCACTATGTGGATGGTCAGTGGCCTAGTGAGGGAATCTGTAGGTGTGTTGGCATTTGCTGTCAACAGTCATGTTGGGGAGATGCATTGAGCAGTTGGTAGTGCCTAACAATAGGCAGGAGTGTTGGCATTGATTTCAAATAGACAAGATTGGTTGCTTGTTGCAACAGATGTTGGTAGTGATGACCTAGGAGAAATTTCAAGGTAATTGTGGTAACTATGGGCTTCATGTAGAAAATAATCATAGCTGAGAGATTATTGGAGAAGCCATAAAATGATGATTACAATGATGGAACAAGAAGGATTTCCATGGTTGCTACAGGCCTCATGCTAAGAACACATTGTGTGTGTTTCCCAGATGTCTAGAGAGCCATGGAGAAGAAGGATGGCAATGAGATTGGAGCCATATTTTGAGGTAGTATATGGGCTCAATGGATAATTAGACCCCTGTATTACATAGTGCCCAGAACAATCTTTCCAATGGTATGTGGATGTCCTAGAATGGACTTCTGGATCAAAAGTTAGAGCTAGTTGAAGTTCTGCCTCTTCAAAAGAGAACTTCCAATGTCCTTCTGACACATGTCTAATCATCAATCAACAATTGGAGGTTTCAAGTTGCAACACAACAAAAATTTCATTTGGCTGATTAGCGACTTGTAATATCGACATTCGAAGGTCTCGCATATTGGAGATCAAAGGTATGCATACAGGCCATCCTAGAAAATCACAATCAACGATAAGAGGTTTTGTGGTGCAACACAACAGAGATATGCGATTAGCGATATCGATAATCGCAATACCATAAGTCTTGGTAGTCGGTGATCAGAGGCCAAGCTATATCGATGGTCATAATTAGAGGTCGGCACAAAGGTGTATCGACACATAGTGGTGCATCGACGATCAACGTTCAACGTTTCAAATGTGACGACAATGAGATGTTGCGATCGTTGAACGTTGACTGAGTTAAAATTCTGGGATTGGTGCACTCTTCTTCAGATCGTTGAGAAGGCAGGAAGAGGAAATACAAAGGAATTTGCTGCAAAATCAAGATAGAAATATATCACTTGTTGTAGCTCTGATACCACTTGTTATAGATCTAACCCAGAAATATTATAGATCTGATATGAAATAGCTCTGATACCACTTGTTATAGATCTAACCCAAGAATATATGATAATGGAAATAAACCCAGAAACAATAAGATAGAAATGGATAGAAATGATTCTTTATTAATCTCAAAACCCTGAAGGTAGGGAAACACCATACATTCACTCATTAAGGAAGGAGAACACTCCACAAGCCATATGCCTGTTCATACAATAATCCTTCACTATCTCCCAAGTGGAGTCTCTAGCCTCTATATAGGCCTCATACATACAATACCATGGGTCATTACCATGGTTCCTTCATACCATCAACTAATACCATGGGCCCATTACATTATTATTAACTACTTGTGGTCCCTTACATGACATGGGTTAACCACCTTATTTATTACTATGGCCCATCCCATTATTACATTATTACCTTGGGTACCTCCCTTGGTACCCCATATTATCCCCCCTAGGTATATAACATTCCACCCCCCTAAGCATGTTTCGTCCCCGAAACATGGGAAGAACATAAATAATAAGATCTACTCAAAAGAGTAGTCCACTGGTACCATGCACGTGCATCTAGCCATCCAAGAGAAAGGTGAACCCTCGATCTCGCTGGTGCCTCGCTCGCTTGAGATGGAAGTTGACCATGGCAGCTCTTCTGTGTTGATGTGTAGTGAGTGGATCTTCTCTCCTCGCTATCCGTCATGTGACTACTTGGTTTCCATCTTGATGGTTGTCTTGCGGGGTGATGTGCGTGATGATATGTTGAAGTTTTAACCCACGATGTCTTTTTCTTTAATTCACCCTGCTGTGGTGCCTGTTGTGGTGTCTTCTTTTCCAATATGACTTCAACCACTGAACGCTCATCAGATGTGTCAGCACCTGTTACCTTTTCGACTTCAGCCTCTTTTTGTGTTTGATTGTCGACCATCAACTGCTCATCATCTGATATGTCAGTCCCTGTAACATCTTCTGCTTCAACCTCCTTGGACTCTACCTGCTTATTAATGGAAATATCCTGTAATGTAATTTTCTTCTTTTTATACCAGAGCTTCAGGAATTTCTTCTGCACATTAATATTTATAGTACCCACTAATTCCATCCAAGGGTATCCCAAAACAACATCCATGTTATCCATATCTGAAGCATAAAAATCACCATGAAACACATACTTATCCATAGAAAGTTTCAAATCCTTATAAATTTGAACAACCTCATCATCAACCTGTGTACTTTCAATTTGTTTCGCTGGAACTTGCAATTTTTTTGCCAAGTTGACATTTATGAGATTATGCTTGCAACTAGGATTTATAGAAACAATGATCTTTTCTTTCTGAATCAATCCATGAACCTGCAATAAGGATATACCAGTAGGAAATAACCCCACATGTTTCCCCTTATCTTGTTTTCTAGTCTGAGACCATTTGTCCATAAGGAGTTTTTCCATTTCTTCATTCGAGAATTTGGACAAGGCTATAATGCCCAGTGAGTTCCACCATATGGCGTCCTCTTCTTTCAAAAAAAGTGGTACCATAAATTTCCATCTCTCCTCAAATATTTTATTTAGGTTTTGTATGAATTCTTCAATAGTAGGGCTATCATCTTTTCCAGTAAAATTTTCCATGAAGAGGGTTTGAAAAAAATTTACTTACTTTGGCGAAAATTTGAAAATGTCACAGTTTCGTCAATATTGCTCAGAATCTCTATTATAACCTGTTTTTAGAAATGGAACAATCATTCTGAATCTGCCCATGTGGTAGAAATCTTGATCCAGACACTTGAAATTTCAGATTTGTGCTGCTACTCTCCCGTCGTCACCAAAATTTCTGCAAAAATAGTTGATTTTAAATCAGCGATATCTCCCTCATCCGAACTTCGATTCGACTGATTTTTTTTTTTGAAATTGAGTATTTTTTCCCAAAGAATCCATATATGCAATTAGATTTTGCAGATCTTGTACCAGGACGTCTAGATCTGTGCCGCAAAATCGCTGCCCTGAAAATTGTCTGCAACCCCACTGATTTTTAGATTAGTGATATCTCCTTCATCCAGACTCCGATTCAATTGATTTTTTTTTTTGAATTCGAATATTTTTGCACAAAGAATCCAGATATGTAATTATATTTTACAATCTTGCACCAAAATGTACAGATCTGACCTGCAAAGTCGCCGCCCCCGAAACCCTGCAAAAAATAAAAAAAATCTCCACTTTTGTGCCCAAGAAAGAGCTCTGATACCAATTGTTATAGATCTAACCTAGAAATATTATGAAATGCTTCTTTATTAATCAAACACTTAAGGTAGGACAACACCATACATTCACTCCTTAAGGAAGGAGAACACTCCACAAGCCATATGCCTATTCATACAATAATCCTTCACTCTCTCCCAAGTGGAGTTTCTAGCCTCTATATAGGCCTCATACATACAATACCATGGGTCATTACCATGGTTCCCTCATACCATCAACTAATACCATGGGCCCATTACATTATTATTAACTACTTGTGGTCCCTTACATGACATGGGTTAACCACCTTATTTATTACTATGGCCCATCCCATTATTACATTATTACCTTGGGTACCTCCCTTGGTACCCCATATTATCCCCCCTAGGTATATAAAAATTTCTCTCTACTTCAGGAGGACATGTGGAGGTGTCTGGTTGGCTTTGAAAAGGAAAGACGGTAGCATCAAAGGAGCTTTGATGAGGACATGTGGCAGGATTTGATTGGTTCTTGTATGGGACACGTGGCTTCTAATGTCATCATGATGTCATGGTACAGAGGAACATGTGGAAAGCTATTTCGTTGTTTTGAGATGGACTAATGGGTCATATATGGGTGACATGTGTCACTGGTTAGAAAGTGCCACGTGGTAGGTAATCACGTCACATCGAAAATTGATGATTGATGATTTGTGATTGAAAACACATGGTCACAAAGTTGAAATCGCCGATAAGGGGTTTCCAATGTGTTAAGCATCTGGTCATGTAAAGACTTAAGAAACCAAGGGCGTGATGATTTATAAAGGGAAAATGCCCCCAGATAAGAGTCATATCCCTCAGTCCTATGGTAGGAAATGCATGACAAGGGCTAAGCAGTAGGGGCTAATAAATCGAAGATTGACGATCGATGATGTATTGTTATTGGCATGTGGCACAAATGAAAAACACCGATAAGGGGCTCCAATAGAGTTAGCGATTGGTCTAGAAGAAATGAAGAAAACCAAGGGCACAACAATTTATAAAGGGAGAAAGGCCCCCAGGAAAATCTAAAGGACTTAACGCCTCAGGTCTTGGCACTCGGTCACAGCCCTCGGTCTTATGAAGGGAATTCCAAAAATGGGCTAGATTGAAAAGGGCCAAGAATGATTAGAATTCACTAGTTTCACATGTCTGTGTGTGAATGATAGTCTAAAAGAGGAAAAGGCTCTGATAATTCTTTGAAGTGTAAAACCTTTGATAGACAATAATACAATGGTCTATTGATGGATGTATGAATTGGAAGTTGTGGTTTTGAATGAGGAACTATGCACTAAAGATATTTCGTGCACTCTTTGCTAAAATAAATGAAAAGCAGCGAGGCCATGCCTGATGTATAGAGAAGCCATGTTTGAGTAATGTCAAGCTCTGTGAGCCTTGAAGTGCATGGTGAGTATAAGTGATGGTATAGCTATAGATAAAGAGTATTTTTCCCAGGTTGAGTATGCAGGCGGTTTATCTAGTGGGAGACGTAGCAAAAACATGGAGAGGTCATGCCTAAGGACAATGCACATCCATTCCTAAGTACAGTGTCATAACATAGATAGGATGGCAACATCGATTGGACTGAACAACAGAGGAACAAAACACATGTGCTATGATGAGAAAAGTGGGGGAATGTAGCATAATGGTCTGAGAAAATTAGAGAAAAGTGATCTGAGTGTGTGCACTACCGTGAGAGGATATGGAAGATCCAGTTCTATGTGTAAAGGCCGAGTGTGCCTAAGAAGAAGAACAAAGATCCATAAAGCAACAAGTTGTGTGTGAAAGGCAAGAGTTTCCTATGGGTTGTGTGAATAAGGTTATGGTGTGCCTTAGAGAGCAGAAAGTAGAGAGTTGTGTATGTGTTGCAAGAAGTAAGGCTGAGAGCAGAGTGATTTCTATTGAGAACAGAGAGCAGAGGGCTAAGAGTGATTTTTGTTGAGTAGATCACAAGAATGTTGTTGAGAGATACAAAGTGCAGCAGAGTGAGTATAGATCAAAGATGAGATCAGGTAGAGTGGCTACCATTTACAGTGAACACACAGTTCTTTTTTGAGTGTGGGTTGGAGCCTACAATCAGGAAGTTGGTGCTTTTATCTCTAGTGGAGCTTGAGAAGGCTTGGGGATTGGTGCCTCCTGTAGGTTGGTGCTTGCAAAAAATATATGAGGTTGGTGCCTCATATGGTGCTTATGGTAAGCTGGACAGGTGTCTACAATCAGAGGGAGTTAGTGCTTCTTGCTAGTCAGTGCTAGAAAACAATCAAAGGGAGTTGGTGCTTCCTATGAGAAGGTGATCACAAAATAGATTGATGTAATAGGCCAGGTGATTCTATTTACATCAATAACAACAAAAATATTTGTGGTTTTTCCCGAAAGGGTTTCCACGTGAAAAACCTTGTGTCTCATATGTATGATGCTTATGGTTGATAGTCTTGTGTGTTGAGTTTATGTTGCTTCCATATTATATATTGCTACTAGTTATATGACTGGATGCTAAGTTTAAATAAAGAAAGTAAACTGACATAAAGAAGTAAAAATTATCCTTAATACTGATTCAACCCCCCCAGTATTGTCATTGTTTTCCAACAATTGTTATTAGAGACAAGTTCCTTCAGGAATAGCTTAATCACTAGAAGGTAAACAAAGGGAAACAATGGCTAATGAAGCCTGGTTAATAGCAACATGAGTTCCATATTTAAATGAATCAAACCGTGGGCTCGATTATGAAGTCCTGGAGGTTTTAATGATGGAATGTTTACTGGCCTTAAATGTTGACATGCACGCTCTGTCCATTATAGAGAAAAGAATGTAAAATCCAAGGAGGTCATCCTAAAAGGGCTATTTGAGTCAGATGATGATAAAGTGAGGCATTGTGGGTCAACAATGGAAGTGTTCAACAAACTGCAAGGTTTGTATGGTGGAAATAGTCATGTGGCTCAAGAAGAAGCTGAGGATCCCTATTGCTCTAGCAATGAACCAAAAAGTGGAGATGTTTCTACTCATCACACTATTGTTGATGAGGTATAAGTCTCAGAGGAGAGACCATGCTACTCAAAAGGTATACTATTTCTTTGTGATAAATGTAAAGAAATATGTCATTTATTATCTAGATGTTCATGTGAATCACTTGAAGATAAATACAACCATGCATCTAGTAGTTGTAATGAAGATAGACCCATTCTAGTAGCAATAAAAAATAAGGGATCCTCAGATGAAGAAGGAATAACCTTTATACCTATGGAAGACTCCATGGACACAAATATGGGCTTAGATCTCTATGATAACTCATCTAGAACCTCTCATAAATAAGAGAAGGATATAAATGAAAGGATATTTTCCTTAAAGAAGTTGATCTCTTCTCTAAAAGAGATCAAGGACCTATCAGAAGAAAATATTAAGCAATAGGAGCAATTCGAAGTTTATGAGATTGAGAATGATAAGTTGAGAAAAACAATAGTTGAACTAATTTCTCAACAAGAAGACTCTAGTAATCTCACTGGGAGGTTAACCCATCAGCTGAGTATAAAGGAAGCTTGCTGCGAGAGCCTACAAATTGAGGTAGTCTCATTAATGCATGACTTAGAAAATTCATATAAAGAGTTGTCCCAATATCAGAAGAAGAAGGGATTCCAAGGTTCCAACAACAAAGAAAGAAAATTTTTTGGACATCAGTAGCAACAAGTTAAGAAAAGGAAGCAAAAAAAGGGTAAGATGTAGCATCTTGTAGTGCAGCAGAAGCCCAAGTAACAACAACAACAACAACAAGTGCAACAGAAGAGGGAAAGGAAACTACAAGGGAGAGTGCATGATAACAATGATTGGTGTCATAGAAGGCATAAGAAGAGTTAGTAGAGGACCCCTCCTCCTCAAGGAAAAAACCTACAAAGAAAAGGTAATCTTTGTCAACAAAAGCCTTTTTATGGATATTGTTTTTCTTGCGATAATTTTGGACATAGAACCATAGACTATAGATGGCATGCAAAAAACTAAAATGTGCTCAGTAGAAGCAACCCAAGAATGAACAAAAAGGGTTGGGAGAAGGCATGTTGGCCATGATAGGAGTTTTGACAAAAACATTGTCAAAATGAGTAACTCCTCTACCCTACTCCTAGGCTAAATCAGATGCTACGATTATGGAAAATTTGGGCACAAGAGAGCTTGCTGCATAAATGAGAAGAAACTGAATACTTCTCTACATAAGCATGCCAATGTAGCAGCTCAAGGTTTGAAGACAAGGAAAAATAATGGATTTGAGAAACATAGACTTGTATTCAGTGCTTTGTGTCAAGAGAGCAAGATGAAAAGAGGAGGAAGAAATCAAAATATTGATCCTCCTACTTTTGTAGCAAACCCCTCTGTGAGACATAAAGGCATCAAGAGGATTTGGGTGAAGAAAGAGGAGTTAAAATGAAAGTTTCCTCTACCCAAGCGCAACAGAGAGGAAGCCCAAAAAGGGCCAAAGAAGAAGCAAGAGTGTAATTCTTCTATCAGAACTCAACCTTTAAAGGTATGGAGGAAGAAGGAGGATGATATGCTTAGGGGGAGTAGATCCTTTATTTCTCTTTAGTGAAGGAAGAGAAGGGTCTCAAGGGAGGTCGAGTAAGTCAGATGCCGGAGGCCAAGAAGATGAAAATATTGGTGCATATGATGGATGAAGGATGAGTGCAGCCCACATGGGGAGGACACAATGATAACTTTTGTTGTGATAAGAAGAAGGGATTCAGTGGGAGTGTGGAATGACAAGAACATCACATTCACGTCAGGTCCACATGATCAGTCCCCATGCAAAGGAAAGGAAGCTTTGTAGAAGCATTAGGGGAAGTTTGAGGTCTAAAATGGGCCTCCTAAGAAAAATGTACAACCAAAATAAACTTTATAAGAACCAATAGGATTCAAGATGATGATGTCAACCATGGGGGATGATTCACCATTTTTGGAGTAAAAAGTAAAAAGAATAAATAAAAATAAAATAATAAAACTATTTTTTCAACTCATATTTTCAACTTATCTCCTTAAGGTTTTACTCAAATTTTGAGCATTAGTACTCATTGGATGCAAAATTTAATTACTAATCCAAGAAGTACCCATGTTGCATACTCTCGATGGACCTTGATACACGAAAAATGAGAAATACATGAAAAAGCGTGATTGCAATAATGTTTTTCATGTATTTCTCATTTTTTATGTAGAGGGTCCATTGAAAGTATGCAACATGGGTACTCCTTAGATGAGGAATCAAATTCTGCATCCAATGAGTGTTGCTGCTCGAAATTTGAGTAAACCCATAGGGAGATAAATTGAAAATACGAGTTGAAAGAATAGTTTTTTCTTTTTTCCCTCTAAAATTTGATGATGCAATCTAATCTTATTTTATTATTTCCACTATTATTTTATAATTTCCTTAGGAGGCCCATTTTAGACCTAAAAATTTCCCTAATGATCAGGGATCATTCACTTAGAGGGAGCTTCTTTGGTAAGTAGTAGCAGAAAACAAATGAGTAGCCTTAGAAAGGAAGATTGCTGAGCTAAGAAAAGGTTTTCATCTTTGATGAAACACTATTATTTCATTTAAGTTGTAAGTTGATAATGTATAGCAGTCTTGTGTTCATAAAAAATTATTGGTATAAGATTTTTCATGTCCCTTGACTCTCAATTGGTGTAGCTATGTCAATTGATTGTTATGGGCTCATGTTGAGTAACCATGTGTGCAAATGGACATTTCTTTTTTAGAAAAGAATTAGCAGATTTTTCCTGGTACAATGTTCCATTTGTATCATTTCTTTTGATGCAATTGGGATAAGATGTGAATCAATCCCTGTATATGAGAATGATCTCAAGGGGAGAAGTGGAGATTCTCAAATAAGTGAGCACAACCTTGGTAACAAAAGAAACAAAAAAGAACGGTAAGCAGAAATGCATCACTATAACTTGGTATTTGCAACAACAACAATACCATGTGCAATGAAATAGGTATCAATCTTTTTTATACAAAAGATGCATTATTGAAGAGAGGGCTCAACCAACAACCATAAGTGTCCAAATGGGAAGGACAAATTAGAGGCAGTATATGTTTAGGGGGAGCATATCATATTTTCCCAATATATGGAGCAACATCAACAATTTCCCTGATAGAGATGTTTGTGAAGACAACTAGACTCTAGTCCTCACAGTCAGTGATTGCATGAGGTGAGTGGCAACCATAGTGGTAGAAAAGTAGCATGTAGACCCTTGCCATTGATATCAAAGGGGGAGAAAAGTTGTGGAGGAGTTTTGATGGCAAGAAGGCCATTGATGTCTCATGCAATGAGATGTGTGGAAGCAACTTGAGGTTGGCTATCACTTAGATAGAAGGAAGGTGTGTTTCCATCCATGCCAAAGGGGGGGATTGTTGGACATTTGGAATTGTGTAGATGGACAGTGGCCTAGTGAGGGCATCTGCAAGTGTTTTGGAATTTGATGTCAACGGTCATGCTGGGGAGATGTGTTGGGAAGTTGGCGGTGCCTAAGAGTAGGCAGGAGAGCATTGGCATTGATTTCAACCAAAAAATTTTGGTTGCTTGTTGCAGAAGATGTTGGTAGTGATGGCCTAGGAGGAATTTCAAGGTACCTGTGATAGTTGTGGGCTTCATGTAGAAAATCATCACAACAGTAGGATTAATGGAGAAGCCATAAAATGATGATTACGATTATGGACTAGGAAGGATGTCCATGGTTGCTACAGGCCTCATGCTAAGAACACATTGTGGGTGTGTTTCCCAGCTGTCTAGAGAGCCAAGGAGAAGAAGGATGGAAGTGATATTGTAGCCATGTTTTTAGGTAGAATATTGTCTTAGTAGCTAATAGAACCCTTCCATTGGATAGTGCTCAGAATAAGATTTCCAACGACATGAGGAAGTCCTAGAATGGACTTCTGGATCAAAAGTTAGAGTGAGCTGAAGTTCTGCCTATTCAAAAGAGAACTTCCAATGTCCTTCTAACACGTGTCCAATTGATAATCGACGAATGGAGGTTTCAAGTTGCAGTGCAACAAAAATTTCATTTGGATGATTAACGACTTGCAATATTGACAGTGGGAGGTCCCGACATATCAGACATCAGAGGTATTCATACATGCCATCCTGACAAATCGTAATCGAAGATCGAAGGTTCTATGGTGTAGCGCAACAGAGATATGAGATATGCGATTAGCAATATCAGAAATTGCAATATTATAGGTCCCGATAATTGGTGATCGAAGGCCAAGCTATATCGACGGTCATAATAAGAGGTCTAAACAGTGGTGTATCAACATAGAGTGGTGCATCGATGATTGACATTCGGGGTTTGACGTTTCAAATGTGACAATGATGAGATGCTGCAATTGTCGAACACCGACTGAGTTAAAATGTAGGGATTGATGCACTCTTCATCAAATCGTCGGGAAGGCAGGAAGATAAAATACAAAGGAATTCACTGCAAAACTAAGGAGGGTGAGGCTCTTTCTCTCTACTCTAGGAGGGCATGTGGGGGTGTCTGGTTGGCTCTGATAAGGATAGATGGTAGCATCCGAGGAGCTTCGATCATGACACGTGGTAGGATTTGATTGGCTTCGATAAGGGACATGTGGTTGCTTACGTTAGCATGATGTCGCAGTACATAGGGACACATGGTAGGTTGTTCTAGTGTTTTGAGGTAGCCTAATGGGCCATATCTAGGTGACACGTGTCACTAGTCATTAAGTGCCACGTAGAAAGTAATGGCATCACGTCAGCAACCGGTGATTGACGATTTGTGATTGACAACACATGGTCACAAGTTTGAAATCGCCAATAAGGGGTTTCCAATGTGGTAAGCATCCGGTCGTGTAAAGACTCAGTGCGATGCTTTATAAAGGGTAAGAGGTCCCCAGACAGGAGTTTATAGGCCTTAGCGCCTTAAGACTAAGCCTTAGGTCACAACCCTCGGTCCTATGGTAGGAAATGTGTGGCAAGGTATAAGCCAAAGGGTGCTATTAAATCGAATATTGGTGATCAGCGATGTATTGTTACTGGCATATGTGGCACAAATAAAAAATTCCAATAAGAGGCTCTGACAGTGTTAGCACTTGGTTTGGAGGAAATGCAGAAAACCAAGGGCACAACAATTTATAAAGGAATAAGGTCCCCCGACAAAGTCTAAAGAACTTAGCACCTCAGGTCTTGGCACTTGATCACAACCTTCGGTCCAATGAAGGGAGTTTGAAAAAGGGGCTAGATTGAAAAGGGCTAAGAATGATCAGAATTCGCTAGTTTCACATGTTTGTGTGTGAATGATAGTCCGATAGAAGAAAAGGCTCTGGCAATGCTCTGAAGTGTAAAACCTTTGATAGAACAACAATACAATGGTCTATTGATGGTTGTATGAATCAAAAGTTGTGGTTTTGAATGAGGAACAGGTCACTAAAGATATTTCATGCATGCTTTGAAGAAATAAATGAAAAGCAGCGAGGCCATGCCTGATGTATAAAGAAGCCATGCTTGAGTAATGTCAACCTCTGTGACCCTTGAAGTGCATGGTGAGTCTCAGTGATGGGATAGTTGCAGATAGAGGATTATGCCCAGGTTGAGTATGTAGGTGGTCTAGCCAGTGGGAGATGCAAGAACAACATGGAGAGGCCATGCCTAAGGAAAATGCGCAACCATGCCTAAGTACAGTGTCACAACATCGATAGGATGGAAACATCGATTGGATTGAACAATAGAGGAAAAAAATATATGTGCTCTGATGAGAAAAGTGTGGGAATGTAGCATAGTGGTACGAGTGACTTAGAGAAAAGTGCTCTGAGTCAGTTCTATGTGTAAAGGCTGAGTGTGCCTAAGCAGAAGAAAAAAGATCCCTAGAGCAGCAAGTTGTGTGTGAAAGGAAAGAGTTGCATGTGGGCTGTGCGAATAAGGCTATGGGTGTGCCTTAGAGAGAAGAAAGTAGAGAGATGTGCCTGTAATGTAAGAAGCAAGGTCGAGAGCAGAGTGACTTTGGTTGAGAGTAGAGAGCAGAGGGATGAGAGTGATTTTTGTTGAGTAGATCACATGACTGCTAAAGTTTGTTGTAGAGAGATGAAAAGTGCAGTAGAGTGAGCAAAGATCAAAGCTGAGATTAGGGAGAGTGGTTGCCATTTACAGTGAACATACAATTCTTGTTTGAGTGTGGGTTGGAGCTTAGAATCAGGAAGTTGGTGCTTCTATCTCTAGTGGAGCTTGATAAGGCATGGGGGTCGGTGACTCCTACAAGTTGGGGTTTGCATAAATACAAGGATATGCAAGTTGGTGCTTGCAACAAATCCATGAGGTTGGTGCCTCATATGGTGCTTCTGGTAAGATGGACAAGAGTTTACAATCAGAGGGAGTTGGTGCTTTCTGCTAGTCGGTGCTAATAAAATCAAAGGGAGTTGGTGCTTCCTATGAGAAGGTGCTCACAAAACAGATTGATGTAATAGAGTAGGTGCTTGTGTTTACATCAATAACAACAACAAGATTTGTGGTTTTGTCCTGAAAGGGTTTCCGCATGAAAAACCTTGTATCTCATGTGTATGATGCTTATGGTTGATATGATTGTCTGTTGAGTTTATGCTTCTTCCATATTATATATTGCTACTGGTTATATGGTTGGATGCCAAGTTTAAATGAAGAAAGTAAATTGGCATAAAGAAGTAAAAAATATCCTTAATACTAATTCACAAAATTTAGAACCAAAGGGGAATCACAAAATTGAAACCCCTCGGGTGAAAAATTCTGGAACCTCTATTAAGTCTTTATTCCTCCATTTTATAAGGGGAGGGAGAGAAAACATTTACAAAATATATTGGCCTGAGATCAATTTGTCTCACAGACTAATTGTCTTAGTGTGGGAAGGCCTGCTACCCAAAAATATGTCATTCAAATTTGATTTTGTTCTTGGAAATATAGAAATTACAAAATAATAAGAAAATGAAAACATAATGATTGTTAGGTCCCTATAGTACTAATGTAGCCCCTTATTGTTATTAGTGCAACCCCCTTATTGTATTTTTGTGTCCATGTAGTACCCATATTGTTATTATTGTGCCCCATAGATGCTCACAGTTGTTATTGTTGTGCCCATACAATATTATTGTTATGTATGCTTTGATTATATTGTGACCCCTTAGAATCCTATATATAAAAAGGAGGTATTCTCATTTGTATCATCGAAGAATTGTTCATTTGTGTAATGTAGAGAAGGTTTCCCCCTCAAAGATGCTAATTTTGAAGTTGCTGATCTATCTCTTCTTCTATTTTGTGAGCTGATTGCATAACATTTGGTATCAGAGCTTTGGATTCTAGGGTTTCACTGCTTCAAGAAGGTCATTGTGGAATTGTCGCTATAAATATCTTTCCATAAAGCTTTAGAAGCTAAAATTAAAATCTAATTGATCTGAAATCTTGTTGAAGCTCGAGTACGAATTTTAGATCTTGGTGCACTATATTTTCAGAGATATGATCCAAGGAATTTAGGGTTTTTGCAGGCCCCCAAATTCCATCTCAAACAGAGGACCTAGGGAAAATCATCATAACTTTCTCTATGAGCATCATATTAAAATTTAGTAAAACGGAACAGAAACAAGACGGACTATGGTTTTTTTGGTATCATTTTCAAGCTGAACGTCGAAATAATGACACATGGCACGTCGTACAAGTTTTCTCTACTGGACGAGTCTATAATCAGGTCATTGTGGGAGATGGGGTATAACTCTTTCTTGGAGAATCCATAATTGATCATACTTGTTGGGTTGGAAATAGGACTCAAAGGTCTACCACAAGCCAAAAATTCATAACTTGGAAATCCGAAATTATAGAGTTATAGTCATTTAAATATCGAGCTCCTAAAAGCAAGAAAAATAATGACTCAAATAAAGAAAAAAGAAACACCTAGTAAGAAAAATTGGATGGATGATTTGAAGAATGTGATCAAAGCTAAGATAAATAGTTTTATCTATGCCATGGAAGCTAATATCGATGGTATAGAAGTAAAATTAAAAGACAACATGGAAGATTCGAAGAAAGACATGGAAGGTTTGAAGGAAGGCTGGACAAAGTTGCTACAAGAAAGCTTCCTAATGACGAAAAGGTAGTAGTTGAAAATCATGATGAGAACAAAAGAAATCTTAATCATGATTTAATAGAATCTGATGTTGGATTGAAGACCCACCATATTCCAAATATTGATATGAGGAAGTTTGATGGCAAGGATTCCGTAACATGGATACTACAGATGGAGCAATATTTTGATATCCATAATGTAAAAAACACACAAAAGGTACATATTTCATCTTTATATTTAGAACCCAATCAGTTTGTATGGTATGGATGGCTTTGTTCTCGTAAACCACTTTTCACCTGGTCAATTTTTACGAAGGAAATGATAACACATTATGAATATACAAGGAGCAACACGTTCTTTAGCCAATTGATAAATCTCAAACAAAAGGGTTCAATGGAAGAGCACATTGAAGACTTCCAAAATTTGAATATTAGGGTAACCAATATTCCAAAGGAGCATAGAATTGATGTATTCATAGGGACTTTAAAAGATAACTCCAACATGAGGTTCATCTTTTGGAACTTGATTCACTAGAGAAGGCATTCAAGTTGGAAAGAAAATTTAAGTTGACAAGAGAGTTTGAGATGAAAAACATGGGTCTTATGCACTACTTTCTAGGCATGGAAGTGTGGTAGAAAGATGGGGAAGTATTTATGTCTCAAGGCAAGTATGCCAAGGCCCAATGAGATATTCAGGTGCTTTCACATGGAGAAGTGAAAGCCCATGCAGAATCCTCTAGCTGGGAACTGGAGGAAGGAGGATGCTACTTCAGGTGAGGTAGTAGCTGCTACTGTTTATCAGTAGCTTGTGGGTTTACTTATGTATCTAGTGAACACATGACCAGACTTATGCTTTGTGGTGAACCAACTGAGTCAAGCTATGGTTCATCCTACCAAGATGTTTTGGAAGGAAGCAAAACATCTGCAGAGATACCTCAAAGGCACATCTCAGTATGAATTGTGGTACAAACGGACAGAGGGAGTGAAGCTTCAAGGCTTCACAGATGCAGATTGGGCAGGGAGTCCATCAGACTGGAAGAGCACCTCTGGAGGAATCTTCAACCTTGGTTTAGCGATAGTTTCCTGGTACAATAGGAAATAGAGGTCAGTTGCACTTAGCTCAGCAGAGGCTGAATACATGGCTTCCAGTCAGGCATCATGTGAGGCCATTTGGATGCGGAAGATTCTAGTGGGATTGTTTGGTCAGAGGATGGATCCAACTGTGATCTACTGTGATAATTAGATTTGTATCAAACTCTCTGAGAATCTAGTTTTTCATGACAGGTCCAAGCACATCGATATCCGTTACCACCATCTTCGAGATTGTGTGGTCAAGAGGATCATGTTGTTGCTGTATGTTTCGACTGAGGAACAGGGTGTAGATATTTTGACTAAGGCATTGTCAAAATGCAAGTTCGAGTTCCACCGAGACAGGATTGGGGTTACTGATAATCCCTTTTTTTTTGAGAGGGAGTGTTGAAAATAACAACAAGAAATGCTAAAAATAGAAGTGCTAAAATTAGCACTACTATAAATAGCATTTCAGGATACATTCCAATTTTAGTTAGTCCCTAAACTAAAATTGAGAATTAAAATTTGAATTAGATCTTAGCAGTTGTCTATAAAATAATTAATTAATTCATCTTGAGTTAATTAGTTGTAGAAAATCAAACATGAAGTCTATGTGAAGACACGCAACATTTTCTCCATTGATTGAGGAAGTTATCCCTTGATTAAAGGAGATCAAGATGAGTTGTATTTTGAGTTGTAATTAGTTAGCTCAGTTAACTGAGTTAAGTCCAGTTAGATTAGTTCAAATAGTTTGTTGAACAAATTGTGAGTTCAGTTAGTTAATGAATGCATGCATGTAACTGCTGCACTTCAGATAACTAAATATTCTCTCATACATAACTCATGCATGTCAGTTCAGTCAGAGATCCAATTGAGATCTGCTGATGGGACAATGTACTATCAGTTGAAAGAATATTCCATGGAGGATATCTCTTGCATGCAGAAGGAATTCATTCCTTGGAGATTGCGCAGATACTTTTGTGTTTGATGAGTGTGTGATGAGGCCAATTCACACAGGTGGTAGCATTGGACCCCAAGGAAAAATACGCAAGGAAATAGGAGGGTTGGAGGGCTGAGGGAAGGCATATCTTGTGTCTATTCAGTCTGTGAGCCATATTGTTCGGTTGTTCTGAGAGCAGGATAGCTTGTGAGCTGATGCTTTGTGTAATCTGAACATATTTCCACTTGTATGATAATACAGAGATTAGGGTTTTTTAGTTGAGGCTTTCCCCAGAGCATTCTTTTGTGTTCATGTGTGATTGCTTTCTCATTCTCAGTTATATGTGTTATATTTGATCTTGCTCAATTCTATTAAGCTTCCGCAAGTTTTTTGTAGAAGTACATCTTGTATTTTGCTTTAGTATATTGCATAATCTGTTGATCTACAGTGGGAAATTCTACAAAATCCTATGATGAATTCCATGGGTATGAATTGCCATTTCCACTTTGGGATGGGAATTGGGTGTAATAATCTAGTAAAATTCTTGCATTCTAACTTCACTTATTGGCATTCCAAACACTTAGTGATGAATTCATTGATATCCTTCCTCATTCTTGGCCAATAATATTTTTTCTTCATGGGTTTCATCATCTCTTGGTAACCAGGATGACCTAAGTAAGGTCTCTTATGGAATTCATCCATAACTAGATTCCTTAATTGAGTTGTGTATCTTCTGCTCACAGTTCCTTCTGGTTTCTTTTTCCAACGCTTCTTCACATATTCGTAATGGTCATCAATAATTTGTACCCTTATAGGCTTGATCTTCTCTAGGTATACATCCACACCTTCTTTTGAAATAACATGTCCCAAGTAGTGAACTTTGGTTTGGAAAAAATCACACTTGATGAGTTTTTCATATAGCTTATGCTTCTTTAGCATTTGCAAAAATTCTCTCAAATGGCCTTCACGCTCTTCTTTATTCTTTGAATACGCAAGGATTCCATCCACAAAAACCATCACAAATTTATTTAGGTAAGGTATAAGAATATTATTCATTAGGAACATGAAGGTTTCTAGGGTGTTTGTAAGCCCAAAGGGAACTACTACAAACTCATAATGGCCATACCTCATCCTGAATGCATCTTTATGAATCTCCTCATCCTTAATTATGACCTGATGATACCCAAACAATAGGTCGATTTTGGAAAACACAACGAATCTTAGTTGGTAAAATAGGTCATCAATCTTGGGAAATGGATATTTGTTCTTCACTGTCATGTTATTCAACTAACAATATTTATGCACAACCCCGACATGTCGTCCTCCCTTTTAACAGACAGGGCAAGGGATCCCCAAGATGAAACATTGGGTCAAATGTAACCCTTCATCATTTCCTTTAGCTTCAATTTCAACTCAACAAGCTCATGTGTGCTCAAGTGATAAGTGTTTTCACTGTTGGCACTCTTCCCAAGATGAAATCAATAGTGAAGTTGATGTCTCTTTTGGGTGGTAGGCTCGACAACTCGTCTAGGAACACATATTCATATTGTTTTAGCACAAGGTGAATTATTAATGGGTTTGTGCTATCTTATTTTGTTGAAAATAGCAACAAGAAATGCTAAATATAGAAGTGATATAAATAACATTTCGGGATACATTCCAATTTTAGTTAGTCCCTGAACTAAAATTGAGAATTAAAATTCGAATTTGATCTTAGCAGCTATTTGAAAAATAATTAATTAATTCATCTTGAGTTAATTAGTTGGAGAAAATCAAACATGAATTCTATGTGAAGACATGCAACAGTTTCCCCTTTGATTGAGGAAGTTATCCCTTGATTAAGGAGATCAGGATGAGTTGTACTTTGAGTTGTAATTAGTTAGCTCAATTAATTGAGTTAAGTCCAGTTAGATTAGTTCCAGCAGTTTGTTGAACTGATTGTGAGTTCAGTTAGTTAATGCATGCATGCATGTAACTACTGCACTTCAGATAATTGAATATTCTCTCATAAATAACTCATGCATGTCAGTTTAGTCAGAGACCCAGTTGAGATTTGATGATGGGACAGTGTACTATCAGTTGCATGAATATTCCATTGAGGATATCTCTTGCATGCAGAAGGAATTCATTCCTTGGAGATTGCGCAGTTACTTCTGAGTTTGGTGAGTTATGTGAGAGGTCAATTCAAATAGGTGGCAGCCAGAGGACCCAAGAGAAACTGTGCAAGGAAATAGGAGGCTTGGAGGACTGGAGGAAGGCATATGTCGTGTCTATTCAGTTTATGAGCAGTATTGAGGGATTGTTGTTATAGACATTTTTGTGCCTTACAGCTCTAAGCATGAAATGTCCATATACCAAGGGCTCCTAAGTCCCTAAAAGTGTTGTTCTAACTCCTAAAGGAACAAGGTCAACAAATTACAGCTTCTCCCAGAAGTTCTCCACCAGAAACTGCTCAGAACTAGTCAAATCAGGATCATTTCAGCTGCTCCACTAGCCAAGTGCATTGCAAAGCACCTAATTCCACTAGCTAGGTGCGTTGCAACGCACCTAAATGCACTACCAGGGTGCGTTGAGCGGGAAATGACAAGTGGCAGAGTCATTCCACGAGGTGGAGAGACAATGGAAGCTTCCATAATTTTCTCCAATGACACTTGCCTCACTGAATTCGACCAGGGATGAGTAAGAGGCTCTCAGTCTCCAAGTGGAAGCAAGAACTGACAGAGAGAAGCCACTAATCAATTCATGAGCTGACTCATCCTCCTTGCATACATCTATATATGCATCCCTCATCCAAGAGATCCGGAGGCTGGAATATTGTACATTGCAAAGAATTGCTGTTGGTTTTGAGATATATATCAGAGTATTGGGTGATTTATGCTTTGTTGGAGGTGAAGAGGGGCTTCTCTGCTAGGAGGTTGATGCTGGATCAGGAATCATCGGTTGTAACTCCTCCTGGATCTTCTTGTTATATCAATAAAACTATTTGAGTTTCTCCTACATGCTTGTGTATCATCGATGCTTGTTACATTTGCATGTTTAGCTTAAATCTGATCCTAAGCTATTTATGAATATAAATCCATGTCTTTGTGTAGTTTTCTTCTTCTGTGATCTTACAGGAACTCGGTGAAGCTGGGAAATTAAGGAAGCAGGTAGCTGGAAGCTGTCAAAGAAGAGAGAGATTGGATCAAAGGACTAGCGCATGACACAGGTTGGTTCATCCTACTCCTCTCTGTTTATAGTTCATAAAGAAGAATACAAAAGTAGTTTTCTCTGTTTGTTTCTAAGGTCACTGTCACACCTTAGTGGGATAGAGTCGTTCTGAATAGACACTTATCCCGATAAAAAAATGGCGACTCCACTGGGGACGATTGTCTAGTTAGTTTGTTTGTGTTTCTCTTGTTGTTTGTTTCATAAACTTAGAAGTAGAAAATCGAACTGCATTTGCCATTAACAAATGCAAATGATTGTGCATTACTGATTGCTTTTACTCGGCCAAAAACCATAGATTAAACTGCAAACCGTGACCCAAAACCCGGATAGAATTCTCGTTTCTGCCCCAGCGCAGGTACTGTGAAGAGTTCCTGCATTTCAGCGCAGTTCCCGAGAGGGCAACCTGCGTTGAAATCCAGTTTCTCTGTGTAACAGGTGCGCTGATCAGCCTAGCCTTGTGTAGCTGAGGTTCTTTGCTTCATTTTTTTTCCAGTTTTGTCTCTGTTTTTTGCAGCCTGTGATCAGTGTATGTGTCTGTTTAAAAACCCCTTTTCTTTGCTGTAATTCCGCCTCAGTTGTATAAAAGAAACTGTAGATGTTTTTGTGTGTTTGTTACGTCATTTACAGTTTTCCATTGCAAAAGTATAATAATCGTACTGTCGTCCTTTGATTTAGATATGTCGCAAGTGTCGATTTTGATCATAGGAGAAAGTTTACTTACTGTTGATAGTCGATTATGCTTTTAATTTTGCCTTTGGTTTGAATTTGTCACTTTCTAGTGTCGAAACGAGTATTTACTTCAAAATCATAAAGTGTCGTAATCATCTCTACCTTTTGATTTCGAAAAGAATCTTGTTTGTGTTTGTCACTTGAAAGCAAATTCAGATTTGTACAACAACTTTCTTTTTAGGCATCAATATTAAGAAAGTGAAAAACAAAACACATGCATGTGCATTTGCATATTGGCAGTCTATTTGGCTTGATTTAGGAAAAGTGCACTTACAGTGTGCTCTTTTCTCTTTGCGAAAAGATTGTGTCTTTCTTTTCCCTTAGTAGCTAGGATTTTCATTGCTGAAAAGAGATAAAAGCTTGTTTATCATCTTTAGATTGCATTTTAGGAATTACATATACATCTCGTGGTGATCCCAAAAGGCAAAATTCATAAGAAAGATCAACCTAAAATAAATTCAATGAACTTAACAACGCTTTGTAACTTAACGCACAACATTTAGAGGTCTAGGCTAGAGACGTATTCCGGCGTCGTAAAGCCTGGTAACTGTTGTCCTCACTGATGGTTGGGTGATTCCTCCATTTTGAGATGATAAGTGCCAGTACGGACTTGTGCTCCCACGTACCGTCGAGTATATATTGGGAGACCCCTATAGGCATAAAACCTTTATCCATAGGAAGCCGTGTCGGCCGCCCTACTGATCGTAATGCACCGAACACAGCATTCGGGAAGATTGACTGCCGTACCGTAAAAAGTATTCTGCAGTTTTGCGATTGGTTTGGTACTCCCTCTACCTAGACCTCTAGAGCAGTCCCTTTCGTTCCTTTTCAGACTCCTTAACGAAAAAGGTCCATCTGAGCACTTGTCACTTCAGGCTCATTAAAAATCGAAGGATACTAGAGTCATCTTTTGTTTTTTCTCGACTCTTTAAAACTGAAAAAACAAGTTGTGTCAAAGCATGTTAAAATTTATTTTAAACAGAATATTCATACCCTTTTCCTACGTTGATCTTTGGGTTGAGAAAATGGAGCCTACCAACCAAGGAATTCCCCTTGGTGGAAATCCTAGTCCCTTCTCCTCTTGGGGAGATGTTGGTGCGCCCCATATGGCCACATTGTCGCTTCCAGGACTGACAATTGGCTTGCCAGTATGGCTCTTCTCAACCAATGTCGTTCAGAACACCACTATTCCTGAACAATCGAATCATCAATTAGATGAGTCCAGAGTTACCCACCAGCCTTCTACTTCCTCTAATTCTTCCTCTCCTCCTTCCTCTTCGCTTCACGGGACTGGTAAAGCTAAAATCCAAGTTCCTAAGGAGAAGAAGGAGCCAAAGGCGAATGGGGGAAAAAGAGTGTCGTCTAACGAAAATCCACACACAACACCGACCAGGCCTAAATCGCCATGCGTCATTTGCAAAGGAGACCACTTTCACAGAGATTGTCCTTGCATCCCCCGGATACTAAGGGATTGGTCTCCTTGTTTGCACAATCTGGTGTCATCAACCTCTGGGGATCATGTTGAAAGCACACCGTCAACTAGTGAAAGTGAAGCTCCAGGACAAAAAGGGAAAGCTAGATTTCCTTGTAAACTGTGCGAAGGCGACCATGCCCTCCACCGTTGTCCCTTCTTAGACAAAGCTAAAAGAGTTTTGGATGATCGTCCGGTTTCACCGTTACGACTTCCTCCTAGATATAAAAAACTCTTGCCGAGTCCGTCACTAGTTGAGAATCCAGCTGGCCCGCTCAAGTGGTCGGCTGAAGCATCTATCATTGAAGATAAACCAACTGAATCCATACCAGACAAAAGTCAAAAGGTCGAGGCAGCAGTTGACCCGGTCTTGCCTTCAGAGGTTTTATCTTCGGATGATACAGTCACTGAAGAGAACAAGGATGACACCGTCCAAATTCTCTTCATCAACACAGACTCCGACGAACATGGGGGCAATCCACCCATTCCTTTACCGCAGGAAGGAACTTTGTCAGAGCCATACCCGGCCGTCTACTCGGTCCCACCTCCAAGCAACCTAGTTGTCTCCTTCGATTGGAATCAACTAGGCAGAGCCCGCTTACCAGCGAGTGTACCATTCCGAATTATCGTTCAAATATATAGAATGGTCATGGCTGGTACCATCATAGATGAGGGGGCTTCTGTGAGTATCCTTTCCTCTATTGCTTGGAAAACGCTTGGTTCGCCATCGCTTTTTCCTGAGATGAGAAATCTGACAGGCTTTGATAAAGGAACCAGTCGACCTTTAGGGATCCTTCCCGATGTGCCCATAACATTGAGAGGGAAGACAGTTCACATGAATGTCATGGTAGTTCAAGGACCCTTGGATTATAACCTACTCCTTGGACGAGACTATATTTATTGCATGGGAGCCATCGTCTCCTCACTCTTTAGAGTAATGTGTTTTCCGCACGAAGAAAGAGTGGTCAAGCTCGTAGACCAGCTTTCATTTCCCGGATCACGCATAACAAATAGTCATATACCGTCCCTAAATGGTCTCTTCACGCAAGAAATGTCTCCATCCCCAGTCCGTCCTCCCGATGAGCACGAGTAATTCGGAGGGATATGACTGAAACCCAGGGGGCATGCGTCCTGGTCTGCTTCGGCAAGAAAACTTCGGGTATAGGGTAGGTTTCCGTGGGAGAATATGACTAGTCTGTACCTCGTCCGTCGGTGGAAGAGGGGTTATTCTAGAATAAGATTCTCTTGTCAAAGTTATGCGAGTTGGCGGACGTCGTCACTCACCTTTGTTTATCTCGGTAGACATCGCCGAAGAAGTGTTTTATTTGCTGTGTGAATAGAACAATCTTTGGGTAACCTGTAAGAGGTAGGCCTCTCGTGATAGAACAAATGTTTTGTTTGCAAATTGAGGGGTAACTTTGAAACTCTGTTTTATACCTGGGGGCATGCAAACCTTTTGGCATGCAAGCGAGGGGCGGCTACTTATTTTTTAAATTTTTAGGACCTCTAACCCTTTAAACTCGTAGGATTAGTTGTCACCAAACTTGCATAAAGAAAGGACGTGGGGCAAAAATCTAAAAGTTGTCGTTTTTATATGAGACATTCTTATCATATGACTGGATTAATCGAGCAGTTTTAGCACATAGTTCAAGCTCGTTAAAAAATAAACATAAGACATGAGCAAATGTTTCCACCCGCGTTTAAGCTCGTTAAAAAATGAACTATCCCCCTGGTAAATAACCACCGTGAATGAAACATTTCAGCCATTAAAGCCTTGGTCGTGTTTGCACCGTCACCTCCACTTTTCCATTGGCCGATCATTCACCTCCATTTGATTGTTTACCCATTTTGAGGAACAGCTGCGAAGAGTGATTTCACTAGCCATCCTTGTGACACTGTCGTGATTGGAAAATTCCAAACCTTACCTGGAATCAGCTGCTACCCATTTTATCACTCGTTCCTCAAAAGACGAGTCTTCTTTAAGCTCTTTTCAACTGACTCGTAAAATATGAAAAGATTGCCGAGTTTTGGCCTTCCAGCTCGTTAAAACAACCGGAAGTGCTATCCCTCCTCTAGATTTTAATCTTTTTGGACCTGAGGTATTATTGCACAAAAAGATCGAGCGCTTGTTTTGTTCGGCTCGTTAAAACGATCGAAAATCCATCCCTTCTGTATTGTTTTATACTTTTTCAGACATAAGGGATTAGATGACGAAAAAGGAATTTCGGAGTTACCTTTACGTACCTTTTCAGACTCTCTAAAAATGAAAAGGACCGAGTTATCTTTGTCGTTAGACTCGTTAAAAAGATTAATAGCGACAAACTTGTCTTTAGACGAGAACGAGTTTCCCTATCGCTAGGCTCGTTAAAACATAGCGATGGGTTTGCCCGAAGGGAAAATTATAGAACAAGCATATGTTATCCTCCTCAAGCTTGAAAAAAATAAAGAGGTACTGGTCAGCAATGACTGGGGAAAAATTGGGAAGAAAACTCAAAGAAACTTTATTGGTAGCAAGTCGCTCTTGAACATGACACTTCCACTCCGTGCCTGAGTCGGGTTGGGTTGTTTCATTCACCGGTCACATCGCCATGGTCTCGCCATACCATCCACATTTGGGGTAAATGCTACCAATACATCACATAAGTGTCGCCGACATGTTCAAGAGAAGTCATCCAGAGAAGTCACCTGTGTCCCATCCACTACCATACATCATACTTCATTCTTTCATGACCGCCACCCTGAACCATATATCATCAGATCGTTTTCACCTCCATCAAAATCATTTGCTCCGTTCCGTGTCATTGATGTGGGATTCATTAAGGCCCTCCTTTGACGGATCGCTTCTTGTCGACATCAGCTCATTATCCAAGAAGTCGATCTAGGAACACCCCATTCAGTACTTTGAAGCTTGCATGCCTCAATGGTAAGTTTCTCACTTCCGACGACAGGTATACATCAATGACCTTCGACCGAAAGATTTTGCGTGGTGTTCGACGCCAAGTCCTTTATTCACACCACGTGAATTGTACTGCAGTACCTTGAGGGTCATTATCATTATCGGTGATTCCTCTCGCGCTTGTTAACAGTTTACATCATTGACTGGTAATCAAGCGATGTCTTTCCATGTTCGACTTCAAAACATTTCGCACATGGATCGACTTGTACTTCGAGTGAAGATCGGACGAGATTGAAGACCCCGGATCTAGTTTCATCCATCTAGGCTGCGATATATATTCAGGAAAATAAAGACATTGAAATGTACATCATTGCAGCGCAGATAATCATCCTACCAAAAGGATGATGGCTCTATCAGAACCATCAGTCTACCATCAGACAATTGTCTGTCCTATGTACATGAAGATGAATTTATAAAGCTGAGCATGGGAATGCCCGCCTCAGCTAGATCATGAAAACAGTATGAAGATAATGTATTGTATTGTATCTTATTACAGGTCTCCTCCCAGCATTGAAAGAACTTTGGATCCTCCTAATAAAGCATTTCACCCGATAAACGGCCTCATACTTTAGGGGGCAACTGTTATAGACATTTTTGTGCCTTACAGCTCTAAGCATGAAATGTCCATATATCAAGGGCTCCTAAGTCCCTAAAAGTGTTTTTCTAACTCCTAAAGGAACAAGGTCAACAAATTACAGCTTCTCCCAGAAGTTCTCCACCAGAAACTGCTCAGAACTAGTCAAATCAAGATCATTTCAGCTGCTCCACTAGCCAAGTGCGTTGCAAAGAACCTAAGTCCACTAGCTAGGTGCGTTGCAACGCACCTAAATGTACTACCAGGGTGCGTTGATCGGGAAATGACAAGTGGCAGAGTCATTCCACGAGGTGGAGAGACAATGGAAGCTTCCAGAATCTTCTCCAATGACACTTGCCTCACTGAATTCGACCAGGGATGAGTAAGAGGCTCTCAGTCTCCAAGTGGAAGCAAGAACTGACAGAGAGAAGCCACTAATCAATTCATGAGTTGACTCATCCTCCTTGCATACATCTATATATGGATCCCTCATCCAAGAGATCCAGAGGCTGGAATATTGTACATTGCAAAGAATTACTGTTGGTTTTGAGATAGATATCAGAGTATTGGGTGATTTATGCTTTGTTGGAGGTGAAGAGGGGCTTCTTTGCTAGGAGGTTTTTGCTGGATCAGGAATCATCGGTTGTAACTCCTCCTGGATCTTCTTGTTATATCAATAAAACTATTTGAGTTTCTCCTACATGCTTGTGTATCATCGATGCTTGTTACATTTGTATGTTTAGCTTAAATCTGATCCTAAGCTATTTATGAATATAAATCCATGTCTTTGTGTAGTTTTCTTCTTCTGTGATCTTACAGGAACTCGGTGAAGCTGGGCAAGTAAGGAAGCAGGTAGCTGGAAGCTGTCAAAGAAGAGAGAGATTGGATCAAAGGACTAGCGCATGACACAGGTTGGTTCATCCTACTCCTCTCTGTTTATAGTTCATAAAGAAGAATACAAAAGTAGTTTTCTCTGTTTGTTTCTAATGTCACTGTCACACCTTAGTGGGATAGAGTCGTTCTGAATAGACACTTATACCGATAACAATTGTACTAAGAGCTGGATAGCTTGTGAGCTAAAGCTTTGTGTTATATGGACATATTTCCACTTGTATGATAATATAGAGATCAGAGTTTTTAGCTGAGGTTTTCCCCAGAGTATTCTTCTGTTTTCATGTGTGGTTGATTTCTCATTCTCTGTTATATGTGTTCTATTTGATCTTGCTCAAAATCGATTAAGCTTCCGCAAGTTTGTTTGTAGAAGTACATCAAGTATTTTGCTTTAGTATATTGCATTATCAGGTGATCTACAGTGGGAAATTCTACATGGTATCAGAGCAAAGGTGATCAAATCGAAGAATAGTATACAAAGAAGGGGGAAGTTTCAAGTTTCAAGTTCCTGACTATAGAATTTGAATTCTTATCACATCTCAAATTTCACCAATGGCGTTCAACGATTTGAGACTCGAGTATGCCCTTGATGGCAGCTCGAATTATATAGCTTGGAAGGATTGCATGGAAGTGGTATTAGAGGACAGCATTTTTAAGGACTTCATTGATCAAGAAGTCCCTAGGCCAACAACTACTAATGCCCAAGAATTGGCAGAATGGAAGAAATGCGTGGCTAGAGCGAGGAGAATCCTTTTGGAGGGAGTTTGAGACCACATAGTCTCGAGTCTCAATGGGAAGGAGACACCATTTTCAACGTGGAAAACATTGAAGGATATATATTGGAAAAACAACGATAAGAGGAAGCTGGCACTGAAATACAAGCTTCGGAAAATCAAGCGTGAAAAGGGCGACACAATCTCTACATATCTAAACAAGCTCACCACCTGCAGGGATGAGCTTGGAAGGGTAGGGATCACGACAGCCGATGATGAAATGGTGAGTCTTGCTCTCCTCGGTCTTCCTAAGAGCTAGCATAGCTAGCAAGACTCGGTAAATGGAAGAGATAAACTGCCAAATTGGGAACGACTTCAGTCGGATCTGATGTAGGAGATAAGAAGAAGCACCAGAGATGGATCTTCTTCAAAGCAAGATGATGAAGAAAATCTAGCCTTAGTGAGTAAGGTGAGGAAAGGGAAAGGGAAGGCATCCCATTCCAAATCCAGTTCTTCCCATGGTGGGAAGAAGTTTGACGAATCGAAAGTGAGATGCTTTCATTTTCATGAGGTGGGCCATTATGCTACCAATTGTCCACAGAAGAAATCCAAGAAGGGATCCTTGAAGGGATCAGATGGTGAGGCACTGGCCTCACAGTTTGAATTGGATTTTGTAAAAATTTCTCATTTCCCACCCTGGTTTTTAGTTTCACCTTATTTCTCCAAAATAGTTAAATGCCCTTTCCCATATCCATACATTCAACAACTGAAAAATAAATGTTGCTGAAAACACGAATTCTGGAAATTTTACATAATGCTGGAAAATGCAGAAATAAAAAATCAATAGGTACAAACATCCATTTAACACATTTAAACACAGTAATTTTTGGTCAAGGTGACCTTGGAAAAACCCCCTACAACTCTTGGGGAAAACCAGTTCGAGAGCTCTTTCTTATTTCTGAAAATGCTTTTACAGTGAGAAAAATATTTAGCAAAAATTCAGCAAGCAAACTTTTACAACTTATCTCGTTTTTCATGCCTCACAGCCAACTGGAAAACTGCTGTAATACTGCTATACGGACTGTACGAACTGCTGTACAGACCTTGATTTTTGTGAAGAAAATCAGCTGTACGACCCTCGATTTATGTGCAGAAAATCTACTGTACGACCCTCGATTTCTGTGCAAAAAATCTGCTGTACGACCCTCGATTTCTGTGCCCAACTGTTGTACGGTTTTCCTAGAAAATCGTGCCCAACTGCTGTACGGCCTCCACAAATAAACTGCTGTATGGATTTGCTAAACTGCTACCTTGGAATGTGTGCCAAGCTGCTGCCTCCTTCTCCTCCCTGTCCAGAAATCTCCCTTGCTCTCTTGCTCTCTCTCTCTCTCAATCTGCTCATGAAAGAATGAATGACCTTTTCCTCCTTTAATCTAACCCTAAGTGACTTTTGGGTGATCCCTAAATCCAATGGCTGAAATAGATTGAGATCTAGGGCTGAGATTAAATGCTCATTTAAATCTCACTTTCTATTTTTTAATTCACCCCACTTTAATAAAGACCCACTTAGTCATTTATTTCCAAAGTCACTTTTCCTTTCTAATTTTTCATTGAATTTAATAAAGTCACTTTAAAATTAGACTTTAGTAACTTTATCACTTAAAGTCACTTTTAAATTATATTTGACTTTATAAAAATTATAAAGTCACTTTAGGAGAAAAATTAAATTCTTTTGGACACTTTTCCCTAGGCCAAAGATCAAAGCCTTAGGGAACCACCTGTCCTCCAGTACCAAATTTCAATATATTTCACCCTCATCGCATGCATGGTTTCATCGATGGTGCGGTGTGTTTGATACCTGGATAGTGGAGCTTCATTCCACATGACTGGCGACAAGAATATTTTCAGTACCTTGGAGGAGAAGGACCTCTAGATGCGGATCGAGATGGGAGATGGTGGAAAGTACCATGTTTCAGGTGAAGGTACAGCTGTGTTTCAGAGGGAGCATGGAGCTCCTCTCACCCTGACTGATGTAAAGTGTATGCTGGGTCTGAAGAAGAATCTTGTGTCCATCACTATGCTGGAAGACAAAAGCTATGATGTAGTCTTTAGTAAGGGAAAGACATTCTTGAGGCATATCGGCACTGGACAGACCAAGAGGATTGGGATTCAAGTTAAGAATCTCTACAAGCTAGAGGTAGACGACTATGCTACATTGAGTTCCAAAGCAGAGTTGGTGCAAAGCCAAGATGTTGGCAAGATATGGCATAGAAGATTGGGCCACTTGCACCATGGGGCCTTGAAGATCATGCAACAAATTTCTACTAGACTTCCCAAGGGAAAACTGGAGCAAATGGATACATGTAAAGGTTGTACCTTGGGTAAGTATGCATCTTCCTTTTAGGATCGAGATAGTAGAGCTGGAGAAATCCTGGAGTGAATTCATATAGATGTGTGTGGACCATTCTCTACAGCCTCCAATGCTAAACAAAGGTACTATGTTATTTTTATTAATGATTTTTCTCGTAGATGTTGGATCTACTTTATGCAAAAGAAGGATAAAACCTTCTCAAGGTTTTGTGAGTTTAAAGCCTTGGCAGAGAAAGAATCTGGAAAGAAAATAAGGGCCTTGCGAAGCGACAATGGTGGAGAGTATGTCTCCCAAGAGTTTAAGGACTTCCGTGCAATAGAAGAAATTAAACAGGAGTTGAAGGCACCCCATAACCCACAACAGAATGGGGTCGCCAAAAGGAAGAATAGATCGATTGTGGGAGTAGCTCGAGCGATGTTGCATGAACAAAGCCTACCACTTCATTTGTGGGATGAGGCATGCAATACAACAATATACTTGTAGAATAGAAGCCCGTATCGTATATTGGGAATGAAGACACCAATGGAAGCCTTTTCCAGGAAGAGATCAGATGTGAGTCACTTCAATATCTTTGGATCATCAGTTTATTGCCATGTGACCAAAGATACCCAGAAGAAGCTAGATCTGACAGCTGAGTTGGGCATACTTGTGGGGTACACTGATACACCCCACAACTATCGGGTGGTTTTGCCTACCAGCCAGAGGACAGTGGTATGCAGAGATTTGAAGTTCAATGAGTAGAAAGCCATGTGAGTATCACTTGAGAGGGAGCTCAAGTTGCATGCAGAGGAGGAATTTTTGGTTCCTAAGGAGGAGGAGCCTCAGACTGATGCGGAGCAGCCGCATGCAGAGGATCCGGGAGTGGAGACATCCACTCATGTTGAGTCTTCCAGAGATGGGCAAAAACGCTCAAGGGAAGCTGACAGGTTGGTGCTATATGCAAGAGAGAATGTGGGACATCCATCTTCTCAATGCAGATAGAGGAGGTCACCTGAGTAGTACACTAGTTACATGGCCCTGGTTGGGGAGTGTGTAGAGACTGAACCTACTTCATTCGAGGAAGAAGTGTAGCAACCAGTCTGGGTTGATGTTATGGTGGAGGAGTACAACTCCATCGTTCGGAACTGTGTTTGGGATGTTTTCCCAAGACCGGAGGACAAGTCAATAGTGAGTTCCTGATGGCTTTACAAGGTAAAGCAGGTAGCTGATGGCAGTGTTGAAAAACATAAGGCAAGGTTTGTTGCCCGTGGTTTCTCACAGGTCGAGGGATTGACTATGATGAGACTTTTTCTCCTACAACAAGGTACTCATCTATCAGATCGATGTTGGCACTATCAGCTCAGATGGGTAGGAAGATCCATCAAATGGATGTGAAGACTATATTCCTCAATGGGAAGATTGAGGAAGAGGTGTACATTGAGCAGCCAGAAAGTTTTGAGACCTTCGATCGTGAGTCACATGTGTTCTGAATCAAGAGTGATTTGTACAGGTTGAAGCAAGCACCTCGTGCTTGGTACACCAGGATCGACATCTATATCACCGGGTTGGGCTTCACCAAGAGTGAAGCAGATGCGAACCTTTACCACATCATGGTAGAAGGTAAGCCATTAATCATTTTTATTTATGTGGATGATCTGATATTGATAGGTGATGATCAGTTGATTAAGTCTTGCAAGGAGGACCTTGCAAGCGAGTTCGAGATGAAAGACATGGGTCTTATGCACTACTTTCTAGGCATGGAAGTGTGGCAGAAGGATGGGGAAGTGTTTGTGTCTCAGGGAAAGTATGCCAATGAGATACTCAGGCGATTCCACATGGAGAAGTGCAAGCCCATGCAGACTCCTCTAGCTGGTAACTAGAGGAAGGAGGATGCTACTTCAGGTGAGGTAGTAGCTACTATTGTTTATCAGCAACTTGTGGGTTCATTGATGTATCTAGTGAACACACGACCAGATCTATGCTTTGCGTTGAACCAGCTGAGTCAAGCTATGGTTCAGCCTACCAAGCTGTTTTGGAAGGCAACGAAGCATGTGCTGAGATACCTCAGAGGCACATCTCAGTTTGGATTATGGTACATATAGACAGAGGGAGTGAAGCTTCAGGGCTTCACAGATGCAGATTGGGTAGGGAGTCCATCAGACCGGAAGAGCACTTTAGGAGGAATCTTCAACCTTGGTTCAACTACAGTTTCTTGGTACAACAGAAAACACAGGTTAGTTTCACTTAGCTTAGCCGAGGCTGAATACATGGCTTCCAGTCAGGCAGCATGTGAGGCCATTTGGATGCGGAAGATTCTAGTTGGATTGTTTGGTCAGAGGATGGATCCAACCGTGATCTATTGCGATAATCAGAGTTGTATCAAACTCTATGAGAATCCAATATTTCACGGCAGGTCCAAGCACATTGATATTTGGTATCATCATTTTCGAGACTGTGTGGTGAAGAGGATCATGTTGTTGCTGTATGTTTCGACCAAGGAACATGATGTAGATATTTTGACTAAGGCATTGCCAAAATGAAAGTTTGAGTTCCACAAAGACAGGATTGGGGTGACATATAATCCCTTTCTTGTTGAGAGGGAGTGTTGAAAATAACAACAAGAAATGCTAAATATAGAAGTGCTAAAAATAGCATTTAGGGATACATTTCAATTTTAATTAGTCCTTGTACTAAAATTGAGAATTAAAATTCGAATTTGATCTTAGCAGTTGTTTGAAAAATAATTAATTAATTCATCTTGAGTTAATTAGTTGGAGAAAATCAAACATGAAGTCTATGTGAAGACATGAAACAGTTTCCCCTTTGATTGAGGAAGTTATCCCTTGATTAAGGAGATTAGGATGAGTTGTACTTTGAGTTGTAATTAGTTAGCTCAGTTAACTGATTTAAGTCCAGTTAGATTAGTTCCAACATTTTTTTGAACTGATTGTGAGTTCAGTTAGTTAATGCATGCATGCATGTAACTACTGCACTTCAGATAACTAAATATTCTCTCATAAATAACTCATGCATGTTAGTTCAGTCAGAGACCTAGTTGAGATCTGATGATGGGACAATGTACTATCAGCTGCATGAATATTCCATTGAGGATATCTCTTGCATGCATAAGGAATTCATTCCTTGGAGATTGCACAATTACTTTTGAGTTTGGTGAGTTGTGTGAGAGGTCAATTCACACAGGTGGCATCCAGAGGACCTAAGAGAAACTGCACAAGGAAATAGGAGGCTTGGAGGACTGGAGGAAGGCATATGTTGTGTCCATTCAGTCTATGAGCAGCATTGAGGGATTGTACTAAGACCTGGATAGCTTGTGAGCTAAATCTTTGTGTAATATGGACATATTTCCACTTGTATGATAATACAGAGATCAGAGTTTTTAGCTGAGGCTTTCCCCAGAGTATTCTTATGTGTTCATGTGTGATTGATTTCTCATTCTTTGTTATATGTGTTCTATTTGATCTTGCTCAAAATCGATTAAGATTCCACAAGTTTGTTTGTAGAAGTAGATCAAGTATTTTTCTTTAATATATTGCATTATCAGGTGAGATTAAGCTTTCGCAAGTTTGTTTGTAGAAGTAGATCAAGTATTTTTCTTTAATATCTTGCATTATCAGGTGATCTACAATGGGAAATTCTACATATTTTTCCTTAGACACATGAATAACATAGATTGCACAACGTTTTCTACTACAACACTTCAACTAAAGCGTAGTTAATTTCCTGGATGTAATCGACCTCTTGATCCCTTGCAGTGTTATCTCTTCACCATCATCGTTGATACATTCTAGTGCCTTATTATAACTATCAAACTTGGTCCTATGGGTTTCCACTAGTCCATATCGATCAAATATCATATGACCCTAATGGAAACAAATTTAGTTTAAGTGAGTGGTCGCACCACTCAATTCCATGGGGCACGAATCAATCAAATTTATTATTTTTCTCTTTGTCCGAATGGCCAATTGAACAATCCATCATTCCTCATGGATTTTATTTGGAAATTCAAAATTTTATACAATATTAGGGTTGATGTAACTTTATTTAGAACCTGGATCAATTAAAATTGAGACCGATAAGTTTTTGACCATACCTTCCATTTGAACAACCATAGCTTGCTAGTCTACCTATCTATTGTCAAGTGTTGCATAAATCTTTGGTATGCTCTAGACCAAATCATTCACAATTTTTCCCTCTTTAACATTGTAATCTTCGTGCTAGTCTACTGTAATTGAGGACAATTTCTCTACAAGTGGCTCTCTCCACAAGTTCAACATTGCACAAACTTCTCCTAGACCCCTTAACCTCTTCATTCATTGATTTATGAGGTTCATTTTTGTTGATTGTGGATTTTTTCTATTTTTCATTCCTGGTGGAGGCATTAAACTTTCCATTCTTTCCCACTTACTTATTCTTGAGGTCCCCTTCCCCTTTCCTTTGAAATTTCCCCTATCTTTGTTCTTCTAATCAGTCTAGACCTTAGTCTTATGCTTATATTTTTCATAGAAGTGCTTGGTCTTCCCGATGACCTCCTCCAAAGTCTTTGGTTCATCAAATACTATTATGTCCTAGTATGCACATGGTAACCCACTCATATATCTCTACATCTTAGCCTTCTCATCCTAAATATAAGGTACATACCTCAGTAGTTCCAGGAATCTACTGGTATACTCCTTAGGTGCCAATTGTCCCATTTTTTGTTCATAGAATTCCTTGGCCTTACTATCATAATAATTTTCAAATAGGTACTTATCCCAGATGTAATTTTTGAATCTCTTCCATGAAAATAGTAGGTTTTAACCCCGTACAGAAATTATCTGCATACAAATTCTAAAACATAGAAAATAAACAATGTGAGAGCATAACACATAAAACACATATACACAGAGATTTCCCCTGGATGCCAAAACTGGGATTACCAGCTATTTTGCATTATGTTCCTTTCAATGTTACAATACATATTTGTACATGCCGAAGCATCCAATACCATGGAATGAAAACCATCGCGCCCAAAACCATGTGTGAAAACCATGCACAAAACCATAGGTAGGTCTGCCCACCTAATATAGGGTCTAAATTTTTTTTCCCCAGGGCGTTGCCTCAGACCCCATAGAGGGGGGCTACCCACCCCCCTCAAACCCCCTATGACCCCCCGCTACACAATCGGTGCAACAAAGGGGGGGATCTACCCCCCTCTAACCCCCCGGTTAACTAAGGGAGATAGTCGTGGAAAGAATATAACACAATGCAACATTCTCCCACTTGTTGTTTTCTTCCACAGGGGGCCATAGGGGAGCTTAGTAATTTATTCAACCCTACAACACCCATTGTTACTATACACCAAGAGAAATTCTCAGAGCTCATAGATTTTGTCAATGCATCTGCATTATTCTTCAAAGTGTCCACCTTTACGAGCAACACCTTTTCGTCTTCTATCATATCCCTCACAAAGTGATATTGAGCATCAATGTGCTTTGTCTTTGAATGATAAGCAGGGTTCTTTGCCAATAAAATTTCACTTTGGCTATCACAGTCTATTCTTATAACTCCCTGCACTAACCCCATACTTGAACACAATCTATACAACCAAACTGCTTCCTTGCTTGCATGAGTGGCTGCCATGTATTCTGCCTTTGTATTTGATAATGCCACTACAGATTGTTTCTTACTCATCCAACTGACTGCACCTCCAAATAGGCTAAACACATACCCACTTGTAGATCTTCTTTCATCTAGATCTCCAGCCTAGTCTGCATCAACAAAGCCACGAATATACAAAACTCTATCCAATCCTAGTCTTCCTTGGTAGCACAAACCACAATCACTAGTGCCACGAAAATATCTGAAAACCCGCTTCACTGCTATCCAATGCTCCTTCCCTAGTTTTTACATAACCTTGCTCAATACTCCCACTTCATGTGCAATCTCTGGTCTAGTACAAACCGTCGCATACGTCATCCTACTGACTGCACTTGCATATGGAACACGTGGCATGTCCTTTTCCTCTTCTTGTGTCTTCGGACACTATTCAATAGATAACTCTACACCTACAGGAATAGGAACCTTCACTAGTTTACTATCCTGCATATTAAACCTCTGCAGTATTGTCTCGACATACTTCCTTTGGTTTAGCCATAGCTTCCTCTTTGCCCGATCTCTCTTAATTTCCATGCCCAAAATATAGTTTGTAGCACCAAGATATTTCATGTTGAATTTGGAGGACAATTGGGTCTTCAAATCCTGGATAATTTCTTTGTCATTTCCAACCAACAAGATATCATCCACATACAATACCAGATAAATAACACAATCACCAATTAATTTAAAATACACACAGTGATATGCTTTGCTTCTAGTGAAGCCAAGTCCTCGTATAAATGTATCAAATTTCTGATACCACATCCTTGGTGACTGTTTTAGCCCATACAGAGACTTCTTTAACTTGCATATCAGTGCTTTCTTAACCTTCACCACAAAGCCTTCATGTTGCTTCATGTAGATCTCCTCTTCCAGATCCCCGTGAAGAAATGATGTCTTCACATCCATCTGTTCTACCTCAAAATAAAAAGCAGAAGCAACAGATAAAATTAATCTAATAGAAGCTACCTTGGCAAAAGGAGGAAAAATGTCACCAAAATCAATTCTCAACACCTAGGAATAGCCTTTTGCTACCAACCGATCTTTGTATTTATCCACCTTTCCTTATGCATTTATCTTCTTCTTGAACACCCATTCACTGCCAATGGGTTTCCTTCCAGCCGGAAACTCCACCAGATCCCATGCCTCATTTTTGTGCAAAGATGTCATTTCATTAACCATGGCCTCTTTCTAGAGTTTTCCATCCTCTGAATCTACTGCTTCCTTCACAATTCTAGGATCATCATCAATAATAGATAAAGAGAAATTTGAACAAAAAGCAAATGGACTATACCTTTTTTGGTTGCCTTCTTTCTCGAACTGATCTTCTTACAACCGAAGTTTGTGGCTCTTCATATTCTGATTCCTCTTCTGTTGCAGAGTATGATTCTTCCTCCTTTAGCTCAAACTCTATCTTCTCAGGTTCCTTTGATGGCACTTCATGTTTAATAACATCTTTAACCTCTCTGAACACCAAATCTCAGATGTACACAACCTTCCTTGTTAATAGGTTCCAAAGCTTTTAAACCATCCTTATACCCAATAAAGATGCACTTTTCATATTTACTATCAAACTTTGTTCTTTTCTCCTTTGGAACATGTACATATGCATCACATCCAAATACCCTCAGATGTGAAAGAGAGGGTTTCTTACCAGTCCATACCTCTTGTGGAGTCTTATCCTCCAACACTGATGAAGGTGATCTGTTGACTAGGTAACATGTTGTCTCCACCGCCTCTGCCCAAAATTCCTTTCCTAACTCGACACCACTGAGCATGCTTCTTGCCCTTTCCATCAATGTCTTATTCATTCTTTCTGCAACTCCATTTTTCTCAGGTGTGTATGGAGTAGTCTTTTGTCGTGCTATACCACATTTCTTACAGAATTCTTCAAATTCCTTCTTGCAAAACTCTCCATGTTATCTGTCCTCAACACCTTTATCTTCTTCTCTTTCTAGTTTTCCACCAGAGCCTTAAATTCTTTAAACCTATCAAAGACTTCATATTTCTTCTTAAGGAAATATATCCATGTATTCCTTGAGAATTCATCTATAAATGATACATAATACACATAATTACCCAGTGAAGGAACCTTCACAGGTCCAAACACATCACTATGCACAAGCTCTAATGTCTGTTTCGCCCTCTTACCACCAGAAGGGAAACTCATCCGATTCTGCTTCCCATAAACACAATTTTCATAGAAATCAAAATCCTGAGAGCTATTAGTCATACCTTCTACCATACCTTTACCATGAAGTATTTGAAGGCCCTTCTCTCCAATATGTCCAAGACTTTGATGCCACAACATGTCTTTTCTCCAGAGACCACTAGATTTTCTGCTCCACTTTCAGGAACCACAAAACTGTTGCACCCATCAATAAAAATGCTACCTTACAGCTTGTATAGATTTCCAATCCGAACTCCCCACATCAATACCAGTGCTCCCCGAACCATCTTGTAGGTATCTTTCTCGAACACTGTTTTTACACCTGCATCATCTAGCATGCTTACAAAAATCAAATTTCTGGATAATGCAGGAATATGTAGAACACCCAGAAGTGTTCTCCTTCCACCTTGCAACTTCAACTTGACTTTCTTGTGACCAACGATTCTAGCCTTCCTGTCATCCCCCAAGAATACATCACCACCATCATATTTCTCATACTCGCATAACCACTCTCTATGGGGAGTGAAGTGAAGGGATGCACCTGAGTCAATAAACCATGCCTCATGATCTACATGTGTACTTGAAGAATCCAAGTACACATCCCCACCTTCATCTGAGGTGGCTTTCGCCTCTGCAGAAGGAGAATCATCAAATCTCTTTCTTTTGTCAGGAGCTTTAGATTTACTGTCCTTTTGTAGTTCCCTTCCTTTCTGCATTTCCATCACACCACCTTTACAGGTTTTCCTGGAGATTTATATCTCCATCTATATTTAGATCTCCCACTCGATGACTTATTTTCGTTTCTGTTCTAGGACCGTCCTCGTACAAACAAGGCATAACCATTCTGGCTCTCCATATTTTTCTGTCTCATCTTCTCCGTCAGCAAGAATGAGACTAATTCATCAAACTACAAGACAATTGCATTGCTACCTATTGCAATAACCATACTATCCAAAGAACACAACAAACTGATGCACTTATCTTCATATGAAATTTTAATATCAACAGATAATAACTGACTTACCACAGTATTAAATGTGTTTAGATGCTCTGTCATCGAGTCTCCATATTTCATCCTCAGGTTATACAACTTTTTCCGTAGGAACAATTTATTTTCCAGAGACTTAGATTGGTACAAAGTCCCTAACTTGACCCACAAAGCCTTAGCCATAGCTTCCCCTAATACCTTTAGAAATATTGAATCTGATACACACAATCGTATTTTTCTCTTTGCCTTCTGATCCATCGGACACTCCCGTTGGTTTAGTACACGGATCTACCATGATCCACTGATCTTTATCTACCAACAGATCCTCCATCTTGAGTTTCCATAACTCAAATCTCTGACCATTAAATTTCTCGATCTCTATCTTTCCACTGCTCTCCATATTCTTTCACCACCAGAATCTATCCCGCAGATCTCCCACTGAACAGGGTCTACCACAGGCTCGAGCAAAACCCCTAAGAAACAAAGGCGTTGCCTTGAAGCCAAAACAACTCTGATACCAAATGTAGGTTTTAACCCCGTACAAAAATTGTCTGCATACGGATTCTAAAACTTAGAGAATAAACAATGCAAGCGCATAACACATAAAACACATATACACAAATGTTTTCCCCTGGATCCAAAAACTAGGACTACCAGCTTGATTTTTCATTATGTTCCTTTCAATGTTACAATACATATTTATACATGTCGAAGCATCCAATACCATGGACTGAAAACCATCGCGCCCAAAACCATGTGTGAAAACCATGCAAAAAACTATAGGTAGGTCTGCCCATCTAATATAGGGTCCAATTTTTTTTTCCCTGAGGCGCTACCCTAGACCCCGTAGAGGGGGGCTTTCCACCCCTCTCAAACTCCTAGTGACCCCCCCGCTGCACAATCGGTGCAACAAAGGGGGGGCTTCGCCCCCTCCCTCTAATCCCCTGGTTAAATAGGGGAGCTAGTCGTGGAAAGAATATAACACAACCCAACAACATCTCCTTTTCTTTGGTCTCTTTGATATTCTTGAGAAATTCCCACCATATATCAACCTTTCCTTTTAAGTAGAAGATAGCCACTCTAGCCTTTCTTTACCTCTCCATCAAAGGTATGAGGCTTTTATTTCTTGAATTCCTTTGACAAGAAACTCATATTGATCCTCCTTTGATGATGATGTCTCTTATTTATATTGTCTAATGATCTATCAAGGCTTCTTGTTTCTCTCTCTAGAGTGTTGAGTAGGACTATGCCTCCTTCTACACGTCTATGCCTTTTCCTTGTCTTGTTGTATTATACTTTATTTAGCTTGTGATTTTTAATTTATAGTGGAATATGCTTGGGATTTTACCTGCCATCCTTGTTGGTACCAACCTTCTATTTTCTTTGTCTTGGAAAATTTGATAAGCTCTACAATATTGCATTATTCACTTTTTCTTTCTTTTCTTTTTCTCTAGCAATATTTTCATTATCTTCCTTGAAACTTATTTATTCATCTCCTAGGATTCTAAGAGTGTCCTCCTCTTTTATCTTGCCAACTGAGTCGTCTTTGAGACCCGATTGATATAGTTTTTTTTCCATATTGCTCCATCCTACTACTCATCCTTTTTCTTTCTTGTTTTAATTTGACGTCTGCCTATGAGATGTTACACACACATTGTTGTTATCCAAGAAAAAGGAAATGTAAATATCATAATTACTCATCACCTTGGCTTATGATGAGGTTAAACCATTTGAACCATCAAATATTAGTCAACACATAGATAAACACTCTATCAACAATCCTATCAAGCTAAAAATTACATCAACTTGTAACTTTAATATCAACACATATTTTTTAATCAAAAAAGAAATTTAGCAGATCAACCAATCATATAGTGTGTGCATATGAGCCTCTTTAGTTCCAATGTTGAACCGTGCTCTAATACCACTTTGTAACACATCCTCCCACCCCATTGGATCATTTTTAAGCAATGGAAGGTGTTGTGACAGACTAAAATCGATCTTGAAAGTCTGGTTATGGAAATGGGGTTAATTTTTTTATTAAACTTCAACTTCCTCAAAGTACAAAACCAATACCACCATCATGACAAACTCGTCGAGAGTTTTCTGGTGATATAAATTGTACCAAAATCTGACTTACGGATCAAGAGTTATGACCATTAATTTTTTTCCACCAACCCTGCCACGTTAGCATCATCACCATGTGGCACTACCCCCTTGACCTATGATCTCCATGTGGTTTTCCAAGTCATTGTTCCCTACAACTTCAAACTAGAACACAAAGAACGTAATTCCAGGGGGGGGAGTGGGGGGGCGAGGTGCAAACTTTACACAAATCAATGGAAATGTTTATGCCTAACAACTCCTGTTTACTAAGAGAGATATAGAATGACATTGACACTCAACTCCCTAGGGTGTGTGTTGGGTGTATTATATGGTTGATTAATGAACCAACATCTAATGTAAATCTAGGGTCTGTGGACTTCGAGGCATGACACTGGAAATGCCAGAGAATGACTCCGGGGGCCTGCAAAACAAAAGCCCATTCTGTCGTAGCTGCTCACACTTTTCAATTCCTACAAACACTAGTCAATCATAAAATCATAGGAATTCATTAAAAGTAAAACCCTAACTATTTCAAACAATATTCCTATAGTCTATCAATAAATGAAAGTAGACCCTAACTATCGACAATTTGAAAAATAAACCCTAATTCCTAATCAGTTGGGAATTTGGTCATTAACTTCTCAACTCATTGAGAAAAAAAAGCATAAATACTACTTTCATAAGCTAGGGAAACATTTAATGAAAACCCTAGATAATTCCTACACTTCTCAACCCCAACTAGATACTCAAGCCAAAGAAATCAATAAACCCTAGTTAGAAATCTTATACTCTGGTTCTTTCTTCACTCAACTCAGTGTATAAACAATGCAACTAAACATATGGTTTAAATATGCCTAAAGTGAAATCAACACAACTTGATGCATCTACTATTTGAGCAAAAATTGTGTGCATGAACAAGAAATAACCACTCTCTATCCTAACAATCTCACAAACTTGCATCCACTCTCTAACAAATGTCATGTTTTCCAAATCAAATCTTGATGTTGGAAATGCTAAATTACTAATCCTAGTGTAGGAAACACAACTTGAAGAAAAAAATACATTTTTTAATATTAATATTAGAAGCCAATGTCGTACAGATAATAATCCATGACAAATCTTCTACAAGTATATGGTTTAAATGATTTAAATCTCTTTCATTTCAATAACTTTTTTTGCAATCATTATTCATCAAACATTGTAAGCACATAAGTTTAAACCATTGTTTCAATTATTACAAGTGTAGGGTCTATAAATCAAATTGGAAACACGAATATTCAAACTTGATAAACCAAGCAGTCATAATAACAAATTATGTAGACTTTGTTCTCACAATAATACCAAATGAATAAAATGTCGTCTCAACTGTTGGTTCCAAGTCACACCTTAACTCTATGCTAAGGTTTTGGTTTATCAATCAAGTCTTTGTCCAAAAGATGCAAATAAAATCATTGTGATTTTCAAGACTTGTTAACTTATTCAATGGTAAACAAAGATCTCATTAAGTGCTTCCACACCCTAGTCACAATGTTTAACAAAAAGGTTTTGAATGTCAAAAGTAAGTTGTAATTACATTATGAAAAAGGAATTATAAAATATAATGGATCTACATATCTTCTGTCAATAGTGACATAAGAGTTATGGATCAAACTCTCTTCACATAGTCCCTCTATATTTATTCCCTATAAAAAAACTACATATCATAATAAAAATCAAAACCCTAACAAATCTTACAGAAAATACAAAACAATGAGATATAATTCAAGATCCTCATCCACACAGTCAAGTATATGTTATTTCTTTGTATGATCTACCACACTTCTTACTAAAAATTCCCAGATCTAGATAGGAATCAAACCCAAGTTAAAGAGCTATATGAATGGTAGCAAAACAGAGTATAGATCTCAAGCACACAAACTTATTAAACCTTGAAAAGAAATCATGATATTTAATGAAAAAAAAGATGAATATACAATCCAATAGCAGATAAATAATCATTCAAATAGAAAAACTAAAAAGAGAGGTGTTGAATTGGTTTGCGGACTCGACCAATCCTGCTTAGATCCTTTGCAAACTACTTAAATCACAAAGCCGATATAAGCATCACATACATTTTAAAATAAGGAAAGAACCTACCATGAATTTACTAAAAATTTGTACAATCCTTTTACATTGTGGGAAAAAAGCTCAAAATCCCTATCGATGAGAGGGGGCCAACCCCCAAAACTCAATTCAACAACATGAGAGTTTGGGAAATGGAATTTCTAGCTAGACTTGGAGCCACAATTTTGTTTATATAAGATTTTACATTCCAAACTGAATACAAACTAAAATGAATGAAGATCCAAAAAATATTCCATTGATGGAAGTCTAATTTATCCATATTCCAAACAAAGAAATCAAGATTTGGTGTATGAGGAATTGAAAAATCTACATTTTCTTCAAATCTGGAAATGATCTCGAAATATGGAAAATTTTGTTTTTTAAACAAATATGCCTCAAAGAACCCTTCAGATCTCCCATACCATGGAGAAATTTTGAAAATAGCTCGTGTATCACTCAATTTCCTATACTAGGAGAAAACTTCATGTCCCAAAATTTTGATATTCTACCTCATCTGCACGCAAATTGAGGAGGAAGTTAGCAATTCGAAAAATAACATGAATTTGGGACTGGATCATTAATTGTTTTCCCTAAATCCACACGTGTGACCTGGGTGTGTTTTGACTCACATGGGAGCATGAAAAAAACATTTTGAACACAAATCATGTCTCGGTTTTCTCCCAAAAGTGTGCCAATATGTCGAACCCCAAATTAGTGCAGGAACTGTACTTGATGTAGGAACTGAACTACACTTTAGCAATTAATTATTGATGCATCATAAAAAAAACCATCATTACAAATAATTTCAATATAAATCTTATTGAAACAGAGGAAATATATCAAATAATAAATGATTACCTTATCATGCTCATATTTGAAGGTAATAGCCTAACAATTGTGCAAAATGATAGTAATAATAATAGGGATTGGATGAAATCGTGAGTAATCAAAGGGAACAAATATATATTAGGTATGACAAATTCAGGGCTTAATAGTCTTAATGAGAATATTTATGTTAAATGATGGCATCATTTCCATCTCACAACTCCCATCTCTTGGGACCGTCACAGAGTAGCACACCCACTCAATTTTTGAGGCATGAATGAGAATATTCACGTCAATTTCCATGCTCTTTTCCCATTCCCTGAATAATATAGGTTATCTTTTGTTTATAGATGCATTAACACAGTTTGTAGCTTAACCAAAGAGAAACTTTAAATATTCACATGTGAGAGAAAGAATAAGAAGAACATAAGAAGACAAGAACTTGATAACGGAGTTCGTCCCTCCTGGACTACGTCTCCAGGCCCTGCTCGATCAATGGGGAGGCCTTTATTCATTAAAAATGGCATCAAAAGAAGTTACATTCATCATTTACAAAAATGGAGCATTATACCTCCATGCTGAAAAATGCCTGAAAATTGGAGAGCTCTGTTGCAGAAACTGACACCACCATCAGATTCTTGTCGCCAAGAGGTGTAAAAATGATATAAAATTTGCCCAATTCTAAGTCTGGACAAAAATCAGCCTCCTGCAAAAATTCAGCCAAGCATGGTTCCACCAGTGTTTTCTGAATGCTTAGGGTTCCACTGCCTCTATCTTGCTTTCCGTGCCTGGACTGTTCTCCACCTCCATGTTGACAAAATCTTATGCTTAAGTAATAACCTAGGCGGACTTACCATAGTTTGGTTGTTATGGGTTGTTTTTTTTACATAAAATAATTTGATACAATATCATATCAATCCCAACCAGGCCTGGAAATTGACGTCCTCCAGGACATATTTTAAGTTTTAGCACGTATTTTACAGTTGGTAAAAATTTTTGCACGTCAAATGTGAATCTAAAATACATTGGGGTCCCGTCATTCTGATGTTTAATTAAAAATCCAAACTGTAAAAATCTATTGTACCGAAATTTACTAATCCCCAAAATTATTTATTATGACTAAGGTTGAGTTTACAAAAATCTAATCATGGGTGATCCAATCGGATTGCTCTGTACCTATGGAGTCAAGATCTGGTTGTTGAGAATTAATGGAACATTATGGGCATTGGGCAATGGGGACTACAGGGCTATGGCACGCGGCACAACTAGCTAGCATGCTATATTATTTCAAGATCTAGTTGTTGATGGCATAATTTAATGACCTATTTACTAGCATTGGATTTCACTCTCTTACGAAACAACTTTAGAATTTACCAGCGTCCAATTACCACTTTCGCCTTTAGAATTTACCAGGGTCCACTTAGTCCACTTACCACTTTTGCCTTTAGAATTTACCAAGGTCTAGTTACCACTTTCGCCTTTAGAATTTACCAGGGTCCAGTTACCACTTTCGCCTTTAGAATTTACCAGGGTCCAGTTACCACTTTTGCCTTTAGAATTTACTATGTGTTTAATGGTCTTACATTTTCCTCTGTGATTTCCCTTTCTTACTAATTGGGAAAAGCAATAACATCCCTGCAATATTTTAATTTACCCTACTTCATTGTTGAATTTGTTTTTACCCTATTGCAATGTTGAGTGTTGAATTTGTTAGCATGTGAATATGGTATGCTAAAAAACTGCTAGACTGGTGGTATCAACCTATGAGGTATGTACTCTTTATTTATTTATGCCATTAGTTTATTGTAAAACCTGAAAAATACTTACAAGTTATGTAAAATTTGATATGGTATACAACCTTGGGGAAATTTTGAAGTAAATTAAGGCATGGTTGCTTTTGATTTTTTTTTATCCTACTGTAGTGTTGAATTTGTTAGCCTTTGAATATGGCATGCTTTCTCATTCAAAACTGCTAGACTAGTGGTATCAGCCTATGAGGTATGTACTCTTTATTTACTTATGTCATTAGTTTATTGTAAAACCTGAAAAATACTTACAAGTTATGTAAAATTTGATATGGTATACAACCCCTCACGAAATTTTGAAGTAAATTAAGGCATGGTTGCTTTTGAATTTGTTTTTACCCAAAGTAAATTAAGGGGTGGTTGCTTTTGAATTTGTTTTTACTCTACTGCAGTGTTGAATTTGTTAGCCTCTGAATATGGCATGCTTTCTCATTCAAAGCTGATATACTGGTGGTATCAGCCTATGAGGTATGTACTCTTTATTTATTGTAAAACCCGAACAATTCTTACAAGTTATGTCAAATTTGATATGGTATATAGTCCCTAAGGAAATTTTGAAGTAAATTAAGGTGTGGTTGCTTTATTTACTTATGTAGCTAGTTATTTTAAAACCTGAAAAATACTTACAAGTTATATGTACATTTTGATATGGTATACATTCCTTTACAAAATTTTGAAGTAAATTAAGGCGTGATTTCTTTCAACCAGCTTAGGGAGCCCCTAAAGAAATTTTGAAGTAAATTAAGGGGTGATTTCTTCCAACCAGCTTGGGGAGCAGCTCAAACTCAGGTTGGTAGCGTGATAAACCCTCAAATTCAAGAAAAAAAAGTGTGTATTTTATTTTTTGTATTCTAATCTATTATGTGTTTTATGGTTTTATGTTATTTGGTATTTTGAATTTTCAAAATTGCAGTGGAAAAGAAGTTTAATGTTATTTGGTAGTTTTCTGGAATGGGAAGTTGAAGATTTTGAATTTATAGGGGCTGAAATTTACAAGGGCATGACTTCAAAATTCAAATTTGAAACCATTCATTATCATTCATCATCTTATAATGTGATCTGAAATTTCTATCTGAAAGCTTATCCTTTCTATATTTACAGGGACGTGACTTCAAAATTGAAACCATTCATTATCATTCATCATCTTATAACGTAATCTGAAATTCCTATCCGAAAGCTTATCATTTCTGTGATTTTAAGATTCTGAAAACATTATGCAAGAATATTAATTTATTTATTAACTCATAAAATTATATTAGTAAAATTTAGAACCGTGATCTTATAAGGGAGCTGAAAAATTTATATCCTAAAGCTTATCATTTTTGTGACTTTAAGATTTTGAAAACGTTTGCCATGAATATTAATTTTATTTATTAACTCATAAAATTGTATTAATAAAATTTAGAACTGCGAGAGTGTCATTTCAAATTTTCATGTCCGGTTTTAAATAGTTTGAAATGAATATAAATTTATTTTATAATTAGATGTGATGGTATAACTTTACGTGATTATGGATTTGCATGTGAAGGCCGTTGAGGTTGTTGAATTGAGTTATATATAATAGTTAAATTTTATTTAACAATTTCTTTTGTTTTAAATGCAATTGTTAATACCTTGTTTTTTAACATTTAATATTTTTTTAACAAATATTTTTTTGGGTAATGGGTTTAACAATGTTTATGCTTTTTTAGGTAATAAATAAATATCCATTATTATAAAGTATTAACTCGGCCAATTTGTATGATTTAATGAACTTTAATTTTCATATGTATTTTTTATATAGGTGATTACAAATCTACAAATGTCTCGAAAGAGAAAACTACAAGCTACAATTGGGGAAATGTAAGGATGGACAAAAAGGAAAATTTTCAAGACTCAAAACAATTTAGAAACATGTGAAGAAACCCATAATGCTGATGTGGAACAACAATTACATGAAATTTTTGGAAGTTCTTATGATCGTGATCTAGATGAAGAAACAATGAAGTTGAAGAAGAAGTTGCTAATAATTCAAAAATGAAAGTGCAAACAAACATAGAATTAATTCTTGATTATTACATAGAAGAGTTCAATGCGGGAAGATCAAATGCTACTAGTTTAGTTTATTAGTATGAAAGGTGGTTTATTGGCATAGAACATAAAGTGAAAGGCATGTAAAATGTAAAAACGTCATGAAATTTTCATTTGACGGACAAAGAAAAGTTGAAATTCCAGGCTTGGTGGCACCTATAATCAAGCCAATTATCCCTCTAATGAGTCCACCTCTTCCTCCCACATGTCATGCCTTCCACGTGCCACGTCCTCATCCATATCCACTTTAGTATGCCACGTCAACCTCCATCTTGGGTCCCAACTCCACATGCAAGTCATCATTTTGCATGCGGCCTCCACATAATCATGACCCACCTCCTTCTCACTGCAACACTAAATGGGAGCCCCCACAGGGCCCACAACCACATACGAGATTTATTCATGATACTCAATAGAAAAAATGTCCATCTTACGACTCCCATCTCTCCAGGACACATCGAAATGGAAAGTTGGCCCTACTCTTAGGTTTTGAATGTAGAAACCCTCTTTCAAGCAATAGGAAAGATAAAATCCTCGTTAAGTGATGATGAAAACTTAACATTAAATATTTTTCGTTAAGTCTTGTTCCCATTGTGTTGCAATTATGGCTTAGTAATGAGATTTCCAGAGAAGGAAATAATATTGGGTCTTTGTCACAAACATACAATGCGTGGGTCTTTTCCCATCATAACAGTTCCATGGAGGAGTCCTTAACAAAATCTTCAAACGTTATATTTACTATCCTTCCCAGCCTTGAAGCCTGAAAATGCTCTCAATGCAATGTGAAGCATCACTTAACTATTTAGGAAAAACCACTTGAAAAGTGCCACAACACAGCTATGGATCATAAACAAAGTTCCACTACAATTTTGATCAATTTCGTGAGTCTTCCTAGTCATCAACAATCCAACCATTAAGATAAAGAACTCCATGTCTCTAGGAAACAATTACCAGTGCACAATAACTAGGACATTAATTAAAATATCCACACCAATGCCACAATCAAGCCACTTAGTATCGAAACATAACTAGATAAGAATAATATCCAACCAGGACATGCAATGATTAATACAATGATCAAACAATATGACTCATAACAATTCATGAATTCATTACATATCAAAACAAGTATTAAATCCAATTTCATACGTACAACCATGGAACTTATATGAATGGTTAGCACAGGCTAGGAACTGAATATGGGAATTTAACTATCCACCCATCCTTAAACAAGCTACATCAAATATTTCTTGCAGTTATCACCCTCAAGCCAGATCCATAATCTGAGGGAATTTTTAGTTAGTCTCAGCCAATATTCAACTCATCTCTAGGAGAATAGGATCATTTATTAGGTGCGTTATCAAGTATCACTCCTCAAGGAAAGAATTGTAGGTTTCCTATAGCTCATAATTATGTGTGGTTTATTAACTTACTTAACAAGCTTTGAGTGTTTTATCGCCCCTCCTTGGCAAATAGTCATGGGTTTATTAGTCCTTTCAGCAAGCACGCTGTGAATACTACCCTGCCTAGTGGTTTCTCATCCTTTTTGGAAAGCACTAAGGGGTTTATCAACTTTCTCAGTAGGCTCTTAGTGGTTTATCACCCTCCTTGGCAAGCACTAAGGGGGTTACCAACCTTCTTGGATAACCCTTACTTGTTTATTGACACAATAACCACCTTCACCCATTGTTCTCCTATGATATTCCTAGTGACTTCTCCGAGCTAAGACACTCAAATTCCACAACTTCAGATCTTTCACACAAGGAACTCCATTCCCTCGGCCTCAACAATATTCTCCAGTGCTCGACATGCACTTCGAAAATTCATTCCTCAAGTTTTCTCCCATATGATGTGTGCTTTTTGGCCTCTTGCCATTTTATCGTCCAATCCCTTTCTAATCCCCTCTCCTCCTTGCTTGTGTCCTCTTTCCATCATGGGATTATTTGCATTCCCCTATCACTCTCATTCCATCAACATGGGAAATGTAGGAGTTTCTATTGGAACCTCCTTGCTAGTTTTTGGGTGTGGTGTGTGGGAGGTTATGCCATCCCAACACCACTCCACCCTTCCCTCATATCGTGGATCCATCTCCCTTTGTCCATCACTTCCAGCGAAATAAAATTTTATTTATATCTTTACACATTACAAAGGTTAGGGGCGCATGTTAGGGGTTTTACATTGTCTCCCTCAGAACACACACATTTTTTTTGGAAGTTCGACATTGGTGAGCCTACATCAATCGACCATGTCCAAGAATAACACCCGAATAGGGTAGGGAATTGAACTAGTGACTTAAGATCTAGGAGTGCCTTAATAATGCACCCAATCACCATCTATTCAGGACCCCATGGACATAACACACATGATTTTAAAAGTATAGTTTTCTTTCACTTATTCAAAATGTAAATATATTTGATTAAAATAAAATGCAAGTATTACGTTGAAATTATGAGGGGCAGTTATATTTCTATGGAACTCAATATAAAATATTTTTCCAAAATGGTGGATAGAAGAAATTATTTAAAAAAACTTTTGATTTAAACTAGAACACATCAAAAACCATGGGGAGGAGGTTTGGGAAATTTTGCTAGGCGAAGCATGTCCCTAATGAAGCATTAACTTAAATCACACAACAATGAAATCTAATTACTATTTCTATAACAAAAAAAAAAAAAAAATTCAATGGAAACTAATAGAAGCTAATAAATATTAGGGATAAAAGCCATTCTAAGTTGGAAATAAATATTTTTCAAAAAATTATTGTATGCTTCATAAATCCAATTCTAAAAATGCAAAAAGGTGCTTTAATAAGATGACAATTTTTTTGTAAGTCCCGCTAGCACAACCTCTTGAGGATGAGCCTCCTTAGTAAGGCGACCCATGATTAAACCACACGGGGGTGTTTGTGCCTGTGGTTGGGGGTGGTTGTGCCTCTTTAGTTTGTCATTTTTACATTTTCTTTTAAATTTTTCTTGCTTCATTAATCTTCAACTATTCTTATTTTACAAATAGTTTGCAAAAAATCAATTAGATATTATCCTTAAAAAATTAAGCAAATCAATAAATTTTAAACATTTCATGCTTACACTATTTTAAACTTTGAAAGAATTTTAAAACAACATAAAACCATCTTACTATCAAGTGTCCAAAGATCAAATCTCTTAAAATGCAAACATTTTCTTAAATTTTGTATTTTAAAAGACGTCTAAGTTTTTTTGCATTTTAAATTTTATAAGTGTTTAAAAATCCTTAGTTGTGATGATATAATTTGTTAAGTTTATTAAAATTGATCAAGTTTGTGTATTTTGATTGTATAATTAAATTGTTTTAAGTGATAATATAATCTTTTAGATGATGAGTTAAGTTGATATAAAATTATTTTACTTGATGTGGGCATATAATTTTTTATTTATAGTCAAAGTTAAAATTGCCTCTAGAAAATGTGACATTGAAATATTAAAACACTTTATTTAAAGTTGACATGATATTTGTTTTACTTTATGTTGCATTGAAATATTTTATTTACCATACACTGCGTTGAAATTTTCATTATTTTTTTTTTTTTTAGAGATTAAATCTTTTTTCATTTTAAAAGAAATTTGTATATCAGTAAATTTAATCCCTTTTAGTGCTTTGTAAATCCAATATTAAAATAGATCTAAATTGATTTAATGGTTAACTATAAATATAAATATGATTATTAATTATTAATTAATTTTATTTTACTAATTTTTATTTTTATATGTTTTATTGATAATCAAATTACATCTTTACCAGATCTTTATTATATTAAGCCGGAAAGCACATATAAAAAAATACTAATTATAAATTTATTTTTATTTCTTTGATTTTAAATCGAATAATTTAATGTCAACATCTTCTATATACAAAATTAAAGCATATAACCCTCTTCACTTTTAATAATAAATTTTTTAATTTTAAAAAATATGTCAAATAGCCATTTTACTTCGTACAAAATATATAAATATTTTTCGTTAAAAAAAATTACTATGCATATTTTCAAATTTTAACCATTGTTGGTTATCGAATGCTATGGAGAATTTAGTCTTGAATGTGCAAAGGCATTGAAGGCATTGTTACTTAATCGATTAGCCATATTGGTATTTTAACAATGGTTGCGTATCGAATGATAGGGAGAATTTGGTCTCGAATAGGTAAAGGCAGTGAAGGCATTATTACTTAATCGATTAGCCATATTTCTACTAATATTGCTGACCATAATTAATTGTCTTAATCGATTAGCCATATTTCTACCAATATTATTCACCATAATTAATTGTTTTGGTTTTGGTTTTGGTTGTTTCGCTCATGTTAATGATAGTTACTATTAGCCCATGTTTTAAAAGATGCAAACAGAGTCCGCTATGCTATATATGTTTTATTCTTATTCTTATTTGTATTTTTTATTATTAGTGATTATCTTATTTAAGGTATTATTTATATTGTTGAAAATCAAGACAATATATTATTACTTTGCATAAAGTTGAATTCGGCCCAAAAGATGATAAATTAGAAGAATCCTACTATTGTTGTATATTGGTTGTTTCAATAGTAGGTTTTGGATGATATTGTTTTCTTAAAGATATTTGTGCTTAATGTACCACAACCAATTGCCATAAGTTCTATCATAGTGCACAGTAATCTATATAGGCATTTGTGGAGTAACTCAGAAACAATACAATGCCCCATGTCCATGGAGTCCCATAGTTTGTCTATACATATCAAACAATGGTCATGCCATATGCACACTTTTCTTAGCAATGAGAAATGAGATCTTCTTGTCACCTACAATATAAGATGTGAATGTTGAAGATAATGGAGAATATCCTAGAATAGTGTGAGTTGGTTCACGTGACCTCAAGATAGGAATTAGTTTCTATTTCTTAGGTTATTGTTCTAACTTCCCTAAAAGCCATGATTACTATGTAATGTGTGATGTACATGAACAATGTAGAGTGTTCTGCAAAGCCAAAATCTCCTGGTTCAGACTCTCTTTCATAGAGCTGACCAGTGGGTTTGTTTCTTTTAACACAAAATTGCGATTTTTATCATGGTATTAGAGCGTCAGGGCTGAGGAACCTGTACATTGAGAGGAGGATGCGACTAAACCGAAATCATCATAGGTTTTAGGAGAATAAATGCGACGATTGCGCAATCTGACTTAACAACATCGTCTCAGATATTAGGTGTATAGCTGCGACGACATCTCAGATAAGTGGTGTACATCTGGACGATGTCTCAGATAAGTGGTGTACATCTATGACAATCGTATAAACAACAAAAAGGCTTCGTGGAGATCGAGAGAAGGCTACAGAAATTGACAACAGAAGGTTGTCTGGAGGCTGTGAAGGAAGCCACGATGATCTGCGGGTGTGCTGCGAGATCAAACAACATTGAAGATCAGTGATCTGTCTTTGTCACATATATAGGGTAAATCTAACATCTTCTTTTACCTATCGAATTTTTTTTGTCTAAATCGCCAAGATGAATAGAAATATGTTTGAAGCATGCTTGAATGAGCATAACAAGCTCGATGGTTCCAATTATGAAAATTGGAAATTCAAGATGCAGACTCTGTTAGAAGTGCAGAGTGCTTAGACGATTGCAAATGGGGATTAGCCGAAGCCAATAGCTGGATCAGCATCGGTCCCAGATTGGGAGAAGCGAGAAGGTAGAGCAAAGACATTGTTGAATATGTTAGTGAAAGACAACATCATACCACACATCACAGAGTGTAAGACAACTAACGAGATTTGGGGAATTCTGAAGGATTTGTATGAGAACAGGAATTCAAATCGTCTTTTGTTCCTGAAGAGCAAGATCCTATCCTTGAAGATGGAGGAGAATGAAACAGTTGCTTCATTCATAGAAAGGATCAAGGATCTGAAGAACAAATTGTTAGACATTGGCGATGCGGTTGTAGATACAGATCTTGTAACCATTATAATGAATGGTGTGACATATGACTATCAAATGTTCATCACTGGGATAAATGCAAGAGAGAAGATCTCGAAATTTGAAGAGTTGACAGGAATATTGATGCAATAAGAAGAAAGAAGATCGACTCTGAAGGCCCAGAGTACCGATATTGCATTGATGGCGAAGAAGAACTTCTTCAAAGGGAAAGGAAATCTGCAACAGCAAAATGGAGGACATTCATAGGAAAGACCGAATCAGACCCAAGGTATGCATCCAAATAGAAACAACTATGAAATTAAATGCTTTTATTGCAGAAAACTTGGTCATATTGCCAGGGAGTGCAAGAAGAAGAAATATCATGAAGAACAACAGAAGCAGAAATGACATGCAGGTCATCTTGCGAATGAAAATCATGTGTAGAATTTCAGATTGTTTATGGAAGATTTTGATGAGAATGTTGATGCAGACATCTGGTATGTAGATTCGAGAGCATCAGCACATATGACAGGGAACAGGCATTGGTTCAAAGATTTTAAAGAAATCAACGAAGGAGCATAGATTTACCTAGGTGATGATAGAAGTCATCAAATCAAAGGGTGTGGGAAAATTTTTGTCATTCTACCTAATGGTAATGGAAAACAAATTCATAATGTCATGTATGTTCCCAGTGTAATTTCTGTATCCATGATCACAGATCAAGATCTTAAAGTTGAATTTTTTAAATCTAACTGTTATATTAAAGATCTACTAGATGGCATGAAGGCAATTGCTATAGGAATTCGAATAGGAGGTCTGTACAAGTTGGATGTAAGACTTGCACTAGTTCGAGCCTTGACAGTTGCGAGTTTGACTACAAAAGAGCTATGGCATCAGAGATTTGGTCATATCAACCACAATGATTTGCTGTTACTACAGAAGAAGGAAATGGTAAGAGATCTTCCTATGCTAAAGCAAGTACATAATGATTGTGATGCGTGTACATTAGGAAAAATGCATAGAGAAGAATTCCCTGTTCGAGTAGAAAATAAACAGAGGGATATACTTGAATTAGTGCATACAGACCTGTGTGGACCCATGCAAACAAAATCATTAGGAAGTGCACTATATTTTTTACTGTTTATTGATGATTGCACAAAGTTTTCTTGTGTATATTTCTTGAGTAAGAAGAGCCACACATTTGAATACTTTAAGCAGTTCAAAAACATGATTGAAAGGCAAACAGGGAAATAGATAAAAATTCTCCAATCCGATCAAGGGGGAGAATACAGGGAAGATGAGCTTATCAGGTATTGTAAAGACCATGAAATATTGCAGTAGTTCACAGTACCCCATACTCCACAGCGAAATGGAGTAACTGAAAGAAAGAACAGAACACTGGTGGAATGTGCTAGGAGCACGTTGAAAGGTAAGAATCTTTCGAATGGTTTTTGGGCTGAAGTATTGAATACTGTAGTTTATTTGAAAAATAGGAGTCCTACAAAGAGTCTTGAGTTTAAAACTTCTTATGAAGCATTATATGGATTTAATCCCACAGTAAAACACTTAAGAGTATTTGGATCTAAAGCATTTGCCCATATTCCAAAGGAAGAGAGAAGAAAACTAGATTCGAAAGCCATCAGATGTACTTTTATAGAGTATTGTTCACAACATAAAGCTTATAGATTATTTAATCCCTCTACTCGCAAGATTTTTGTTAGTAAAGATGTCATATTCCATGAGCAGGATCATGAAGAATCTGATAAGTACAATGAAGAATGGGATATTCCGTACTTGGTGGAAGAAGCAGAAAACAATCAGGATCAACAACAGACAAAAGTAGAAGATGAACAACAACAATAGCAGCAACAGCAACAACAATAACAACATCAACAGCGGTAGCAGCAGTAGCAGGAAGAAAATAATGATCAAACAAGGTTTGAAGCTACCCCACCTCTCAAGAGATCAGGTAGGAAAGCTCAATTGCCTGCAAGATATAGGGAAAATGCTTTTACAGCTAGTATAATGAATGTGGTTGAACCTTCTAGTTATAAAGAAGCAAATGAATGTAGAGAATGGAAAACAACCATGGAATAGGAATATGAATCAATAATCAGGAACAACACTTGGGAACTAGTTGAACTTCTTAAAGGAAAACAAACCATAGGTTGTAAATGGTTATACAAACCGAGGATTAATGCAGATGGAACCATAGAAAAATTAATAACTAGATCAGTAGAAAAGGGGTATTCACAAAAAGAAGGTATAGGCTATGAAGAAACCTTCGCCCCTGTAGCTAAACTAAACACTATCAGAATGTTAATTGCTTTAGCTACTAAGAAACATTGGATGATACACCAACTAGATGTAAACTCTGCATTTTTAAATGGAGAACTAAAAGAGGAGGTTTATTTAGAGCAACCTAAAGGGTTTCTCTAGAAAGGGAAAGAACATTTAGTCTGTAGATTGAAGAAAGCACTTTATGGACTAAAGCAAGCACCAAGGTCTTGGTATGAAAAGATTGACTCATTTTTTCTGCAAGCTGGCTACAACAGAAGTAAAAACGACCCTAATATTTATACCATGCAAGATGAACAAGGGCGTATAGTGTTAATTTCTTTGTATGTAGATGATTTGATCATTATAGGTGATGCTACATATCTAATCAAAGAAATCAAGCAACAGATGTCACAGGTGTTCGAAATGAAAAACCTTGGTGAGTTGAGATATTGTTTGGGTCTTGAGATCTGGAGAGATTCAGGACAAACATTTCTATCCCAAGGAAAGTATGTCAAAGGTCTATTAGAGAGATTTAGGATGGATCAGTGTAACCCTGCAGCAGTACCATTACAATAGAACATCAAACTGCAGAGTGAAGATGGCTCAAAGGAGGCAGATGCAACACTTTATAGAGAGCTGGTTGGGAGTCTAATCTACCTAACCACCACTAGACTAGATTTGGCTTATGCAGTCAGTGTGCTAAGCCAATATATGTCCAAGCCACTTGAAAGACATTGGAATGCACTGAAAAGTGTTTTGAGGTATCTACAAGGTATTGTAGATTACGGTATTATTTACACTCACTCTTCTGATGTTAGATTGATAGGGTTTGCAGATTCAGATTGAGCTGGAAATGTAGATGATCGCAGATCCATAACGAGTTATGCATTCAGCATTGGATCCAGGGTGATCACATGGAGCAACAAGAAGCAGAACACAGTCTCCTTGTCCTCGGCGGAAGTAGACTATCAAGCCATGTGTGCAACAACGTGTGAGACAGTTTGGTTGCGGAGACTTCTCCAGGATGTCGTGGAAGAATAGATAGATGCAACAACAATCAGATGCGACAATCAGAGTTCAATCAAACTTGCTAATAATCCGACGTTCCACAAAAACACTAAACATATTGATACACAATTCCACTTCGTAAAGGAGAAAGTGCAATCCAAATAAATCCATTTGGTATATTGTAATACATGTGATAATTTTGCAGACATTTTCACTAAGCTTCTTGGTAGGATTAAGTTTGAAATGTTTAGGGAGATGTTAGGCATATTTGTGAACCCCTTCTCCATTAAGGGGGAGTGTTGAAGATAATGGAGAATATCCTAGAATAGTGAGTTGATTTACATGACCTCAAGATAGGAATTAGTTTCTATTTCTTAGGTTATTGTTCTAACTTACCTAAAAACCATGATTACTATATAATGTGTGATTTACATGAACAATGTAGAGTGTTTTGCAGAGCGAGACTCTCTTGGTTCAGAGTCTCTTTTGTAGAGTTGACCAGTGGGTTTTATTTATTTTAATACAACATTGCCATTTTTATCAGTGACAACTATTCAAAGGATGGTTCTTATGTTACCAACAATGGAAACTTTTATAATTGTATATCATCTAATGAACTCGCATATGTATGGAGCTTTAGTATGAACTTTCTAGTATGGTATTCACCTAATGTTTTACATTACTAACAAAATAATTTGCCACTTAAAGGGTAAGTGGAACAGATTTCCACTCATAAGCAAAGACAACCTTATTGTTTACAATTATGAATAGACAACATTGATGGGCATCATTTGGAAATCATCTACCTAGGTTTGCTATTTTCTTCATTATTTAATAGTAAACCAAAAAAACATAACCTGTAGCCCAAAAAAACCAAATTAAATATTTTTTTTTTTTTTTTTTTATTATATGTAAATATATTAAATGTAAAATTAACAATTCATTAACAAAAGTGTTGTATGGTAGCTTAGTGTTTGCCACTCAAGTTGAAAAAATTGCATAAAACATTGTAACGTACTGTGAATGCTAAATTAATAGTGGTCAATAGGCAAATCAAATCATATACTCAATTTAGAAATTATGCCGTAGAAAAAATTGCATAAAACATTATAACTATTGCATAAAACATTATAACTTGCATTGGTGAATGCTAAATTAATAGTGGACATTATAAATTGCATTGGTGAATGCTAAATTGATAGTGGTTAATAAACAAATCCAATCCCACAATCTTGATTTGGCAAGAACTAAATGTCTACCAATTTACAATTTTACTCTTACCCAAATCATGTTGGAAAGTAACTCTTGATAAATATATTTATTTACATCTTATTTGTACATTTTTTTTATGCAAATGTTTATTTAAATTATGGAATAGAAATGGAATTTGTTGCAAGTTCAAACCCCGAGAGATACAACATTGTCTCACTACTTTGGGGCATGTTTTGTCACAGAAATGCAGTGAAAGTCCACATGGAGTCCTTAAGGTTATGTTAGGAAATTGGGAAAGAGAACCTTGAAAAGAATAAAAGGTTAATATGTTTCATTTTTGTAACTTGAATTCAACTTGTAAAACCAAAATAAATTAACAATTTGTAAAAGAGAAAAATCTTTGCACACCCTGATTGAATTGAAATTATAATGCTTCTTTTAAAACCAACAAAAGTTCTAAATCCATTAAGGAGGCTTATGAATGGAAGGTAGTTGTGTCAAGAGTTGCTTCATTGTTAAGAATGGGAACATCTCCATTACATCTTGTATGTAAAATGATGGTAAAAATGAAAAAAAGAAAATAATAGATAAATGTGTGGATATATTGAAGTTATTCATGGATCATGGATCCAATTTCTAAAATTATTATGGCTAGTTAAAACTGTATGTATACTCAATTGAAAGTAAACATAGGAAGTGATTTTACAAAGTCAAACTGCATACTAAATATTTTGGCCAATATTTTAAAATGTACCCCTAAATAAAGAAAAGGGAATTTCAATTTAAAATGCATACTACAACTGAAATGCAAATTTATAGTTTTAATATTTTCAAAAATATAATAAATTTATATGGAAATAATTTTAATATTTGAAAATATAATAAGTCTATATGGAAAATTTTAGTTTAGAAGATAATAAAAATTATTGCTTTTGACAAGTAAAATTTTAGAACAATCATTCTTTAAAAAGAAAAATTATTCATAACATATTTAGAACTACTAAAATGGCATTTGAGGTGGCGCTCCAAAATTTTAATTCTATAATATAGATTATTTTTAACGATTAAATTAAAAAAGCAATTCACCCAAAACACAAATTTCATCCCAAAGCAATCCACCCAAAACCCAAAATGTATGTAAATATGAGTGTCTACTAGCAAGGTTATATGCCCATAAATATAGGTAGTTGTTAATTTGGCGTTTATGATCTGGACAAGACTGAAGACGACACTTCAGAACATGAAGAAATCAGATTCATCCATGAAATATTCCTTGATCCGGATCTGTGCTTAAAACAGAGCCACAGTAAGTCAAATGTGTTGTATTTTAATGGGCTGCATGACTTTGATGATGACCAGAGAGAAGAAAAGGGGTTTGATTTTGATTTGCTCCTAGATTTGCTTCAGAATGAGGTAGCAATCAAAAGAGAAGACAGCAGAGAGGCTATCAACATTAGCCACATTGAAGAACAGCGGTATGACAGCCATGAAAGGAACACAAGCCTGCATTTGGGCCTGGGTGAATATAAACAAATTTTGCAGGGAGAAAAGTTTATGTTTCATAAGTTTGGGAAACGTCGGTATTTTTCCCAGATTTCATGATGCATTTATTGATGTAATAGAAGTCAAAAAGCAGGTATTCTGGTCTCATAAGAAGAGTGCAAGCTGAGGGCGGAAGTACTGATCTAGTAACCTTGGATAGGGATTTGGGTCAATCATTAAGACCAATATCCTGCTCACCAATGAATTTCCATGCTACAGGAGACAAATTTGTGCAGGCCTGAAGCTTTCAAAGATGCCCTTTTCATTTCTATGAAGAAAATCAGGTTATCCTCGGTATCAAACAAGACGTACTCGAACTTGAATGCACCGACTTCTCTTACAGTTCTATTCCACTGCACGGATTGCCGGCTTCTTTCGATGATGAAGATGTGCCTTCTTCATAAGATCAGGATTATGGTGAACGCTAGCGTTCTTTCCATGAAGAAAATGTATCTTTATTGCTGTGATCAAGTTAATGAATGACGCTTTTGGCACATTTAAGAGATTGATTTTCAAGTAAGTTTTGGGATTGCGTTGCACTCTTTGGCACAGTATTATTGTAATTTCTTTGGCACAGAATTAGTGTAATTTAAATAGAATAAAAAGCTTTGGAAAAACTAGAAGAAAACAAAAACATTAGAGTGTGATAAAGGCATCTCCCAGGTTTTGAAAGATTTTGTTTAAAGTCTGTGGTTAATCTCTAATGTGGCTTTGATGTTTGGTAAATTAAATGAATTATTTATCATGTTTTAATTACATTAGTAAATTTAATGGATTTTAAAGTTTTTTATTTATATAATTTTTATTAAGTGTGTTTCATAGATATTTTTGAGCAAGTTGGAATATCAAAATAGACTTACCCATCCGATTTTAAGGTTTTCACACCTGACTAACCAGTCTTCTCAGTTTCAGAGAAGAATATTAACGGTTTTACACAAATTTTCACTGGGCAAATCGCCCATCAAACTCCTTCCCTGTTCCTGACTACTACAGAGGATACATGTTTTCATCAAAACAACACCCAAATACAGGATCATCGTCTACATGAAGAGATGATGGAACTGTGAATTGCTCATCAAGGAGTTCCCATTTATAGAGTACTCGTCATTAACATGACATAGCGAATCCCCATAGCATTCTCAACAACAAAATCAAACTGTTTCTATATGTTCCACATAATGGACCCAAAAACCAGAAAGGACCGGATTACATATAATTATCATCTCTAGGGAGAGGGAATTAGTGAGCTGAGTAAGCTGCTACTGCAAGCGTATGCCATCCATTCAGAAACTGAACATCCAAAGAGGCAATCCCGTCATGACAAACTCAGAGACTCCCCTCGAAAGGGAATTTCTGATCAAGTAACGGAAGCGCAAGAACTGAAATGAATTGCAATGAACATCTGATGATAATAATCTTTGCAATTTCGGAAGTATCATACACCAAGAACGAGTATACTCCACTGTACACCTAGATTGCAATGTTGTAATGTGCAAATAGCATTATTGCAATGTTGTAATGTGATACCTAAAAATGGTGCTGTTTAAAGTTGGATTAAACTAAAAAATGACTGAATGATCATGGGGTGTGTATCAACGGTTCGCTATGCAGTTATAATTAATGGATTCTCATCCAAATTTTTTTGCCGCTGGTAGAGGACTTAGACAAGGATGTGCATTATCTCCTCTCTTTTTTATCTTGGCGATGGATGGATTAAGTCTAAAAATAAAAAAAGCTGTGTCCATTTGGAGAATTTGAAGCATTGAAAATCAGCAGTTGTGTCACAGTTTCTCATAACTTTTTAGTTGATGATATTTTGTTTATGGGTATGATAAACAGGGTCAAATGGTTTTCACTGTCTTTAATCATAAAGAAGTTTGGGATAGCCACGGGACTTGTTCAAAATGAACAGAAATCTATTATTCTCTATGGGTCATGTAACTAGGATGATATCACATATATCCAGAACTGTTTTGGAGTAAATGCAGAAAATTTAGACAAGGGTATGAAATATTTGGGGTATCAACTAAAACCTGGAAGTTATAAAAACGCAAATTGGATGTAGCTGGTGGAAAGATTCTATTTGAAGATTAAGGGATGGAAACACAAATGTTTATCTATGGGAGGACGTATCGTCCTCACACAGTCAGTTCTTTCTCAGTTGGGGATTTATTGGGCACACCTATTTCGCATTCCTCAAATGATTGTCAATCTTCTGAATCGAGTAATGGCATGCTATATACGGTTTGGTGCAAGAAGGAAATGCAAATCTCATTTAGTGAAGCTAGAAAAGATCAGTAGACCCAAATTTTTGGGAGGTTGGGGTGTCCTAAACTTAAAGTTTTTTGGATGGGCTCTTATTTTAAAATCCTTATGAAGAGGCATCAACAGTGAAGGCATATGGGGAAAATTGATCCGATCTAAATACATGAAGAATAAGGAATTCTCCTTCTAGTTGAGACAAGGAGCAATTGGGAAAAAAGGCGGCTCACAGATTTGGAACAACTTTAGAAGGGTCAAGAATATTCTTTTCCAAAATATCTCTTGTTTCTTTGGATTAGGGAACATAATATTTTTGGGAAAAGACTACATTATAGGAGCAGGTGAGGGACCACCTGGGACAGTGGAATTGATACAACATCTGAACAGAAGAGGCATTTATGTCCTCAGTCAGTTGATCAGTGACTGGAATGGTAACATTCCAATTTGGCTTGACTCCTCCCATCTGAATCTTCCTAATCAATATAAACTAGATTGGCTACAACTTGTTAAAACATTAAAGGAGGCAGGGATTTGTTATGACAGAAAAGGGGATTGTATTACATGGGCTGGAAAAAAGAAGATTACAGGAGAAATTGAGGTGGCGGATTGCTATCTCAAAATATGCATGAAGGAAATTCAGATTGTAGAACACTATTGGTTTCACAGTTTTTGGCAAATTAATATTCCAATAAAAATTGTAATCTTCCTTTGGCTAACGTGGCAGAACAAGAATCTTACATGGGCAAACTTACAAAAGAAGAACCACCATGGTCCTGGGATATGCTATCTGTGCAGGCATTATTCTGAGGACAATGAACACTTATTCTTACACTGCCACAGATCTATTAATATTTTGAAACACTTCACCAACAAGATGCAAATGTCATTCATTTAGTTTAATACAATTGAGGAATGCTTAAAATGGTGGAGCACTCAGAGTAAAAGCAGGAGATTGTTCGCCTTGGTTGTTTTCTGGGAAATTTGGAAAGGTCGAAACCAACTGATTTTTGGTTCCAGTAGTGGGGGGGAAACATAATCTATGAACACATAGAACAGTGGGCTGTTTTGGATCCGAATGTAGACATCAAGGCAAAAAAAAAGTCAGAGTAGGGGAGATTTCAGATCACCAACTACCCGGTGAGGTTTTTTGATGGGGCAACTCAAGGAGGAAGATGTGGGTACAGTTTCTGCGTAAAGCTGTTAGAAAAGCAAGAGATTTGGATACATTAGTATGGGGGAGAAGGAACAAGTATGAACGCAGAAGCTGTTGCTCTATGGGGTTTATTATGGTTTATTAAGCTTTTGGATATCCCTTAAGTAAAAAATTTTGGGGATTCCAAATGTATGGTAGATCATGTTAATGGGAAGAACAATATCCAGCAAGTTTCCTTACAAGGTTGACTGAGCCGTATAAAAAACATATGGAATTCCTTTCAGAATCCGTCCATTGAGCATATTCGCAGGGCACATAATAAGACTGCGGATGAATTATCGAAGAAAGGATTACTAGCCACATAAGAAAAAATGTATATCACGATAAAAACGAGATCATATGAGACATAAATAGAAAAACTAAAGTCGTCGGGATAGTCCATTGAAGAGCTCACAAAAAAGTAGAACTTCAATACAGATAAGTTCATATAAAATCCCTGTTTCTTTTTGTCTAAAGTTTTGTACAAGTTTTGTTTTTGATTTTATATAGAAAACATATGTGGAATGACTACTTGAAGGTAGTGATTTATTAAACATGCAAATGATCTAAGTTATATCTTAGCCTTATAGAATATCTATGTGAAATTCTGCTTTATATTGCAAATGTGGAAAAGAGTATATAGTTTCACAGATTCTGTAATTATTTGTAATTATTAGATAACAGTTCAGCTGTATTGAAAATTGGGTACTTTCTCTCCCATGTAATCACATTATAGATACCACAGGGTTTATGAGGACGATATGTCCATCATAAATATGTACTGTTTTAACCATAATATAAAACAGACTATTTTTCCCTGCTAAAAAAATATTATAAATGTAATGTGCAAATAAAATTAATGCCTATGACATCAGATGTGCACAGATGTCATGCTTAAGTTAAAAACGCAGACAAAAATAAAAAATTCACTGATTCAAAGGAAATGCCGATCCCCTATCGGCCTAAATAAATATGAATACAGTTAAAAAAAATTCAATCTATTTAATTTTCTGCATCATTTTGTGTACAGTGAAAAATAATAAATTCAAATTGACTTCCACAGTGAGGGAATTACAGCCTATTCCAATTTACGTCCCGTCACATCCGATCCTTATTAAAGTATAAGAAGTTTATGCACATTTGAAATTATGAAAGTTGTTTTAAATGTTAAAACAATATATTAATTATATATGTGTGATGAAATTTTTTAAAAACTTTATGATAATTGAAATGGCATTGGTTTCTTTGATGGTATATATTGGCACTCTGATTTGAACGCATTTTTTTTTATTGGGTAGAGTTTATTATCAGCACTATGATTTGAACCATTTTTTTTAATTGTGTGGAGTTTATTTATCAAATTGTGAACGAATCTCTTTTAAATTTTATATGGAAAATAAACCGGAAACAAATTAAATAAGAAAATAAACCAGAATTTTTTAGAAAAATCCACATAAAGACAACTCGATTGAGTCATGATATTATGACTGATGTGATTGATGAACTTATTGTTAATCCACTCTATTTGACCTCAACTGAAAAGTATGATCGGCGCTAAGAAAAAAATTAATACAAAAATATATGAATTTGAATTAAAATAGAATAATACACTAAATCTCTAACCAACAAATTATTGAATTTGGGTCATAAAAGTGTATAATTGAAACCCTAAACAAGAACTTGTTATTACAAAATGTATACTGTAATATAGTGAAGATCGTGAATAAGAGTCGTATGACCGCCTTACCTGCCTTGATCCTCTGCGCCACTGGTCCATTACTTCCACACTGGACGCTGTAATTTGTTGCATCCGTCGTCAGCAAACTCCTCCAACCACGTACAATGTTCAATACTTTCCACCTCTACTAACTCACAGCACCCTCTGACGCTTAGCGTCCGAAGCTGAGTACACTGCAATAAGCCCCGTATGCTCTTTAGCTTGGCACATCCGTCTGCCCACAACTTCTCCAAAGATAGCAATGTTTCCATTGTTGGCAGCTCCTCTATCTCATAGCACCCACTAACATTTAACTCTCGAAGGTTTATCGCCTGCTCCAAACCCCGAATGTTCTTCACCTTAGCACAGCCCTGTGCCCGCAACCCCTCCAAGGATACCAATGTCTCGATACTTGGCAATTCGTCCAACTCAGAGCACCCACTAACATCTAACAATCGAAGGTTTGTCGCCTGCTCCAACCCCCGTATGCTCTTTAGCTTGGCACATCCGTCTGCCCACAACTCCTCCAAAGATACACATCTATCCATTATTGGCAGCTCATGTAACTCAGAGCACCCGCTAACATGTAACCATCGAAGGTTTGTCTCCTGCTTAAACCCCCGTATCTTCTTCAGCTTTGAACATCCCTCTGCCCACAACCCTTCCAACGATACCACTGTCTCCATTCTTGGCAGCTCATCTAACTCAGAGCACCCACTAACATCCAACCATTTAAGGTTTGTCGCATTCTCCAACCCCCGTATGCTCTTCAGCTTCGCACAACCGTGTGCCCACAACCCCTCCAATGATAGCAATGTCTCCATACTCGGCAGCTCATCTAACTCTGAGCACCCACTAACCTTCAACTCTCGAAGGTTTGTGGCCTTCCCCAAACCCCTTATCCTCGTCAGCTTTGGACATGCCGTTGCCCACAACACCTCCAAAGATACCAATGTCTCCATAGGTGGTAGCTCCTCTAACTCAGTGCACTCACGAACATCCAACCGCCAAAGCTTTGTCGCGTGCTCCAATCCCAGTATGCTCTTGACCTTTGGACATGCCGCTGCCCGCAAATCCTCCAAAGACACCAATGTCTCCATACTTGGCAGCTCATCTAACCCTCTGCACCCACGGACATCTAACCGCCGAAGCTTTGCAGCCTGCTCCAACCCTCTAATACTCTTCACTTTCTTACACCTCTCTAACTGCAACACCTCTAAACACACCAATGTCTCCATACTCGGTAGGTCTTCTAACCTATAGCACCTACCAACATTTAACAGTCGAAGCTTTCTCGCCTGCTCCAATCCCCGTATGATCCTCAGATGCACACATCCCCTTACCCGCAACTCCTCCAAACATACCAATGTTTCCATACTTGGCAGTTCTACTAACTCATCGCACCAAATAGCGTCTAACCGTTGAAGCTTTGTCAGCTGGGCCAACCCTTCTATGCTCTTCAAACGCTTACATTTATCCACTCGCAACTCCTCCAAACGTACAGGCAAATGCAGAGATGCCTGCAAAATGTTCATTTGAGCTATAACAGCGATACTTTATTAATATATGGATCATGATTCTCATCTACAAAACCTTTCGAAGACATTATGGTGATAATAGCCACTAAACACTACACATGTTTAGACAACAAATTTCAATTTACCTGTGATTCCTGTTGCCACAATGTTTCAATTGTGTCCCCTGATACCTTAAGAACCCTTAAGTTCTTCATTGAAATCGAGGGAGGGAGGGAAGAGTATGGACAATTTTCCCAGCGGAGCCATATGAGTTCTGCTGACTTCACCCTCTTCCAAAAGCGTTCGAAAAGAGAACCTTCAGTATCAACAAGTTGTAACCTCCTCATCTGAATACCCTCAAAATCATTATCGTCAAGATAATTTCTTAGAACCATTTTAATTCCGCGCACGGTTATTTCCTGTACGTTATAAAAAAAATGATATTTGTTAAACGTTAACTCTTGCAAAATAATGAAGAACTACAAAGTTGAGCCCGGACCTTTAATGAATAAATATAAAGGACTAAAGGTTGACTACTCACAGATGATTGCTGCAACAAATTATCAAAGGCGCTCTCGTCCCAAGGCCAAAGTCGACACGGCGACATTGAGCAGGCAATCTGTCTTCCCAAGTGTCTCAGGTGGTCATGCATATGTATATTCGTACGCTTGATAGTGTATGGCACTGGAATATGGGGGTAACTGTCAACCCAACACTCCTCTTCCACCACTTCGACCAGACACCTGTTTTGTAGATTTCGAAGCCCCAAGTAGCCGTCCCATTGTGAGCCGTTCCATACTCTGATGGCCATATCCCTCTCTTCTCCAACAAAAAAGCATGCAATGTCTAAGAATATATTTTTTTCCTCTGCATCCAGGGCATCGTAACTAATTCGAAGCCTTTCTTGTATATCTCTGGGAAGTATCTTCTTAAGTTTGTCGAGTTGCTTATACCAATAAGACGTGTCATTGTTTCCATGGAGAAGTGCCCCGACGACTTTTAATGATAAAGGCAGTCCATCACAAGCATTTACGAACTCTTCAGCCAAGTTTTCAAAATTTGGGAGTGGATCGGGTCGGCCGAAGGCATGCTGGCAGAATAGCTCGAGGGAGTGTTCTTTATTTAGCCCGTTTAACTTATAAATTAATGAATTTTCTACCCCTGATCTTGTGAGAACATCCTTATCTCTTGACGTAATCAATATTAAGCTTTCTGAGTGGATACAAGTTCGATCTGGCACAAGTTCATCAACCTGATCCACGGTATCTACATCATCTAAAACTAATAAAATCTGGTGAGAGGAGAGATGCTTTTTAAGCATTTCTATGCCTTCATCCTTATTACCTACTTGCAGACCTGAACCAATCAAGCTACTAAGAAGTTTTCTCTGCAACATGGTTAAAGAACCTTTCCCTACATTTTCTCTTACATCATCTAAAAAGCAAGATCTTTTGTAATGTGAACTCTTCCCATTGAAGAGTTCTTTGGCCAGGGTTGTCTTTCCTACACCGCCTAAACCAACAATCCCTGCGACCTGAGGTTTTCTTCCACTGTGTTGATGCAGAGACAAAACTTCATTTTCAAAATCTATCACCTTTACATCCAAACCCGTTGGATATTTGGCTACATTCAATGGTGGCTTCTTCACCTTTCTCAGCACACTCTCAACCACCTTCTCTAGCAACTCCCCCTGGTCACTGGTCATTCACAAGAAAATAAAAATGACTATTGAGAAACAGATGTGTATGTATATCTATGCACATAAGGCAATAAAAATTTGCTGAAAGGGGAGTTTGAGTGCTTACCCGTTACACGCCTCTAGCTCGAAGCCGCTTATTCCAGCAACAGTAGAAAGAGCTTTTCTCCAGCTTTCAATAGTCGCTGAGTCGTGTCGCGGGGTAACTTGATCATGCTTCCTCTTCTTTTCCAGTACCCGTAGGGCATCAGCATACGCTCCATTTCCCTGCGTCCACCGAAGGGTATCCGGCTTTACGTCGTAAAACACCGGAATTATAACAGCTTTTGACTCCAACATCAGTAAGAGCTCCTTTAGGCACCAGGTTGATTCAGCGTATGTGGTGAGAAAATGGCCACATGGACAGTGGCTGTTTGAATAGCGCTCTCTATTTGAGGGGTTAGATAATCTCCTCGTTCCAACTCCTCCTGGTCCAGAAAGACCTTCAATCCGTATGAAAAAAGCCGATGGTAGAGTAAACTGGCGAAGGTTTTCTTCACATCAGGACCCCTATGGTTAATAAAAACGTCAAAGGAGGAATTGCTGGACCTGTTGGTGGAGGCGGATGCAGCTGTGGAAGAGGATGCAGCCATTCCGAATTGGAAATAGACACGAGGGATGAGTTAGACTCACACTCAGGCTGCAAGGGAAGAGATGAGTCGAGAGGTTTCTTTAGCCAGGCAGAAATTGTGGCTAATTGCAATGGGAAATACGCTGATGCTATCCACAAGGGAAGAGATGAGTCCAGAGTTTCTTTAGCAAGGGAGAAATGGTGGCTAATTGCAATGGAATATGATGATTCAGTAGAGTAGTTTAGTTTTGTTTAGTGTAATTTTTTGGGTTTTTAGGTGCTGCCATCTGATAAAAAAAAATTGAGTTGAAATATTGATTTGTATTATTTAAACTAGTTTTAGATTGATTATATATATGGATTTAGTACTCTGAGAATTTTTAAAAACTTTTTAGAGCATTTTAATAGTTTACCATCAAATTTTTTATTTCAATACGTTTCTACAATATTTTAGGAAAATTAAACCAGAAAAACCCATTAAAAAACTTCCAAAAAATATCAATAAAAACAACTTGAGAAATAAGTATATAGAAATAAACATCAAACCCATTCAGGTTCATGTGTGAAAAAAGCCTTTACCAAGCTCGGAAATAATAAAAAATCGACACCGACAAACTTTTAACGGGTGTTGCTCGTTGAGCCCATGAGAGAGGAGTTAGGGACAACGGTGCATTAGACGAGGAAAGCGTGTAGATGTTAAAAATGCCTTTAACGCATTTGAAATAGTAACTTGGGACAACCGTGCATTAGACGAGGAAAATGTGTAGATGTTAAAAATGGCTTAACGCATTTGAAAGAATGACTTGAATATTGATGGCTGTGGGTTTGATATGTCTTTAAAGAGGTAAGGATTTTTAAATATTTTAATCATATTTTTTTTGTTTACGGATAATAATATATATTTTACAATTGATTTTTTAGATAAATCATATTAGCAATATTTGATGGTCCATGTTTGGAATCTATCTACTATTAATAGGTTCATCTTTAAGTTTGAAGATTTAGTAAATTCCAAACATTGACAATCAAATATTACTAATATGATTTATCCTAAAATCAATTGCAAAAATCAATATAAATCACAAAAGTCTAAGATCAAATATACATTTTAATATACACTTAGTTACAAAAGATTTACAACTTCATTGTTAATTATTTTATATTTTTATATTAATATAAATTATAATTCAAACTTAAATATCACTCTAAAAAAATTAACCAATTAACACACATAATATTAATATAAAAATATTAATATTATGATCACTTGTCTTCTAGTCACTGTCATGCTATAGGGATGCTAGCATCCAAGGACCTCTAGATGCTCTCACATACCTTCCAACTGCCAACATTCAGGGACTCTTTTTATCAGTTTTGTGCCAATGTCTCTGGGAACCAAGCCACATTTTTAGGCCTAGAGTCCAGGTCACTTCTTGGAATTCTCTAACATCTTCAGAACAATAAATTAACATGGAAATGACAATGAAAAATAAATCACTTGAATGATATCTTAACTTGAACCCTACTAGCCATGACAGGTATTTCATCAAACATATCACAAATATGTAAACTAAAGGTGTAAATAATAGATCTGAGCATAGGGGTCTCATGCTTAGCTGAGAATTGCTAAGAACCATTGATGCCTCAACACATCAATTGCCATTTCATCCATTAGGTCATAGACACATTGTTCATTCATATACAAGTAAAAACTTGATGAAACCCATACATATGTGATGTCATAAAACACATACATAACCAACATAATAACATCAAAAATATCCATGAAATCACAACCATATAAACCACATATAATCCAATATAATATTCATAGAAATACAAGGAGAAATAACCTTTCATTAATGATTCAAAATCCAAACCCAAGATGGGAATTCCACTTTCCACCCAACTATACAATGGATTAGCCAAATCTCTCTTCAACCATTCACTCTCGTGCCATATTCCAAGCACGAAAGTGGGATCTCATAGAACACATCAATCCAAAACCATCTAGGGCTTCTAGAGGCCATCCACCTCAACCCATCAAACAATGATTCCACCTCACAGTCGGACATCACCAAACCATCATCAAATTGGTCTCTATCCAAGCCTTGCAAGGCTTCCAGAGAATTTGTTCCAACCAAGGCTTCCAGGACTAGTGACTCAACCCACAAATTCCATTGCGCTTCTAGGGCATTTGTCCAACTAGGGATTCTACGGCTAGTAACTCAACCCACCAAGGGATTCTAGAGTGTTTTTCCAACCAAGGCTTCCAGGACTAGTAACTCAGCCCAAGTTGTTACAAGACTTCGAGAGCATTTGGCCAAGCAGGGTTCAAGGAACTAATAAGTCAACCCAAGCTTAGGAGACATGAGAACAAAAAAAACAAACAAGGAAATAAACCCACAATCTCCATGGCTATCCAGGAAATGGCAAGGCTAGGCAATCCATTGCCAATCCAGGAAATCCTCCATGCCAGTGAAAGATCATGACATGCATATGCCATGCATGCCAAAACTGCTGAAGAAAGAATACATGTAACTCAATACCTGCAAGAAAATATGTTTTAGCTGCTAATCCTAATGCCTTCTTGTGCTTTCTTGCTCTTTCTTTACCTTCTTTCTGCAAGAATCCAAGTATGCCACACTCTCCAAGAGTTCTCAAAGAAAACTCTAAGGATCCAAGAGTACGAGAGAGAGAGAATAATGAGAGAAATCCAACACTAAACTGACAAAAGGTTACCAACTAATCCTCAAAAACATTTTTACGAATGAGGCCTTTATTTCTTCATTTTCCAGTATTTTCCCTCATTTTACTCCTCACATGCAACCTATGACCTTTCACCTCCCTTTTCTTCTAATTTCCATTATTGTCATAAATAATTGTGCGAAAATGCTATTTTGTCTTTGCAAAGCCTTAGCCATTGCCTTTGCTAATTTCATTAGCCATTAATAACCAAATGAACACCCACACTTGGATATCTTGTCCAACATTCAACTTCGAATACATTTCCCATAAACTGTGGCCTTATATATATTTTTATATGGAATTTTCACCAGGGATTTTACAGAACCCTCCCCCTTGGGGGAACAACGTCCTCAGTGTTCAATGAAACCTATAACCAACAAGACTGTTGAAAAGAAAACATATTGCCCATGGAGCTTTATCACATAACGCATTGCAATATTTACAATAACCAATGTTGAAAAATGACAAACATACCATTTACTAGAGCTTTATAACACAACTCATTACGGTATTTATAATAATAACAAAAAATACTCATTTTCTTCACCTAACAAATAATCATACTGTCTACAGAGCTTTATAAATCCAACTCGATAAAATATTTACAATAGTATACACATATGCACATTTGCGCAACCAACAAATAAAAGGATATGATGCCTACATCCGCAACAAGGGAATCTAGAGGCTCACACATCCACCCTAAAGTAATACTAGGATTCAACTCCTTCCCAGGAAGTCCAGAATCCACTGCAAAATCAAATATGCATCCAATGTTCAACGCTACATTCCAGCGCCACTTGTCCTCTTAGTGAACAGTTACGAGCTCATTGTTTCAGGGTATAATCCCTATGTGTATCTGATTCCACCTGGAAATTATAATGACCAAAACAAATATATCCCCCATCTTCCCTTCTCTGCTACACAGTCCCTTGGGAAATCCTGTCATCCCCTTCCATACAGTCACTAACCTTTCAAGTTTCGTTGGCACCCCCATCCTGGGCAATCCATGCCTTGGCAAGGCTTTCTCGCATCAGAAGATACAAAAACCAAGGCATATCCCTGCCTCAAACCATCATACCGGTCATAGAATTCTCATGGAAACCAATGGAAATTATTGGGTATCGGGCCCAACAATGGCCTTGCTTTGGAATACTTTACCAGCATAATGCTGCATTTTCCAATTCCTTTTGTTGATGCTGCTAATTCTTGTAGTCAATTTCAACCACCAAAATGGGCATTTCACACTTCCTGTACTGATTGGAATTGGATCATTATATTTTTCTTCATTCATCTCGATGCATTTCGAGTGGAAAAAGTGGAGGAATCATCTCATGTGACCATTTTTACTGGCGGGACCAAGTTTTGCAAAATGGGGTCCGAAACCTTCCAAGAGCATTTTGAGTCATCAAACAACGTTTTTTGGGGGTAAAAATTGTCGCCAAAGGTTAACACCTTTTCATGCTATTCTACACACAGAGATCTTGCCAATGACGTAAGAATCACGTCAATGGAGTCCGTATGCAAAATTTATGCCACTCAGAAGTTGATGTTCTTGTTTTCACACCTAAGGCTTGGGAGGATGCTGCGTCATCCCCATTATTCATGGAAAAGGGGCTAGCCACATGTTTGTGATGTAAAATACTCTAGAAGATTCTATTTGGTAACTTTAGTTAAGAGTTGATGTAGTCAAACTTAACCACTAGTAGGCTACCAGGTTGTGTTATAACTAGGCCACTAGGAGGAAGATGCATTCCATTCTTTCGAGAGAATTCTATTCCATAGTTGAGAAAAGATAGCCAGGAGAGATAGGAGGTAGAGCACATAGAGAGGATCTGTGCACTGTAGAAACCCACGACCATAAACCTTACTTCTTTGTATCTGCAGCCATATTTCCATACAGAGAAAGAGAGTCGACCTCACCTTCCAGTTGGGTTTTCTCCCTAAAGGGTTTCCCAGAAAACATATCTTGTGTATTATGTTTGTGTGAGCTTATTTTTTCGTTCTCTACTTTTATGCTTGATTTACTTTTACATGCATGCACTAATTACTATTAATTTTATAGATCTAGAAATTAAATAAAATTGTAATAGTGTAGAATCTCATATTTTTAATATAATATTATCAAATCTGTTGTGACGAACTGTCCAGTGGAATATCCACAACAGTTTATGGATCATGTACAAAGCACATAAATTCCATTAGATTCAAAATAAATTGAAATAAATTCACATCATACCTGATTCGTAGCTCGTCAATAAGGTACACTTGCAATCTTGTTTAGTTCCTGTCACAACAAGTCAAATTAACTATTTGATCAAATCATCATGTATAAACATATCACATCAGGTTAGCTCAAACATAACCATCATAAATCAAAATCAGAAATCACATGTAACCATCATAAACCAGAATTATAAATCACATGCAATCATCATACTAAGACCAGAATCGTAAATCACATGCATAGTAAAACTAAAATAAAATACTGATACTTATCATGTAATCAATCCTTAGCTTCTACCTTTGTCCTTATTCTGTACGCACTCTAGATCTGTTACCAAATTCGATAAATTCCCAATGCCTTCTCCTCAACCATGTGAACATACAAAAAGTGTGCATCACACACATACAACCACACACGTCATACAACTCCATGCAATACATGCACCTACAGCTGACATACAACACATACACCTACAACTAGTGTACAACAAAACAAAATACATACTCCTACATCCGGTGTATGACACAAAACAATACATACACCTAAACCCGTTGTACCATGCCACACAATACATGTACCCACACAACGTACAACACAATGAATACACATGTCACGATGCCATGACTACACAATGAACATACATATTATCGCATGTACACCACACAACATGTATGACATGCACATAATACACATGTACACCAGTATCACATGTACCACATGTACACAATACCACCTATACACAACACCACTAGCACTACGTGTACACAATATCACATGTACACAACACCACCTACACAACGTGTACACAATGCCACATGTACACCGCACCACCTGTACAATGTGGACACCATACCACATGTACAAAGTACCACATACACGATATGTACACGACACCACATGTACATAGCGCCACATGCACGACATGTACACAAAACCACCTGCAAACATCACCACTTGTACCACATGTACACGGAACCACATGCACACAACACCATATATACATAGCACCACATGTACAACATGCACACAACACCACATGTACGTAGCACGACATATCCAACATGTACATAGCATCATCTATACATAACACTGCATATCCAACATGCATAGAGCACCATATACACACAACACCACATATACATCATGCGCATAGTACAATATGTACATAGCACCGCATATCCAACATGTACACAGAACCATTATACTCAACACTACACATGCAATATTCACACAACACTATTTGTACCACCCTGTATGTAACATTGCATAAACAACATGTACACACACTATATATACACAACACTGCGCGCGCAAAACATCACAAATGCAACATGTGCAACATTTACAACATACGCACAACAATAGTATCGCACATCCAAAACCACACTATCTCTACCAAGTAACCTTGCTTCGAGTGTCTTGTCCATGCTTGTCCCAACATGTCGTTGACTGCACTGCTTTTATTTCGTTGATGTATCCCTCGGTATAACATGTCCGTAACATATACATAATATAATCACATAATTTTAACTCATAACCATATGATATTGACCTTGTATATTTATCAGGATTACTCTTCCCACTTGATTCCTTAGGAATAGGAATCTCTTCATGCCATTCTCCTGCGTAAGCAATCATTCCTTCACAAGAACCATTCCTGATGACCCTGTCAGATAGCGACATAGATACATGGACACATACATACATATACATAAACATTAGCATAAAAAAATCGTGGTCTTGTCTGACAACGACATACATACACACATATAAGCATATAAATATTAGCACCAAAAACAATCATGATTCATGATGACCTTGTCAGACATGACATACATGCATACATACATGTATCCATAATCATGATCATAATATAATTACCATATATCAAGGTCAAGGTTAAGAGAACTCCCTTTATGCGTGCAACACATGCGCAACATCGAGAACAAAATTTCCCAATATAGCCAAGGTGTATGATGTCTCAAGTCCATTCACCTTACCTTTCTTGATTACCTTACTCATGTTTGTACTACCACCATCCATTTACACCAATGGACACATCCAGTCCAACTGGCTGTCATACTCTTGCGTTTCGCTGCACTTACTCATGCACAAAGCTTCATCTGAGTCTTACATTACCTACTGGATTTCATTCAACTCTCTCCGAGCTCTACTAACTTTCCTATTTCTCAACCAATTCCCAAGACTCAGAACCTAAAAGGCAAGCACAAGAAAAAAATAAGAAGAAAACCATGAAAACCAATAACAATACGACACCACAAACAAAGTGGCATGATCATGAACTAGACATAACAAAACTGAAAATCAAGCACAAACAAATCACAAAAGACCAAAAGCACAAGACTAACAACAAAAACCATGACTCAATCCCCATGGTTCCCAGTGCTTCCAAAGGAAAGCTCAACCTGATCCTTCTTTGAGATTTCATGGTAGCCTCTTTTCCATTCAATCCCTTGTATCATACTTCAATCAACACATAACTTTCAGTGCATAAATAAACATAACAACATACTAATTACCTTACTTTGTTGTGCCAAGCAAATTTCCTTGTAGCTAAACACATCCACGCCATATCTCAAGGGACTCAAATTTTGTTGACATATCCACCTGTAACTAGAGACTAACTAATATACCTGCCAAGTACATGTTCATGAATCTAACACATATCCACATAATGTCATACAAGATTAAGGTTAAGAAGAATTCCTGCATGCAAAGCACTCATTCGTTTGGAATTAGGATTTCCAAACACATCCAAAGGAGTTCTTTCCCAATTCCTTTCTTTTACATTTTTACCTTGTTGCAATCGAGGCTTATTATGTGTTGTCACATCACCCAACTATTAGTTATATAAACACGTCAACTATTACCTTGTCACACTAATACCAATCATGTTTCCTGCAACTGCTCGCACATGTCAACCACATGTTCCAAATCTCAAGACAACCAACCTTTACCAAGACTAACAATCATGTCATAATCCATAGTCAACTCATAGTCATTAGACATAATACTACAGTTTTCACCTACTACACTTATATTACATATCAATTGTCTCAACACATATGTGCTAGTACAACCATCTTTAAAAAATATCATTTCTTCATGCAATCCTATAGACTCAGAGAGGCATTTACAACATTTGGAAAGCTGGTTTAAGTAGACATGCCTTGAATTGTGACTTTCAATGGTGGGCCAAGAAACTGCACGGTGCCATTGTTACGAAGAAGATTATATGAAGCTTAGGCGATGAGTATGTATATGTATGTATGTAAATATTCCCGTGATAAGCATGTAGGTGTATGTAAAGTGACACGATTTCCATTTTGAGGACAGGGTTTTTGTTTTCCTTATTTCCACTATCCTTATTTCACGGTGGCTTTTGTTTCTTCTGGCAAGCCCATATTCTGGAGCGCATATTTGCTTTTTCTTTTTGGGATATTTGCGCTCTTTCTTTCTTTTTCTTTTCTTCTTTCCCTTTTTTTTTTCTTTTTGGAATATTTGCTTTTCTTTTGGGATAGGGAAAGGAAAGTAATTTATTTTGATTTGATAATGTTTTTTGATTAATTACATTGGATTATGATATTATCATAAGTTTTCATATTATTGATAATGTTGTCACATTATAAGTTGTTATTTAATATAATTTATAATATATAAATTATTTAATATAATTTATTTTTGTGACAATTATTTTTTATTTTTATCTATTTAATATAATTTATTTTCGTGACAAATATTTTATTTTTATTTATTTAATATAATTTTTTCTCGTGACAAATATTTTTATGTTCTGGTCAACTTTTAAAACCATTTAATATAGTTTATATTGGTAACAAAGAGCTTTGTCATCCTCATAACAAAAATGGTTAGCATTTTAAATAGAGAGGGGAGATGCTTTCTAAGCATTTCTATGCCTTCATCCTTATTACTTACTTGCAGACTTGAAGTAGTCAAGCTACTAAGAAGTTTGTTCTGCAACATGGTTAAAGAACCTTTCCTTACATTTTCTCTTACATCATCCTTTGTAATGTGAACTCTTCCTATTGAATGTTCTTTGGCCAGGGTTGTAATGTGAACTCTTCCTATTGAAGAGTTCTTTGGCCAGGGTTGTCTTTCCTACACTACCTAAACCAACAATCCCTGCGACCTGAGGTTTTTTTCCACTGTGTTGATGCAGAGACAAAACTTCATTTTCAAAATCTATCACCTTTTTATCCAAACCCGTTGGATATTTGGCTACATTCAATGGTGGCTTCTTCACGTTTCTCAGCACACTCTCAACCACCTTCTCTAGCAACTCCCCTTGGTCACTGGTCATTCACAAGAAAATAAAAATGACTATTGAGAAACAGACGTCTCATCTATGCACATAAGGTAATAAAAATTTGTTGAAAGGGGAGTTTGAGTGCTTACCTGTTACACACCTCTAGCTCGAAGCCGCTTATTTCAGCAACAGTAGAAAGAGATTTTCTCCAGCTTTCAATAGTCGCCGAGTCGTGTCGCGGGGTAACTTGATCAAGCTTCCTCTTCTTTTCCAGTACCCGTAGGGCATCAACATACGCTCCATTTCCCTGTGTCCACCGAAGGGTATCCGACTTTATGTCGTAAAACACTGGAATTATAACAGCTTTTGACTCCAACATCAGTAAGAGCTCCTTTAGGCACCAGGTTGATTCAGCGTATGTGGGTGAGAAAATGGCCACATGGACAGTGGCTGTTTGAATAGCCCTCTCTATTTGAGGGGTTAGATAATCTCCTGGTTCCAACTCCTCCTGGTCCAGGAAAACCTTCAATCCGTATGAAAAAAGCCGATGGTAGAGTAAACTGGCAAAGGTTTTCTTACCATCAGGACCCCTATGGTTAATAAACACGTCAAAGGAGGAATTGCTGGACCTGTTGGTGGAGGCGGATGCAGCTGTGGAAGAGGATGCAACCATTCTGAATTGGAAATAGACACAAGGGATGAGTTAGAATCACACTCAGGCTGCAAGGGAAGAGATGAGTCGAGAGGTTTCTTTAGCCAGGGAGAAATTGTGGCTAACTGCAATGGGAAATACGCTGATGCTATCCACAAGGGAAGAGATGAGTCCAGAGTTTCTTTAGCAAGGGGGAAATTGTGGCTAATTGCAATGGAATATGATTTAGTAAAGTAAACGCATTTGAAATAGTAACTTGCGACAACGGTGCATTAGACGAGGAAAATGTGTAGATGTTAAAAATGGCTTAACGCATTTGAAATAGTAACTTGAATATTGATGGTTGTGGGTTTGATATGTCTTTAAAGAGGTAAGGATATTTAAATATTTTAATCATATTTTTTATTTACAGATAATAATATATATTTTTACAATTGATTTTTTAGATAAATCATATTAGCAATATTTGATGGTCCATGTTTGGAATCTATCTACTATTAATAGGTTCATCTTTATGTTTTGAAGATTTAGTAAATTCCAAACATTGACAATCAAATATTACTAATATGATTTATCCTAAAATCAATTGCAAAAATCAATATAAATCACAAAAGTCTAAGATCAAATATACATTTTAATATACACTTAGTTACAAATGATTTACAACTTCATTGTTAATTATTTTTTATTTTTATATTAATATAAATTATAATTCAAACTTAAATATCACTCTAAAAAAATTAACCAATTAACACACATAATATTAATATAAAAATATTAATATTATGATCACTTGTCTTCTAGTCACTGTCATGCTATAGGGATGCTAGCATCCAAGGACCTCTAGATGCTCTCACATACTTTCCAACTGCCAACATTCAGGGACTCTTTTTATCAGTTTTGTGCCAATGTCTTTGGGAACCAAGCCACATTTTTAGGCCTAGAGTCCAGGTCACTTCCTGGAATTCTCTAACATCTTCAGAACAATAAATTAACATGGAAATGACAATGAAAAATAAATCACTTGAATGATATCTTAACTTGAACCCTACTAGCCATGACAGGTATTTCATCAAACATATCACAAATATGTAAACTAAAGGTGTAAATAATAGATCTGAGCATAGGGGTCTCATGCTTAGCTGAGAATTGCTAAGAACCATTGATGCCTCAACACATCAATTTCCATTTCATCCATTAGGTCATAGACACGTTGTTCATTCATATACAAGTAAAAACTTGATGAAACCCATACATATGTGATGTCATAAAACACATACATAACCAACATAATAACATCAAAAATATCCATGAAATCACAACCATATAAACCACATATAATCCAATATAATATTCATAGAAATACAAGGAGAAATAACCTTTCATTAATGATTCAAAATCCAAACCCAAGATGGGACTTCCACTTTCCACCCAACTATAGAATGGATTAGTCAAATCTCTCTTCAACCATTCACTCTCGTGCCATATTCCAAGCACGAAAGTGGGATCTCATAGAACACATCAATCCAAAACCATTTAGGGCTTCTAGAGGCCATCCACCTCAACCCATCAAACAATGATTCCACCTCACAGTCGGACATCACCAAACCATCATCAAATTGGTCTCTATCCAAGCCTTGCAAGGCTTCCAGAGCATTTGTTCCAACCAAGGCTTCCAGGACTAGTGACTCAACCCACAAATTCCATTGCGCTTCTAGGGCATTTGTCAAACTAGGGATTCTACGACTAGTAACTCAACCCACCAAGGGATTCTAGAGTGTTTTTCCAACCAAGGCTTCCAGGACTAGTAACTCAGCCCAAGTTGTTACAAGGCTTCGAGAGCATTTGGCCAAGCAGGGTTCAAGGAACTAATAAGTCAACCCAAGCTTAGGAGACATGAGAACAAAAAAAACAAACAAGGAAATAAACCCACAATCTCTATGGCTATCCAGGAAATGGCAAGGCTAGGCAATCCACTGCCAATCCACGAAATCCTCCATGCCAGTGAAAGATCATGACATGCATATCTCATGCATGCCAAAACTACTGAAGAAAGAATACATGTAACTCAATACCTGCAAGAAAATATGTTTTAGCTGCTGATCCTAATGCCTTCTTGTGCTTTCTTGCTCTTTCTTTACCTTCTTTCTCCAAGAATCCAAGTATGCCACACTCTCCAAGAGTTCTCAAAGAAAACTCTAAGTATCCAAGAGTATGAGAGAGAGAGAGAGAATAATGAGAGAAATCCAACACTAAACTGACAAAAGGTTACCAACTGATCCTCAAAAACATTTTTACGAATGAGGCCTTTATTTCTTCATTTTCCAGTATTTTCCCTCATTTTACTCCTCACATGCAACCTATGACCTTTCACCTCCCTTTTCTCCTAATTTCCATTATTGTCATAAATAATTGTGCGAAAATGCTATTTTGTCTTTGCAAAGCCTTAGCCATTGCCTTTGCTAATTTCATTAGCCATTAATAACCAAATGAACACCCACACTTGGATATCTTGTCCAACATTCAACTTCGAATACATTTCCCATAAACTGTGGCCTTATATATATTTTTATATGGAATTTTCACCAGGGATTTTACAGAACCCTCCCCCTTGGGGGAACAACGTCCTTAGTGTTCAATGAAACCTATAACCAACAAGATTGTTGAAAACAAAACATATTGCCCATGGAGCTTTATCACATAACGCATTGCAATATTTACAATAACCAATGTTGAAACATGACAAACATACCATTTACTAGAGCTTTATAACACAACTCATTACGGTATTTATAATAATAACAAAAAATACTCATTTTCTTCACCTAACAAATAATCATACTGTCTACAGAGCTTTATAAATCCAACTCGATAAAATATTTACAATAGTATACACATATGCACATTTGCGCAACCAACAAATAAAAGGATATGATGCCTGCATCCGCAACAAGGGAATCTAGAGGCTCACACATCCACCCTAAAGTAATACTAGGATTCAACTCCTTCCCAGGAAGTCCAGGATCCACTGCAAAATCAAATATGCATCCAATGTTCAACGCTACATTCCAGCGCCACTTGTCCTCTTAGTGAACAGTTACGAGCTCATTGTTTCAGGGTATAATCCCTATGTGTATCTGATTCCACCTGGAAATTATAATGACCAAAACAAATATATCCCCCATCTTCCCTTCTCTGCTACACAGTCCCTTGGGAAATCCTGTCATCCCCTTCCATACAGTCACTCACCTTTCAAGTTCCGTTGGCACCCCCGTCCTGGGCAATCCATGCCTTGGCAAGGCTTTCTCGCATCAAAAGATACAAAAACCAAGGCATATCCCTGCCTCAAACCATCATACCGGTCATAGAATTCTCATGGAAACCAATGGAAATTATTGGGTATTGGTGCCCAACAATGGCCTTGCTTTGGAATACTTTACCAGCATATTGCTGCATTTTCCAATTCCTTTTGTTGATGCTGCTAATTCTTGTAGTCAATTTCAACCACCAAAATGGGCATTTCACACTTCCTGTACTGATTGGAATTGGATCATTATATTTTTTTTCATTCATCTTGATGCATTTCGAGTGGAAAAAGTGGAGGAATCATCTCACGTGACCATTTTTACTGGCGGGACCAAGTTTTGCAAAATGGGGTCCGAAACCTTCCAGGAGAATTTTGAGTCATCAAACAATGTTTTTTGGGGGTAAAAATTGTCGCCAAAGGTTAACACCTTTTCATGCTATTCAATTCTATTCCATAGTTGAGAAAAGATAGCCAGGAGAGATAGGAGGTAGAGCACATAGAGAGGATCTGTGCACTGTAGCAACCCACGACCATAAATATTACTTCTTTGTATCTGCAGCCATATTTCCATACAAAGAAAGAGAGCGAAGCGACCTCACCTTCCAATTGGGTTTTCTCCCTAAAGGGTTTCCCAGAAAACATATCTTGTGTATTATGTTTGTGTGAGCTTATTTTTTCGTTCTCTACTTTTATGCTTGGTTTACTTTTACATGCATGCACTAATTACTATTAATTTTATAGATCTAGAAATTAAATAAAATTGTAATAGTGTAGAATCTCATATTTTTAATATAATATTATCAAATCTGTTGTGACGAACTGTCCAGTGGAATATCCACAACAGTTTATGGATCATGTACCAAGCACATAAATTCCATTAGATTCAAAATAAATTGAAATAAATTTACATCATACCTGATTTGTAGCTCGTCAATAAGGTACACTTGCAATCTTGTTTAGTTCCTGTCACAACAGGTCAAATTAACTATTTGATCAAATCATCATGTATAAACATATCACATCAGGTTAGCTCAAAACATAACCATCATAAATCAAAATCAGAAATCACATGTAACCATCATAAACCAGAATTATAAATCACATGCAATCATCATACTAGACCAGAATCGTAAATCACATGCATAGTAAAACTAAAATAAAATACTGATACTTATCATGTAATCAATCCTTAGCTTCTACCTTTGTCCTTATTCTGTATGCACTCTAGATCGGTTACCAAATCCGATAAATGCCCAATGCCTTCTCCTCAACCATGTGAACATACAAAAAGTGTGCATCACACACATACAACCACACACGTCATACAACTCCATGCAATACATGCACCTACACCTGACATACAACACATACAACTACAGCTAGTGTACAACAAAACAAAATACATACTCCTACATCCGGTGTATGACACAAAACAATACATACACCTAAACCCGTTGTACCATGCCACACAATACATGTACCCACACAACGTACATCATAATGAATACACATGTCACGATGCCATGACTACACAATGAACATACATATTATCGCATGTACACCACACAACATGTATGACATGCACATAATACACATGTACACCAGTACCACATGTACCACATGTACACAATACCACCTATGCACAACACCACTAGCACTACGTGTACACAATATCACATGTACACAACACCACCTACACAACGTGTACACAATTCCACATGTACACCGCACCACCTGTACAATGTGGACACCATACCACATGTACAAAGTACCACATACACGATATGTACACGACACCACATGTACATAGCGCCACATGCACGACATGCACACAACACCACCTGCAAACATCACCACTTGTACCACATGTACACGGAACCACATGCACACAACACCATATATACATAGCACCACATGTACAACATGCACGCAACACCACATGTACGTAGCACGACATATCCAACATGTACATAGCATCATCTATACATAACACTGCATATCCAACATGCATAGAGCACCATATACACACAACACCACATATACATCATGCGCATAGTACAATATGTACATAGCGCCGCATATCCAACATGTACATAGAACCATTATACTCAACACTACATATGCAATATTCACACAACACTATTTGTACCACCCTGTATGTAACATTGCATAAACAACATGTACACACACTATATATACGCAACACTGCGTGCGCAAAACATCACAAATGCAAAATGTGCAACATTTACAACATACGCACAACAATAGTATCGCACATCCAAAACCACACTATCTCTACCAAGTAACCTTGCTTCGAGTGTCTTGTCCATGCTTGTCCCAACATGTCATTGACTGCACTGCTTTTATTTCGCTGATGTATCCCTCGGTATAACATGTCTGTAACATATACATAATATAATCACATAATTTCAACTCATAACCATATGATATTGACCTTGTATATTTATCAGGATTACTCTTCCCACTTGATTCCTTAGAAATAGGAATCTCTTCATGCCATTCTCCTGTGTAAGCAATCATTCCTTCATAAGAACCATTCCTGATGACCCTGTTAGATAGTGACATAGATACATGGACACATACATACATATACATAAACATTAGCATAAAAAAATTGTGGTCTTGTCTGACAACGACATACATACACACATATAAGCATATAAATATTAGCACCAAAAACAATCATGATTCATGATGACCTTGTCAGACATGACATACATGCATACATACATGTATCCATAATCATGATCATAATATAATTACCATATATCAAGGTCAAGGTTAAGAGAACTCCCTTTATGCGTGCAACACATGCGCAACATCGAGAACAAAATTTCCCAATATAGCCAAGGCATATGATGTCTCAAGTCCATTCACCTTACCTTTCTTGATTACCTTACTCATGTTTGTACTACCACCATCCATTTACACCAATGGACACATCCAGTCCAACTGGCTGTCATACTCTTGCGTTTCGCTGCACTTACTCATGCACAAAGCTTCATCTGAGTCTTACATTACCTACTGGATTTCATTCAACTCTCTCCGAGCTCTACTAGCTTTCCTCTTTCTCAACCAATTCCCAAGACTCAGAACCTAAAAGGCAAGCATAAGAAAAAAATAAGAAGAAAACCATGAAAACCAATAACAATACGACACCACAAACAAAGTGGCATGATCATGCACTAGAAATAAAAAAACTGAAAATCAAGCACAAACAAATCACAAAAGACCAAAAGCACAAGACTAACAACAGAAACCATGACTCAATCCCCATGGTTCCCAGTGCTTCCAAAGGAAAGCTCAACCTGATCCTTCTTTGAGATTTCATGGTAGCATCTTTTCCATTCAATCCCTTGTATCATACTTCAATCAACACATAACTTTCAGTGCATAAATAAACATAACAACATACTAATTACCTTACCTTGTTGTGCCAAGCAAATTTCCTTGTAGCTAAACACATCCACGCCATATCTCAAGGGACTCAAATTTTGTTGACATATCCACCTGTAACTAGAGACTAACTAATATACCTGCCAAGTACATGTTCATGAATCTAACACATATCCACATAATGTCATACAAGATTAAGGTTACGAAGAATTCCTGCATGCAAAGCACTCATTCGTTTGGAATTAGGATTTCCAAACACATCCAAAGGAATTTTTTCCCAATTCCTTTCTTTTACATTTTTACCTTGTTTCAATCGAGGCTTATTATGTGTTGTCACATCACCCAACTATTAGTTATATAAACACGTCAACTATTACCTTGTCACACTAATACCAATCATGTTTCCTGCAACTGCTCGCATATGTCAACCACATGTTCCAAATATCAAGACAACCAACCTTTACCAAGACTAACAATCATGTCATAATCCATAGTCAACTCATAGTCATTAGACATAATACTACAGTTGTCACCTACTACACTTATATTACATATCAATTGTCTCAACACATATGTGTTAGTACAACCATCTTTAAACAATATCATTTCTTCATGCAATCCTATAGACTCATACTCATATCATGTGATTAATCAAACATTCAAACAACTTGCAAACATACCATGTTAAATAAATCAACTAGGCAACATAATCAAACAATCAAGCACCACATATATGACATAAGCAAACTCATAACTTAATATATCTTAGGGGAGGCTATCTTGTCTGCACAATCAATCTAGTTAGCACGATATAACTTCACAACATATCAACTCAACCATAAATAAGATCATGATATCCATGATATTAACTAACTAACATGTTCACATAATAAGCTCATAAACATTTGTCGTTCATGCATAACAATCACATATGTAAGATTATTCTAGATTAGTATGACATAATATCACAATGTATGTTGACTCATACCTGAACGTCATAACCCTAACCATCTACATAGGCCAATCCAATTTAGCATGATACATATAACATCAGGATATTAATGTAAGAACCCTAATCATCAAGTTACTAGCATATAACAACAACAAGTTATATATCATTCTCATCAAAAACATATAACCTAATCATCAAGCTAACTATCATATAACAACAACAAGTTAACCTATAGCATACTCATCAACAACATATAACATAACCATCAAGTTATCCAACATAAAACAACAATAGCAATGCATACAACCACAGGTTACTATCCTTCATGACTATCCGAAAAATGTACATATGAATATACTGATCAATTAGAATCTATTATGTACATAAACCTAATGTATATAAACCTAATGCATATGAGAATCCTTAACTTTCATATATGCATGACAAACATAAAATACCTGTATGAAGATCTGCTCTTACCCCAAAGTCTAATGTGACAACCTCATTATGATGATCTACATATCCTCCTCTATCTCAGCCAACACATTAGCATCATAACAACCAATAACACCATGATGACCTAAATTGCATACAATGACTTCACAAGGCATGTTTGACCTACTATTCATGCATAACTATAACCAAGACCATACATGCATAACAACTACTTATAGACATATAACACATGAGTATGAAACCATATACACATCATTCTAGCTAGAGTCCAGTGATCAATGCATAACCAATATATCAACTCGAGAAACCATGACCTCATGCATGACAACAACAACCACATCACATGCACTTGATAATATGTGAACACTGACATGCATAACAATGCATAATCAACCATACACACACGAAGATATACTCCACAACAACACCTCCAACCTTCCCATGACGACATCACTACAACCATGATCAACACCACGAAAATGCAACAAGCACGTGGAATGCAAGTGTAAGAGACACACATGCAATTGACATGAACGTATGACCAACACATAACCCATCCAGTCCGAGGGGTGAACCATGCTCTGATACCACTCTGTATCACCCTCCTTCCACATCTACCCAAGCAACCAAACAATCGGGGTAAGTGTGCGACGAGAGGCCACTATGATATGACTTGAAATCCTAAGTCACGTTAAGGAAGTGGAATGGATTGAAACACACCATATAAACCTTCCACATCAGCTACAAGACCCTTGAGAACCATGCCAACACTTCATGCAACTTGCCCGTGGATCCCATTGAAGTTTTTTATCACTTTTCCTTCTAGTCGCTCTCATGCTATAAGCATGCCAGTGTCCAAGGACCTTTGAACACTCTCACAGACCTACCTTCCAACGTCCAGGGACTCTTTGTTAGTTCTATGCCAACGTCATTGGGAATTAAGCCACATTTTCAAGCCCAGCCGCTACCCAAAATTGCATGATATCTTTAGAACAATAAATTAACATGGAAATGACAGTGCAAAAGAAATCACTTGAATGAGACCTTAACTGGACCCCTACTATCCATGACATACATTTCATCAAACATATCATGAACATGTAAACTACATGTGTAAATAATAGATATGAGCATAGGGGTCTCATACTTAACTGAGAATCGCTAAGAACCATTGATTCCTCAACACATCAACTCCCATTTCATCCATTAGGTCATAGATATGTTACTCATTCATATACAAGTAAAAACATGATAAAATCCATACATAGTTGTTATCGTAAAACACATACATAACCAACATACTAGCAGTAGAAATATCCATGAAATCACAACCATATAAACCACATATAATCTAGTATAATATTCATAGAAATAAAAAGAGGAATAACCTTTCATTAATGATGCAAAATCCAAACCCAAGAGGACTTCCACGTTCCACCCAACCATAGAAGGGCTAAGCTAAATCTCTCTTCATCCATTCACCCTCGTGCCATATTCCAAGCATTAATGTGGGATCTCATAAAACACATCAATCCAAAACCATCCAGGGCTTCTAGAGGCCATCCACCTTAACCCATCAAACAGTGATTCCACCTCACCGTCAGACATCACCAAACCATCATCAGACTGGTCTCTATCCAAGCCTTCTAAGGCTTCTAGAGCATTTGTTCCAAAGAAGGCTTCTAGGACTAGTAACTCAACCCACAGCTACGACCGAGCTTCTAGAAAATTTGTCCAACTAGGGCTTCCGGGACTAGTAACTCAATCAACCAAGGGCTTCCAAAGCATTTGTCCAATCATGGCCTCCATGAATAGTACCTGAACCCAAGTTATTATAGGGCTTCCAGAACGTTTGTCTAACCAGGGCTTCCATGAACTAATAACTCAATCCAAGCTAAGGAAACATGAGAACCAACAAAAAAAAAACAAGGAAATAAACCCACAATCTCCATGACTATCCAAGAAATGGCAAGGCTAGGAAATCAATTGCCAATCCAGGCAATCCTCCATGCCAGTGACAGATCATGACCAACAATTCACATGCATATGCCATGCATGCCAAAACTAGTGAAGAAAACATACATGCAACTCGGTACCTGCAAGCAAAATCTATTGTAGTTGTTGATCTTGATTCCCTCTTGTGCTTTCCTGCTCTCTCTTTGCCTTTTTGCTCCAATAATCCAAGTATGTCACACTCTCCAAGAGTGCTCCAAGAAAACTCTAACTATCCAAGAGTATGAGAGAGAGAAAATAATGAGAGAGCTTCAATATTGAACTAACAAAAGGTTACTAACTATCCTCAGAGAGCTTTTCATGAATGAGGCTTCTATTTTTTTTCATTTTCCATTATTTTCCCTAATGTTCCTCCTCACATGCAACCTTTGACGTTTGAGATCCTTTCTCTCCTAATTTCCATTATTTTCATAAATAATTGTGTCAAAATGTCATTTTGCCTTCCAAAGCCTTAGCCATTGTCTTTGCCAATTTCCTTAACCATTAATAACCAAATAAACACCCACACTAAGATAGTGTGGGTGTCTTGACAACCATTCAACTTGGAATACGTGTCCCATCAACCATAGCCTTATATATTTTTACATTGTATTTTCACCAAGGTTATTAAAAATACTTCCATCACAACTTCAAACTCTAATAAAAATAATTGAAAGTTAAAGATTAATATTTATTTTAAATTATAATATGAAATAATGTCTTTCATAATATCAAAACTTAAAAAAGATTAGTATTTATTTTAAATTATAATATGAAATAATGTCTTTCATAATATGAACACTTTTAATAATATTATCATGTACTATGACTTTATGAGAAAATTGAAAATAAAATAATCAATAATTTGAAATTTTATCAATAACATAAAATTATTTGATAAATTGATATTATCTTAATGAAAAATAATATGTGATATCATATAATTCAACTCAAAGTAAATTTGTCAACACGTGAAATGGATGTTGTGCCCACCAAAGAGATAACCTTCACGCACTTGATGGTAATGAGATTGTGCAAGTGGGGAGCATTATGGGGAAAATAACTTTCTTATTTGGTTGAAGGTAATGTAATACGTATAAGTGTTTCTTTTATGAGATTTTACTGGTTGAGATGTTAAACTCCCATAGAATCTCTATTTTTTACTGAATCATAAATCCTTAATATATTAAAATATTAACCAAACATTTTATTAGAAACCGTGATTAAGACATGAACAGCAAAAACTGATTTTATTGTAAGCGGTGATTAAGACAGGAGCGGGACAAGCTCATTTTATTAAAGGTGGTGACTAAGACATGATTAAAGGGGGGACTATATTATTAAAAGCAATATAATGTGCAAGTGGAGAACGTGTTGATTGAAGTCAATGGACTACCAACCAAAAATCGTATTGGATGGAACTTAATTTACAAGTAGGAAGGGGCATCCTTATGTAGACATATATTAAAATATTAACAAAACATTTTATTAGAAACCGTGATTAAGACATGAACAGCAAAAACTTATTTTATTGTAAGCGGTGATTAAGACAGGAGCGGGACAAGCTTATTTTATTAAAGGTGGTGACTAAGACATGAGCTGGGCAAGCAGCCCAAAACCTATTTTATTAAAGGGGGGACTATATTATTAAAAGCAATATAACGTGCAAGTGGAGAACGTGTTGATTGAAGTCAATGGACGACCAACCAAAAATCGTATTGGATGGAACTTAATTTACAAGTAGGGAGGGACGGAAGGGATGGAACTAGACTGTGATTCGGAATATTCTGGAATCAGATGGATATGGGCCAGTTAATTATTTCATGACGCAAATCAGTAATCGAGATAAACTCAAAAAATAGAACCCTAAATGATGCGAACGCATGTTCTTCGTCTAGGGCCGCGGAGCCTGAATTATGCGAACGCACGTTCTTCGTCTAGGTCCGCGGGTGGGATAGCAAGGTTCGAAAACAATAAAATTTAAAAACTAGATAACATGTTGATGAAAATGATTGAAGTCGTACCCAAACGCTAATGTAGGAAACTTCTGCAGGATACACCTGTTAATTGACCTACCACTCTGGCGTGCTTTTTTGACTGTATTTAATCCTCTATTTACGCAACCCTTATATTCGTTGTTTCATGGTGTTTATGATGTATCCTTTTGAGTCAGACACATCGGCACACGAGGCTTTCATTCGTGGCACGTTGGAGGCTGGATCGAATCATCGGTTTTTCTCTGGGTTGGAGCAGGATGGTGGACCTATATGTATAAATACTTGGTGCTCGGTGGGCGCCCCATTGGCCTCGCCAGATTCTGGACATGCAATCCCCGGTTAACATGGGGAGATACACAACGACAGAGACATATGATCTCGGAAACAACATTTCTCTATCAAAATTTCCACTCCTGCGCTTGTTCTCTATTTTGGCCATGATGTTTTGATAGACCGAGTTAACAATCTACAGATGAGGGTGCTCGTTGGTAAATGGAATTTTGTTGAATTGGGTGAAGTCGAGATGAGGAGCTACGTAGAAACAAAATGGAAATCTCTTTTGGGTTATATGCCTTCAGTGGTGCATTTGATGAATGAATGGTACAACTTTCATTTCCTCAGGACGATTTATACAAAATCAAGACACTACCATGGATTAAAGGGAGAGGTTTCTTGGCTCCGCATTCTTGGTATGTCAGATTCAATCCCCTTAAGGAGATGCCTAAAAATAAACTAATATGGATAAAATTTCCTGGCTTGTCAAACGAATTCTAGACTCGTCAAGTATTCATGGACATAGGCAATGCGATTGACAAGTTTGTTTATGTCAACCCACAATGTTTAAGAGCACGGGATAAAAGAATTGCTTGGATTTTGATTGAAAAGTAATACAGAGGAGGCTTCCCATACCACATCAGACTTCAATGGGAGGGCACACATCTAGTGCAAAGGCTGGACTTTTGGGGTGTTCCCTTCTGTTATCTCATATGTCATCACACGGGGCATCTTATGGCTCAGTGTCCACTCCAAATGGGTGGACGACGTATGACACAAAGGCAAAATTTCTTTGGTGTGAAGGATAAGGTTGGTGGTCGTACTGCAAAACCAGACACTGGCCATGAGGTGACAAGTTATCCTGGCGGCACACACCACTCATCAGGTGCACTGTCTTATTCTATACCTTTCCCATCCTCTGAATTTCATCCTGTGAATTGTGTGGATTTCACTCCTATTATGGTTCCTTCTTCTCCCTAGACTTCCAATGGTTCTGGTACACCTACAGCTGATGAAAACTCATTGTCCCCGTCGGATAAGATTCACCTTCGTACCTGTGTTGAAGCGCCACATATGGGTATATTACCACCTCTTCTGATGGCATATGACGCCATCCCCCCTTCACACATTACGTACATCCCTACACCTCCTCCCCCACTCGTCACCCATCCATCCTCGGTGACTAGGACTCGACCTAATTCACCCATATATTCCCCTACCAATTCGGTGGATAGCGATATTGACTTCCTGCTCCAGAAGAAGACCTTGGATCTCCGTACTCTCACGATTCACAAACCACCTGGCTCATCGTCACCCCATATCAGTCCCACCTCGGCGGGCAACATCACTATCCGTCGGAAACAGAATCAGGATAGTAGACATTTCATAGGGCGCACTCCGCCTCTACCTTTTAGTCCGTCTGACCCACTTACACTGATTGATGTTCCCACCGCTTCGTCCATCTCTCCTTGGGCCCAAATATTCCCGCTCCTGGGCTGTCATGAATTTCATCCTATCAATGAATATTCGGGGTCTGGGGGATGCTCCAAAATTCTTAGCCCTTAAAGCACTCTTCCTTTCGACTCGTCCTTATATCATCCTTCTTCAGGAAACTATGCATTCGGCTCAATAGGTGATTAAATATTTTAGGAAGATGCTCCCTGACTAGCATATGGAGGCAACAGATGATGCAGGCCTCTCAAGGGGTTTGGTTGCTCTATGGGACCCAAGATGGGTTAATATGAAGGATTTTTCATGTTTCGTGGGCATATTACTAGCTCCTAATATCAGAGGATTATCGGGTCGTATTCATATACCGAATATCTATGCCTTGTACAAGGACCGAGACTCATGCTGGTTACATCAAAGGTTTTGGGATTGGAATCCCTTGTCATGTCCGGGATCTGAACTATACCATTAGGTTGGATGAGGTTTGGGGGCGGTCCAAAAAAGTAGATTCCGTGACTGACTTGATTAAAGATATCATCATTGACACTAATTTCGTGGATATATGTCCCTCTAATATTGTTCCTACTTGGGACAATGGAAGGACGGGTGATGGATATGTGGCAAAAAGGTTGGATCGATTCCTTCTACATGAACAAATAGTTGAGAGGCTCGAGTCTGTCCAATCGGGCATCATGAATAATTTTATTTCTGACCATAGATCCATTATTCTCAAATTGAGGTGAGGGTTCGCAAGGAAAATTTTAAGGATGGAAAATTTTCTTGAAGCTTAAAAACATTGGTGAATCTCACTAATCCCTAATATGCAAACTATAAAATGTTTATTGATATATTTGTAAAATTATTCAAATTTATAATGATTTTATATATAGTCTCTATATAATGTTGGCGATTTTTAAGGTAAAATAATTTTATATTCTAAAATTTGGGTGAATCGTCTTTTATAAAATTGGAAATTGGTGAATCTTTTTTGTGCAAAAATCATGGAAAATTAGCCCACTAGGCGAACATTAGCCCCTAAAATTTTCCATGGCAAGGGAATCTCAGACATGGGATGCCATTTAAATTTAATCGTGTGTGGTTGGAGGACCCAGAATTTGATGCTCTAGTGCGGGATGTCTGGAATATGGACAAGGCACGGGATATCTCCCCCATGGTGAATATCCTAGAAAAATTACGGGCCCTTAAGGTGGCGGTAAAAGCATGGGATAGGAGGAAGAGATCCCAAATGAAAAAAGATCTAAAAGATATATCCGTGGCTTTGGATACATTGAGCCCACAGTTGTTAATGCATAATCCCTCGAAAACACATAGGGAAGAAAATCATTCTCTGGAACAAAAGAGAAAACATATCCTTCAAATTTGGGAGACTACATGGCGCCCAAAGGGTAGGGCCATATGGATTCAAGAAGGGGATAGAAACACAAAAAAATTTCATAGATTTGCCAATCGTAGAAGAAAGATAAATTCCATATGGGAGATTACTGACTCAGAAGGGAACCAAGTACAAACACAACAGGATATTTGTAGAGCGGTTGTCCAACATTTTGAACAGGCTTATTGTCGCAGGGAGATGGATTTTGCAAAGGATCAAATTTTGGGGGTGGATGTATATCCCACCATGTTTGATGATGAAGCAAACATGGCCCTATATAAGGCAGTCATGGGGGAGGAAATTTTGGGGGTGCTTAAATCTTTTAAAGGAGACAAGAGCCCGGGACCTGATGGATGGACGGTCGAATTGTTCACACATTTCTTTGACATATTTCAGAGGGATCTTCTTGCTATGGTGGAAGAATTGAGAATCAGGGGATATATTCATCCTCATATAAATTCAACCTACATTGCTGTCATCCCAAAAAGGAATCCTCTGAAACATTCTTAGATTATCGGCCCATTTCACTTTATAATCTTATATATACGATTATATCCAAGACTATTGCGGGCAGGATTAAGCACACCCTATCAAAATATATATCTCCAGAGCAGTTCGGTTTCTTACAGAACAGACAGATCCACGATGTTGTGGCTATTGCCCAAGAATGCATACATTCGATCCATACTAAAAAATTAAATGCTGTTGTTATGAAGGTCGACCTACAAAAGGCATATGACTGCCTTGATTGGGGATATCTGAGGATGGTATTACTTAAAATTGGAGTACAGGTCAGGAATGCTGAGTGGATCATGGCTTGCATCACAAATGTTAGATATGATGTTGTTATAAATGGATACCCCACATGTTTTTTTGGGGCTGGATGGGGGCTTAGACAAGGTTTCTCCCTTTCGCCATTATTATTTATATTGGCAATGGATGGTCTCAGTTTACATATCAAAAAAGTTGTGGAGGAGGGTAATTTTTGTGCACTGGTCCTGGGACGAGATATCAGGATTTCACATAGTTTCTTTGTAGATGATGTGATGATTATGGGGATGATCAATAGGTTTGCATGGATGGATTTATTTCACATCTTTGCCAAATTTTGGAATGTCACGGGACTAATCATGAATCTACAAAAGTCTATCGTTTTATATGGCACTTGTGATCTCGAGAACATTGCATACATCCATAGAATATTTGGGGTGGGGATTGAAATATTGGTGGGGGGAATGAAATACTTGGGTTATCATATCAAACCCAACAGATATAGGATAAATGACTAGATGTGGCTAGTGGATAGATTCTATAAAAATATCTCTGGGTGGGAATACAGATGCCTATCACTAGGTGGATGCATCACTCTCAGCCAGTCAATGATCATATAGTTGGGAGTGTACCGGGCCCATTTATACTATCTCCCATGTATAATTATTAAGTATCTGAATTGGATCATGGAAAAATATATCTGGTCTGGAGCGACTACCACTACCAAATACCATTTGGTTAAGCTGGACTACATTACCATTCCAAAAAGACTGGGTGGTTGGGGGATCTTGAATCCAAGGTGTTTTAGACAGGCGTTGCTACACAAGACATTGTGGAGAGGTATATTTGGGGATGACATATGGGGTAATATAATTAGACATAAATACCTTAAAGACAAAGATTTTACTGCTTGGATGCGCAGGTAGTTGATTGGGACTACCTCGGGATCGACCATATGGCTTAGTTTAAACAAAATCAGACAAAGTTTTTTGTAGAACATGTGTTGGATCTTTGGATCTGGGCACAAGTAATTGTTCAGAAAAGACCATATTCTTGGCTTGGGAAATGACTTTTTTTTATTAGATGGTCTTATCCAATGTATTAACAATAGAGGTATCTTCTTTTGGAACCAGGTCATTAGAGAATGGCATGGTTATATACCAATCTGGAAAAGATCGTGGGAGATGGGCCTGGAGGGCCAGATGGCTCGAGAATGGGAGCAGATCAGGACTAAGATGAAATTGGCTGGTGTCAGTTGGGAGGCAGGCATAGATTAGATTGCCTGGGTTGGCAAGATGAAGGAAGGAGGCATAGTGGTGGCGGATGTCTATAATACTCTCTGCAACCAGGAGGTACCCAACTCAGAGGTATGTTGGTTTTATAAGTTTTGGAAAACTAGAATTCCTATTAAGATCATATTATTTCTTTGGCTTGTTTGGAAAAACAAGAACTTAACATGGGAAAACCTACAAAAGAGGAACTGGTAGGGGCTAGGGGTATGTGTACTGTGCAAGAATGCGGTGGAAGACAATGTCCATATATTTTTGAGGTGCCCCATAACTATTCAGATTTGGAGTTATATTTCTCAGAACATTGGTTTTCCATACAACCAATATGATAACATAACTGCCTATTGTGCTAGTGAAGAAAACAAAAAACTCCATGGAGGACAATTCCATTATCATTTTTTTGGGAAATATGGAGTTGGCGCAATAGAATTATTTTTGAGGACTATAAGGAAAATGAAACACAGGTGATAGACCACATTATTGGATGGTATACCTTTGGAAATGATCAAAACAGTGGTCCTAAGAAGGCATTAAGCAGGAAGCCAGGCCCTGGAAATAACTACCCAGTGGGTTTCTTTGATGGAGCGGCACAAAGGGGCACTTGTGGGTGTGGTTTTTGGATCATTATATCAAAGGAACAAAAATACTGGGTCCACTGGGGTGTTGGTAAGGGCACAAATATGAAGGTTGAAGCTATGGCCCTATGGGGTCTCCTTTGGTTTTCATCTTATCTAAACATTCCCTCCATCCACATATATGGAGACTCATGGACTATCATTGAACATGTACGGGGCAACACAAAAATATATCAACCAATGCTACATGGCTGGCTCAGACAAATTGAGAACCTTTGGGTCTCTCTTAGAGACTCAACGATTCAACATATTGGACGGGAATTTAACCAAAATGCAGACATCATGTCTAAAAAGGGGCTACAGGATGCATTGGATGAGATGCATATTGAGATTAAGTTGGGTGACAACACAGTAGATGTTGGGATCCTTCCACTTCTGGGATAACAACAACTCTTGGATGGGATTTTATCAACTAAAATTTGGGTTCATTTGCTTTCTCCAGAAGGCGGCTTTGAGATTGGTTTTTTGTTGCTTTTGTATATGCATAGTATATATTACAAGTTGACACATGGATGAATTCATTTTTTATAAAAATGGGACTAAATATGGTACAATTTATTTTGTTTAATACTACCTCTCGGTACATAGGCACATATATTAGATAGATCTATTGTATAGTTGACATAAATGGATGGAATGTTATAGTGACAGAATAGGGATTGAACTATGAATGTATATGCACTGTATATTACCAAATATATGTACTGTTATATCTCTCTCTCTCTCTCTCTATATATATATATATATATATATATATATATATAAAGGGGCTTTTTTCCTATTGAAAAAAAGAAGAAAACAACGTGTAATTTAGATGCATGTTCTGGGTCGTGCGAGAATGAGGTTCATAACAATAACCATAAAAATAAAAATAAAAAATGTTTCATCAATTTGTCAAACAAATGTGGGCTAATTATTCGACTAAATTTGTAGAATATAATAAAAAAATAAAGTCAATTTTTTATCATTCATATGTAAGAATATTTTTAAAATATATAATTAACCTAATTTCTTTATCTACGATAAAGAACCATTGATACGTTCTTTTAATACGATTCATGTGCAAGAATATTTCTGAAATATATAATTAAATTAATTTCTACATCTACGATAAATAACCAATGATAGGTTCTTTTAATTAAAGTGTCTTCGAATTTAAATTTTTATTTTAACTCAATTCCGCCGTTTGAATAGCATGCACTGCTACGTATCATGCGTTTTTATTTAACTTAGGGTGCCTTGGTTGTTTCCATAGTTGACCGGCTAGCTCAATGCTTTCCCTATGCTTACCTAGCTCGCTCAATCGTTTCCATATGCTGGCCCGCTCGCAGAGTATGAAATCCTTAATACCATTACATCGATTTTCTCTCAGCCACTTTCAAATTTTTTTTCAAGTGTTTTAAAATAAATGGATTGAGTGTATATCAAATCTCATTGTCTCACAATCTTTAATTTTTTAGAACATTAATGAATTAACGATGATGATAATGAGTAACGTTCACTAAAATTGATATGGTATATCAGACTTTAAGAAAGAAGTTGTTAATTGAGATTATTTAAATTTTATTTTTGTGATAAAAAAGAAGGGAAAGAAGCAAGGTCATTATAGTTTTGTTGATTGAACAAGTCAAGGAGGTTGGTAGTGAGGCAAATGTTTTGGAAGTTTTGAAGTCATTGTAGTTTTTTTGAATGAATAAGTCAAGGAAGTTGGTAGTGGGGCAAATGTTTTAGAAATGAGAATGGATGAGGTTGGTAGTGGGGAAAATATTTTGGAAATAAGAACAGATGAGGTTGGTAGTGGGGCAAATGTTTTGGAAATGAGAACAGATGTAAGGGACGAACAATCCAAGAGAAAGTGTTTTTCATCTTCGACTCTCTTAGTCGGACAATCCAAGGGAATGTGTTTTTCATTTTCGACTCTCTTAGTATCCCAGAGGAAGCATATTCATATAATTATGATAATATTGGAAATATAAATATTATTATATTTTTATATTCATATTTCTATGTATTTTCGTGGTAATCATATATTTTATTTGAAATTTAAACAATGATTTTTGTTAATTTTACAATAAAGATCCACATTGACGGAGATTTCGAATCTTTGTGTGTAAAAAAGTTTTGGATATAATAATTTTGAAATGCAAATTCTTAAACAAAAAGAGAGTTGTATGTCATATTTGCAATTTGAGAAATAAAAATCCTATAATAGTTTAGTTGATAGGGGTGTCTATTATAGAATAGGTATTTCATAATTTTAATCTAATTATCAATCAATTTAGATTCATCTTAACTGTGGATCTACCAAGGACCAAGAGAATAGGTATTTCATAATTTTAATCTAATTATCAATCAATTTAGATTCATCTTAACTGTGGATCTACCAAGGACCAAGAGGGATCACATCTCTTTTCTCTCTAAAAGAGGTTTGCAACTCAAGAGATTTGATCCTCTTGACACTTGATAAATCCAGAGTTAAGATGGATATATGCTCATTTAGTTATTAAATAAAAAAATATTCATTTTATTATTCATTTTTATTTTTATGTAATTTGACGAGTCCAAATGATTTATTAATAATTATAATAATAATAATAATTTTTTTATGTAGTTTAATCAAGTGCGAATGTTTAAAACTATAGGACATGACATGACATTACAACATATCTTACATACTAGACTAGATACCTCTTGGGTCAATAATAATTATTAGGTCATTAGGAAGGATTTAACCTCCATGGAATATTTTAGAATAATCTTAGTAATAGTAGGCACATATAAAAGGTTGAGATCTATCTCAAAATAGTTATGCCCTTTCTACCTTTTTAATTAAATTTATTAATTAAAAACATGTCATATCAACATGTGTCATACGGTATGAGTTTTTTTTGTGTTAGTGGTATTAGTAAATCATGGTATTATTGACTCACGATCTTGTAACAAAGCCTATTTACATGTTAAGGATCTCCATTAGAGTGGGAATGCATCTCCATGGTTGAAAATATACATAATTTTTTAAATGTATATATGTTTAACTCAAATATTAATCTTTTTATAAACTAGCCTATATCCATCTTAACTTTGGATCTATCAATCACTAAGAGGGATTGAATCTCTTGAGGTGAAAATCTCATTATTTAGCGCAAAACTTGAGGAAAGGTTTGCACCTCAAGAGATTTGATCCCTCTCAACACTTGATGGATCAAAGGTTAAGATGGGTTTAGTTTGGTTTAATTCGTGTAGTTTACACAAAACTTGTTGAACCTAATTATTCTGATCAGTTTAAATATGCTACATATGTCTAGGATTAATGTGTTCATTTATCCCAGTTTGTTGAGGTGACATAGATTGTTAATATGTTTATTTAAATTTTTTCATTTACCTCAGTTTGTTGAGGTGATAGAGAATATTAATAACTTGATTGGTAAAAAAATAAAAATTTTGAAAGCAAAGTTTGTTGGCAGTATAGCGTCAGAATTGATGTCAACAAGCCTTAAATTAGTAGTGTTTTCATTGTAACGTTGTCTTCCATGCTTTGTACCAAGTTCCTTTTATTATCTTGCATGGTTGTAACAATGTTTAAGTCTACATGTTAATATCCTGAAGCTAAGCTACAACTTTGGTGAAATAATGATGCAAACTCCATATGTTAAGGCATATTCTCTGGAAGGAAATTATGCACAAAGAGAAGATAATAGTAGTTGGGATGCTCATACTATCCAAGCGAAGATCTTATTTGGGATATAGCGTTGTCCCCGTGATGATACCTGTAGGTGCACACAAACCAAAGTAATTTCCCATGGTTTCAATTGGAAGGTTTGATTGAATGTGTGATCGGGCTCCAAATAAGTGTGAATGCTTTAAATTATTGTGGTTATGGTTCATATTAATCAACTAATTTGGTCTTGATCGTTTATTGGTAGCAAATCGAATTGGTTGATGGTCAAAAGGTTGATCTAGTCCATGGATGTAGCGTTAGGTAGTGTTGGTAAAGTGTTATTGAATGGTTTGGTATCAAGGTTTAAATGTATGGGAATTGAAAACAAAGCATATACCATAGTTGTTAATGTATGGTTAATCAATCAAAGGCTTGGCACTCTTATAAAAAGTAAACAGTGTGTGGATAGATGCTATGGGTTGATTGTGCATAAAGCGAATGTGTGTTGTGTGTGTATAGTTGAAGTGAATCTCCATGGTTGGAAACATAGTTAAATATTTATTTAAATGTATATATTTCTAACTCATATCTTAATCTTTTTATAAACTAGCCTAGATTCATCTTAACTATGGATCTATCAAGAACTAAGAGGGATTGAATCCATAGAGGTGCAAACCTATTTTTTAGTGCACAATGCGAGGAAATGTTTGCACCACAAGAGATTTTATCCCTCTTGGTGCTTGATAGATCAAGGGTCAAGATGGATCTAGGATGGTTTCATTCTTATGGGATACATAAAATTTGTCAAACATATAATTATTCTGATCATTTTAAATATGTTAAATATGTCTAAGATTAATCTGGTCATTTTGATTTTAAATTTACTCAGTTACCTTTTATTGAGATGATAGAGAATGTTAATAACCTTACTAATAAAAAAGTAAAGAAATAAAATTTTTGAATGCAAAGTGACAATGTAACAATGTTGAAAGATATAAAATGTGAATAATAAGAATGTAGTTAATCACAAATATTCTTGATTGTGATCAATCTCAAACTTTTTTCTTCTACTGTTCTTATTGTCACACCTATTAGTTTTTCCATCCTTTCATATCAATCATATGAAAAAGGCGGTTGAAATCATAGACCATCCAAATAATTAACTCGAGCTACTATAGTAAATTTCATACCTTGTCTCTCTTTCCTTCCAATATCAATAGTAGCTTTCTCTAAAGTCAATCATTATCACTTATCAAGTGTTGAACCCCAAGTAAGTTTCAATGGTAGTTGTTTTCCTTTACCTCATTTGGATGAAAAGTAACTAACAATGTCGAAAATGACAGTAATAAGAATGTAGTCAATTACAAATCGTTTATAGTTTCAAAAAGAAAACATTTGAAGTAAGTGAACATTTTATTTAAGATGAAAATTCAAGTATTTTATTTATGGTTGAATTACTGTAACACAAAAATCAATGCATGCTGTCAATAATTGTTTTGTTCTTACAATGAAACCAATGCATACTCTACATCTAATTACTTTGAAATTAATGAAGGTCATACATCTAGTTACATTAATTCATAAATCAACATCTACACTGAAATCAATGCATCTAGTGCAAGTGTTGGACACCTAATCGTCTATGGCTTAGTGTGGAAGCCAAATAGATAAAGGGAGTCCAAGAGACCTTGGGATGTGGAACCCAACAGTCACAACATGTACTATAAATGTATATCATTTGTTAATAGAAATGTATTCTCATGTTTTATCTTTCATATTCCTTTGCTGCCATGTGTGTGTTTAACATGGTATCAGAGCATGCGTGTTCCTGCCTTGCATAATTACTTTGAGCTATTTTTTTTATGGCCTTTATGTGCATGTCATTTCTGCCAATGTATTTCATGAATATTTACTCAGCTAAATTCTAGCTGCACCCTCTGCTCTTCTCTGACCGGTTTTTTATTCATAATCACATGCATATAACGCTACGCTGCCCTGACATATCATCCCGATTCATATAATCCGTTGTCCTGACAATGGTATAATCTGCTACTCAAGGTCTGCCATAATCATTGTCTGCGCCCTCTGCGCTCCCTGGGCTAGGCATAATTGTCCTCTTTGCGCTCTTTGGGATCTCTTCCATAATCATTGTGGCACGATTTTTTTGTATGGGTGTAACATTTTCTTTACCTAGGAGAGGAGTAGGTTGGGGTTTGGGAGGCTCCATTAATTGCTGGAGGAGGAGTCTGCACCAGCCAAGTTATTTGTTGGATTGATCGCCATCTCTCCTTGCGATTCTCCTTTTTTGGTCCATCAAATTCATAATCTGCTGTGTTTGCCAAGAGGGAGCAGCGTTTGTACGCTGTGTTTAGGAAAGCAGCCTTTGGCAGAAAGAAACTCTTAAATGGTGGTTTTCACTGGACACCATTGCCTGGAACGCACAAGTTAGTGGCAGTTACATTCACACTGCCCGGCAAACACCATTTAGTGTGAGCATTGCATTCTATTTGGTAGCAGGCACCGCAAGCACGTCCATTGTTGAGAAGAGCACTGCTAACAGCTACCGTATCTTTTCCGTAGCCTTGGCTGTTCAGATTGCTGTATCCACATGCATTGCCTTTTCTTCCAGAAATCTCTCCATCACCATATAACGTTGCATTTCCTTCTTGCCAGAGATTGCCTCCCTTCACATCATCTGGTATCACCATACTCTGCATACTTTAACGCTGCCCAATTACATTAAAGTTGTCTAGTTCCTGTATACTTTATCCATAATACTCTCACCATACTGGAATTAATGCTTGTACTGGAAAGCCTCTGATTATGCTTTAGTTGTCTTTAAATCCAATCACAGAGTTGTTTGGATTCACTTTCAGTGTATCTTTTACAATTCTCATTAGATTGCCGACAGTAACTTGTCCATCAATGACTAAATCTCCCTGGAAAAACCAGTGTCTGGAATGCTCACTGTTAGACTGAGAAATGTCGAAAGGTTCTACATTGGTGGGGTTGCGCTTGATATCATCTCGAAAGAGCCTCATGTAATACTCCAAGTCCCATTTGTTTGTTAATCTCCTCCAAAGCTTCCTTTCCTCCTCGTGCGCATTCATCCTCTCCGCTTGTAACATAGATGAAGATTTTATACTGTCAGCGTGCTTTCTGAATGTTGTCTTCGGGATGCCAGAGATGCCATTGATGACATCAACATATCGTTGCTTGGCTTTGCACTTATCATTCATTGCATCAAAATGGCTGAGATCATAATCAGCTATGGAAAATAGAAAGACACGGAGCCTTGAAGAACCTTCGCCACCCTCAAGCCTGACATACTCTTAATGGAGCAGAATTATTGACTCAAAACATATCTGTTGATTGGACCTTCAACAATGGTCCATTTCGACGCAAAACTGTTCGTCGGAGGTCACCGCGTGGGGGTCATTGCTCAATGTGTCCTGTTAGGAGAAGATACTAAAGTATACATTATTAGATGGTGAGATCTATAACAGCTGGTAGTTGATTTGAGTTATTACTAGTCTGCGCGTGACTGATTGAGTTGGTTTGATATTTTGGTATCTGGTATGTATTATTTCATAATGCATATTATCGACCTGTCAATCTGTACTAAAGGATGATGTAATTAAAGCACTTTGAACCGTTATGTGTTGAGGTTGAGACCCTTCATCTGTGAGTGTGACATGAAAGAAAATCTATTTTTCAGAAACTGCTGCACTTCTTATTTCCCTTACTGTCCAACGACTAATTTACTATTTTGATGTTCATGAATTGACAATGGTCATTCAAGATTTTAAATGTTCAAACGGCGAAGTCTCTTTGGGGATTACAGAACTGGGTAAGCTTTTTCGTGTTCTATATATACTCGATAGTATCTACAAGTGTTATACATCTACGACATCAAGAGGCTGCCGTGTAATTCTGTACTACCTTGAGACAAGGAAGCGAATATTGTAACAACAATAAATATACTAGTCAACATATATAAGCTTTCCAGTAGAATTTGTTTTACCACCTCTAGTTGAGACGATTATTGACCACTCAATTTCTAGTGGAACTTCTCGTACAAATTTCGTCTTGCAAATGCACGTAGAATACAATCGAATTATCGTGGTTTGATTAAACAGATGTTTTTCTCTTTCTCTAACGATCTGTAATCCCAAAATTGCAGATGTTCCAATGTTATCATCAATGTCTACAAGGATGTATTAGAAATCACTATTGAACTTGACTATTCTTTTCCACTGGCCGAGAAAGTGAAGGAGTATTTGAAGGATCCAAACAAGTTTGCAGTTGCTGTTGCCCCAGTGTGGCATTGTATTTAAAACTCATTATAGTTTTTGTCTACATATATATGCACTAATTCCTTGATTCGATTGCTGCATAAGAGTTTGGTGGGCTATATAAAGGCAATGATAGTTTTGACAAATAAAGGTAATCTTTTGTGGATAAAAGTTTAGTCGGTTGTATTGTCAGAACATAGTGCTGGTCATGAGTAAACTCTTATTTTTATGTAATGGATTGTAATTGGTGCTTGCTGGTTGCACACTGATCATCTGCTGCAAATTTATAAAGGATATTGCTGTGTACTGTGAGTGGTTATTACTTTTTTGCATTGAGTAGTAGTTGTGATAAGTTTTTAAGGTGTGATTCTGACATTAAAGAAAAAATGGCCAGAATCAATGAAGTATTAAGAGTTCCTCAAAACTCTGATATTGTCTACTACTCATGATACATTAAAAGTCAGTAAAGTTTCTCTCAAAGACATTCAGGTCTATCTACAAAATGCACAAGAGCAAATTGATTTTTTGCAGCTCAAATCTCAGCTACAGCAAGAAGCATTAAAATAGAGGAGTCATCATTCTGAAACTGTTTCTGTTCAGAAGATTGAAACAAACTCCCATAAAGCAGCAATTGTACATGTAGATGCAGAAGTTTAGTTTGCACTTCCCAAGTCCATCATCAGACATTGGGAACAACTTGTCCACAATAAGCATAGAACTGGTCTTGGATATGACAAGGAATTGTCCTTTCATATTCCAAACTACTCCAAAACAATCCAATTTCAAAGTGCTGGATTCATTCATGACAGTTCACCTACTCCTCATGACAGTTCACCTCCAGTTGTTCCAGATTTTTCCCCTCTTCCACAAAAACAACAACAGATTGTGAAATGCCAACATTGTAATCGAATTGGCCATCTGAAAGATCATTGTTTTGATCTTCATCCATGTAAGCAATGTCATAAAACCACCCATTCTTCACACAGATGCTTCAGAAACAAACGTCCTGCAAGAACAAAGATTCATCTTGGATGGATCGCTTCTTGGCAAGGGGCATCAACAACCAAGAAGATATTCCAATCACATGTCAGAACTTGTTCTAGAGTATTGATTAGTCTTGTAGTTGATTTTTCTCCATCATCTCATCTTGTATCTGACAGGGGGAAATGATGGTCATCTACAAGCTTCAAAGCCACATAAAGCGAGCCTAAGCTACAACCTGCCACACTAGTTTCAGAGTTATAGCTAAAGAGAAAGATGCCCCTGAGCATGCCTCCAGTTGGTAATCTTAGACACTTCCTCTAGCAGAAGACTTCAGCTTCTTGCCAGTTTCAGAAGAATTCCAGGAACAAAATTGAGAACACTTCCTCTAGCAGAAGACTTCAACTTCTTGCTAGTTTTGGAAGAGTTCCAGGAATTGCATTAAGCATTCCAGTGTTGTTGGTCATCCTTAAACCATCACAGGTTGAGACTTCCCTTTTCATGTTGAAGTTCTCCCTTTTTTATGCGGGGTGAGACCTCCCTTTCATGGTTGAAGGTTTCCCTCTTCAAAACAATAGGAGCACTTTCTCTAGAAGAAGACTTTAGCTTCTTGCTAGTTTTGGAAGAGTTCCGGGAACTTCACTAAGCGTTCCAGTGTTGGTGGTCATCCTTAAACCACCACCCTTTATACCAACATTTGAAAGAGCACATTCAGCCTAGTGCTGCCATGCATTTTTGCACATTTTGTATTACAGCTCTCTTCTTGGACTCATACATAACCCTTCGGATTAAGTGGGGGAATGTTGGACACCTAATCCTCTATGGGTTAGTGTAGAAGCCAAATAGATAAAGGGAGTCCAAGAGACCTTGGGATGTGGAGCCCAACGATCAAAACATGTACTATAAATGTATATCATTTGTTAATAAAAATGTATTCTCATGTTTTATCTTTCATATTCCTTTGCTGCCATGTGTGTGTTTAACAACAAGTAATCAAATATGATTACAAACCAACATCTACATTGAAATCAATGCATCTAGTGCAAGAAATCAAATAGGATTAGAAACCAACATCTACATTGAAAACAATGCATCTAATGCAAGAAATCAAATAGGATTAGAAATCGAGATCTACAGTGAAATCAATGCATCTAGTGTAAGCATTCAAATAGGATTAAAAATAAAAATCTACTATAAAATTGATACATCTAGTCCAAGCAATCAAGTAATATTAGAAATCAATGACTACACTGAAATCAATGCATCCACTGCAATAAATCAAATAGGATTAGGAATCAACATCTACACTAAAATCAATACCTCTATTTCAATTTAAAAACAAAATAGTCATGGTTGTATAAATCAAACTTCTTTTACATTTTCTAAAAGCCTTAATTCCTCTTCATTTATAGTTAATAATGTTATATAATCTATATTTGTCTCTATGTTTATCTTCCTTGTTCCCTCTCCCCCCCCATATCTCTCTTTCTCTCTCTCTCTCTCTGCTTGCTATATATATCTATACTATCCCTCCATATCTCCTTCTTTGTCTCTTTATCTCACCCCACAAACACACATGCTCTCTCTCTCTCTCTCTCTCTCTCTCTCTCTCTCTCTCTCTCTCTCTCCATATATATCTATTCATTCCTCCCTCCTCTCTCTGTCTCACTCCTATCCCCTTCCCCACCCACCTTACCATATATATCTTTATCTCCCTCCATTTCTCCTTCTTTGTCTCTCTATCTCACCCCCCAAACATACACACTCTTTCTTCATATTTGTCTGTCTCTCTCTCCCTCCTCCTTCCTCTCCTACTCTCTCTTCCCCTCTTATCTCTCTCTCTCTCTCCCTCTCTCTCTCTTTTGCTTCTCTACCTCTCTCTCCCTCCTTCTCTGTATCTTCACTCCTGCGCTTCTCTCTTCCTCACTCTCTCTCCATCTATCCCTTTTCACTCCCTCTCTCTGTATCCATCTTTCTCTGTGTGTGTATTTCTTCTTCCCTCCCTCTCTCTCCCCCTCCAACTCCATCTCCCTCTGCCTCCTTCTCTCCCCCCCCTTCGACTCCATCTCCCTATCCCTCCCTCTCTCACCCCTATAACTCTCTCTCTCTCTCTCTCTCTCTCTCTCTCTCTCTCCAATTCTATCACTATATCCCTCCTTTTCTCCTTCTTTCTCACCCTCTCTCCCCCCTCCATATCTATGTATTCCTCTTTCTCTCTTCCCCTTCTATCCCTCTCTCTTTCTCATGTTCTTCTCTCTCTCTTACCTCCATCACTCTCTCTCCATCTCCCCCTTTTCACTTCCTCTCTCCCTCCACCTCTATCTTTTAATATCTTTGCTCTCCCCCCCTCTCTCCCCCTCCAATTCCATCTCTTCCTCCCTCCCCCATCACACACCCTCTCTCTCTTCCCTCTAGAAATGTCACTATCTCCCTCCCTCTCTCATTTCTCCCCCCCCCTGTCTCACACACACACACTGTTTCACACTCTTTCTCCCTTTACCTCTCCCCCTCTCTCTGTGTCTCTCTTTTTCCCTCCGCCCCCCGCCTTCCATCCATATAATCAAGAATTGTCACTATGTGTAATCCATAATATATGTAAGGTCTAATATAATAATACTTATAATGGATATGATTATTATTATTATAATATATTGGAATGATAATAATCAATATTAAATAATAATAAATAATACCAATAATAATATATAATTAAATAACCTATTAAATAAACAATAGTATACTAAATTTACATTATAGACAAACCAATTTCCTTTGATCAAATTGATAGCCCTATGCCTTATAGTTTGCATTTTGTATTTTACATTTCACGTGTTTCATTTTTTCTTTTTATTTTTTTTCATTTTATATTTTACATTACACTACATTTTACATTTTACAGTTCTATATGTTTTAATTTGAATGTTAATTAAAACATATGAAGTCAAAATTTAATTTTGTTTCATTGTTTTCCCCAAAATTTAAAATGTTGACATACTAACATCACATTACATTGCATTACACCTACACATCTCTCCCCTACTGATTTGTAGAGTGCCTCTTGGTGCAACCAGCGTATATCCATCTTAACTCTTGATCTATCAAGTGCTGATAGGGATCCAATCTCTCAAGCTGAAAACCTATTTTTTTGATTGAAAAACCTGTGGAAAGGTTTGAACCTCGAGATTTGACCCCATTGACGCTTGATATATTTTTGGTTAAGATAGATTTAGGATAATTTCACTCGTGCATAGCCACATAAAATTTGTTAAACATTTAATTATTCTGATCATTTTAAATATGCCAAATATGTCTAAGAATAATCTAGTCATTTTAATTTTAAATTTTCTAGGTTACCTCATTTTATTGAGATGATGGAGACTGTTAATAACTTCAATAATAAAAAATGATGAAACATAAATTTCGAATGCAAAGTGACATTGTAACAATGTTGAAAGATATAAAATGTGAATAATAAGAATGTAGTCAATTACAAATCCTCTTCACTGTGATTAATATCAAACTATTTTCTTCTACTATTCTTATAGTCACACCTATTATTTTTTTCATTTTTTCATATCAATCATATGAAAAGGGTGGTTTAAATCATAGACCATCCAAATCTTTAACTTGATCTATTGTGGTAAATGTCATACCTTGTCTCTCTTTCTCTCCAATATTAATAGTAGTTTTATCCAAATTCATTCATTGTGAATTTTGGAGTCTTAAACCCCAAGTAAGTTTCAATGGTAGTTGTTTTCTATTACCTAGTTTGAATGCAAAGTGACTAACAACGTTGAATGACGGAAAATAGGAATAATAATAATGTAGTTAATCACAAACATATTACAATTTCAAAAATAAATCATTTAAGGTAAAGTGAACATTTTATTTAAGATGAAAATTTAAGTATTTTATTTTTGGTTGAATTACCATAATGCATAAATTAATGCATGTCATCAATTGTTTTTTTGTGCTTACATCGAAATCAATGCACACCACTAATCTAACTACTTTGAAATTAATGCACATCATACATCTAGTTTCATCAAATTAGAAATCAACATCTACACTAAAATCAATGCATCTATTTTAGTGAAAACCCAAAATATTCATGGCTTTATGACTCCAACTTATTTCACCTTTTGTAAAATAATTACTTCCTCTTACTCTATGGTTAATAATGTTTAATATTATATAATACTATATAATATGTATTTGTATATGTGCGTCTCTTTCTTCTTCCCTCTCTCCCCCCCCTCCATCTATATCTCTATCCCCCTCTGTCTCTCGTTCTTGTCTCTTTATCACACCCCCCAAACATACACACTCTCTTTCCATATTTATCTCTCCCCCCCTCCTTCCCTCTTCCTTTCCCTCTCTCTCTCTTCCCCATCTCTCCCTCTCTCTCCTTCTCTCTTTCTTCCCTACTTCTCTCATCTCTCCCTCACTCTCTCTCCATATCTCCCTCTCTCTCTCGACCTTTCTATCTCTATGTATTTATTCTTACCTCCCTCTCTCTCCCCCTCCAAACTCCATATCTCTCTCCCTCCCTCTCTCCTTCTCTCTCTCAAGTCCTCCTTCTCTTCATCTCTCTCTCCATTTCTCTCCCACCTCTCTCTCTCTCTCTCTCTCTCTCTCTCTCTCTCTTGTGATCCTCACAACTTAAAAGTGATAAGAAACCAATAGATGTAGTCCACTTTGAGGGGAAAACCTCCTTGTACAATAAATTCAATGAGCAAGACTATTTGATGATCCTCAGACTAAGTCTTTGTAGTATATATATATATATATATATATATATATATATATCTATATATATATATATATATATATATATATATATATATAAGCACCATTTTAACCCAAAAACCCCTTATTAATCAATATATATAAATTGATTACGTATCTATTGATATATTGTTATGTAGGCTAGAACCCCTCATGATCCCATTTTATTATAATTGTATCCTTTATCTCCTATATATATATATATATATATATAGGAGATAAAGGATACAATTATAATAAAATGGGATCATGAGGGGTTCTAGCCTACATAACAATATATCAATAGATACGTAATCAATTTATATATATTGATTAATAAGGGGTTTTTGGGTTAACATGGTGCTTTTATATAAGGATTAAGATGCCCCTCCCTTTCAAAAAAGTGTTTTTCCTAAGCAATTGAATATCTATGTGTGTTTCTGCATGAAACACTTATCTTCCCATGTCACTGGTTTCAATGCTAGGTTCTTCCATTTGATGAGTTACTTAGAAATTGCTAGATTTCTTAGTTGGTTAGTTCTTATTTCCAAAATTATTTCTAGTTCTAGTATTATTTTCCCTTATTCATTAATCTCCAATAGAATAATTTGGACTGGTATCTTATCGATGATGACCTTTTTTTAAGAAAGGATCATGGAAGAATATATGTACACGTGAAGATGGAGGCAACTCTAATTTGTAGGCCATAATTCAAATCATCTACAACACCTTATAGGGGCCATAATACCTTAGAGATAGTTTATTGTCTATATTTTATTTCTTGGGGGACATTTGCTTATATGGTTGTATTCTCACAAATATGAAATACCCACTTCAAATTCTCTTTCACTACGATGTTATCTACTTGTTAGTTCAACCTATTTTGAGCCATAACCAATTTTTCCTTAAATACTTTAAGAAAATCTTGTTGGTGTTGGATGTGGTCCACTACTGCTTGAGCCTTTATATTCCCTTTAAAGGGTGATTTGATGGGTGGAGTATGATATCCATAAGGTTCTATAAATAGTGGAATTTTTGATGAGGTATGGAAGGATGCATTGTACCACCATTCTTCAAAGGGAAGTCATCTAACCCACTTTGTTTGTTTATTATATGCAAAGCAATGTAGATATCCTTCTAAACATTTATTCACAATCTTAGTTTACCCATCAAACTATGGTACGATGTGTTGTGAACCAATTGAGTACCCAAACAAGAAAATAATTCGGTCTAAAAATTTATACTGAAAATTAGATCTCTATCTCTTGCAATATTCTTTGGTATTCCATGTATCTTTTGGACTATTTACAATAATGCTCCTACCACAATTCTTGCTTTAAAAGGATGTGAAGAGAGAAAAAGCGGGCATACTTTGAATATTCGATCCACCATTACCATAATGGCACTATTTCCTTCAAATTTTGGTAAACCTGTAATAAAATACATTGAAACTTCTTCCAAACACTGGATTAGTATGGCTAATGGATGAAAGATACCTGGGGTATTTAGAGTCTCTCCTCTATTTTTTTGGTATACCACACATTCTGTGACAATTTTTTTCGCATCTAATTTAAGACCTGCCTCATAAACAAATCATTGATCCTATGGTTTGTCTTCAAGAACCATAGATGTCCTCCTATAGGAGAAGTGCTAATTCGAATAATACCTTTTGTTTGGTTTTAGAATTCTTACATAATTATAAGGAATCTCGATACCATAATAAAATATTTTCCCATGTAATTTTTTTACTACATTGGGGTCCTCCTATAGTTATTGAATGATCTTGCATATATTCTCATCATGCTGCCATTCTATCCTTGATCCTTATGTTGAATCATATTGTGGAATGGAAATAACACATATTAAATCGTTTGTTTCTTCTTCTTTCTTTGAGAGTGCGTATACCACAATATTTTGTTTTCCCTTTTTATAGATAATTTCAAAGTCATAACCAAACATCGTTGTGACCCATTTTTGTTGCTGTTATGAAGATAGTACTTTCTACAAGAATTACTTCGAACTCTCATGATCTATTTTTACTTTCAAGTTTCTTCATATTATGTATGGATGTCATTTATTAATTGCATGTAGCATTCCCAACATTTATTTTTCATAGATGGGTCTAAGTAGGTTATTTCCTTTAAGTTCATTACTTTCAAAGGCAAAGGAAATTCCTTCTTGCATCAAAAACACATAAATGCCATGGCCTAAGGCATCACACTACATACTGAATATTTTTGTGATATTAGGTGTTGCAAAGATAGGGGTTCTACATATAGCCTCTTTAAGTTCTTAAAACACTTTGGTTTCTTATTTGGTCCAAGAAAATGCTTCCTTTGTCAATAATTTTGTTAGAGGTGCTGCTACTTGACCCTATTTCTTAACAAATTTGTGGTAATATCCTATCAATCCTAATAATCCTTTGATTTTATTCATAATATTAGGGATTGACCATTCCCTCATAGCTTTGATTTTGTTAGGATCCACCTTGACACCTTCATGTGATACAATATGACCTCAATATTCCACTTCTTGAACCCCAAAGACACAACTGGAAGGAGTTGACTATAGTTGTTACTCTTCCAATAGTGTTAAGATCCTATCAACATGTTGTACATTATCTTCCTAGGACATGATCTAAATTAGTTTGTCATTAAAAAATACTAGCACAAACATTCTAAGGAAGGGTTTGAAAATAGAATTCATCAAGATTGGAAATTTTGAGGGTGCATTTTTAAGTCCAAATGGCATAACCAAAATCTCATAATGAGCTTCATGTGTTCTAAAGGCTATTTTGGCAATGTCTTCTTGCCTCATTTTAATATTCCACGACTAGCCCACGTAGTTAACTGGTGGGTTAGAGGGGGGGCAAAGCCCCCCATTCATTGTGTAGCGGGGGGGTCACAGGGGGTTTAAGGGGTGCAGGTAACCCCCCTCTATGGGGTCTGGGGCAGTGCCCCGGATTTTTTTTTTTGGACCCTATATTAGGTTGGGCAGACCTACCTATGGTTTTGTGCATGATTTTTGCACATGGTTTTGGACGCGATGGTTTTCAGTCCATGGTATTGGATGCTTTAGCATGTGTAAATATGTATTGTAACATTGAAAGGAACATAATGAAAAATCAAGCTGGTAGTCCAGGTTTTGGGATCTAGGGGGAAATCTTTGTGTATATGTGTTTTATGTGTTATGCTCTCTCATTTTTTTTTTTGTGTTTTAGAATTCGTATGTAGGTAATTTCTGTATGGGGTTAAAACATACATTTGGTATCAGAGCTATTTTGGCTTCAAGGGGACGCCTTTGTTGCTGTGGGGTTTCGCTCGAGCCTGTGGTAGACCTTGTTCAGTGGGAGATTTGCAAGATCGATTCTGGTGGTGAAAGAAGATGGCGAGCGGTGGAAAGATAGAGATCGATAAACTTAATGGTCAAAGTTTTGAGTTGTGGAAACTCAATATGGAGGATCTGTTGGTGGATAAAGATCAGTGGATCGTGGTAGATCTGGGTACTAAACCAACGACAGTGTCTGATGAAGAATAGAAGAAGTTGGATTGAAAGGCAAAGAGAACAATATGATTGTGTGCCTCAGATTCAGTATTGCTAATTGTATCAGGGGAAGCTACAACGAAGGCTTTGTGGGAAAAGTTAGGGACTTTGTACCAATCTAAGTCTATGGTGAATAAACTGTTCCTATGGAAAAGGCTGTATAACCTGTGGATGAAAGATGGAGACTCAGTGATACAGCATCTGAATGAATTTATTACTGTGGTAAGTCAGTTATTATTTGTTGATATTAAAATTACAAATGAAGATAAGTGCATTAGTTTGTTGTGTTCTCTACCACATTCGTGGGATAGTCTGGTTATTGCAATAGGTAGCAATACAACTTCCTTGCTGTTTGATGAAATAGTCTCATCCTTGTTGATGGAGGAGATGAGATGAAAAAATATGGAGAGCCAGAATGGTGATGAATTGTCTATACGAGGACAGTCCCAGAACAAAAACAAAAATAAGTAATCTAGTGGGAGCTCTAAATCTAGAGGGAGATCTAAATCTCCATGAAAACCTGTAAAGATGGTGTGCTAGAAATACAGAAAGGAAGGGCACTACAAAAGGGACTGTAAATCTAAAGCTCCTGATAAAGGAAAGGGATTTGATGATGCTCCTTCTGCAGAGGAAAAAACCACCTCAGATGAAGGTGGGGATGTGTACTTGGCTTCTTCAAGTACACATGTAGATCATGAGGCATGGTTGATTGACTCAGGTGCATCCTTTCACGTCACTCTCCATAGAGAGTGGTTCTACAAGTATGAGAAATACGATGGTGGTGATGCCTTCTTAGGGGATGATAGGAAGGCTAGAATCGTTGGTAATGGAAAAGTAAAGTTGAAGTTGCAAGGTGGAAGGGTTAGAACACTTACGGGTGTTCTACATATTCCTGCATTGGACATAAATCTAATTTCTGTAAGCAAGCTGGATGATGCAGGTGTAAAAACAATGTTCGAGAAGGATACCTGCAAGATGGTTCGGGCAGCACTGGTGATATGAAAATGAGATCTTAAAATAATATTAAGGTATCACAGACTCATGTGCAAGGATGCCTATATTACTTAGTGCAACCGATCGAAAAGATTGCGAATAATATAGACAAGGAGAAGTTAGAGAAACATAACAGACACACACACATCAAAACAACAAATAATTAAGGAGTTCACCCAAAACTCTTGGGCTACGTCTCCTGGTCTAGCTTTCAGTGGCGACCTATCTATTATGTCTTCAACATAATAGGAATAAACAACAGGGTTTTACTTGAATCCCTCAAGTCTTTCTGAGTACACAGACTCTCCCTCTCTCTCTGTCTTCTGTTTTCTCTCTATCTCAGCACTGCCTGCCCTGCCTTTGCCATTGACTGGATTTTAAGCCTATCAGCCCTTGTCTCTTCATCTCCCCTTTCGGCTCTTTAGCTTCCAGTCTCTGTCCGTTCAAATCTCCTCTGAGCATTAAACAATCATTGTGAAACACCTTTAGGTATGGTGGCCACCTGTTTTTAAACGGAAAGGACCATTAGTGCGGTTGAAATCCCCAGGAACATGTTTCTCTGTTTACACAGAGAAATACACTAAAAACACTAAAAAACTTGCAAAACTCTTTCTATCGGACTTAAAAAATCATCGAATCTGCCCTATAATCCTTTTGGATCCGCCTTTGGTTGCTATCGCAAGCCCACCATTGATCTGGGTGATCTCTGATCCAACTGTTGATATTCATTTCAGGCGGCTTATGCGTATGGAGATTACCCGCCCGAAACGACAGTTTTCTCTCTCCAACGCCAAGCCATGTGTCAACCAGTGTATGGGATCAGGCAGAGCTCGTCCAATACCACTTACCGCCTGAGGCCCACTCGAAATCCTGCTCATTACGGAACTCAAATAATATAACACTGCATGTATTAACCTTTCGGGTCCGTTTTATCACTCTGGGCGCATTTTCTTTGTATTTAGTTTATTTAACAAATATGCGAAAATACATAGAAAAACCCTTTTTACCGAAACTCAAAATATATTAAATTGCATCCATAAAACCCATCAGGTCTAGCTATCGTAAGTCGCATTTGTATCGACCCCACTCCTTTGTATCACTCCAATGAGATATTGTGATGCAATATATTGCAATCGCATAACTCATGGTCTTCCAGCCTCTCGTAAGTCTTTCCCTTTGTGTTTTAGCGATGTGATATTGCAATGTAATCTGGGTCGTTGATCTACGCGCTTGATCAATGGTCCTCATCAAATCACGTTGATCGATATCGCGATTTCCATAAGGCCGCCTCCGATAGACTTCGCTTGCCACCTCCGATTGCGATATGCTGATTGGATCTGGACTTTTGATTGGTTTGATCTGACGGCTCCTGTGCAATGTTTCTTTAGCCTCCGCTTAACTCTGTTTTCGCCATTTCTTCATGTTTTTCCCATGCGATAGTGTTTTCTACCATTTTTTAATGTTTTTCCCTTTCGATAGTGTTTAATTATATGAAGACTTAGAGGGTTTTAGGATCAATTTTGGATCACGCCTTCCCATTGAAAAGCTTTTGGACCACCAAAAGTTGGTTTTTAGGCATCAATCAAGTAAGGATACAACTTCCTCACTTGTCCAATTTCTATCCATCATGCATTGCTTGGTTTTGAACCTTTGAGTCTGATTCTCAGGTACTCAACATCCCCTCGTCGCATTGTTCTCACCTTCCTGTCTAGAACTGTGTCTTCCTGTAACTCATTGAGATATTCAGGCAACAAATCATCAATAGAAGGCAATTGACTTTCTCTTTGGGATCTTCGATCAATGAAGGTTCATACAGTCTCAAGTTTTCTGCATTAATGACTAAATAGATATGCATATAAGCTGGTAAATCAAGGTGAAAAGCATTTTCACCAATTTTCTCAAGTATCTTGAAAGGACCATACCTTATTGGTTTTAGCTTCTTACCTTCACCTTGCATTCTGTCTTTGCTGATCTACAACCAGACTTGATCACCAACTTCGAAACTATGCTCAATTCAATGCTTATCATGCCTTGCCTTATACTTGGCATGGCTTCTTTCCAGCTGTTCCTGCATTGCTTGGTGAATTTCTTGGATCTGCTCAATGAACTTGGTTGCTTTGTCCACATCACTGTGTCCATCCACTACTATGTATTTACCAAAGACAAAATCCAAGGGAGACTTTGGTATAAAACCAAAACAAGTCTCAAAAGGAGATCTCTGAGTAGAAGAGTGCTTGGCATGGTTGTAAGCATGTTTCACATAACACAAATGCTCATCCCAAAGTTTGGGATGCTTGCTATGTTGGCATTATGAGACAAGTGTTGTCCTTGATGGCAAATCACACTGATAACAAATCATAGTGCAGAAGGATAGCAGCAAGGATTTGATGATCAGTCTACAAGTATGAAAAAAAATATATATACACTGGTTCACTATATACCAAGTCGTGTATACAAGCAGGTTCACTATATACCAAGTCGCGTATACGCAGGTTCGTTATATACCAAGTCGCGTGTACACGCTGGTTGGCTTCAGTAAAAGCGCGTGTATGTGAAAAACTTATCTTTGGTCCACGGAGGTTATTCCTTGGAAGTTGTGCCTATGGTTTTGGACCTTGGTGTCTCGACGGATGTGTTGATCCCTAGTTTTGAAGATGATGGTATTGGATTTCTATGGTTTTGGCTCTTGGTATTGAACAAGGCCTAAGGCTATATAAGGAGAAGGAAATCATTAGGCAAGTGTATCTGAGATGTCTTGAATATCTGATGAAGTATTAGATCCAGTATGCAGGTTATTGGTTGATGATGTATTGCTTGATCTGAGCTAAGGAGAGATCTCATCGGTTGATAGAGAACAAGATCTAAGGAGAGATCGGGATCAAATGGTTTGAAATAAACTATCTTTATATAGTTGATTATGCGTATTTCTAGATCCGCATGACTGACGCAATATTATGTTCTGGGTATAACTGATGTCTGGTACAGCTGCAAGTTATGAAAAATTATTTTTAGATCTGTACGCAGGTTGTCTTCGGTAAAACCGCGTGTATACGCGGGTTGCCTTCATTGAAGTAGCGTATATCTTTTGGAGCTTGATTTTTGGGTTGCAGCTGGGTCTGACTGTTATTGCAGAGTTCTGTAGTCTGCTCTGTGTTCTGGTGACTGGGTTTGACAGGGTTTCAGTGGTTCAGTGATTCAAAGATTGTTGATGTGAGTATTGGTTGTTTTGTAATCTGCTATGAAGGTTGAATGAATTGTGGTCTTTAGATTGTAATATTGTGCTTCAGGAATATCCAGTTTGAAAATGTATGAAAAGTGGTACCTGAAGGAAAGAAGATTGTAGGCCTGCACCTACGTACTAGTATCTTAGCTAGTACAAGAGCAAAGGGGGTTGAAGCTCCCTTCCAAGGAAGTTTGGAGAACGAGAGAAGGTTGAAGCCTTCTGCAGGTTGTAGCCTGCGTACTGGTATAAGGCTGCACCAGTACAAAAGATTGTAAACTGAAGTTCTTATTAAAGAAAGATAGAGACGACTTGCAGCAGGTGGTTTTCACCCACATTGGGTTTCCACCTTATATCATGGTGTTCATGTGTGTGGCTTTTGTGTGATGATCTGTTCTGTTATACTGTTTACTCTTAATATGGTGAATAATTACCTGATGCACTTAACTGAAGATAAACTAACTGAATTATAAGTTTTCTGGTTATACGCTGTTTTCTTTAGACACAGTAGCGTGTACACGCTGGTTCACTTAACTGAAGTAGCATATATGTTTCTGAGCATTGAAAAAGTTTTATTGATCTGATAATACTGATTCACCCCCCCTCTCAGTATTATTTCCAACAATTGGTATTAGAGCAGGCCCTTCAGAGAAGCTTGATCGCTTGAAGGTAGATCGTTCATCATGAGCAACTACGAGAGAGAAGCATCAATTAGGCCACCGGTTTTTGATGGGACAAACTTCAATTATTGGAAGGTAAGAGTTACTACCTATCTTCAATCTCTTGGTACAGAAGTCTGGGACATCGTAGAAACAGGCTACGCTTTTCCTTCAGCTACTCCTACAGATGCAGCTGAGAAAAAGAAGTATGAAACAAATGCGAAAGCAGTCAGTACCCTATTAGGATGTATATCCCAAACAGAATTCATGAAGGTAATGCACTACAAATCCGCAAAAGAGATATGGGACAAAATTGTCACAAGCTATGAAGGAGATGAACAGGTAAAGCGTGCTAAACTTCAAACTCTCAGGATTCAGTATGAGACTCTCAAGATGTATAATGATGAAAGTGTGGCTAACTATTTTCTTCGGGTAGATGAGATCGTTAATTGTATGACAAATTTTGGTGAAGAAATAAAAGAAGCTATAGTGGTTGAAAAGGTTCTAAGATCATTGTCCCCCAAGTTTGAATCTAAATTATCTGCAATAGAAGAAAAGGAAAATCTAAAAATTCTTACTATGTCTCAGCTACATGGAATTCTAACTGCTTATGAAATGAGAAAGGGAGGTCCATCAGACAGAAGAGAAGCTGCTTTCAAGGCATTAGGCAAAGAAGATTATTATGAAGCAAGCCACGTCCCAGAAGAAGAGGAAGAAGAATCAAATTTTGTCAGAAATCTTCAAAGGGGTTCTGGAAGGTTCAGAGGTAAGTTACCTTTTAAATGCTTTTCTTGTGGAAGAGTAGGTCATTATGCTGCAAAATTTCCTTATAAGGATAAAGGAAAGGAACCTGCTAGATGGAACAAGAAACAGAGTGCAAATAAGAAAAAATACTACACTCATGAATATAGTGATGGTCTATCGAATAGTGATGAAGATGAACGAGGTAATAAATATAAGTTGTTAATGGCATTTGAAGATGATGATTATATGGATGCTATAGATGTGGATAATCTTTATGATGAAATTACTAGACTCAAGAGATGTATAGAAGAAAAGAATATGATCATTGATACTCTACAATTTCAAATTGATGAAAAGGAAAAACATCTTGAAAAACTAGAAGGTGAAATTGTTGGTCTTAGAAAAGAGATTGAGAAAACAAAAGCTATTAATCTTAAATTTGTTAAAGGATCTGAAACCTTGGATGAGATTATCAATGTGCAGCGATCTCCTCTGATCAAGACAGGTCTTGGATATAATGGAGAAACATCTCAAGTCTCTACCTCTAAAAGTTATCTTGATGCAGCAAGGAAAAGCGAGCAAAGGCCAAATAAAAGTAATCAGGTGAATCAGGGACAGTTTACCTCAAGAACAAATAAAGACCATCAAGAAATTTGGGGACAAACTGCCTTAAGGACAAATAGAAGCTACAATCAGCCACAGGTAAAATCTTCCCAATTTGCTCCAAGAATAAATAGAAGCTACAATCGGTTGGATGATAGATCTAATTATCGCAGAAGTTTCTTTAATGGCCAATGCTTTTCTTGCCATAACTTCGGTCACAAAGCAGCTCAATGTGTTGCATACAAGACAATCATGACTAGAGAAGCTCAAAAGCAAGGGAGAATGACTGAAACCATGAAAAGGACTTATAACAACTTTTCGGTTCATGAAAATGAAGTTGAATGCTCTATTTGTAATAACTTTGGTCATGAAGACTCTGAATGTAGGAGCAGGTTCCGGAAGACAATTCAGAAGGAGCAAAACTCAAATGTCAGAACATGGAGAATAAAGGAACCACAACTAGAAAGATGTGGGATAGCCTTTTATGCAGAAGGTTAAGAAAGTCTATGGTACATTGACAGCGGATGTTCGAAGCATATGACAGGGGACAAAGAAAAGCTTGAGTCATATACCGCATTAGAAAAGGGGAAGAAAGTTTATTTTGGAAACGATATCTCTGCAACCATAAAAGGAAAAGGTGTGGCTCCATTGAAAGAGAAGGTCAAAGCTGGAAATGTTTTGTATGTTGATGGATTGAAGCATAATCTTCTGAGTGTCAGTCAGATGTGCGATCAAGGAACAGAGGTAATATTTAGATCAAATGGATGTTGTGTTCGTGATCTTGATACAGGTAAAACAGTGATCAAAGGAAGAAGGACTCCAAATAATCTATACATATTTGAAGAAGGACCACAACAATGCTATTTGAGCAAGGATGATGAACACTGGCTATGGCATCGAAGGTTGGGGCATCTAAGATTTTCACAAATAAGGAAAGCATGCAAATATCAGGCAGTTCGTGATCTTCCAGATATCAAAATTCCAGACAACACTATATGCAAATCTTGTCAGTTTGGGAAGCAAACCAGAACTAACTTTCCAGAGAAGGAAGGATCAGCTAGCATGCCTCTTGAGCTAGTACATACAGATACATGTGGTCCATTCAGAAAAAGAACACCTCGAGGAGAAGAATACTTGATATTATTCATTGACGATTTCTCCAGGTTTGTCTGGTTAGGACTTATGAAGCACAAAGATAAAGCATTCGAAAAATTCAAATCCTTCAAAGCCTTGGTTGAAAATGAATCAGGACACAAAATTAAGTGCCTCAGATTTGACAGAGGTGGGGAGTTTACCTCAAACGAATTTTTCGATTTCTGTGAAGAACATGGGATAAGAAGAGAATTCTCTACAGCTAGAACTCCTCAGCAAAATGGGGTGGTGGAAAGAATGAACAGAACAATCCAAAAAATGGCTCGTGCTATGCTTGATGAATCAGGTACTCCCGCAACTTTCTGGGGTGAAGCTGCACATGCTGCGGTTATTATTCTTAACAAAACAAATGTCCGAGTAAACAACACTCAAACACCTCATGAGCTCTGGAGTGGTGAGACTCCTTCGGTGAAGCACTTCAAAATATTTGGGAGAAAATGTTATATTAAGAATACTGATGAGCAACTTGGAAAACTTGAACCAAGAGCAGATGAAGGCATTCTTCTTGGTTATTCTCCATATAGAAAAGCATACAAGTGCTACAATAAAAGACTTAGCAGAATTGTTGACAGCATTGATGTAGTGGTTGATGAGAAGGGATATATTCCTAGGCAAGTTCATCATGAAGACATTGAAGAAGATGAAGGCTACACTCAAAGGCAGAATGATGAAGAAGAAGAACCTCAAGAAGAACCAGAGGAGCAGGCAAGAATAGAAGAGAAGACTTCATCCAGATATGTTCAAAAGAATCATCCAGAATCTCAGATTGTGGGGCAGAAAGAAGCAGGAATACAAACAAGAAGAAGAATTGCAAAAGCTTCAAGCTATTTGGCATTACTCTCTTCCACTGAACCACAAAATGTGAAAGAGGCATGCAAAGATGAATGTTGGGTCAAAGCAATGGATGAAGAACTTGAGCAGATTGAAAAGAACAACACTTGGGAACTGGTTCCTAGACCAAAAGATAAGAATGTCATAGGGACAAAATGGGTCTTCAAGAATAAATTGAATGAAAATGGAGAAGTAATTAGAAACAAGGCTAGACTTGTTTGTAAAGGGTATGTGCAGCAAGAAGGGATAGATTTTGAAGAGACCTTTGTTCCTGTAGCAAGACTTGAGGCCATCCGAATGTTCCTTGCTCTCTCAAGCTTTCAAAACTTCAAGGTATTTCAAATGGACGTGAAATTAGCCTTTCTGAATGGAGACTTAGAAGAAGAAGTATATATTGAGCAGCCAGATGGTTTCATTCTTGGGAATGATCCAAACCTTGTATGAAAATTAAAAAAGGCTCTCTATGGTCTCAAACAAGCTCCAAGGGCTTGGTACTATCGATTGGACAAATATCTTCACCAACAAGGCTTTTCAAAAGGATCAGTAGATAGCAATCTCTATATAAAAATTGAAAATAACAAATTGCTAATACTTGTTGTTTATGTAGATGATATTATCTTTGGCAGCAATGAAGAGACTATGAGTCAAAACTTTGCCTTGGTTATGCAAAAAGAATTCGAAATGTCACTACTTGGAGAATTGACATACTTTCTTGGATTGCAAATCCAACAAAATGAAGGAGGCATCTTCTTGTCTCAAACCAAGTACCTCAAGCAGACCTTGAAGAAGTATGGCATGGAAGATTCAAAGCCAGTATGTACACCCATGGTTACAGGATGCAGCCTCAGTGCAAATGATGAATCAGCAGCAGTTCATCAACCAACTTATAGATCCATGATTGGGAGTTTGCTTTATTTGACAGGTACCCAACCAGACATCATGCATGCAGTCGGAATAGTTGGGAGATTTCAGGCAAATCCAAAGGAGACTCATCTTCAGGCAGTGAAGAGAATCTTCAAATATCTTCAAGGGACACAAAATTATGGATTATGGTATCCTAGAGATACAGATCTCACACTTCATGCTTATACAGATGCAGATTGGGCCGGAAGCGTGGATGACAGGAAGAGCACAAGTGGTGGTTCATTCTTTATGGGCTCCAGATTAGTATCCTGGTTCAGCAAGAAACAGAGTTCGATTGCCTTATCTACAGCTGAAGCAGAATATGTGGCTGCGGCATCTTGTTGCACACAACTTCTTTGGATGATGCAGACCTTGCAGGATTTTCAAATCACTTGCACTTCACCAGTCTCTATCTTATGTGATAATACAAGTGCAATCAGCATTTCAAAGAATCCAGTCATGCACTCAAAGACCAAGCACATACCAATCAAGTACCATTTTCTTCGGGAACAAGTGCTTGAGCAGAAGGTCAAGTTGGAATATGTTCCTTCTAAGGAACAAGTTGCTGATATTCTCACAAAACCACTGCCCAGGGAAACTTTTGAATATCTCAGACAAAAGCTGGGAGTAGTTGATGCTTCATCCTGCTGTTGAAGCTTGTCTGTTCTACAGAAAATTTGGTATACGCAAGTTACGTAAGGGATATCCGCGTATATACGCCGATTTATGTTGGGAAAGTCGCGTGTATGGTGTACGCGTGTTGCAGAAAGCATATCCGCGTGCATACGCCGTTTTCTGCAGGAGAAGTCGCGTATATGGAGTTCTGAACAGCAAGGGCAGACTCTGGTCGGAGAAGGTCTGAGATGGGTATGCCAGAATTCTTCAGGCACAGGTTCAGGGGGAGCAGCAGGCACAGGTTCAGGGGGAGCAGATTAAAGTCTCATAAAGCATTGTTGGCATTTAGATGCTTTTGGTTCTAGTACACAACTGTTGTTGGTTTCAGGAGAAGGAGCTCAGAAGGAAATCTTGGTTGCTGATCTAAAAGATGTGTATCAGATGCTGCTTGTGACTTTCATAAGTCTTGGTCTAGATTTGTTGTCTCTATGTCGTGTATCTCTTCTGTGATATCTCTTTTATGGTGTCAAGGTCATGTAACGGCTTATGTTGGTTTCCCCACTATGCCTGGGATGAATGATGTAATATAATTGGTTGTTTCTGATGTATCCCCTCTTGGTTGGGAGTATGAATGTATGTATTGAGTCTTTTGGTAATAGGAAGGTCCCTTATGGTGTATAAGTCTTGGTTCCTTTGAAGAACATCTTTTGCAGATCTTGCCTACAGTCAGAGGAAGCATGTTTCATCACAGCCAAGCAAAGATATCAGCATGTACTCAGGGGGAGCACAACCCTTTGCCCTTGATGACAAAGGGGGAGAGTGATTTGGTATTGTTGCCATCAAGTCCAAAGGGGGAGATTGTTGGCATTATGAGACAAGTGTTGTCCTTGATGGCAAATCACACTGATAACAAATCATAGTGCAGAAGGATAGCAGCAAGGATTTGATGATCAGTCTACAAGTATGAAGAAAAATATATACACGCTGGTTCACTATATACCAAGTCGCGTATACAAGCAGGTTCACTATATACCAAGTCGCGTATACGCAGGTTCGCTATATACCAAGTCGCGTGTACACGCTGGTTGGCTTCAGTAAAAGCGCGTGTATGTGGAAAACTTATCTTTGGTCCACGACGGTTATTCCTTGGAAGTTGTGCCTATGGTTTTGGACCTTGGTGTCTCGACGGATGTGTTGATCCCTAGTTTTGAAGATGATGGTATTGGATTTCTATGGTTTTGGCTCTTGGTATTGAACAAGGCCTAAGGCTATATAAGGAGAAGGAAATCATTAGGCAAGTGTATCTGAGATGTCTTGAATATCTGATGAAGTATTATTTCCAGTATGCATGTTATTGGTTGATGATGTATTTCTTGATCTGAGCTAAGGAGAGATCTCATCGGTTGATAGAGAACAAGATCTAAGGAGAGATCGGGATCAAATGGTTTGAAATAAACTATCTTTATATAGTTGATTATGCGTATTTCTAGATCCGCATGACTGACGCAATATTATGTTCTGGGTATAACTGATGTCTGGTACAGCTGCAAGTTATGAAAAATTATTTTTAGATCTGTACGCAGGTTGTCTTCGGTAAAACCACGTGTATACGTGGGTTGCCTTCATTGAAGTAGCGTATATCTTTTGGAGCTTGATTTTTGGGTTGCAGCTGGGTCTGACTGTTATTGCAGAGTTCTGTAGTCTGCTCTGTGTTCTGGTGACTAGGTTTGACAGGGTTTCAGTGGTTCAGTGATTCAAAGATTGTTGATGTGAGTATTGGTTGTTTTGTAATCTGCTATGAAGGTTGAATGAATTGTGGTCTTTAGATTGTAATATTGTGCTTCAGGAATATCCAGTTTGAAAATGTATGAAAAGTGGTACCTGAAGGAAAGAAGATTGTAGGCTTGCACCTACGTACTAGTATCTTAGCTAGTACAAGAGCAAAGGGGGTTGAAGCTCCCTTCCAAGGAAGTTTGTAGAACGAGAGAAGGTTGAAGCCTTCTGCAAGTTGTAGCCTGCGTACTGGTATAAGGCTGCACCAGTACAAAAGATTGTAAACTGAAGTTCTTATTAAAGAAAGATAGAGACGACTTGCAGCAGGTGGTTTTCACCCACATTGGGTTTCCACCTTATATCATGGTGTTCATGTGTGTGGCTTTTGTGTGATGATCTGTTCTGTTATACTGTTTACTCTTAATATGGTGAATAATGACCTGATGCACTTAACTGAAGATAAACTAACTGAATTATAAGTTTTCTGGTTATACGCTGTTTTCTTTAGACACAGTAGCGTGTACACGCTGGTTCACTTAACTGAAGTAGCGTATATGTTTCTGAGCATTGAAAAAGTTTTATTGATCTGATAATACTGATTCACCCCCCCCTCTTAGTATTATTTCCAACAATCTTGCCTTATACTTGGCATGGCTTCTTTCCAGCTATTCCTGCACTACTTGGTGAATTTCTTGGATCTGCTCAATGAACTTGGTTGCTTTGTCCACATCACTGTGTCCATCCACTACTATGTATTTACCAAAGACAAAATCCAAGGGAGACTTTGGTATAAAACCAAAACAAGTCTCAAAAGGAGATCTCTGAGTAGAAGAGTGCTTGGCATGGTTGTAAGCATGTTGCACATAACACAAATGCTCATCCCAAAGTTTGGGATGCTTGCTAGAATAGCCTTTGAGCAACTAGATCACTGTCCTGTTGACCACCTCTATTTGACCATTTTTTTATGGATGAAATGTTGTGCTCTTCTTCAATCTGGTGTCCATCAACTCCCATAGACTTGACCAAAATTTTCCAACAAATCAGGAATCTCGATAAGATATAATAGAAGTGGGTAACCCAAAATGAACCCATACATGCTGAAAGAACAACTTTGTTGTTTGTTCAGCTGTGACCTGATTGTTACAAGGTATTAAAATACACATTTTGTTGAACCTATCCACAACAACATACAAATAATCATGATCTTTTATAGATTTTGGCAATCCCCCAACAAAGTCCATGGAAACACTTTCCCAAGGACGAGAAGGAACTAGAAGTGGAGTGTACAAGCCTATTTTTCTATTACTGGGCTTGCTTTTAGCACACATAGTACACCCTTCAATATATCTGGAAACCATTTCATGCATTCTTGGCCAATAACAGAACCTTTGCAACTGTTTTACTTACACCAAAATGACATGATATGAGAGAAGTATGTGCTTCTCAGATTATGTTAACTCTTTCAGTTTGCGGAGTGCATAAATTTCCCAAATGATATAAGAGTTGGTCCTTAACATAATAATCCAATTCTTCTACTTTCTTTCCATGACTTAAAGTTTCATATACATCTTTAAAATCTACATCTTGAGCATATTGTTCAATGCAACTTTCATGCATTACTGAGTTATGCTTAAGTATAGTAGATGCATTTATGATTGGTCTGGATAGTATATCTGCAACCTTATTATCTATGCCCTTCTTATATCTGATGACAAGATGAAATTGCTGTAGGAAACCCATCCACCTATAATGTCTTGATTTCTGCAATTTAGTTTGTGAGTGAAAATATTGAAGTGGTTGATGATCGGTATGTATGGTTGTTTCTTTGCCCATTAGGTAATGTTTCCATTCCTTCACACTCTGTACTAATGCATACAATTCTTTATCATATGTGGGATAATTAACTACTATAGAATTAAATGTGTCAAAATCATAGCATATGGGTTTACCGTGTTGCATCAACATTGCTCCCATGGCATAGTCACTGTCATCTGTTTCAATCTCAAATGGACGTTGAAGATCTGGCAGTGCTAGTACTGGTGCTGTAATAATTTTTTATTTTAAGGTGTCGAATGTTTTCTGCTATTTTCCTCCCCACTAAAACACCTTTTCCAATCTTGTTAAAGCATGTAATGGAGTTGCAATGAAAGAAAAGTTAGCAATAAACTTTCTCCAATATTGTGCTACTCCTAGGAAACTCCTAACCTTGGTAGCAGATTTGGGTTTAGCCAGTTCAAAATGACTTCAACCTTAGAGGGATCTATCTTCAATTCACCACCCCCTATAATATGACCCAAATAATTTAAAGATGTCTTGCCAAATTCACATTTTGACAACTTCACATAGAGATTTTCTCTTTTTAAAACATCTAAAGTCTGCTTTACATGCTTCAAATGGTCTTCCCATGTTTTACTGAAAACAAGAATGTCATCTAAATATATAATTACAAAATCATCAATAAAAGGTCTGAGTACATCATTCATAACTCTCATGAAAGTGGCAGGAGCATTAGTTAAGCAAAAAGGCATAACCAACCATTCATATGGCCCTTTCTTTGTCTTGAAAGAAGTCTTCCATGCATCTTATTCTGCAACTTTGACCTGATGATAGCCACTACGCAGGTCTAGCTTGGAAAAGTAAACTGCTTCTTTCAATTGATCTAATAGATCATCAATACGAGGAAGAGGATAACAATTCTTGATCGTTATTTTGTTCAGTGCTCTATAATCAATGCACTTTCTCCATGAACCATCTTTCTTTCTCACCAGCACGATTGGAGATCCACATGATGATGTGCTCGGTCTTATGAACCCTTTATTGAGCAGCTCCTGTACCCACTTCTTTATCTCTACATTCTCTAAAGTAGATAACCCGTACATTCCGATGTTAGGTAATGGATCATCTTGCTGCAAATGAATATCATGTACTATTTCCCTTTTGGGTGGCAGACCTTTAGGTTCTTGAAATAGGATATCATATTCTGAAACAACTTTAACTAAATCAATTTTCTATTTAGCATCACAACCGTCAAATACATTGGTTTTATCAGGGTTCTTTTCCTTTACAACCATTAGTAAAAATTGATTGCATGAATTCACAATTCTTTTCATCTACCTTGAGTTTATGAGAGAATAGTTATTTTTGAGTTTATGAGCTCTTACAATATATTCTATTCCATCTTTAGTGAGTTGATACTTATTTTCAGCTCTATAGAAAATGGCTTTCCTATCATACAAGTAAGGACTTCCCAAAACAATACCACATATATCCAAGGGAACTATATCTAACTCAACCTCATCTACAAATGTTGACCCAATAGCAAACCTAAGTTTACATTGTCTTGTTACTTGTAGCTTTGCTTTATCACATACCCAACCTAATGGATATGGCTTCTTGTGAGGTGTTGTTAGTAATCCCAACTTCTTTACAATTGTTTCAGAAATCAAGTTTACTTGTGATCCACTATCAAATAAAGTATCAATCTTTTGGTGCTTGGAAATGACTCTAATATGAAAAAGCTCATGTCTTTTCCTCTCATTATCTTCATTATCAATAGATTGTGCATAATTACTTGTGGATGCTTCAGAATTTTTACCTTTTATACCTATGGTTGTGACTGTTGTTTCATCACCTGAGTCTGACCCCAAGTCTTTTTGAATAGCAACAACTGTGTTTTTCTTCTTACTACCAAACTTCTTAGGTTTCAGCTCCGGATGCAAAGACCAGCAGTGTGCACCTTCGTGTCCATCCTTCTTGCAATGAGTGCATGAAGATTTGTCCTTCTGTATAGCATTTGTCTTCCTCTCCTTCCATTTCAACTTCTTCTTTTCCTTGTTCTTTCTTGCAGATTGTTTAGATGATCCCCAACCTCTGGGTTCACATTCTTGCCTCTAGCTTCTAGATGTGTAGCCTGAACTGATACATCTTCTAGGCTAGTGGGATTAAACATGAGAATGGTGTGCTTCAAATAGCTATGCAGACCACCTATATACTTCAACAAAGTTTCAGGTGAGTCTAGAGATATGCCTAGAGTTAAAGCTCTTTTTCTAAATTCCTGGGTATAACTTGTACACTTTGACTATTTAATTGGCGAAGAGTTTACCAACTCATCATTGCTTGCTGCATATAAGCTAAAGGATAGAATTGTTTTTTGATGGCAGAAACAAAATCATTCTAGGTAGAAAGGATTCTACCAGGGCTCTTTAGATCAGCTTGTGTCTTGCCTTCCCACCACACTAGTGCAGTTTCTCCAAGTTGAAGGCTAGCCAGCTGAATCTTTCTCCTTTCTGAATCAATATTCTACACCCTGTAATATACATCAATATATCTTATCCAGTTATCTAGCTTTTCTACATTTAGTTCTCCATCATAAATTGGCAAATCAAGCTTCACATCTAATTTAATTAAAGAAGTTTTCTTCTTTTTCTTATCAAGGCTAGGAGATGAGGATGATGCAGGTGATGGTGGAGGAGATGAGGGAGGAGGCTTTTCCCCCTTCCCTTTCCCTTTGGATGGGAAACTAGAGAAGGTTCCTCTGCTCCTTTGTCTGGTTTGGGTGTTGAAGTGCTTTCACCTCGACCCTTCTTAAATTCCCAATACATCTCTTCCACCATGGCTCGCATGGCCATAAAACTGTCCATGAACTGAGAGTCCGATTCCAATGGAACTTCTTCTGCCATTCTTGTTAGTCCCCTATTTTGCTCCCTTTTTGACTATTTTTCCCTTCCTAAATCATAACTATTTACCCCTATTTTACCTATCTTATACACCCTCATCTTTCACTAGTGCAAGAACGATGACACATTTTGCATTAACTTTATATTTTACATTTTTTAACTTAACTTAGCATTTATTAATTATTTATTACGTGATTTCTTGCTTATAATTACTTTCATAACTTATCGATACCTCCAATGTTATTTGGTAGTTAAATGCTTACGTGACCGCTGATCTTAGTGCAGGAGCGGATCTCGCACCAGTGCCAGCACTGTGAATCCTTGCAGCAGATCTGGATCTCCTTGATCACTGCCTAGTTTTGTGCCACTTTAGCCATGACAGTAGGTTAGATCTGAAGGCAGCCGAGCTCCAGTTATGACAGCAAGGCAATCTAGAGGTAGTTGAGATCGGATTTATGAGAAACGAACAATTGGAGATTGCTATGGCCTGTTCTATTAAAATGCCTAATTTTGAAGGCCGAAAGCTTAATTCTGCAATTGGTTATGTAATTAGTTGAATGATCTACAATCGGTCATGTAATTAGTTGAACAATCTAAATTCTACAACTGATTATATAATGAGTTAAACGATCCTTTTGGCCTTCGGCCAAGGATCTATATAACGAGAAATGTAAATAGGACGAAATGGTTAATCGTTGATAGAGTTTTATAGAACAGAGATAGAACCAGGAAGACGGTAACGAGCTTGTATTTTGTTATCGCCCAAATCCGGGTTGGATATGTAATCACACATGTATTTGCCTTTATGATTTAATAAGAAAGGGAGCTCCGCCTTACATTTCATGAATCTTATTTTTTATGTTTAACAGCTGATGAATTGATACAGTACTGAGTAGCATTTCCATTTGAAATGGAAACAAACTGGTTGGCTAGGGCCCAGCCAACCTAGCACGTTCTCCCTATTTTCTATTCTTGTAATTTATGTTTTATACTGCCAAGTGTGATTTAATTTACAACATCTGAATTCATGTTTGAGTGAAAGCAGATCTGCAATGTGAAGTAGTTAAATTTCCTTTCCCTGCATCTGATTTTGGATTGGTTTTCCCCGCCTGGTCCAAGTAGGAGAAATTACCTGCACCAGTGCACATTGGTGTGCTATTCACTTTCTACACGTTTTGTTTGGATTGGTTTTCCCCACTTGGTCCAAGCAGGAGAAATTACCTGCACCAGTGCATGTTGGTGTGCTATTCACTTTCTGCACGTTTTGTTTTGATTGATTTTCCTCGCCTAGTCCAAGCAGGAGAAATTACCTGCACCAGTGCACATTGGTGTGTTATTCACTTTCTGCACATTTTGTTTGGATTGGTTTTCCCTGCCTAGTCCAAGTAGGAGAAATTACCTGCACCAGTGCACGTTGGTGTGCTATTCATTTTCTGCAAGTTTGTTTGATTTGGTTTTCCCGCCTGGTTTAAAGCAGAAGAAATGAACTTGCACCAGTGCAAGACTGTGTGATGTAGAAAGAATTTTTAGTTTACTTCTAATAGCTTTCTTGCTCTCACTAATATTTCATGACATGATAAATTATAAAGATTGTTTCTCTATTTTTGTACTTTGATAAACTCAGAAACATTCATCTTTCTGGTATGCAATTTGGTTTCATAACACTTGCAGTAATTAAGCACTGATTTCAAGAATTAAATGTTCAAGTGTAAGAAGCTCTGATCTAGTACAAGAACCAGTTTATTGTTACTGGATCTGAGTGCTTTGGACCTGAGAAAGTTCAGGACCTTGCATGAAGAAAAATGCTTTTAGCATAGACATCATTTTACACCCTCTACATAAATCATTGTTCCTACACTAGTGCAAGAAGACTGCACTAGTGTAAGATAGATTCTTGCGAGAAGGAAATCTTTACATAAGCAGGTTTGAAGGGCCCATCTGTAGAAGATTGCTAAAGTGTCTTTGCTAAAGAAAACACACACTCAATATATAATCAATAGTTAGCTAGAGTGATTGCCCCTTTATTTCCAAATCTCTTTTGCAAGTGCATTTTCTCTTGTTCCAGTCCTAGATTATTTTGATGGTTCAAGTTGTCCTTTTTCTCTCTATAGTTTGATTCTGAAATCTTTCCTTTAAAGAAAGTAGGAATTGATATTAGAAATATTCATACCATCTCTGTCATTGCCTGTGCTTCATCTCTAAGTTTAAGAATCCTCCGGGTTGACAATTTAAGTGTTGAGGAGTTTACTTAAGTGTAATTCCTGCATGCAACATTTTGGCGCCGTTGCTGGGGAGGCGATTTGATTTGGTAAGAATTTTTTGATTATACAATAGAGGTCTTTTTTTTTTTTTTTAGTATTGTTTGGAAAATATTTTTCTTTTGAAGGAATTTTACTGGTGTTAATTGATTTCTGACAACATTTTTATTAGAAATTACTTGTTGTTTTTCTTTCTTTTTATGAAATGAATGCCTAGGAAAGGTAAGGGTTCAAATCCCATTAAGGGATGAAAGAATTCTGAAAACAATTCTCGTATTGGGTCTCCTTCTGTGAGCAAGAACCCCAATCCAATTCAAACCCATCATGCAGGAACAATCCACCTAGATTCTGGTGACAACAACTCAGGTGTGGTTCAGCCTGTTGAGAGTAAGAGAGAAACAATGGCAGATCATGAAGATTATGTGGAAGGGTTTGGTGAAAACCAGGTAAGTGGAGAACAATCCACTTTTGTGTTTCCAATTGTGGATCCTGATACTGTGGCGCAAATGAAGAATATTCCACCATCAGCTCTCCCCCATTTCCATGGTAAAGTTCATGAAGACCTTGACTCTTTTCTATTCGAGTTTGATATTCTGTGTAGAAGTTATGATTATTCAACTGACGCTCAGAAGTTAAGATTATTTCCTGCTACTCTCAAGGACTCAGCTTTACGCTGGTTCATGGGGCTAAGAGGAAACTCTATAACCTCTTGGGATCAGATGAAGAAAGTGTTTTTGTCTAAATATCAGGAATATTGCAAAATTTGGGATATGCAGGATGAAATTTTACAATCATATAGGATGATGATGAAACTCTTGAAGATTATTTAGAAAGATTTCTGTACATTTTACAAAGGTCAAAACTTAAGCTTGATTCCAGCACTATTAGAACTTTGTTCTTAAGAGGACTTACTGATAATTCTAGAAATAATCTAAATATGCTTGGACAAGGTGATATTTCCCAGCGAACTTTTGATCAAATTTGTGAATTATGTAGGAAATTTTCAAGAAATCAGTATAGATCTGGTAGAGGAACTCGAAATAGAAATAGAAAAACTGAATCTACTGATGCTATGATTATTGGACTAGAAAATAAAATGGAAAACATGAAAATTGATATAATTAATGTTGTTTCTAAACAGTTGGAATCTTTAAAATTTCAGCAAAAACTGATAAAGGAACAAGAGTCACTATGTATTTTCTATCCTAAATGTAGAGACAAGCATCCTACTAAAGAGTGTCCTCTTAATTTAAAAGAAACCAATAAGTGTGCTATTTGTGCAGAAGACCATATCACAGAAAAATGTCCCTCTATACCAGGACTTAAGTGTTGGCATTATGATGCATGTGTTGTACTTGATGGCAAACAACTCATAGAAGATCAACTCACTTATATATATCTAGATGAATCTACAGAAGAGATATCAGATGACAATTCTCAGTATGACAAGTCCAAAGGGGGAGATTGTTGGCATTATGAGACAAGTGTTGTCCTTGATGGAAAATCACACAAATGATAAATTATAGTGCAGCAAATTTATTTGATAAATTATAGTGCAACAAAGTTTCCTTCATGTAGAGAAAAGTTCACGCACTTTTATGCAGAGAAAAGTTTATTCCATGTAGAGAAAAGGTCACGCACTTTTATGCAGAGAAAAGTTTATTCCATGTAGAGAAAAGTTCACGCACTTTTATGCAGAGAAAAGTTTATTCCATGTAGAGAAAAGTTCACGCACTTTTATGCAGAGAAAAGTTTATTTCATGTAGAGAAAAGTTCACACACTTTTATGCAGAGAAGAGTTTATTTCATGTAGAGAAATGTTCACGCACTTTTATGCAGAGAAAAGTTTATTTCATGTAGAGAAAAGTTCACGCACTTTCATGCAGAGAAAAGTTTCTTTCATGTAGAGAAAAGTTCACGCACTTTCATGATTGGTTCATGGTATTAGTCCGACAGTTTTTGATCCTATGGTTTTGGTCCGTGGTATTGCATCCAAAAGTGTTGATCTCACGCACTTTCATGGTTGGTTCATGGTATTAGTCCGACAGTTTTTGATCCTATGGTTTTGGTCCGTGGTATTGCATCCAAAAGTGTTGATCTCACGCACTTTCATGGTTGGTTCATGGTATTATTCCGAAAGTTTTTGATCCTATGGTTTTAGTTCGTGGTATTGCATCCAAAAGTGTTGATCTCACGCACTTTCATGGTTGGTTCACGGTATTAGTCCAACAGTTTTTTTGATCCTATGGTTTTGGACCGTGGTATTGAGAAAGGACTAAGGCTATAAAAGAGGAAGGAGATCATTTGGCAAAGCATCATCTGAATTATTGAATATCTCATAAAGTGCTAGATCTGGAATACTGTGATTGGGTTATGGTACAGATCTAGATCTAAGCTAAAGAGGGATCTCACCAGTTGATGGAAAACAAGATCTAAGGATAGATCGAGATCAAATGGTTTGAAATGAACTATCTCTATATATTTGATTATGCTTATTCTAGATCTGTATACTGACGCTTGTAATGATCTGAACTGGGTATAACTTGAGTTTGAAATCGCTGCAAGTCATGTTTGAATATTTATAGATCTGTACGCAGGTTGGCTTTGGTGTAAGCGCGTATGTATGCAGGTTTGGTTCATTGTAGTAGCGTATAGAATTTGAGCTATGATATTTGAAGTCACAGGTGGTTCTGGTTGTTGATGGGTTCTGATGACAGTTTAAAGGTGTCAGTATTCTGCATATCCTCTTTGGTTGATTGTGTTTAGCTTCAGTATTGATGGATGAGATCTAATATTGGATTAGGATCATAATGGCTCATATTTATGTGATCTGATGGACTAGATCTGGGTCCTAACACATATATTATCCATGTATATGTATTGATCTAGTGTTTGGGTGATTCAGAAGATTGATTGATTATGTGCTTCAATGATATTAATGGGTCCAGTATGAAAATTGGATGAAACGTGGCCTTTCAGATTATGTGTTGTGCTTCATGAGTATCTAGTATGACAATGTATGAAATGTGGTACCTGGAGGAGAGAAGATTGTAGGCCGGCGCCTACGTACTAGTATCTTAGCTAGTACAAGAGCTAAGGGGGTGTCAGCTCCCTTCGAGTAGCAGTTGAAAACTTTGGAGCATTGTAGCAGGTAGCAGCCTGCGTACTAGTAAATGGATCGGCTAGTACAAGAACTATGGGGGTTGTAGCTCCCTTCTAGGAAAGACTGGAGAACAAGAGAGGGTTGTAGCTCTCTGCAGGTAGAAGCCTACGTACTGGTATAAGACTTCACCAGTACAGAAATATTGTAAAAGGATTTTCTTATTAAGAAGAAGATTGAGATGACTTGCAGCAGGTGGTTTTCTCCCACATTGGGTTTCCACCTTATATCATGGTGTTCATGTGTGTGGCTTATGTGTGATGATCTGTTCTATTTTACTGCACCTGTTTACTGTTAATATGGTTGATAATGTTCTAATGCACTCATTAAGGATCAACTAACTGAATCATAAGAAGTTGTGGAAGTAGCATATATGAATCTGAATATGGAAATGAAAAAGTTTTATTGATGTGATAATACTGATTCACCCCCCCCTCTCAGTATTATTTCCAACATTAAGGTTGTATTTATAGGGGGACAACCTGAAGCTGAATACTTGAATGTTATGGGAGAAAGAAGAAATTGACCTCAGGTAGGTGTAGGTATGGCTCCCTAAAACAGTATTTTGGTTATAATTCACATGCATATTATTATCCTAACACTAATAAAAAATGGCAGTACAGAAATCAATATCAGCATGGGAAACCTTCTCAACCATGGAAACAAGGTTGGAGAGGGCCAACTCATGCTCCATATTCTTACCAGCCACCTATGCAGTCATATCCTCATACACAAAATTCAATGCCTCGGCTTTCGATTCAGTCTACTCCACCATTGCCTTTACCTCCACCCTTTCGACCTCCTCAATTTCCTGCTTAACCTATTCCCAATCCTAACAATAACAAAGTAGTGCAAATGATTTATGTAAAAAACCCACCTTTACCATTTGAGTAATAGTCTATTCCAGTTGGGGTTCATGATATTCAGTTAAGATCGGGAAGGACTGTAATGTTAGAAAATCAGAACCAAACCACAGTGATTGTTGAAGAGAAAGGAGAAGAGGAAACTCCTAACCATTCTCCGAAAGCAATCACCAATCAACCCTTACCCTCTGGATACTTGCCACCTTCTTCCAACCAGCCTCCCTTCCCAGAGAGGCTAGTGATGGAAAGAAGTGAATCCATTTCTGAGACTAGCTTGGCATCATAGCTTCAGAATCTTTTCATTAAGATACCTCTACTTCAAGCCATCAAAGAGATCCCCATTTGTACCAAGATTATTAAGGAACTCTGTCTCAAGAAACCAGGGAGGAAGAAATTGGAACCCCAAACCATTCAATTTGTTGGTAGGGCAGCAAAGTTGATGACAAAATGTGTATCTATGGAAAAATATACTGATCTTGGAAACCCTATTGTCCCAGTTCAGATTGGTAATGTCCTTGTCTCTAACGTTCTTATAGACCTGAGGGCAGCCATTAATGTCATGACTAAGCAAACCATGGATCAACTTCGGTTATCTCATCTTTGCCCTACTCCCACTGTGCTTGAATTAGCAAATAGATCTAAAATTAAGCCAAAAGGAGTATTGGATGATGTGATCATCTCATTAGATTCTTGGGAATATCCTACTAATTTCATTTTGCTTCAGCCAAAGAACCCAGTAGGAGGACATCCCTTGATCTTGGGTCAACCATGGCTTGCTACTGCAGATGCATATATTGGATGTTGTTATGGTGATATGTATATTTCACATGGAGACTCTAGGAAGAAAGTTACCTTATATCTCCCTGCCAGATCCATTCAGGACCTTCGAGATACTTTATGGTTGGATCAAAGTAGTGATGATGAGACTCAACCCATCTCCCTTATCCATCATTATACTGGGTCTTCACAAGAAGATGAGATTCAAGATTTCCTGAATAATCTAGACACTATGCCTAATTTTGAGCCATTGAGCCAAATTTTCAGCCTAGATTTTCAAGATAATCATGATTCCCATTCTTCTGTACCACTGCATTTGACCACTCCCTTGAGTACTACTGAGCCTGATACTACTCTTGTTGAGATTAGCCCTGGTAAGTCCTTGCATATTAGTTCAGATTTGGACTCATCTCAGCGAGAGCAGCTTGTGAATTTGTTGTGAAACCATCTTAGTGCCTTTGCATGGGGCTATGAAGATATGAAGGGTATCCCTCCTAAAACTTTCACACATCATATCTATATTCAGGAAGGAGCTCGACCTGTCCAACAACCCCAAAGACGAATGAATCCAGCTCTAAGAGATATTGTGAAGGAAGAAGTACATAAACTCTTGGATGCTGGTTTTATCTATCCTATTTCTGATAGTCAGTGGGTCTCTCCATTAGTACCAGTACCTAAGAAATATGGAAGATGGCGTATTTGTATTGACTATCGAGAATTAAACAAGCCACTCTCAAAGATTATTTTGCTGTCCCATTCATTGACCAGGTGCTTGATGCCTTTGCAGGAAAGGAATACTTTTCCTTTCTGGATGGCTTCAGTGGCTATAACCAGATACAGATTGCACCCGAATATCAGGACAAAACTACTTTTACATGTCCATGGGGAGTGCTTCCCTTTGGGTTATGTAATGCCCCGAATACTTTTCAAAGGGAAGTCTTGGCTATTTTTTCTGATATGGAATTTGTGGAAATTTATATGGATGGCTTTTCTGTGTTTGGTGATTCTTTTTCGAAAGCTCTTGAAAACTTGGAAAAAGTACTTCTTTGTTGTGAGGAAGCCCATCTCGCTTTGAGTGACAAGAAATGCAGATTGATGTGCAAAGCGGGGGTGGTACTTGGCTATTTTATTTCTAGTAAAGGTATCCAAGTTGATCCAACAAAGATTGAAATCATTTTGCATCTTCCTGCACCCAAAACTCAAAGGGAAGTAAGAGGTTTTTTAGGACATTCTAGTTCTATAGGAGATTCATTAAAAATTTTTCTAGGATAGTTTCTCCTGTTTTCCAACTTCTAGCTAAGGATAGTGAATTTTCTTGGACTACAGCTTGCCAACAGTCTTTTGAAACATTGAAGGAAAAGTTAGTACAGGCACCAGTTCTGAGAGGTCCTAATTGGTCTCTGCCTTTTCATATTTCTTCCGATGCTTCAGATTTGGCTATTGGCATAGCTTTAGGACAAGAGGAAAATAAGCAATCCTATGCTATTTATTATATTAGTAAGAACTTGTCTTTTGCTGAATTAAATTATACAGTTACAGAGAAAGAGTTTTTAGCTGTAATTTTTGCAATTAATAAGTTCAGGCACCATATTACAAGATATGAAGTATTTGTACATACTGATCATTCCGCAATTAAATATTTGATTAACAAACCATTAACTAGTCGTAGAGTGACTAGGTGGTTACTATTGTTGCAGGAATTTAATATTCTTATTGTTGATAGACCAAGAAAATCTAATGTTATAGCAGATTTTCTTTCTAGATTAGATAATCCTGATGAAACAACTCCTGTTAATGATGATTTTCCGGATGAACATCTTTTTGCTATGTAACAGGTTCTTCGTGGGTTGCTGACATTGCTAATTATTTGGTTACTGGGAAAACACCACCCCACTTGTCTGCTCGTGAAAAGTGGAATATTATTCAGAAAAGTGTTGCATACTCCTGGATTCAAGGAGATCTCTTTTACACAGGTCCATATATGATTATCCGTAGGTGTGTAAGAGAGGAGGAAGTGTTTGACATATTGAAATCTGCTCATGATGAACCTTGTGGAGGCGACTTCGCTGATAAGCAGACTGCATATAAAGTATTGCGTGCTGGTTACTTTTGGCCTTCCTTGTTTAAGGATGAAAAACATTATGTCAAGCGTTGTTATAGATGTCAGCGAATGAGCCAACCTAATCAAACCAATGAAATGCCTTTATGCCCTCAAGTTATGATTGAGCCATTTGAAAAATGGGCTATTGATTTTATAAGGCCAATAAATCCAACATCATTAAGTAAAAAGCATATTTTGGTTTGTACAGATTTTGTTACAAAATGGGTAGAAGCTAAAGTTGTTTCTTTTGCTACAGAAAAAAAGTTGTTGATTTTCTTTTGCCTAAAATCTTCACTAGATTTGGTGTGCCTAGGGAAATTGTTTTTGACAATGGCCCACAATTTATTTCTAATCTGGTACAGGGTGTGATGGAGCAATACAAGACCTGGCACATGAAATCCATGCCGTATCACCCGCAAGAAAATGGCCAGGTGGAATCTACAAACAAAGTGATCGAGTCCATTCCTACAAAGACCGTCAATATGCATCAAAAAGACTGGGCTGAAAGATTACCAGAAGCTTTGTGGGCATACAAAACCACATGGAGAAATAGTAAGGGACATACACCATATGAGCTGGTATATGGAAAACATGTTCTATTACCAATTGAATTCTAGATCAAAAATTTCAGGACTGCAGTTCAGTTAGGATTAGATCTCTCTAAGGCACAACAACAGCGTCTTCTCCAATTAAATGAGTTAGATGAGTTTCAAAGGGATGTTGTTCATCAGAAAGCAGCAACGTAAATGGTGGCATGACAAGTTTATTCAAAAAAAGCAGTTCCAACCAGGTAATTGGGTTCTCCTTTATGATTCTAGATTTAAAATTTTTGAAGGGAAGTTCCATACATGTTGGATGGGACCTTATGAAGTGATCCGAGTGTTTGAATATGGAGCAGTAGAAGTTAAAACTATTGATGGACATAATTCAGTATTCTTGGTAAATGGACACAGGTTAAAGAAGTACTTTCAACCACTTACCAGGAAATATTTTACACAACAAGTCCAACAACAATTTGGGACAGTAGTGGAGAATGGTAATAGGAACCTTTTGAAAACGTGAATTCTTCTTCTTCTCAAAAATAAAAAATATATATAAAGAAAAAAAATAGAAAAAAGTAAAGAAAAAATATTTTCCTGTAATTATGAAAATCAGTTTGCTGACATGATTGCAGAATGATCAACCTGAAAACCAGCTTGCTAGCAGGGAGATCAAAAATTTCTAATAAAAGAAAATGTTGCTTGATCTTTAGATATGCTAGCTACCACCAAGTAGAAGCAGGTTCAGCATAACCAACCTTTATACAGATGGGGTAATTAGCATGGATATTTTTTATTCAAGTAATGCTTAATTTTCGCTACAATTATTTTTCTTACACCAGTGCAGGCAGACTTTCCAGAAAATTTTATGTCTTTCTTCATATTCCACTTTCATAATATTCCCTCAGTTTTCTTCTTTAATCCCAGAATATTAACCTTCCCACATTCTTCTAAAATTTACCCTGTCCGCTTCGAAGAAATCCCACTTTACCCCTGAATTTTTTCCCTATCCCACTTCTATTTATTCCCTATTTTGGTACTTTCCTGGAATCCCTGTAACAAAATTCCTTCCCATTCTAAAAAATCCCCTTTCCCAATTCTTTAGTCCCTCATGAATTTATTGCCGGATCTTGTATACAAAGAGCAAAAGGATATGCTCTTAAGCATCAAGGAAGGGTGAAGCAAATTTCTAGTATAAGTTGAGGAAATCATGTGAAAATCTAGCCTATACTTAAATTCTCTGTTTAGATATTATGCTTGCACTAGTGCAAGCGTGTTGTCCTATGTGATAAGATAAGAAAAAAAGTACTAGTAGAATAGTACGATTTTAAGTGGTGCAAGATCAGTACGAGCATGCACCTCGTCAGCAACATAGTACAAGTTATTTTTATATCATATGGCATAAGAAAGTGGTCATTATGGAAATTTATATGAAGTCTTTTCATTTCACCGGCGAGTATTATGCTATCATATTAACTAGGAGCAAATTAATTAAAAGTACAAAGTTTTTTAAGCAGGAATTATGATTTTTTAATGAATGCTAAGTTCCTTTTTTTAAATTATGAAGAAATGCGGAAATGTGTTAACTATTGCTTGGATGTAATTACCCTACTCTGCCATATTCTTAAGCGTCCTTCACTCATGATTACCTTGCTCCATTATAATCCTAAACGTCCATTCACACGTAATTATGACTTCAGCTGACCGTTAAACTGCCGCCGCGAGTAACAATTTGGGAAGACCTCAAAGATGTTGTGTATCTACGGTGGATGAACCGGTAATACGATGGAAAGGATGGATGAATAGTTAGATTTCTATTTATGAAGGCCTATTTCCACGACATTGTTATGAAACCAGCTCACAAAAAGATAGAAAAGATAGTTGAACGCATTAGAATTCAGCCTCTTCGAGGGGGAAACCTCCTTTACATTACACAAATGAACAATTCTTGGATGATACAAATGAAAAGACCTCCTTTCTATATATAGGAGTCTAAGGGGTCATAATATAATCAGAGCCGACATAACAATAATAATGTAACGACACAATAATAACAATAGTGGGCTTCTATGGGGCACAATAGTAACAATATGGGCACTACATGGGTACATCAATATAATAAGGGGGTTGTACTAATAACAATAAGGGGTTACACTAGTAGTATAGGGGCTTAACATGCCCCTCTCCTTAGAATAGTGTTGTCCTCAACGCTTGAGTAGTTCTTGATGCTTCTGTATAAAATTCTTGTCCTCCCATGTGGAATCTTCAGCGGGTAAGTTCTTCCGCTTGATGAGATACTCTGAAATTGATCGATTTCGTAGCTGTCGGGTTCTTGTTTCTGTGACTGCTCCAGGTTCCAATATGATTTTTACTTCCTCTTCAAGTTTGGGAAATATTGTTTGAATAGGGATCTTCTGCAACTTTTGAATGAGTGGCCATACTTCTTCATCCTTCTTCCATTCATCCCTTTCTTCGTTTATCCAATCTAGTTGGATAATAGAAATAGCACAAAACAATGCTTCCGCATCCTCATCCTTTCTTGAGAGTGCATCTGCAACAAAATTTTTCTTCCCTTTTCTATAGATGATGTCAAAGTCATAACCCAACATATTTGTGACGCATTTTTTTTGTTCTTCTAAAGATAATAGTTGTTCTAAAAAGTATTTAAGACTATCATGATCCATTTTTACCTTGAAGTGTCTTCCCATTCGGTAAGGCCGCCATTTCTTAAGTGCATATAGTATTGCCAACATTTCCTTCTCATAAATAGCTTACTTGAGATGTAGCAGTAAAAATACCCAACCACCTACATCAAAACATTTTTCATTACGATGTTGATCGACCTGTTGTTTCATTCGATCTTGCACCAAAGTGGCATTATCCTTTAAAAGTTGGAGAACTTGTTGTTGATGCTCGATGTGATCTTTCACTACTTGAACCTTTTTCTTCTTGATATGTCCTTCTATCTTTAGAGTTTGAGGAGTGGTAATTTCTTCCAATCCTTTACAAGATATGGTTAGATTCATTTCTTGATGCTCGATGTGATCTTTCACTTCTTGAACATTTTTCTTCTTGATATGCCCTTCTATCTTGATAGTTTGAGGAGTGGTAATTCTGACCAATGAATTACAAGATATGGTTGGATTCATTTCTTCTTTCTCGATGTGATCTTTCACTTCTTGCACATTTTTTTCTTGATATGTCCTTCTATCTTGAGAGTTTGAGGAGTGGTAATTCTTGCCATGCTTTACAAGATATGGTCTGATTCATTTCTTCTTTCTCTGGGGTTGGGTCCTAGCATATATCCTCTTCTTTTGATGTTTCTTGATCCTTTTCTTCCTCCTCTTCATACTCTATGTAAAATAATTTCTTCTCAGCACACTTATGACCTTTATTGCATTTTCTAAATCAATTGTAGCAAAGCCCTTTTTCTCTTTTTTTCTTCCAATTGTTGTGGTGTAACGCTTGTAGGTTGTGGAAGGCTAGGAGAAACAACACTTCCATCTTTATAGTTGTGATGGGTAGACTTCCTTGTTGCCATAATTTTACTTTCCACTATGTAACAAAGCCCTTTTACTCTTTCCAATTGTTGTGGTGTTGCTTTAAATAAGGTGTTGCTCTTTGTATCCTCATAATGTGATATCATTTCCTCCATGAAAATTGACCAAGTAACAAGTTGTTTACGAGAACAAAGCCCTTTATACCATAAAAATTGATCTGGTTCTAAATATGAAGATGCAATAGATACCTTTTGTAACAGTGGCACACCATGTAGATCAAAATATTGCTCCATCTGAAGTATCCAATTTACCGGATCCTTGCCATCAAACTTCCTCATCTTGCTTTGTCTTGATTTTAGGAGCTCGATCTTGAAATGACTGTAACTCTGTACTTTCAGACCTTTAAGTTCTGAAATTGTGACCTACAATAGCTCTATGTGTCCTCTTTCTAATGCCACCAGTTTGATCCAAATAGGATTCTCCAAGGAAGAGTTATGCCAAATCTCCCACAGTGACCTGATTATAGACTAGTTCAGTAGAGAGAACATGTATGACATGCCACGTGTCAATGTTTCAACCTTTAGCACTGAAAATATATACAAGAAACTACAGTCCGTTCTCTTTCTGTACCTTCTTACGAAATTTCAATACGATGCTCAGAGAGAAAGTTATGACGATTTTCCCCAAGTCACCTGTTTGGAATGTAATTCAGGAGTCTGCAAAAAAACCAACTTCCTTAGATCATATCTCCGCAAATATAGCGCGAAAAGCTCTGAAATTCTGACCTGAGGTTCAGTGCGATTTCATCTCAAATGGTGTTTTTTTTTTTGCTTCTGAGACATCGCAAAAAAGATTTATAGCGAAAATGCCACGATGACCTATTTGGAGCAGCGAAACCCTAGAATCCAAAGCTCTGATACCAAATGTTATGAAACCAGCTCACAAAAAGATAGAAAAGATAGTTGAACGCCTTAGAATTCAGCCTCTTCGAGGGGGAAACCTACTTTACATTACACAAATGAAAAATTCTTGGATGATACAAGGGAAAAGACCTCCTTTCTATATATAGGAGTCTAAGGGGTCATAATATAGTCAGAGCCGACATAACAATAATAATGTAAGGGCACAATACTAACAATAGTGGGCTTCTATGGGGCACAATAGTAACAATATGGGCACTACATGGGTACATCAATATCATAAGGGGAGTGACTAATAACAATAAGGGGTTACACTAGTAGTATAGGGGCTTAACAGGTATTGCATGCAAAGTCTCAGAGCTTGACTGTTCATAGCCACTAGCAGCAATGCCGCCTGTCCGGAATGAACCCATGTCTCTCAGCAAAATTGAGTAGACTGCCAAGTATCGCAATAGTCTTGCACTATTGCGAGACTCGGGTTTTCTATAGTTCTTGCTGAAGTTTGACGGGTATGAAAAATAAGTCACCCTACGATTGGCAAGAAGTTTTAAAAATGGCCGAGTGAAAATTGGGCCTCTTAAGTTCAAAATTATAGAGGAATTCATAGTAGTAGCAACAGGCTTCGACAACATGGGAGAACAATGGTTCAAGAATCAGAAGTTGGAAAGGAAATGCTGGCAGCATTTTGTCATTAATAAAGAGATAGAGGTGGACTAGAAATTAGGAGTTCTGCGCAAAGCCCTGTTGGGACAATGGCAGGACCTCCTCTTTATTTTGCAGAAGTTTGTGACCTGCGAGGGAAGATACACCCGCACCTTGGTGTATCATTTTAGAATGCTCCAACATTTTGAAGCAGGCCGACACATCCGATGGAGGATGAACTTCCCCTACTTTCTGCTTAAAAGCCTGGAGAAAATGGCTAAAAGCGTACAGGATGGAAGGGCAGACCAGGTTGATACAAGGTTATACCATCATGGCCTGATCAAAATCTTGGTCCTGAAGCAGCTGGAGAAGAAAGGAATGACATGGGAAGCGCTGTTAAAACAATTGCACGAAGGGACAGTCGCTGGAGAAGAGATAAAGGACCCTGCCAGTACGAGCAAGGGCTCGAGCAAAAGTGAAAAGGGAAGTCCTTCTCACACTAGTGTGAAAAGGAAGTGGTCAGAAAAATCGACAGAAGAGAAGGCCTCATCTTCAGCTAAGGAGACAGCTAGTGCACCCACTGAAGAAACCCCTTCTACGCCATCACCATAGGCACAGGCCCCCGAGCACAACAACTTGTCAGTCCTTGCAGACACGGCAAAGATTGCAGAGGTCAAGGATGATACTCTGCTGGCCGATTTTATCAAAAGGCCCTGGAAAAAGAGTAAAGTCTCTGATGCAGGCAAAGAACCACAACCCCTACAGGGTGTGGAATTTTGTCTTGCACCAATACAAGAAGAAGCACTAGTGTGAGAGGAGGAACTAGAAGAAGAAGTAGAAAGCGAGGAAGCAGAAGAAGAAGAGATAGGAGGAGAGGAACCAGACGATGAAGAAACAGAAGAAGAAGAAGCAGAGAAAGAAGAACCCAAAGAAGAAAAGGCGGAACCTGAAAAAGAAGAGACAGAACCCACAAAAGAAGAAGAACTCGAAGAAGAAGAACTGTAGGAAGAAGAACCAGAGGAGGAAGAGACATGCTGAAACAAAAGGAGGAAAAGAATTGGTGACTCCTACTGCTCGGGTAGTTGAATTAGAACTTCAAGTGCAGAACTTGGAGCAACTTGTAGCCGAAGCGCAGGAGGAGAAAGAATAGAGCAGAGGAGAGTTAAAGGCAGAGCTCCAGAAAAAGAAAAGCGAGGTTAGAGTTTGGAAATATCGAGTTGCACGATGTTTCAAGCGATTGAAAAAGGTGACAAAGAAGTTAAGAAGCATCAAAAAGAAGAAGGTTGAAACAGTGCAGCCTGAGGACAACATGCCAGAGCATGATTGAGTTGGAGTACTTAAAGTTTTGGAGTTTTTTGCAGAGGTAAAGAAGTTGTGTGAGGACACACAATAGTTTAGGGATGGGAGGATGTTAGTCCCCTAATTTTCTCCCTTTTTGACCATTTTTCCCTTCCTAAATCATAACCATTTACCCCTGTTTTACCTATCTTATACACCCTCATCTTGCACTAGTGCAAGAACGATGACACATTTTTCATTAACTTTATATTTTACATTTTTTAACTTAACTTAGCATTTATTTATTAATTATTACGTGATTTCTTGCTTATAGTTACTTTCGTAACTTATCGATACCATCAACGTTATTTGCTAGTTAAATTCTTACGCGACCACTGATCTTAGTGCAGAAGCAGATCTCGTACTAGTGCCAGCATCGCGAATGTTTGCAGCAGATTCGGATCTCCTTGATTGCCGCCCAATTTTGTGCCACTTTAGCCATGACAGTAGGTTAGATCTGAAGGCAACCGAACTCCAGTTACGACAGAAAGGCAATCTAGAGATAGCTGAGATTGGATTTATGAGAAACGAACAACTAGATATTGCTATTTCCTGTTCTGTTAAAATGCCTAATTTTGAAGGCCGAAAGCTTAATTCTGCAATCGGTTATGTAATTAGTTGAACGATCTGCAATCGATCATGTAATTAGTTCAACAATCTAAATTCTGCACTTCAGCCAAGGATCCATATAACAAGAAATGTAAATAGGACGAAATGGTTAATGGTTGATAGAGTTGTATAGAACAGAGATAGAACCAGGAAGGCGGTAACATGCTCGTATTTTGTTATCGCCCAAATCTGGGCTGGATATGTAATCACGCATGTATTTGCCTTTATGTTTTAATAGGAAAGGGAGCTCCGCCTTACGTTTCATGAATCTTATTTTTTTATGTTTAATAGCTGATGAATTGATACAGTACTAAGCAGTGTTTCCATTTGAAAGGGAAATGCGCTGATTGGCTATGGCCCAGCTAACCCAGCATGTTCTCCCTATTTTCTGTTCTTGTAATTTATGTTTTATACTGCCAAGTGTGATTTAGTTTACAACATTTGAATTCCTGTTTGAGTGAAAGCAGATCTGCCGTGTGAAGTAGTTATGTTTCCTTTGCCTGCATCTAATTTTAGATTGGTTTTCCCTGCTTGGTCCAAGCAGGAGAAATTACTTGCACCAGTGCACGTTGGTGTGCTATTCACTTTCTGCACATTTTTTTTGGATTGGATTCCCCCGCCTAGTCCAAGCAGGAGAAATTACCTGCACCAGTGCACGTTGGTGTGCTATTCACTTTCTGCACATTTTGTATGGATTGGTTTTCCCCACCTAGTCCAAGCAGGAGAAATTACCTGCACCAGCGCACGTTGGTGTGCTATTCACTTTCTGCATGTTTTGTTTGGATTGGTTTTCCCCACCTAGTCCAAGTAGGAGAAATTACCTGCACCAGTGCACGTTGGTGTGCTATTCATTTTCTGCAAGTTTGTTTGATTTGGTTTTCCCGCCTGGTTTAAAGCAGAAGAACTGAACTTGCACCAGTGCAAGACTATGTGATGTAGCAAGCATTTTTAGTTTACTTCTAACAGCTTTCTTGCTTTCACTAATATTTCATGACAGGATAAATTATAAAGATTGTTTCTCTATTTTTGTACTTTGATAAACTCAGAAACATTCATCTTTTTGGTATGCAATTTGGTTTCATAACACTTGCAGTAATTAAGCACTGATTTCAAGAATTAAATGTTCAAGTGTAAGAAGCTCTGATCTGGTACAAGAACCAGTTTCTTGTTACTGGATTTGAGTGCTTTGGACTTGAGAAAGTTCAAGCCCTTGCATGAAGAAAAAATGCTTTTAGTACAGACATCATTTTACACCCTCTGCATAAATCGTTGTTCCTGCACTAGTGCAAGATAGATTCTTGCGAGAAGGAAATCTTTACATAAGTAGGTTTGAAGGGCCCATCTGTAGAAGACTGCTAAAGTGTCTTTGCTAAAGAAAACACACACTCAGTAGATAATCAATAGTTAGCTAGAGTGATTGCCCCTTTATTTCTAAATCTCTTTTGCAAGTGCATTTTCTCTTGTTCTAGTCCTAGATTATTTGATGGTTCAAGTTTTCCTTTTTCTCTCTATAGTTTGATTCTACAATCTTTCCTTTAAAGAAAGTAGGAATTAATATTAGAAATATTCATACCATCTTTGGCATTTCCTGTGCTTCGTCTCTAAGTTTATGAATCCCCCGGGTTGACAATTTAAGTGTCGAGGAGTTTATTTAAGTGTAATTCCTGCACCCAACAATTCTTCTCTGAGAATAGACTCTTCCAATCTTTGGATTAGCCTGAACAAGTTCTCCTTCTCCTAGTTTGAGCTTTGACCTAGTTGGCATTCAAAGTCCAGCACAAGCTTGTCTAACCTTAACAAAACGTAAAGCTCTAATACCACTTGATCTGAAAATGCGATCTTGAAACAATATTAAGGTATTACAGAATCATGTGCAGGGATGCCTATATTACTTAGTGCAACGAATTGAAAAGATTTTGAATAATATAGACAATGAGCAGTTAGAGAAACATAACAAACACACATACATAAACACAATAAATAATCAAGGAGTTCACCCAAAACTCTTAGGCTACGTCCCCTGGTCCAGATTTTAGTGGTGACCTCTCTATTATGTCTTCAAGAGCAGAGTTTTTACAAGTGTGAGCTCAAATCGAGTCTCAACACAACAGGAATAAACAACAGGGTTTTACTTGAATTCCTCAAGTCTTTCTAAGTACACAAACTCTCCCTCTCACTCTCTGTCTTCTGTTTTCTCTCTGTCTTAGCACTGCCTGCCCTGTCTCTGCCATTGACTGGATTTTAAGCCTATCGGTGCTTATTTGTTCATCTCCACTTTCGGCTCTCTGGCTTCTGGCCTCTATCCGTTCAAATCCCCTCTGAGCGTTAAACAATCATTGTGAAATGCCTTTAGGTATGGTGGCCACCTGTTTTTAAATGGAAAGGACCATTGGCGCGGTTGAAATCCCTGGGAACATGTTTCTCTGTTTACACAGAGAAATACACTAAAAACACTGAAAAACCCGCAAAACTCTTTCTATCGGACTTCAAAAATCATTAAATCTACCCTATAATCCTTTTAGATCCACCTTTGGTTGCTATCGCAAGCTCACTGTTGATCTGGGTGATCTTTGATCCAATAGTTTATATTCATTTCGGGCGGCTTATGCGTATGGAGATTACCCACCTGAAAAGGCAGTTTTCTCTATTTGAAGCCAAGCCACGTGTCGGCCAGTGTATGGGATTGGGCGGAGCCCATCCAATACCACTTACCGCCTGAGGCCCACCCGAAGTCTCACTCATTACGGAACTCAAATAATATAAAGCTGCATGTATTAACCTTTCAGGTCTATTTTATCGCTCCGGGCACATTTTCTTTGTATTTCGTTTATTTAACAAAAATGCGAAAATACATAGAAAAACCCTTTTTACTGGAACTCAAAATATATTAAATTGCATCCATAAAACCCATTGGGTCTGGCTATCGCAAGTCGCACTTGTATCGGCCTCATTCCTTTGTATCGCTTTGATGCAATATTGTGATGCGATATATTGTAATTGCATATCGCATGGTCTTTGGGCCTCCCGTAAGTCTTTCCCTTTGTGTTTGAGTGATGAGATATTGCGATATTTAATCTAGGCCGTTGATCTGCGCGCTTAATCAACGGTCCTCGTTAAATTGCGTTGATTGCTATCGCAATTTCCATAAGGCTGCCTCCGATAGACTCCGCTTGCCACCTCCGATTGCATACGCCAACTAGATTTGGACCGTTGATCGGTCCAATTCGACGGCTCCTGTGCAATGTTGCTTTAGCCTCCGCTTAACTCTGTTTTCACCATTTCTTCATGTTTTTCCCATGCGATAGTGTTTTCATCCATTTGTTAATGTTTTTCTCTTTCGATAGTGTTTAAGTATATGAAGACTTAGAGGGTTTTAGGATCCATTTTGGATCAACTAGTATTGATGTGGGGGGTTTAGATTGGAACACTGTACAAGCTGCAAGGTAGCACTTCTGTTGATGGGTGCAACAGCTCTGTGGTTCTTGAAAGTGGAGCAAAAAATATAGTGGTCTTTGGAGAGAGGACCATGCTGTGGCATCAAAGGCTTGGACATATTGGAGAGAAGGGCCTTTGAATACTTCATGGTAAAGGTATGGTATAAGGTATGAGTAATAGCTCTCTGGATTTTGATTTCTATGAAAATTTTGTATATGGGAAGCAGAATCAGGTGAGTTTCCCCTCTGGTGGTAAGAGGGAAAAACAAATATTAGAACTTGTGCACAATCATGTGTTTGGATCTACGAAGGTTCCATCACTGGGTAAGTCTTTGTACTATGTATCATTTATAGATGACTTCTCAAGGAATACATGGATATATTTCCTTAAGAAGAAATTTGAAGTCTTTGACAAGTTTAAAGAATTTAAGGCTCTGGTGGAAAACCAGACAGAGAAGAAGATAAAGGTGTTGAGGACAGATAACGATGGAGATATTTGCAGCAAGGAATTTGAAGAATTCTGTAAGAAGTGTGGTATAGCGTAGCAGAAGACTACTCCATACACACCTGAGAAAAATGGAGCTGCAGAAAGAATGAACAAAACGTTGATGGAAAGGGCAAGAAGCATGCTCAGTGGTGCTGGGTTAGGACAATGATTCTGGGTAGAGGCGGTGGAGACAACATGTTACCTGGAAAACAATTCACTTTCATCAGTGTTGGAGGATAAGACTCCACAAGAGTTATGGACAAGTAATAAATCCTCTCTTTCACATCTGAGGGTATTTGGATGTGATGCATATGTACATGTTCCAAAGGAGAAATGAACCAAGTTGGATAGTAAGTTTGAAAAGTGCATCTTTATTAGGTATAAGGATGGTTTAAAGGGTTATAAGCTTTGGAACCTAGTAACAAGGAAGGTTGTGTACAACCGAGATGTGGTGTTTAGAGAGGTAAAAGATGTTATTAAACATTAAGTCCAACCAAAGTAACCTGAGAAGATAGAGTTTGAGACTAAGGAGGAAGAATCAGACTCTACAACAGAGGAGGAATCAGAAGATGAAGAGCCACAAACTCCGGGTGTGAGAAGATCAGTTCGAGAAAGAAGGCAGCCAGAAAGGTATAGTCCATCTGATTTCCATTCAAATTTTTCTTTATCTATTACTAACGATGATCCCATAACTGTGAAGGAAGCAATAGATTTAGAGGATGGCAAACTATGGAAAGAGGCCATGGTTAATGAAATGACATCTTTTCACAAAAATGAGGCTTGGGATTTGGTGGAGTTGCCGACTGGAAGGAAACCCAGTCGCAGCAAATGGGTGTTCAAGAAGAAGACAAATGTAGAAGGAAAGGTGGATAAATACAAAGCTCCGTTGGTAGGAAAAGTTTATTCCTAGATGTCCGGAATTGATTTTGGTGGTATTTTTCTCCTGTTTCCAAGGTAGATTCTATTAGATTACGTTTATCTGTTGCTGTTGCTTTTGATTTTGAGGTAGAACAGATGGATGTGAAGACAACATTTCTTCATGGGGATCTGGAAGAGGAGATCTACGTGAAGCAACCTGAAGGTTTTGCGGTGAAGGGTAAGAAAGAAATGGTATGCAAGTTAAAGAAGTCTCTGTATGGGTTAAAATAGTCACCAAGGATGTGGTATCATAAAACAAAGCAAATCAATGTGTGTATTTTAAATTAATTGGTGACTGTGTTATTTATTTGGTCTTGTATATGGATGGTATGTTGCTGGTTGGAAATGACAAAGAAATTATCCAAGATTTGAAGACCCAATTGTCCTCCAAATTCTACATGAAAGATCTTGGTGCTACAAACTATATTTTGGGCATGGAAATTAAAAGAGATTGGGAAAAGAAGAAGCTCTGGTTAAACCAGAGGAAGTATGTCGAGACAATACTACAAAGGTTTAATATGCAGGATAGTAAACTGATGAAGGTTCCTATTCCTGTAGGTGTGAGGTTATCTGCTGAACAATTTCCCAAGACACAAGAAGAGGAAGAGGACATGTTCCGTGTTCCATATGCAAGTGAATTCGATAGCCTGATGTATGCAATGGTCTGTACTAGACCAGACTTTGCACATGTAGTGGAAGTATTGACCAGGTTTATGTCAAAACCAGGGAAGGAGCACTAGACAACAGTGAAGCGGGTCTTCAGGTATTTGCGTGGCACTAGTGAATATGGTTTGTGCTACCAAGGAAGACCAGGATTGGACAGAGTGTTGGATATTCATGGCTTTGTTGATGCAGAGTAGGCTGGATATCTGGATCAGAGAAGATATACGAGTGGGTATGTGTTTAACCTATTTGGAGGTGTAGTTAGTTGGATGAGTAAGAAACAATCTGTAGTGGCACTATCAACTACAGAGGCATAATACATGGAAGCAACTCATGCAAGCAAGAAAACAATTTGGTTGCAGATATTGTGTTCAAGTATGGGGTTAGTATAGGGAGCTATAAGGATATACTGTGACAACCAAAGTGCAATTTTCTTGGCAATGAACCCTGCATATCATTCAAAGACAAAGCACATTGATGTTCAGTATCACTTTGTGAGGGATGTGATAGAAGACAAAAAGGTGTTGTTGGTAAAGGTGGACACTTTGAAGAATACTGAAAATGCATTGACAAAATCTGTGAGCTCTGAGAATTTCTCTTGGTGTAGAGAAACAATGGGCGTTACAGGGCTGGATGAATGACTAAGATCTCTTGTGGTCCCCTGTGGAAAGAAAACAACAAGTGGGAGAATGTTGGGTTGTGTTATATTCTTTCCACGACTAGCCCACGTAGTTAGAGCTCACCCCCCCCCACCCTTCATTGCGCTGATTACATAGCGGGGGGGGGGGTCACAGGGGGTTTGAGGGGTGCAGGTAACCCCCCTTTATGGGGTCCGGGGTAGCGCCTCGGAAAATTTTGTTTTTGGACCCTATATTGGGTTGGGTGGACCTACCTATGGTTTTCTGCATGATTTTCGCACATGGTTTTGGATGCAATGGTTTTCAGTCCATGGTTTTGGACGCGATGGTTTTTGGTCCATGGTATTGGATGCTTCAGAATGTATAATAAATATGTATTGTAACATTGAAAGGAACATAATGAAAAATCAAGCTGGTAGTCCCGGTTTTGGGATCTAGGCGAAAATATCTCGCATTGTTTATTTTCTATGTTTTAGAATTCGTATGCAGGTAATTTCTATACGGGGTTAAAACCTACACTATTTAGTAAGTAAAATTGCTCCATGCAATTCATCTAACAATTCATCAATGACAAGAATAGGAAATTTATGTTTGATTTGTCATTTTTTTGAGTTGTCTATAGTCTGGACACATCATAGACACATATGCCAAGAACCATCCTTTTTGATAACCATCACCACTGGTGAAGAGAAAACACTCTATTTAGGCTGAGTGATTCATGCCTCTAACATTTCATGAACCATACACTCGATCTCATTCTTTTTTGCATGTCGATATATGTAAGGCCTAATGTTAGGTGGAACACTTCAAGTTTGAAAATGAATAGCATGGTCATTATCTCACACAAGTGGAAGACCCTTAGGCATTTCTCCAAATAACTTAGCCTGAGTATTTATAAATTTTTCAAAATCCAATGGAGCATAGGATATAGTTGTTCGAACATCTAATGAACAAAACTATGCAACTGCACCATGGTGTCCCTTTTTTAGTAATTTTTTCATGTTATTAGAGGTTATCAGTTTAGTTGGTTTCCCTTGGATACCTCTAAGCTCAATTTTCTTTAATTTTGAGAAAAATATTATGGAAAGATCTTGGAAAGTAAGGGCAACTCTTCCCATTGATTATAATCATTGATATTATTGGAAATGTTAGCATTGATTTCAAATGATCTTAGCCATGTTCATGAGTTCGTCATTTTGATTGTGTTGATTGATCAAGTTTAATGATTTCTTAATCTGCAATAGATGATCAAAGTGATGTCAAGTACAAAGGATAATTAAGTGTTGTGAGGTGCAAAGATTGATTAAGTGGTGTGATGTAAAAAGGCTTTGATGTGTGTCCATTGATGATTAATTTGATGTTTATCCTTCATGCATAATGAAGATGTGGAACATAAGAACTAAATAAAAAAGCCTAAAGAACCAAAGAACCAGAGAAAAAAGTCTAAACAACATGTTACTTTTATTGAACATAATCAGTTGTAAAAAATAAGTGAATGAAGATATGGCACATAAGAACTAGATAAAAAAGCCTAGAGGACCATAGAACCAGATAACAATGTCTAAAGAACATGTTAATTTTAATGAAAAGAATTAGTTATACAAAATATATTTTTGGCCTTTTTATCATAGTAATGCTCATGTTTCTCTCAGGACTAGCATTATAATGCAGGTCATCTAGTCTGTAAACTATGCTATCCTAAATAGTAATGAACCCTATCTTAAGCGACCCTGTTTCATTGCATGGTTGTCTATCTGAGCCTTGTCTTATGTAATAATTAATGCTTTACCATTATTCTTTGGATGTGCAAGAAATACAAAGAAAATTTGTCCTAATTTGAGACTTCGTTGAAAATGAAGAGGTGAGATGCAAATATTCCTAGAATACCAAGAGACATATCCTCATTTCTTATTCCTGCATAGAATGCAAATAGTTAGAGAGACATGTTTATAAAATATGCATTAAATGAGAATTAAGTTTTTTGAATTGAAATTTGTACATGAGAGAGTTCTTGAATAAGCATGGTAAGGATAACATAGAAAGAGAAAGAGTAGAAAAAGTGGAGCATACTTGAAGAAGAGAAGTAAAGAGGATAAGCAACAAAAAAGATGTCAAAAACCAATTTCAAAATAGAGACAAAGCCTAGGTAACCAAAATATCTAATTTGTAATTTTATTTGGGGGTTGTAGTCTATATTCAGTTGTAGCTTGATGAAGAACATTTTGGAGCTTATTGAGGTAGGATCCTTCTTTGGGTTGTAGCCTACCAAAAACTTACGGGTGTTGGGGCTTCCTTGTAAGATGAATCTTGAAGAAGAATTGAGGTAGAAACCTACTGTAGGTTGGAGTCTACAAAAAAATTGATGTGATAAGGGAGTAGGATATTTTATTCACATCGCTTCATAATTTTTTTTTTGGTTTTATCCTTATATGGGTGTAACATTCCTTGTGAAAATTCCATGTAAAAATATATAAATACCACAGATTCTGGACACATATTCCAAGCTAAATGGTGGGCAAGACATCCTAGGGGGTGTTCGTTTGGTTGCTTATGGTTAAGGAAATTGGCAAAGGCAATGGCTAAGGCATTAAAGAGGCAAAAAGGTATTTTGGCACATTTATTTATGAAAATAATGGAAATTAGGAGAAAAGGAAGGTGAAAGGTCACATGTTGCATGTGAGGAGGAAATTGAAGGAAAATAATGGAAAATGAAGAAAATAGAGGCCTCATTAATAAAAAGGCTTACGAGGATCAGTGGGCAAGACTTGTTCAGTTTAGATTTGGAGCTCTCTCATTATTCTCTCTCTCTCTCATACTCTTGGACACTTAGAGTTTTCTTGGAGCACTTTGGCATTGGAGAAAGAAAGGAAAATAAGGCAAGAGGAAGCAAAGATCAAGCAGGGAAAGGCAAGATCAAGCAGCCACAACAAGCTTCATTGTAGGAATCAACTTGCATGTGTATTTTCCTTGCTAGATTTGGCATGCATGGATTGCATGTGTTTCTTTTCTACCAAGGCATAGGTTTTGCCAGGTGTGACAGTGTTTTCAGCCTAGCCTTGTTATTTCCTAATAGCTTTGATGAGATGGGTTCTCTCATGCGTTTTGTGGGGGATGGCCGGATTGGATTCAAAGCTGAGTGGGGTGGATCTCCAAATTGACAAACACATGTTGGTAGTGGTCCCTGAACTAGACTAAGGATGTACGAAGCCACTGGACTAGTAAACCCTGAACCAGACTGTGGGTTGCGGTAAATCCAGATTGTGTGCCTCAGTGGGCTTAGGAATCCTTGCCGGTGAATGGTGGGATATACGGTAAAGCCAAGAGGTGGATTTTATCTTTGTTGGGCCTAGTGATTATGGGATGGAATGCACAGTAAATCCTGGAGAGTATGTGTCAGTGTAGGGCCTAGCGATCCCTGGATCAGACTGCGGATAACGGTAAATCCTGAGATACCAGGAGGCACGCAAATTCCTCATGGTGTAGGTGGAGAACTCCAGTGGCATCCACATTGATTGGTGTTTTTTGATGTGTTGTACGAGTCCCACGTTCATGCTTGGAATATGGCATAGGGGTGATTGGCTGAAGAGAGACTTGGCTCATCTAATCTATGGTCGGGTGGAATGTGGTAATCCCATCACCGGTTGGTTCATTGCATTTATTAATGAAAAATTCATTCCCTTGATTTCATGTGAAAATGTACTTATATATATATATGGATTTTGATGGCTGATATGTTTATTGTATTTTTGTTCCTATTATGTTGTTTATATGCACATTTACCCCTGAGGGTGTTACAGAGTGGTATCAGAGCCAGGTTCAAACACTTGGACTGGATGGGCTCTATCATAGGTGAAATGAAGAACAAAGGTTAAATTTTAGACCTTTCTATTATATCTGTTATAACTTTTCTTCTGTGGCATATTAGAACTTGAAAATTTGTCCATATTGAAGGTAAATCCCATTTATAATGTGGTAAAAATTTCAGATATTGGTTCACAATACTTTAGGAATTATGATCTAAGGAAGATGACCTTCTTGAATGCACCTTTAAAAAATTCATGTTGGAGTTTCTACAATACCTCATCTTTTGTAGGCTTTCAGAAGCTGAAAAATTGTCCACATTGAGGGGACATACCACCGATTATGTGCTAGAAATTTCAGATATTGGGTTGCAATATTTTAGAAGATATGAGTAGAGGGAGTCGAGCCTTCTGAATGCTCCTAAAATCAGGCCTCAAAGAGGTTACACTGATATTGTTGTTATAACTTTTATTATGGGCACCCTTAGGGGCTTAAATTTTTTCCACAATGAGGGGAAATCACACTGATATTTTGATAAAACTTTCAGACATTTGTTTGCTATATTTTAGGAGATATGACCAGTGGAAGTCGATATTTCTGGATACTCTTAGAATTGTGCACCAAATATGATTGTGTTGGTATTTTGTTATAACTTTTCATCTATGAAATCTCAGAAGTTGACACTTGAACCATAGTGAGGGAAAATACCACTGATCAAATTCAGTTTCCATAACTTGTATTACTACAGTTTAGGATATATGCATTGAATCATTCACTATATTAGTTTGCATGCAAAGTGTTTGATGAAATGCTTAAATGGTTCAATGATTAATTGCATACAAATTGTTTGATAAAATGCCTCAATGAGTATGTTGTTTGTGCCTATTGATGTGTAATAGTATTCTTGTAGTTGATATATGCTTACTTGTATGAAAATAGTTTGCTATATTAGTTTGCATGTAAAGTGTTTGAAGAAATGATTACATGCAAATGTAATAGTATAGTAGTTGTTTGAAGAAAATGTAAAAGTATGGTAATTGTTTGAAGAAAATGTTATTTTTTTGGATGGGATAGTATTGTAGTATGATAATATGGATGTAGTTGATCTATGCCTATTTGCATGCAAATAATTTGAAGAGTTGCATGTAGGGAATTTGAAAGGTTTCATGCAAGGAATTTGAAAAGTTGCTTGCAAGGAAATGAAAAAGTGGCATGTTTTTAGTTATTATGTTACAAGTGGAATAAGTGCAATGTTTTTGACATAGTCTCATACAAATATATGAGAAATAAAAATAAATTTATTTTCAAGTGTAGTTAAATTTAGTAGAGCTTTGGAGATCCCATTTCCATAATTGGACATTGGAGATCGGGCCATTATAGTAGCTTCCTCCTTCTATGTTAGTTTGGACCATGGATAGTAAGGGGGTATGCTTATAGGTTGTTAGTATTGGTGAACGCTGATTTCAAATTAATAGGTATGATGTCTTGATTTTTGGGACATGTGACTAACTGTGTATGAATTATATGTTGCTTACATGTTGATTTCATGATACCTACTTGCATCCTTGTTTGTTAGGTTACATTTTTTGAATATTTTGATTACATGCATCAGTCTTGTAGGTTGATTACAAGAACTGATCGATTATGTTTGAATACATGTAGTTATGCATATTGGTAGTTGGTTTGGCATTGCTTATGCATATTGTTGGTTGCATGTGGCAATGTGTACAATGGAGTAATGGTTGTTGTCATGCATGATGTCATGGTTTGTGTAGTTGATATGGTCATGCATTGATGACTGGACTCTAGATGGAATGATGTGTATATGGTTTGGTACTCATTTGTATGTGTGTATATTCAGTTGTTATGCGTGTATGGTCTTGTTTATGATTATGCATGTATAGTATGCCAAATATGCCTTGAGAAGTCATTGTATGCAATTTAGGTCATCATAGTGCTATTGGATGTTATGATGCTAATATGTTGGCTGAGATAGAGCAGGAGATGCAGATCATTATAATGAGGTTGTGACATTGGACTTTGGGATAAGAGAAGATCGTCATACAGGTATTGTATGTTTGGCATGCAGGTATGTAGATTAAGGATTGTTATATGCATTAGGGTTATATACATTAGGTTTACATACATGTCTTTTGATTTTATGGTTACATTCATGATAGATTTTAGTTGAATAGTGTAGCTATATGCATACGTTGGATAGTCAAGAATGATAGTAACTTGTAGTTGTATGCATTGCTATTGTTGTTTATATTAGATAACCTAATGCTTATGTTGTATGTTTTTGATGAGTATGATATATATCTTATCGTTGTTATATGCTATTAACTTGATGATTAGGGTTATTTCATTGATATCTTGATATTATATTTTGGATTGCTCATATGCGTGATGGTTATGTTCATTGTCTTGAAGATCTTGATGTTATATGTATTGAGTTAACTTGGTTTGACCTATACAGATGGTTATGGTTGTGATATTCAGGTATGAACCGACATATTTGTGAGATGGTGTCATACTAATCTAGATTGACTTTGAATATGTGTATGAGTTTACGATGTGAGCATGTTAGTTAGATATTGTTATGGATATCAGGATCTTATGAGTGCTCGAGCTGATGTGTTGTAAAGTTATATCATGCTAACTAGCTTGATTGTGTAGACAAGATAGCCTCCCTTGAGATACATTAAGGTACGAGCTTGATCATGCCATATATGTGGTGCTTGATTGTTGATTATGTCACCTAGTTGATTTATTTAACATGGTATGAATGATTGATGAATTTCTTAATATGAGTATGTGTTCAAATGATTTTGTTTTAAGATGATTGTACTAACATGTATGTGTTGAGACAATTGATATGTACTTGAGTTTAGTAGGCGATAGTTGTAGCATTATGTCTAATGACTATGAGTTAATTATGGATTATGACATGATTGTTTGTAAGAGTTGATTTCAAATGGATAGATATGATTGTCTTGATATTTGGAACACGTGGTTGACATGTGTGAGCATGATTTAGGGAGTTGCATGGAAAGAGAGGTTGCCATGAAATCTTGAAGAAGGCTCAGATTGAGATTTCCCTGGGAACCATGGGGATTGAGATATGGTTTTTTTTGTTAGTCTTGTGATTTTGGTCTTTTATGAATTGTTGAGCTTGATTTGAGGCTTTGTTTATGTCTAGTGTCTAGCCATACCACTTTGTTTGCGGAGTCATGTTGTTATTGGTTTTTATGGTCTTCTTATTTTTTGTTTCTTGTCTTGCCTTTTATGTTTTGAGTCTTGGGAATTTGTTGGGAAAGAGGAAAGTTAGTGGAGCTCGGGGAGAGCTAGGTGGTACTCGATAGGTAATGTAAGACATGAATGGATCTTAGTGTATGAGTAAGTGCAACGCAGGGTAAGACTATGATAGTCGGTTGGACTGGTTGGGTCCATTGTGGTAAATAGACAGAAGTAGTGTAGACATGAGAAAGGTAACCAGAAAAGGTAAAGTAAATGGATCTGAGGTGTCAAATGATTTGGCTATGTTGGGAATTTTTTCTCTCAATTCCTGTGCATAAATAAGGAAGTTCTCTTAACCTAGACCTTATGTTATTTGGTAATTATTTATGATCATGATTATGTTGAAGTTTATATATGTATACATGTATGTATGTATGTCGTTGTCTAACAAGATCATGATCTTTTTATGCTAATGATTATATATGTATGTATGTGTGTATCTATGTCGTTTTTTGATAGGGTTGTCAAGATCGTTCTTATGGTGGAATGTTTTCTTATGCAGGTGAATGACATGAAGAGGTTCTTGGTCTTACGAGGAATCAGTTGGGAGGAGTAGTCATGACAAATATACGAGGTCAGTATCATGTGGATATGATTTGATATTGTATACTTGTATTATGCCTATGCCTATGTTATGTAATGTAATGTTGAAGGATACATCAACAAACGAAAGAAATGTGGTCTGCGACATGTTGGGACAAACATGGGTAAGACACCGGAAGCAAGGTTTCTTGGTAAGGACAATGTGGTTTTGGATGTGTGGTACTATTGTTGAGCATATGTTGTATATGTTGTACATGTTACATCTATGATGTGTGCACTTGTGGTGTTGTGTATACATAGCATGTGTACATGTTATTTATGCAATGTTATGTATAGGATGGTACAAATAGGGTTGTGCAAATATTGCATATGGGGTGTTGTATACATATTGTATTGTCTTCATGATGTATATGCGGTGTGTGCATATGGTGCTTTGTGCATGTTGGATATGCAGTGTTGTGTATGGATGATGCTATGTACATGTTGGATATGTAGTGCTATGTACACTTGGTGTTGCATGCATGTTGTACATATGGTGCTATGTACATATGGTGTTGTGTGCATGATTGTACAAGTGGTGTTGTGAGCATGTGGTGCCATGTACATGTTGTACATAGGGTGCTATGAGCATGCAGTGTTGTGTACATGTCATGCATGTGATGCTATGTACATATGGTGTCGCGTACACATCGTGCATGTGGTACTGTGTACATGTGGTATTGTGTACACGTTGTACAGTGGTGTAGTGTACATGTGGCATTGTGTACATGTTGTGCAGGTGGTGCCGTGTACATGTGATGTTGTGAACATGTTGTGTAGGTGGTGCAGTGTATAGGTGGTACTATGTACATGTTGTACATATGGTACTGGTGTACATGTGGTATTGTGTGCATGTCATCGATGTTGTGTTATGGGCATGCAATATTATGTATATGCATCATGTAGTCATGGTATTGCGGTGTGTGTACTCACTGTGTAGTACTCTGTGTAGGCACATGCATTGGGTGGTATTTCACATCGAATATAGATGGATGCATTGTATTGTATACACTGGGTGTAGATGTATATGTTGTATGTTAGGTGTAGATGCATGTATTGCATGGTGTGGTATGCCATGTGGTTGTATGTGTGTGATGCACACTATGTGTCTATGCACATGGTTGAGGAGAAGGCACAAAGTGTTTGTTGAGTGCAGAAACTGATCCGGAGTGTGTATGGAACAAAGACAAAGGTAGAAGCTAAGGATTGAGGAAAGGATAAGTATCATCATTTTATTTCAATTTTATTATGCATGTGATTTATGACTATGGTATATGAAGATTATATGTGATCTATGATTCTGTTTTATGATGGTTACATGTGATTTATGATTTTGATCTATGATGGTTGTGTTTTGAGTTAACTTGATGTGATATTTTTATACATGTTGATTTGGTCAAACATGTTAGTTTGACTTCTTGTGATAGGAAGCAAACAGGATTCCAAGCGTACCTTATTGACAAACTACCAATGAGGTATGATTTGGAGTAATTTCAATTTATTTTGAATCTAATGGAAGTTTTGTTATTGGTACAAGAAGAATCAACATGCCCAGTTGGGTGGTCGAAATCGACTACAAGAATTAGCAGCAACAATGAAAGAAATTGGAACATGCAACAATATGCTGGTAAAGCACTTCAGGAGTAGGGCTATTGTGGGAAACTGGTACCCAATAGTGTCCATTGATTTCCATGAGCATGCTATGACTGGTATGATGTGTTGAGGAAGGTATATGCCTTGGTTTTTGTATCTTCCGATGCGAGGAATCATTGCTAAGGGATGGACTGCCCAGGATAGGGGTGCCAGTGGAACTTAGAAGGTGAGTGATTGCATGGAAGGGGCGACCAGATTCCTGAGGGACTGTGTAGCAGAGAAGGGAAGGTCACAGATGGGTTTTTTGTGGTCATTAGCTTTGCCAGATGGAATCAGTTGTACGTTGGGAGTGCCCCCTGCGAAAATGAGCCGGTAACTGTTTACTGAGAGGACAAGTGGTGTAGGATTAGAGTGTTGGACATTGGATGTAGATTTGACTTGCAGTGGAATTTTGACTTCCTAGGAAGGAGGTGAATCCTGGTATTACTTTGAGGGTGGAGGTGTGAGCCTCTAGATTCCCTTGTTGATTTATTTGACATTATATCATTTATTTTCTAGTTAAGAAAATGTGTATATCATTGTAAATACAGTAATGAGATGTGTTATAAAGCTCCAATATGCGGTATGGTTTTTATGTGGTCATGTTGTCATGATGTTTTTCTTTTGATAATGTCATTCATTATGTATTTTTTGTTTTTAGTAGTCATGTTGGTTATAGGTGTCATTAAACATCGAGGACGGTGTTCCCCAAGAGGGAGGGTTATGTAACATCCATGGTGAAAATTACATGTAAAAATATATAAATACCACGGATTATGGGACACATATTCCAAGCTGAATGGTGGGCAAGACATCTTAGGGGGTGTTCATTTGGTTGCTTATGACTAAGGAAATTGGCAAAGGAAATGGCTAAGGCATTAAAGAGGAAAAAAGGTATTTTGGCACATATATTTATGAAAATAATGGAAATTAGGAGAAAAGGAAGGTGAAAGGTCACATGTTGCATGTGAGGAGGAAATTGAAGGAAAATAATGGAAAATGAAGAAAATAGAGGCCTCATTAATAAAAAAGCTTCTGAGGATCAATGGGAAAGACTTGGTCAGTTTAGATTTGGAGCTCTCTCATTATTCTCTCTCTCTCATACTTTTGGACACTTAGAGTCTTCTTGGAGCACTTTGGCATTGGAGAAAGAACAAAAAAGAAGGTAAGAGGAAAGAAAGATCAATCAGGGAAAGGCAAGATCAAGCAACTACAACAGACTTCATTGTAGGTATGAACTTGCATGTGTATTTTCCTTGCTATATTTGGCATGCATGGGATTGCATGTGTTTCTTTTCTACCATGACATGGGTTTTGCCAAGTTTGATAGTATTTTCAGCCTAGCCTTGCCATTTCCTGATAGCTTTGATGAGATGGTTTCTCTCATGCGTTTTGTGGGGGATGGTTGGATTGGATTCAAAGATTAGTGGGGTGGATCTCCTAATTGAAAAACACATGGTGGTAGTGGTCCCTGAACCAGATTGAGTATGCACGAAGCCATTGGCCTAGTAACCCCTGAACCAGATTGTGGGTTGCGGTAAAGCTAGATTGTGTGACTCGGTGGGCCTAGGAATCCTTGTCGGTGAATGGCGGGATAAACAGTAAAGCCATGAGGTGGATTTTATCTCCATTGGGACTAGTGATTCCGAGATGGAATGCATAGTAAAGCTTGGAGAGTATGTCTTGGTGTAGGGCCTAGTGATCCTTGGATCAGATTGCAGATGCACAGTAAAGCCTAAGAGACTAGGAGGTACTCAAATTCCTCACAGTGTAGGTGGAGAAATTCAGTGGCATCCACATTGTTTGGTGTTTTTTGATGTGTTCTATGAGTCCCACGTTCAAGCTTGGAATATGGCACGGGGGTGATTGGATGAAGAGAGACTTGGCTTAGCAAATCTATGGTCAGGTGGACCATGGTAGTCCCATCACTAGTTGGTTCATTGCATTTATTAATGAAAAGTTCATTCCCTTGATTTACATGTGAAATTGTACTGATATATATATGGATTTTGATGGCTGATATGTTTATTGTATTTCTGTTCCTATTATGTTGTTTATATACACATTTACCCCTGAGGGTGCTACAATGGGTTTCCACTTATATTTGGTGTCTTCATGTCTGGCATGTTGACTGTCTCACTTTTGTGAATGATTTTAATTCACTTTATATATACAAAACTGTCTCTCTAATAACTACAAAATAAATGATTAATATTTAATCATATACATAATCCATTAGCTACAAAAGTAAACACTTGAAAAAGGAAATTAAGTTGACTTGATTAATTGAAAGGATACAATTACTTATTCAACCCCCACTCTCTCAGTAATTACCTAAGTATTTATCAATTAGTATTAGAGTAGGTTCCTTTTGTCTTAGCATAACTGTTGGAAGGGAGATCTAGTGCATAAGGATGGCTAGTCAAGAAGGACGTTGAACAAATAAAACACCCTTGTTCAATGGTACAAATTATGCTTTCTGGAAAATTAGGATGAAGACACACCTAATGTCACTTGATGCAAATGTTTGGGCTGCGATGGAGAATGGCTATGAAGAGCCACCTTTTATTGGTACAAAGGATCATAAATTTGAATTTACATGTAATGATAAATCTATGAATGCAATTTTGAATGGACTAGTTGAATTAGAGTTTATTAAAGTAATGCTCTATAAGACAATAAACAAAATGTGGGAGAAACTTTAGAAGATATATGAAGAATATAGAAAAACGAAAGAGGATAAATTACAAGTTTATAGAATGTAGTTTGAATATTTAAAAATAATGATGATGAAGACATAGACAAGTGTTTCCTCAAAGTATATGAAATAATTAATTTCATGTTGGGACTATGTGAGAAGATTAAATATGCTACAATGGTTCAAAAGGCACTAAGATCTCTACTTACTAAGTTTAATCCTAGGGTATTAGAAATTAAATAAATAAGAAACTTTGAGACACTAACAAGGGATCAACTCCTTGGTTCCTTGAAAACATACAAGATGAGAGTTTCAAAAGGAAAATCAACTACCAAATATGCAAATTTCAAAGTAGACAAGTCTATGGAAGGCAAGGGATGTTCATGCTTAGGTTCTAATGATTAAGAAGTGAATTTTGTTGGAATATTGAAGAAGGGTATAGGTAAGAACAAAGGAAAACTCCCATTTAGATGTTTTAATTGTGGGAGAGTGGGGCATTATGCATCAAAATGTCCAAGCAAGAAAGAAGAAACAAATTTTAAAGGGAAAGAAAAGAACAAGTTTAACAAAAGGAAGAAGTAGAAATTGTTTAAAATGAAGAGCTTCTATTCACAAGAAGAAAATAGTATGTATGAAGGTTCCAATGAATCCTCTGGTGAAGATAGAGCTAGATAATTTATTCTAATGGCCCTAGAAACCCTGAAAAAAGAACATAATGAATGAAAAGAAGAAGAAGAAGGTGAGGTAGATCTTGAAGGTGAGTTGATGAATGTCCTATAAGATATAAATAGACTCAAACAAAAGAATAAGAAACAAAAATATATTCTATTAAAATATGTAAAATAAGAGCCTAATTCAAAGGATATTATCAATCTAAATCTTGAACTAGAAGAAGCCAAGAAGGTGGAGGACATTTTGCTACAAAAAATAAAAGATAAAAGCAAGGAATGTGAAAAATTGGAAGAGGAAGTAGTAATATTGAGGAAAAATATAGATAAATCACACTCTAACTTGAATATGAATCTTCAACATATAAAAGGATTTGAAAAATTGGATGTGATTTTAAATGCTCAAAGATATCCACTTATGAAAGTTGGGTTAGACTATGAAGGTGAATCTAGTGAAAAGAATACAAAAGACAAAAGGACCATTCAAGGAAAATTTTAAGGATGGAAACTTTTCTTGAAGTTTAAAAGATTGGCGATCTCACTAATCCCTAATATGAAAACTCTAAAATGTTTATTGATATATTTGTAGAATTACTCAAATTTATAATGATTTTATATATAGTCTCTATATAATGTTGGCGATTTTTAAAGTAAAACATTTTATAATCTAAAATTTGGGTGAATTGTCTTTTATAAAATTGGAAATTGGCGAATCTTTTTTGTGGAAAAAGCATGGAAAATTAGCCCACTGGGCGAAAATTAGCCCCTAAAATTTTCCATGGGACCATTAGTTTTGTAAAAGTAGTCACAGGAGACAAGACAGTCCACATCAGCCTAAGAATAAGGAGGTCAACAACACACATAATCAACAAGGCAACATTGCACCTAAGGAACAACATCAATGAACCATTTCCAGTCAACTACAGTAGATAAAAATTATGGAAAAATAGATAATTAGTTACTAGAGATAATTTTTCAAGGGACAAAGTTATCAAATGCCAAGGATGTTCTATTCTCAAGTATCAACCATATCTAGATATGGAAACCTTTTATATGGATATTGTTACTTGTGTAAAATTTTTGGACACAAATCTACAAATTACAGAGCATATGTCAGAAGAAATAAAATGAGAAATCCTAAAAGAAGTGAGGTAAGAAACATATTTACAAGTATCAAAACAAACATGAGTCTAGATAGGAATCCATTTTCTCAACCTTTTGATATCACTAAATGTTTCTACTGTAACAATTTTAGGCACAATTCATATTAATGTTGACTCATATATAGTAGGTCACTATCTTAGAACAATTGTAGAACATAAGAAATTATGCAATGGAGAAATAAGAAGGAAGAAAAGAAAGCTAATAAGTGTTGCTTAGTTTTGTATGCTAAAAATCAAAATAGTCAATGGTATGTTGACCTTGACTATTTTAGACATATGACAGGGGATAAAAGTAAGTTCTTATATTTAGATGAAAATAAAATAATGAATTTCACATTCATAAATGATGCAATAGGAATAATTAAAGGAAAGAGTATAGTCAACTTGAATAATGGTAGAGGAAAGGCTCAGGATGTACTATTTTTTGAAGTACTGAAACATAATTTGTTGTGTGTTAGTCAGATGTGTGACAAAGGTTGTGATATCCTCTTTAGAGATTAAGATTGTGAGATCAGGTCAGAAAACAATAGGGAAGATCTTGGCTAAAGGAGTTCAAAAGAAAATAATGTAAATATATTGAAGGAAGATAATGAAGAGTGCTGCATGAGAAAACAACTTGAGTCCTGGATATGGCATAGTAGGCTAGGCCATCTCAATTTTGATAACATAATAAGGCTTAGTAAAACAAGAGCAGTTAGAGATCTATCAAAAATAACAAAACCTCAAAATCCTATTTGAAATCATGCCAAATGGGAAAACATACTCGAAGTTCATTCAAGATCAAAGATAGGTTGTCAAGTAGTAAGCCTCTGCAATTAGTACACATGGATTTTTTGGTTCTTCCAAAACAGAAGCACAAGGAGGAGAAATATATTTGATTATGATAATTGATGACTATTCTAGATTGACATGGGTAGAATTCTTAAGAAAGAAGTCATAAGCATTTTAGAAGCTTAAAATCTTTAAGGCATTGACATAAAATGAAACAGGGTGCAAGATAAAGAGTATAATATGAGATAAAGGAGGTGAATTTACATATAATGAATTTGTAGACTTATGTGATGAACTTGGTATAAAAATGTAATATACTATTGTAGACACTCAAGAAAATGGATTTGCAGAGAGATAGAACAAGTTTGTACAAAAAATGGCTAGAACCACGATGCAAGAGAGAAACATTCCTCAAACCTAATGGGAAGAATCAATTCACACAATAATTCACATTATATATAAGGAGCATCTTAGATTTTTTTTATTATAAGATACCGTATGAATGTTGGTTTGGTAAGAAAACATTTATCAAACATTTTAAAGTGTTTGAACATAAGTGATATATCAAAAAAGATGATGAAAATCTAGGGAAGTTTGATTCGAGGTTAGATGGAGGAATATTTTTGGAATATTTGACAAAAGGTAAAGTATGCAGGTGCTATAATAAATAGATCCTTAAGATTGTGGATTTTATAGATGTAAATTTTGAGAAGTGCTTCCTAACAAGAACAAGAATACAATTTTTATCAATCCTCCAGATCCTCATGTCAATGAATAAGAAGAAAACTAGGTTGAAGGTTCGAAAGGAATAGAGACACATTCAAAGATTCCATTAAGGTATGTGCAGAAGCACGATTTTTATAGTCAAATAATTGGTGAAAAAAAAAGCAAGAGTTCAAGCAAGGAGGAAACTTGCCGAAACAACAAATTCAAGCCCAAATTCCAATGTTGTCAAAGATTGAACCAAACATTTTTTCAGAAGCAAGCAATGAAAAATAATATATAGATGATATGAACATTGAAATAATTAAAATTGAGTAGAATAAGACCTGTGAACTAACACCTAGACCAACAAGAAATAATATCATTAATACAAAACGAGTAATCAAAAATAAGTTGAATGAATAGGGGCATATTGTCAGAAGTAAAGCAAGACTAGTATGCAAGGGTTACTCATAGGTTGAATGACTAGACTATGAAGAAAAAGTTTCTCCAGTGGTAAGGTTAGATGCAATCAGAATGTTTCTTACCTTTCTTTGTTATAGGGATTTCAAAGTGTACCAGATGGATGTAAAGTTAGCTTTTCTGAATGGAGAACTTAAGGAAGAAGTCTATATAGAACAACCTAAGGGCTTCTTATTTTCATATAATTCTAATGATGTATGTAGGTTAAAGAATAAACTTTATGGACTTAAGAAAGTACCATGGTCTTAGTACTCTATGTTGGACAAGTACCTCCAAAAGAAAGGCTTCAAAAGAGGTGCAACTGATAGTAACTTGTACAAAAAGGCCAATGAAGATGAACTCTAGTATAATCATTTGTTGATGAAATGAAGTCTGAGTTTGAGATGTCAATGGTTGGGGAACTTACCTTTTACCCGGGTCTACAAATTTCACAAAATTCAGAAGGTATATTCAATTCTCAAGAGAAGTATCATAAAGTTATGTCAAAGAGGTTCAAAATGGAAAAATGTAAACATGTCTTGGTCCCCATGGTCGTTGGATGCAAGTTGTGTGCAGATGATGAATCACTTAATTTTGATGAGAATCTTTACAAACATATTATAGGAAGTTTAATATATATAAAAACCTCTAGAATAGATATAACATTGGTGGCTGGGTTGGTGGAGAGATACTAGTCAACACCTAAGCAAAGTCATCTACTAGCAACAAAAATGATTTTCATATCTTTGAAAGGGACTATAAGTTACAGAATATGGTACCCGAAAGGAAATGAATTCACATTGATAATATACATAGATGAAAAATAGGCCAATTGTAGAGATGACAAGAAGAGTATGAGTGGTGGTGTATTCCACTTAGGAGAATCATTGGTTGCATGGTTAAGTAAAAAAATTCCTCCATATATCTCTCTACAACAAAATCCAAATACATAACAACTGCAACTTGTTGCACATAAGTGTTGTGGATGAAACAAACTCTACAAGATATGAATGTATTTTTTAGTAAACCAATATATATTAAGTGCGATAATACTAGTGCAATAAGCATATTAAAAAATCCAGGGATTCATTCTAAGACTAAGCATATTATTATAAAGTATCACTTATTTACAGAACATGTGATTGACCAAAAAATGGAGTTGTTATGCATATTAACTAAAGAGTAGATAGTATATATATTTACTAAGCCACTAGTAAGAGATCCATTCGAATATGTAAGGCAAAATTTGGGGATAATCCCTGCTCCCTCTTGTCATTAGTTTGACTTAAAAGAGGAGATTTTAAGGATTGTAGAGAATATGAAAAGGAATGGATTATCTAAGGGGGAGACTCTGCAATAGCAGTAAGAATTATTTGAATGAAAAAAGAAGAAATGAAGAATGGTGCATTACCCTAAGGTTCAAGACTTCAAGACAACTAGAGAAGCAATATGAACCATACCATTTTCATCATGAAAGATACCATCAATTTGTTCCATCATTCAGAAGTTTATCCTTTGGTAGAAAATCTTGTGCAAATATATATATATATATATATATATATATATATATATATATATATATATATATATATATATATATATATAACAAAGTGAATATGTTGTTAAAAATGCATATGATCTATCTTAACATTTGCATACCTAGTCAAAGCATTTTGAATATGAGTCTAGCTCAAAGTATATTTTTGCAACATTTTAATTCCTCACTTTTCTTTAGCTTTAATGACCCTAAATATGTATGACCTACTCATCAAAATACTTTGTATTTCTTATGTATTAAATTAATGTTCTTTGAATCTTGAAGGAAGAAAAGAAAGAAATCCTTTTGGATATATATAAAGTGAAATAAACGCTATTGATATTAAGCAAAGAGGAGCAGTAACTACCAATACTTCTCTTGATGATGCTAGAAATCCATCAACCAAGGGGTCTCCCCGATGTGAAGTCCAAATTATACCTCACATTGTTTGGAGTAGGAGCCCGATCTAGAATATTAGCCCGGTTTCCATGTATTCTTATATATTTTCCTTGGATCTAATTATCAGCGAGAGAGGAACATGAATTATGTGTACCTGGTGGGTGTTTGGTCATATGTGTGTCAAATTTATTTCACTGCGGAGGAGAGGAGAAGTGAGCCTATAAGAGAGAGGTAGTAGTACCACCCTATTAGAGACACACATGAACAAGAAGGATCTGTACAAAATCAAGCAGAATAGTCCACAAAGATATGACAGTCATTGCAACTAATGTAACAAGGAAGATTTGTCTAATATCCAGCAGAATAATCGACGAGGATGAGACAACAATAATAACAATTACAACACATTCTCAATATGATAAGTACCAAAATAACCAAAACAGCTGAACTACTTTAGCATAGATGAAAGGAAACATGAATTAAAAACATTTAAATAATAGTATTACAAATATCCATAATCTATGAGTGAAGAATGTGTTGTCCCATAAGTCTTCTTATATTAAGTAAAAGTTCCAAGATACATGTATATAATGAACATCACTAGCTCCAATAGTGGAGTGTTGGAGCCACTCCTTGCTCCTCAAAAGAACTAGATTATCTTTATACTACCTTGTGTGAGGAGCCAAGGTGAAAAATTCCTTTGCTCATATAATAAGGCTGTATATATAACCAAGATGTGATGCTTCACCTTCCTTGTGACTTTTTGAGTACCCTCATGGCTGTTTGACTTGATATGGATCTTTGACCTTACATGAATCTTCATATTCTGAATGTGTCCTTTAGACTTCCACTTTATAATACATTTCGAATAGGTAATTACATAATCCACAATATTGACTTGGCATGTGATGACTTGTGATAAGACATGACATGACATTGATAGCTTGAACTACATGATGATGTGGCAATGCCAAGCTATCCTTCTTGTTGCTTCTTTCTTTGTGTCTTCTTGAAAATATGGTACATGTTCTTCTTCTTCCTCCTCCTTATGACTCAAAGATGAGGACTATTCCATGTGATCTTGATCTTGATCTTCTGTTAGAGTTTGTTGTTCCTTCGTATTCTTGCCTGATGATCATCTTATTTCTTCATCTACATATGTGTCTTCTAGAATATCCTCCTATTCCATCTCATTCGTTATCTATTCATAGCATGATAGAGTACTTGTGTCTGCAATCTACTCATGACAAGATGATATCAGTCTAATAAAACCCTAATCTAATATGGTGCATATTGATCCACTAAATGAGCTAGAAACGGATGATATGAAGGGAAAGAGACTTAGTAACTATGCAATTACGCAACTCAGGAAGTCAGGGGTGACCTTGAGCCTTGAGACTATGTAACGTGTAGTTCAGGTTAGGCTGTGGAAAAAATTCCGTAGTCTCTGAGCTCCGGGTGACAGGCTGAGGGGATGGGCACTAGATCAACCTATCAACAATTCTGGAGGATAGATGAGCTCAAGTGATTATGAAATTTCACATCTCAGGGAGTCAGTGATGAGATTGAGCCTTGATACTGCACAGTGCATAGTTCATGCAGGACTGGGTAGAAAAATTGCACAATTTTTGAACAAAGTGAGCTTAGATATAGGGTTTTGCATTGCTCGGGAGAACTGCACATTTCTAGGAGGCAAAGGAGGTTGGGCCATTGTGCATTTTCACATTTTAGGAGCTCAAAGATGAACTTGAGGCTAGATATTATGCAATGCATAGTTAAGGCTAGGATGGGAGGATGAATTACACAATTCTAGGGGCCAAGTTTGGGGTTTGAGCACTGAAGTTACGGAATGTGCAGTTCTTTGAGGCAGAGACTGCACATTGCACAATGCTAAGAGACAAGGTCACTACTTGAGGGTTGAGACTGCAGAATGCGCAGTTTAGGAGGGCTAGATCAGGCTAGGTTTCTAGGAATTTTTTGAAATTTGGCTAAGTGTGGGACCGAAAGGACTATTGTGAAAAATGACATGACTTGACTATGATAAGACGCTTGAAACAATTTGAAAACACAACATATATGATCTGAAACATGTTAAAAACATATTTCCCTCAATGTGATAACTTTGCGATGACTTTACGATAAGTGCGACACTAAAGGTAGACTTTGTGATGACCGTGATGACACTTGTGCGACAGTTCTTAAAACTTTGGGAATGAGTGCAACTGATGTTTAAATGGTTAGAGAAACTCATTCACACAAATATTACCCCTTGAAATCACTAGAAAAAACATACATACATTGTGTGACAACTAACATGCGAAAATAAGATAATTTCTAAAGTGCGAATGACTCTTGCGCTATGTGAATGACAGTGAAAATAACACATGCTAGAGAAAATAATCATGAAAATGATGCTAATTAAAGTGAAACCAAGTGAAAGCGACAACCGAAAACATGAAAATGACACTCACAAAAATAAAGGTGTGTGGAAACGACGGTTTGCAAAAATCATAAAAATGGAAGTACACACAACTAGAATGTGAGAAATTGTCATTGTCAGTGGACAGTATCTGTCAACATGGATTGAATATTGCACAAGTACAGTCTTGATGCAACATGTTATGCTTGTCCAAGATTACATAGAAGAATGTACTCATGCACTTATTACAAACTAAGCATGTGTAGTAAGTGACTTCGACACTTCCAATCCAAGAAGGGATCTCAAGTTCCACAGTAGGCTCCAAAATTCAATTGTACACAAAATTTTGGAGGGTGTTTGTCGCAGCGAAAACACCTTCTTTATGTCTGGCCACAAGGTGTCTTCTATGTAGCATGTCGCATCAATGAAATCCAAACCATATTAATTATAGATACAAAAGTAAAGTTATCATGCTCTAAAAATTCATACATAAATGTAGAAGTTAAACACATACTACATGCATAGCACAAAATAAATTCAAAGACATCTACTATGAAAAGGTTGAAGCAAGTATGGTTTGACAGAAAAAATAATTTTATCAAAATTATGTTGATCAAATGAAGAGTCACTACCTCACAAGGGTATGAGCGTAGCATCAATTCATCATGTTCTTATCACTATGTGATATACCTGGGTGAGTATCAACAAGAAGTATAAAATAATATATACAAAACAAGCATTCAAGCAGGAAGAGAGGCCTATTCTTGAAAAAAATAACACTCAAAAGTCTTGTGCCAAAGTCTTGCCACCAAAACCAGTTATGAGCAGAGAACATTAATAGTGATATAACATACTGGTCAAGTAAAATACTTAGTGTATATTTCCGTGAAGAGGCCAATCAATGTTTAATGCAATAATTTCCTTTCTAAAAAATGAAAAGAAATAATCATGACACAAAGACTTAACTCATAGTTCATCGTATTCAAAAATTAACCATTAACGACTGAAGACAATATACATAATCCTAGCATTCAAACATAAACATACAAAAAAAACATACATTAGATCTAGTGAAAAGATACTATAGTAAAGATAAACATAGAGATAAGCTTCAACAAGTATGACCAACACTGACCTCATAAATTGAAGGGCTTTTATATTTGTGACATTTCATTTTTAGAGGAGGACATCACATCTTGTGCATAGGAGGATTCATAAAGAGGATCACGAATTTATCATAGGCTTCCATCATATAAACATTAGAGCATATATCATCAGCTGGAGTCTGCAGTACGAGTTCAAGCGTATCATCTCGGAATGCCGAAAGCTGCCACTAAATTCATTAACGCTATATCATATATATCAAATTTGTAGTAGATAATTTATAGAAGAGGATTCACAGAGGAGAATGAAGGAATCAAAATTTTGATAACCCAAAGAGACTCAAGTGACCAAGAAAGTGATTATTTTTAACACTACTAAGGAGAGTAGATAATGAAAAAGTGAAAGGTAATGAATAATAATTATGTTAACAGAGGAGTGTCAGATAGACTGTTGGATAGAGTTTTGGGATGGACAAAGTTGACAAAGGATAGGGATCAACCACTTAATGGAAACATAAACACATACGTTTGAAATAAATAGTTGTTGATAGAAATAAGAAGATGTGCCATATCAACAAAGGAAAGCTAAAGGTCGAATGAGTTAGATATGTGTTACAAAATTTGAATGAGTCAGTGGAATGAGGTGTGAAATGGAAAAAGGTTTACCGTTCTAGAAAACATTCCATCATTTTATGACGCATTGACAGAAATGTTCCTAATTCCTAATTTTAATATCCTATACACTGGAGATATCAAAGAGAATATATTGGATCCATAACAATGAAGAACATCGAGTCTAAACTCATAACCATTATATTAGTTGAAAAAAATCCAAAGGTATCACACCAATGCAAGTCAACATTTGATAATGTATTTGATATTCCATTGTACATGAAGAAGTGGTGGTATTCTAACTGGTTAAGATACTTGGCTCTCACACAAGATACTCATGTTTCCTTATTTATTTCCATGTTATTATACACACTCAAAGTGATGATTTTCTTTTATGCTCAATAATTTTTAGTAAAATATGCTACACAACTTGGTTATCTGATGAAATAGGTGTATATATAGTTGTCTACTAGAATTAATTATTTTCATGAATGCACTCCACAAATACATTGAATATATAGCCACATTATTCTAAAGTTTATTGGGATAGAGGTTTGAGGATGGATAACAAGCAATCATTACCCTTTCTATCGTAAATTAAGGCATTGAATATGGTAAACAACAATGGCACAATGAATATCAAGTCATGATTCATGATATGAATATGATAAAACAAATCAAACTCTATCTCTGGCTTGAACATTAACATTTAATTAGTACTATGATATGGATATGGCGTCCGTTGGATTAAACAATGATTTTACATCATCAGAGTACATTCTCATATTACTCTCACAGTAATAAATAACATGAATATAGTGGTATAATCATTCTACTTCATACTGATCCATATATTGACATATAAAAGTCTTCAAATATAGTTGGCAATGATTCTTGCAAAAGTCCACAACATGACACAATATTCACCACATAATTACCCTTGAAATTAATGTCAAAGGGGGAGGTGAGGAAAGGAGAAGTAATTCTCAGGAGAAATAAGAAGGATGACTCTTAGGAGGAGGAGCATAGTGTTTCCACCAGTTCCAAATGAGGAGAATGTTGGTAATGTTGGAATTGATTTCAAAGTATCATTGTCATGTTTATGAGTTTCTCATGTTGATTGTGTTGATTGCTCAAGGTTGATGATTTCTTGATGTGAAAAGGTTGATCAAATTGATGTGCAATGCAAAGGATAATTAAGTGATGTGAAGTGAAAAGGTTGATTAAGTCATGTGATGTACAAATGATTTTATGTTTGTCCATTGATGATTACTTGGATATTTACACTTCAAACAAAATGAAGATATGACACATAGGAACTAGAACACAAAACCTGAAGAACCAGGGAACCATAGAACAAAGTGTCTAGAACATGTTACTTTTATTGAACATAATCAGTTGTATAAAATAGGAAAATGAATATATGGCACATAAGAACCATAGAACAAAGGTTGAAGAACCAGGGAACTAGAGAACAGATTCTGAAGAATGCATTAATTTTATTGAACAAAATTAGTTGTAAAAAATAATTTATATTTTTGGACTTTTTATAATAGTAATGCTCTTGTTTCTCTTAGGAACAACATTATAACATAGGTCATCTATTCTGTAAACTATGTTACCCTAGAGAGTAACACACCCTATCTTCAACTAGCTTGCATTATATCATGTTTCCATATCTGAGACTTGTTTTATGCAATAATTAATGCTTAACCATGATTCTTTGGATGTGAAAATAGTACAAAGAACAATTTTCCTAATTGAGACTCAACTGAAAATGAAGAGGTGAGATGAAAATAGTCTTGTAATACCAAGTGGAAACTCCTCATTTTGAATTCCTGCATAGAATGAAAATAGTCAGAGAACCATGTTTATAAAAGATACATAGTTGAACAAGAATTACGTTTTGTGAATTGAAAATTTGTATGAAGGAGTCCTTGAGCAATCCTAGTAAGGAGAAAAGAGGAAGACAAAGAGTAGCAAACATGGAGTAGACTTGAAGATGAGAAGCAGAGAGAATAAGTAAAAAAAAATAGGTCTAAAGTTAATTTTAGAGCAAGGACAAATACCAAGTAACTAAAAAATCTAATTTGTAATTTTATGGGGGATTGTAGTTCCCTTTAAAGTGGTAGCTTGATAAATAATAGGTTGGACCCTTTTGAGGTAGGAGCCTCTTGTGGGTTGTAGCCTACAAAAAAATTGTGGGAGTTGGAGCTTTCTTGCAAGTTGAAGTTTGAAGAAGTATTGAGGTAGAAACCTCCTGCAGGTTGGAACCTACATAAATGTGATGTAATAGGGGAGTAGGAGCTTTCCTTGACATCACTTAGGTCGAAAAATCATGGTTTTCACCCTTTATGGGTTTCCACTTATACCTCATGTCTTCATGTGTTGGATGTTGAATGTCTCATTTGTGTGAATTCTTTTGATATATCTATATATCTATATCTATATAGATATATATATATATATATATATATATTATATATATATATATATATATATATATATATATATATATATATATATATATATATATATATATATATATATATATATATATATATATATATATATATATATATATATATATATATATATATATATATATATATATATATATACACACACACACACACACAAATGTCTCTCTGATAACTGAAAAAGAAAAAAATAAATATGAATATTTACATACGCTATTAGCTGCAAATGAAAATACTTTAAAAGGGAAATTAAGTTGAATTCATTAATTGAAAAGACACAATTACGGATTCACTCCCCCCCATAGTAATTGTCAAATTATTTATTAGGTCCACTAATACAACATCAACACCACCCATTTGGATTGCAATCATGGGACTAACCAATAAATACTCCCCCATATTTAACTTCATCTTATTACACTTCCCTGAATAATTTATGGTACCTCCATCTGCAATCATCACTTGAAATTCTAGGATATACAAAGTAATTAAGATTTTTTTCAAATTTGTAGAAATATTTGAGAAATCACAAATGAACCTTTGATAGTGTCCATATAATCCCATAAAGGATCTAACCTATGTAAAATTATGAGGTGTGGGCCACTCCATTATAACCTTGATCTTCTCTAGGTCTACAACCACACCTTCTTTTGAAATAACATGTCCCAAGTAGTGAACTTGGGTTTGGAAAAACTCACATTTAATGAGTTTTGCATACAACTTATGGTCCTTCAAAAATTGCAAAAATTCTCTCAAATGATTTTCATGCTCTTATTTATTCCTTGAATACACTAGGATGTCATCCAAAAAAACTAGTACAAATTTATCTAGTTAATGCCTAAGAATATTATTCATTAGTCACATGAAGGTTGTTGGGGAATTTTTAAGCTCGAAGGGAACTACTACAAAATCATAATGACCCTACCTCATATTGTATGTAGTTTTATGAATGGACTCATCCTTAATTCTGACTTGATGATACACAGGTCATAGATCGATTTTGGAAAACACAACAACTTCTCTTAGCTAGTTGGATATGTTGTCAATCCCAGGAAATGGATATTTATTCTTTACTATCACCTTATTTGACTATCGATAACTTATGCACAACCTCAACATGTATTCCTTCCTTTTAACAATAGGAAAGTAGATCCCTAATATGAAATTTTGTGTTGAATGTAACCCTTCTCCAACATTTCCTTTGGCCATAATTTCAATTAAATAAGCTTTGTGTGCTTAACTGATAAAGAGTTTTCATTGTTGGCATTGTTCCTGGGATTAACCTTTGATAGTGTCCATATAATCCCATAAAGGATCTAACCTATGTAACATTATGAGAAGTGGGCCACTCCATTATAACCTTGATCTTCTCTAGGTCTACAACCACACCTTCTTTTGAAATTTAACATGTCCCAAGTAGTGAACTTGGGTTTGGAAAAACTCACATTTAATGAGTTTTGCATACAACTTATGGTCCTTCAAAAATCGCAAAAATTCTCTCAAATGTTTTTCATGCTCTTATTTATTCCTTGAATACACTAGGATGTCATCCAAAAAAACTAGTACAAATTTATCTAGTTAATGCCTAAGAATATTATTCATCAGTCACATGAAGGTTGTTGGGGAATTTTTAAGCCCGAAGGGAACTACTACAAAATCATAATGACCATACCTCATCTTGTATCTAGCTTTATGAATGTACTCATCCTTGACTCTAACCTGATGATACACAGGTCATAGATTGATTTTGGAAAACACAACAACTTCTCTTAACTAGTCGAATATGTTGTCAATCCTATAACATGGATATTTATTCTTTACTATCACCTTATTTGACTATCGATAACTTATGCACAACCTCAACATGTATTCCTTCCTTTTAAAAATAGGAAAGTACATCCCTAATATGAAATTTTTTGTCGAATGTAACCCTTCTCCAACATTTCCTTCGGCCACAATTTCAATTCAATAAGCTCTGGTGTGCTTAAGTGATAAGGAGTTTTCATTGTTGGCATTGTTCCTAGGATTAACTTGATAGTGAAATCAATGTATCTTTTAGGTGATAAGCCTGGAAACTTGTCTCAGAACACATTTTAATATTGTTTTAGCACATGGTGAATTATGAAAAGGTCCATAATGTCTTATTTTTCCTCAGACACATGAATAACACAGATTACACAACATTTTCTACTACAATGCTTCACTTGCACCGTAATTAATTGATTGAGTGAAATCAACCTCCTGATCCCTTGTAAAACTATCTCTTCACATCATTGAGACATTCTAGTGCCTTATTATAACAATCAACCTTGTTCATGTGGGCTACCAACTAATCCATACTGATCAAAATATAATATCACCCTAATGGAAACAAATTTATTTTAGCTCAGGTGGTCATGCCACTCAATTCTATGGGGCACGACTCATCCAAATATATTACCCATATGTTTTTCCTAGAGGAAAGTTGAACAAGCCATTATTCCTCATGGATTTTATTTGGAAATTCATATTTTTCTACAATATTATGGTTGAAATAACTATATCTAGAACCTAGATCAATTAAAATTGAGACTAGTAAGTTTTTGGTCATCCCTTCCATTTGAAAAATTGTATCTTGTTGATCTTCCTATCTATTGTCAAGTGTTTCATAAATCTTGGGTATGCTCTGGGCCACATGATTCATATTTATTTCCTCTTGAACTTTGTCACAACTTCATGTCAATCTATTATAGCTAAGGAAAATTTCTCTGCATGTGTTTTTGTCCACATGTCCATCATTACACAAGACTTCTCCTAAACCCCTTAGCCTCTTCACTTGTTTATTTTTGAGGTCCATTTACGTTTATTGTGGATTTTTATTGATGTTCATTTATGGTGGAGGAATTAAACTTTCCATTATTTCCACCTTTCTTATATCTTGAGGTCCTTTACCACTTTCCTTTGAAATTTCTCCTATATCTCTTCTTCTAATTAATCTAGACCTTAGTCTTATTCTTAGATTGTTCATAATTTTTCTTGGTCTTCGAGACAACCTCCCCCAAAATATTTGGTTCATCAAATTCTATTATGTCCCGATATGTATTTGGTAACCCACTAATATATCTCTAGATCTTAGCCTTATCATCCTTAATATAAGTTACATACCTCAGTAGTTCTAAGAATATGTTTGTATAATCCTCAAGTGTGAGTTGTCCCATTTTGTGTTCATAGAGTTCCTTGGATTTCTATCATAATATTTTTCAGATAGGTACTTCTCCCAGAAATAATTTTCAAACCTATTCTATGACAACTCATTTTCTCTGATATATTTGATATTCCTACCATATATCAGCCTTTCCTTTTAAGCTAAATATAGCCACATTGGCCTTCATATTATCAGAATAATGATTCCACTTAAAGTACTTCTTCATTCCCAAGAGTCTGGCCTCTGCATCTTATACTTTATTCACCTCTCCATCAAAGGGAGGAGGATTTTCTTTCTTGAATTCCTCTGACATGAAACTCTTCTTTCTCCTCCATTGATCTAGTTGGGCTTCTTGAGTTAGAAAATGTAAATAAGTTTTGTCTTCATAATGATCTTTGTACTTATGTCATTGTATATTTTATGTAAAAAGAGGAAGAAGAAAAAACATTTATTATTATTATTATTATTATATTAGATAAGCATGTTCTTCATGCTTCTACAATTTGTTGAGTCAGATTCTTATTTCACTTCTTGCAAAGAAAAAGAGAAAATAATTTTTAATATGCAATTTGGGTCAAAAAGCCCTTTAGATGCAAAGTTGGCCCTACTTATCAAGTCAACACTTTATTCACACCCCTCTGGATAGTATAAATAGATGATGATGTGAGCTCATTTGGAAACATAATTTTCTAGTTTAGTTATGAAATTTCATAGAAATATGATAGATGAAGTTTGAAATTGAAGAATGATTTGTGGAAGTTCTGCCTCATCACATATCTTGTTAAATATTTGTCTTTGATATCTTCCTATTGATGACTTGTTGTGGATAAGGAGGATTTAATTCGCATGTAGAAGGTTAGTTATGGCTCTTAGATATGTCACTTTTATATGATTCTATAAGAAGATGATTTTTCTGGGTTTTCCTCTTGAAGGGGTTTTCCTAGCTTTGAACCTATACCTTGTGTTCATTTTTTTTCTTGAGACCTTCATGTTTACATTTTGGTAATTTATTGATGAATAAGAACATAATAAATATTGAAAACAGGAAGACTATGCAGGGCAAATAGCTAGGGTTACAGGCTTTTGCATAGGTTGTTCTCCATGGAAGGTCACAAAGGAGGGAGCTCCACTCCCTCCTACAAGCAGGCCGTGGCCAGTAGGGGTAAAAAACCAATTGAAAATGATAGAGGTCCTTCAGAAGGAAGGAAAAGGAATAGTGAAGAGGAGAAAGATGGTACTAAATCAAGGGAGAATAATAGCACTAAGGAAAATGAGGAAGAAGACAAGTAATAGGGAACAAAAGACAAAACACAAAAGGGACCATGTAAACCCAAAGCTACGGTCACACCCAGAGTCATTTTAAATGATCCTACTCTATAGGCGCACATGGACCACATGCAGACATATGCAATCATTTGTAAATTCATGGGTTTATGGCCCATTGAAAAAGATTTACAAATGTGGATTAAATACCACTGGAAACCAAAAGGAAGCATTGACCTACATCTTGGGTCAAATGGTTTCTTCACTGTGGTATTTGCAAATATTGAAGATAAGGACAAAGTGTTTGAAGGAGGACCCTAATTTTATGCAGCAACAGGCCTATATATATGTGACCATGGATTATGAATTTTGTCCCGAAGCGTGAGACTTTTACTTCAGTCCCGATTTGGGTAAGACTCTACTCTCTACCTCTTGATTACTGGCAAACAAAATCCTTATCTACCATAGGAAATAAGTTGGGACGTTTTGTCAAAGGTTCTGAGGCCACTAGAAGGGGAAAGTATACTTCCTTTGCTAGATTATGTGTGGAGATGGATCTCTCTGGAGCTCTACCGGATGAGGTAATCTTGGAAGTGTTTGCTGAAGAATGGGTGCAAATAGTAGATTATGAACATATTCCATTCAGATGTCGCAAATGCCATGAGCATGGGCACCTATTCAAGGACTTCCCTCTCAGTAAAACAGAGAACAAGAGTAAAGCTAACACAATGAAAGATACTGAAAGCTTTCACAAAGTGTCACATAAAGGAAAAGGAAGCAAAAGGGGGCCAAAGATACAACAATAAGAAGAGAAACAAACCAGCCAGAACAGGTTCCAAGTACTTGAAGAGGAAGAAGGGAAAACGAAAGTAGATCAGGCAAAGGGAGAAAGTCCAGTGGAGGAGGGGAAAGAAGAAGATAGTGAACAAACACAAGATAATAATAAACAGAAAGAAACTATGATGAGTGATGCAGAACTAGAGATGGACCATGAAATGACCTAGAGTGAGATGGAAATGGAGGACCATGAACTACAGGAGATTCTTGAGAAAGAGAACCTAGATATGGAAGGATTCTTGAATCAAGGAACCAGGGAAGGGGTAGACTTGTTACCTCCAGAGGAGTTCAATAGAGTTCAACAGTTGTTTATATGGAAAACCCAGACCAAAGGGCTGGAGAGGCAAAGAAACAATGAAAGGCAGGGCAGCGAAGGTGTGAAAACGATGAAAACCACACCAAGATTAGCACCCAGAAACCCAGGAAAGAAAAGAGGCAGAAAAAAGTAGAATGAGCTATTGATGGAATGTGGAAAGCTAATGATAGATTCAGGTAAGATGAAAGACCTAACCAACTACTCCTTTACAAATCTTTAATAATGAAGTTCACTTATTATAATATCAGGGCTCTATTTAGTAAAAGAAAACAAAGATTACTGAGTAATAGAATGAAACAAGTAGCTCCGGATGTGATCTTCATCCAGGAAACCAAATGTTACATTCAAAAAATAAAAGAAATTCATAGTAAATGGCTCAATCGATTTGATTTTTTGGAAGTCAAAGTAGAGAATACAGAAGGAGGTATACTCACTCTTTGGAACCCCCAAAAAATTGGCATAATAGATGCTGAGGCATCTAGGGATTATTTATCAGTGGTCATTCAGCTTGTGGGAGAAAAGGAAACCTACCTAGTAAGGAATGTGTATGGCCCTCAAAGAATGGATGATAAACTCAGGTTTCTAAATTCTCTGGAGGATCTCAGAGACAGACATGCAGGAATACCATGGATCTTGGGGGGTGATTTCAACATGATCAAATCACTTTTGGAGAAAAAAGGGGGAACCAGAATTCCAAGTAAAGACTCTTTAGCATTTCAAATTTTTATAAATAATATGAAGTTAGTGGACATTGTAACAAGTAATGGTTTCTTTACTTGGAATAATAAAAGACAAGGAGAGTCTCAGGTGGCCTCAAAATTAGACAGATTCATAATCTCAGAGGATCTTACGTTCATTGACAAGGAAATGATTGCAAGAGTTCTCCCCTTCGGAGGCTCAGATCACTGGCCATTTCAACTGGAGGTTTAGGGCATTAGCACCCCCGAGAATAGACCTTTTAGATTTGAGAATATCTAGCTCTCCCACCTAGATTTCATTAGCAACATTGCCAACTAGTGGTCAGAAGATTTGAATATTCAGGGCACAAGAATGTTCCTTCTTCAAAAAAGACTAAAACACATCAAGCTCAAGCTCAAAGATTGGAACGGGAACGAATATGGTAATATTTTTGAAGTCTGTTGAAGATAAAATGCAGGAACTCAACCAATACCTTATCATAGATGGCTTTGACGAATACAAAAGTGACCAGGTTTCCAAATATCATCAAGACTGGGAGAATTTATGTAAACAAGAGGAAGTATTTTGGAGACAAAAGTCTAGAGTTCAATGGCTAAAAGAAGGTGAGCGAAACACTAGATTTTTCCATAGATCCACAATTGTGAATAGAGCTCATAACAGGATTTATTCGATCAAGGACGAGGATGGTAATATTCTCAATTCTCATGAAGAAACAGAAGTTGTGCTAGTCCAACACTTTCGAGATATAGAAAAGGAAACCATTTCAGACAGAGAACATTCCATCAAGGACCTAACAAGACATATACCCAGGCTGGTGTCTAGAGAGGACAATTTCAACCTTAATAGGCTAGTGACTGAAGAGGAGGTTAGTGAGGTCCTTAAAGAAATGCAGAATGGTAAGGCGCTAGGCCTTGATGGTTTCAATGTGGATTTCTTCAAAGCTTGTTGGAGTATAGTCAAACAACATATTCTGAATGTAGTAGAAGATTCCAGGATGAATAGAACTATTTTGAAGGTGCTTAATACCTCCTTTATCTCCTTGATCCCTAAATAGGATTTGGCTCAAACTCCTGACAGGTTTACACCCATAGCTTTGTGCAATGTGGTTTACATGATAATATCCAAGGTTGTGGCCAATAGACTCAAACCTCTTCTTCCTACTCTAGTTTCCGTGGAACAATCTGGATATGTAGAAGGTAGACGAATTATCAATAAAATCATTCAAGCACATGAGGTGGTGCACTCTCTGACCAGAAATAGGAAGGTTGGAATGATCATGCAATTGGACATAGCAAAAGCTTATGATAAGCTTAATTAGACCTATATCACGAAAGTTCTTATTGCTTTTGGGTTTGATCACAACTGGGTTGGATGGGTCATGGCCTTGGTTACTTCTTCTAGCTTTTCAATTTTGGTTAATGGCTCTCCCTCAGAGACTTTTATTCCTTCAAGAGGCCTCAGGCAGGGAGACCCACTCTCTCCCTTTCTCTTCATCCTCATGATGGAAGGACTGGGTAGGTCTATCAAGCATGCAAAAGAAGTGGGTAAGATTAAAGGTCTCCAACTTTCTAATAATGGACAGGCCTTGACTCATCAACAATTTGTTGATGATACCATGTTGCAGGGAATCCCCACGGTCAAAGAAGCTCTTGCGTATAAACAAATCCTGTGTGACTTTTCCATGGCTTCAGGTATGGAAGTTAATCTTTCCAAATCTAAGATTTTTTTCTTTAATACTAATATTTCCATTCAGAGGAATATCTCCAGAATTCTAGGCTTTCAAAGGGATATCCTCCCTTCAAAATATTTGGGAGTTCCTCTAACTGCTAAACCTTTGCACAAGAGCATTTGGGAGCCAATGATTAATAAGATGCAGGACAAAATCAAGAAATGGACTATTAGATCTTTAAACTTGGTTGGAAGGTTGGTCCTCACAAAGGCCATTCTTCAAGAAATCCCAATTTTAATGCTATCAGTAATCCCAACACCAAAAGGAGTCTTGCAACAATTCAGATCCATACAAAGAGACTTTCTTTAGGGTAAGGGGGAGGAAAGAAAGAAGTGGGCCTTGGTTACTTGGGATAAAATCTGGAAACCTAAAAACCATGGGGGACTTGGATTGGATGATCCAGAGATTCTCAGCAAGGTTTTAGGGGCAAAATTATGGTGGCACTGGGTCAAAGATCCAAAGGCATAGTGGGCTAGTATCTGGAAATAAAAACATGCCAGCACTTGGCAAAATAGTGATCACATAAGAATGTCTGTGTTAGACCCCTATACTACTAGTGTAACCCCTTATTGTTATTAGTACAACCCACTTATTATATTGATGTACCAATTTAGTTCCCATATTGTTACTATTGTGCCCCATAGAAGCCCACTATTGTTATTATTGTGCCCTTACATTATTATTGTTATGTCAGCTCTGATTATGTTATGACCCCTTAGACTCCTATATATAGAAAGGAGATCTTTTCATTTGTATCATCCAAGAATTGTTCATTTATGTAATCTAAAGGAGGTTGCCCCCTTGAAGAGGCTGAATTATAGGGCATTGATCTATATTTTCTATCTTTTCTTGAGTTGGTTTCATAACATTTGGTATCAGAGCTTTGGATTCTAGGGTTTCGCTGCTCCAAACAGGTCATCGTGGAATTTTCGCTATAATTTTTTTTTCTGGGACGTTTCAGAAGTTGCAAAAAAAACCCATTTTAGAAGAAATCACGCTGAACCTCGGGTCTGAATTTCAGATCTTTTCGCACTATATTTGCGGAGATATGATCTGAGGAAGTTGGTCTTTTTGCAGACTCCTGAATTACATTCCAAATAGGTGACCTGGAGAAAATCGTCATAACTTTGTCTCTGGGCATTGGATTGAAAATTCATAAGAAGGTATAGAAAGAGGATGGACTTTAGTTTCTTGTATATGTTTTCAGAGTCAAAGGTCGAAACAGTGACACGTGGCACGTCGTACAAGTTTGCTCTACTGAACTAGTCTATAATCAGGTCACTATGGGAGATTTGGCATAACTCTTCCTTGGAGAATCCAATTTGGGTCAGACTTGTGGCATTGGAAAGAGGACATAGAGGGATAATGCAAGTCACAAATTCAGATCTAGATGATTGGAAAGTACAAAGATACATAAGAGGCAATATCGAGCTCCTACAAAGTGAAAAAAGGTGTGTAGATTTTCTTTAATTTTTGCTTAAGCTTGGTTTGAAAATTTATTTTGAAGGAATTCAAAGGGCATAGTAGAGCATTATTATCAGTAACTGATGCCCCGAGGAAAGAAAATGGAAACACCTAGTAACGAACCTGAAAGCTCTAGCATGACTCATGAAGAAGAGGAAGAAATGCAACATGATATATCAAAATTACAAGACCAAGTGCAACAACTGTCCCTTGCACAAAAAGGAACAGAATCTAAGATGGATGGTTTAAAGAAAGGCGTAGAAGCTAATATTGATTGTTTAAAGAAAGGTTTAGAAGCTAAGATGAATGACGTGGAAGCTAAGATGGATGATTTGAAGATAGATTTGAAGACAGACATGGAAGAATTGAAGATAAATATGAATAAGTTGCTACAAGAAAGGGTCACTAATGGTGAAAGGGTAGTAAAGGAAACTCATGATGAGAACAAAAGAAATGTTAATCATGATTCCATAGACTCTAATGTTGGATCAAAGACCCACCATATTCCAAAAATCGATATGAGGAAGTTTGATTGCAAGGATCCCGCAACATGGATATTACAGATGGAGCAATTTTTTGATCTCAATAATGTGCAAAACACACAAAAGGTACGTATTGAAACTTTATATTTGGAACCAAATCAGTTTGTATGGTATCAATGGCTTTGCTCTCATAAACAATTTATCACTTGGGCAATTTTTACGGAAGAATTGATAGCACATTATGAGGATACAAAAAGCAACATTTTTTTTAGCCAATTGATGAGTCTCAAACAAAAGGGTTCAATAATGGATCACATTGAGGAGTTCCAAAAATTGAACATAAGGGTAAAAGATATTCCAAAGGAGCATAGGATTGATGTGTTCATAGGGTCTTTAAAGGATAATATCCAACATGATGTTCGCCTTTGGGAACCTGATTCATTAGAGAAGGCATTCAGGTTAGCAAGAAAAATGGAAAGCAAAATTATGGCAACCAGGAAGCATACCACTCACAACTATAAAGACGGAAGTGTTGTTGCCGCTAGTATTCCACAACCTATAAGGTTGACACCACAAAAATTGGAAGAAAAAAGAGAAAAAGGGCTTTGTTACAGTTGTGATAGCAAATACACTAAAGGTCATAAGTGTGCTGAGAAGAAATTATTCTACATAGATTGTGAAGAGGAAGAAGAAAAGGAGCAAGAAAGGTCAAAAGAAGAGGATATACTCCAGGAACAAAGCCTAGATAAAGAAGAATTGAATCTGACCATATCTTGTAATGCATTGGAGGGAATTACCACTCCTCAAACCATCAAGATAGAATGAAAAATCAAGAAGAAAAAGGTAATAGTGTTGATTGATTGAGGAAGTACCCACAATTTTATTCATTGTAAGGTAGCAAAAGAATTGAATTGCTTCTTATATCCAGCACGAGAGTGTCAAGTGATGGTTGCAAATGGAGGAACAATAAATTGCTCAGGAAAGTGCCATAATATCAAGCTATCCATTGGAGAATATGTATTGACTAGCCCAATGCTTTCCATTCCAATGGGAGGTGCTGATGTTGTACTAGGAGTCCAATGGCTACAATCCTTCGGTACAATAGCTTTTAATTTTCAAGAACTTTTCATGAATTTTTTTGTGGAAGGAAAGGAAGTTGAATTAAAGGGTATTGTAGGGAAACCGGGAAATATAATCAGCTCTAACAGTATGACAAATCTTCTAAAAAAGGAAAAAAGAGGTGTAATTACACAATTATGTTCACTAGATGTGTCTGCAGTGGAATCATCTATTTCTCCAGATCTCCAAAAAGTCTTGGAAAATCATTCCAAGGTATTTGAGACTCGCAAAAGTCTCCCACCTATTCGTGATCATGATAATGCTATTCATTTGATTCCAGGAAGTGTTCCTCCAAACATCAGGTCGTACATATATCCCTATGCCCAAAAGAGTGAAATTGAACGTATGGTTGCAGAAATGCTAGAGGCTGGTATAATTCAACCAAGTCAAACTTCTTTCTCTACTCCAGTCGTTTTGGTGCACAAGAAGGATGGATCATGGCGCATGTGTCTGGATTATAGGGAGCTCAACAAGCTCACTATTAAAGATAAGTTTCCCATTTCTGTCATTGATGAATTACTGGATGAATTGCATGGATCAATTTACTTCACCAAGTTGGATCTTCATTTAGGATATCATCAAATCATAATGAAGATTGAAGACATTCCGAAAACAACATTTAGAACTCATGAGGGTCATTATGAATTTCTGGTCATGCCTTTTGGCCTTACCAATGCACCTTAAACATTTCAAGGTTTGATGAATTCAATTTTCAAACCATTCCTTAGAAAATTTGTGTTAGTATTTTTTGATGATATACTAATCTACAACAAGTCTTGGAAGGATCATGTTGAACATGTTGACAGGGTGCTACAACTATTGGAGGAGAAACAATTATATGCAAAAAGATCCAAATGTCCCTTTGGAGTACAAGAGGTGGAATATCTGGGTCATATTGTATCTCATGAAGGAGTTAAGGTAGACCCTAGCAAAATTAAAGCCATTAAGGAATGGAAAATTCCCACATCCATAAAGCATCTGCGAGGATTTCTCGGGTTGACAGGGTATTATCGCAAGTTTGTTAAGAATCATGGGAGAATAGCAGCACCTCTAACAAAATTATTGAAGAAAGATGCATTTTCATGGACTCCAGAAGCAACAAAGGCATTCGAACATCTTAAAGAGGCAATGTGCCAAGCACCGGTCTTAACTACACCGGACTTCACAAAAAACTTTATTGTGGAATGTGATGCTTTAGGAAATGGAATTGGTGTTGTTTTCATGCAAGATGAAAGACCCATTGCTCTTGAAAGTCGTCCAATCAAGGGAAAGGTTTTACACAAAGCCATTTATGATAAGGAAATGTTGGCAATACTACACGCACTTAAAAAATGGCGACCTTACCAAATGGGAAGACTCTTCAAGGATGAGGATTTGGAAGCATTGTTTTGTGCTATTTCTATTATCCAACCAGATTGGATAAACGAAGAAAGGGATGAATGGAAGAAGTACGAAGAAGTATGGCCACTTATTCAAAAGTTGCAAAAGATCCCAATTCAAACAACATTGCCAGAAATTGAAGAGGAAGGAAAAATCATATTGGAACCTGGAGCAGTCACAGAAAAAAGAACCTGAAAGCTACGAAATCAATCAATTTCAGAGTATCTCATCAAGTGGAAGAACTTACCCGCTCAAGATTCCACATGGGAGGACAAGAAATTTATACAGAAGCATCAATAACTGCTCAAGCGTTGAGGACAACGCTTTTTGAAGGAGAGGGGCATGTTAGGCCCCTATACTACTAGTGTAACCCCTTATTGTTATTAGTACAACCCACTTATTATATTGATGTACCCATGTAGTGCCCATATTGTTACTATTGTGCCCCATAGAAGCCCACTATTGTTATTATTGTGCCCTTACATTATTATTCTTATGTCGGCTCTGATTATGTTATGACCCCTTAGACTCCTATATATAGAAAGGAGGTCTTTTCATTTGTATCATCCAAGAATTGTTCATTTATGTAATGTAAAGGAGGTTTCCCCCTCGAAGAGGCTGAATTATAAGGTGTTGATCTATCTTTTCTATCTTTTCTTGAGCTGGTTTCATAACAGTCTGGAAGTATAAAAGGCTCACACATCTGGAACAAATCCTGGGAGAACAGAGGATTAATACAAAAAAATAGCTTCTGGGAAATCAGAGAAGGAAATTTGGCCTTATTTTGGGAGGATAAATGGAAACATGAACCTATACTTTTAACAGAGGACTTTTTGGATCTCAAGAATGAGACAAAAACTAAAGGGCTAATTAAGGTAAAATATTTTTGGGATGAAACCAATAGCGCAGGAAAATGGAGAACCTGGAGGAATATTGATTACAAGGATGGAAACCATTTACAAGAAAAAGAAAATGAGCTTAGGAATTTGGTGGAACAAAGGAAGATATTCGTGAGAGGAGGGCATGAACAACTTATATGGGGCAACAATAATGAGGGTTCCTTTAATCTTAAGGAGGCAAAATGCTTACTCCTTGAGTTGGAATCCCATGTTCCGGATAGGATTTGGATGAATCTATGGAAGCATCAAGGCTGGATGAAGATCAAACTTTTCATGTGGCTGGTTTATCATAAGAAAATTTTGACTTGGGATAACATCGGGAAGAGGGGTGTCCTGGGGCCTTCCAGATGCCAGCTCTATGAAGCCCAAGAGGAAACAATGGAGCATCTTCTTAATAATTGTAGTTTCACCTCCTGGTTGTGGGATACATTTTCTTCTATATTCTAGTTGATCGACAGGGACCAAGGGTGTATTATCAATACCCTAATCAAGTGGAGACATAACTTTTTAGATTATGAATTTCTAGGCACTGCTTGGGCTCTTACGCCAGGCTTCGTTATATGGAAAGTCTAGAAAGAAAGGAATAAAAGAATCTTCAAGAATGAAAAAAGTCCCCCCCAACATCATTTTGAGCAGATCTTAAACTAGATTAAGGAAACAGTTGACACTGCTGTGCGGAATCCCCCTACGAACACTCCTTCAAAGGCAAAATTGAGGATTCCTCATCGGCTGGGTATGCAGGGGCTCATTCCTTAGGACCTGGATAGGAAGGTAATGAAGTTGGATACTATACAAGATTTCTGGCACCCTCCCCCTCAGGGTTTTTTGAAATTCGATATTGATGGGGCTTCTAAAGGTAACCCGGGAATTGTTGGCTTTGAAGGGGTGTTAAGGGATGAAAATGGAAGCATTCTTTTCATCTTTCATTGCCATTTATGAAGATCCACTAACAATACGGTGGAGCTAAGGCCTACGGAACAATGTCTAGATTTCATGAAGCAGGATAACCGCCAAAATGTGATTGTTGAAGTTGATTCTGAGCTAATTATTAACTCGGTCAAGAGAATCAACTGTGGCACTACGCTGGAAAAAGTCTCTAAACACTGGAGGTTGATCCAGGTTTTTCAACGGATTCAGCTTCACCTCCAGAGCCTTCACATAGTTAGTTTTAATCATGTGTGAAGAACGACCAATAAATTGGCAGATATTCTGGCCAATCAAGGAGTGATCTGTACTGAGTGCAAGGTCAAAATGGAGTGGCAAGAGATGCCTCAGGATAGATTAAAGGTATATTGTCACAACCAAGCTAATGAAGATCGGATGGTGTTTCAAAACAGAGCCATGGAGGTAGGGTCCAGATGACTAGGCTTCATTTTGTTTCACGGCCTTTTTCACAGTCTGGTCTTTGTGGATGGCAGATCATTGTCGACCTCCGCATCCCAGATAAATACAGTGACAGATGCTCCAGAGGGAAACTACTCAGAAGACTCGTGTTAGCGGAGGGTTGGCTGGAGGGATGGCATAGTAGGATTAGTGTGAGGGGCCGGAATCTAGGCTTTTTCGATGGTCGTAATACCCCGGGTTCTCTTTCAATGGACACTTTACCGCTCTCGGGGCGGTATATGGTATATCACAAGCATTCTAAGCGGGAAGTAGTTTTGACGATTTGGGAGCGATTCCATTCATCAAGTTACACATGGCCAAGGGGAGGGACCGAATACCGCCCTCATCGCGCGCTAATGTTCGGTGCACTAGACCCGTGCGATATGAGCCTTGACCGTCGGATTAAACAAGGTGGATCTACGGTCAGGAATGATCATGCATGTAGGTGGGTCTGGGGGTTAAGCGCCATGCTGCTAGGTACCACGATATCTTCCACTACCATTGGATTGGGAGAGGAGATTGGACGGTTAAGATTAAAGATGCAAGTCTGGATGAGGAATATTTCCCGTACTTGTTTCGTTTCATGGCGGGAATCGATGTCTTGAGCACGTTCAACAGGTGGACCCAATATCCTTTCAAAATTGGTTTCCTTTTCTCTTCGGGCCCGATATTAAATGTAATGTGGGTGCTTGGCGCCAGCTCGATTTGATTCGCATCTGATGGACTTTGGTGGGATGATCGAACGGTCTTAACATTTTCTGTCTTTTGAAAGTTCTGAGGTTTTGTTGGTAGGGTTTGAGGTTTCGGCCTGCAGCTTGATGCCCTTAGCCCATAGTTCCTCATGGACTCTTGTATTTTATGTAATTTATTTTCCTTATTAATGATATAGAAGGCACGACTCTTGCTTTAGCAAAAAGGAGAACATAATAAATATTAATAAGAAGGTTGTTAGGTCCCTATACTACTAGTGAAGCCCCTTATTGTTATTAGTGCAACCCCTTATTGTATTGTTGTGCCCAGGTAGTTTAGATATTGTTATTATGGTTCCCCATAGAAGATCACTATTGTTATTTTTGTGCCCTTACAATGTTATTGTTATGTAGGCTCTGATTATATTGTGACCCCTTAGACTTCTATATATAGAAATGAAGTATTGTCATTTGTATCATCCAAGAATTGTTGAATTGTGTGATAAAAATGAGGTTTCCCCCTTGAAGAGGCTAATTATGAATTGTTTGATCTATCTCTTATTCTATTTTGTGAGCTAGGTGCATAACATTTGGTATCAGAGCTTTGGATTCTAGGGTTCACTGATTTAAATGGGCTCTAGAATTCAATCTCAAACAGGTGACCATGGGAATATTGTCATAACTTTCTTTCTAAGCATTGGATTTAAATTTTGTAAAAAATGACAGAAAGAGGATAGACTGTAGTTTGTTGGGTATCGTTTTTAGGGTAGAAAAGCAAAATAGTGACATGTGGCACATCGTACAAGTTCGCTCTAAGGAACTAGTCTATAATCAGGTCATCGTGGGAGATTGGGAATAACTATTTATTAGAGAATCCAATCTCAATCATACTTACGAGGTTGGAAAGAGCACTAAAAGAGCTAAGACATGTGAAAATTTATAACTTGGAGATCTGAAATTACAAAGTTATAGTCATTTAAATATCAAGCTCCTAAAAGCAAGAAAAAGAATGACTCGAATCAAGAAAATAGAAACACCTAATAAGAAAAATTGGATGGATGATTTGAAGAATGTGATCGAAGCTAAGATAAATAGTTTTATCTATGCCATGGAAGCTAACATCAATGGTATAGAAGCATATTTGAAGAAATAATTTTAATATTTGAAGAAATACATGAAAGGTTTGAAGGAAGGTGGGACAAAGCTGCTACAAGAAAGGCCTCCTAATGGCGAAAAGGTAGTAGAGGAAACTCATGATGAGAACAAAAGAAATTTTAATCATGATTTCATAGAATCTAATGTTGGATTGAAGAACCACCATTTTCCAAAGATTGATATGAGGAATTTTGATGCAAGTACCCTGTAACATGGACAATACAGATGGAGAACTATTTTGATCTCCATAATGTACAAAACACACAAAAGGTATGTATTGCAACTTTATATTTAGAACCCAATTAGTTTTCATGGTATTGATCACTTCGATATTGTAAAAAAATGGTCACTTGGTCCATTTTTATGGAGGAAATGATAGCACATTATGAGGATACAAAGAGCAACACCTTTTTTAGAAAATTGATAAATCTCAAACAAAAGGGTTCAATGGTAGAGCACATTAAGGACTTCCAAAAATTGAATATAAGGGTAAATGATATTCAAGAGGATCATAAGATTGATGTATTCATTTGGAATTTAAATGATAACATCCAACATGAAGTTCGCCTTTGGAACCTAATTCACTGGAGAAGGCATTCAGGGTGGCCAGACAAGTAGAAAGCAAAATTATGGAAACGAGGAAGTCTACCACTCACAACTATAAAGAAATAAGTGTTTCTGCTCCTAGCCTTACACAACCTACAAGGTTGACACCACAACAATTGGAGGAGAAAGAGAAACTAGGCTTTGTTACAGTTGTGATAGAAAATACACTAAAGGTCATAAGTGTGGTGAGAAGAAATTATTTTACATAGATTTTCAAGACAAGGAAGAAAATGATCAAGAAACATCAATAGAAGAGGATATACACTAGGAACCAACCCTAAAGAAGGAAGAAATGAATCCGACCATATCTTGTAATGTATTGGCAGGAATTACCACTCCTCAAGCTCTCAAGATAGAAGGACATATCACAGGTTCAAGTAGTGAAAGATCACATTTATCATCAACAACAATTTCTCCAACTTTTAAAGGATAACCATGATTTGGCACAAAAATGAATGAAACAATAGGTATATCAAAATTGCAGCGAAAGCAGTTTTGATGTAGGTGACTTAGTATTTTTATAGCTACAACCATACAAGCAAATGTCCCTCAAGAAAGCTAAAAAGGACAAGAAATTATCACCATAGTACTATGGTCCTTACAAGGTGTTACAAAAGATTGGTACGATGGCATACAAATTGGAGCTTCCTGCATCTTCCTGAGTGCACCCAGTTTTCCATGTTTCATGCTTAAAGAAGGTTATAGGTGACAAGCTCCCAGTTCAAACAATATTATTGGAACTTGACGAGGAAAGAAAAATCATATTGGAACCTAAAGTAGTCACGAAAACAAGAACCCAACAACTACGAAATCGATCAATTTTAGAGTATCTCATCAAGTGGAAGAACTCACCCACTGAAGATTTCACATGAGAGGATGAGAATTTTATATAGAAGCATCGAGAACTACTTAAGCGTTGAGGACAACTCTTTTTGGAGGAGAGGGCATGTTAGATCCCTATACTACTAGTGTAGCCCCTTATTGTTATTAGTGCAACTCCCTTAGTGTATTGTTGTGCCCATGTAGCCCCCATATTATTATTATGGTGCCCCATAAAAGCCCAATATTGTTATTTTTGTTCCCTTACAATATTATTGTTATGTACACTCTGATTATATTGTAACCCCTTAGAATCCTATATATATAAAGGAGGTATTGTCATTTGTATCATCCAAGAATTGTTCATTTGTGTAATGTAAAGGAGGTTGCGCTCTCGAAGAGGTTAATTTTGAAGTTGTTGATCTATCCCTTATTCTATTTTGTGAGCTGGTTGCATAACAAAGGCCAACAAATCTCATAAGAAATTATCAAAGAAAGAGAAACATAACTTAAGATTGCAAGCCTCCCGATTTCTCAGGATGGTATCAAAGCTAAAATTTGATCAAGAAGACCTAAATATCACACTTTGTTGGATTTTGGATCAAATTATGATGAAACCTTGAAGGATTTATTTATATGTATGGAATTTTGTGGCTATGTGTTCATGAATTGTAGTGGATTGAACAAGATTTTGGACATATAAATGTAAAACTTGATCTCATTTTTGATCAAAAGTCTACATTTGTGGCTTGTTATCTATACATTGTTACATTTTGCACTCAACCATATGATAACATATCTATGATACATTCATTTGTGGATCTAAAATTCTGTATATATATTATATGATTACCGTGGCTTGTACATAATCGAAGGTTGACATATTTTTTGTGGAACACATATTCATGTGGCTCATCTTACCTATGAATCTCATATGACTGGCTCTCTACATTGTGGTAACCTAAAGAATTCATAAAGGCATAAAAGATAATAAATGAAGTTTGCCTTGATCCTTAAGGCCGAGTCTATGAGTACAAATGGTATGATTCAAACCACAAAAAATCAACATAAACGAGTTTGTTGTTCTAAAGCAGGACTACTTGCACAATCCTATGAGACTTGCATATTACAAATAATCTGTGATTTGAAATTATAGATATTATGTACCTCACATTCTAATGTTCGATTCAAAAATTATGACTCTTGAATATTGCATATGAGATCATGTATCCCTTGTATGGAACTCATATATGTACATGCCACTATTGTGAGATCATTACATTGGTATCTATGATCTTCTCTAACTCATATGGACCATATATATATATATATATATATAGATATATATAACATAGCGGTTCGGATCTATAATTCGATATATATTATAATGATTACTGTGGCTTGTACATAATCGAAGGTTGACATATTTTTTGTGGAACACATATTCATGTGGCTTATCTTACCTATGAATCTCATATAACCTCTCTACATTGTGGTAACCCTAAGAATTCATAAAAGTATAGAATATAGTAAATGAAGTTTGCCCTGATCCTTAAGGCCGAGTCTATGAGGATAAACAGTATGATTCAAACAACAAAAAATCAACATACATGAGTTCGTTGTTTTAAGGCAGGACTACTTTTCAAATCCTATGAGACTTGCATATTAAAAATAATATGTGATTTTATATTATAGATATTATGTACCTGAAATTCTAGTGTTCGATTCAATAATTATGACTCTTGAATATCGCATATGAGATTGTGTATCCCCTGTATGGAAATCATATACGTATATGTCACTATTGTGAGATCATTACACTAGCACCTCTGATCTTCTATAGCTCATATGGCTCATATATATATATATATATATATATATATATATATATATATATATAGATATATATATATATATATATATAATTCTGACTCTAGAATATCGCATATGAGATCATGTATCCCCTGTATGGAACTCATATATGTATATGTCACTATTGTGAGATCGTTACATTGGTGTCTCTGATCTCCTATAACTCGTATTTCTCATATATATCTATCTATCTAGATATATATATATATATATATATATATATATATATATATCTTTATATATATATATATATATATATATATATACAATGTAATGGTTCGGTTCAGTATGTCATACGGAGCTCGCCTCACATCCCTCTATGTGATCATAACTCTCAATGGATAATATCTTTCTATGATTCATATTATGGTGGCTCAATTACATGTGCAATGGCATTGCTTTAAAAAGTAGTATCCTTATAAACAATGGAATCTCATACATCTATGTGACAGTGATATCGTGAATCTATGACATTTATACTTTGTAGCTCACAACGTTCTAAGGCTCATATCATGACACTTATCTCATAGTGGCATCACATTTAGGCTTCACATTTTGTATCGATGCATATTGGCTTAAGTGGAAGTGGCTCATTCTGTCTCACTCTATACTATGAATTTCTTATAAAATATACATTGGCTTATGTATCGATGGCTCAAATATAAATTTCCCTGGGCATAATTTTTTGCATGTAATCACAAATGACCCACACCTTTATGTGGCATGCTAAATATATTTTAAATATCATGGCTCGTATCGCTCATTGTCTAGCAGTTGAATTGGCTCGTGGCACGTACACTTTTGGAAATTTATGATGAGTGACTCACATATATATACCTTTGAATCTACATTACAATAACTTAATGTGACTCATATTACATATATTATATCTCAAATATATTTATTGCACTACTATTAGCTAAAAAAATACTTTGTATATACATACATACATACATACATACATACATACATACATACATATATACATATATATATATATATATATATATCTATATATATATATATACATATATATATATATATATATACATATATATATACATATATATATATATATATATATATATATATATATATATATATATATATATATATATATATATATATATATATATATATATATATATATATATATACATATATATATATATATACACATATACATATATATATATATATATATATATATATATATATATATATACACACATATATATATATATATACATATATATACATATATATATATATGTATATATATATATATATATATATATATATATATATATATATATATATATATATATATATATATATATATATATACATACGTGTCATCACACTAGTGGCTCAAAAAAATCATTCTAAGGCATCACGTTGTTTGAATAGAATAACTAGCTTGTGATGGATTTTCATTTGGTTGTAGTAATGTTTGGATACATGACTGATCTACGAAGAAATTATATTCATATAAGATGGTTTCTAGACAGTGATTAGTTAAGAATGATTTACTCCATACAAAAATCATACCTAAAAGGAATAATTTGAAAACACAAGGGAAACTGAGTTCTTAAACTATGATTAATGACTTTGTAAAATCTCTCTGTAAGATCATACCGCAACTTGAAGGGTGATGAACTAAGGAACCTATATTAAAAGATACACATTTGGTGAAGGATGAATGGACCTGACAAAGAAGAAGGTATGGTAAGGTTATAGAGGTGTGTACAATTTTTATTTGCATTTCATGTTATGGGTCAATAGTTTCTAGGGTTTTGTAGTTGTTCCTTTGCATCTTGAGAATCTAGGGTTTGTAGGCCTCACAAACTTGTGAAGTCTTGAAGACTCCTGGTATTTTAGGTTTTTAAACCATAGCTAAATTTGAATTAACCAAAGGAGTGAAAATCCTAACCATATTTAATTATTTCATCTAAGGAAACCCTAACTCTTGAGAAATGGTGTCTAGGGTTTGCAGGGCTAAAGGTTCTTTGATATCAAAACCCTAGGGTATGTATTAAATCCTTGAAAGGATTGGATTAAGATAAATACTAGGGCTTAAAGATAAAACCATAGGACTAGATGTATTTGCTAAAACTAAAAACTCTAATAACGGTTAGATCAAAGAATATTTAAGATTTGTATCTAGAACCCTAGAAGTCCACCTTTAAGTAATCATGATAACCTAGATTTATAGGATTGGCATCATGCTCTTTTCTTTCCATATTTCACTTGGTTGTAATTCTTGGTAATAATTGTAGGAACATAATGAAGGTTGTCAAAATTATGGAAGAAAGATGAGAAGGATGGAAGAATAAATAAAAAGAAGACTTGTGCTTGATAATGACTCATTGATAATGATGAGCATGATGGAAAGAGGGAGTTGTAAGGACCTTGATGGATATTATATTATATATTCCAACTAATGAGTTCATTCCATAAACATATTGATGATTGAAATCATGAATCAGAACCATGTTACAATATGAAGATAGAACATGCAAAGAAATTTTGACTTCAGAGGGAGCAAGTAGAAAAAATTGACATGACACTCTGACTAGAGGATATTATAATTTGGAAACTTTGATATTGATGATATGCATGGATATGAATTGGCCCCCTGGTTGGAAATATGTAAAAAGAATGTGAAGAGGCTAGAAGGAGATATTTCTTGATGATGTTATGCCAACAACTACTTAATTTTATATGACAACACTTGGATTGAGTGAACAATACTTTTTTGCCATGGAAAAACTTAAAAGAATAACTGATATGACTCTTAGACGAATATGAGGAAAAACTCTAGAATACATATGCTAGCAATTGTGAGGAATATCGACTTCTTGAAGATAACAAATGAGCCATTTAATGGAAATATTATTGGATGATTAACAAAGTCTAGGAATCAAAGATTTCCACACTTATTCATATTGTTAGATATTTCCAAAGGAGAATTATGTAATGGATTTTTAATCCATTCAACATTTCGGAAGGTTACTCCATCCATCATCAGGGACAAAGCTCTTCAGTCCCTGATGATAGATGGAGTAACCATGTAAAACGTTGGATGGATTAAAAATCCATTACATAGTTCTCCTACGGAAATATCTAACAAAAGCCAGGAAGTGAAAAATTTGATATGACATGATGATGCTAGGAGTCGAGAAACCATGTCATGAAGATGAAATGTGAAAGAATTTTGAAGTTAAGATATGATGTATTACGATATAGGAGCCCTTGTAGCTACCACTAATATCTCTATGAAAGAAAAAGTACCTGATGCATTGATGAAGTGCAAGAACAACTAAGGATTGCGATGATGTCTCCTTGATTGAGAAGGAGCAAGAAGTGTCCTTCATATTTGAGAAGGAGTGAGGACCTCCTCCCTAGTTGAGAGGGAGTGATGGTGGACATCATATTCTCCATATGTGCCATGCACTAGGCCAGGACTAATCACCGTACGTCTAGTGTATCACACTAGGAGGGAGAAAGGAGGATTAAATAAACATCTGGGACTAATACTCCTTGAGGATTGAAATCTAAGATAGGAAGTTCTCTCATGGCTTGACACTCCTTCAAGATATGACAGGTTAACCAAGATAAGAGTGGTCGAATAGGACCAATATTCTTCAAGGATTGTGAATTCAAGATAAGAATAGTCCTAAAAGGGCATACCTTATGAACATCCATATGTGGTATGTGCCTTGAGAGACATGGTGATGTCCATATGTGTGAATCCTATCATTATGCTCTTATCTTTGAGATATTTAGAGATTATCAAGTCAAGGCCTTGCTATGTTAATATTTGACAATGTTAGTTATGATGTTGATGCTTAAAGATGGCTTACCAATCCGACTCTTCTTATGAGAATATTTCAATTTGAGAAGTATTCTTGTACTAGTTTTGGAATTGTGAATACCTCCATAGTTAAGAGGGAGTGTTAGAAAATGTAACTAGCTTCAGTCTTCATAATGATCTTCGTACTTGTGTCATTGAATATTTTATGTAAAAAGAAAAAGAATAAAATTATTATTATTATTATTATTTTATTATATAAGCATGTTCTTCATGCTTCTAGGATTTGTTGAGTCAAATTCCCATTTGGACTTGTTGTAAAGAAAAAGAGAAAATAAATTTCAATATGTAAATTGGGCCAAAAACCCATGTAGATGCTAAGTCGACCCTTCCCCCAAAGACATGTCTATTCACAACCATCTAGAAATTATAAATAGAGGGTGGTCTGATCTCATTACAAATTTTTTTCTAGTTTGGTTCTAAAATTTCGCAAAAGTAGGAGGGCCAAATTCTAAAATTGAAGAAGGATTTAAGGAAGTTCTGCCTCATCACATCACTTTTTGAATATTGGTTGTTGGTATATTTCTATTAATGGATTTTCTATGTGTAAGGAGGGTTTGAATTGGAATCTAGAAGGTTGATTATGGGTCTTGGATATCTCACTCTAATAGGATTCTATAAGAAGATGTTTTTTCTAGGTTTTTTTCTTGAAGCGGTTTTTCCCTGGCTTGGAGCCTATATCTTCTATTCATTATTTTTCTTGTGATCTTCATGTTTACATTTTGGTAATTGTTTGATGAAATAACATAATAAATATTAATAAAAGGCCAACAAACTTCATAAAAAAATATCAAGGAAAGAGAAATCTAACTTAAGATTTCAAGCCTCTCGATTTCTCAACAACTTGTCTCTCTCTCCAAAGTGTTGAGTAGGACTCAACATCCTTTTGTATGTCTATTCCTTCTCCTTTTCTCGATTTCTTCTGCTCTATCTAGCTTGTTCTATTTAATTTCTGGTGGACTATAGTTGGACTTGTACTTTTCATGTTGGTTGGGACCAATCTCATATTGTCTCTATCATTACAAGTTTGAGAAGCTTTAAAATATTACAACATTCACTTCTTCTTACCTTTCTTGTTCTCTGACAATATTTTCGTTATCTACCTTTCAACTTCTTAGTTCAACTCTTAGGCTTCTAAGACTGTCCATTATTTCAAGAGTGTCATCCTTTTTTATCTTCAAAACTGACTCTTATTTAGGACCCTATTGAGATCTGATTGTGCCATATTGTTGCATCCCGCTACTCATCCTTTTTATTTCTTATTGTACTTTGATATCTTCCTATGTGTTATTAAACACACACCTAGTTTTTAACCAAGAAAAAAGAAGCGAAAATAACACAATTACTCATACCTTGCTTAATATGTTGAGGTGAAATCATGTGAACCATAAAATCCTAGTCAACGCATAGATAAATACTCAATCAGTAATCCTATTAAGCTAAAAATTACATCAACTTGTAAATTTAACAACAATACACATTTATTGCTAAAAAGGGATACTCAATAGATCGCACTCTCATATGGTTTGTGCATGTGAACCTCTTCAGTTCCTATGTTGAACCATGCTCTGATATGACTTTTTAACACATCCTCCCACCCCCTTTGGTAATTCTTGGTTATTGGAAGTTGTTACGACATGCTGAACTTGATCTCTAAGGTATCATTATGGAAATGGGGTTAAAAAATTCATTAAATTTCAACTTCCTCAAATTCCAAAACCAATAACACCATCATGAATGACTCATCGAGAGATTTATGATGGTATAAAATTTATTAAAATATGACTTAAAAATCAACGGTTATGTCAATTTAAAATTTTTGCCACTAACACTGGCATGTCTGCATCACCACCACATGGTGCTACCTTGTCGGCCCATGATCTCCATGTGGTTTTCCAAGTTTTTTTTCTATTCCTCTTCACACTAGAACTCAAAAAATATAATGGCTATGAGGGCATGAGGCATGAACTTTACACCAATTGACAATAATGTTTACATCTTGTAGCTCCTGTCAACCAGGACCACTACAAAATGACACTCACACTAAACTCACCGAGGCATGAGAAAGAATATTTATGTTAAAAAATAGCATTATTTCCATCTCATGACTCCCATCTCCCAAGACTATTGTGGAGTGGCATACACACTCAACTCCCATGGAATGAACAAGAATGTTCACATCAATTTCGATGCTCTTTTCCCAGTCCTCGGCTCCTGTTAATCACGATTATACAATGTAGTGTGCCAAACTTGAGACCCCATGAACGCGATGATGTAGACATCACCATAACAACATTGTTGATATCACAAAGGCATCATCTTGAGATGATGTCATGCTGATGTCACACCTCTACGTGGGCTCCTTTGTGACTGTCATGTGTCATCCATAATTAGGCTACATAGCCCTACAGTGGGTCCACCTATTCTTTCCATGTGTCATGCCTTCCACATGTCATGTCCTTATTCCTTTCCACATTGACCTCCATCCTCGGTCCCACCAAGGTCCTAGATCCACATGCAAGGCATCATTTCTCATGTGGTCTCCACGTAATTGTGCCCAAAATCCTTCCTACTACAACACCAAAGGGGAACCATCATAAGGCCTACTACTGCAAGCATTATTTATTCACGATACTTGACAAAAAATTGTCCATCTCACAGCTCCCATCTATCGGGGCCGCGTCAAAATGGCAAGCCCATTCAGATCCTAGGCTGTAAATGGAGAAACCCTCTTTCAAGCGAAAAAAAAAAAAGAATCTCCTTGTTAAGCGATGGTGAATAATTAACAAGTTTTTTTTTAGTTAAATATTGTTCCCCTTGTCTTGTGATTATGGCTTAGTAGCAATCCTGTGGGCATTTCCAAGATAAAGGTAAGAAGCTTGGGTATCTATCACACACTTACAATGTGTGGTTCTTTTCCCATCATGACAATTCCATAAAGGAGTCCTCAATAGAACTTCCCAATTTAGATTTACTGTCTTTCCTAGCCATGAAGCCCAAAAATATTCCCACTACAATGTGAAGCATCAGTTAACTATTTAGGAAAAACCACTTGAAAAGTGTCGTAATAGCAACTATGGCTCATAAGTGAAGTTTCATTATAATTTTGATCAAGGTTTGTGGTCTCTAACTCGTCAACAGGCCAAACATTAACATAGAGAATTGCATGTCTCTAGGCAACAATCATCTGTGCACACTAAACATGACATTAGTCGGAACATCCACAGTAGTGCCATAATCAATTCACTTAGTATCCAAACATAACTATGGGTGATAGTATGGAGTTGGGTTAACAATGTAAACTTTGGAATGAGAACTGTAAACTCAAAACAAGAACTCTAGCAAAAAAACCCAAAAAACATGAAAAAACAAAATGAAAAGTGTTGATGTTGAATTATTATTATTATTATTTTCCATGATAAATTTTCAACATTTTGAAATAATGGCATAAAATATTTTATCTCGACTCCGAAAAACCTTAGAATTTCAAAAAAATATTGAAAACAAAAATTTACAAATAAAAACAAAAATTAAAATAATAAAAAAATGAAAAAACAAAAGTAAAAAAAATAATAAAAAGTAAATAAAAATACATATTAGCAAAAAAAAAAACGCAAAATTAAAAAAAAAAATGACAAAACAAAATCAAATATGCAAAAAAGACAAAAAAAAATAAAATAATCAAACTTAAAAAGTAAAAAAAAAAACAAAATTAACTTTAAAAAGATGAAAAAAAATCAAACATAAAAATGATATAAAAAAGTTAACCTATAAAATATAAGAATTAAAAATATATAAATAAATAAATAACAATAAAAAATATATTTTCAAAAAGCTAATTAAAGAAAAAGAAATAATGGAAAAAAAACCTTTATTGGGCCATTAAATAAAAAAAACAAACAAAATAGAAAACATTAAAATAAAAAAATAAATAATATATTTAAAAAACATATTAAACAAAAAATCAATAAAATAATTTTTTTTAAATAAAAAAATAATAAAAAACATAATTCAAAATTCAAAAAAATCAAAATAAAAAACAATAAACAACTTCAATTTTTTTTTTTTATAATAAAAACAATTATAAAAAATATTTAAGCAAACAAGAAAAAAATAAAAGAAACATTGTAAATAAATAAATTTAAAATTAAAAAAAAAGTTATAACAAATATTAATTGTTATAAAAAAATAAAATAGAAAAAAATAAAAAAAAATTGCGCCCCTTAGGCTCGTGGGCAGGCTGAACCCGATTTGGAGAATCAGGTTACAAAATCAGGTTGAGCACGCCCAGGGGCAAGAGGGGCCGCCACCCAGGTTGTGGTCCATTGAGCGCCTAGGTGGGCTCAATCTGATTCCGAGAATTGAGGGAGCCCCTCACCCGATTCTTGGAATCGGCAATGGCAGTGGTATCGTACTTGTGTTACACGGGGTCGAATCCCACCAGCTGCCACTATAACCTCTAGGAGGAACTGTCCAGCCTGTAAGAACGAACCTCAGTTAAGATGAGACTTGAACTCATGACCTGCACAGCGGCACGAACGACTTAACAGATCGTGCGCTAGCCACGAGACCAAACCTCTGTGGGCTCTATTTTTTTTTTTCTAAAGCAAGAGTCGTACCTTCTATTCATTATAAACAAAGACACAAGTTACATATAATACAACTACCCAAAGAGACCTGAGGGACATAAAAACAACCATCCACTCAGGGCTTGGGTACCAAGCCAAGAGCTGGACAAACGGTCCAAGGGCCCACAAATTTAATTGCGAGACCTTCACAAAACCAACCAAAGCCTAAACCCCCCGAACTGTTTATAAAAATCTGTCTGATGAGATGCATATCGGGACCAAAGAAGGCATATTCTTTGATTCCCCAAATGGACCTGATAAAAAATAGAAACAATACAAAATAGATTTCGGGTCCGAATGGTGGAGTAAACATCATTCATATAATTCTACCGAAATCCTCCAATTCCGACCTCATGGCTCAACATGCCCGGAAGATAATAGTGAATTTTCCAAAATTTAGATAATCCAAAATTGCAACCTGCCTCCAGAAGCCCGTGAGATCTTCTGCCCATCAGACCTCGAAAGAGTCCCTTTGATCGTAGTTGTTAATTTTGATGCCAAAACCAACGGTCCAGGAAGATATCGCACAGCAAAGATGACCGAGATTTAACAGACTGCCCCACCAAGCTGTATGAAAAATCATGACCGTTGATGCACACAAAGAGATCCAATGGTAGAGAATCAAATCGCATCGCACAAGTTAACCAGGCATTAGTATGCGATGGAGGGCAGTTTTCCGAACCCTCACTCTGCCACGTGTAGGATAATGGATGGGATCGCTGCAAAATCACAAAAAACATTTCCCACTTAGGAGCGGTGCGATCACCTAAATACCGCCAAGGAAGCGGTTTTCCTCTCCGAGGCCCAAAAATACGAAGGTTCCGGTAGTCGGTAAGACAGAGATTCTTTCTACGTCTACTCAAATTTCTGGTCTGAGCCTGCATCCTAGAGAAGAAGAGAGGCACACCATTAATTAAGGAACAATGGTGGTCGTTGCGCTCCCCTCGATGAACAATAAAGACCATCTCACTGATTCCGGGGAGACTAGTGCCCGTCCGTATTCGGCCCCCCACCAAAGACCTGTTTGCAAGAAACTGATGACACATACGAAGGCCAAAAGGTTAAGAGCTTACCTCCATGGCGTTGAGTCTGAACACTCTCTGATCTTCTTCCTCTTGCTCACAGCAAAGAGTTCTCAGTCTGCTTTGTCGCAACTCCTGCCACTCCATCGAAACCTTGACCTCTATACTGCTGACCCCCTGATTGGCAAGAAGATCCGCCAGCTTGTTGGCTTTTTTGCGAACATGATGGAAGCTGATAGTGCATAGGTTTTTTAGGTGATCCTGAATTCTATGGAAAACCCTGATTAATTTCCAGTGTTTGGATACTTTCTTCAGCGTTGTTCCACTATTTATTCTTTTCACTGAGTTAATTACTAGTTTAGAGTCCGCTTCTATTATCACATTGCAACAATTATCCTGACTTAGAAAGTCCAGGCATTGCTCCAAAGCCACTAGCTCAGCCATGTTATTGGTAGTTGTTCCTAGGTGACAATGGAAGATGAAGATAATACTTCCATTGTCATCCCTAAGGACTCCTCCATACCTAGCGATTCTCGGGTTTCCTTTCGACGCTCCATCAATGTTGAATTTTAGATATCCTTCTGGGGGAGGATGCCAGAAATCCTTCTCCGTGTCCCTTGCTGTAAACTTCCTATTAATACCTTGAGGAGTAAGACCCTGTAGCCCCAGCTATATGAGAATTTTCCCCTCCACATCTTTGGGAGGTTTAATAGGTTGGTTGTGAACAGTGGTACCCACTCTCTCCTTAAGTTGTTTCAAGATTATCTCAAACAGGTGATATGGGGGATTTTTTGCGCCCTTGAATATTCTTTTGTTCCTCTCCTTCCAAACATTCCATATAATGAAGCTTGGTGTAAGGGCCCAGACCGAGTTGAGAATTTCATATTCTGAAAAATTTCCCCTCCAACTAATGAGGGTATTGATGATGCTCCCTCTGTCCCTGTCGGATTGTTGAAATATTTTGGCAAATATTTCCCATAACCAGGAGGTGAAAATGCAGCTGTTGAGAAGATGCTCCATTGTTTCTTCTTGCTCCCCACAGAGTAGGCATCTAGAAGGCCCCAGAACACCCCTCTTCCTGATGTTGTCCCAAGTTAGTATTTTCCTGTGGTAAACCAACCACATGAAAAGTTTCATTTTCATCCACCCTTGGTGCCTCCAAAGTTTCTTCCAGATTTTGTCCAGAACCTAGGGATCCAGCTCAAGGAGCAAGCCTTTTGCTTCTTTAAGATTAAAGGTGCCCTCTTTATTATAGCCCCATCTTAGTTGGTCTTGTCCCTCTAAAACTAAGATCATCCTTTGTTCCACCATTTTCTTTAGCTCCTCTGCTTTTGTTTTCAAGGGGTTTTTATTTCTGCAATCAATGTTTTTCCAGATTCTCCATTTCTCCATCTTCTGAGTATTATCCCAGAAGTCCTTTACTTTAATTAATCCTTGTGAATCTGTCTCATGTTTAAGGTAGAGGAAATCCTCTTTTAACAGTATTGGTTCTTGTTGCCACTTATCTTCCCAAAAAAGAGTTAGATTCCCTTCTCTGATTTCCCAGAAACTATTTTCTTAAACTAATCTTCTGTTTTCCTAGGCTTTGTTCCAGATGTATGGGCCCTTAATATGACCTGACATTCTTATGAGATCACCAGTTTGCCAGGATCTTGCATATTTTTCTTTCCAGATATTTTCCCATTGGGTTTCTAGATTTTGAACCCAGTGCCACCAAAGTTTGGCCCCTAAAACCTTGCTGAGTATTTCCTGATCATCCAAGCCAAGCCCTCCATGATTTTTGGGTCTGCAATTTTTTTCCCAAGATACTAAGGCCCATTTCTTCTTCATCTCCTCCTTACCCTAGAGGAAATTTCTTTGTATATTTCTGAATTGTTGTAGGACTCCTTTTGGAGCTGGGAGGGCAGATAACATAAAAATAGGGATGGCTTGCAAAACAACTTTTGTGAGAACCAACCTGCTTGCAAGATTTAAAGATCTGAAGGTCCATTTACTGACTTTATCCTGCAACTTATTAATCAAGGGTTCCCAAATGCTTTTGAGCATTGGTTTAGCAGTTAGAGGGACTCCCAAATATTTTGAGGGAAGGGAATCCCTTTGAAAGCCAAGAATTCTGGAAATATTCCTTTGTATCACAATATTGGTATTAAAGAAAAAGATTTTTGATTTGGAGAGATTAACTTCCATACCTGTGGCCTTGGCAAAGACGTTCAGGATTTGTTTATATGTTGTAGCTTCTTTGACTATGGGGACTCCTTGTAGCATAGTATCATCTACAAATTGTTGATGTGTTAGAGCCTGACCATTCTCAGATAGTTGAAGGCCATTAATCTTACCTGTTACTTTAGCATGCTTGATGGACCTGCCAAGTCCTTCCATCAAGAGAATGACAAGAAATGGGGAGAGTGGGTCTCCCTGTCTGAGGCCTCTGGAAGGACAAAAAATCTCAGAGGGAGAGCCATTCACCAAAATAGAGAAGCTGGAGGAAGTAACTAAGGCCATCACCCACCTGACCCAATTATGATCAAAACCAAAAGCAATAAGTACCCTCTTCATATAGGACCAATTTACCTTATCATAAGCTTTGGCTATATCTAATTGCATGATCATTCCAGCCCGCCTTCTACTACTTAATGAGTGAACCACCTCATGGGCTGGAATGATATTGTCTAAAATTTGTCTGCCTTCCACATAACCAGATTGCTCCCCTGACACTAGGGTAGGAAGTAGAGGTTTAAGTCTATTAGCCACTACTTTGGATATTATCTTGTAAACCACATTGCATAGAGCTATGGGTCTAAACTTATCCGGGGTTTGAGCACTGTCCTACTTAGGGATAAGGGAGATAAAGGAGGTACTGAGAACTTTCAAAATAGTTCTGTTCAACCTAGAATCCTCCACTACATTCAAAATATTATGCTTTACAATATTCCAACAAACTTTAAAAAAGTCCACATTAAAGCCATTCGGGCTTGGTGCTTTTCCATTCTGTATTTCTTTAAGGACATCATCTACCTCCTTTTCAGAAACTGGCCTATTTAGATTGAAATTGTCCTCTCTGGATACCATCTTTGGTATGTTTTTAGTTATCTCACTAATGGATTGTTCTCTATCTGCATTGCTTTCCTGAGTAATGCTCCGAAAATGTTGAACTAACACCTCTTCAATATTCTTATGGGAGGTGAGAATATTCCATTCTTTGTTCTTAATTGAAGATATTCTGTTGTGCGTTCTATTCGCCATGGTGGATCTGTGAAAAAATTTCGTGTTACGCTCCCCTTCTTTTAGCCATTGAACCCTAGACTTTTGTCTCCAAAAAATTTCCTCTTGTTTACACAGATTATCCCATTCTTGATGATATTTATCCACTTGGTTACTTTTGACTCTATCAAATCCATCCTTGATCAGAGCTTGGTTGAGAACCTTCATTTTGTTTTCAACAATTTTTTTCTCCACAAAAATATTGCCAAAATCATTTATGTTCCAATCCTTTAGTCTGAGTTTGATATGCTTTAATCTTTTATGAAGAAGAAACATTCTTGTTCCCTGAATCTGTAAATCTTCTGACCACCATTCTTTAATATTGTTGAAGAAATTTGGATGGGAGAGCCAGATATTTTCAAATCTGAAAGGTCTATTTCTGAGAATGCCCAAACCTTTGATCTCCAATTGAATCGGCTAGTGATATGAGCCTCCAAAGGGAAGAACTTCCGTTATTATTTCCTTATTTGTTAGCATCATATCCTCTGAGATCATGAATCTGCCTAACTTTTAGGCAACCTGAGACTCTCCTTATCTTTTATTATTCCAAGTAAATAGGCCTATATTCGTTTCAGTATCTACAAGGTTCATATTGTCTATAAAGGTTTGAAACTCTAAAGAGTCTTTACTTAGTATTCTGATTCCTCCTTTTTTCTCCGAAAGAGATTTGATCATGTTGAAATCCCCTCCCATGATCCAAGGTATTCCTGCATGTCTGTCCTTGAGATCCACCAGTGAGTCTAGAAACATGAGTTTGTCATCTATTCTTTGAGGGCCATAAACATTTGTGACCAAATAGTTATACCTATCTCCTACAGGTTGAATAAAAACTGATAGATAGTTCTTGGTAGCTTCGACATCTATTATGTTGATTTTTTGTGGGTTCCAAAGAGTGAGAATTGCCCCCGCTGAATCCTCTACTTTAACCTCTAGAAACTCAAATCTACTGAGCCATTTACTATGGATTTGTCTTAATTTTTGAATTGAACATTTTGTTTCTTGGATAAAGATAATATCCGGCATTTCTTGTTTCATCCTATTACTAAGAATTCTTTGCTTTCTCTTACTCCCTAGACCGCTGATGTTCCAAGATATAAACTTCATAATTAAAGATTTGTAAAGGAGTAGCTGGATAGATCTTTCATCTTACCCGAGTCTATCATTAGATTTCCACGTTCCATCAAGAGTTCATTCTGCTTTTTCCTTCCTCTTTTCTTACGTGGGTTTCTTGTTGCTAGTCTCGGAGTTGTTTTCATCGTCTTCACCCCTCTGTTATCCTGCTTATCTATATTTTTTCCTTTCTCCAATGCATTAGCCTGTGCTTTCCATAAAAACAACTATTGTATTTTATTGAGCTCTTCTTGAGGTACCGAATCCAGTCCTCCTGTAGCTCCTTGAATAAAGAACCCTTCCAGATCTAGGTTTTCTTTATCAAGGATCTCCTGTAGCTCATGGTCCTCCAGGTCCATTTCACTCTCGGTCATCTCCTGATCCATCTCAAGTTCTGTATCACTCATCATGGTTTCTTTCTGATAATTAGTTTCTTGAGTTTGGTCACATTCTTCTTCTTTCTTCTTTTCCCCAGGATTTCCTTCCATTGCTCGATCTTATTTTGTGATTTCTTCGTTTTCCTCAAGAACTTGGAACTTATTTTGACTAGCCTTTAGCCCTTCAACTTGATTTCGCTTTGTTCCTCTCTTGCCGCCTTTTCCTCGATTTACCACTTTCTGGTAGCTATCTGTTTCCTTCGCTGTGTTAGCCTTGCTATTATTTACCACTTTGTCGAGTGGACAGTCTCTAAATAGATGTCCATGTTCATGTCTCTACGACATCTGAATGGAATATGCTCATAGTCTACTGTTTGCACCCATTCTTCATCAAAACCTTCCAGGATCACTTCATCTGGTAGAGCTCCTGACAGATCCATTTCCACACATATCCTAGCAAAGGAGGTGTATTTCCCTCTTCTTGTGGCTTCAGAAGCTTTGACAAAATGACCTAATTTATTGCCTATGGCTGCTAACGATTCATTTTGCCAGTAATCAAGAGGTAAAGAATAGAGTCTTACCGAGACCTGTATCGAAGTAAAAGTCTCACATTACGGGATAAAATTCATCATCCATGGCCTCATGTAGAGTCTAGCTGCTGCATAGAAGTAGGGTCCTCCTTCAAATACTTTGTCCTTGTCTTCAATTTGTGAACACCACAATGAAGAATCCCTTTGACCCAAGATGAAGGTCAATGCTCCCTTTAGGTTTCAAGTGATATTTGATCCATGTCTATAATGATTTTTCAGTGGGCCATAGTCCCATGAACTTACAGATAATAGCATATGTTCACACGTGGTCCCTGTGTGCTTGCAGAGTAGGGTAATTTAAAATAACTCTGGCTGTGAACTCATCTTTGGGTTTGCAGGGTCCCTTTTGTTTCTTGTCTTTAGTTCCCTGGTTTTTGTATTCTACCTCCTTGTCCTTTGTGCCATTGATTTCCTTATTATTGGCTTCTACTGTCTCCTCTTCCATATTTCTTTCCCCTTCCTCAGAAAAACCTCTAGCATTTTCTAGAGGTTTCTTACCTCTACTAGCAACGACCTCCTTGAAGGAGGGAGTGGCTCTCCATCCTTTGCGACCCTCCATAAGGAACACTGTCTGCAACTCGCTGAAACCCTAGAAGTTTTCCTTCGCTCAGCTTCCTCCCTCGGTATCCCCTCACTTTCAATATTTTATTTCAGTTTTGTTTCCCTTATTTTTATTTTAAAATTTAATATTATTTTTATAATTTTTTTATAATATATATGTGTGTGTGTGTGTGTGTGGTGTTTATTTTATTTTTTCTTTTTAATTATATATGTTTTTTTTTTTCAATGTTATCCTTTTTTTTTAATGGTTTTTTTTATAACTTAAATGCATTTTTTATTTTTAAATATTTTGTGTAGGATTTTTTTTTTAATTTATTATTATTATTTTTTTAACATAAAATATAATTGAATAATTTTTTGGAATTTTTATTTTTCAAATGTCATCACTTTTTATATAGAAATCCTAAAATTTGTTATTTTTCCTATTTTTTAATTCAAATTTTCCATAAATTTTTTTTAGTTAGTGTGTCTTTTTTAGCGTAAATGTTCAAAAATACAATTTTTTTTTAATTATTTCTATACGCAAAATGTGTATTTTTGTCGAGTTTTTTTTTTTTAGTGACATCTATTTTATGTGTATTGAAATATTAATTAGCTATATATAAATAAAAAAATCCTAATCTTAAAATTTTATTTTTATTATTTTTTAAAAATTTTCCAAAGAAATTAAAAATTTCATTCTAGAAAAACATTGCAAAGGAAAACAAAAAACAAAAAATTCGAAAACAATTAAAAACCAATATATTAGGATGAAAAAAATGAAGAGGAATTAGAGAACTTGAAAAATGATTAAATAATAAACATTTAAAAATAAATAATGTATAACTAAGACATAAGGAAATTTAAACTGTGAAAAATATGCCTTAAAAAAATTATTGATGTTTTTCTATATCTGAATGAAAATCACCAACTTAAAAAAAAAATTATCCACACCTAATACATTAGAAAATTTAAAGTGTCAAAAATAAGTCCTCTAAAGGAAGGGGTTGACGTTGCATCAAAACTTTTCAAAATTAGCTTGAAAATAACTCACATTTAAAAACAAATGTTCATACTTGATACACCAGAAAATTTAAAGATTCAAAAATATGCTAAAAATATATATATATATATATATATGTATTATGAATCAACACTTTTCAAAATCGGTTGAGTTTTTTGTTACCTCAAAAAAATGGGTAATCGACACAGTTCCTGTTTCAAAGTTTACATTGTAGGTTACACTTTTTGAAGAAAAGAGGGGGCGTTTTGGTGAAAAAAGGATGCTTGATCGAGAAATTTAAAGCACTGAATTGAGAAATTTTTAAGTGCTCGATCGAGATGTTATGGTTGTTGGGAAAAATAATAAGAGGGGGGTGCGAGGGGTGTGGCGGGTGAAATAGTATTTTAAAAATCACTTAAAATTTTCAATTTCTTATTCAGATTTTTGTACGCTACTATCATTAAGTAAAACAATATATGTACGTGACTATGATGAAGGAAAACCACGTATATCTAGTTAGATAACTTTTTATATATTCCATCATATGTTCTACTTTAACTAGTGTATAATTACTTCATTAGCCTTTAATTAAACGATAACCATGAGAAATAAGAACAAAATAAACCATCACACATAAGTAGCACAACAATACATGAGGACACTAGGATTTTTAGGTGGAAACCTGATGTGGGGGAAAACCATTGCTGTCGTTGTCTTTGTCTTCATCTTTTATTATAAAGGAAAACATCTTACAATCTTGTACTGGCGTAGACTCATACCAGTAAGCAGTGATCCGGATTTAAACTGGAACGCAATAAAATACAGAGATAACCATAAAGACAGATATGCAACGGAAATAATACCTCAATTCATTACTGTAAAATACTGAAATATGCTTACAAACAGAAATGGAAATAAACCAGCTAGGGCGATGGTAGCTTATCTCTGAGAAGAGATGTGGTGGCTACATGCCTCTGAACTGAACTACAATGAGGCTCGGAGGCCTATTTATTGTTGAGAAACAATTGAAAACCCTTCACATTCCAAAACCTAACCCTAGAAGATGAAACGCCAAATTGTGGGCCCAGTTTTTGGGTAAGTTGGTACATCAACTTCTCGGGGTCGCGAATTGGTCGTACTATCTCCGTTTGATGTGCATGATAGCCCGTTGGAAAGATCTCTCCGAGGACTACGACAGAAAAGACGATTTTTATCAGAAAAAACGTTGGCGGTGGATTTCCCAAAAAAACGTCGTTTAGGGCCTCAAAATGGCTCCGGAAGTTTAGGACCCAAAAAACTGCTAAAAATAGTAAACTGTGCTATAATTAAGGAAACTGAAAAAAACTGTAAGAAGCACTAGAGGGGATCCAAGTGGAATTAGCGAGTGGCCACCAATATCCACCTGGATCATTCCTCCCCCCTTAGGAAGCAATGGTCCCCATTGCGTTGAGTTCCTCCATGAGATGAGGGAACTTCTGCTGCACTTGGTCCCTGGTGAGCCACTTGCCCTGGTGAAGGAGTTGTCCTGCTTTGACAACTCGATACAGTTGGATATTCTGCTGGCGAGTGTGCTTGATCAGTGTGTCCATGATCCGATCAGTTGCAACTTGTTCCATGCAAGCTGGATTTAACTCTGTGGGTGTGAGTTGTTTTGCAATGTCGGATGTGTCTAGTAATGGTGGAAAGTATGGCCGAAGGTGGTCGACATTGAACACCGGGTGCAGGCCAAGGAATGGGGGAATGTTGAGCTCAAATGCATTGTCTCCCACAGCCTTGGTAATGGTGTAAGGGCCATATCGGAGTGGTTTGAGTTTTCGATAGGCTCCGGTAAGGCGTTCCTTTTGCAAATGCAACCAGACTTTGTCGCCCACTTGAAACTTGTGTGGCACCCGATGTTGATCATGTCGCTGCTTGTACTTGGCATTTGATTTCTCCAGAATGTCATGGACCTGCTGGTGAATATGTTGGATGTGCTCAATGAATCTGTTTGCCTTATCTGTTTTGGACTGGACATGAGCAGAATCTGCGTGAGTAGCTGCAAATGGCATGGCCAGATCGATGGGACATAGTGGCTGGAATCCCAATCCCACCTGGAAAGGGCTGTGGCTAGTCGAGCTGTGGGGAGCCCAATTGTAGCTGTGCTAAACATAGGGGAGGCTCTCGTCCCATGTGCGTGGATGCTTTGAGTTGTACATGCGCAGAATGTGTACGATCATCCTGTTGACGACCTTAGTCTGGCCATCAGTTTGAGGATGGAAGGCTGTGGACTTAGTGAGTTTGGTGTCCAGCATCGACCAAAGGCTAGACCAAAATGTACTGAGGAACCTGCTGTCCCGATCTGAAATGATATACTGTGGGATCCCAAAGTGTACCCATACTCGTTCAAAGAAGAGTTTAGCAGTGGCTTCTATTGTGATATTCTTCTTGTAGGCCACCATAATGGCCATCTTCGAGAACCTGTCGATGACCACAAAAACACAGTCATTTCCATGCCTAGTGGAAGGGAGGCCTGACATGTAATCCATGGAGATGGATTCCCAAGGTCGACTAGGGGTAGGCAGCGGGGTATAGAGGCCTTGCTTCTTGATGGTCGGTTTGGCAATGGCGCAAGTAGTGCATGATCTGATGTACTTCTCGACATCCTGTCGAAGATTCGGCCAATAGAAATATTTCTGCGGTACCGCCACGGTTTTTTCAACCCCAAAATGCCCAACGGCCTGACTGTAGTGTGCTTCCCAGATCATCTTGGCACGCTCGCTTGAAGGAACACAAAGGTGACCCAGGTGGCATAACAGGTCGTCCTGGAGGTGAAAATCTGGAACATGCTGACCCTCCAAGAGTGTCTGGTATGTGTGGCCGAATTCTGGGTTGCTTTTGTAGAGCAGTGGCCAATCAGAAGTCTCGTGCCCACAAGAGTTGAGCACGGTGGTTAACGCCATGATCGGTGGTCGACTGAGGCAATCTGCAACATTATTAGTGTTGCCCTTCTTATACTTGATATTTAAATGGAACTGTTGCAGGTATGTGGACCACTTCTGATGGCGATCATTCTGCAATTTCCCTTGGGTCTATATGAACTGCAGGGGTCGGTGGTCCGTGTGGATGATCGTTTCCTTCCCCAAAATGTAATGCTTCCATTGTCGGCAGGCCTGCACAATGGAATACATCTCTTTGTCATAAGTGGGATACTTCCGGACTGTGTCTGAAAGTGTCTCACTGTGATATGCCACTGGATGCCCGTGTTGAGTAAGGACTGCCCCAATAGCATAGTCAGAGGCATCTGTCTCGACCTCAAATGGTTGTTGCAAGTCTGGTAATGCAAGAACTGGTGCTGTGCAAAGTCGATCTTTCAACTCTGTGAATGCCTTCTGTTGAGATTCAGACCAAAAAAAATTTGCTTTCGCTCCTCCCTTGGTGACCTGACTCAAGGGCCAAGTGATATGAGAAAATCCCAACACGAACCTGCGGTAGAAGTTGGCAAGGCCTAGAAAGCTGTAAAGCTCTGTTAGAGTGATTGGAGATGGCCAATCCCGAATGACTTGGATCTTCACTGGATCCACATGCACCCCCCGTTCATCAATAATGTATCCCAGATACTGAACCTGGGTCATGCCGAAAGTGCATTTCTCCAAATTGGCACATAACTTGTGTTGTCGCAGTGTTTGGAGAACCTGCCAGATGTGGTGGAGGTGCTCTTCCCAAGTCTTGCTAAAGATCAAGATGTCATCCAAGTATACCACTACAAATGAGTTGGTGAATGGCTGCAAGATGTCGTCCATTAGCCTCATGAAGGTTGCAGGATCATTCGTCAATCCGAAAGGCATAACCAACCATTCGAAAAGGCCCTCCTTGGCTTTGAAGGTAGTCTTCCACACATCAGAGGGTTCAATTGGTACCTGGTGATATCCTGACTTCAAATTGATCTTGCTGAAATATTTTTCCCCCTTTAGTTGGTCTAGGAGGTCATCAATCCGTGGGATTGGGTACCTATTACAGACAGTGATCTTGTTCAGCGCCCGATAGTCAATACAGAGTCTCCAAGTCCCATCCTTCATTTGTACCAGCACGATCGGGCTCCCACAGGGCGATGAACTAGGATGGATGTGACCTTTTTGCAGCAGCTCCTGAATCTGCCTCTTGATTTCATCGTTCTCCAGAACAGAGCGCCGATAGATTGGTCCATTGGGCAGCGGCGAACCCGGGGTCAGATCAATGGAGTGCTTGACCTGACGGTGCAGAGGAACCCCTGCGGGGGAGGTGAAGATGTCCTCATACTCCTCCACGACCTTGTCCATCTGTAGTTGTCGTGCGGAGGGGCCCTGTCTGGAGGTTGTGGCCACCGTCTTCTTCTTTTCTGGAGGGCGTATCATCAGGAAAACAAACTTCCCGGTTATGGAAATGAGCTTACTGCATTGTTTTGCAGTAACCAAAGAGATGGCGGTAGGCGGTGCTACCTCTGGTATCCTGTACAACTTATTTCCCAAAGTAACTATAACAGCACAGGGCCTTGACTCATACACAGCATGTCGCTTCCACAAGTATGGTTGTCCTAATAACACATCACAAACTTCAAGGGGATCAATTTCACACAATACCTCATCCGTGAAGGGCTTGATGTTGTATGGAAGGCGACACTGTTGGCTCACGCGAAGATCCCGTCCTTGGTGCAGCCACCCAATGGTGTATGGTTGTGGATGTGCTGTGGTCGGTAAGCCCAGCCGTTTCACGACCTCTGCCGAAATGAGGTTCTTTTGGCTCCCATTGTCGACAATGAACTGTAGCGGGGAGCCCTTTACCCACATATGGGAGTGGAAGAGACGCTCCTCCTCCTCTGGATCTTCAGGTTCCTCCTTCTGGATCTTCGTGGTGGCAACGGTGGCGTTGGGCTCCGCATCGATAATCTGCTTCCCTTTGTCATTCCCCTTATTGGGTTCTGACTCAAAGTCAGAACATGCATCTAATTCTGAAACCTTTAGCTTGGCCACTAGTGACTGCTTGGCCCGACACTCACTTGTGTTGTGAGTGGAGCTCTTATGGAACTCACACCACTTTTCTGTGTCCTTTTTCGGCTTCGCGGCACTGTTCTTTGCTTACAACTTTGGCGGGTTGTCTTGGGCCGCCCCGCCTTGGCTTTGTCCTTTGTTTTGCAGTTTGGGGGCACCTTTCCCTTGTTTCAGATTCGCAGACCCAAAGTCTCGCTTCTTCTGTTTAAACTTTTGCTCGACCTTGACGGCATATCGGTATGCCGTGCCGAGCGAGGAAATGTTCAGGAATTCTATTTCTTCTTGGATGTACTTGTGTAGGCAGCCACGGTATTTGAGTACCAAATTCTGCTCTGTATCCTTGATACCCAGCTTTGTGCGAAGGGTATGGAAAATATTGGTAAACTCTGGAACGTCTTGGTCCCTTCCCTGTTGTAGCGTGGTCCACTTTATGCACTGATCCTCATAGCTTCCGACAGGGTAGTACTGCTCCTTGATGGCATCTCGAAATGAATCCCAAGTCGGTGCGACTGAAAATAGTGAGCCTATACTTTCATCCTTCTGCTCGCAGTAGGTTTCCCACCAATCCTTGACATGGGGGGCTGATTTGAGAAGAGCGAAAATAATCTTTTCCCGACTGGAAAAATTATGAACAGAAAAATAACCCTCTAGCACATTTAACCATTTATCGACGGCATCTGCGTCTATCTAACCCTCGAATATGGGGATTTCAAAATTAACTTGAACCTTAAATGGTGTGGCGTTTCCAGAGTTGCTGTTGGAAGCCGATGCGTCGCCCCTGGGTAGCCGCTGAAGGATTTGGGAAAAGTTGTCCATCATCGCGTTCCTTTGTCGCTCGAGGGCTTCTTCGAGCAAGATTTTGATAGGATCTCCTGCCCCCTCGTCTTTCTTTTCATCCGCCATGGGAGGCCATCGGGATTTGCAAGGCTGGTCTTGCAAAGGTTCGACCAGTTCAAGCCCTAACTCCTTATATCCCGACCTCGTTGGCGACATGCAAAGAAAAACAAAGAAGAAAAGCAGACCGCTCTGATACCACTGATCCGGATTTAAACAGGAACGCAATAAAATACAGAGATAACCATAAAGACAGATATGCAGTGGAAATAATACCTCAATTCATTACTGTAAAATACTGAAATATGCTTACAAACAGAAATGGAAATAAACCATCTAGGGCGATGGTAGCTTATCTCTGAGAAGAGATGTGGTGGCTACATGCCTCTGAACTGAACTACAATGAGGCTCGGAGGCCTATTTATTGTTGAGAAACAATTGAAAACCCTTCACATTCCAAAACCTAACCCTAGAAGATGAAACGCCAAATTGTGGGCCCAGTTTTTGGGTAAGTTGGTACATCAACTTCTCGGGGTCGCGAATTGGTCGTACTATCTCCGTTTGACGTGCATGATAGCCCGTTGGAAAGATCTCTCCGAGGACTATGATGGAAAAGACGATTTTTATAAGAAAATCGTTGGCGGTGGATTTCCCCAAAAAACGTCGTTTAGGGCCTCAAAACGGCTCCGGAAGTTTAGGACCTGAAAAACTGCTAAAAATAGTAAACTGTGCTATAATTAAGGAAACTGGAAAAAACTGTAAGAAGCACTAGAGGGGATCCAAGTGGAATTAGCGAGTGGCCACCAATATCCACCTGGATCAAGCAGGCACCAATCTATAGAAGTCTACAACCTTCTCTCGTTCTCCAACACCTGCTGGAAGGGAGCTCCAACCCCCTGATCGTGTTTAGCGGCACCCACCAGAAGGGAGTTCCATCAACCTGATTAGATTTACCAACTACCATTGGCAGAAAGCTATGAATTCCTTACTAAAGGCTCCAACCCTTAGCACCTCTGTGGACCATGTTTCATAATATCTCATAATGGATCCTCTTGATACAAAACATCAAACTTTTAGGCCACTTTTCATCATATTTTCAAACTGGAACCACTACCATCATTTAAGCCCAATACCAAATAACAATACTGAAATCAATCATTGTATCAAATCACTTAATTATTGAACCAACTTAATCATCAAATCAATCACTGAATCTTAATCAACTATTGCAACTAGATTAAACTAAACCATAGCATATCATATCAATGCACAACTACTCATCAATATACTAATCATATACCCTAATGAATCATATGTCAGAATGTGTACGCTATTGTTCTTTATTCATACATGTGTATGTGTGCGCTTCTCTTGAAGCATACCCACGTATAGATCTCAAAACAATGATACTTTAATTTGAATCAATGTCACACTGAATCAATCACTGAACCAAATACAAATCATCACATGGTAGCATCATCCCTAGTCAATATATTATTTCATAAACAAGTCAACCCAACCAACATTATCAAACACAGTTTATCATAAGAGAGACATCAATAGACAAAAACAAACATAATAGAATTGATCAGACATCATTAACAACTTATACTCGAAAAACCTTGCAGATGTATGCAACTCTTATAAAGCATATTTGCATGTGTACGCGCTTATCATTCACCACAGCTGCGTACATATTTGTCCATACCGCAGAATATACACGCAACTACCCAATAAAAGATTTGTGTATGTACGCGACTTATTAATGTCAAACCCATGTATAGATCTATAATCACTAAGACATACCTTCCCTGCAACACAAAACCTTTCAAACCCAAATCTTGTCATGCAAAAGTGTTACAAACACACATTATAATATCATCATCACAGATCTATCAAACCATAAACAAATTAGTCAATGTGGTCATTTCACATCTATTAGATCTTATTCATCTCCATGCTCCCTGGTGCATTCCTATTTCAAATTAAGTCATTCATTAATAATCTATTACATGCACACCCTAACACTTGATCTCCATCTCCTTATATAGTATAAGCCTTAGTCAATACCTTAATTCAATCCCTTAGTAATGCCGATGGTATTCTTTGACGGGATCAAATATGCATTGTCGTACTCAGTACTATGGGGAAATACCATTGTAAAGACCCCTAGTATTCATAATACCACGGTGTGGAAATTGTATAAAAATTATCTTCATCATACCTCTATTTGTACATGCCTTCTCTTCACAATACCCGCGTATACTTTCCTAAACTTCACCTTTATCATCTTTCTATATATGAACTGATATTCTTTTGTCTATCTCACTTGTAGCATCTGCATAACCATCATATTGACATCTTTAAAAAGTATGTTTCCATTAAGGACAACCTTTGTCCATTCTTTCTGTCACACTGAATAATCATCATGTTGACATATTTATCGAGTAGGTTGTCATCAAGGACAACACACTATTCATAATGCCAACAAAACCCCCTTTGGACTTGATGGAAACCACTTTGGTGTTTGGTCACCATCACCTGTAAATACCTGCAATGACATGTGTAAGCATACCAAGCTTCACTCCAAGCATTCTTCTCCAAATACCAAGCTACTTCCCCACTTTGACACCAAGGGAAAAGGGTTGACCAATGTTGAATGAAGACTTCTCACTCTCTTTATAGAGATGATCACTGTAGGTTTGATCTATTGAATATGAATACTGACCATGCTCCCCCTTACCATATGCCAAACCTTCCAGACTATTTTCAATGCAGTACATGATTCTACGAGTCAACCAACTATGACCTACCCTATCACCAAGGACTCATACTTACATCAATCACCCAACACAGTGGGGTTACATATTTTATTCAACATTACATCAAATGCCCAAAATGTGATTACATATATAATTGGCTTGACCACCAATAGTCCAAAAATGATGGAATATTGGAATTATTACATCATGGGTATTTACATGACCTTTACATTAAGAGACAGATATTACATTTATAACCAAAGACAAGGACCTCAACCATGAGGTAGCAAGACCATAGCAGCAACATGAACAACAACATGCACATCCTCATCATCAATATGCAAGATAAGACAATGTAGCTTCAATATCATCATCTTGTGACCAAGTATGCAACATTACCAAATTGTAGCAACATAAGATTGTTCCGTAGAGATCAAATCATCCCCTTGACCTCATCAAGGTCAACTTTCTCTTTCCCTAAGAGCCACAATCCACGTACATCAAAGATATATAGATCTTTTGCAGCACAACAACATATCTCTTCATGCATCAACAACATATGTGAGACAATGTAGAATCAATCTTCATCAACATCATGCAGTTATACCAATAGTATATTAATAACCATCCTCTTGTCTTCATGTACCCTTCATTTTCCTCATGTATGAAGAGTTATAGTATCATTATCTTGGCCCATTATCTTCATGCAAGAAGAATTATCACACGATAAAAAACTTCACCAATATGCAACTCAAGTAACCATCCATCATTGATAACCTATGACATAGAGATAACAATATCAACTCATCATCATCTACTAGGAATAAGACTATGCAATCAAGATTTGTTAGTAACCCATCTCCTTGATCTCATATCATCAAGATCAACATGCTCTACATACCATATGTAGCATAATATATAGATGTATCATCACCATGTAACATATATGAGAACCAAGAGAAAAACTATAGGCATCATCCATAAGTGTATCATATGCAACTTATGCATCATACATAATGTCAACAACATATGAATAGTGAGTGAAACTCATCATTCTCAACTAATGTCAATAAGGACCATGGCATGCATATCTTGTTCATGTAGAATTAACTCCACTAAGTGCAAATTTATCCAAGACTTCATAATCACTAATGACTAAATATCATCAACATATGTGTCTTCAATAGCAACAACTACACATCATCAATGACATATATACTTATCATGAGCATCATCATGCAATAAGGAATTATCAAGAAATCATAATGCCAACAATGCACTATTATAAGCATAACAAATGCTCCTATTGAACTTGTGGCAACTATTCATTGTCAAGTTTGATTATATCCATCTTCACCAATCAGTAAATCCATCAATCTAACCAAAGAAACAATGTCATATTGCAGCAACTCATAAGCCATCATAAGACAATACTACTTCTAAGTAGTATATGAGAATCAGTTGACTATAACCAACCAATGTCAGAACTAGAAAGCCAAAAATAACAAACTGAAGCATATCAGAACTTCTCTCTAAGTCTGTCCCATAATTTTTCATCTTAGATAAACATACACGGCTATCTAGACCAAAACTCACATATGTATGTGACTGTCCTACATGATATCCACATATAGAAAGTAAAGTGTTGAACTTTCACAACCACAACTCCCCTTGAGTATATACTTATGTTCTTGTTTCACTATTACTACATCAAATTCATTGTCAGTATTATTATCAAATCACCATGGGAATAATCTTCAAGATAACACATGTATTTCTCCCCTTGAGATCATTCATCACTGATCCTGAGGACTCGATAATCATCTTCTTCTCCTCATGAGTTCATGTACCCCACATCACTTCTGCATTCACTATGAGAATTATTATATTAATAACAATGCACTCCAGTAGAGATCATCTTATTTTACTTTGAGTCTAAATCCTCCTCATTTCTGCGAGAATTGAGTTCTTTAAACACTTAATTTTTTTGGATTTCTGTAACCTCTTGCTATGACTTTTCCAGTTTCTTCATTCATAACCTTGTATTGGTTGATGTAAACACAATTTGTAGAAATTCTCCTGTAGATTAAACTGATAATGCAATGTTCTAAAGCAATACACTTAATCTACTTCTACAATCAAACTTGCAGAAGCTTAATTGATTTTGAGCAAGATCAAATAGAACACATATAACAGAGAAGAACAATCAATCACACATGAAACACATAAGAATACTCTGGGGAAAGCCTCAGCTAAAAACCACGCTATTTGTATTATCATACAAGTGGAAATATCTTAGGATTACACAAAGATTTAGCTCAAAAGCTATCCAGCTCTCAGTACAATCCCTCACTGCTACTTATAGACAAAATAGAAAACACATATGCCTTCCTTCAGTCCTCCAAGCCTCCTATTTCCTTGCGCAGTTTCTCCTGGGTCCTCCGGCTATAACTTGTATGAATCTCACCTCACACACAACACTAACCTCTGAAATAACTACGCAATCCTGAAGGAGATAATTCCTTCTGCATGGATGAGTTTCCTATATAGGAAAATTCCTCCAACTGATAGTACACTATCCCTTCCTTTAATCTCAACTGGGTCTTTGTCCGAACTGACATGCATGAGTTATTTATGAGAGAATATTCAGTTATCTGAAGTACACTAGTTGCATGCATGCATGCATTAACTAACTGAATTCACAATCAGTTCCACAAACTGTTGGAACTAATCTAGCTGGACTTAACTTAGTTAACTGAGCTAACTAATTACAACTCAAAGTACAACTCATCCTAATCTCCTTAATTAAGGGATAACTTCCTAAATCAAAGGGATAATTGTTGCACGTATTCACATAGACTCCATGTTTGATTTTCTCCAACTAATTAACTCAAGCCGAATTAAATAATTATTTTTCAAACAAGTGCTGAGACTAAATTCGAATTTTAATTCTCAATTCTAATTCAGGGACTAATTAAATTTGGAATCTATCCTGAAATGCTATTTATAGCATTTCTTTTTTTTTCTATTTCAAACAGAGTTGGAGTATCTCCTAAAATGCTATTTTTAGCATTTCTTGTTGCTATTTTCAACACTTCCTCTCAAGAAGAAAGGCATTCAACTCAAACCTGGTCCTGAACCTTTGGAATGTTCTGCATGCAACAATTCTCTCAAGTGTTGTTCCTCCAACAACTCTAGAAACACAAAAAATATCCAATATGAATCAAAATGATGCCTCTGTCATCAAAGTCTCTGACTGCTATTGCCTCTGTCGACTGAAAACTCTACACCTCTGTGCTCTATAGTATCTGACTGCTCTAGCCTCTGTCACTTTGATCTTTGACTGCATCAATCACATTGATTCCTCCTACTGCATCCATTTTATTGTTGGTCCTATTTCCCAGCACTGCATTCACACTGTACCTCCTGTCATCATGTTGTATTGTGCTGCCTAATGCTGCACTACAACTCAGTTACTAAGAAGTAAGTAATTGATCTCCCAACTGACCTCCCTGTTGGGCTAGAAACACCCTCTAATGCTGAAGCTCCCCCTATCGCTCCATTCGCATCTATCTCTACCCACTCAGTCAGTCCTACTACTCCTTGTCGGGTCTCTCGTAGCAAGGTCTAATCAAAGAGGTTGGGTACCTCAAGGATCCTGCCCCTATTTTAGCCTTCTTGAGACTATCACTTCACATTGCCCCACCTCACACCTGGAGGTATGGATGCATGTGATATCTCTACCCAATTGGCTTGAAATTTCCCCCTATTGGAGGTCTCTACATGAGTGGATGCCTCCACATGATCTCCTCCCAACTTCTCCAATTGTGTCTTCTCCACAACCTCCTGAAGTTGCTTCACTAATTGTGGCTCCTCCATAATTGTTTGATACTTCTTCTGGCGCTACATGTTGAGAGGTAATGTACTCTCCCTCTCAACCACCATGTCTCCAACAGTTGCCTTACTCCTCAAGGCTTTGCATGCATCTTGAACCTCAAGAGCATAGAGGTTCTTGACTCGTGACCGATCTGATTCACCTATCTCGTGGTGATGTGTCTAAGGAAAACCTTTCCCTTAATGAAGACAACATCATAGCCTTTCTCCTCTAGCATCGTGATCAATACCAAGTTCTTCTTCAGTCCACGCACATACTTTACATCTGTCAAGGTGATGTGAGCTCCATGCTCCCTCTGAAAATCAACCGTGCCCACTCCTGAAACACTATACTTTTCATCATTACCCATCTCTATGCGCATCTGGAGGTATTTCTCCTCCAAGGTACTAAACAACTCTTATCGCCGGTCATGTGGAATGAGGCTCCACTGTCAAGAAACCAACCACAAACCATCATTGATGAAACCATGCATGTGATGAGGGTAAAATCCAATTCAAACTGAGAGGCCAATGCCTCACCTTTAGATCCTTCTGAGAATCCCTTCTTGGATTTCTTCAATGGACAATTAGTTGCATAATGGACCACCTCATGACAATTAAAGCATCGCACTTTAGATTTGTCAATCTTCTTCCCACCATGAGAAGAACTCGATTTGGGATGAGAATCCTTCTCCTTCCCTTTCTTTTCCTTACTCGCTAAGGCGAAATTTTCTTCATCCTCCTTGGATGAAGAACCATCTTCGATGCTTCTCCTGATCTCCTCCTGCATCAGATCCGACCACAGTCGTTCCCAATCTAGTAGTTTATCTCTTCCATTCACTGAGTCCTGGTAGCTATGCTAGCTCTTAGGAAGAACAAGGAGAGCAAGGCTCACCATGTCATCATCGACTGTCGTGATTCCTACACTTCCAAGCTCATCTTTGCAGGTGGTGAGCTTGTTCAGATATGTAGAGATTGTTTCGCCTTTTTCACACTTGATTTTCCAAATCTTTTCCTTCAGCGCCAGCTTCGTTTGGTCATTGTTGTTCTAATATAGATCCTTCAATGTCTTCCACATTGAAAACGAGGTCTCCTTCTGGTGAGCTCCAGTATTGTAGCAATAATGCTACAACTCCTGGGGCTTCCTGTCTCTTAATTTTATCAACCCGGTAGTTCGTACAAACTTGGAAGCGGCGGTGCTATATGCACAAGTACT